>OZ007589.1:422077179-423380641 GCA_963931845.1 Maratus michaelseni | reverse complement strand
GGTGTATTATGTAAAAGGGTTGGTAATACATTAAGCTCTATAGGTGTTCTAAAACCCACAAATTGAAGAAAATGTTTATGCATATGCAAATTATATGCTTTGGATCCAAAGTTTGTTTTAAGGCATTACATTTAAATAAAATACTTATGTATTTTATATGTAAAAAATTAAAATTACATGTTTATTCTTAAAAATGTTTGAAAATTCGAATTAAACATTCAATAAGCATTCAGGATATTTTTGTATAGATATGTTGTGTGTGATATTTTTTTACAAGGTCAATATTATTAAAGTTATGTGGTAGAATGATACATTTATTTATGTACTTTTCTGAGAGCTTAAATATCCTCTCTTTGCCATTATTTACTTTGAAAGTATTAATGTTGTTGTACTAGAGTTGTTCAACTAAGAAAGTTGATTTCTTAGAAAGTGCTATATATATATATATATATATTTCTTTTCAATGAGAGTCTAAATATTCTCTCTTGACCATTTGCTTACATTTTAAATTTTCGTTATGGAAAAATTCTCAAATGAGTAATTTATTGAATTTATATAAGCATTATGCTAATAAAAATGTTGATACAAAATTGAAATATAGTTCATCGACTGTGACTAGAAATACAGTTGTGATTCAAAGGTCTTATTGTTGCTATTTCTTTTCCAAAATGGAAATGTTTTATTGCTAATGTTATGCTATTGAATGAGGAAAGCCATTATTAGTATGATTACCAATTTGTATCATATAATATTATTTGTTTTTGTGTACAATATTACAACCTTTTTTACTCTTTTAGTATATGCTGAACTTACTTTATAGTGTTGTATTTGCTATTTCACATATCAGTGAATGGACTTTTAGCAGCTTTATTTCAAAAGACTTTGTTCACTTTTTGCTACTGAACTTACTTTATAGTATTGTATTTGCTATTTCACATATCAGTCAATGAACTTTCAGCAACTTTATTTTGAAAGACTATATTTACTTTTTGGACTTTCAGCATCTTTGTTTTGAAAGACTCTTTATTTTTTTGGACTGTTAGCAACTATATTTCGAAGGACTTTGTGTACTTTTTGCCAGAAGAATGTAATTTTATTATTATTATTATTTATTGTGTTTCTCATTATTTGAAGTATATGTATATTGTATATAGGTGAGAAAATATTGACTCGATGTCAAAATTGTTAAATTTCTCCATCTCACCAATATTTTCTCTTGGGGAGGCCGGAGTATATGTTGTGGTTCTTCCAACCACTGCCATATTTTAATTCAATTTAAGAAATATTTTATTAGTCCTTATTCATTTAATTTTAAAAATTCACATTCAAAATTATTTTAATTCTTTCTTTCTTAAAACTTCCCCTGTAAACTTTTCTTTATTTCATAACATTTCACTTTTTGAAAATGATAGGAATCTTTTTTGTTACCTTTGTACTTCCGGTATTGGATTTTTACTAGAAGCTTCGATATCATTCTTTGCCTATGCTCACTTCCTGTTCTAAGCTCCGCCCCTCGCCAATCAAATTCAAATGTTTCTAATACGTAATTTTTTATTTCTGCCGATTGGTGTTTTTCAATTTTTGGCACCCCCTCCCCGTCCTGCCCTGTCAGCGCGGATGCTGCACGCTTTCGACACTCACACAGAGATGTTGGCTGCTAGAGTGTAACGTGATGACTTGCCTGGCTGTAAAAAAAATGTTATGCGTCTAAAGCTACGATATGAAAAAAATATTTCTTTTTTAAAAGAAATTATGATGAATTTGACCTCCTTATTAGTTTACTCTGAGTACGGCAACAATAAAAATCTTCTCCACCAACGTAAAAAAAAGACGGTTGTGTGTGATGGTAGCTCACTGGAACCTGGCATATATGGCGAAAATGGCTTATTGTTATTCGAGTGGTGAAACCTTTTTTTGTTCTACAAATTGCTTGATAAAGTCGTATGTTTTATTTTTTTTTAAAATCAACATATCCGAGTTTCCCAAGAGAAAAAATGTCATAAATTTCTTTATGATGGTGTTTATTTAAAACGTCAGTTGTGTACTTATAATTTAAGAAATAGAGGTGAATCTATAAAGAAGAGATTCCCTCAGAAATACTCCTTTTCAAGATTCTTTATAAATAAAGATTAATATTGAAGCTGCAATTTTCAGTGCAAGTTCTTTTAATCACGTCTCTCACTTGTGTTCCTTTTTAGGTTGATGCAGGTAATATTTTAATTTTATCTTCATTGTTCTTGATTATAAATTTGCATGAATAATTTATTTAGCGAATCTTTATTTAATAATTAATGTCATGTCGAAGTGGTCTTTTGCGGCCATAACAATATATGTACTCACTATATTCTTTTGATCACAAGCCCAAATATATATTATTTGGAATATTAACAAGATTCCACTGTATAAAAAAAGGAACTATCATCCAACCACCACAGTTCCCCTCTTTGGTGCGTGAACCAAATATCTTCAAAATTTAAAATTGGATTCGAATGAGTCCATAAAATTTTTTTTCATATCGCCTGACTAAACAGCTTCGACTTGTGTATCCTACGTTATAATGGATTGAGTGAGAGATGTAACACTCAAATAAAGTCATCTGTGAATACAATGGCTTCCCAAGGATTTGATGTTCCAACTGCTTTAAAAATCCACCAATCAATATATAACGCTACACGTCATCCAGCCACAAAATTCACTCCAAATCTTCTTCATTTTGAAAGGGAGGTGAATGATATTTATGCTAATTATAAAACCCATTCTTCCTGGAAAATTCTTAACACTGCATATGAAATTCACAAATTAATGGATGTTATTGAAAAAGTATACTATCAAGGTTACTAAAATAACGAGTCTTCTTGACAAAAAGTGTATCAAAAATCAAGGGAAAAATTAAAATTTGCTAATATCAAAGTTGATGATATTGTTTATGTAAAATTTCCCAGTGTATTTAACAAAAAAGTACAAGGACCGTATATGATAAAGAAAATAATTTCACCTGTACTTATTCAAATTCAAGATTGCAACAATAATCAAGCATCACCTATGTTAATTCATACTAACAGAATCTTGAAACTCCAGAAAAGAAATGAAGCATTGCTTCATCCTGCGGATTCATCTAGAAGTGCAACACATGATCAACCAGCTGTTGATAGTGCATCATCTTCTTCTCCTGTGAAACGACATATTCGTGCTCATACTGCTAATTGTGATTCTCCTTTCTCTCACACTAATAATAATACATCTCCTTAATTTCACACCTCTTCAAAGTGCCAGCAAACATCTTCTCATTCACTTAGTTCAGTGCATTCACAAGCATCTGGCAGTAACACTACAGTTCTAAACAAATCTACTCAAAGCACAAAACATTATGATCTTCGCCCTCGTAATCATAAACAGTATAACTTGTAAACTAATCTTCATTTTTTTTTAGGATGCCTTTACCATTGTAAAAATCTCTTCTATGCTAGCTTGATTCGATTGTCAAACGTGAAGACTGACTGATTTTTTTTATTTGTTTACTTCTTCCAAAGCTGCAGGCAGCAATTGTGTACTTTTTATTTTTTTTAAGTCACCTTTGCCTTGACACAATGGAATTGTCATCCTGTAAATGTATGTAAATCTTATTTTGGTTTCTCCTGTTAACTATGTTTCTCACTGAAATATTTCTTCAAAACCATATTCTTTTTTGGAATTTATGTTTAATATGAAATGTGCTGATAGCTTAAAACTCTAAAATTCAGTATTTAATTTAAATTGTAATTATTTTTAAAACTTATAATTCAATATTATAGTTGGAGATGAAATGTCATTGATTAAATTATTTTGATAAGGTAATTTAACTTAAAAAGTAAATTGTTATTGATATAAGGTGTAATATGAGTACATATGTCATCACTTTCCCTATTGTGACTTTTAGAATAATACAAATGTTACTTCTTGCATGCCCTAACATCTAAACTCTTTTTAACATTTAAGAGTATGCATGCTAATACTTCTAATATTATTATTGTTGGTGTATTATGTAAAAGGGTTGGTAATACATTAAGCTCTATAGGTGTTCTAAAACCCACAAATTGAAGAAAATGTTTATGCATATGCAAATTATATGCTTTGGATCCAAAGTTTGTTTTAAGTCATTACATTTAAATAAAATACTTATGTATTTTATATGTAAAAAATTAAAATTACATGTTTATTCTTAAAAATGTTTGAAAATTCGAATTAAACATTCAATAAGCATTCAGGATATTTTTGTATAGATATGTTGTGTGTGATATTTTTTTACAAGGTCAATATTATTAAAGTTATGTGGTAGAATGATACATTTATTTATGTACTTTTCTGAGAGCTTAAATATCCTCTCTTTGCCATTATTTACTTTGAAAGTATTAATGTTGTTGTACTAGAGTTGTTCAACTAAGAAAGTTGATTTCTTAGAAAGTGCTATATATATATATATATATATTTCTTTTCAATGAGAGTCTAAATATTCTCTCTTGACCATTTGCTTACATTTTGAATTTTCGTTATGGAAAAATTCTCAAATGAGTAATTTATTGAATTTATATAAGCATTATGCTAATAAAAATGTTGATACAAAATTGAAATATAGTTCATCGACTGTGACTAGAAATACAGTTGTGATTCAAAGGTCTTATTGTTGCTATTTCTTTTCCAAAATGGAAATGTTTTATTGCTAATGTTATGCTATTGAATGAGGAAAGCCATTATTAGTATGATTACCAATTTGTATCATATAATATTATTTGTTTTTGTGTACAATATTACAACCTTTTTTACTCTTTTAGTATATGCTGAACTTACTTTATAGTGTTGTATTTGCTATTTCACATATCAGTGAATGGACTTTTAGCAGCTTTATTTCAAAAGACTTTGTTCACTTTTTGCTACTGAACTTACTTTATAGTATTGTATTTGCTATTTCACATATCAGTCAATGAACTTTCAGCAACTTTATTTTGAAAGACTATATTTACTTTTTGGACTTTCAGCATCTTTGTTTTGAAAGACTCTTTATTTTTTTGGACTGTTAGCAACTATATTTCGAAGGACTTTGTGTACTTTTTGCCAGAAGAATGTAATTTTATTATTATTATTATTTATTGTGTTTCTCATTATTTGAAGTATATGTATATTGTATATAGGTGAGAAAATATTGACTCGATGTCAAAATTGTTAAATTTCTCCATCTCACCAATATTTTCTCTTGGGGAGGCCGGAGTATATGTTGTGGTTCTTCCAACCACTGCCATATTTTAATTCAATTTAAGAAATATTTTATTAGTCCTTATTCATTTAATTTTAAAAATTCACATTCAAAATTATTTTAATTCTTTCTTTCTTAAAACTTCCCCTGTAAACTTTTCTTTATTTCATAACATTTCACTTTTTGAAAATGATAGGAATCTTTTTTGTTACCTTTGTACTTCCGGTATTGGATTTTTACTAGAAGCTTCGATATCATTCTTTGCCTATGCTCACTTCCTGTTCTAAGCTCCGCCCCTCGCCAATCAAATTCAAATGTTTCTAATACGTAATTTTTTATTTCTGCCGATTGGTGTTTTTCAATTTTTGGCACCCCCTCCCCGTCGTGCCCTGTCAGCGCGGATGCTGCACGCTTTCGACACTCACACAGAGATGTTGGCTGCTAGAGTGTAACGTGATGACTTGCCTGGCTGTAAAAAAAATGTTATGCGTCTAAAGCTACGATATGAAAAAAATATTTCTTTTTTAAAAGAAATTATGATGAATTTGACCTCCTTATTAGTTTACTCTGAGTACGGCAACAATAAAAATCTTCTCCACCAACGTAAAAAAAAGACGGTTGTGTGTGATGGTAGCTCACTGGAACCTGGCATATATGGCGAAAATGGCTTATTGTCATTCGAGTGGTGAAACCTTTTTTTGTTCTACAAATTGCTTGATAAAGTCGTATGTTTTATTTTTTTTAAAAATCAACATATCCGAGTTTCCCAAGAGAAAAAATGTCATAAATTTCTTTATGATGGTGTTTATTTAAAACGTCAGTTGTGTACTTATAATTTAAGAAATAGAGGTGAATCTATAAAGAAGAGATTCCCTCAGAAATACTCCTTTTCAAGATTCTTTATAAATAAAGATTAATATTGAAGCTGCAATTTTCAGTGCAGGTTCTTTTAATCACGTCTCTCACTTGTGTTCCTTTTTAGGTTGATGCAGGTAATATTTTATTTTTATCTTCATAGTTCTTGATTATAAATTTGCATGAATAATTTATTTAGCGAATCTTTATTTAATAATTAATGTCATGTCGAAGTGTTCTTTTGCGGCCATAACAATATATGTACTCACTATATTCTTTTGATCACAAGCCCAAATATATATTATTTGGAATATTAACAAGATTCCACTGTATAAAAAAAGGAACTATCATCCAACCACCACATCGTCATACTGTCATATCACATGGAATGACTTATGAAGTGTCATTGGATACACGTCTCGGTAACTTCTTGTTCGTATTACCGGAAATTTCAACAGCAGCCGTTACATTTCTGATGTGTTACGGTCCGTGGTTCTGCCTTATCTTCGATGCCTCCGCAACGCTAAGTTTTAGCAGAACAATGCACGACCGCATGTTGCTCGTACTATTCTGACCTTCCTTGATACAGAACATGTTCGTCTGTTGCCCTGGCCGGCACGTTTTCCTGATTTCTTACCAATTGAAAATGTCCTATCTGTGGCTTCTGTGCGACTGGCCCGCCACCACACGCCCATCACTACGGTTGATGAACTGTGGCATAGTGTTGAAGCTGCATGGACTTATGTACCCGTACATGACATCCAATCTCTGTTCGACTCCATGGCTAGGCAGATAAATGTTGTTATTGCGGCCAGAGGTGGCTGCTTTAGATAGTGTTTTCTCAGGATTTATTCCTCCAAATTTTCTGAAAATGTAATCACTTGTACTTCCCATTATAATGTATTTGTCCAATAAATATCATTCTGTTATTTGCATTCCTTCATGGTGTTGCATTTTGGATGACCAGCAGTGTATTATTAATTTTTTAAATATCAACAAATTAACAACGCAAAAAGAAAATTTTATATTTTTGATCGACTTCCGAAAACATTTAGAAAGAGGCTATAACTGTTTAGTATGAAATTATATACTTTGTTTTACAGAATGGATATAACTTAGCTGGGAAAAAGAATGATTTATTATGCGTCGTTATACGGCAAAATATGAGAGTCTGCATGTTTATAAGATAAAGAAAAAAACAATGTTTAGGTTTTATATAGATGTTCAATATCGCTACACATCTTTATTCTAAAAATGTTCCATGGATAGATCAATTCTTGCCATACGTTTCTGATTATTCTTATGTCAATCAAACCCATTGGAGTGTTGATTTGCCATTTTAATTTAGGAATGGATTTCGAAAACCACAGACCATAAATTAGCCTAATCATTTTTAAAAGTTAGTCTTCCAGTTAACCCACTTTTATCTAACCCATATACTGAAATCTCATGGTGAAAGCATCCTGATGATCGCAGTGGCCATGGAATAACATGGCCGTAACCAACCCCAAATTTAAATTTTATTACTAATTTAAGGAATATATCCGGAAACTTACTACTATTCTTTCGTTAAACTGGTACTTTAATTAATATTTCTCAAATTTTTCAGTTATGAAATTGCCCAAATAATTTGTGTCAACATTGTAATTAAAAAAAAGGTCTTACGAATTTTCAGATGTATTTGAAGACGGTGTTTGCGTACACTAAATACAGTTCGTTTTAATAAAACTATTTCTAAAGTAAAGAATTACACTTTCAGCAAAAATCTCTTTGATTTTAATTGAAAGTATAGCATTATGTACAACATTACGAAGTTGCAATTTTATTTAACCAGTTTAAGAAGACACAAAACATGTGATTCCATCGTCTACGGAAATTTTAATTAATTCCTTCTTACAAATCATAAAGTTAGCATTTCATTCATTCATTTTTTTTAAATCTCTTTTGAGGTAAAATATTATTTTTTATTTTAATAAAGTTTATGCTTCGGTGAGAAATAAATTCAAACAAAACCAAATTGTGTTTTTAGAGTTTCTTCTTCTTCATCTTCTTTTCTGTGGTTGTTTCTTCCGTACCTGTTATTTCTGAACCCGTTCCGCCTGAACCTGTTCCTTCAGTACCTGTTTCTTCTGTACCCGTTCCTCCAGTACCTGTTACCGTTGTACTTTTTGCTCCTTTTTTCTTCGTTCTTCCTGTTCCTTTTACTGTTGTACGTTTTGCTCCTTTTTTCTTCGTTTTTTTAGTTCCTGTTACTTCTGTACTAGTTCCTCCTGTACCTGTTGTTTCTGTACTCGTTCCTTCCGTTTCTGTTGTTTCTGTACTCGTACTTTCCGTTTCTGTTGTTTCTGTACTCGTACTTTCCGTTTCTGTTGTTTCTGTACTCGTACTTTCCGTTTCTGTTGTTTCTGTACTCGTTCCTCCCGTACCTGTTACTTCTGTACTTGCTACTTCATCCATTCTTCCTCCTCCACTTCCTGCATATGGAGCATTATTTCTTCCTTTGCCTCTTTCTCTATCTCTTGGAGGTTCTGGGTAGCCTTCTCTTCCGCGTCCTCCCTCTTTCGTTTCTGCGTATGGCGTAGTCTTTCTTCCTAGTCGTCTTCCTCCACCTCCTGGAGGCACTGGGTGGAGTGCGCCTTTTCTGGTTGTTTCTGTTTGTTCTTCTATAAAACGCTCTTCTTCCCTCACAAACTGTTCTGCTTCATCTGGAAAATGTTCTTCTTTATCCTGAAAATAGTCTCTTTCCTCTGGAAAATGTTCTCCTTCCTCATTTGCACTTTTAGCTTTTACTTGAAGCTCACTTTTCACTTTACATGTAGTGCAATTAACATAGACGAAATATTTTCCAAGGCTGCCGGGAGCAGGTGCATTATGATCGTCACTATCAACTCCATAATCAGAAGGCTCAATCTAGATATAAAGAAAAATATTACACATAAATTGATATTTTAAACATTGGCCACTGTAATTTACATTTCCAAATAATTTTATTTAAAAAGAAATTACATTTTTCGAACAGTTATTTTATAACTACTTTAAATGTTTCTACATGCAAAATTTAGCATTTCCTAGAAATTTATTTATTTGGAATAACGATGAATTTATTTTATTTGTAAATTACTTAACTGTTCTTAATCTTTTTGTGTTACATCACGGATTGATAGTTAGGAACTTATTTTTCTGTGATGCAAAATGGTAGTAATTTTTCAATACCCAGTAAAATTTTCTACTTAATCATTTTGCCTCCAATTATTTTTCAATTTTGGAAAGAAAATTATTTTATTTTAAATAAAATTAAAAGCTATTGAAATCATAAAAATTAAGGTTTACTGAAATTTAATATGTATGTCATTTACGGAAATCTAACGAATATAATTCTTTTGCGTAATATTCATACGGCAATAGGCTAAGAAAAGTTTTTTAATAAGTTTGAAAAATGTCGTATGACATCAGGATTACACAGAAATAAACATTTTCTTGTACTTTTTTTATGTTTTATCATAAATTATTTTTTCAGAAATGTAGCCCACATTTTGAATTTAAAGAGTGAAACATATTTTTGAAATAAAAGAATCGCCAAAGCTGTAAAGATATTAAAGTAAATTTTATTATTATTATTATTATTATTATTATTATTATTATTATTATTATTATTATTATTATTATTAAATGCTCGAACATAAATGAAGTCATAATAATGAATGTATAGACATGTACTACCATTACTGCATGTAAAGAATAACAAAAATAATTGTTAAAACTTAATAATAATCAAGGAAAAGACTTCTCCTACTAATAGGATTCCAAACTCGAACAGGTTAAAGGGGCAAGGGAGAAATGTATTAAAATGATGCAGACTTTAAATATGCGCTGACATGTTTTGTTTGTTTGAATGTATATGCATATAGAAAGTGTACAGTGAAAACTTGTGGGTTATCACGGCTCATTTTTCCTTGTCAACGTTTTGTCGACAAAAAAGACATTTTAGATATTATAAGTCGAACATTTTTCTTCAAAATATCAAACATAGTGATTGTTTAAAATGTTGTTAGTATAAAAAAATAATAAATTTACTTGAAGAAACTTTAAAGGAATATTTAAACAATCCTAATTTTTTGAATTTTGCTTTTTAAGACGACACCTCGTATATATACACACTTTGTTCAGGAAATATGTAAAAAAAAAAAAAAATTGAACTATTGTTTTAATAATTAGTTAAAAAGTATCTAATTGATCTATTATTGAAACAATATCCGTGCTATTTAAGTAATAAAAAATAAATATTTTATAAAAGTCGGAAGCTCAGAAACATTTTAAAAAGGTAAGTAAACATACTACTAAGAATAGTAACAGAAAACGTTATACTTTAGGTCACTACATCTCCATTCATTTATTCTTTAGTACAAAAATGCAGAATATTAAAATTTCATGACTATATGGCTAGTCATTTTCGTAGAATAATGCGCAAATGTAGCAAAATAACCGTTTCGATTAAAATGACTAGGTCGTGAATAATAGTTTTCCGTTAAAATTCATGGACCAGAGACGTAAAGATATTTTTAACATTACTTCTAATTAATTTTTAGACAAAACACTAATTTAATTTTGAATATTTTTGTTGATGGTCTTCTTATAAAAAGTTTTAAGCAAAAATTATGATTTTTACATTTAGTTTTCTCATATATTTTTCTAAAAAATATTGTTTCAATTAATAATAAGTTCATGATATTTAAGAATTTATCGAAATTTTCTTATTTTTGTTATTTTATTGAACTAAATAAATTTTACATTAAACTCTTCGGTATTTCCTTCTGTATTTCAGTTGCTGGATTATGGTATTAAGGATAAAATGTTCATATTATAATAGGGGAATGATAATCATGAGTTAGACAATTATTAACTCAGTACGCATTTTTTTCTTACTAAATTTTAAAACAATTCCTTTATATTTATAAA
The DNA here is from genome assembly GCA_963931845.1 of Maratus michaelseni. Taxonomy (NCBI): domain Eukaryota; kingdom Metazoa; phylum Arthropoda; class Arachnida; order Araneae; family Salticidae; genus Maratus; species Maratus michaelseni. The sequence continues at coordinate 423,369,603 of OZ007589.1, read as the reverse complement.
ATTTACTTCTAAATAAAATTTAAAACGCTGAAATTATTTTAAAATGTAAACACTAACAGCTAAACTAAGCTTCTGTTCTCTGCTGCAATAGTGAAAATTTTGTGTATTTTTAAAAATTCCATGTCCATATCCTTACGTTAAAAAATATTAACAATGAGAGTGAAAAACATTTCTGCAACATTTTCGGCAATATTTAATATTTAAGTGTTCTCTATCAACATGGAATGACTAGCTTTTATTTCGTTTTGAGTTTGTTTATAGTACTGGATAAAATTTCGGAATGTGACTGAAATTAGATAAAATGGCTCTATCACGACTAACTATCGAGCAACAGGTTTTTATTTTATGAATTATAAATATCAATTATTATCCGAATTATACAACATTTGCAACAAACCATTTTGGAGACACACTGGGCCAAACAGAAATGATATAAATGCTTTTATAGTCATATTTAAGTTCAATTGGTAGGAAATACAATAAGGATTTGCTCATGAAAACATCTAGAAACTAAACAAGAACGAAAAATCATAAGTCAAGCATAGATTATGAAACACTTACCAAAACATTAAGAATACTGTAACGGAACTTCACAGTTTACTAAGTACACAATTTAAAAAAACGCATAACACATTTGAGAACACAATTTCAGCTATTACTACCAACTAGGGCATCCAACCCGGGCTTCCCGGGATAGAGAATATATGTGAAAACATTTTATTTATTTATTTTTCATTGAAAATTCTAATAGAATTTTTACATTTAATAATTCTTTTATATTGCCTCCTAACAACACCAAATAGCATTGTTAAATGAAATATGTCAATTATATAGTCAAATATAATTTTGAAATTTATTAAAAGTGGTCATTTGTATTGGCCTCTTGCCAGAAGTTAATAGTCTAAAAAATTCGTTAAAATATTTCGTTATCTATAGCAGTTTTTTTTTATTCTGATAATTTCAGCGGTTTTAATTACATGTCTGATAAATTTGTGTCTTATTTATAAACTCGTATTTATTGAATATACGAAATATTTTTAAATTTCGTTATGTAATATTTGCTGAAAACAAATGCTGATCTTTTTAAATTGTTTAAATTGCAAACGGATTAATACTTTGTAATCGTCTGCAAGCGATAGAGATAGATTAAAAAAAATCATGCTTGAAATTTAATTTAAATTCTATAATAAATTAATAAATTGCACTACAGTTTTCAAACAAATTGCATTTGAAAGTAGATTTGTTTCCCTTATATAACGGTGTAAAAATTAAAAATGTGCGACGTTCAGAAATTAAAAAAATTGCGGTAGCAAAAATAGCAAAACCGAAATTTTATCGTCAAGTGTTGCCATTCGCAAAATGGCGGCAGCGCAACGCACGGACACGTTTGTCCTTTATAATATAGTTAGTCGAACAAAATATCTGAATTCTGTTCTGCAGTCCTGTATATGATCTATAGATTTGTATGTAACACAGTATGCGAAAATGTACTTCAGTTAGGAAATACTTAGCACAATTGAAAATTTCCCTTATAACAATTTCCGTCAATAAACGGAAATGAGCGTGAGTTCTTTTAAACAGCCCCGTTTAAGATTTATAGAATTTACTAGCGGCCCTCCCTCGCTTTGCTTCGGGTTAACCTTGAAAACCTTCATCTCTTTGTGTTTTCTGTGGACCTTTTTAATGTGTACAATAATTAGTACATTATTTTGATAAATCTTGTAGGGTTCAGCCTGCGTTTGCAATGTATAAGCGGAAAAAATGAAATTATTTACGACATCACATTAAAAACCTCAAAAATAACAGTATTTCTCCACTATTTAATGGATGTTATTATACATATAAACCTTCCTCTTGAATCACTCTATCTATTAAAAAAAACCGCATCAAAATCCGTTGCGTAGTTTTAAAGATTTAAGCGTACATAGGGATATAGGGACAGAAAAAGCGGCTTTTTTTATACTATGTTAAGATATGCACCAGTTACTACGCAGAAAATTAGTTACATTTAAAAAAGCATACTACAATTGAAAATGCACTTAGTAGACAGTACTATAACCGAATTGTTTTGTGTGTCCCTGTAAATGAACGATGAATACAAGGAACACTTTATTCCATAGTAAGCATCTCGTAGTGCAACTCAGTGATATATATCAATTTCACTCTGTTTAAAATACTGTAAGATCATTAAATACACAGCAAACGATTTTCCCCGATAGATCCGTAATGTAACGGAATCCTTTTGAGTTTCCCTGTAAATGAACTATAAATGCTACATTTTAAATACCAATCATGAAATAGTAACCCTCAATAACATATATTTATTTCACGGCAATCGAAGTATATCTACTCGAGCAAGTACAGCCAGACAGACGAACCGAATTCATAAACACTTTTCAATTATTTTGGATAGTGTTAAAAAAGAAGATAGATCCATAACCACCAATGTCTGAGTTATGCCGATATCATAAAATATAATTTTTTTTAAAAATAAAAGTTCAAATTATTATGGAACGCTATTTGTTCATTTAAGCCAAAGCTTCAATTGATACTATATAACGATATTAATTGAATCGGTCATTTCAAAAACCACATAAGTCCAGTTTTTTCCAAATGTACTTTTTTTTTGTCACAAACGCTTCCTTAAAAGTAGAGCCATGATCTGGGTAATAACCACAGAAGTCAGTATATTCCTACCTCTTCAAACAATACATTCTAATTTTCGTTCATTACTTAAACGACATAAAGTCAACGACTTAAGGGGTTTTTGCATGCAATATCAGATGACATGCGGATACTATATTAAATTACCATATTACCATTTGCTGGTAATACCCTATTAAAACATAAAAATGTTCCCGTATAAGTGCTATCTTCATTCATTTTGATTAAAAATATGTTTAATATGACTGTTTTGTTCAAAATAAATACCACCTAACCTTGTTTCTTGCTAAAAATAACATAAGTCAGGAACAGTTTTTCTGTTATTCTTCTTTTTATTATTAATAAATTACAAAAATTATTCGATATTTACAAACTTTGAAGTCCAGACTCTATAATGAGCCCAAAAATAATCCATAAAATGTCGTTTACTTGTGAATAAGAATACAGTTTTTTTTCTGAAAAGTTCTGATTCTGTGACTGATGTGGTTTTTGAAATGACAGATTCAATTATTCTAAAAGTTAGTTGTAAATAATTTGTACATATTCAATTCTTTTCTGACGTAATTTTTTCTAATATAAAGGTATTTGTAGCAAAACCATTAATTTTAAAACCTTGCTGAATTAATTATGATTCATTCTATATAAAGTAAAACTCGGTGTAAACTGTTAAATGCAAATAGCTCGAGATATGCTACTATTGTGAAAAAGATAAAAAACAAACATCGTAGACGGTGTGAACCGTGGTAATTCATAAAGTACAAAAATTCCTATCAAAGTTGATAAAAAAGAAAGAAAAAAAAAAAACAAATTTTTGGAAAATTATATATTCGGAGTGGTTTCGATCTCTTCTTGGTGTATCTTTGTATCGTGTTTTCCCAACATAGTGCTAGGCTCTCGACAGCCAGAGAAGCAAGCTCTTTTTCTTTTTTCTTTTTCTTTTTTTTTTAAAATGGCACTAATTCTTACATATATGAAGTTGTTCCTGTGGTATCTTCCAGTTCAAGTTCTGTACGGCATATTTTAGGATAAATATTTAATGATGCAATCATTAAAAATATTTTATGTCATTGTGAAATTGTACATTCTTTCATATTAAAGGCTTCTTTTTTAAATTTTCTAGGTGTCTACTCATTTTTAGGTCACGAACATTCAATCCCTGAATAATAATTGGGTACAATTTTAAACAACTAGACCCCCTTGGTAAAATTCCAAAGAATGATACACAGTAGTTACATTTCTTTGGAAAAAATTTCGGAATCCATATGAAGGTTCTTCTTAAATTTCCTGCCGATTTATTGATTTTCACCGCTATGGTCATCCCTTGCACACGAGGGCTAAACAGACCGGGACCTCCATTTAAATTGAAATCCCATACGCTACAAACATCTATGCCGGAGTAGGGATTTAATATTGCACCTCTTGTCCTCTAGCCAAAGCCTTAACCACTAGACAAGCAAATGGGATCTTAAATTACTTGAAAATAGTAAAATAAAAGGTATATCTTTGAATTAGAATTTTAAATGTAAAATTTGACGTGACAGAAAAATTGCTTGTTGACGTTAATATATCATTCTTTTTCGTATTTAAGTGAGATATATCATAATTTGAAATGCCACTTTAACCGAAGACTAAACATAAATAAATAAATAATTAAAGAAAAAACAAAAGCTTTCCTATTAGCGTAGACAGAAAAATCATTTTCGGAATCTTAAACTATGTCGAATCGATGCTTAAATTGTGTTATGATTATTTGTCATGCGTAAACATGACTAATAATCATGTCACAATTTAAGAAAATTTAATAAATTTAAGTGCTACATCTTCCGAGTTCGAAACTTTCGAAGAGTTGAAAATCATATCAATGAAGCTGCAGTAAAAGCAGGTGTAAGAAAAATTCGAGAAGTGTTTTATAATTATCCATTTTCTAGGCTGTTTGAGGCATGAACTGACATAATATGTCTAGCAGTAAAAAAAAAGTTATTTTAACTTTTCAAGGATTTTTAAAAGATAATTATAGCGCATTGTAGTAATAATAATTATTAAAGGTTGCTAATGATAAATTCTTTGGATATCCAGACGAATTTTAGAATTTAATTCAGCCCACTTACAATAAACATTCATTTAAATAAAAATTCTCTAAAATATTGGAGCATTTGACTACTTTAGAAATTTATTTATTGAATTAAAACTGAAATCTTTCGAAAATTCATTTTCCATTATAGTTCGTCATCATTCCAAAAATTTAGAGGAATAATTAAAGAAAAGATGCGCATTTTTTTCCCTCCAAAATTTTAGGACTAAAAAGCGAGAGACGCATACATGGGATATTTGCGAAAATTATTTGATTCTGTAAATGCTTTCACTAAATCACTGAATAACCACTTGCAGGATTAGAGCTTTTTTCTGATTTTTCTTTCCTCCATAATCGTATGCAAGACTCGTTAACATCGAATTTTCTAGCTGTAGCTGTGTATGACCTTTGATATGCATAATACACTGATATCCAAAAATTAAGGGGCAGTGACCGATTTTTTCAGTTTTAGACGTTTTGTCGGATATCTACTATAATTCTTTACGAATTGTCCATGCACTTCAAGAATGTAAAGAACATGTTTGACTTTATAATTTTCAGTGAAGATTTTGTCGCGAGGACAATTAGAGGGGCAATAATAATTTTAATAATAAGGTAATATTTGTGATCACCCATGTAACAGAAAATGATCAAAATGGTCTGTCACTGTAGCATATGACTATGAAGGTCCTGTTCAACATTTATGTGCATTTATGTAAGCATAGCACGCATATTCGGGAAGATGTTAACGTTTCTGCGAAAAATTCAAAAGTTTTTTGTTTATAGCATACACAGTTTTCATATAGCATACACAGCACTTGCTGAAAACTTGAAAAATAACAGTAGAAGTAGTATACTGCAATTAAAATATTAATATATTGAATATTTGATGAGATATGCGTATTTGTATTAAATAAATTTTAACTGCGCATGCGCGAACTACAGTAAAGATTTTTTGTCATGATTTGGTAGTCAACACTATAGAGGAACTTATATAAAAAGACAAGTCAAATATCGTGAAAACTCAAAAAGATACAGGCAATATAGTGAGCTAATTGTTAAATTGGGGAGGAAATCTCATATAATCCTATGGGATTTTTTACACAAATGCAGAAAAGCGTTGGATAAGACATACATAGTTATTTTGTACAGTGACGAATCATTTTGTGCATTTTCTATTTCTTGGGGAAACGCAAATATTATTTTATTATTAAATTGATTATTACCCTCCTATTTGTCCTCGGGATTAAATCTTCACTGAAAAGCACGAAGTCAAACATGTTCTTTACATCCTCAAAGTTCAAGGACATTTTGGGCATTTCCTCAGGAATTTCAGTAGGTATTCGACAAAACGTCTGAAATCGAAAGTGTCCGGTCACTGCCCCTTAATTTCTGCACACCAGTGTATAAAGTTTGCAATTTGAAAGAGTCTGTATAACTTGTTATTGTTTCCAAAGTAACCGCCCAATCTCTTGAAGTAGAATAAACCCTAGTACGTAGTACAGAATAGAGATGACAGAGTCTGAGCCCGTGTTTTATTTATACAGTAGCTGACCCGCCCAGCGTTGCCCGGGCCCGTGATAAAAGTTAAATAAAACCCAAATTTGTATTATTTTATATATTTTACCCGATTTTGTATGAATTTATATTTTTAATGACAAAATCGGAAAATCGCAAAAAAACATTTACTTCTTTTTTCAAGTATGATCATAAGAAGAAGTTAAAAAAAGTAGCTTTTCTTGTCCAAGACCTTTAACATTTTCAATGGCAAAATTCAAATTTTCAAATATTTATATATCACGGTTTTACGTCACAAATATTCTTATCTGGTTGTAAAAAAAAATATGTTTTCTTTTCGCGTCGAGTCCGTTAACATAAAAAAAAAAAAATAGTCCGATCTCTCTGAAATTTTAATCGTTTATAAATATAACTGTTTCTAAGTCCTCTATAAAATTATGTGAAAGTATATGCATTTTAAATAGTGAAAACGTTTCCAGAAGCAGAGCGTGACTGCAGAAAACATCCCGTTATTATGGGTTTTCGCCGAAAATATCTCAGACTTAATTTTTTTTTAAATACTTGTTTTCGTCCGAACGCTTTGGAATTGTTGTAGGTGATGTAAATCTGGTCTATCGAGATGTTCTAAAAAAGATTGTGTTGAAAAACGAACGTTTAGCAACTTTTAGCGTAAGAAAAAAAATCTTCTGGTGAGGCGCGAAATGACCTGCGTTCGTTGGAGTTTTTCAAAGGGTTAAAATCCGTAGTTAAAAAATAATAATGTCACCTATTAGAAGAATGTTTCAGCTTTAAGAGCATATGTTTGGTTTGTCTGTATCTCGAAAATTGTGCTATTGAGGGACGTTGTCGTAAGGGATAAAACTTAAGCCCTTAACTTAGAGAAAAATGACCGTTTTTTAAAAATGTTTTACAAAGGGTTAACATATTTTTCTTTCGAATTAATTACGGCATTGGACACGAAAGAGTGCGATCTTTCAGAGAATGCTTTTCGTTTTTAAATAACCCAAACGGTTTAGTCGATATAATTTAAAACAGAATTGCGAAATAAACGCATTCTTCATGCAAATGGTTCTACATTCTCGTACGATGGTCAAAATCTGGTTCTGGGCATGCGCGAGTTCCGAAAGCCGGCTCGCAAAAAAGAGATGAGTTATTGATCAGTTTTTAATTAATATTTTTGTCAATTTTCAAAGTATTAAAATTCTGAGACTCAGGTGCACATGGCCAGATCTTGGACTATCCACTCCTAAATTTTCAGACTTCTAGGTCGGCTAGATTTTGCTAGCCATCGCAGACAGACAGACAAACAAATACACACACAGAGCAAAACTTTATTTTATTAGTATAGAAGATAGAATAGTCTTCCCCGGCTTCGGCTCGAAGTGAGAATTTTATTCAGAGGTGCCAAGCTCTCACTAATCTTCCGAAATATGTGAATTAATTTGACCCAGGTTTAATACGTTTCGCACCAGAAATTCTTTTGAGAAATTAAATTAAATATAATCCATGTAGAAATCGGAAATTAAATAAATAAAAATTCATCGAATAAATTCTTTGGTTCGAAACGTTGTTAAACTGGGTCAAATTAATCCCCATATTACGGAACATTAGGCATCTCTGATTTTATTTATTGACAAATTGTAAAAAAGGAAGAAAGAAAAACTTGACAGATCCTATTTAGAAACAAGAATGCAGTCCGAGTTTCTTTAAGATGTTTTACAGTCCTCTGAAAATCAGTTTGATAGGGAATTGAACTGCTATTGGCTGGGTATAAAGAAAAATATTCCATATCATTCTGAAGTCTTGGTACGTCCAGTGTTAATAAAATAAAGCAGCCGTGAGATATCCCTTATCTATCCACTGTTTCTGTTTTAAGTCCTTTTCAGAATTAACTGAAAACATGTCATTGTACAATGGCATTTTAAAGGAATAAGAATTGTGACTTTTCAAGATTTCTTCCAGCGGCTGAGTATAAATAATAAATCTGCTTTTTTAAACAGATTTTTAGGGACATAGTCATTTCTGTGTAAGAAGAGATTTTTAAAAGAGAAAATTAGTCTTGAAACAATTTTTAACAGTTATTAACAATTTTCCACTGCGTAATTTCCTTATCGGGCTCGGACTTTGATTGCTCAAACATTTTTGTGCTGGGGCGGGTTCGGATTTGAAATTGATGGGCTGAGAAGGGTCCAAGCTCGAAAAAAGAGCCCGAACTTATCTCTACTTATAGCACTCTCACTTGTTTTTCACAATATCTTTTAATTACGAATGGTGGTTTTGGTAAATATTTTAAAAGAAAGTTTTTAATGCGAGTAAAGTACATATTGCGGAAACCATAATATTATGATATTATAAATATACAAGAGTAAATACGAAAATTAGTTTCGTCCATATATTTTTTGTGAGTCAGGTGTTTTACCGAATGTTTATCAAATTCCTGGATTTTCTGTCTTTAAAATAATATAGAGCGCGTTATACATGACATCCAATTTTTCTAGTTATTTTTAAAACCAAAAACACGGGACCGCATTATACACTTTTCTCCAAAAGTTAAGGTACAACCAGTCTTTTGTGTCTAATTTGAAAACAAATGAAGATAAAAAAAATGAAATTTAGAAGAATTGTCCTTTAAACAGTTATTTATCGAATGTTACTTAATTTTAACATCAAGCATGATTTGCAAATAGAAAATAGCCAATTTTGAAAAAGTCTACTGTGTGATAAAATAATATAAATGGCTGTTTTTTGAAAAAAAAATTAAATAAACGGATTTTAAAAAGGCATGTTTCCAGTCCTACTTGCAATGCATCTGTCGCATAGACTTTCCAAACTGCCAATTAAGTTATCTGCCACTGGAACTAGATTAGTTAAAAAATCAATGTGTTTCTGTTTAAGTCTTAAAACAATATTTTTCGAAACTTTTACTTCTAGAAGCAAATCAAAATCACAACTCTTTAATTATGTATATTGTATGTATTACTATACATATATCAATGCTTGTTCTAAAGATATTGCATTAGTTTCTTCTAAGGATCTACCAAAACTATCAGATTCAATCACTGGTTAGTGGTTCGGAAAAGGTTAGTGGTCCTTTAAAAATAAAGTTTTACTTCTCTGGTTATGAATTTTTTTTACTCATTGGTAAAATTTTGAATGAGTAATATTAAAGTATTAAGGACTAGTAGCTTTACCCAACGGCTATCTCATATAAACATGTTTTGAATCAGAGATTTCATTTAATAAAATAAGTTAAATAAATCCCTGACGGCTCGGCCTACAGGCACAGGTAGATTTCGCAGACGCAGACCGTGGGGCGCCTCTTTGACGGGAATTGCGGAAGAAATGACCTTTTTGAGATGATACGGCAGTTGGAACCGCCTACTTCGAAACCTAACTTGTTTGCAGGAAGAGCCAGCAGGATTTTTTTTTTTTTTTTTGCTATAAGAGTTGGTCTTATAAAAAACTTGTCAGTATAAAAGTTTTAGATAATATTAAGAGGATTTATAATAAATTTAAGCGGATTTGAAATCTTGGGAATTGACGAAGTTATGAATTTTTTCTTCTAAAACCCCCCCTTAAGGCAATTTTTAATTATATCAAAAATCTGTCATACATAAATTTTCGGCCCTTCTCCTAGAAGTAATAATAACTTCAAACGGATTCGATACGTATCATAATTAAGAAATTATGGGTTTTTTTCTGTTTTCACAAAAAGACCCCCCCCCCCCCCATCCCACCCCTGGTTCGATTTTGCCCATTAACGAACTTGACCGAGATTTTATGCCCCTTGATTTTATGTATCAGTTTCGAAAAGATGCGGGAGTTGGAACCGCCTACTTCAAAAAATAACTTGTTTGCAGGTGGGGCCGGCAGGGATTTTTTTGTTTTTAATTTTTTTTTGCTATAACGGTTGGTCCTATAAAAAACTTGTCAATATAAAAGTTTTAGATAATATTAAGAGGATTTATCATAAATTTAAGCGAATTTGGAATCTTGGGAATTGACGAAGTTATGAATTTCTTTCTTCTAAAACCCCCTTCACCCCCCTTAAGGCAATTTTTATTTATATCAAAAATCTGTCATACATAAATTTTCGGCCCTTCTCCTAGAAGTAATAATAACTTCAAACGGATTCGATACGTATCATAATTAAGAAATTATGGGTTTTTTTCTGTTTTCACAAAAAGCCCCCGCCATCCCCCCCCTTGGTTCCATTTTGCCCATTAGCGAACTTGACCGAGATTTTATGCCTCTTGATTTTATGTATCAGTTTCGAAAAGATGCGGAAGTTGGAACCGCCTACTTCGAAAAATAACTTGTTTGCAGGCGGAGCCGGCAGGGATTTTTTTGGTTTTTATTTTTTTTTGCTATAACGGTTCGTCCTATAAAAAACTTGTCAATATAAAAGTTTTAGATAATATTAAGAGGATTAATAATAAATTTACGCGGTTTTGATATCTTGTGAATTGACGAAGCTATGATTTTTTTTCTTCTAAAACCCCCCTTCCCCCCCTCCCTTGGGGCCATTTTTAATTATATCAAAAATCTGTCATACATGAATTTTCGGCCCTTTTCCTAGAAGTAATAATAACTTTAAACGGATTCGATACGTATAATAATTAAGAAATTATGGGGGGGGTTTCTGTTTTCACAAAAAGCCCCCCCCCCATTTCCCCCCCCCCCCTTGGTTCGATTTTGCCCATTAACGAACTTGACCGAGATTTTATGTTCCTTGATTTGATTTTATGTATCAGTTTAGAGGAGATTTATGCAGAATTTTTCCAGTTATCGTGGTCATAAAAAAGTGACACATATATATATATATATACAGTGGACTCTCTCTATTCTGAACACTCATGGGACCGACCAAAAATGTTCAGGTTATGGGGGTGTTCATTATAGAGGGAGATTGGGAAATGCATTACTACTACTACTATGTATTGACTGTATAGAATACTTAGCCTGGTTAGTCATGCTAGTTATCAAGATGGAGGTGCTGAATTTAGGTATTACAGCTAGTGCAATCTCTAACTAAATTCAGTCAGACCTGTAATCTACCATCTCTTTTTTTTAATTAAAAAAGGTTTTACAAAACATACAATTACATATATACAATACATTATTTGAAAACATAATCAGTACATTACTTTAAAAAGTGAGTAATTTTAGTCTGTTTATAAAATTGTGTATGCTTGTGCAGTGTACATGTTGCCTAGTTGTTTAAGAAGTGGAAAGGCTTCCAGATGATATTCAGCTGCATAGTTCAACAGGTCTTCAGTCCAATCGCTATATTGCTTGAAGGTAATCGTACTTTTTGTTTCATCGGTCTCTTCTGGTCCTGCTTCTTCTTCACTATTCTCTTCCTCTTAAACGATGTTGTTTCGCAAACCGGAAATCTTCTGTCGGCTTCGAGATAAGGTCAGGTTCAATTTCAGTATGAAGCTCCTGAAGTCTTGACCCCAAGTCTCTCACAGCTGTTGCTTCTTGATCCTCTATTCTTGATTGCTCATTCTCACATGGGAATCCAGCTTTGTAGAAACATCTTTGAATGATGTAAGGCTTCATTCTAAGCCACTGATATCCAATGGACAGTATCGATGACGTTGACCTTCTTCGTTATCTCTGTTGCCGAATTTGCCTCCTCCATTACCAGGGACATTTTCTTCAGAAAATGGTATTGGTAGTAAGCTTTAAAGCTCTTGATTACTCCTTGATCCAGTGATTGAATTATAGAAGTGCAGTTCGGTGGCAGGAACTTCAGGCTCACATTGCTCAGCTGCATGTTTGTATGTGATATGGTATTATCCACAATTTTTTCCCTCTCTCTTCATCATCTTGTTAATGCCGTCCAACCATTATGAGAAAATTGTGAATATCATCCAGGCTTTTCGATTTGATTTATAGTGCACAGGCAATGATGCGATCTTCACATTTTTGAAACATCGTGGTTTTTCACTTTTTTTTTATCACAAATGTTTTGAGCTTCTCACCCGTATGGCAAAGAGCATGATGGTAAGTCTTTCTTTCAGCATTTTCCCGCCTACGCACTTCTCGCTTCTTTCTGCTAGATTTTTATTTAAAAGAGCTCTAAAAAACAGTCCGATTTTGTCGGCATTAAAAACGTCAGCGGTATCGAATTCCTTTGTTATGTTCGAAAATTTGCTTTTCCATTCCCCGAAACTGTCGTTATATACGTTTGCAGCTTCACCATTAATTGTTTTGAATTCAATGTTATGCCGACTTTTGAAGTGAGTCAACCATCCTTCTGATGCCTAAAATTCCTCGATTTTCTCCTTTTCTGCAAAATCCAGAGAAATCTGCTTTAGCAGAGGTCCAGTGCCAGGAAGATTCTTCGTTCTTATTTGACAAAAAAACTTCCAAACGTGATTATTGTTCTCGTTTCCCGTTTTCTTTTCGAAAATTCTACACTTTGAGGAAGATTCATTTTCTTCAAAAGCTGCTATTTCTATCTCTTTCTTGCTGATGGCGTTGACTTGGTCAGCTGAAATTCCAAACTCAGATGCAATTTTCGTTTGACTTACTTCTGATTTTAATTTTTGAACAACCTCATATTTTTCCTGAATCTTCAGTTCTTTCTGCTTTTTCGATTTCCTATTTATTTCTGATATATCTGCTGAAGTGCTATGATTCTTTCCCTGTAACGACAGCAAAATGGCGAAAACAGTTTACTTTTGCCGAGCAAAAAGGATGAAAGAAACACAAGCGATAATGCTGTCCAACCAGGTGTGCGGAAAATAAACCATAATCCATTTCTGACCACTACCTCTAACACCTGTTGTCTCTTATCTATAACTGGGGAAAGGCGGGGAATTTCTGTTGCATAATCTTTCTATTTTTATCTCAGCTCGGGAGAGGGGAATCACATGACAGGGTTTTTACACTATTTTTTCTTGTATCTTTTTACATAAAAATTGATTGTTTTGTTCATTTCATTTCATTTGATTATCATGATTTACTTTTGGTGAAATGGCAACAGTTTTATATTTGGACAAAAAATATAAGAATGTTCTAGTTAGTTGAGATGTAGAACACGTACATTAAAAACGTACCTGTTTGAAAAATATTCTTTCGATTTCTTATTTATTTATTTATTTGTTATAATAACTGTCTTGTTTGTTTTGGTAACTGAAGATTTTATCTGAATTATTCAAACAAATTGCAACAGTGGGTAGATGCTAAAAATTTAGCAATGATTTCGTCTGTTTATTTTTTAAACGAGTTCCTTTTCATTCTTCTGCAACAATTTCTTCCAATTTCCCTTATGGAGAATTCCCCGAATTCCGATTGCAAACACACGTTCAGTTTACAGAGAGGTGGGGGTAGAATGGGGATCAAAAGTAGCGTTCATATTAGTGGGGTGTTCAGATTAGAGGGTGTTCAGAATACAGAGAGTTCATCCTTTGTTAAATCTATGGAGTTTCGCCGGGATTATCGGAATGTGTTCATAATACCGGGGTGTTCACATTAGAGAGTGTTCAGATAGAGAGAGTCCACTGTATAAAGTTTTGAACTGGGGGTGGTTTTGGGTTCTGGGAGTCATAATCGGCGTAGATCTGCAAAAATTTTTCAAAATTTCCAACTTAGTTAATAATGTAATAGGTAGTATTTCTTACGAAATCTACCTAATAAATGTCGTTCAAAAAACAAGTACATTTTACTAAATAATTTGTTTGGTAGAAATATATTTATATGATTTAGTCCGTCAAATCTCTCTCAAGTGGGAAGGTTTGATCCAGTTTACAGCGTTATATATATATATATATATATATATATATATATATATATATATATATATATATATATATATATATATATATATATATATATATATATATATATATATTTAATAACTTAAGGGGCTTTTTCAGAGTTATGACTTAAGAATATATCGTAAATAATAAGCTATTTACACTGACTTACAAAAGTTAAGGTACAACCTGTCTTTTGTGTCTAATTTAAAAACAAATGAACATAAAAATATGAAATTTAGAAAAACTGTGCTTTAAACAGTTATTTATCGAATTTTACTTAATTTTAACATCAAGCATGATTTATAAATACAAAAAACTGCATTTTTTGCAAAAGTCCACTGTTTGATAAAAAAAAAAAAAAAAAAAAATAAAATAAATGACAGCTTTTTGTGAAAAAAATAAATAAATAAACGGATTTTAATGATGCACGTGTCCGGCCCTAGTGGTAATGAATTTGTGGCATCGACTTTCAATACTGTCAATTAAGTTGTCAGACACTGGAATGGGAAACAACGCCCATATATGGAGCAACGAGTTCCATGTTACTCATGCTCATTTAACGACTTCGTGGAAGGACTTACGGAAGCCACCTGCTGACATAATCACAATGAAATGTCTGCTGACATAATCAAAAATATGCTGTATTGGATTAAGGCCCAAAGATTGAGTTGATCATTGCATTCGGTTCAAAACTTGATCCTCAATATATTCATTTAACGACTTTAGCTTAATGCGATCAGCCATGAACTTACATTAAGATTCATTTATCCCCAATAGCTCCACCATACGGTGTGACAAACGGAGCAAGGATTACATCCCGATATCTCACAGCAGTTAGAGTTCTTCCGTGGCACACACGAAAGTTACCGCGACCACCAGAGAGATTCTAGCCCAAACAATGATTCCACCTCCTCTATAACTGTGTCTTTCGACAATGTTACATCGGTAGAGTCTGATGCCTTGTTCTCTTCAGATCAGCACACGAACTGAATCACTTTCCAAAGCAAAGCAGAACTCCTCTGTGAACGGTACGGGAGCCCATTGTTGTCTGTTACAGGTAACCTGCTCTCTTGGCCAACATAAATGGGCACTTCTGTGTTGTTGATTAAGAGGGACACATACAACGGGTCGTCTCTTGAATGGAGTTCTTAATTACGAAGACGTCTATGTACCGTAGTAGCAAATATTGTAATCCCTGTTGCGCTACGATGATCTGAAATGAGCTGAACCACAGTAAGTTCCCCCTCTTTCGGGCCAAAAGAACTATGATGCGATCTTTTGCAGGAGTTATAAACCCGTGAGTTGTCTGTCACAAGTCTTCTCGATACGGAATTTTCGGATTCAAATTGATCCCAGAGTCTTTAGTTCACACTACGAGACACATTAAGACGTCTAGCTGCACCAGCTTGTGATAACCCCATTTCCATCCACGGATTGCTCATAATGTTAACGAATCAAGTAAATGACATCTCCTAGATATGGACAATACTATATTAGTACCAACAACTCAAGATCAACTAGCATAAAAAACTCCTCACAAATTACAAAATTGGGATATCCACAGTTTCCCCTTAACTGTCATAAAAATGCCGATTTAAAAAAAAACAAAAAAACTTAGGTATTTCTGATATTTAACTGATACTTTTGGCTCAGTATTACTTGGAACTAACACAGAAGTATTTCTTTCAAAATGTTTCTTACCACACCAACTTTTTTTAATATATATATATGTAAAGGTGTATCGGATTTATTAGATTTCCGAGTTTATCAATTATAATAGTTATAAAAAAAATAACTATCGCATTTAAATACAAAATTAACTGTAATTCTGTCGTGAAAAATACATCTTTTAATAACGAAAAGTAGAAATTTTATAAAAAAAAATAAGAAAAAATTAAACGCTAGCTTCAGTGCAAATAAGCAACGTTACAAGTACCACCAAACTGAATGCCACATGATTCTTCTACTTTGCGTATTTTTAAAAGCATTGATTCAGTCAAGGGGGTAAATGCAGCAGTAAATTGAATGAGTCTTTTGAAAATAAAGAGGTGGGCGTGGCAATTAAACGGACAATATGATTACAGATGTTTGTTAAATCAGCCGTAACTGCAGTTCTATGTATAGTGTCAGTCGGAAATTTTTTCAGGATGTAGTCCAAAGTATGTGGTTTGTGATAAGATTTGAAAATCTAAATTTTTACGAAATTTCGATATTGATAAAGTGCCGAGTAGAAAAAAAAAAAAAAAAAAAAAAACTCAAACTATCCGAATACGATTGGAACGAAAAAACAAACAAACCGGGAAATAAGTTAGCCATTTTTATAAGTTTACTTATAGGTAGATTTCGTAAGAAATACTACTACTACTACTACAAAAAAAAAAAAAAAAAAAAAAAAAAACCACTGAAATATGCCGCCCGGCAGCGTGGTTGGTAGCGGAGGCCTCAGTTACGGTAAGGGCCCAGGGTTCGAAACCCGGGTGAGGCAAGGATGTCATTGTGTGTGTATCTTCAGTGCTGTCAACTTTCCTGTGTCTATCTCGTCCTCAAGAAGAAGATTTATGTAATTTGTCAAAGTCCTGTATATATTTCTGTGAATAAAAAATATGGATCATTCGAGACAACAGCCTTGTAGCTTATAGGTCTCAAAGCAATTCTCCTTCAAATACCAAACATGGAAATAAATTAGCCATTTTTATAAGTTTACTTTTAGAGGTAGATGGAAGAAATGCTACCTATTACATTTTCCCCTAAGTTGGAATTTTTGAAACATTTTTGCAGATCTACGCCAATCATGACTTCCAGAACTCAACTCCCCCCCCACCCAGTTCAAAACTTTATCTATCTATATATCTATCTATGTCACTTTTTATGGACACGATAACTTCAATAATTCTGCACAAATCTCTTCCAAACTGATACATAAGATCTCGGTCAAGTTCGTTAAAGGGCGAACTAAGCGGGGGGGATAATAGGGGGGGGGGGCTTTTTGTGAAAACAGAAAAAAACTCCATAATTTCTTAATTTTGATATGTATCGAATCCGTTTAAAGTTATTATTACTTCTAGGAAAAGGGCCGATAATTTATGTATGACAGATTTTTGATATCATTAAAAATGGCCCCAAGGGAGGGGGGAAAGAGAGTGTTTTAGAAGAAAAAAATTCATAACTTCGTCAATTCACAAGATATCAAATCCGCTTAAATTTATTATAAATCCTCCTAATATTATCTAAAAGTTTTATATTGACAAGTTTTTTATAAGACCAACCGTTATAGCAATAAATAAATAAATAAATAAATTAATATACATATCCCTGTCGGATTCGCCTGCAAACAAGTTAGGTTTTGAAGTGGGTGGTTCCAACTGCCGCATCATGGCAAAAATGTCAGTTCTTCCGCAATTCCCAACAAACAGGCGCCCCATGGTCTGCGTCTTCGAAATCTACATGTGCCTGTAAGCTGAGTCGTCAGGGATTTTTTTTTTGTATGTATTAACTATGCTAAGTTTATATTTCCATTAAATTACTTTTCTATTAATAGAGAGAATTTTGAAAAGAAATTAGAAAAAAACTTAGAAAAGGCGACGTTCTAATCATCCAATTCAAATAAACTTAGTATCAAAATAATCCACACACATTTATCTAGGTAATGAACTATAAGTTTTAGGCTACTTCTGTAAATAAACATTTTTGTGGTAGTCGAAGAATTAATACTAGCTATTTGGAATATTTTACATCATCATTATACAAATATCATACTATAATTTAAAAAATATTCTCATTGTGAGCTTTCTTTTAGTTCATGTTCTAGGAAGCATTACAAAGAAAAAAGACATCAAATTAAAAAAAAATGAATGAATATAATTTGAGTTATCATTTTCAAAAAAAGCGAGATGTATGAAAATACGATTTTGAGAAAAACTCATTTTTATTTAACAAGTTAACCCAAGTGTTGCCAGGTTCACTTCTTCATTGCCAGATACTCTCATTAATTGTTAGTTATTTTTAAATATTAAGAAAAAAGTCTTATAAAATTATATTTGCTACAAAGCTATATTGCTATATTTCAATTTCGTTTGATAGTTTACCGATTTACTTCCGGCTATTTTAATGATTACTTCCGGTTTTCGGAAGTTTACAAATTCTTTAATATCTTAGCTTTTAATTGACGTAAATACAAAATCAAAACTGTTTTGTAAAGCTAAATAAATGGTCTATTCAGTAAATCCAAAAACTCAAAATGTCATTTTTGGCAAAAAATGGCCATTTAGCTATTCAAAAGTATTTTAGTTTAGGTACTCAAAGGTATATTAGTTTAGTACAGATATGCAGTGTGCGTTATTTCAGTCGAACAGTCGGGTAACTTTTCAAGCCAATAATAACAATGAGTGATATTTTCCTTCTTATATTTTCGTAGTATTTGAAGTAATAAACTGATTGTGTGTTATTACTTGGAATATCTATTACGTATTCCTAAAATAAATTATTAATAAACAAAAATAGAAAAGAAAATTTTACAAACAGCAGACGTCCTTCTGCATTAACTATTGATTTTGTTACAGACTTACTGAAATATATTGCATGCTACGTACTTTCTGCCAATATATAAATAATCAGCGTTTTGCATTATATTGATATTTACGATGAATTTGAAGGAGTTATTATGAAATGTAGGAATGAATGTTCAGGAATGTTATGAAATACTACAGTTTAAAAAACGAAGTTAAAAAAGAAATTTTCGAAATTTTGACAAGTTCCATATATTTTGTTACAAGAGACTAAATATATATGCAAAACGTAGCAATAAACAACTATTTCTTAAAAAAAAAACAAAAACAAAAAAAAAACAGAAAGTTACGAAATATTTTTAGGTAGCTTTTCATTATACAATTTTATCATTTATCGTATATTCAATCTATTACATTGTTATATATAACCCTCTAAAAACACTTTTTAAAACATTTTACAGAGCAAAGATTTCTCTCTTGTTGAAGAAAAAAAAATTATTGTTATAGAGAGATTAACTTATATACTCACTTGACCATACTCAAGGCAAAAAGTGACGTGAATCAGAAGAAATATCCGAAACAGCATAGCAATTGTCATGGCCGAAAAATTGTCTTACTTAACCACACATGACGGAACAAGAAATAAGCGAAACACCAAATTAAAACTGATGTTAATATGAAAATGTTTCACTTATTTTCAGTCAATTTCGACAATGAGAAAAATATACCCGGATATCGGTATTAGAAAGTAAAAATTTCGTAGAAATCATTTAAAAAGTCCGTTTACCTAATTATCCAGCCACTTGTATGTGGAATAATTATATATAAAAAAATAATAAAGATTCACATATCTTTAAAATCTAGCTGTAGAAAAAGTATATACTATAACTTTAATATATCAGGCTAATTAATGAAAATTACAGTAGTAATTTCAATTCAATATCTGCTTATCTTTAAAGTTTTTTAAACTAATATTAAGAGGCATCTGTAATCGGATATTGTTAATTGTTCGTTTGGAAAACAGCATTGACAAAACCTTCCTGTAACCAACATATTTCATTGAAATAATAAAAAAAAAAAATAGTCGTTGGGGGCTACCGTAATAATCAGAGTTCAATTAGGCCGCAATCACATGTTGATTATCAGAGCATATATAGCGCACAGGGCAGAGAAAAAGGACACACGTACACGTACACCTACACATTGTTTTAGAGTTTTGAGTGTCGGACCTAATTATAGTACCTGCGGCAACTATGTTCCTCCTGGGTAAGTCCTATAAATCTCTCCATCTCTCTCTTTCACTATTAAATTAATAATTGTATTTACTATGCTTAAGATTTAAATAAAATAAATATAATTTCTTAAATTTATGTTAGCCATTATTACCACTATACACGGCTGGAGCATTAGAGCTCCTTAACCTCTTCGCGACGAGCGTCCTTTACAGAATTTTTAATCTTTTACCACCGGTTTTTCAAAACAGAAATTTTTACCTAATTAAATCGCAGAAGTGCTAAGATTTAATAAGACAAAGCTTACAATAAGAATTAACTGGTGGGAATAATCGAGGATTCTGATCATCTTATGCGTCACGTATACGTGTCGCTCGTCCCCAAGGGGTTAACATTAAAAACACGTACCACAACTGTAAACGCAATTCCAACAATTATTTTTTATAAACAATACGCTAGCCGAATTCTTTTGTGTGTTCCTGTAAATGAAAGATGAATGCTATGCACACCATATTCTACAGTAAGCATCTTGTAGTGCACCTCAGTAATATATGTTAATTTCAATATGTTTGAAATAATGTAACATTATTAAAATACACCGCAAACAATTTTTCCAATAGACCGTAATGCAACGAAACTCTTTTGAATGTCCATGTAAACGAACTATGAATGCCGCACACTTCATTTTCAATACCGAACATGCCATTGTAATCTAATCCTCAATAACATATATCAATCGCATAGTAATCCGAGTACATTAACGTGAATTAGAGGACGGACAGACTGACGGTAGACAGATTAACAGACAAACAGAATTCATAAACCCTTTTCAACTATGTTCGAAAGGGTTAAAAAGATGACTTTAGTGTAACTCTTCCCATTTAATAGTGCTTTCTATTTGTATTTTTATCTTAAAATTTTAATCTTTAAAAGTAGCACGTACGTATAGCACGTCGGTAGGCTATATAATATACGATGTATTATGATTTCTGCACATTAACTGGATGATTTTACGGTGGAGATGTACTATACAAATTATTTTAGATGATACAGTAGTTATTGATAAAAATACTTTTCTGACCAACAACATTACCCAATATTCTGAATTCTTTCTATTTTTGCAAATTGAATTAGGCAGCAGGCCATCGCGTCGTGGGGTTATCGGATATTTTATCAGTAATTGTTTGTGAGACTGGCGGTAGATCTCACAAACAGGGGGAAAAAAAAAAGCATGTTTGCACAATGTTTTTGGTATTGTGCAAATGAGACATATTTTTTTAATTATTAAAAAATGTGGCATGTGACAAGTTATTATTATCATTTTTTTAAAGATTTTATCCCTTTTATCACAGTTCTGTTCCTTTATAAAGGAACTTCTTTAAATTTAACTAAAGCTTTCTCGTACTTTTATCATTTAGGTTTGCTGATGTCTGATTTTTTGATGATTTCTCAGGTTCACTGTGATTTACTGACAAACAATACTGCGTAAATACTGTTATTTTTAACTATATGACAAAACGTTACCGGACACTTTCGACATTAGAGTTATGTCGAATATTTATAAAAATACTTGATGATTTATTTTTGAAATTCATGAGTATAAACAAGTTGAAAATTGTACGTTAAACGTGACAAATGTATAGTTCTTACTATAACTAGTTTTACAATGTAAAAAAAATCATCGTTATTATTTCAGTGAAATGAATGAACGAAACCCTCCCCTGCTATGAACGAAATGACGATGCCCCTTTTTTTTTTCCTATTACGTATGCCACGTTTACAGAAGTTATTTGTTTTCGACATCCGACAGCGCTGAAAAATTCCCCATGGAGATCTTGCTTTGCGAATGATTACCTCCATGGTTTAATATTTCTATGACTCACGATGAACGAATCTATTGTGTTTATTTACTTTAATGGATTGAGATATTGCTTGTCAACCTAATTTCAACTGTAGTTATATCAGAATCTATACATATTTGAATGAAACTCATCTCTCAAACAAACAATTTTTTTGAATGCTCCTTCTAAAAATGTAGCTTTTATGTAATTCTATTTGAAAAAATAATCTTCAATAAAAATGGCCGCCTGGCATATGGAAGACGAAATGATCAGCCGGTATTTATTTTCCTCAGTCACATGACTTGCGTTTTTATTATATAGATTACGTATGATGGATTTAATAGAATGAAGAACACTTTTATTAAAATCTTTTTAAGTTTTGATTCTATTTTCATAAAATTTGAAATGACTCAACAAAATTGTGCAGCGATTATATATATTAAATTTCAAACCATTCGGTTGGGTAGTTTTTGCGCTGTTATATGCGTACGGACGGACGGACAGACAGACGGACGGTCCAGACGACGACTATACTACGTATTTATGTAATTACGAATTCACCTAAAAACATGTTTGAACGCTTATTTTCAGTGAAGATTTAATCGTGCGCGAAATTAGCACACCAACAAAAAATTGCATAAAAAGTAATATTTGCGATCACCCTGTATCATAAAAAGCTTGAAATGATCTGTAGCTGTAACAAATGAATTCATAATTTCTTTACAACTTTTGTATGTATTTGTGTGAAAATAGCTCATATATTCATGGCGATATAAACGTTTATTTTAAAAGTAAAAAAAAAAAAATCGCGTGTCTAATTTATAATATACATAGTTTTCAACCAAGTTTAACGCCACTTACTGAAAATTTGACAAAATGCAGTTGAAACATTATTCTGCACTTAGAAAATGAGTATCTATATATAGATTACGCCATCGTATGTGGCACAGAAATCGCAATTATTTATTAATTGTTTAATGACAACGCCCGAATGAAACGCATCTCATTGGTTGGTGCTGCCATCTACAGGAGTAAAAGCGATTGATTATAGTGCAAATAAATGGTAATTATATTTTGTCAACATTAACAATTAAAGAGATATATTTTTATACATTTTCATTTGAAATATTGAATTTTGTAAGCATTTAATATTTATAATTTAAAAAATACAATTAGCAATATAAAATAAAGGATTTTTAGTAAAAATGGAAAAGTAAGTGTAATAATTTTCCTTGACCGTTTCATTTTTTAAACGTAACTGTTATACTTTTGAAATTTTAGCTCTTATTTAATTTTTTTACAAGTTTTTAGTACAAAAAAAAATAATATTCAGTCTTTTTAGGGTTTCGTTCATCTCACGAAACCCTATTACCCCCGCTCCGTTGTCTGTCCGTCACAGAGCCATTCTCAAAAAGTATGTAACTTACAGAGTTGAAACTTAGTGTATAAATCTGAATAGCAGCTGTAAAGAGCTCAAAATATTAAAATTTGAAAAATTCGTATTATTTTAATAAATAGAGATAAAAAAACAAAATTCTAACAGCCTTTTCCTATTAAATTGAAACATTTTTCGTTATAGCAGATGCCAAAAACTAAAAATCCACAATGAAATTCTTTCTACAATAATTAATTTTCTATCAGACGATTTTCACGTAAAAAATGAAAATGAAATAAAAAGTTTCACCAATTGAAAAAAAGATAAATATGAAATAAAATTGATTGACGTCATAGTCGTAATAAGACGGAAAATGTCTGAGATTTCTCAATAATACAAGGAGTATGAGTATGTGTAAGTGGACAAAGCAGATTAATATCACGTCATTAGAGAATTAAAAAGAAAATCTGACGTCATATAGGAAGTTTAACTAATTTTTCAAATGTTTGAGAATAATACAAAGCGAGTATCAATATAAATAATAGAGAATAGTAAATATATGAGTTTGAGAAACATATTGAATCGTGATAAAAATCCGATTATGGAAATATTCGCATATTTTAACATTTTGAAGGTGTACAATTTGTTTAATTTTGAAATTATTTTTTTAAATATTGCATTTAGTCCGTATGCGGATATTATTATGACAGAATATAACAGCGGGCTTGGACCGCTATCCGGCTGGTTTAGATATTCGAAAAAAGGAAAAAATAGACCGGTAAATTTTTACTTTATAAAAAACATGGCTTTTTTTTGTTGTTGTTGTTGCTAAATGAAATTTGTTTGAATTTATTAAAGAAAGGATAAAGTGTTTTGAAAGGAATATTAAGCGAAACCCTTCTCTCTTAAAACGAAAGAGCCAAAATAACTCAAGTTGAGCCGAAATTCACTCATCTCACTATTTGAAAGTGAGCTTCTCATGAAGAGTTGAAACAACTCGAGTAAACGAGTTGTTTTTAAGCAACTCATGATTGAGTGATCTCTATTTTACTCATACTTGAGTGAAATCAAATCAATGAAGGTTAAATCCAGTAGCACTTGAGTGATTTATAACTAACTCATACTAGAGGAGGGGAAGGGGAATTAAAATTCATGGTAAAATGTAATATTTCATTGTAAAATAATAAATTTCATGAACAGGTAGATTATTATTTTAGAATAAAAAAGTAATTTGCATATTGAATGTATACATATTTATGTTTACATATATGTATATATTCAACAATTAAGTAAAAAGTATCTTTTTTTTTTTTTTTTTTTTTTTTTTTTTTTTGAGCTGCTTGAAATATATACCCCCCCTCCCGACCCAAAAAGAGAATTTTAAAAGGAATATTTGAAAAGATAAGAATTTCTGCTGATTTAAACATTTTAATCTTTTTTTTTATTTTGTTATAATGATTATGTTTTCTATGCAATATTATTCGATACATTGCATGATATTTTTCAGTTTATATCAATATTATCATTAAATATGTTTTAATCCTAATACTATTTAGGAATATGCACACCGTGAATATCCGGGAATGTAGATATTTACCTTATTTTTAACAACATATGATAAAAAATATGGGATTTATACAGTTTCATAAATCAAGTATATTTTAAAATATTAGAATTCAGACTGAGAATAAAATAAGAAATATAATTTGTTTACTTTAAAACAATATTTTTAAAGTCAGACAAGTCAATTTTCAATTTATAGTATTATAAAAGTTAGAGTTCTGAAACATCGCTAAAAATATATACTATATAAACGAACGTACCGCCAAGATATTTTCTTTAAAAGTTTAAATTGCTACTAAATGCTATTTATATAAATCATATTTATTGAAACAACATTAAAAAAAAAAAACAAAGGAGAGGCAAAGGATTTATTTCATTATATTTTAGAGTATTTTTTAATATTTATCTTTCCAACTTAAAAGATCTCTAAATGTTCGCAAGTATAAATAGTCCTAAATGTTAGGGTTAAGACATATTTAATAAAAATATTGATATAAACTGAAAAATATCACTCCATATATAAAATAACAATTAATATAAAACAGAATCATTATAAAAAGCATAATTAGAGTATTTAAATCAGCAGAAATTCTTACCTTTTTAAGTAATTCCTTCTTTAAAATTTTCAACAACGTGCTATTAGCCGCGTACCACACGCCTGTTGTCTGCTCAGCGGATATGCATTGTAGAGGGGACAGTGGAAGGTCACGCCAGCTGCGTCAGCTTACTTGTATTTCGATTTCCGTTCGCCAATGAGTGCTTTTTTATCGAGTTGAGTTGTTTAGTATTCGCTCTTCTGGAATGCATTAAGAAAATAAAAATTCAAATCATGATGAGTGAAACATTTAAAAATCAACTCATTCACGATCCAATAAATTAGAGCTCTTTTCTGAGAAGCAAAATCCACTCTTTCGTTTTAAGAGAGTTTGAGCGATCTTCGATCACACTTACCCACTTGTTTTTATGAAGTCCACTCCACTGTTATATTTTTCCATGACAGTCTACCCGGGCAACGCCGGGCGGGTCAGCTAGTATTGAATATTTCATGAAATATGAATATTTCTCTAACCCGCCGAAATAGTGTTAATTTGCAACATAAAACTTATTTTTCATATTAAATACGTAAATTAAGAAAACTTTTACATCTGACACAGGCATATTTTTCATTTTGAGAAACAGTCATCAGGTTAAACATGCTGTTATGACAACATAATGCAAATATTGCTTATTGCGAGACATTTAACGCTTTCAAGAGGATGAATTGAAGTTTTTCAGTAATGTAAAGTTAATGCGAAAAGATGACACTCATGAATTATGATATCAGAGAGATAAGGAAACGTGAAGTGGAAATAAAATTCTATCTTACTCAGATGACATTGATATCCTTAATTAGGAGAATCACTGAAATATTTTATCATTCTTGTTGTGATTATGTAGATGAAAATGTAAATGAGCTTTTGAATAATTCACATACACATTTTTACAAATCATTAAAACATCGACATTTAATTAACTAAATTTTCTTTCTCTCTGGTGATTATGATTTTTTTTTTTTATCCGAAGAGACTTGAAATAATTAAACACTAAGA
This sequence comes from Maratus michaelseni, assembly GCA_963931845.1. Taxonomy (NCBI): domain Eukaryota; kingdom Metazoa; phylum Arthropoda; class Arachnida; order Araneae; family Salticidae; genus Maratus; species Maratus michaelseni. Next base: position 423,343,473 of record OZ007589.1, on the reverse strand, counting down.
GAAATAGAAGTTAAAATTTTACGTCTTTTCACTCCCCTCAACCCCGTTGTAACACCAGTAGCATTTCTTGCTCAGCATAGATTTTACTTCCTTTTGTCTATACAAGAAAATATTGGATTCGCGATATTTTTGAACTTCCGGTTTTCGACGTATTTATACGTTTCTGAATGTCCTGAACACAATTTGATTGTTTATAGAAAATATCTTTCCGTCAGTTTGTCTGTCAGTCTGTGTATCTGTCTGTGTGTGACACAAAATCTGCCGGCTCTCTATCTCAAGAAGTAATGCGCCGAATTTAAACTTCAGATTTAGTTAGACTTTAACATAAATAGGTTCCGATTAGGTTCTGGTGTATATCGTCCAACAGGGGCACTGTGTTTTTTACGATTTCTGCAATACCTGTATTTCAAGAATCAATGCATACAATTTCATAAAAATTTCTATTCTGATAGACTTTAACATAACTAGATGCTGATTAGGTTAAGGTGCAGACGCCCAACGGGTGGCACCACTGTGATGTGTTTTTTTTACGATTTCCGCGAATTAATGCACGGAATTTCATCAAACTTTATATTTCGTTAAACTTATTAATTTTTTTTGTTTAATATATATATATATATATATATATATATATATATATTTTTTTTTTTTTCCACAAAAAATTAGTTTAAACAATTCAATGAAAGGGAGAAGCGGGTTTTTTTGGGTGAGAAGAAATGTAATTTAGATGGTTACTTACTTATTGTTATAAAAAAGTTATAAATAGAGCAAAAAAAAATCTTTCAACATTTGAAGCTGCTGTGTTGGTGTGGGGGTAGAGTACTGCATCGGGTTGGGTTACCCGCTTTGACCCGAACCGCGTATCGGGTCGGGTTGGCGCTATATTTTTTTCGTTGCGGTTCGGGTTGACTTCTAATTTTTTTGCGGGTTGGGTTCGGGTCGGGTTGATTTTTATTGTTTCGGGTTCGGGTCGGTTTCGGATTTAGTTTTGACTCTTGCGGGTTCGGGTTGACCCGCTTTTTCAAAAGAATGTCCACAATATTTTTGCAGGATAAAAATATGTATACAATAAGACCTCCATAATGGACACTCCCGAAAAGCGGCTTTTTACGCTACTTGGAAAATAGGAAAAAAATGTCATTCTTCTAATCAATTGATTATAACTCCTTTTTGTTGTTACAAAATGTGTTCTGTACGACAATTTGCGAATGTCAGCAACAAATCTTAGTTGCAGTGTCATAGATTTTTCCACTGACATAGCTGACCATTCCATAGCTGATAAAACAAACCAAAGTGCTAACTGACGAAAATAATACATTTTCTTACGGTTAACCCTTTATCTACCGACGCATTATTATATCTAATGTTTTAATACCGGATATCTTCTTTTGCAATTAAAATTATGACAGAGAAAAATGAAATTGAACTGCTTGCTCGGCATATAACGAGTATTTTAAAGTTATCGAACAACAAGTCTTTCGTAATTACACTACTGTAACTTGTAAACTTTGCCCATCTAATCAAAAAATGTCAGTTTCAAAATCACCCACTTTCAACACGAAGCTGCACATAGAGGTGAGTTAGCATTTTCATTATTAATAATAATTACTGGATCGCATCTCGCACCGAATATCTAAAGCCTATAAACATTAAAAGGAATATTTTCAAATTAAGATTGCTAGTTAAGAGAATATTTTCTTTCAATATTTTCATTAAGAGAATATTTTCTATCGCAAAAATTCATCTTATTAACACGACTTTTGATCGCTGTGAAGTATTTGTTACATGCATGCATAAAAATTAATTGGATGCATATTAGCTTCCTCCAGATTCCAGTAGATAAAAAATGTGCTTGGGGGAAAATGAGCCAAAGAATACTTAACTTCATTTTTATTAGCCTAGTTATAAATTTTTGCGAAGTTCAGATGATTAGTTCTCGATATATTCAATATTAAAAATGTGGTTAATTTTAGAGGTCGTCTTTAAAGTGAAATCATTACAAAAATATTTAATGCTTTTCAAAAAAAAAGTATCACTAGTATTATAAAAACTCTAAATAAATCAATTAAAAATTCCATCAAATACAAATAATTAGCACTGCTATTACATCTATTAACAGTTTTATGAGATTAGTCACTTTTTTTATAAGTTCTGGTCTCTCAAACTGTAGTTCAGCTTTTTTTAAGTATAACTCAAAAATTATTTTGCAGAATATGCTGAAATTTTGCAAGGAAGTTTAGAAGTTTCTAGTAATTGATTTCTAAAATAGTTATAGGTTATAATTTACAGTTTTTTCGAAAATTAATTTCCGATTTTTTATCATACAGATATGGATATTAGATACAATAGATTCTAAAACTTACAGTCCATCTTACTTGACATTTGGTATACGGGCATAAATTTCAAAGTAAATTAAAAATATTTTTTTCCAATTAGAGTGTTGTCATTGAAAGTTGTCATTCATCGAAGATTTCAAAAGAAAGTCCTGAATTTTTTTTTTTAATGAAAAAAATATATATTTGAATATGAATGAGTGTGTATGTGTTCATTTTCATACAAACAGATAAAATTGATATTAGAGATATAATTGTGGACTACTTTTTAATAATTGTATTGAAATATGGTAAGTTTTTTCTTCTTTTGGTTTCGGGTATAAATGTCTTTGGATTCGGGTCGGTTTCGGAGTTGACTTTAAGCAGAATTTTCAAGAATGGGTGGGATACACAACCCGACCCGTGTAGATTTGTAATTCCGTGTCCTCAATTTCGAGTGTAGATTGAATCTTTCGACAAAATCTAAAAGTAGCGAAATAGTGACTACTTTTGAAAAATAGTTTGTAGTCACTACTTTTTAAAACAAGTAGTTGTAGTTGTAGTTAACTACATTTTTGATAAAGTAGTTGTAGTTGTAGTTTGCTACTAAAAAAAAATTAGTTTTTCCAACATCTGACTTATTCCTATTCAAATACGTATTTATTTTCATCTGAATCATAGTTCTGTTCAAACCTTTTGTGAAAATTTCAACAATCAGACATGTTAAAACCTAAATATGAGTCGGAAGAATTATTCAAGGTTGAACTTGACTCGTAAAAAGAAAATTAGAGTCATCCCGACACGAAAAAATAAATAGAAGCAACCCGACCCATTGCAGGTCTCTATTAAATCTCGAGGTATCTGCTATTCCGAGGTTTCACTATAGTTGAATATTTAAAGAGTATAAATTCGTCCATTTTTCTCGAGTCCATTTTTCTATATAAAATATAAAATTGACATTAGAGATATAATTGTACATTACTTTTAATAATAGCATTAAAACATGATTTAATGTTCTTTCATTGCGAGTGCGGGTCGGGTTGTGGGTTGAGGTATTGCGGGTTCGGGTCGGGTTGCGGGTCACAGAAAATTACTTTTGCGGGTTCGGATCGGGTTGCGGACCGAGGATTTTTTTTGTTGGGTTCGGTTCGGGTTGCGTGTTGACTTCAAATGGAATTTGCTGGTTCGGGTTGGATACAACCCGACCCGTGCAGGACTCTAGCGTGAGGGCAAAGAAAATAAAAAGAGGAGGGGGAGGCGGTAATTTAGATGATTATTCAACTGTTGTTACAACAAAATCGCACACAGACGAGAAGCAAATTAAAGCTTTTAAAATTTTCATGAAATGTGGGGGCGGCAAAGGAAGGGCAGCAGAAATTTCGGAAGGAGCGGATAATTTCCGCGATGGATTATTTATTTATTGTTACAATAGACATTAAATAGGTCAGGAAAAAATAATAAAACGTTATAAAGGTTAAGTTATGCATTTTTTGGTACCAGAGGAGGGGTGGTGGCGGTTAAGCAATAATTTCGGGCGAATTTAGTTGAATGATTATTGTTACAATAAATTAACAAAAATAGGAGTAAAAAAATAAAATAAAGATTTTTTAAATTTTTAAATTTTGTGTGCTAGAGGTCCAAAATTTAAGGGTAAATGATTCTTTTTTTAAATCAAAAATCGACCGAAATAGCAAGATTCTTACCACTGTATAATTTATTTATTTTTTACTTAGTATAAATTAATGATAAAACAGTTTTATAATGATTTTTTTTAAAATCTCGATTATATGCCCTTTACCAAAATTTAACTGTTTTTGCTTTGGAAAAAAAGAAGGAGGGGGGGGGGGCTTACAATCAGGATTTTGCGGTAATTGATTTGATTTATACAGAGGAAAGTTTTGTGATGGCTACAATGCACAAGTTTATTTTTTTTTTAATTTGTATTTATTTTAATAATAAGGTTTTAACACCACTTTTTGAGGATTTCCTGATGTTTTGTTTTAACTTTGGCGCACCATGTTCTTAAATCCACCTTGTGCTATTAAATATTATACGAGCAACCAACAAACTGTTTATTTTACGTTCATGGTTTTAAAAATTATCTTAAACATACGTTTACTTCTTCTGAAAATTTGATGTATAATAAGATTAATATTCATTAATTGTTAAATATATGTATTGCCTGCTCTTGCCACTAGCACATCTGCTTCGAAACCGTGTCCCTCTTGTCGGTATCATTGTAATAAAAATTGCAAAGTGAATCTCAAATAGAATACAATTCTGAAAACAAATGTATTTTTTAACCCTTTATGTCCCAAACTATGAGTTAAAAAAAATATACCGCCTCAATAATTTTCGCACTTAGTATTTGATAACCTCCTTTTTTAACCCTCTCATGCAGAAATTATTTTTAAGTAAATGAAAAAAAAATGCACTTGCAATAGATTTAAAATGGAATTTCGTTAAGAACAAATAACGATGAATTTTTAAAAAACTTTCATTTATTACAAAATTACAAAACAAATGTTTACAAGCACTAATAACAAGCACGAGATCTCGTGGTTTATGTTTACCATTTTCAAAAAACTATGCGGGAATATTTTATTTATCATTTAGATCTAAAGATGTCACCGGTAGAGCGAATGAAGCATATGTAATCTATATTAAAAGGTATTTTTAAACATTTCGTGTTATGTTTTCATTACTTTAAGCATTAATTAGACTTTAATTTAAAAGATAAGAACAAGTTAGATTTTTAAAACTGTTAGAAAAAAAAGATATTTTAGATTATATGGAACTTATTTAATTTATAAAATTTGCTACTTTTTTAAAATGAGTGAACAATGAAATGATAGTTATTAGAATTTCATTAAATATTAAAAGAAAATTATTTATTTTAAATGATATTTATCAGAGTTTCATTAGATATTAATAATAAGATATTAATATAAAATAGACCGGCATAAAAGCACAGTGAGTATCAAATTTATTACTAATGACGGAAGTAATGATGACTATGATCATAACTAGTTATTTAGTCTCAAATAAAAGAGAGTCGGATATTTTATCAATGCACAGGTTATTTTGAGATTTGAAATCACTAGAACTAAGGTATTAAAAAATGAAAAAAAAGAGGCTTTTAAAATTTATGGAAAAAAAATCCGCTTACCTGTCTTACTGATTATGTAAAAATGGGGAAGTCCTAGTTTAATTATACATAATTCTACTTTTACTAACTTTTTATTATTATCTTTGTTTGTGAAAAGTTTCTAATTACTTCTGTCGTCAAAATATTTCTAATGACCTCTTTCGCTAATGTGTTCTAATGACGCTACTAAAAAAAAAAAAAAAAGAGTTTTTCAAATTTAAACAGCTAAAAAAACATACCACTTCAACTGTTTATATATATATATATATATATATATATATATATATATATATATGTGTGTGTGTGTGTGTGTGTGTGTGTGTATAATGAAAATGAAATCATATGTGTGAAAATAAATTATACTTATGTGTTTTGGCTTTTGTAAATTTGCGACCGACATTTGGGGTTTTACTACATTAGATATTTTATAGAAACGCAAAGTATTGAAACAAAATATATCCTTTAAAAATTGAGTTAAATTTTCAATACCACTATATTCACTTTGATTCTTAGTTTAGTTCTTAATTTTGCTAATAACAGACGCGGGTGGTCGCGGAAAGAAAAATGATGGAAGTTGTTCACCACTGACAAACGTCACAAAAATAAGAAGAACTCAGAGCTGAGACCATAATTTTTAGATTAAAAAAATAGTAATAAATTGCGTAAGAGTGGCGCTATAGCACTCAACTCAATTCAATTCTTATGTGATCAGAGGAATGTTTGGGGTCAGGGCATCGCACCAAGGGGCGGCCTACTGTCTGCTTGCCTTATCTACAGACGCAAGAATTTTTCTTCCGAGAGGCCCCCATCGTGCTCCTCTTCGAGAAGCGAAACAGCCGCCCACGAAGCTCCAAAGAGCCTAAGCGAAAGATTTATTATGACTAGTGATTCATTTTGGTTTCTGTTTCCAGAATTTACCCAGAGTACATATTCATTATCTTTCAGCCGTTTATTAAGTTTCTTTGCTGGAATTTTTGATCATTAATTGCTTTTGCAGAATGGATTAAATATCATGTGGGAAATGACTTATGTAAGGGCAAGGGTCATAGGCGTAGAGTTGTATGGGCTCGTAGGGCTCGAGCCCCATCAATAATTTCTAAAATGGACACTTTTTTTCTTTCTTTTAATATAAAATAAAACAGTTCGTTTTTTTTTACTTTTTTTTTTTTTTACTTTCTACTATTTTATAGAATTTTTAAATGTTCCATTTTTTCTTATTTTTCGTTTGTTATAGGGATAAACGACATTAGGAAAACTATTTCTCTTTCTTTTCTTTCTTTTTTTTTCTTTTAATTAGAATAAAATGCTCAACGTTTGAACTTTTTATATAAAAAATGAAAATAGAAAAAAAAGTCTATATTACGAAAAAAAACAAAAAAAAAAAAAAAACAAGACGTTATTCAAAGTTAACTTTTGCTGTGATTTTATTATAAACGATTTGTGAATATCAGCGAGTATCATTTTATAAACGATTGATTCTATACATTGGAATTTTTATATTGTCTTAATGTTTTATTTAACTTGTGATTTTTTATCAGTATACGATTATGTTTAATTTCTTTAAAAGGGAGTTAAAAAAGCAACATTAAATTGGTAATCTATCTTTTTTTTACACTTACATGCACATATTTGTGTAAAAAAGAGTTGATCCCCACCAATAATTTTCAAAACTGTGCGCCTATGGCAAGGGTCTATTTATTTTTCATGAGCAAGAATTGCATAAATATCATAATACTTCTTATACTTTTCTATGAGTACAATAAACGCACAATTTCTTTAAAAGTAAAAAAATACTTCCAATCTCAATTTATCAGTTCTTTTTACAAAGTTGAATTAAAATTTGGATTGTGTCATTATAATAAGACGATAACTTTTATTATATAGGATGCGATTTCTGTTTGGGTAACAATAATTATTATTGACGATAATGTAATGAAATTGTTTGATCTAGTAATACCATAAAAGTAAACAGTTTTTTTTCTTTTTTAAAATTGAGACCCTCGCAAGGCATTCGATTGGAAACAGAAAGAAACATAGAATTCTTTAGGTTAAAAAATGACTTTTACACACATTTTACGAAAAAGTATGCACACACTGTAATACACAAATAAACTATGCACAAATTTTAATTGCTTAATAGGCGTATAGCCAACAAAATGAAAAAAAAAAGTACCCAAGCCGGGACTTTTTCACTATGTTGGCTATACGCCTATTAAGCAATTAAAATTTGAATATTATGAATGCAAGGCGTGTGAAATTTTCTATGAAATAAAAATTCCAAGTATTAGATGTAAACTATGCTGTTCATAAAAAATGTTTTTTATGGATCAGTTTGGTTGAAATTTCTAAAATTTTTAACGCATTATTCCACATGTACTTCCAAATTCTATAAATATTATTATTGTTTTTTTTTTCATGCATAAAACTGGTAACACTTTCTTCGGATAATGTTCAAAACAAGATTGTCAAATAGGATATAAATTATAATATATAAAGAAAAGCCCAGAAAACTTTTTCCGATAATAGATCTATTTTGTCGCTCATCTGCATAAAAAGACATGAAGTATGACATCTATTTATGACATCTATTTTGCAAGTAAATGTAATGCAAATAGCCTATGTTTACAATGACATAAAAATATGTTATAGACATATGCTATGGCTGTCGAAGCAGAACTATATTTTGGAAAATATAGAAAACACTGAAATTTATTTAAAAAAAAAAAAAATAATAAAAAACAGAGTTTCCTTCAGTTTTTGTAGTAAGAATTCTATAAAATATTTTTTGAAACATAATTCTATTTAAAAATAAAAGTTAATCTTTTTAATCTACATTTCGATTGTTAATAAAGATATATGTACAGAGAAAAATGTTAGTACGAATAGCAATTTTGAGATTGTTCCATTTTTGGAATAAATTGCGAGTTGTATTACAAAATAAATTATGTTACAGTTATTATTTTATTCCTTTATATAGGTGTTATATTTAAAATTATATTATAACTAATTTAATTAGACTTGACATTATGATAACTTCTCGAAGCTCTTCAAATTTCATCGAATTTCTTTGATAGTACCATGGATATTACATACACAATTTTCCACCATAATTCAAAAAACTTATTTTAATGCAAAAAATGCTATAATAGTTTAGGAATTTTTTAAAAAGTCAAAATATTCTCTTCGAATTTAAAATTTCCACTTTAAAAATTTTATTTAAAATGTTTTGCTTCAGCTTTTCACATTGTTGTTGGTAGTGATGCAGTTAATAAATTCAAAGAAATATTTTTTAATAGAATTGTTTTTTTTAATGAACATGATATAAACTATATCAAGTTCTTGAATCCTAAATTCACCTTACTTTGAAAAACATACATGATTTTGTAAAACAAAATTAAAATTAAATTACTAAAAGGTGTTTTTTTATTATACACTGTACAATATACAAAACCTAGTACATTCGAAAATTAACGTTTTCGTCATCATGGTTAAAAATCGTTAAAATATCCGTCTGTCTCTGTCTTGTAACATTTTTAACGATTTTTAATCCTGATGACGAACACGTTAGTGTTCGAAAGCACTAGGTTTTGTATATTGTTGTTTGTACAGTGTATAATGAAAAACACCTTTTAGTAATTAAATTTGAATTTTATTTTACAAAATTATGTATGTTTTTAGAATTAGTTTCTCAAGAAAAATAATTTAAACTGCAACTATATGAAATTAATAGAAAATATAGCATGTGATTTATAAAATGAATTTCGAGTCATTAAAATTCGAACTTTAAAACACTTGCAAGTGATATAACGTTCAGTTAGAAAACAAAACCAATCAATTTCATTGACAAAAAAATTAAAACATGACGAATAAAAAATAAAATAAAATAACTGTGTTTAAAAGTATCATTCAACAGATTAAACAATTGATGTGTACTTTTATAAACACTTGTATCTTGCGGGCTATTAGGAGTTTAAAACGTTTTCACAATTAGTCATTCAGGCAGGGGCGCCAAAGGGGGGTGGCAGTTGTCCCCCCTTTTTAAGGAATTTGATATTTCAGACTGTAGCAGTCGTCACAAGTCAGACTAAATATATATATATTCAAAAAATTGCACAAACGATAAAATAACTTGTATGATTTTATTAAAATGAAAATATTAACATTAAATAAACATTTCAAGCCCAGAAATTAATAAATAAACTTTCTATTGCAACATTCTCAAAGTAAAACACATTTTAATTTGTCTAATTTTAACTATACACGTGGGATTAAAAACGTATTAATTGATTCTCAGCTGTAATCAACAAGATCAAAAGAAATTTTTGTACGCCCCCCCCCCATTTCTCCCACTAAAAATTACCTTTTTAAGAATGTTTTGAAATGGTGCCCCTACTGAACTTTTGACATAACAAATCTCCTTAATCCATTCGTTGCCAAGCACGAGTATACTCGTGGTTCTATCTACGTTTCTTCAATCTAAAATTACGAATTCGTACCGGAAATTTCGAAAGAAGAATTTTTATTTTATGCAATCACGAAATGTCTGTCATTAAATAAAGCAAATACTGCTATTAGTATTTTCTGGTGTGAATTCGAACTTTCTAAATAAAATAAAATTCCGGTAATTTGAAGTCAGCAAACATGTTAAGAGAAGTGAGTTTAACAATCCTTAGCACTCATAACGAAAATCGTTAGAAATCTATGTATTAGAAACGGGTTTTTCCGATTTTATCAATAATATAGAAAACTTTGATCGTTATTCTCTGTTTAATGTATAGATTAGAAACCAAAATGCGAATTTGTTAGCTGCACTTTACGGAATCCCGTTTTAAAACTCTAATTGTTCGCTCACCAGTTTAAAATGTACGTATCAACAATGATCAATTAAATCTGTGCATACTTCACCCTTTTCTTTCAAATAAAATTTTAATAAAAAGCTAATGTCAATTTTTTCATCATAAGTCTTTATTTATTTTCTGTAGATTAACTGCTGTGACAAAAATTGTCACACAAATGTTGAGCAGTTTCTGAGACCGCCTGATCGAAAGATGAATAAAAGGCTCGATTTATTCATATGATACCGTTTCTGTATTAAACTTTATGTACATGACTATTATAATTAAAATTCTTCTATTCAGAAGTTTCTAGCGATAGTACTAACCAGGAAGCTACGCCATAGTGTAATAAGGACAAAAAAAATCTAAATAAGCAGCAATCGAAAGAGCATAGTGAAATGTGTTTTTTAACACATAAATCATTTGTCCTCATCTCTTCGTTATCGATATATAAAACCTTAAAGTTTGCTAATTTATTAGTTTAATTTACGGAGAAAAGGCAAATAATCAGAAAATTTAATAATCAGATTAATATAACATACAAAACATATTTAGATATAGTAATATAAAAATGAAAGAAGTCCGCGAAAAATGCTATTAACAAATACGGTACTGAATCAAAAAATAAATTGAAGCATAGAAAATAGTGGGGCGAAGAATATTTCTTTAACTTAATTCTAGTACAATAATTACAATGGTCCACCTCTTGCGAAAAACAAAATTGCAAGGGCGTTTCAAAGGGAAGTGGTCCAGTTTGCACTAACCCACACTTGTACCAAGCATACTGAAACATGTCGGAGTATTGAGGTGCACTAAACTGGAAATGGAAAAATGATTGGAGTTTGATGATGTTGTTTCATTGAAAACGTAATAACTCCTCCTTCCATCCTATTAAATCAATAAATTAGCAAATGTTAAGACTTTATATCTCGTTAACGGGGAGACGAGGGAAATTGATTTATGCGTCAAAAAACACGTTTCACTATACTCTTTCGATTGCTGCTTATTTAGATTTTTTTCATTATTACACTAGAATACAATTCTAGGCGCTGTGCTTACAGTTTGGCGATAGTTGTTTGTTATGAAAGTGGTAGACGGGATAATAGAGAAGTACCTAGAAAATATTAGATTTCAGTGCGAAATCCTCGCACGGGCCCTCTGGTTTTTTTATATTTCTTTCCCTCAATTTTTTAAAATAGTGTCTTAATTTTCATTTAAATTTTATGATATTTTTTTTCAGTCGAATTGTATGTTGGAAGCATATTTTTTTATGTTTCTAATATAGATTTTTCTACAATATATAAATCTGTAATTATATTCCGAGAAACTGTAGTTGTTTTTTAAAACGAACATTGTGTTAAAGTGAAAACAATGAAGTCACAAAAACCATGATTGGATTTATTTAAAAAATAGGATGGCGAAAAAATCATAATGCTTTCATTTTCCATTTGTATACCCAGTACTTATTTGCATATATTTAGTATTAAAGGCAATTTGAAAATAAGTTTTTAAAAGCATAAATAAAGGTTTATTTTGTTTTCTAACGTAATATATAAAATAGTTTTTTTTTGCATTACTTCATTTAAGAAAGGCTTCATCAAGTCTATATTCTATTTAAATTTTAATTATCATATAATTCAGTAACTTTCTACAAATAAGGAAATATTTTACAGTATTGTGCTGATATGATGCCCATCATGAGTATAAATTAAATTCATTTTCATTTCAAAATTATTTTTCTATTTAATATATTGTTCTTGGCTATATAGAAAATAAATTATATTGTATTTGATTTTGGATAAGGAAAATTTATTTTTACTAATTAACCACAAACCTACGTAAAAAAAAAAAAAAAAAAAAAAAAAAAAAAAAATCTATCATTTAGAGCAGTATGTTAAGAAACTACCATTATCATTGTGAATAAAGCCTAAAAGGAAGAAAAAAGAAGAAAGAAACAATGTATATAGTATCCATTTAATATCTTTTTAAACTTTCAGGTAAAAACAAAAACATTACGTCTATTTTATTTGAATTCAATTTTTATTTTAATAAGACAGAAGAAATAACACAAGATCTCTTATCATTTTACCTTGAAGGTGAAAAAGGGCAAAAAACTATTATAAGATGTTATTTTTGGACTGTTCCCAGGTGATGGGGTTTATGATATCTTCAAAGATGACTCATGGAGCAGATTTATCAGATTGTCAGCTGAAGAAAATGTTATTTTTGGAAAGAGAAGATGAGAAGGGAGAAAGGAAATCAATATGTTAATGAAATATCCTAAATCAGTGTAAATATTTGTGAGTAATGAGGATAGCTATGGCAGAATTAAGCATGGTTTTAGTGTTATTTGGTCAATGATGAGAGACATGCTATTTCCATCGAAATAATGAGATTCATTATGCAATTATTATATCAATAGATGCAGGTTTTTATCGAGTATCCTAAATTTTTTTATCGTTATCTGAAACTGTATTCTTGAATTCGTTCCGTTTTCCTCACGCGCTCACCCAACGTAAAAACTTTCCGTTACATCACGGATTCAACGTGCAGAATTGTAAATTTAAAAATGACAATAAACTCCGTTACTCTACTGAAACTTTTTAGTTGATGCTAAAAGTTTTTCAACTGATGTAATCTCTCAATTACTTCCCAAAATAGAGCCATGTTTTTTAAAACTGAAAGTTGAGTTATGATGAAAAACTTGGAAAACTGAAAATAAAAACAGGACAATATAAACAAGCTTTCTGTTGTTCAGCGATTTTACTAACAAACGTCAAGCTGACATTTGCGTAAATGTGAAACAATCCCCAAAATGTCAAAGTACGATTAGGAACTCTTTGTATAAAACTTTCGGGGGATCAGGAACATGACAACAAGGACAGGAATATCGATTGCCGAAAAAAACCCTGAGACATATTAAGGAGCTGTCTGTCAGCGTTTGAAGTGCACACACTGTAAATATTCATACACTTTTCAGAACACTTTTTAAAATACTTATTTTGTCACCTTTTTTAGAACACTTTGAAGCGCACTTTTTGGAACAGTTTTTAGAATACTTCAGAGAACACTTCTTTTGTTCAGCACATTTTCTAGCGCACTTTTTGAAAGCGATAATTTCACCAGTGTGCCCAAATGTGCTCCCAAGTTTAGATTTAACAGATATCCTGAGCAGAACACTTTCGGTACACTTTCAGAACACATTCTTTATAGCGGGGCATATTCGGAACACATTAAGGGAACACATTCAGTACACATTAAGTTAACTGAGACACTTTTTTTTGAATCAAAGTGTTTAAAATGTGTGCTGTGAATTTGCGGTGCAGGCACAATCAGTGTTATGTGTCAATTGTTTTTTGAAGCGTGCTAGAAGGATGTAATACTACACGAACTCCGAAATAGAGGGCATGCAGCTTATCCATGTGATAGCTACCTGCAATAGACTAGCTGCTAGGAACGTTGTATTTGGAATGGATTTCTGTCAGATGTATTCAGATTAATGGATGTTCGAACGTCTCCATACTCGATTATGCGAAACAAAGAATTTCGATGTTTGAAAGAAAAGATTCATAGATATAACGATTGAGATTCTGGTGTTGACAGATCATACGGGCACCTTCTCTAAAAGAAGCCGCCGTGAAATACATGGAAGTCAGAATCTGAAGGTGTGTATTGCTATCTTTGGCTTTGTGGTCGTGTAATGTGTCTGGGTTTTGTGAACCGGTATTTTTGTGTGATTAGTGCTTGTTATCCTGTTCCTAACCTCTCTGCAAATTTTATGCAAGGAGTTCTTAGTCTCTCTCTCTAAATATATGAATAACACTTGTTTAACTTATCACAAAAAATTGTAAAAATTTTGAGCTAAAACATACATTAGTAGACACAAGTTGCAAAAAGATATATCAAACTAATTTTTTAAAAATCATATTTAAAGAATATATTTATATAATTGTACGACAGGAAAAAATGCTATAAACAAAGAAGTCTCTTTGAAATATGGAGATTTTTCTCATGCGAAAAAAATTGTTTCATAAATTTAAAGAAGGTTTGCGAAGCAATTTTCTAACGACATTTAAACAATGAGCGAACTTTCGAGGTATATTTTAGCCATATATTCATAGGAAATCTCTCTAATAAATGTTCTCCGACAGGTGTGCAAAGGATGTTTATAACTTAATAAGATGAATATTCAGCTCTTTATTTCGGAAAAGTTAACATGAATGTTTACTTTTGCTTAGTATAAAGTTGTTAAAAAAAAGAGAGAAAGTTCTGAGCTAGAAAGAGCAACTCCATACGATTTATTCTGTTTGTTATACCATTCACTTGGAAATTTAATAGACGTATTTTACTGAAATGTAAAAAAAGAAGCAACAAGTTTATTCTTGTGTCTCTTAAACATTAATTTAAGTGTGGATATAATACATGTGTGTATGTATATTGAAAGAAGAAATATTGTAAATAGGTTCCATATTAAAATATGTTAAAAGATGTGTATAAATTTTGTTTATACACATAATTATTTAGTGGGTATATATATATATATATTATTATCCTATAACGTGTTACAATATTACATGGATAAAAAGTATGAAAAGTACCTATGAAAAGTTTGTGCCGGTGAAACTGGCGTTATGTTTACCTTGAAATGTATTTTTATTATTAAAGCTTAAAATATAGAATGATTAAAGTGACACAAGTTTCGCTTATTTTTAATTTCGTAATAACAAAGAATAGAATCACAGCTTTAATTGATTACATTACCTTGATTAGTTGCCTTGACATTGATTTGATATAACAAATTATTTTAATTTGAAATAAACTATAGATTAAATGAATCAAGTTCTATTTAAAATAATGTGAAAAGTTAAAATTAATAGAAATGTCATTGTAGTAAATAGATTATAGTTTAAAATATTAATTTTGTAATTAGAGAATCGGTATAAGATTGATTTTTTATTTCAAGTGTTTTTGTAGGTTTATGGTTAGTTGACCGCACAGTTTCTGATTAAATATCTTTATTCCGTCAGATTTCGACGAGTGCCACCTCGTTTACTTTAAAAAGAGTTAAAGACTAGGAATCACACATTGGCTAAAATATTTTGATTTTAACGGATTAGCTGAAAGCCAAGGCGCGTCACATTTTTATTTCTCAAATGACTTAAATTGTCGGCTGTTAATTTGTTGATGACTTTAGAGCCCTTATATTTATATTAATAGATTGTATCATTTTAAGATTTACGGAAACCTCCATAAGCAATTTTATATCTTATAAGATTTCAAGATTTTGTGTGACACGTAATCCTTACTTCATAACTTTTAAAAGTCCTTTTTATCTATTAGCTTTGTATTAAGTTACATCGAAATTTTCTTTTACGTTAGAAGAATAATAATACAGAACAAACTGTGACCATACAATATATTTTTAGTTACTATATATATGTATCTATTTATATATATATATAGTTACAATGTATTTAGTTACTGGAAAGGTGTCAAATTCACTTAAACGTGATTTGAAGATACTTTAGAAGGAAAGTAATTACTATAAATATATTAATGTCTCTTACGCCAACGCAATTATTTCTCGTCAAGTAAAATAAAGATCTTGTCCATAAAAAATATCCACAGAAAATCTTGTGATTTTTTTTTCAAATGTAGATTTCATAGAATTATAAAGCTTTTAATTAAAAAATGTTATAAATGCAAATGTTTGAGTGAATTATTGTTATATTCCAGGTGTAAGCAGTACTTTTAAAAAGTACTAAATGAATGATTAATTTAATAGTTCGTTATTGTTTATTTCATGATGAGCGTAATTTGTGATTTACAATTTAAAAAAAAAGTTAGTTAATTAAGTACAATATACAACATTGAACTCTTGATATGACTTGTTATATCGTTATATGAAATAAAGTACAATATTATATAATAACAATACAAAAGCTAATCAAGGTTGAAAAATATATGGGGCTAATGTATTTTCTTTGTCTTGAGGTTTTGGCTTTAACTTCAGGTAATGAAGTATCCGATTTGGCACACTTTCACGTGCCAATTACTGAAATATTCAAACACATATTGCATTTTCATAATGATAATTTTTAAAGTGTTTTTCATAGTCCCTGTTCTATAACAAAATGATTTTTTTACGCTTGGTGCGTTTTTTCTCTGTTTTTGATTTTAAAATTTATTGCTTCTTAATAATTATTTATATTATCTTTGAATGGGAAGGATATTTTGACGACAACATTGATTATAAGACAAAATTTCACATGAAATGTAGAAAGAATCATTGCCGAATTCAAAGGTCTGTTTTTTTCTTTAGACTGCTGACCTGGCCCCTACCTGCCAGGCTACTTTTGCCCAGCTTAACGGGTTGATGCCTGACAACGGGGCGAGGATTCACCTGATATCCACATGGCGAAAATTTGTTTGATAAACCTCTAGGCCGACGTGGTTTCAGTGCAGATTGTTGCCTAAGTTGCTTTTCCTTAGTTGGCCGGTTGCTAATTGATGTTTGGATGAGTCGGTTCAGGATTGCCTAGTGTAGCGAAGTCATGTTGCACGGATGTGAGATGCTAGAGTATTTACTAGTTTAACTCTGCATCGCATACCCATACGCCATGCCATCGCTACGCGAGTTGGTCTCGTAATTTAGAACCTTGAACAGGTGACGAGACCTTCACCTGACTAGGCACTTCCAGAGGTATAATTCACTGGGAACTTGGAGGACTTTATAGGATTGTCAATTAGGAAATTATACAAAAATATACACTATAAAAAACGGTGGATAAAAATCTTTCCATTATACTATGTGTCTTGTAACTCTACGTACAAAATTCAGAGGAGGGATTTTTTGGTGCTATTTTTTAAGCTAAATTTTATTTTTCGTTTTTTAGTTTGTTCTCAACTGGTATAAAAATATAAAATTGATGTACAGGTTGTCTTAAAATTATCAGTAGTATGTCAAACAAAAAAAAATATTTGAATAAGAAACTTGAGTCGCAGCTCAGTTAAAATTACAGCAGCAAAATTACAGCAGCTCAGTCAAAACTGCGTCTTATACTGCAATAAGAACTTAGATTTTTGTTTACAATTTTCATTGTGAAAAATACGATGGAATTACCAAAAGTGTTTGAAAACACAGTAGTTCTACCAGTTATACCGTATGTTATTTGAACTACATTCTGAAAAAATGAAGCGTCTAGTTCAGTGCTGTTTGGATGCGGGGGGTGACTACTTCCATATTTTTCGCAATATCGTTTCCTTTTACATAAAAGAAGCTACAAAATTCTTTAATATACGTCGTTATTTTTAAAGTTAGGAATAAAAATCCAGGCTTGGATTGAAGTGAGACACACTCTATTTTTATATAAAAATTTTTGTTTTTGTTGCGTATTCTTTCCCTTCGAAGATCCTAGACAACCTGTCTTTGTATAAAAAAATATTCAAACGTATCAAATGAATATAGAGAAAATATTGGAAAAAAAAAATGTTTAGCTTAGAATTTATACTGTATTTGTTTCGAAATAGAAATATGTTTACTTCACATTATTATTTTTTTAAATAGCTACTGCTAGGTATTGCATCATTATACAAATTTGATGCAAAATGAAACCCCGATAAGAATTATTTTTTACTGTAATTAATATAAAATTGTATTAAGTATATTTTAAGGAAATAAATTTAACAGTAATTTTATGTTATTTTTATTCAAAGTGTAGTAATTTTTTTACCTCTTTCTTTTTTACCCATTGTTTCAGCTGTTGTAAAAGGTGTGTGACAGACATCTGAAAAGTTTTTATTGTATCAAATAGGATATAAGACCTATCCTTTATTAATCTTTAAAAAAGAAAATTCCCATGAATGTTGTAAAATACATAACTGATGGACATTTAATTTAACTTTTTCAATCCTTGCAACAACTGATTTTTTTTTAATTGTTTAATCATGCAACAATGAAAAAAGTGAAATAAAGAAAATAAGTAAGAAAAGAATGGGTGGAATAAAAAGGCTATGTAATCAATATTTGACATATTAAAATCTTAAATCTACATTTAAATCTACAAAAAAAAAAAAAAGACATCACTCTTTTCCATTTTTTTTTCAATTATTGATTTTTTCAGAAAGAAAAAAACAGAAAGAAAAGGTAAGTAAGTAAGTAAGTAAGTAAGTAAGTAAGTAAGGGATGGATTGAATAAAAAGGCAAGGTAATCAAAATTCGATATCCTATAAAAATTAAAAAATATATTAAATCTTAATACTACAATCAAATATGAAAAAGAAAACACTCTTTTTTCTTTTCTTCAATTGAAAAAGTCCTTATTAAAAACCGTCTAAGCTTCTGAGGACTTTCTTGTATTTTAGTAAAAATACTCATAAAACTCAGTTAAATTTCTTTCACGGGTTTGGTGTAAAAATATATTTCACATCCTTTTCTCGTAGATATTTCTTCAAAAGTAATTATATAGAATTATATAAGGAAAAAAAATAACTTGTTATCATTAAAATAAAATACGTATGCTAAAAGTTATTACAGTAAGCCTAAAAACACTTTTACTACTTGACGTGTTTTCACCTAGTCTATTATGATAAAATGTTAAATAAGATAATTTATCCATCAATATTTTATTTCATATCCATTATCCATGAATCAGTAAAAATTTATATACGTAACGAGAGCACATGCAATAAATAAACCTCCTTTGAGTTACCTAGAATTTGGAGCGAGATGCTTCTTAAGTTAAAAAATAAGATAAAATAAATAACATTTATAGATGATCATTTTTTATTAAAGCACTTACTTTCGCGATTGCCTGATATCTCGTAATGTTTGCTTATCAAGTAACGTATTTCAAATTTTATACGAAAATAATTTATAAATCATTAAAGATCTCGAGAATATCACCGTTATTGTGTGTACGAAACTAATCGGTTTGTTTATTGAAAGGTTTTTTTAGGCCTTTATGTTTACTGCAATCACTTTTATCATATGTAGGGTGAGACCACCAGTAACTGACACTTTAAAGATTCTTTCTTGTTCAAATCACTATTACAAAAATTTAAATCTATTTTATGCTTAACTTCGTTTTTGAAAGGATAGTAGAATTATTATTGTAAAATATTAAAAAAATATTGCTGGCAAAAATTTGAAAAATTATACGTTTTATTATTAAAAATTAATTTTATTCTTAAATATGGTCAAAATCTCCAGTAACTGACACCATCAATCACTATTACCAGTAACCGACACAAAGTGAACCAGTGACTGACACTTTATTTTAAAGGATTAAAATGATTTAACAAAACTTTATTCCTTATTATAAAACAAAACACATTAATATTTATTATAAAAAGTGAGATTTAATAAGCTGTACTGCATTATTAGTAATGCAGAGTCTATAGTAAGTCTATATAGCAGTAATATTTAGTACTGCATTATTCGTAATGCAGATATCCAATAACTGACCTTTGTGAACCAGTTGACATCTGGTGTCAGACACTGGTAAAACAACTTAAATTTCATTGGCGTTTACTAAAAGATAAATTTAATTTATTATTATGCATTTCTAAACAGTTCAAATAATCGATTTCAGCATTCCTTAATATAATCAATAATACCCCTTTCAGAGACTGGTGAAATGAAATTCTAGGAACCAATAACTGGTACCCCCCATTAATCTAAATTAAATAACTATAAACTCTAAATCATGGGCTTAATATATCATATGCATCTTTAAACCAATTTCTACATGTATAACTTAAAAAAAATTGTTTAGAATGGTTGCATTACAAACAAATTAGGAAAACACTTCCTTAATTTTAGAAATAAGATGGTTGCTTCCAAATGACACTTTTTGTATTCTTAAAAGTTTCTTCCTCATTGAATATGTTCTTGGCCTTTTAGTGGTGAATAAATTGACTCCAAAATAAAAAGAAGTGTCTCATTTACCACTAGATGACATTACTTAGCAGAATTTTACAACAAAATGCTTATTAGAGTGAGATTTTTTGCTCAAGTGTTAGTTACTGGTTAGGTGTCAATAACTGAGGGTTTCACCCTATTTTATTTTAAACATAATTCTGTAAAAAACTATTTCCTTCTACTATCAATTTAAGCTGTTTATAGAAAACGAAAAAGTACGGCTAAGACGCTTAGAGGGACCTATTTCGAAATATATTTCTCATTCAGCACACTTGACGTGTTTTCACCTCGTCTATCATAATAAACTGTTGACAGTTATCTTGTATGAATGACAGTTATCTTCATTTTTTACGTGTGAAAAGAAGGAAAAAAAGAAGAAATTAGTGTTCTGTTGTTTATTTAGGCCGTTCAATTTTTCTTTCAAATAGTGTTACTAGTATTTTTTTCAACTTTAAGTTTTTTCTGTCTCAATATTTACGAAAAGATAAAAAAAATGCATTTCAAACAAAAATAATTATATCTGTTTCCCCCATGCAAGAAATAATGCTTATCCGATTACAATTTACACTTAATCATAATAAACATTTTTTTTAATAAAATGAAATTTCTTAATGTTAATATTTCGTTCCGTTGGAATGTCAACGTTCTAACTGCTTCGACCACTCTTTTGAGAAAACTGAGATAAAAGTTTCATTTCGCTATACACTCGAAAACTAGTCGGATGTGTAAATCTCAAAACTTTCTTCTATCTTACAAAGGTGTCGCATACACAAAAAAAGAATCAGCACCCATTTATAGCAAGGTCTAACTGAATCTAAATTTTTATTAAATTCCGTGCACTAGTTCTTGAGATATGACTATTGCTAAAATCGTGTAAATCCTACAAAATGTAGCATAGCAGCGCCACCTGTTGGCAGATTTAAAACCAAAACCCAATCAACAACAACTTATGTCAATGTCTAACTGAATCTGAAGTTTCATGAAAATCCGTGCATTAGTTCTTGAGATATAGTTATCGTGATAATAATGAAAAAAGTAGCTTAGCAGCGCCACCTGTTGGGCTATTTACACCAAAACGTAAGCAGCATATAGTTATATCAAGTTCTAATAGAAACTGCAGTTTGACGAAATTCCGTGCATTCGTTCTTCAAATATAGTTTCGTAAAAATCCTGAAAAAAGTGGTATAGCAGCGCCACCAATTGGAATATCTACACCAAAATGTAATCAGCGTCTATTTATGTCAAGGTCTAAATGAATCTGAAGTCTGATGAAAATAAGTACATTAGTTCTTGAGATAGAGCTATTGCGAAGTCGAAAATTGTCATGAAACAATACTTTCTTCTTGTAAAGATAGAAGAAAGTAAAAACGATGCATGATTCTTAATCTACAAAAATGTAATAGTATAACCACGTCCGAAAATTTACAATAACCTCTTCCGTAGGTGTTTCCCATGGTAATGAGTCCGAAAATAAAATTTCATATCACATACACTTTTATTTTATGATGTTTGGTGATTATAAGCATATTTGTGAAATTTCTGGAGACTAGGAAAACGTTAAGTGACCTCTCAAACACGTCAAATTTTTTAAAAATTGGCATCTATTTCGAAATCTACAAATTGATATACATTTTTCAAAAGCAATAAACAAAACAATTTTGACAGTATGTTGAAGTTTGAATTTAATATTCTTAATTTCTTAAGGTAAATTGTTTTGAAGTGTCTCTTTATTGGCCGAGTAATTAATTGCCAGTGATATTCTACTGTTTGATAGAAAAGTTGACGATTGTCCTTATCTTGCGTGAGTACATTACTGAATTCACAGGCTAATTTAACATCACGTTCGTCACAATAGTTTATCACCCGTAATGAAGAATATTTCTTCTTTGACAATATTATAATCGTCTCTATCTACCCCTGAATCAACATTGTTTTTCAGAAATTTCAACTTTTAGGGTTATGAAAACATTGAATGATCGTTTGGTTGTAAAATCTGATAACGTCTTATTTTGAAAACTAGTACTTATTTTCGTCGCATTTAGCCATCTTGAATTGAGTTTCTTTTCAGGTTTTGTAAAGCTGAAACAATTGCCTTCTTCCCTTGAATTAGCGCATGATCTGAAAAGAGTGATAACTCAACCAGGTAACACTTAGGTACCAAAGTTCTCTTTTTAGTTTTATCAAGGCCTTTTGTGCCAGTTCACTGCCCATTTTTTCAAATAATTCTAGCGTTTTCAGGAGATACAAATCATTATGTGGTGCAGTACAACTTGAAGGGGCAGTGAACCCCGCTTTCACATAAATTATCACTATAAACAGACAACTTCAAATTCAACCAAGCATGGAGGTCTACCATATGGTTTAAGCTCTACAAGCCACGCTCGGCAAGTTTATTAAAAATATACAAATGCGTTTTAATGCACATATCTCACATTTAGTCAAGTTGAATTGCCCATGAAAGCAAAATATTTAAGAATGTAAATTCCTTTCGCCCTCCACAATCGTAACAAGGTTGAATATATTTCTAGATTAATTTTAATTTTAACACAATTATTCAAATTTGTAAAGAAATAATACGAGTTGTAATTTTCCAACTGAACGAAAAATGTCCGGGCAAGGATTTGAACCTGGGATCTCTTGGCTGAAGCTGCCACGCTCTACCAAGTGAGCTATCCCGGTCGAATCTGGAGGGCCAGGTTCAAATCCTGGCCCGGACATTTTTCTTCCAGTTGGAAAATTACAACTCGTATGAATATATTTCTCTCTAACTGTTTGTAAAGGAAGGCTACAGTAACACTTCTGTTTAGTTTTAGCCAGTGTTTATCATCTTCGGTTAAAACACAACCATCAGTATCCTTATCAATTGGTGCATAGTTGGCAAGATTTATAAAGGGCCAGTAATCTTTAAATCTAGCAAAAATACCGATTTGAGGTCCTGATGAAATGAAAAAATAAGTCAAATACAGCAGAAGCAATTATTTGTAGGATATGATGTCTACAAACTAAAAAAGCAGTTTGTATTTTACTTGTATTACTACTTGTATTATTACTTGTATTTTACTTGTATTACTACTTGTATAGAGACAATACATATAGTTTGTACATGCTATGCAAACAGCTTATCCTCACCAAACATAATAATTTTCCGTACTTCTAGTTGATCCTGAAGAAACACCAATCCTCAGGAATTTAAAAAGATTCCTCGAATCAGCATGCGATATATCAAACAGATTTACTAATTGACTTAAAAAATATTTTTCTAATTATGCCTTTCTGTTCGTGAAGTCTTGTTTTTTCCAATTCAAACATTGGAATCTTAGCAACTTGCCGTAACTGATACACATCATTAATTATGTTCTGGTTATAATGTTCCGTATCAATAATGGAAATGAGATATCCAGTTAGCCACACACTGGTGGAAGACCGTGTTGTTGTTTTTGGTTTTCCTCCTGGAAATATGTCACTCATCTTCTTTGACAAAACAAACTACTTAAATTTGTATTTTATATAACATCAGTTTTCATATTAAGTATGAGGAAACGTTTTATAAATAAAAGCCTATTAAAAATGGAACTGGAACATCATAATTTAAATTTCAGAAGATGCCACCAACATGAAATAAACAATATCTTTTTTCTAAAAATACTAGACCCTGCACTTCACTTTGTTTTTGACATTTTTGTTCTTTACTTCACTTTATGTGATTTATAATAAAGGTTTTAATGAAATACATTTCTACTGTGTGCAACTGCAATCTGCAACATGAAAATAACACCCTTTCTCAGAAAATATTGGATACTCCATTTCACTGCATTTTCGTTTTTGCACTTGTTATTCTTCACTTCATTTTATGTGATTTATAATAGATATTTTAATAAACTGTGTATCCACTACGCATTGTGTGCTATCTTAACTAAGTGAAATTATCAGGGAAATTAACGCATTATTGCTATTATTCCTATGGTATAATGGCAAGTTTAAAAAATATAATTATGAAATCTTCGAATCTTGAGAGGTCAATTGTTATTAAAATAAAAACTTCGAATTTTTACAGTGTGTTTATCTCATCATTTCTCATAATTTAAGCCCCTATGCATATCACTTTAAAAAAAAAATCTTTTTTTGGAACATTCTACTCTTTTGCGTTACCAACGATTTCGGAAAGCGTTCTTTATCTTTAGAAACCAAAGAAACCAATATATTTTCGAGATTTAAAGAAGCATTTATAAAAACAAAGTTTCTTTTGCTGCCACTGATTTTTGGAAACGTTTCAAAATAGTTTTTTTATAGTGTATTAATCGGTCTTTTCAAACTGTAATATCGGTTTATAGGATGCTATCAATTCTCGATTAAACATTTTTAGCTGCATGAGTAACAAAATAATTGCCGATACGTCAGTGAAGGCGCACTGTGCGCACGCGAAAAGTTTTTGGTTTCTGTCTGTTTGTCTGTCTGTCTGTTACGCGATAACTGTCGCAAAAATGATCCGATTAGGTTAATTTTTGGTAGGTATGTACCCGGAATTAACTGTATAGTTTTTGGTTCATTTGTTCGAAAAAATATTGAATATTTCTTTTTAGGTCATAATATAATGCTTTTCTATGGGAATGCAGACGATTTTCAAATTTCATTTTTAACTGAAACGAAAATCGCATATTTGAATAATGGATTTCAACATAAAATTATGGAGGCTAAATTATCGATATGGAGGTTTTAAATATATCCAATAACTTTGAAAATTTGCCGATACATTTATTAGAATTTAGAAATGAATTGCATAAATTATTGGAAATTTTTTTTCATCTGTTTGGGAAATATAAAGCTTTTATTTTCATATCTTTTACAATTTTTAAAATGCATTTCTTTTTACTTTCTTTTTAATTTATCAGTTCTTTAGCAATCATATTTCAAAGAATATCAAAATATTAAAATTCAAGTAACTCACACTATTTTGCTGCAATACTTTATTAGCATAGTACAATATTTTCAGGGGATTTTCGTATTCTATTGACATAAAAGAAAATTTATTTTGATTCAAGTTGCCGTTTAACTATTATAGAATTATTTCCGAAATATTTTTTTCAAAACAAAAATTACAAAAACATTGAACGCGTAATATAGATTCAAGTTTCATAGTATGAGTTTACATTTGTATATATATATTTCTTACATGAGATATTATTCATTTTCTGGAGCAGATGTGGATGTTTCGTCGTTGAAAAGTTAATATAATTTAAAAAATAGAATACAATCACTGGTACAACAAAGTGGTTAATCTAAAGAAATTAGAGTAGTATGATTCTGAAATATTACAATTACTGGAAACTGAGAACATAAAAAGTATCACAAAAATACTTTATAACGCCAAATCACGTTTGCTATTTAGTGAACTGGCAGTGTACGATTACGAATGAACCCAATAGGTTTAAAAGTTTCCAAATATGCATATTCTGGGGAGATTTTAGTATGCTATTGCCATCGAGTTAAATCAGGATGTACTTAGGTAAAATAAATATTATAGAATGACTATCGAAACTGTTTTTTCGAAACAAAAATTGTAATAACGCTAGATTTTTAAAATAGACATAAGTAAAAATAGTAGATTCATTTTACATTTTATAAGTTGCTATTGTACATGAGATATTATTCAACTTATTCATCAGATGCAGGTGTTTCATGGTTGGCAGGTAAGTAAATATTGCTGTTTGGGTATTAGGATAACATGAAATTATTTTCGAAATTGTTGCTTATCCTAATGTTCCACTGTGTAGAACGAAATACAAGATATACTAGAATCATTCACACAATGGATAGGAAATCACGAATCTAAATTTAATAAGATTACGGGGGGGGGGGGGGGGGGCGAGGGAGGGCAGAGCCCACCTGAAGAATAATTTTTTTAATCTAAAAAATTACATGAATAAGAAATTCATAAGAATTTCAGAATATCATTGCATAAAACGTGTTTAATTTAACGCTTCTAATTTATGAAACCTCCGAAGTATTTTATATGCCTATAAATATGCATGCAATATAAAGAAAAATAAGTTGTGGATTGTAAGATGCTAAATAATATGAAAATTGAGATTAAACGCAGACGTTGAGGCTCCTGATCTTCAGATTTACTAGATATTAGAGTGTAATACCTACCTGAATGTTACCCTCATAAATTTAAATTATAATAATCAAAAACTCAAGTAGTTTTGAATCATGAATTTTGATCTAATTTATATATTTTTTAATGTTGGCACATCTTGATTAAATAAAATCTTATAAAAAAAAATGGCACGCGGATGTGAAAAGGTTTGCCGTCCATGCTCTAGAACAGGCATGTCAAACTCGTTTACCACCGCGGGCCAAATTAAGCATTATTCACAAAGCCGTGGGCCACATTAAAAAAATGTAGATAATACCATTGCACAGGATAAAATTTGTACATACAAAACACAGCAACGTTAAAGAAATACTCACAAGTTTCAAAGTTATTATTAGACATAGTTTATTTTATCTCATTTTTTGAAAAAATACTCAAATTTTCTTTTCATTAATGAAAGCTATAAAATTTAATTGAATTTGCTAAATAGTATTTATTTCAAAAAATATTGTACACACTGGTTTGTTAATCCTGATATGATCAAAAGGACAGCGGCTAATCTTCCGTGTTTTCTTAGAGTAAAAAATTAAAAATAAGCATATTTTAAAACAGAAAAGTTATTTAATAAAATGTGTCTTGTACCATCCATGCGCAACATATTTAATTTGATTTATTAAATACATTTTCTGGTTCAAATTTTGCTCATTCGATTTGAAAAAAAAAGTTATCAGCTATGCAAAGATGTATAAAAGTGCGCTTCCGAATATAGCTAAAATATGCCTAATTGCACAATACAGTTTAAAAAATCACTCGATTGATGAATAATTACAGAAATTTGGAAACCTCATATCCAGGGGTGTAAAAACTGGGCGCAAATGGGCCGATTGTTGCCACTAAATTTTATTAGCATTCTTCGCCTACATTTTATTAGTAGACTTCGCCTAAATTTTATTAGTATTCTTATTAGGCGAACAATACGAAAAATTTAGTGGTGGCAATCTGCCCACTGGCGTCCAGTTTTTACACCCCTGCCGATATCCATATAGTTTTGCTTTAATATGAAATCGCACTGAATTTTGATTAACCGCGCAGTAATGAATTCTGAAGAATAATTTCAGCATCAATCATTACAGTTGAAGTAAATAGATTAAACTGATTTTCATATTTCTTCAAATTCAAAAATCCTTTTTTTTAAATTATTTTTTATATATATTTTTAGTACAGTCGAAACATTTCCACTTCGATGATTTTTGAAGTAATGCCTGACAATATTTAAATTGAAATGCATTTTCTTTTGGAAAATCGTTTTATCAAAACAATAAATTCTATTTGAAAACGCTAATGAAATAACAAGATAGCATTATGAAATTTACCTTGAAGTTGAAGTTTACTCGGTTGCTTTGTAATTTCAAATGAAAACTCCAAGTACTTTGTCTAGTGGTAGACTTTTAACAATCCACATTCATAATTTGTCGATTTAAAATGAAAATTGAAACATTTTTTAACAGTTCGAAAATAACAGTTAAAACTTTATAATGGAAAGCCATCAAATTCCGTATAAGGAGGTAGATCTGTTTATCTTCATACCCATATACCCAAGATATTTTCTAGATTGACGATTATTAAGAATGTGCACACGAATATAAGTTTAAAAGCACTAAGTTTTTAAGCATATATCCAGTTTTTAACACTTTCCAACCTAGTTGAAAAGTGTTTATGACTTCGATTTGTCTGCCGTATGGCCGTCTGTCTGTGCTCTAACTCCGGTAAATATGCTCGGATTTCTCTGGAATTTTTATATGTTATTGTCGTTATCTATAGCATGTTCCCTATTTCAACGGAAGTGTGTAGCACTTATAGTTTTTTTTACAGGGACACTCAAAAGAATTCCGTTACATTGCGGTCTATGGGGAAAAATCATTTGCGGTTTATTTAAATAATGTTTCACTATTTTAAACGCATTTAAATTTATATATGTCGTAGCCTAATTGAGAAATCCGCCTCTTTGCAAATAGGCTAGACTCTTTGCAAAGAGCCGGTCTAATTGGAGAATCATTTCCCTTTTCTCAATCAGCCTGGTGTTTTTCAGGCTTATTGCAAAGAGCCTAGACAGCGTTAGGCTAATTGAAAAATGACCATACCTATTTAGAAAATGACCAGTTCTTTGTCAAAATATGGTGTTGTACCCAATTCAAACCTGAAAATTCCATTCGAACTCAACCCGAACGCGACTGAAAAAATCCACGCTACCCGAACCTAAAAATTCGATGTTAACCAGTAACCCAACCCGAACACGACAAAAAGTTCCATCGAACCGTAACCAGATCCGAACCCGACAAAATAAATTGGATAAAATAAATTCCATCGAAACGTAACCAGATCCGAACCCGACAAATAAATTGGACAAAATAAATTCCTTCGAGTTGCAACCCGACACGAACCAGAAAACTCGAGTTAACCCGAAATCCGACACGAACCCGAAAAAATAATTTCCTTTGAGTCGCATCCCGATCCGAACCAGAAAACTGAAGTTAACCCAAAATCTGACACGAACCCGACAAAATAAATTCCTTCGAGTCGCAACCCGATCCGAACCAGGAAACTCAAGTTAACTCGAAATCCGACACGAACCCGACAAAAAAAACCCATCGAGCAGTAACCCGATCCGAACCCGACAAAATAAATTCCTTCGTGTCACAACCCGATCCAAGCCATTAAATTCAAGTTAACCCGAACGCAATAAAAAAATCCATCGAACCGTAACCCGATCCGAACCCGATAAAATAAATTTCGTCGTCACGCAACCCGAACCGAAACTGAAAATTTAAGTTAACCAAAAATCGATTTGAACCTGAAAATTTAATTTAACCCGAAACCTAACCCAAAATGAAAATTGAAGTTAAATCGAAACCCAAAGTCGACGCGCATCCCGATCCGAAACTGAAAATTAAAGTTAACCCGAACCCCGAACCCAAGAAAAATTCCATCGTTCCGTAACCCGATACGAACCCGACGAAATAAATTCCTTCGTGTCACAAGCCGACTCGAACCTGAAAGTAATAATTAACCCGAAACCCAGCCCGAACCAAGAAAAAAATTCCATCGAACCGTAACCCGATCCGAACCCGACAAAATAAATTTCTTCGTCTCGCAACCCGACACAAACCTGAAAATTGAAGTTAACCCGAACGCAATAAAAAAATCCATCGAACCGTAACCCGATCCGAACCCGATAAAATAAATTTCGTCGTCAAGCAACACGAATAGAAACTGAAAATTTAAGTTAACCCAAAAACCGATTTGAACCTGAAATTTTAATTTAACCTGAAACCTAATCCAAACCTGAAAATTGAAGTTAACCCAAAACCTAAAATCGACACTCAACCCGACCCGAAACTGAAAATTAAAGTTAACTCGAACCCCGAACCCGTCAAAAATTCCACCGAACCGTAACTCGAAACGAACCCGACGAAATAAATTCTTTCGTGTCGCAACACGACCCAAACTTGGAAATCGAAGTTAACCCGAAACCCAACCCGAACCCGATAAAAAAAATCCATCGAACCGTCACCCGATCCAAACCCGACAAAATAAATTTCGTCGTCACGCAACCCGAACCGAAACTGAAAATTTAAGTTAACCCAAAAACATATTTGATATCTGAAAATTTAATTTAACCCGAAACCTAACCCAAACTAAAAATTGAAGTTAACTCGAAACCCAAAGTCGACACGCAACCCGACCCGAAACTGAAAATTAAAGTTAACTCGAACCCCGAACCCGTCAAAAATTCCATCAAACCGTCACCCGATACGAACCCGACGAAATAAATTCCTTCGTGTCACAAACCGACCCGAAACTAAAAATAATAGTTAACCCGAAAGTCAACCCGAACCAAGAAAAAAATTCCATCGAACCGGGTTCGGTTCGGGTTGCTTGACGATGAAATTTATTTTTCGGGTTCGGATCGTGTTACGGCTCGATGGATTTTTTTATCGGGTTCGTGTCGGGTTTCGGGTCAACATGAATTTTCCGGCTTGGGTTTCGGATTAAATTAAATTTTCAGTTTCGGGTCGGGTTGTGTTTTGACTTTGTGTTTCGTTTTCAGTTTGGGTTAGGTTTCGGGTTAAATTAAATATTCAGGTTCAAATCTGTTTTTGGGTTAACTTAAAACTTCAGTTTCGGATCGGGTTGCGTAACGACGAAATTTAATTTATCGGGTTACGGTTTGATACATTTTTTATCGGGTTCGGGTCGGGTTTCGGGTTAACTTGAATTTTCTGGTTTGGATCGGGTTGTGACACGATTGAATTAATTTTGTCGGGCTCGGATGGGGTCACTGTTCGATGAAATTTTGACGGGTTCGGGTTTCGGGTTAAATTCAATTTTCAGGTTCGGGTCGGGTTGTGTTTCGACTTTGTGTTCCATTTTCAGGTTTCGGTTAGGTTTCGGGTTAAATTAAATTTTCAGGTTCAAATCGGTTTTGGGGTTAACTTAAATTTTCAGCTTCGGTTCGGCTTGCGTGATGACGAAATTTATTTTGTCGGTTCGGATCGAGTTACAGTCCGACGGATTTTTTTGTCGGGTTCAGGTCGGGTTTCGGTTTAACTTCAATTATCTGGTTCAGATCGGGTTGCGCGCCGAGGAAAATTATCTTGTCGAGTTTGCATCGGTTTACGTATCGCTGGATTTTTATTTCTCTGGTTCGGGTCGGCTTACGGGTTTACTTGAATTTTTACTTTCGGGTCGGGTTGCGAGACGAATAAATTTATTTTGTCGGGTTCGGATTGGATTACGGTTCGATGGAATTTTTTTCCTGGTTCCGGTTGTGTTTTGGGTTAACTATTATTTTCAGGTTCGGGTCGGTTTATGACACGAAGGAATTTATTTTGTCGGATTCAGATCTGGTTACGGTTCGATGGAATTTTTTGTCGTGTTTGGGTTGGGTTACTAGTTAACATCGAATTTTTAGGTTCGGGTCGCGTTGCGACATGATGGAATTTAACTTGTCGGGTTCAGATCGGGTTACAGTTCGATGGTTTTTTTTGACGGATTTCGGGTTAACTTGAGTTTTCTGGTTCAGGTCGGGTTGCGACTCGAAGAAGTTTATTTTGTCCTTTAAGGATCGGGTTACGGTTCGATGGAATTTTTCAGTCGGGTTCGGGTCGAGTTCAAATGAAATTTTCAGGTTTGAATTGGGTACAACATCATATTTTGACGAAGAACTGGTCATTTTCTAAATAGGCATGGTCATTTTTCAATTAGCCTAACGCTATCTAGGCTCTTTGCAATAAGCCTGAAAAACACCAGGCTGATTGAGAAAAGAGAAATGATTCTCCAATTAGACCGGCTCTTTGCAAAGAGTCTAGCCTGTTTGCAAAGAGGCGGATTTCTCAATTAGGCTACGACATATATATCACTAAGGTGCATTAGAAGAAGCTTAATATGGAATAAGGTGTGCATAGCACTTATAGTTACTTTACAGGGACAGTCAAAAGAATTCCGTTACCTTACGTCTCTGGAGAAAAATCGTCTGCGGTTTATTTAAATAATGTTTCACTATTTTAAACGCATTGAAATTTATATACATCACTAAGGTGCATTACAAGAGGCTTACTACAGAATATTGTGTGTATAGCAGTCATCGTTCATTTACAGGGACACACAAAAGAATTCTCTACTGTCCGTTAACAATAATTCCTGGAAGTGAGTTTTAAGTTACTGAACGCGATTTCAATTTTAAATAGCTTTTTGTCTATTACGTGGTGTGTATAAATTCTATAGATCCTATACAGAGAAGCACAAAAGTTCTTGAAAACATTTCCGTTTATTGACAGAAACTCCAGACGGAGAATTTTAAACTGTGCTACGCGTTTCCTAACTGAACTAAAATTTAGTATCCTATGTAGTATATATACAAATCTATAGATCCTATACAGGGCTGAATAAAAGTATTCGGATATTTTTCCGAATATTGTATAATGTTGGAAATTCCTGAAATTATGTTTTTAAATATGTTATGCGTTTTCCAAATTGTTTACTTAGATGTTATTTTTTATCTTATTAAACGGTATGATTTGTAAAATTATTTTTGAAGCGTTGGAAAGTGTTACATAATCTATGCTTGACGCATGATTTTTCGCTCTTGTTTAGAAATCAATCCGTTATAGATAAATCTTTCTAGCAATGGTACCTATGCTTATAGTATTTTCAAATTTTTTAACTGCTCTAGGCACATTTCTTCAATTTCGTTTTGAGTGATTTCGACTCGCGGGAACGTTAATGTAATAAAAACAATAATAATTATTTTTTTAAAGCAAATGTATTTAATTCAATAAGCTTGGTGAAAGCAGTTTGATTCTCTTTTAAAAAGTATCAGTTTCGATTCTGACAGTTTAATCTTTTTGATGTTTAGCCAGATTTTTGTGAGTTTTTTTTATACTTTGTGCTGTAGCACCTCTTAATTTTACATTCTTTCCAAACTCCAACAGTGTCTACATACGAAACATAAAATTTCAGTTTTCCTTTTGTGTTGTAAATCACCTTTAAGAAATATGCGATGTCCATCTTCAGTTTATCATATTTATTCATAGGGTAAAGAGATTTAACATATATTTTTTATAAATCTATGTGAGTTCTATGTGAGTATGTCAATAAAATGTGTGTATATCAGTAAAAATTGAAAGAAAGGAAAGAAAGATCACGTAGGATTCCAGATCACACACAGTTACTAACCTACTTAATGAAAATTATTAACAAGCTAAAATCCAAAATTTTTATGTTCGACTAAAGCCCAAGTGAAGAACCTGTATGCCATATTCGGGGTTTGTGTTTCAAACACAAAAGTAATAATTTGTGCCACTTTCAAAGCAACTCATTTAAAGCTATTTAATTTTATATTTTGATTTTTAAAAATTTTTAACTGGTCTTAATTAGCGCTGAATTTTGTTAATTTTATAATACATTTCCTAGTATTTAAAAAATACAGCATATTATTTTATAAAGTGGTGTAAAATCTAAGAGAGCAGTAAAATAAAGTATTAGTTTTCAACATAAACAAATAAAAATTATAAGTAAAACTTAAAAAAAATTACGAATCTTTAAATTTTCAGACTCAAGATACCGCGCTTTGTTACGTTCCGATTGGTAATCTTTGTATCCACATTTTTTTTTGTGCTAAAATGTAAAATTTAGTTATATCTGTCTATACATCACTGTTGCCAGATGAGCAGGAATTTTTCTGAAAGCATATTCTCAAGACAAATATTCTCTTTATTTAATGACATAAATAAATAAGACAAATATTACTATTCAAAAATAGTGGTAGCATTCTGAATAATAAAAAAAGCCCATCAAACTGGTAACACTGATATACATATCTTTATGTTGCCACCTTTGAGACCACAATTTGTGCAAGTGTGTTCGTGCAAAGTGTATCTTCAGCATCCGTGTTCTAACAACTAAATTAAACACATGTAAATTACCAAAGGCTTCGCGGGCCACAGATAAGCTGTCGGCGAGCCAGTTGTGGCCCGCGGGCCATTGGTTTGACATGCCTGCTCTAGAATGATGTGTATGTGAGGTAAAATCGACAATTAGATGGTATAATTCAGTAGATGGTGTGATCTCATTTTGGCCAATTTTACCAGTTAGAACCTCGTCATTACAAGGCAATGATTTATTCTGGAAATTAGACGATAATATATTAGGTATACGAAATTAAAGTAGTGGTGGTGTAAAAAAAAATTGACTGGGCCAAACGCAACTAAATTTCATTTAAGGGATGGTGGACTAAATTAAAAAAATATTTAAAATTAATAGCCAACAACCAAACAATGTTTGCTTT
The DNA here is from genome assembly GCA_963931845.1 of Maratus michaelseni. Lineage (NCBI taxonomy): Eukaryota > Metazoa > Arthropoda > Arachnida > Araneae > Salticidae > Maratus > Maratus michaelseni. The sequence goes on along the minus strand of OZ007589.1, from coordinate 423,309,316 downwards.
CATTTTTATTTTGATAAACTATTTAGATTCACCTTAAATAAATCCGAATGTGATTTTAATCTAATAAAGATTTGAACTAATTTTATGCAGTTTAAAAGTTTTACGTGTAACCAATGATTAAAATGACCCAGGCTAATTAATTTTCCTTCAATCCCTTTCATACTACTGAAACTCTTTAAACATTTTATTTTTCAAATATGGGCAAACAAAGATTAATTATTAAAGTTATTGTCACCGTATGTAATATTAAGAGCAAAAATCGAAAAAAACTTCCCCAACATAGGTAAAAAATTGCTGTGGTTTTAATAATAATTGATGTACTTTAGAAACAATCATATGGGATACGGTTTATATAATCGGGACAAAATGTCATGAACAGAGTAGAAAAATATAATTAAATGTACTTCTGAAAATTATGAAAGCCATTTTATTGAAGCAAATTCTACAGAACTGATATGTCCGAATTAACCGGAAACTACTCTATATCAAAACGAATGCCCAGATTTGCGCATTTTTAGAGGCTGAGATTGGTTTTACATCATTTAGAAAAAGTCTGAAGCATTTTTAAATATGAATTTCTTATGAATTTTTTTTAATGAAAAGTTTTTAGTACAAAAAAGTTACATATTTTATTTCAAACATGGTTTATGTACGTAAGGAATTCTTGTTTCATGTCAGTTTTTAGCTCACAGGCTATCAAAGCCTGTACGTATTACAATTGTACGTAACGCGATAACTTTTGATAGAAATAACCGTTTTGCTTCAAATTTTGTTTATAGGTTCATTGTGATAAGGCGCCTTCCTGATTAGTTTTGGTGGTTCATTGGTTAAGTATAAAGGGGGAAAGGGAGACTAATCCCTGGGTTTTTCATGCAGAATTATCAAATTTTCTTCAAATTTTGTATATAGGTTCATTGTAATAAGGGGCTTCCCTGATTAGTTTTGGGGGTTCATTCGTTAATTATAAGGGGGACGGGTGGATGATCCCCATTAATATATTGCCGATTTCTTTATTTTGTGAGGGGCTTATTTAAAATTCTCTGAAATAAGAATATAATATACAATTAATGTGAATAACCTGTGAGCTCAATGCCGTCAGCTTAACTGAGCAGTTTCCTTATATATATATATATATATATATATATATTATTGACCTCTAAACATCTTTATTTTAATTATGGCTACCCTAAATAATAAGCTTCTATCATCATCCAATAAAAAATATATTTTAATTTATTTTTCAATTTTTACTTTCCATTATGTTTTAAATATTGTTACTTAGAATGATAAAAACATTATATCCTTTCAGATTTAGAAATAAGAAAAAGATGTAAATATTGATATTTTTTTTAAACCATAAAAATAAATCGAAATGTTATATTAACGGAAATGAAAATCATTTTAGCTTTAATAAAGATGCGGTACTTTATTTGTAATCAAGATATTATGAATTATTTTCCACGAATCTACAAATAAATGATTATCCATTATTCATTCTCATTCGATAGTAGGGAACGTCATGACGCATAAATGCAAAATTGTACTTTGTTTGCTACAACTAAATTCTTATGATATGCTTTAACTTATCTAATTGTGAAATTTCTGGGATTAAATAAAGCTAAGCATAGTATAAGGATTTAGTGGTAGTAAATAGCGTACTATTTCACATCTATGCGTCATAACATTTCCGACAACCGAATATTTTCTAGGAATCCTGGTAATAATATTTTTATTTGATCATTTTTTACTGTCGGAACACACAGTGTAAGGAAAGTATTGAAACCATGATTCGTGTGTGTGTGTGTGTGTGTGTGTGTGAAATTTTGAAAACCTCACGTGTATCATTGAAGGGCCGATTTGTTTTCAGATGTCATTTACCCCTTGGGGACGAGCGACACGTATGCGTGACGCATAAGATGCTCAGAATCCTCGATTATTCCCACCAGTTACGTTTTATTGTAAGCTTTGCCTTATTTAATGCTAGCATTACTGCGATTCAATTAGCCGAAAATTTCTATTTTGAAAAACCGGTGGTAAAATTAAAAAATTCTGTAAAGGACGGTCGTCGCGAAGGGGTTAAAGATCTTTTTTCTGGTGTTAGGTGTCTGGCCGAATCGTACAAAAACATTGAAATTGTTTCCGCAATACCACCATGAATCCTGCAAAATAATTGAAAAGTAAATAGTCCTCGAAGGATGTAAATAATAGTCCAAGTATGTTAATTTCTTTGAAGAATTATCTTATATTGGAGAACCAGGACAATACTTCGAAGTTATGGGATAGAATACAGTATAAGCATGGGATAGCCTCGTAATCGCTTTTCTAATTAGATGTTATCAATTCGAGCAGAGGCGAGGATGTGTGTTCTTACATCTAGCCAAACTGAAATCGAATGATTACAGAATTTGCCAATAGGTTTGCCTTGGCGCTAATACTTTCAGAGGGAGCATAGCGCGTTAATGAGAATATTCGCGAAAGGGTACCATTTTTGGCATAGAGCTTCCACTTACTTCAAAATAATATCTACCAAGGACAATTTAACGGCTCTGGTCATAACATGGGATAGGAATTTGGGAAGGTTCAAAAGTTACGTTTTTGAGCTACAGTTGGGTTATGTTTAGATTAACGAACGATAGAAGCTCGTTAATGATACCATATTTGGCGATGGTTCATTGGACTGCTTGGCAGATGGTTTCTCTTAACTAATGAAAATTGCACAACTAAAAGAATTGATATTAAAAATTGGTAGAAAAGCGAATAAAGGACATGAGAATAATTTAATTAAAAGGAATGATTATTATTTTAAGTTAAATATTAAGTGATCCGACGTTATGAAGAAGGGTAATATTGATTTATAAAATAAAAGGGGGAAGGGGTAAAGCTTAATATATGATTCTCATATCATAACAAGTTTTTTTTTCTCTTTCTTTAGTATATACTTCGCTTTTGCGAATTCGTCTACGATAAATAATTAGTGACAGAAGAAATTAAAATAAAATAAGGCACATATAGTCACACACAGATTCGATATATTCGACTTAAGATATAGTTCCTTATGTGTGAAGTATGTAACTTTCATTCAGGCAGAATATTTCCGCACTGTACACATATTTATTAAAATATTTCTCTTTAAAGCTGCAGTTATTATGTAAATGGAGTAATATAAAATTAAATTTATCGATAAGATTATTTTAAAGCACGTATTTTATTTATATTTGAATATCCATATATTCAGCATGTCATGCATTCGTTTATAATATAATAAACTAAATAAAAATACTTTTTTCTCAATCTACTTGAAGTATAAATAAAGAGATGCAACATTACAGGTTCAGTAGAATATATCTTGCAAGCAGATAAATTTACTCTGGCTTGAGCTTTTTTTTTTCAAGTTCTCCCACTTTAATTTATACTAACTGCTTTTGTCCGACATTCAACAGATGCTTCAAAATCGTCTCGAATTCTTTCAAATATCAAATTCAAAACACTTGGGAACCATAGCTCAGAACATTATATCAGAACATTTTAAAGTGGTAAGCTAGCAGAGACTTTATCTCTGATTTATGGGAACATTTGAAAGCGAAAAACGGCTGAATTTAATCCAGCCATGAATCATGGTAGCATCAAAAAAGATTATTAAAGACATTTTGATATTTCAGGTTTGACATAATTCAACATAAAGTTTGGATTTTACTTTTTAAGAATGGACATTTGGTAATAAAAATAAATCAGTTTTTTTAATGAGCAGTTGAGAATTTTCAGCACGTTACACAGAGAGAAATACTTCTAACATTTCGGTAAGATAGTGGCCATTTTAAAAACCTTGGTGTGCACCGTGTAACAGATTGTGGGAATATACGAGTTAGAGAAGAATAAAGCTTATGACATATTCTTCCAGTACACGAATTATTTACATTTATCAGTTGAATGTCCACTAAAAGAAATTGATTGTCACGAAACTGTTTGCTATTTGAAACAATAAAATTGTCTGTTTTTATTCGTGTTACACTGAAAGAGGATGTAGAGTATTTTTTTTCTTTTTATTAAAACGATTTTGTAAGTAAAAAAACCTCAAATGGAAGGCGATCCTTTACACATTGAAAATGCAATTTATTTTACTTATGTGTTTTGTTATAACCTGTCATTTTCATTGTATGTTTAAAATAATGCATCAACAGAATAAAACGTTTACTGCACATAGTTTTTTAGGCCGGTCTATTGCATTATAAATAAATTAAAATTTCTCCAGAAAATAAGGCTAATTTTGTTGGAAGGAAAAATGACGGAAACGGAAGGACAATGCTCATCGAATGGTAACGTTGAATTGAAATTAGTATTATCATTTCAGATGTCGAATTTTTATACTATCCGACACCGATTAGTTAGCGTTTGAGCAACGGGACTTTAGACGAGTCACTCTCAGAAATAAAAGACTCAATTTTAACGATTCGGCAATACTTAAGCTTTATTCAATTATTTTTGACAATCATTTCGTCACAGAGTCACGTGGTTTTTGACGAAACGCGAAACCTCAAATATCTGACGAAACTGTTTCCTCACTGTCAAAAATAAAACTCTCACTTTTGACGATTCAGCAATTTTTGGGCTATATTTCATCATTTTTGATAATCATTTCATCTCAAAATTAAGTGATTTTTAATGAAATGGAACCTCTCAAATATTTGATGAAACTCTTATTCACGGTCAGATTATTTTTTTTACAAAATCGTTCAAAGAAAAAAAAAATCAAATTTTCAGGAGGTTTTATTTTATATAAGAAATATATTCGTATAACAATCAAATTAAAAATATACATTACTGATCCCTTTCCCCTCTATAAACAGTAACGTGTTAAAATCTTAACCCCGATCATCTAAAATTGATACACCCTCCTTCAATATGTACTTCAAAATTTATAATTTCTGACCGACAAATTAACTAGACCATATTCTAATCATTCATTGAACAAAGGAAATTTTCATAATAATTTATATTAATCAAGCCATATTCTAATTATTAATTAACCATAGAAAAAACATAATAATAATCTAGCCTTATTAATTAAACATGCAGAAATTATAACAACACCGATAAAAATACACTTTACCTTCTAAAAATATAAACACACATCAACATCCCGTAGATACATTTAAATTAAATTCACGCAAGGTCCGGCTGGCGAGGTAGACAGCGCATTGGTTTTCCACACCAAAGGTCGCGCGTTCGAATCCCCTTGAAGTCTTGTGAATATCGACGTGATTTTCCCCCCTGTCAAGTACCGATACTTCTAAAATTGTCCATAGATGGCACCACCGGCATTTTTTTACTCTTTCGAACAAGCAATTTAACGAAATTAATTCCCTCACTCTTTTGATAATACAAATTTACTCGATTTGACGAAATATTCGCCCGGAGAATTTCCCAGGAAACAGTTTCGTCAAAAACGAAGAAAATTTCGTGGAATTTGAGTATCCATTTCTGATAGTGTGCGTTTTTCAAATAGGTATCTGGTAGTACTTTGATTTTTATTTTGTAATCTCCACGACTTACAAAATGTAGTTGAATGTTATATTAATATTATATTACCATTTTTGCTCGTAGTGTAATAGACTCTGCTAAACCTAAATCCTCTCAAAGTCAATCTGTAATAGTACATGTTTTTATATTAATGTAATGTTATATATAAAAATTATAATAAAATAAAAACCTCTAGAAGGTTTGTATTCCATTATCTGGCATTTTCAGTGTATATTTCATTTTTATTAGAAGTGGAAACTGTTTGTCCGAAACATTTACTTGAGACACATGAGTTAAGAGATACACATTAATTTAGAATATTCTGACACCGATTTTAGGTTATAGTTCTAATAATAGGCGATTTTGAAAACAGCATTTTTCAAACAGCTTTCTTTTATAGACTATTATCTTACACGATTGATTACCGACGGGGCACACTTCCACCAGTAAAATTTAATAAAAATATTCCTCTTGTTAAAACGCCCTATTCATGCAAAATTACTGCCATGAATAAGGATAAAATTTCTATTCTTTTTTACTGATGGAAGTATGCTCCGTTGGTAATCAGGCTCTGCCTATACGGACATTGCGATTTCCAACGATTATCAAGTTCGTCCGTTACTACGGTTTACGGACGAAAGACAACCATGAACGATTATTTTTTTTAATTTCTTACCACTTTTTCCAAACAATAATCTCCGTGATAGTTTCTCCTAGAAATTTATCACAAATATTTAGTTTGGAAATTGTGGTAGATAAAACAAAATAAAAAATAGTCGCATGGGTAACTGTTATAAATCATACCCATTGAAAAGGCGTCACCTGTTTTATATGTATTTTGAAAGAATAAAAACAATTAAAATTCATATATTACATTAAAACTTTTGATAAAGATGTGAATTGTAATATATCTAGCTATAGAAAATATAAATGAAATCATCTTATTTTCACTATCGAGATGTATCAAAATCGAACTATACGTAAAGGGTTAACACTATATTTGAAAACTTTCAATTCATTTACCAGATTTTCTGAAAACAAAATAACTACCTTTAACAGGAAATAGAAAATTTACTTAACCGTCCCCTTTTTTTCCTAAACGTTTGTTCAAAAATGCATTAATAATACTTTTCTTAGAGCTTTTTCATTTTAATTTGAAACAAGTGAACTTTTTATTCTGCTATGTTAAAACAGTGACTGGCACGACAGAATTAATTTCTTTCGCTGCAAAATAATAAAAGCTCAGTAAATTGCTGCCCAAAGACAGCGAAATTTAATCAAAATATTCTTCAGTGTCAGTGTCATTTAAAAGAATGTCCGATCGGAGACAGTTTCATTTATACATAAGAAAATGCATACAACAAAAAAGTATTTATAGTAAAATTTATAAATTTTTATTTAAAAATTTAAAAATACCCATTACTTTATAAAGTTTTCACCAAAGAAGTTTGATGACAATACAGTGTGCATACTGCATTTTCAAAACTTATTTTCTTAAATTTGAAGTATTTTTAAACGGTACACTGTTAAAAATTTGAAGCAAACTGTCCGGACATTTGACCGTTTTTGTAAAATACGGTTACATAACCGTAATTTAGCTCTATACTGACCATATTACAGGGGGAAATAGGGTCAGAATACCGCTAAATTACGGTTATGTAATAACCGTTTTCTATAAAAACGGTCAAATGACTGGACATTTTGCTGCAAATTTTTAACAGTGTAATAAACTTTAAAAATTATACTTGAGCGAATTTTTCGAAATTTATTATTGTTTAAAAAGTATTTAAAATTTAAGGGGACAATTTTTGGAAACGTAATACGTCTATATTGGGTAACGATGGTGAAAAGCAAATTGTAGAAATTAGTATTCCTTTTCACACGTTCACTGCCGGGTTAAAATTACCGGAATTTAATTTTATTTAGAAAGTTCAAATTCATACCAGAAAATATTAATAGCAATATTTACTTTATTTAATTGCAGACATTTCGTGATTACATAAAATAAAAAAAAATTCTTTCGAAATTTCCGGTACGAATTCGTAATTTTAGATTGAAAAGCCACGAGTATACTCGTGGTTGGTAGCGAATGGGTTAATTTTCCTATTATTTAACAGGGAATATGACAATGTTGAGGATAGGTAAAATGCCTCTTTAAGGGACTAAGAATTATTTCTCTTTAGATACAATACTTACCACGTACTATCTTTCATAAAAACTATATAATCGCGCCCGTCGGCCTAATCGTTCGGAGTTTTCGTGGTTTTCTTCGAGCCCTGGATTTATCCATGCGTAAATACGGGTTAGGTTCCCTTAGAAAGACCCCCACGAAGGGCACTCTCCCCGGGCCTATATCCCAAGTGTAGATAATTGGCCGTCAATAATCAACCCAACCCAACCCATAAAAACTATATATCCGCTCAGATTCCTCCATTTTTAGGAAAATATATTACATTTAATCGAATGCCATATTTAATACTACGCCAAATTTAATCGAATACCACTATCATAGTCCAGTACACAAAAGACATTTTATCTTGCTCAGAAAGACGACACTTAATTTTGAATGATTTATAAAAATTATTTAATGATGTGACATAGGTTAATATCATCACGATATCATCATTATTTTTATTCACTTGGGTGGAATTCAGATAGGTTAGCATAATCAATTTCATGAGTCTGGTGTAATACCCAAGGACATATATCAGTTTTGTGACATTCAAACTACAGTAAAAGCGTTTCCCTTGAAAGATTCTTTCTCTTAAAGAGCTCATTTATGGTTTGTTAAAAATGAGTTTTAGAAAATGTAAGTTATTATTACGACTTAACTTCATACATATTCATGTTCAAGTATAAAATTATGTTTATAAAGGTTTTACTGTAAACTATTGTTTGTCCGAATGTAACGCATAAAATAGTTAATAGCAATTCGTGGAATATTAAAGAAATAACATGCTGTTATTGGAGGAATTTGCGCAAAAGAGATTTAATAAAATAATTTTTAGATCCGGTTCTAAGATTTCTTTCTGATAATTTTTCATATCATATGATTTTCTCAGAAATATAGCATTAAATATTGTGCGATTCATAAAACGTTTTTCACATACTATTATTTATTACAACTATATATCTACTCAGATTGAAATTTCGGAAATTAGTGTGATGAAGTGACAAATTAGAGCTGAAAAAGGCTGTTGGCGAAAATTTATTTAACTTGGGTTTCCATATCTCTAAACGCAGGTATCGGCTGGATGGTTGCATGACTCAGTAAGTAAACTCCTTAAGTAAGCAGTCGAAGTTTCAAATCACCGTTTATTTACATACTCAGAAATCACGCAGGAGAAATGCTGTAGCAAGTTGATCTAAATGGTTATTCAATCATCCTTATTTGGCAGTCAGGGTTTCAAAAAATCTCTACATTATGAGGTCTTAAAAAGCTTCGAATAATATTTCGAACTCTGCGAAAAAACAACTCCAATCCTCTGTCTATCTTACTCTCGTTCTCGTCTCCGTCTACCTGATTTTACTGTGCATGCGTATTTTTTTTTTATCACGCGCAAAATGACAAATAAGTCAGATGATTCTTCTACACCAATCATAAACGATTTAAAAGGAACTTAGTCAACAGTTCCGGTGTATTAGTTTTGAAGTAAATTGACTTCCGCGCGGGAAAAAAGATTCTGAAACACTCTAAATCCTCGACCCATGTACACGTTATGTAAACAAACAAGGCACTCTGAGTCGAGTGTGTTGCTAAAAATAGATTTTAGACGAATTTTTCCCGCACAACAGAAAAGAAAAAGAAATGAATTTATTAATTGAAATATTAAAGCATTGAAATATTATAAGAAACATTTTGATATTGTATTAAAAGAAAGAATTTATATAAATAGGTTTTTTAGAACGGGATAATTTAGGATTATGACATTTTTGCAAACTAAGTAAAAAATTTAGAGGGATTTAAATTTTATTATTTAAATTTTATTTACGGAATATAAATAGTTAGCGCCATTTTTAGATTTAAACAATTTGGAATAATTATTATTAGGTGGATTAAGATCTTATACCTTTACATTTGGAGATTGATAGACTAGTTTAAGAATAGGTTTTAATTTAATAAGCCGGTATAATATATGTAAATTTATTAAAAGGAAAATTTATATAGACTAATGTTAATCTTATTGCGGAACAAATTTTAAATTTTGTAATATATATGATAAGTAGATTCAAATACCACTTTTAATAATTTAATGAGTAAAAAGCATTTTTTTAAATGCAAACCTAAATTTACTGTGATTTATCAAAATTATTTAATGATTGATATAAGTTATAACGTCACCATCATATCATCATTATTTTTATTCACTTGGGTGGAATTTTGATAGGTTACCATGATCAATTTCATAAGCCTGGTGTAATCCCCAAGAACATATATCAAATTTGTGACATTCAAATTACATCAAACGCGTTTCCCTCCAAAGACTCTTTATTTTAAAGAGATCCTTTATGCTCTATTAAAACTGAATTTTAGAAAATTTAAATTATCGTTACGTCTTAACGTCATGCATATTCATGTTCAATTACAAAATTAGAATTATAAATTTTTAAGAGCATAAGCTTATTGCTTGCCTGAATGTTATGCATTATATGGTTAAAATCAATTTGTAGAATATTTAAAAAAGAACACGTAGTTATTGTAGAAATTAGTAAGCTCGTGTTTAAAAATATATTTCTATATCCTGTTCTTTATCCGGTCTATATCCACTTATGATACTTTCTCATATTGTATCACTTTCATAGAAGTGCAGCGTTTATTTTTGCCGCCGCTTATTAAGCATTATGGATATTATTATGGATATAGAGTATATATATACCTACGTATTATATATATATATATAATCAGGGAAGGTACTTGTTCTATATTTAAAATTAATTTGTAAATGTTTTAAAATTCTGTATTTTTGCTTTTTATTTCTCTTTTCTTGCTCAACTTTTGATTTGATTAAATAAAAATATATTTAATTATTTTATTTTATGAGAAAGATTTAAATCGTAAAAAGTTCGAAGATATCTTATATTTTTTAACGAAACTGAAATTTTTATGTGATATTTTGATAATGGATGCTCGGAGAAAATAGCTATCTTTTACCCCCTTTATAATAGATATGTTAATATTATCACGATATCATCATTATTTTTATTCATTTAGATGGAATCCAATTTACTTATCAGAATCAATTTCACGAGCGTGGTGTAATTCCCAAGAACGTATATCAATTTTGTGAGATTGCAGTACAAGTAAATATGTTTTCTCTGAAAGATCTTTTTTCTAAAACAGTTCATTTATGAATAGTTAAAATTAAAATTTTAATTTTGAACATTACAATGTCTTAAATTTATAAATTTACAAGCAGCATTAGATTCATATTTATCACTTAGCATAAGAATACTACTTGCTCAAGTGCAATGTCTAAAAAGATTTTTTTAAAAAAAGGTGTTGCGTCAACCCTTTTCCCTGCTGTCAGGAACATATAGTTATTACGCTAGGTGGGCCATAATACACGATACTTATTATATAATAATGTGAAAAAAGGGTTATTAAAGTAGTGAGATAAATAAAGTATAACAAAGTAACATAAAAAATAATACAATTAGTATTATCTATATAATGAGTATAAAAAGTAATAATATAATAATATCAAATTTCCAAGTTTTAAAGATTAAAATTCAGGAGATTTTCTTCAATTAATCAGAGTTTTGCTCTATGCAAAATCCTTTTACATTTATAAAATGTAAAAATATAGTGTGCAAATTTAATTAATTTTAAATGTTTGATCAGTGCTTAAGGTTAAAAAATATATGCGTGATTGTACACTGTAAAAAATATTCCTGTTACTTTACACCAAAAATGGTGTAAGAAAACACCAAAAATTAATTAGTGTAAAGAAACACCAAAAATTAATTAGTGTAAAGAAACACCATCATTGATTTAGTGTGCTTTAACACCAAATTGAGTGTTCTACTATCTAATTTAGAATAGGCCACTTAGATGTAGCATCACACCAAATTTGGTGTTCCAAATTTGCTCAATAAATTCACTGTTCCTGCTATCTTGATGGAGAAAAATGTTTGCACTGTTATACACTTGCATAAAAATTAAACATATTTTTCTCTTTGATTCAGAAAATAATAGTTAAAAGTCAGTTAGCAAATCTGTAATTGAAATCCTCGCTATATATATATATATTTTTATCTCAGTTATAAAAGTTTATTGATGTTTCAAAATATGTTATATTTTAATGAAGAGGGGAAAAATACAGTAAAAATGCCTGTAGTTTTACGTAAATGTCCATTACCTTTTAATCACTTTTTCCCTTAGGATAATTTGGGTCGACAGATTTCCGGTCTTATTTCTTCATATACATTTGAAGATTGCTTTAAAAATAATTTGGTGTTGTAAGATTTATCTGGTGTTTAATTACAACAATTGTGATAGCAACTTTGTTTCTACCATTAATAAAGCCTTATTCAATTACAGTTATAATTAGAAAGAAATCTATGGAAATTTAACAATATAAATGCTATGATTACATGAATATTAAAATAAACTGAGTCAGGAAATTCTGTTAGACTTTGTATTTTTTCATATTAAAATACTTACATATTTAACAATGGAGCCACATGGAACTATTTGCACTTATTGTTAGTAGTTAAAAGGTTTAAACGACAATCAATATAGTATTATAAAAGTTTTAGCCCTCACCCACTCGAGTTAGTGTAAAAATTATAGAATTTTCTCTGAAGACATTTACTTACTCATATCTTAGATAGGCAGTCCTGACAGTAAGTCTTTGGTTTAATGAGTATATTTGCAATTTCACAATAAAAAAGTGAGTTTTATAAGCACTTAAAAGAACATAAGTCAAGGTTAAAAGTAAAGAACTGTTTTAATTCATCATAATTATATTAAAAAAAACATTTCGCATATTGCAGTGCACCAAACCAAACAGCATATAATTATTACTTAACATTATCAAAACACATTTCATGGTTAAATACATTTATATTAACCAAAATAGCCTATACACAGTTAAACATAAAACAGGAATACACAAATTTTTCACTTTCCTCTAAAATTGTAATTTTAGACTTGTACTGTTAAAAATGCCCAGCTAAGATATATTACACACAATATTACAATTTTTATATGCAACAAAACATTTTTAAGTATTGCGTTCCATGTATGAAACATCATTTAATGTTACCAAAATATGTTTTAAAATAATCTACCAGTTTTTATTTGTGTAGTAGCTGAAAAATGAATATCTAAATTGCAAGAGGCTTGCATCCACCCCAAAAAATCTTGAATAGCCCTTATTTTTTAATTTTATATGCACCAAAATGATCATTTAAAACTTTATCACTATCTGTTATAATGAGTAAAATTTTTGAAAAAATTGGTTCTTCTTCAGCTAATTTCCTAACAATAAATAATCCACTCCTTTTTATTTTTCATTTACTTTTTTAAATATTTCACAAACCTTTAGAAAATCATAGTAAATGTTGATAACAAATGTTCTTTACTTTTCAAATTTTCTTTACACATGTTGCATTTTTATACAATTTTACATCTTGTGTGTGAAAAAAAAACTAACATTGCTGCTATAGAATACTGGGGTACTGATCAAGTAAACTGCCCCTCCCCCCCCCCCCCCCCACACACACACTTCTCATTTGAAAATGGTGTTATATATATTTTTCAAATTTCTACCAAATTCATAAGAAATTTCGGCTTAGATATGTTTGTGGTCTGCAAACAAAAAGGCGAAAATAATTTTTTTTATTGTGTAAAAGTAGTAATTTTATTAAATTATACTGTCATGAGCTCTTCCTTATAAAGACAGTAGTATTTATCACAATTATCATACAATGGATATGATTACAAATACAATGCGTAAAAAGCTGAACATCCAGAAAATAAATGCAGTTATCTAAGTGCTTTATGATTGTGAGTCAGAGCATTAATATAAGTGACCATTGACACTATAGCCGTACAGGTAAAATATGCAGGAAGAATAATTTTAAACGAAATCAAACTATACGTCTGTTTAATTACTTACAGTCCTCCTGTCTGTCTCAATGTTTTTCAAACAAAACAATTTTGAGAATGTCAACATAATGAAATTTCGTTTCAGAGGTAAATAAGTAACACAATAATGGAAATTGGGTAAGCTGGGATAGCAAATTATTGGGTGGACTCGGGCCCAAGCGGCCCATTTAAGTTGGTGCCACTGCTATTTAGTACTCTTAAATAAATAAGGACTAATTACTATGCTTCCCTCCGTTTTAAACAGCAAATAAGAAGTTTTAAAATGAAAGCAAAACGGCGATTGCTTCGTTCTCGTTTTCTGTTGTCGTGTGCTGACCCAACATTCTGACGTCATCGTGTATCTGAACACCAAACGCTGTATAGCGAGATAAAATTGTACACCTATATTGGAGTTTTGGTTTCCCAAATTAATTTGAAAGCGTCATTCTGGGTCTATAATATCACCGATTCTTTTTGAAAGAGTAAAGATAAACTATTTTAAGTGTATTATAACACTTAATTCAGTGTTGACACCAAAATTAGTGCATATTTAAACCTTATTTGGCATTTCATAAACCCAAATTAAGCGTAATAATACTCCCTCTTTTTTACAGTGTAGGGCAAAGGACTACGTGTAAAAAAAACTAATGTCATTTAGGATATTAAGATATTAGGATATAGGCTAAGTAATTTAAAATTAATTAGCGAATAAGTAACAGCGAAGATTTTCTCTTTCCATAAAAATATACAAAACAGTAATAAAAACAATTTAACAGTTGTTTTTGCGCATCTCGATTTTTTTATAATTATGGATTAGTATCTGTATGTTTCCCAGTCGCGTATTAACAACTTGCCGAAGACACTTCCTGTTGGCCATAGTTAAAGCGTATAAAACTGTTCCCACTGCGGCTCTTCAGGTACTAGCTGGCCTGATTCCAATACACCTCCAAGTTAAATATGAGGCAGTTTACGGCATAATATCATGAATTAGAGAAACAGCAGAAATACATGGAACAATAATAAACCAAACAAACTACGTAAAAAAGATCAATGTATGGGAAACATACCCAGTAGACACAATGGAACCTAGAATAGACTACAACATTAAAGACACAGTACGGATGGATCAAAATTGGAAACAGGTGCTATGGGTTCGGCATTCGTAGCATTCAAAATCATCAAAAAATAAAAACATGGTCAGCACCATTAAGGAAGCATAACAGTGTTTTTCAAGCCGAGTTACTGGCTAAACTCAAAGCAGCAGAATGGGGAAACAGCATCCGCTCAGACTGTATGTCAGCAATTCAGTCACTCAGCAAACCATTCAATGCAACAAAACTAATAAATAACATAAAAGAAAAACAGCAAAAGATTCAAATCAAAAATTCAAAATTAGCTGGGTAAAAGCGCATGTGGGCATCCAAGGGAACAACAACATAGAAAAATTGAAAAATGTACCAATCAACACTGATAAAACATTAAAAATTAGGTATTTTGAATTTTGGAATTACTTTTTTAATTATCGTTTGGTGGGCACGGCGCGTGGTGTTTCTTTTCGGGGACTGAAAGGTCATAGGAAGTCCCTGTGTGTCGGGAAAATACGGGGGGGGGGGAGGGGGATAGGTAACTGAGCTCTACAACTTGGTAAACTTGAGCTCTCCGCCTTAGGCTTTAAACAGATATTTTGAATAATGTTTTCTCATTAAATTTTAAAATTAAAAACTAAAAGAAAATACATTTTTTAATTTCATGTACAGCCCTGGACAAAATTATAAACTCAGAAAATTTTCGATTTGTTTAAATCATAATGTAAATAAGCTTAGCTTTACCTTAATAAAATAAAGATGAATATTTATAAAAATACATCTAAATTTAATATAACTCATAAATAAAATTCAGCAAATACTTTAAATAAGGAAATACATAACTTGAAAAAATAACATTATGTTAGACCTGATAAACTCAGAGTTATGAATTTCTATATTCTGGTATTTTTTATCGGAATAAATGCATTTTATGATAAGAAACTAATAAATGAATTCATTAGGGATCAATACATTTCAATATATCAATGCACTTTTAATTTTTCGCAAAAATATGTGTAATGTTTTAATATAGCACATGACGAAACCGAAAACAGTAAATTACTGAGTTTAAGAAATGAACATAATTTGAATCCTGGTGCTAAGTATTAATGCACACATTCAAAAATGAATTGGACAGCCATTTTCTGAATTACTTCGAATATGCGGCTCGGCACAGATTGAACAAGTTTTTCCAACTGCTCCATTGACAACTGGTTCCATGCGGAAAGTATAGCCATTTTTAAATAACTTGTCTTTTGATATTGAAGTCCATCATGATAGACTATTCGAACCATTGCACCGCAACAATTTTCAGTGGGGTTTATATCGGGGCTGCGGGCTGGCCAATTCATGACATTCCCATGCCAGCGCTGAAGCCACTCTTTTGTACATTTTGCAGAGTGTATTGCTGCATTATCTTGATGAAAAACCCAATTTACTCTAGCAGTCAACGGTGCATAAGACAATAGATAATCTTCCAGCATTAACTGGTAGTCTTCTGCTTTTTGTTTTCCATTAAGGAAAACCAGAGTAGTTTTACCATTCTGCGAAAAACCAGCCCACACCATCACGGATCTTCCACCAAAGTTTCGATTAAAGATATACCATTCTTCATGCCTAATATCGTGCAGTAGTATCTTAAGCCATCTGGGCCGTCTAAATTAAACTTCTTTTTATCTGACCAGATGACTGTGCGCCACTCCGTTGTCCATGACATGTGCTGCTGTGCAAAGTGAAGTCTGGCTTTCATGCCATGAGTCTCAAGTTTTGGTTTAATTTTCATTTACTTCCATTTCATGTTCGGGGCTCATTGAAGAATTCGTCTAACAATTAGAGAGCTTACATTTAGCTTTAAATCATTTACAATTTGGCTAGAAGAAGCTCCAGTACTAGGATGCTGTTCGTAAGATTAGTCTATCACGATGGACGTCAATATCAAAACACAAATGATTTAAAAATGGCTATACTTTCTGCATGGAACCAGTTGTCAATGGAGCAGTTAGAAAACCTTTTTCAATGTATGCCGATCCGCATATTCGAAGTAATTCAGAAAAATGGCTGCCCAACTCATTTTTGAATGTGTGCATTAATACTTAGCACCAGGATTCAAATTATGTTCAGTTGTTAAACTCAACAATTTACTGTTTTCGTTTTAGTCATGTGTTATATTAAAATTACACATCTTTTTGAGAAAAAAAAACTGATGTATTTAAAATGCATTGGTCCCTAATGATTCCATTTATTAGTTTCTTACCATAAAATGCATTTATTGAGATAAAAAATATCAGAATGTAGAAATTCATAACTTTGAGTTTATAATTTTGTCCAGTTCTCACATAATGTTATTATTTTTTTTAATTATGTATTTTCTTATTTAAATTATTTGCTCCGTTTTATTTATGAGTTATATTATATTTAGATGTCTTTTTATAAATATTCATCTTTATTTTATAAATGTAAAGCTAAGTTTATTTATATTATGATTTAAACACATTGAAAATTTTCTGAGTTTATAATTTTGTCCAGGGCTGTAGTACTTACTTAATTTTTTTTATTTTTATACTAGTGAAAGTAATTTCCGAGTATTTTTAATTTTCGTAGAAGCTGTAATATATTAAATTCGTATAAGCTATTATAATAAAAAATAAAAGAAGATAGTTGCGTAACGTTTTACTCGTATCTTTAAAAGGTTATCATTTAAATTAAGTTTCCCATTGCCGTTTTATTCCAATAATGACTTTGTAACTCAAGACATTTGTAAGATTACTGTCTAGACACTGAATTTTATTTGAAAACGAATAAAAGTTTCACTGGATGTATTTCGTAGAAAAAGTTATTTACTGTTGGAATTACTTTCACAGAATGACATTTCGGATTAGGTTTCCGAAAGCTTTATGTTTAAATATATCATTTTGAAAGGGATTACATCATCTTTGTCTTCTCTTTTATGTCTAAACATTTAAAGACCGGATAAAACGAAATCCACTATAAATAAAGCAAACAATAAAGTGGATAACTGCAAACACATATGTTTGAAATATGTAATAAAAAAAGAAAAGAGGAAAAACAGTAAAAAGAAGCTCGCTTTCGTTGTATTTCAGCTCAAAATGATAATGAAGCAAAAATTTCGCTCAAAAGTAAACAAATCGTTTTGTAGTGAAACTGAACCTAAATATTTTAGCTTTTTACAAATCTATTAACGAGTTAAGTCATGTTCAAATAGGAAATTTTTATTTCTATTTGATCCCAAATTCATAGAAGTGCTGGAAACTTTATTTTTAATCCAAAATAAGAATTAAAGAGTGGAATTTTGCAGTAAATAGGCCAAAAGAGAAAAAAAATATCAGAAATTCAAATTTACTGCGCTCGCACAATGCGCAAAGTTTATTCGGTTAGGCTGTCTAATTATTTGCTAAGATTGGATTTTTTAGGATGATCAATTTCTGTAAAATGGACGGTGAGTGAGTCGATGTTTCGGTGCTAAAACATCTACAAATATATCTGTGAGTGCAGAATATTTTTGTAATAACAACCACAATTTTTTAAAAACAGTCAATAAGGGAAAAAATGTACAATTAGTAAAAAAAAAAGCACTCCGCCCCAATTTTTTTTTTACAGCCAAGATGCAGAGAAAAACAAAAATAGCAAATTGATGAGAAAATATGTTTTTTTTAAATTAATGTTAAAAAAATAATCTTATAGAACCGCTTCCCTGTTGAAATTGTAACAAAGTAAAAAATTCAATGCTAACAACCAAATTTCGATTCTAGAGTAACTTTTAACTTTGGATGCCAAATGTTAAGTTATTCGGTCAAGACGTTTAGGGTTAATAAAGATGTAAAGTTTTAACCGCTTAATATAAAATTATTATTATTTTTAATCTTTTCATTCATATATCCTCTAATAATAATTTTAAAACGTCGATTTTCTCTGTGGTGTTAGTGTTAACTATCCCAAACACATTTATATGAGTTTAATATATTTTAGAAAGTCATACGTGATTTATGATAATAATATTTCAAAATATTATGTATTGTGACCTTTTTTAACATAAACTTATCTCTAGAAGCAAATTATATATCAAGGTAAAATTACAGTTAAGTCCGATATATAGTTTTCCTAAATAATGTATAGTTGTTTTGTCATGCTTAAAAAGACATGAGCACAACAGTTTGGGGAACCATTATTAGCGATCGAAAAAAAAAAAAAAATAAATAAATAAAAAATTTTTGAATAATGTAACAGTGGTCTTAATTAGTTATTTGAATATTTAAACAGTTTATTTAGTGTTTTTATAACACAAATAATGTTTTTTATTGAAAAGTATTTATAAAATTTGTATTAAATCTGAACCTTAAAGTAACGTTTTCCACTTCTGAGACGAGCCCCCTTCCCTAAATTAGCCCATTTTTTAACATTGAATATCTCAGGAATTAGTCGCAGAAACATCAGGGAAATTTATATCGAGGCTAATATGAGAGCCAGAAATCTTATCTTGGTCTCAAAATAAGGTGTTATTATTAAAAATGTACAGGAATTTCAATATTAGAGACCGCCTTCTAAGTTTTTTTTTAATATAAAGGAAAATGATAAATACAAACCTTGTTCCTAAGTAGTGCACATAGGTAAGTATAGAAAATATAGTTATTTGTAAAAATATTTTTATTTTTATAGAAAAATAATTAATTTGAAATTACATTTTCAATAATAGAAATTAATTTTTAACTAAGCATTTAAGTAACTTTCATTTAATGAATCGTCATTAGATTGATGATCCTGTTGCAGCATTTTGAAGTGCTTCTGCATATCCCATACTTAGTTATTGTTTCATTTATAATTTTAGGAAAGGATCCAGATAGATTTTCTGTTATTTTCGAAACAAAATTGACCAATCAGAAGTCTTCATTTTGCGAAAATTTCCAAAAAAGAGCTAAAAAAAAATGCAGGCTTCTGATTGGTCACTCTCGTTTCTAAAATAGTGAAAACTTTATCAAGATCCCTGCCTTAGTTTAAAAATACCACCAATAACTCAGATACTACAATACGCTGATTACATGCCTACAACTCTCGCTCCGAATCTTGCTTTTTTTCTTGAGAGTTAGGGTACGTTTATTTGTGAGAGTAACGACATATGTCCAAGACAGGTATTCATATTTACAGTTTTTTCCCGAACTACAGCAGTCACGTTTAAAAACTTGGACACTTGTATGCTTGGACGAGTCTTAGATCATAAACAGACAGTTTTCTTATTTTATATAAAGACGTATTGTGATTATAAACGTGTACTTTAAAATAAGAGTATATTTCTTTAATTCTGAGTATTCATATTCTCAGTTTTATAATGCACTATATGACTAAAAGTCAAGGACACTTTTGATTTTATAAGTTTTGTCGAATATACTTGACGATATTTTTTTTAATTTGAGAAATATTAAATAACAGTTTGATCTCAAAATTTTCAGCGAAGGTTTAATCAGGAAGTCAATTAGAGGACTAATAACAAATTGGATATAAAAAAAAATAACAAGGTGTGTCGCACCAAAATAAAGCCACCGTGATTGTGTGTTGTAATTGGAAACGAATTGAAAACAAACGAATAATAACGAAACAAATATATTAAACGATGTGGCATACCATTTACCCTGGAGGACAGTATAATCAATCTTATCACATTCTTCAATGATGGCGGTCTTCAATTCTGCCACCAACTGAAACTGTCTGCCATTGGCATATACCGCCCTACTGAGGACACCCCACACGATGTCTCGGTGAATGAGATCAGGGGAAAGAGCAGGCCATTTCATGACATGCACTCATTAAATATGTTATAATATCTTATACATATGTTTGTCTGATTTCAGCACCTATTAAGCATATTTTTAATAAGCATTTTATCTATTTTAACTACAAGGTGAATTTATCATTCCACTTTAAATTATCTTTTGAATTTTTTCTGTTATTTTTTCTGTTAAATAATTTTATTTACACAATTTTCTCTACCTTTAATGTGAATCAGATAAAAAACTGTATTTTTATAGCATATATAAAATATATTTAAAATATTTCTTGTAAAATGTTTATTTCATATTAAGAAAATTTTAAACTTCAAATTTTGTTGCCTGAATGTCACAGGGGAAACATCTTTCTCGCGTTGCTGTTTAATATGTTTAATTAGAATTTTCTCTCAGGATGTTGAAAAGAGGGGGAAACATGTGTTTTATTTAAAAAAATTTACCATGTATAATTAATAGCTGTGCAAACTACGCTTTTTTATTAGCTGATCAATAAATTTAACTTTAAAAAACATGTGAGCGCTTAATTACGGATGTTTTTACGACAATTTATAAGCCATTTCATATATTAAGAGGTGTTTTTTAAAAGTATGGAGTATTTTAACATTCGCTATTAAAAAACATCGTTTACTGGCAATTATAAAAAAAAGGTATATGGATTAAAAAGTGATGTTTTACGAAACATGCTTACTTTCAATCTAACGAGATATTTTTATCAAACACTTTTTAAAAAGAACTTTTATGTTCTCAGTTTTAAGCCAAACCTTTTTAAAACTTTTTATTTTTAAGTGATTTTTTAATATATACTTCTTAAAAAAAGATGAACAGTTATTTTTCTAAAATACTTTTGCGAAATTATTTTTTGTGATTATTTTATTTTGTGAATATTTTAAAAACATTTAATACGCTTCTCAAAAGACAAATTTAAGATCTGTAGGAAATAAGATTAAGTAAAAGCAATATTTGACTTCGATGAATGCAAATCCAATACTTCAATTATTCAGCAAATTCCTTACATGATTATAATATTAATTTTTAATGTAAAATGTAAAATGTTTTACTTCATACCTTTACAATATGTTTCAGTCTTTAACCAATTTGAATAGAACTTCAGACATTTTTTATGTTTATTACCATTCCCTTAAAAATATTTGAAATAACGGTTGCTTACTTCATGTTAGTAAATATAAAAATGTGCTTTTATTAACATATATTATTTGAAATATTTCTCTTTGTTTAGAATGTTTATATGAAACACTCTTTCGAAGATTTACACCGAAATGCATTTATTCAACGTCCTTTATATGTCGTTAAGCAATTTCATTGGGAATCTATTCACATTTTCGGATGCTTTTACTTTTATTTTTAACACTTTTCAACCTAGTTGAAAAGTGTTTATGACTTCGGTTTGTCTGTCCGTCTGTCCGTGCTCTAACTCCCGTAAATATGCTCGGATTGCCTTGCAATTTTTATATGTTATTGTCGTTATCTATAGCACGTTCCCTATTTCAACTGAAGTGTGTAGCACTTATAGTTTTTGTACAGGGACACTCAAAAGAATTCCGTTACATTACGGTCTACGGGGAAAAATCATTTGCGGTCTATTTTAATAATGTTACACAATTGCAAACACATTGTAATTGATATGTATCACTAAGGTGTATTACAAGAAGCTTAATATGGAATAGGGTGTGCATAGCACTTATAGTTAATTTACAGGGACAGTCAAAAGAATTCCGTTACATTACGTCTATGGAGAAAAATCGTCTGCGGTTTATTTAAATAATGTTTCACTATTTTAAACGCGTTGAAATTTATATATATATATCACTAAGGTGCATTACAAGAGGCTTACTGCAGAATAGTGTGTGTATAGCAGTCATCGTTCATTTACAGGGACACACAAAAAAATTCTCTACTGTCTGTTAACAATAATTCCTGGAAGTGCGTTTTAAGTTAATGAACGCCATTTTAAATTTAACTCACTTTTTGTTTATTACGAGTTGTGTATAAATTCTGTAGATCATATACAGGGAAGCACAAAAATTCGCGAACACATTTCCGTTTATTGACAGAAACTCCAGAAGGAGAATTTTAAACTGTGCTACGCGTTTCTTAACTGAACTAAAATTTAGCATCCTATGTAGTATATATACAAATCTATAGATCATTTACAGGGCTGAATAAAAGTATTCGGATATTTTTCCGAATATTGTATACGTTGGAAATTCTTAAAATTATGTTTTTAAATATGTTATGCGTTTTCCAAATTGTTTACTTAGATGTTATATTTCAGCTTATTAAACGGTATGATTTGAAAAATTATTTTGGAAGCGTTGGAAAGTGTTACATAATCTATGCTTGATGCATGATTTTTCGTTCTTGTTGAAAACATAAACTGGAAAACATCGGAAATGTAGAAAGAGTTCTGAAACTTTTTTCCATATTATTTTTTATGAATATATTTCAGATGCTCATAAAATGCATCTTTTTCTTACAATAAATGCTAATCAGGAAGTTTCCTACTTTGGTTGGTGATATGCGTTTCTAATGTAGTGTATATTATTCATTATTATACTTTTCATGAAGCAAAATTTATAATTGCTTTCGTATAGTTTTACTTAAAATCATGACAATTTTTTTCAAAGTGTTTTTTTACTTTGGTTTTCTCAAATTATCGACTAATAATTTTCTCAGTTTTTGGTACTTCGAAATAAAAAAATTATAAAATCATGTATTTTGGCATGATTTATATTATGTACTGAAAGTTTTTGTCGCTCACATACAGATAGATGCCTTTACCCAAGTATTTTGAAATCATTAACAGCTGTAACTTGATTCACTTTGAAAGTTCGACATATTTGAATGAAATTCATTAAACAGACATCCTTCTTTGTGTAGTTTTTTTATGTGTACATTTTCGCAATTTTGATTTTGAGAGAAGTGCGACTGATGCTTACCAATTACTTCTCAAAACTTACGCTGATTCGGTAATATCAGTAAGAACATGTAAACAAGGGCTTGAACGATTAAAAATTGGTGATTGTGACATCAACGAAAACAAAAAACAGTCCAGTTCAAACATTGGGAATTGCAAGCTCTCTCTGATGAAAACTGAAGGATTTGTTCAACACTGAAAAAACTTACTCAACTGCTCGGTATAAAAAATTATGCTATTTCGGAGTATTTACATGCTCTGGGAAGATATGTACAGAAGATAAATGATTGTTCCAAGAATTGACCAAAGTATCATTGCTAACCAATTTTTTCTTAACCCTTTTTTTGGGACGCATTTCAACCGGAGTTCAAAAGGGACTTTATTTTGACAAGAATTGACCAAAGTATCATTGCTAACCAATTTTTCTTAACCCTTTTTTTGCGACGCATTTCGACCGGAGTTCAAAAGGGACTTTATTTTGACAAGAATTGACCAAAGTATCATTGCTAACCAATTTTTCTTAACCCTTTTTTTTGCGACGCATTTCGACCGGAGTTCAAAAGGGACTTTATTTTGACAAGAATTGACCAAAGTATCATTGCTAACCAATTTTTCTTAACCCTTTTTTTGCGACGCATTTCGACCGGAATTCAAAAGGGACTTTATTTTGACAATCTTAAATATAAAACATCGTTGGTAGATTTTGATAAGCCACGAACGCCAACCAACAAATGAAGCATCCACGAAACACAAGGGTTCGCTCCCTATTTAATGAGATATGGAGGCAATGGTATATTACAAGCTGTTGAATTCGATTCCAGAAGTCAAAGAAGAACTCTAGCGTATAAGATAATGTAGATCAATTAGAGTATTTAAATGGCAGTTTGATGGAAAAATGACAATTTTTTTCCATGAAATTGGTGAAAATTGGTGGAGATTTTTTTTCAATATAATACAGTAATTCCTTAACATTCGCGGTTTTAACATTCGCGAGTTTTGATTATTCGCGAATATGAAAATGCGGAAAAACTTAACATTCGCGAGAATCTGACTTGATTATTCGCGATTTTTTTTGTCTCTTTCATTTTCAGAATTTATAGTGGTTAAAGATTATTTTCCCTGTGTTGTCTTAGTATCTATTTAAAAATCAACATCTAGTTGTGAACTGAAAAATGAGCGAATGTTTTAGGAAAGCAGATTTTTGATCTCAGGAATATTTTTTTACTTACCTTTTTTTTCCCTCCCTTTTTCATTTTTTCCAACTCCAGTGCAGGCAGCCATGTTTTGTTTTCAAAACATTTCATCTCTTCACTTCACTTCGCGTAGCATCGCGATTCATGTGCATCTTCACAGACTGTGAAATGTAATCTTTTGAAGTCATGTCTTCTTAATATTTTTTCCCACAAGGAGTAATAATATAAATGTCAGCTTTACCTTTACTTGCTCCTTTCTTCCTTATCGTAATGTATCTTACTAGAGTTACTGTGTCTTGCTCCTCTGAAACCTTTTGTTGGCTTTGGGCATCTGCGGGTTCGTCCTTCACATCTGGGAATTTCTCTGCTTCAGTTGGTACAGAGGATGTAGCTGGTATCTGTGCCTGCTCTCTTTCTGTCTGTGTAAAACCATGACCTGAAAAACCAAATTCATCATCAAGATTACTTATCTTATGTTGAGGATTTCTCGGTTGTCTTGCCATCAAAGATTCATCAAAGGTGACATGTTTTGATTCAACTATGCTGTCGTCTTCAGGAAACCATACTCGGTAACCTCTTGTGCCATAACCGTAACCTACAAAAACACCCCTTCTTGCACGAGGTTGGAATTTATTTCGCTTCTGTTTGGGTAGATGTATGTATGCTATACAGCCATAACGTTTTAGATGTTTGATGCTGGGTTTCTTTCCATACCATCTTTCAAAAGGTATGGCATCTATAGCTGTATGCAAGATCCTATTTCGGATATAATTGGTGGCCATTATTGCCTCAATCCAAAGACGGTTAGGTAAATTTGCTGCTAATGAAAAAGTTCTCATTCCTTCAAATAAAACACGATTATATCGTTCAGCACATCCATTCATTTGCTGGCTATATGTTGAAGTCCTTTCATGCTTTATTCCCTGTTTGAGTAACATATTCCCTATTTGTTGGTTACAATATTCAAGGCCGTTGTCCGTGCGAATGGCTTTTACCCTTTTTCCTGATTGTCTCTCTATCATTGTAATAAAGTCCCGTAATTTATAGCACACTTCATCTTTGGTTTTTAACGGATAGCAAAAAGCCCGTCGGCTAAAATCATCCATAAATGTCAAAACATATCTTTAACCTCCTTTAGAAGTTACTGGGGCTGGTCCCCAAACGTCGGAATGGATTAACTCCAAAATTTCCTTAGATCAAATATTTTTCTATTTAGGGTGAGTAGCACGTGTATTCTTTGCAAGAACAGAAACTTCACAATGAGTTTCTTTACCTTGAAAGGCCCCACAGTTTTCCATTAAATTTTCTCTAAAAATTCTCTTAATTATATTTGTATTACAATGACCTAAGCGTTCATGTCACAATATTACATTATTTCTTTCAAGTGCACAAGTACTATTATAAAGACTCTCACTACAAACGTTTGTACCTTTACATTCAACTTTAGAGGAAGTTTCCTTTGATTTTACTGCAGGTAACACATAAAAATTATCTTTTAACCTTGCCGTATATAAATACTCCCACTTCGGGAAAAGATTCTAAAACCCTTATCCATTGTAGCATGCATCCCTGCTCGATCCATTTTACACATTGAGATTAGATTTCTATGTACACTAGGTACATAGAGTACACTATGCAGATTCACTTTCTTAACTTTCCCTTGATCTAGAATATCAAAATTTACATTTCCTATACCTTTCACTAAATGAGGGGTTGTACCCATTCTTACTACTGAACCAGGGGAGGGGATCAGTTAGTAAAGTGAAAAATTGTTTATTCTGACACACATGAGTAGTGGATGCAGAATCTAGTATCCAATCCCAATTAGCAGATAGAATTTCATTAGCATAACATTGTTCTTTAACTATATATTCAGTTACAAAAGAACCAGTACTGTTAACATTTTCATTTTTATGACCACATGCATTAGTATTATAAACCCGTTTTCTACTTGAAGCACAGTTCTCTATGTTAGGGTTAGAGGGAGTTACTGAATTAACCATCACTAACCTTTCTTGTTTTTGCCTTTCTCTAAAATTACGTCGGGCAGTTTCTTTTAAAATTTCAGATTTTACATACTCAAAAGTAAATTTACTCTCTTCTAAATTATCAAATTCTCTGATAAGATATTCAAATTCCTCGGGTAAACTCTATATAAGTTGATAACAGCGATGGGTTTCTGAGACTGTTTCCCTTGTACTTACTACCTTCCTATAAGACTCCTCAAAACGTGCAATAAAAGTGGGAAAGTCTTCATCATGACTTGGCTTTAAATTACTAAATTCATTTATGTAAAATGACTTTAACCCTCTCCCAGGTATTTCCAAAGCTTGCTTTAAGTTTTCCCATATTTCAACAGGGTCAGATAAATGACCTACTGTTAGTTGAACTTCTGGGCTACAGTAACTTTTAATTAAACCTGCAGCTCTTTCCTTGCTTTGCTCCAATTTAAATATATCTATTTCTGATAATTTATCAAGTTTAGGCCATTTACTCTTATCTATCCAAACCTTCAGTCCCTCACATTGCAAAACTCTGGTTACCTGCTGCATCCATTCTCTATAATTATCTCTTGTTAACATCATGGGTGAATTTACCAACATGGCCATTTTCAAGAATTTCACAGAAAAAAACAATATTTCAATGCATTGCCTTATCAATTTTCATATATAATTCATCCTTAAAAATACTCTATATTTCCATTATAAATATATACAATAATAGCTTAAAACATCTTCTAGATGCAATACAAATCATTAAAACCCCTTAAAAATTTTAAATACAGACAATCTTTAAGAAATTCACAAAAACCAACATTAACTTTTTCTTCAAATGATACATACGCGCAGTGGAAGCAAGTTCCTGGGCCACCATAACCCTGTGTGAGTTCCAGCAATTGGTTTAATATAAGGTGTCACTTCATTGCTAAAAGTTCCACATATATTTTCAAGTAGCAGAGTCAACTGAATGTGTATCACTTAAAATAAAAGTGTAAAAATAAAGAGGAAAGCAAATACTCACAGAAATTATAATTCTTCATATTTATTTCAATCCAGAGCAGAGCAACACAGGTTGTATTCTTGGACATATTCAAACTTAACAAAGATTTTCTCATTTACTTTTGATCTCAAGAATAGGTGGGAAAAAAATAATAGCCATACAGGTTTCAACTATCATGAATCAAACATACTCCAGCATCCTCACTGGCCCCCAAGGGTAGACTAATCACAGCAAGAAAAAATATCCAGATACTTCTGCCAAGGTAGAACATGCCAGAACTGATGTGTAAACAGCTTTTAAAGGGCTAGCAATTAACATTAGCCAACCAAAATAAAGAATCACGAGTCATTCAAACTCATGAGCATATGCAAATAAAACATGATTTGCATAAAATAAATTTACCTACAAAATAAATAACCTGCAAAAATTAGCTGAATAATTTTAAAATAAACTTTAAACTTACTACTACCAAAAAAAATATTAAGAAGACATGACTTCAAAAGAATACATTTCACAGTTTGTGAAGATGCTCGCGATGCTGCGAAAGTGAAGTGAAGTGAAGTGAAGTGAAGTGAAGAGATGAAATGTTTTGAAAACAAAACATGGCTGCCTTACTGGAGTTGGAAAAAATGAAAAAGGGAGGGAAAAAAAGGTAAAAAAAAAATTCCTGAGATCAAATTAATACATAAATTTATGACAATAAGAGATGGGCAGGAAACAATAAAAAAACACTACAAATATAATAACAGCAGCAGCATAGTCATTGCAATGGGCATATTAGAAGTGGTGAAGTAACAGGTGCAGGTTCTCGTAGAGATAGAGCTGTAGCTGCACTTAGATAGAAAATAAAAGCATTTCTGAAACATTTAACTGTATTTAAATATCGTGTTTTAATATTGTATCGCATACTGACCCACTAATACATTATTATCTCTTTGCGAATAGAGAGAGTCGAAATTACTTTATGCTTTTTTAGTAGTGATTATTTCTCCAGTCAGTTAGTTTGAATTATCTTCAATAAATAAATTTCATATTAATGAATATGTCTGTATATTCCCTTTCTATATATATATGTTATGCATAACGTATTGTTAATACATATATTCTTTTGTTCTTTGAAATGCTATGCCACTCTGATTAAAATTTTATAGAACATAACATCTTTTTTAGTGTAGATAGATAGACTCAACATTCGCGGATTTGACATTCGCGAGGTTTTCCTCGAACGTAACCCTCGCGAATGTTAAGGGATTACTGTACTTGAATTCATTTTGTTTTTAGTGTAAAACCAAAGCTGTCGAAGTTCGAATGGATAGTTTTTCAGCATCCAATCAATTTATTAGACTTGGTTACGTCAGACTTTTATCTATTCTGCTTATTGCAACAACATCATTAACTTCAGGAGTTAAACAATCTTGGAAAAGGGACAAAAGTGGGTAATGAGCTCAAATTATAAGCTATTCTAACGATGCAGAATTCAGTTTCTGATAAAAGGATAGGAAGAAGTTATAGCAATTGATTCAATCTTAATTTATTTTGTTTTAAATCTCCAATTAAATTTTCAGCTGGACTGGAACTACTACTAAATTTAATAACACTGACAGAGGATGTGAATTAATTTTCATTTTGCTAAACAGCTTACAACCAACAGAGTGAAAAATGTGTCCAGACCCTAGGTGCGCTATACCAGGGTATCTGGGTTCGATCCCCGGTCTGGACATATTTTTCACTCTGTTGGTTGTAAGCTGTTTAGCAAAGTGAAAATTAATTCCCATCCTTTGTCAGTGTTATTTTGTTTTAGCAAAAAATGTTCATTTTAAGTAAAAAACAGCAGAGGAAAATTTTCGTGCCTTCTAAAAGCGGCTTCACTTTTTCACTTCATTATACTAGTAGTTTTGTTTTTAAATTTTATTATAGAAGTTTTGATGTTATATTTAATTTCAGTGGTTTTAGATAAATTTGAAATGATTCTTGTACATGTAATAAAAAATCGTGATTAATTTTCTTGCTTGTTCAAAATGCTACGTGCTTTAAACTTTTATTAACCGAGTGCTTTCTGACATTTTACAAATTTTCAAGTATGAATATTTAAAAAAATCTATTATAACAGTAATAATTTCTTCGCTATAATAGTTTAAAGTGACTAAGGAGAAAGTGGTTACGGTACTATAATTGGAAAATAATTGCCCATGCTTGGTGGGGGCAAATAACAAAAAGACATTTTCTTTTTTGATTTGTATACATCTTTTAAATATGATTGATTAATTTCAGTAATTGGGTCAAGATCCAAGAATTGCCATCATGGCTACAACGTCCTTTAAAGTGAATGTAAATAGCATTAACTAATTTTTCTGTAACATGTATTGTAAATGCACTTAGACGCTAAACTGAAATCTATTAATGAAAAGGCAGATTTTCAATCAAAGTTTAATTCTAAAGTCACAATCGGTATAAAGACCTTTGGAGTTGGTATATTTGCTTAAACATCACACTAAGACTCACTGTTGGAGGTAGCAAAGTTTTTGAAATATGTTTGTTAGCCTCTCTGTATGACTGTTTCGCGATAACTGTTGTAAAAAGCTCTGAATTAGCTTGATATTAGATACATACATTGGTGAAGTACTTGTAATTAGCTGTATAGTTTTTCGTTTAATTCGGCTCATTCGTTCGTAAAATACAGAACATTTCCTTTCATGTCATAATGATTTTCTATGAGAATTCAGACGCTTTTAAATATCATCATTCACTGAAAACAAAGTGGCACATTTGAATAAATGATTTAAACGTTAAATTATGGATGCTAAATTTTTGATATGTTGGTCTTAAACTACTAAATTTGCAGTTCAGGCGCTTCAACATTAGAGTCGCAAATCAATTTTTGTTATTATATAATACTTTACATAATATTAATAACATACAAGACATAACTTAATTCTTTAAGTTATATATTTATGAACATATCGAATTTCTCAAACATTGAGAAAAGACAACTTTTAAGAATTATTAAACTGAGTTAAATATTAAACAGAATTTCATGAAATTACGCTCTTGAACTGCATATCCTTATAAATGTTTTAGAATACAAAGTTCGTTTTTCATTGGAGCCCTCTGAACCCCCCGTTGTCTCATTAATTTTACATTGACAATTTCCTATTGATTGTTTATATCACGTTTGTAGTATAGCTTGGATTCAATTTTACACTATAATTTTATTATGACAAGCATAAGTTTTGACAGA
Source organism: Maratus michaelseni (assembly GCA_963931845.1). Lineage (NCBI taxonomy): Eukaryota > Metazoa > Arthropoda > Arachnida > Araneae > Salticidae > Maratus > Maratus michaelseni. The sequence continues at coordinate 423,278,461 of OZ007589.1, read as the reverse complement.
GATTTTATTTTATCCTAATATCCAAATAACAATACCTACTTACCTGCCAACCACGAAACATCTGTATGTGATGGAAAAGTTGAATAAAATATCATGCAAGAAAGGTACTTATGGAAACATTAACTGAATTTACTATACTTTTATGTCTAAGTTAGAAATCTAGCGTTTCTACAATATTTGTTTGAAAAAAAACCCTGTTTTTGTGTCATTCTACACTGATAAAAATTTCACCGTTGGATTACGGGAAAAGCCTGGCAGCACAGACTCCTGCATTTTCCTGTAATATTACAGTTTGTACCGTTGTCTATTTAGACTGTATTAGACCGTAAATGGCAGTAACTTTCAAGAACGTATCTGACCGTAAACCACAGTAACTTTCAAGAACGTATCTGACCGTAAATCACAGTAACTTTCAAGAATGTATCTGACCGTAAATCACAGTAACTTTCAAGAATGTATCGGACCGTAAATAACCGTTACTTTCAAGAATGTATCTGACCGTAAATAGCCGTTACTTTCAAGAATGTATCTGACCGTAAATAACTGTTACTTTCAAGAATGTGTCTGACCGTAAATCACAGTAATATACAGGGTGTCCCAAAGCCTCCGTACAACTTCAAAAATTGATTAAAAAAAGTAATAGGCCTACCGCAAAAATATTTACAACAGTACACAGAGTAACTTAAAAAGTTTTTTTCTACTACCTTAGTATACTTGTACATGAGAACCTTTCGTTGCACAAAGAATATCAGGTTGATATTCCAATTCCCTTCACGTGCGTTTCAGCTTGCTAACATCAACAGTAGTTACAACTGTTTGATGAAATAAAATGTTGAATTGAAGATGTTTGATGAATGAATGAAGAAATGTTTGATGAATAAAAGTTAATAGTCTCATGGAATTGAAACAAAAGATCCAAACAGCAGTAGCTACTGTTGATGTTAGCATGAAAAACGTTTGTGGATTGAATTGAAATATCATCTTGATATTCTTCGTGCTACGCAAGTATCTCATTTTGAAGTTTACTAAGGCTGTAAAAAAAACTTTTTAAGTTACTCTATGCACTGTTGTAATTATTTTTGCTGTAGGCCTATTATTTTTTTAAAAATAAATTTCTGAATTGTACAGAGACTTTTGGGACACCCTGTAGATTATAAATTATCGTATATGACTGTAATATCAAGATTGTAAATAAGCATAAATGCCCATAATTTTCTACTCATTTACATATATCGCTGCAAATTGCAGTAGTTATCAGAACTGTAAATGACCATGAAATAGTTATTTCAAGAATTCACATGATTACTTCCAACAGTAACTGTATATTTGTACATAGGATGTCAAGAAATGCAACATTTTATTTCTGTATAAGAGATAAATCGTATAAATTGCAAAAATGTCCATAAGGTACAAAATTTCAATTCTATACTTTTCATCTCCATGGAGATATTTCCAAAATTAGTTTTTATACTTTCTTTGTAACCAAGCAGGTGGCTTCAGTACCTCCAAAATCCAGGAATTATCTCACTTTGCCATGCAATTCGAAACGTGAAATCTAATCATTATTGGAGAATAATGTCTACAAATCTGATATTTAAATGTATTGATTAATAATAATGTGTTGATGTAATTGATGGCACATTAAATCTTAGTTTGTAAACATTCGCCAAGCTTGAACAGATTTCACTTTTCAAATTGCATGCAAAGTGAAGCAAGTCACAATTTTTGACTCTCTGCAACTTCATGATGTTTGGAGATGATTAAAACCAATCCACATTTTTGCAGATTACATTATTTATCCATCTCATATAGATACAAAAATAAACTGTATAGCTTTTTTTAGACAGCCTGTATATTTAAAACTTGATAATGTTTCTAAGATTATTCTACCACTACATATATATGGTGGTTTGCATATAATTTTTTTAAACAATTAGCAACTTTCTCAATATTACATACTTTTTCTATTTACAACACTATACAGCTTACAAAATAAAATTATATTTAGCATTGAAAAATGACATGTGTATAAGTTTTATTAAACGTGATTGTTTCATATTTCCGAAAAAAAAATTTACGTAAAACTTCATATACAAGTGTAGTAATTTTTGCCAACATCTAAGTAAAATAAAAATTAACAGACACTTAAGCATTATTAACCAGGCAGAGTAACAAACACTTATCAAATTTGTTACAAATCACAGGCTAAATTTGTCCAAACCATAACACAATATCAAGTATAACTCTTAGCTCAACAATGCACACCTTTGAAAAATATAGAAAAAAAAACAAATTTTGTAGTACTTATCTCTTATATAATATCATACTCTGAATATTTATGATTATGTATTCGTAACAACAAATGAACTTATTCATGATTTTTTTTTTAATGTAATGAGGAAGGTGATTGTAATAACCTTTTGCATAATAATGTATCAAAGACATAATTTAATGAATATCAAAATGTTAAAATCATTTCACAGGGATTTATAGCTTTATCTGGATAAAAATCTATTAAATTGGGTACGTACAGTTTTGCCATTAATAAATCATTAACAGTATCAGTGGATAAATGGTTATGTGTATCATCTATATATTTAAAACAGAAAGCACATTTTGTCAAAATTTCCCACAAATATCATCTCTTTACGCATGCGTCAACTTTTTTTGAAGGATTCTCCCCTCAAAAATGATAAGACTGATTGATTAACCTGTTTAGCCTAGGGGGATGGAAAAGGGTTGATTGAAAACGGATGGAAATATATTTTTGCTCTGAGGTTAAAAGCTAAAGCTTTTTTTTTTTTTTTTTTTTTTTAAGAACTCATGTTTTCACTACTAAATATGCATATTTTTCACAAAATTTTAAAGAGAGCTTGGAGATGGTTGTATTTATAACCGATTGAAATGTCAAACAGTTCGGAAGATGAGGACTATTTTTTATTGCTATGTTAAAGGAGCCGACGAGAAAACAAACAAACAAAAAAGCGAGAAGAAAGCATCTTTTTTACAACTGGACAACAATATTTTTTCCCGAAATTTGTACACGGGATGTAAAATGGTTTTATTTATCACCCATAAAGATTTTAAAGAGTTAGGATAAAAATAACTTTATTTTAAAACTATGGAACGATATTGCGTTAAAAAAAAATCAAGAAAATGAGTGCTTTTATCACTAAATATCAATACTTTTTCGCGAATTTTTCTTCTTAAAATATAATTTCATACAAAATCGGGTTAAAGATGTAAAATAATAAAAACTTGATTTTTTTAAATTTATTTATTTATTATTATTATTATTTATTTATTTATTATCACGGGCCCGGGCAACGCCGGGCGGGGGTCAGCTAGTTTTTTATTAAATTAAACTGACTAAATCCCTTTTCACATTCAGCGGTGCTAAATGGCAGGTTCACTATAAAGTTTAGAAGTTTGCATAAATTAATAAATTCATTTGGATTTGTACACTCTGCTAAAATTCCCTGTCTAACTGTCTCACATTAGAGTTTATGTTTGGTGCGAGACCAAATTTTCAAAAGCGGGTGATTAGCAAAAACTAAGTGTTAATAAAGCTAGGCGTCAAATTTCACATCCAGGAATAATTTTGTAGTCGCCAAATGCTATAATGTAGTTAGGTTGCATTTGACGACTAACGACTGCAAATTTCGAACACTGTCTACCCTACATAAACTTTGATATTAAAATTCATTTTTAAATTAATAAGGTTAGATAACCAGTTAAATAAATACCTGAATAAATCCGGTATTGGTACAGCCAGGCCAGGCATGCTTCCTCATGGCGTCTTCCTCGTGCGAGCGAGCGAGCTATGATAAACAAACATGGCGCGACGCGTTCGTTGCCATTTTCCAAAATCAAAATACTGGCTGTAATCCACTGTTCAATTACGGTTTGCGGTAGCGAATAACGGTGATTTACTAAAATTGCCCGTGATCTGCCGTAAAAGACTGTAACAACCTGTATTTCTTTCTCTCTTGGCCGTAAATGACTGTTGGACCAGGGATAATCCTGTAAAAATGATCAGTTACGGTCAATGACAGAATTTTACAGCCAATAACTGATTTTTAACGGGTAAGGGCAATATTTACAGTAATACGGTAAAGTACAGTAAATTATACAGTAAAGCACCGTAAAGCAACGGCTATTTTTAACAGTGTATAATATTAAAAATAAGATCTTACTTAAATCATAGCTTATTAGAAGAAAAGAAAATTGAAGGAAATTGTTACACTTTGAAAAGCTGATACATTTATTAGTGTTGTTTATTTACAATAAAATTATTTAAACTAGTATTAAACACAACGTGCAGTTCTAAATGTTTTCGCTCACATATACGAGCACCTTCACTATATAGTTATATCATTTAAAATTGAAAGATTTTTCCTTATTAGTTGCGGTTTTTATTATATGTTTTATAACTTTTAAGCAAGTGGCTTCAATTTTTTCCCATATTTTTTATTGTTCGTGGTTGCAAGTTACAAGTATCTTCGTTTATGGAATTTTTTTTAACTTCTTTGCGAGAGAAAGTATAGTCTTTGTTAATATAGTTAGCTAGTATTTTCACATTTTTATAATGTGTTTCACATAATTATTGCCAAACTGCACGCAAACAAATTAACAGATATTGAATCACTTTTGAGAGGAGGATGCATCTAAAGAAAATCTAACAGTGCTTTAAAATTTAAGTAATTTTGTTTGAAGCTATTCTGGGCACATGACGAGCCTGAAAATAAGTAATTATGCCTGAGTTATGGGAGAAAGTTATAAGCTATAAGATCATAACATAGTTATGAGTTTCAATAGTATGATGTAAATATTGCATAATTAATAAAAGTTTCAAATCTTAGCTTTTGAAACATCAGTAATACGAAAAGCAAGCAATGTTAAATGTCATGTATTGAGAAAGATAAAGCGCTTAATCAATCGGGGTATCAATGTTTCCGTTAAGAGGCTACTTCACTCACGCAAAAATACCCGCTTTCTAATGTCAATCCTATGGAGAAAATATTTTAAGATAGCTCGTTCGCATTTCAATATTTTGAAATGATTTTTTTTTTTTTTTTTTTTTTTTTTTCATTGGATAGCTGAGGTTGAAATCTATGCAGGCCATTTTTTACTTTTTTGATTTTGGTTGCAGTTTTTTTTATTGAGGATACTTTCACTTTCGAAACCGGTTCCGAAAGTGAAAGAATCTTAATAATAATAAAAAATGTAGTCAAAATCGAAAAAGTACAAAAAGACATGCATAAAGATTGACCTCAGCTATCAAACGCAAAAAAAAAAAAAAAAAGAAAAAAAACATTTAAAAATATTGAAATGCAAACGAGATATCTTAAAATATTTCCCCCATAGGATTAACATTAGCAAGTGGGTGTTTTCGTGTGAGTGAAGTAGCTTCTTAAGTATATAATTGATGCTTCCTGAGTATTTGTATGCCAAAGATTCAAAAGTTATATTCAACATATATATGAAAAAACAATCTTTCATTTTCATCTTTCAAGCCCTTCTTGTTTCGAATTACTCACAGGAATTTGTAAATTATCATAATATATCTTAAGCATTAGCAGACATTACATACAACAAAAAACTGAAATAAAAACCAAAATTAATAAATAAAAAAACCCAATAAAACAAGGAATAACCTTAGAATCTAATTATTTTTAAAGAATATTTTAACGTTCCAAATTTCTAAACACGCTATAAGTTTGTTAATGAATAAAAAATTATTCTAATTAGAAGTATGAAATAGCAAAACAACAACTTTTGTTAATAACAAATATTCACATGTTTTCTTCTACATCATAATAATTTTGGATGTATAATGCAGTTTTTAATAAATTACACTGAATCATTCAACTGTAATGCTTCCTAAATTATTTAATTTAATTTTTAGTTTGAGACATTATTCCTGCTATTTTTAAATTTTTATTAATATTAAATATTCGAAATTGAGTCAAAACCAGTAAGTTACATAGATGATCAGCAGCATTTTTAAAATTTGCCATAAAGTACAGACCTAAAATTAAGATCTCTATGAAAAAAGACATTAAAAAAATTACATATTAAAAAAATACATATTAAAATTTCAGAGATTTTGGTTTTGTTATATTGTTGCAAAAAAAACCATGTGTTTTTGACATCGAAAAATTTTTTTTGTATTACATTAATTATATTTTCTGAGTCTGGTTTTTAAAATATTTTCTTTAAGCATGGCTTAATTAATCAATTATATTGATTTTCAAATTTGTTCATAGAACATAGAAAAAATCAAAATGCGAAAATGCGCTTATTATCTTTATAAAACTACGCATTTTTTAATACTACAGCGGGGTGTTAAATGGTAAGAACGAGAGAAAATCAACAGAATCAGCTCACGTTTGTTACGCAAATGTGCAAATCTTTGTGTTCAAATTAAATACGTGATAGTTGAATTAATATTAAAGGTATCGTTGAAAAAAAAATGTATATATATTTTTGAACCAATTTTAAAATATGTATTTTGTTAAATTTACGCTGGAGCAAAGTGATAAGAACGTCATAAAAATTTCGAAACGACGTTTCGTGATTGGTAGATATTTTCACATATCATTTAGCAAACGCATTTAAAACATAGACTGATCGCACTCGCTCAGTTCTCAAAAATATTTGTAGATGAAGAGAGGAAAAATGTTTTCTGACTTCAAAAAAGGTCAAATCCTAAGGATATTAGAAGAAGGTTATTTCAGGGAAGAGCTGATAAAATTAAATGTCAAGGACTGCTATTTTTAAACAATACATAATCCGATTAATTATGGTATTTCAAAATCTGCAGGAAGACTGATAATGCTTTTGGAACGATACGAGCGATTGATTATGTGCACTGTCTCAAGTAAAAGAATGACAGCAAATGAAATTGGAATCCGGATTATGATGCCAGCGTTAGTATGGACTATAAGAAGATCAATTAAAATGTTGGGAATACTTTAGTATGTAAAACCACGTCTGTGTCCACGTTTAACATTTGCCCGTAAAAAAGATCTGTATTCAGTTGAAAAAAAAATCTGAAGCAACAAGCGAACTGTTTTAAAATTAGTTTCATTAATGAAAAGAAGTTTAATTTCGATGTTACGGAAAGTATTCTCTTATACAGCCATGGCCGTCGAAAGGAAAATAACGTACTTTCCAAGCATCAACAAGGCGGAAATCCCTAATGGCTTTTTTCCTCAGGAGGTAAGCTGGGAATTGGTTTTCTTAGAAGCATGAAAAGATAGAAATACGTATATTCACTTGTTACAATGTCATTTGTTGAACTGGGGGAAAGAATTACGTGTCTAACAGTAAATATGCAATTTATTATAATGTAATGCATTATGAATAAGAAAAATGCTTATACAACGTTATTCCAATTTTATAATGCTTATTTTGTTCGATAAAATCAGTTTATATGAATTATATGGGGATTAATGTAATTATGTTTATTGTTTAATTAATTAAACGATCGTTCCTATCATTTTGAACCCCTGTATATAACATGTGTTTGCTGCATTAAATTTTCATACTCTATGCTGTTACTTGTAACAAGTCCTGTGTAGGAAAGAGGCATAATATTGAGGATTATGAGTCTTATCATCCCAGTAAAATTTACACAAATTTCCAATTTAATCAAGGAAAATGTCTGGAAGAAATACACAGAAAAAAATCACTGCAGTTTAATAGCCCACATTTAAATATATAAATCCTACAAAATCTAATTTAGTTAGTCAGAAATACTTTTTACAAATTCTATAATTTAGTAATTATTTTGCGATATTTACGGAACTTAAAAAAAAAAAAAGATTTTCTTTTCACTTTTGAATTTGTGAATACATTTATTACTGTTTGGAAGTTGAAACTGAATGTAATGTCTGATTCTATGGCCAACACTACAAGTTGACCATTCATTTGCGCATCTGTGGAGCCCGTAAATAGTTTTTAATTCGCTTTAAAGAAGAAAGTGACCTTTAAGCAGAATAGTTTGCTGCTGGAGTTCCACTGTAAATTTTAAGTGCACATAGTTGAATAAATATCAATGATTTACTTTGAAGCAAACATCCTGCGGAAAAATGGAAGACAGGACAACTTTTATCTTTTTCCTTCATCCGTAAATAAGAAATAGCTTTTAAAATGAAATGGAATCGATCTTCAGCATAATCTAAAAATCTGAACGACTGACTCCTTCTTTATTATTCTATGTATTCGTCGTATTAACTGCGAGTTCATCCATATACCATGGTCAGACTAAGCCAGATTATCTGAGATTTTTGAGGAAAGGTCAGATTAAGGCATGGTTACACGGGCACACGCCTCAAGCACGAAGAACCACTACTTTCAAAAGGCTTTATTTAAACGGATATTTTCTGTCATAAAAAGGGGAAAAATTACTATTCAGCAATAGTGATAGATTCAGAAAAAGTTTTCCAACTCAAAAATGTTTCCGCTCTCAAAATTGTGCCGCCTCTGTTCAGTTCTACATGCTTGAATACGACCATACATATATATAAACATGAAGAAAATTAGGGCTCCGTTCAATGAAATCACACACGGTTTTTGCGCGTATACGCGGTAACTCGAGCGGTGTAAGTTCATTTGAAACGGTAATTCACATATGCATACGTAATGAAAGCAAAAGTTTGAGCAAAAATGGTTGTACTTTAGTTGTGATTTTTTGAGATTTTCTTTACAAAAAATAGGATTTTTTCAATTGAACCACCCTACATTGTGTACCGTAAGTTTCCTTTTTTTAAATTTTGATGTCAAATTAAAACTGACATTTTAGGCTATCAGAAAATGTGCTAGTTTGTAGGGTTAAATTATTATTCTATTTCGAAATTTCAGTCAGTCGGATCCAAATTAACCAAAAATGTCTAATCAAGCGTTAACGCTTGAACAACGAATTTTTATCGTCATGAAATGCGATTTTTGCAGTGGATCATCATCTTCATTGTGTACTCTTTATGAAAAAACTTATGGAAGACACACTGCACTAACAAGGCAAGCGATAAAAAATAAAATTTGCAAATTTAAGGAGACAGGAAGTGCTGCCGATCGTAAGGCTATTTTAAACGGAAGTCCATGATTTGCGAGGGCCGCTTAAATTATTCAGCAAGAGAATGAACGTCTTAGAGAAAATCCATATCTGTCAAGTTGGAGACTTACCCAAAAGGTTGGTATTTCTGAGGCAAGTGTTCGCCGCAATTTCAAGATGTGAACTGCATCTTTACCCATACAAAATTCAAATTCTGGACAATTTGATTGCAAATGCCGAGGAAAAGAGATTTTTTTCGCTGAAAAGATACTTCGGCTGTTGTGAGATGACAAAATCCCCCTTCCACGCCTTTGGTTCAGTTATGAGGGCTCACAGTAATAAGCAAAATTATCGGTACTGGGGTAAAACACTCCATGAGTCTCTTGAAAAGCCCGTACATCTGCAAAAAAAAAACGACCGCCTGGAGTGCCAGATGCTCAAAAAGGAGCATTAGCAGCATGCTTGTTCAGAAACACAGTTAATCCAGAAAGGTACTGTTTAATGTTTCAGGAACATGAGATCCCTTTAATTACTTCTACGACCAAAAAAGGTGATCGATAGTTTATGCAAGAGGGAGCAGCTCATAACCGTTCTCAAGAAAGCCACGACATCTTTGAAGAACACTTTCATGACAGGGTTATAGGTCTGAGTTTCGAAAGCCAATATGGACATGATGTTCAGTCACAACCGTATTCCCCTGACCTTAATCCATGCGATTATTTCTTCTGGGGATATCTGAGGGATAGGTTCAATCGAAATATACACCATCAAATCTCGATGAATTAGAAGAAACAATGCAAGAAGTGTTAGAAAACAGCCTGCCACCTGCCAAGTAGGATAAAATTATTTTATCCTACAACATACTTAACCTGGTTAACATACTTACTGAATATGCTGAAGAATTTCTGCCAGCCACTTTTCTTCAGGTTGCCAGTGGTTTTTAGAGAAGGCTTGAAATTGTTGTTGAAAGGAGTGATGAACCTATTGAATCATTTTTACAACGTTACGCATATTCAAAGCTTCATTTTGACAGTAAAATGATCAGGGTCCATAAGCCGTGTTTTTGGTATATTTACACATTTAATAACTTTTAAACTTTTTTTTAACAGTAAAACTTTTGGAGGTAAAGCTGAAAAATTAGTTAAAATCAAATCTCCAATTAAAAGAAATATACAAGGTGTTTCAATATTCAATCAACAAATTAAGAGGGGTGATAGAAGGCATCAAGAGGATGAAAACGTACCATAGGAAATGGGGTCGCAAACCACGTTTAGTGAGAGAAAATCGCAAAAATAGTTATGAAGGGGGTGCAATGACCTTCGTCGCCGCAACTTCGAACAATTTCTATAAAAATGTGTCGTTGTCTATTTTCTGACGTTGAACTGCAATGCATTGTAATCATGCTTGACGTCATATACCGTATTTACTCGTGTATAACGCGCACATTTTTTTTCAAAAATTTAGGGTAAAGACCCTAGGTGGGCGTCATACATGGAATAATTTTTTACTGCAGGATGTAATCATACGATACACATATGAATAAAAAAATGTATTCAAAGAAGAAATTAAAACTGGAAAATTCTTACTTAATAGAAGTATTGCTGCATCATTATTTCACTCCTTGCAAATTTTAATACCTCAGCGTTAGTAACATCATTTAATAGCTAATTAGCAATTCTTATTGCCGTTACTTCTGTTGTCCTCGTCATCACTGGCTCAGTCAATATCCTCGTAAATCATATCGTCTTCAGTTCCATCCATCTGATTGGAAATTCCAGTCACTTTGAAGCTCTTTATTATCATCTCGGCAGAGATGGAATTCTAAGCTTCACATATCCTCTCACATAGATTTGAGAGTGACGAACGCTTCATTCTCCCGCTTCGAGCGAAGTTATGACCTGCTGTTATCACTAACCGATGGTAGTTATCCGAAATGCAAGCTTAAATGTTCGGTTGATACAACATCTAAGGGCTGCTGCATTTTCGTCATCCTACCTGGTATCACAACCAAATCACTTGAGCGACGAATTTTCACTTTTACTCCAGGTGTCGTGTGTCCACGGAAGCTGTCCAGGACCAGCATCGATGGCTGATGTAAAGCACCTATCCGACGTTCCCACACAACGTTATTCCAATCTTTCATGAGCTCATCCGTCATCCATCCTTTTTCCTGTGCTCTTACAATTATACCGACTGGAAAAGATTCTTTTGGGATAGTTTTACTTTTAAAAATCACATATTGTATCAACTTGCGATTGTCAGCCGTAATGGGCAGCATAACGGTGTATCGTTGCTTGTCTGCTTCTGTTGCGCGCACTTGGACGCTTCTTTCTCCAACGGGATGAATGGTTGTGGATTCCGGCATATCAAACCGCAATGTAGTTTGATCTGCATTGCCGATTTGTGACATCTGATATCCCTTTTATTTTCGTAGCCTTATAACGTACTGGAAGAACTTGTTACTCTGTTCTTCTGCGGCTTCTGCGATAGTGTTATTCTTCTCCTAATAGAGAGGCTGTTAAGGATCATAAAACGTCGCACCCAGCCATAACTCCCCATGAAATCTTCTCTCGGAATATTCATTTTCCTAGCTATCTTACAGGCCTCGAACATCAACATGAGTACCCCGAACACCGCAAATCCATTACAGTAGTTAGGAGCTGCTGCTTCACTTGAGGATATTTACACTATTTCCCCAGAAAAGCACGATTTTTGGATGGTACTTCTTTCAGTTTTTCTTCCATATTCCGCCACTCTCGCACACTTGGCTCAGAAATGCTGAACTTCCAACTTGAAGCATGGTTACCATTTTCTTTTATATACTGAACTCTTTTCAACTTAAATGTCGCAGTATAACTACATCGATTCTCCATCTTACTCGCACGTTGTCAAAAGACGCTCTCAAGTATTTCACCACAGCATGATACGTCATTTACTCCTACCCCTCGTCACTCCCTCCCATCTACACTCAATTGCTATGCGAAGTCTAAAAATAGATTTTCGCCTTCTTTCCTGTCCTTACGTAATATTTGTTTCGATTTTATTACTGAAATTCATTTGGTCATTCATTCATGTACATGTCAAATTTATGGTGCGCGTTATATACGAGATAAAAAAAAATCGCCATTTTCCTTTGTAAAGTACGGGGTGCGCGTTATACACGAGTAAATACGGTAATTGTTTTTTCTATTTACTATTGGCCCTTTTTGTTCCACTCGCCATCACACCTTTCATAACTATTTTTGCGATTTTCTCGCACTAAACGTGGTTTGCGACCCCATGTGCTAAAGTAAATTTTCATTCTCTTGATGCCTCCTATCGTCCCTCTTAATTTGTCGGTCGAAATTTGGAACACCCTGTATATATACTTTTTAACCTTAAACAGACTAACATGAACAGTTCGACCATCTTAACTATTTCTAACAGAAGTATTTAAATGAAAAATCCACAAAGATTAGTAAAAGCAAAATTCGCGATTAAAAAAAATTAAAAATACAGAAAAAAAAGAAAATGAAAAAAAAAATCGAATGCCTTATGTAACTACTTTTAAGCACATGAATTATGAGATTTATTTATAAAAATAAACCTATTTATGAAAATTTAATTAAAGAACAATGCACTTTTTTATCATTAATAAAAATATTTCGCGCACGTAGCCCGTCTTTTTCGACTTCAGATTTTCAGTTATTAGATTAAAACAAAGAAATTTTATGTTCATGACAACTTCAAGGCATTTAAGTAATTTGTTTATAAATTTAATTATTTCTAAATGTATTTTTTTGATAGCTAAGCCGATTTGTTTTGGGATGAAAATTTTTTAAAAGCATGTGGGTAGAATTTTAAATTCCGTTTCTGGAAAACATTTTTGATGGTTTACGTGCTCAGATAAATAAATTAAAATTTTTAGGACAAAACAAAACATTTTCTGATGTTTTTATATTTCATTAAAAATAATTTTTATGAATTCCAAAGATTAACTGAAATGTGAAGATTGCAAAATATAGATTCACGTAACTGATTTATTTACTTATTTAACAAAATCATGTTTTTATTTATTTTCCCTTTTAGTAACATTCGCATTTCGACTTTGAAATAGTTTCACGATTTCGAAAAATAATTAATGACCATTGTTACGCATTGATATATAGAATTTGACAAAAATGAAAGATACTTAAGTTCTTTTCTTCCTGAACTGCTGTTATCGAGAATTATTTCTGAGTATACTAAAAAGCTTTGTAATATTGGACGAATTTTAAACTTAAAAACTGGCAAAATTTCTTTTTTATCTTTTATAATGTCTAATCATCTTCAAGGTGAAAAAAAAAGAGTATAATCACATTCCGTGACATAAACTGACTGTCTTGGTATTTCAATAACGATGATATGAATTTTTATTTTAATGCTGCAGCTATTTCACTTTGCCTTGTATTAAATCTCATTCCATTTTTTGTCTATTTTTTAACCGACTTTCAATGAGACTTTACAATTTAATATACAGTGGTGGTCAAAAGTTTCCGGCCAGTTAGTTTCTTTGATTTTTTTGCCAAAACGTTTCAGCGAAGTAGAAGCGCATTTGCTCCAAAAGTTAGGAATATACAAATGACCTCTGATCACGTGATCATTTTTATTGGACACTCAAGACAAAAAGTTGCAAAAGTTTCCGCCATTCGTCATTCGTTAGTTTTTGCTATCAGTAAAGTGTATTTTTGTCCATGTTTGTTAAATAATCAACGTGAATAACGTAGTTAAAATTCAAAAATGAAAAGTTCAACAATTATTGTTCGTAAGCGAGTGATTTGTTTGTCGCTAAAGAGCCAATCCTCTCGTGAGATTGCACCAAAGTTATCAACCGGACAATCTACTGTGAACGATATTTAAAAATCTATATAAAGATGACCATGGCCTTCAGCACTCGCCACGGTCCGGGAGACCCCGGAAAACGACTATTCATGTGGACAGATTTATCAGGAGAAAAGTAGTCGAAGACCCGCATAAAAATGCCGCTGCAATATCCGTAATTTACGGAGTTAAAATATTGCTGAAATATGTCGGTTTACCGTGTGAAGCCGTTTACGTTACGTAGGAATTTATGGAAGAGTCAGTGTTGAAAAAGCTTTCATAAGTAAAAAAAAAATCAGTGGTCCCGATTGGCGTTTGCCAAGGAACACAAAGATTGGTCAAGTGAAAATCGGAAAACAAGTACTATTTTTTGATGAATCAAAGTTCAACCTTTTTGGGAGTGATAGCAGACACTACGTCCGACGACCTATACAATGAAGAATGGCGAAGTACACGTTATGCTGTGGGAAAAGGTGTAGGTCCGTTAATTGAAATACGCGGAAACATGGATGATGCAATGTATAAGGATATCTTGCAAGATCATTTGCTGCCTTATTAGAGGAAAAATTGTAGTCACAACTATATGTTCCAGCATGATAACGATCCAAAGCATACATGCAAGCTCGTCAAGCAGTGACTTTCGCACAAAAAATTCCGCTTTTGAAATGGACAACCCATTCACCCGATCGGAATCCAATGACAAATTTTTGGAACGAACTTGACAAACGTGTGCGGAATTATAAATATTCCAATTCATCTGAATTTCCCCCCAAATTGCAAGAAGAGTGGAAAAAAATTATCATAGACGATCTTCAACCGTTCATTGAATCGATGCCACGTCGCTGCCCTGCAGTACTTAATGCTAAAGGTATGACGACAAAATACTAATTGTAAATGTTGTTGATCACTGTTATTTTCTTTTGTAACATAATTTTTTTCCAAACTTGCCAAGGTTGCCGGAAACTTTGGAGAACATGCGTTTTCCTTTGTAATTAATTTTGTCAATGAAATTTATTGATATTATTTGTTATTTCATAAATAAGTTCCTAACTATTTTGTCAATAAAATGTATAAATATCACTTTTGAGATTCCTCTTCATATGGGTATACTTACAAATTAACCAAAAGTTTTATGCTGGCCAGAAACGTTTGACCGCCACTGTATATATATATATATATATATATATTACTATACTTAAAAAAATATATATATCTAGTTAAAATGAAATCGCATGTGTGAAAAACTAAGAAAGAAACAGTGTAAAATTCGAATGAAATGATACTACAAAATTAAACCCAATAAAATTAAAATCAAATATGAAATACTATGAATAACTTATGGATTCGTGAGAGGAGCATCCTACGTATAATTGATAGTAAATATATGTTATTTCCTCGATTATTGTCAGCATTAAGCCTAAAAATAACAATATTATGTCCCTTATAACATATCAAAATGAAACCCAAGAAATATTAAAACAAAAAGAAAATAAAAAAAGTAATTATCCATAAGCAATAGTTAAAGAAACCAAAGAATACACACAACTCAACAGTAAAAAAAGGTGTAGGAATGATTCAAACAGACGCAAAAAACCTACAATGCAATACCCCAAATTCTACAAAGAGATATGTTGATTCATCTTATGAAAAAATGATAACAAATAGCAGTGCTGCCATCTGTCCCCAGAAATAGGAGAAATATTCTAAAGATTAAGTTATTATATATAATGTTGAGAAAAATTAAAGGAACAAGTATAAAAACTCATGTAACTTGAATGATTTTGTAGCAAATAACATAAAACTTTCATAAGATCTTTATTTTGTCATGCCTCAAAACGTTTCAAAATGCAGAATATCCTATTTTCTAAATAAAAAAATTAAATAGGCGCATAGAACATGTGATATAAAATAGGTTAAGGAAAAGTTGCTGTTATATTTAAAAAAAAAACTTTTTAGAAATTCCTTTAGAAAAATTAATAAATTGTAGGGTTACCTCTGATCGAAATGCAATATTTATAGCGATTTTTCCTGCTGTGCAATAGATTGCCCTAGAATTCCTTCGGCGACAATGTCTGTTAACTTTAATTAGCGTCTTGAAGCTTCTGGAGAGTGCTAAGGGAGGGCTGCAGTAATGCAAGTCTTCACTTTGGTGAGTTCCACACATGTTCTATCAGATTTAAATCTGGAGAATATTAGGGCTACCCCATCCGCTGGATTTCTTCGCATTCAAGGTAATCCGTCACTATTGCAGTGCGATGCGTTATTACCTATTGCACCCCTAAAAAACTCTGTATAAAGATCAAGAGTTCCATATCTGTATATTTCAGTCCCTTTTGTTAAATAGGTATAAGTGTTCTTGGAAAGGGCCGTGATTTACAAGAAAAATATATAGAGATTTATTATTTACAAAAAGCTGTGTTGAGACTTTTGGAAAATATTGCTTCGTGTATTGACCCACTTGTGAGTCTGTACATCGCTGTTGTAAGTTCTGGATTAGAGTTTGCTTAGGTGTAATTTTAGGGATGATGGTGGTTGGGGTAGGAAAGTTGGTTGAGTGTTGGGAACCCTACGGCGGATTTCGACAATTTGTCTGCTAGCTCATTGTCCTCGACTCCGGAATGCCCTTTTATCCAATTAAAGAAAGTATTTTTGGTTGCTTGGCTTAGATGGAATATTATGTCTAGAATTAAATAGTTCGTGGTTTCAAATTTGTTAACTGCGTAGAGATCTTGAAAGACTATCTGTTGAAATTAAATAGGGGATTCTGGTTCCGACACCGCCTAGCGCAGGGTTGACAAAATCGCAAAGAGCTCTGTTAGAAAGACCGAGTTCCCCAGATCAAGCTTTGCACGTCATGAGAAAGAAAAAGTACTCTGTTGTGCCAAACCACTTTCGCTAAATTACACTTTTAAAAATTGAAATGCTTCTTGATCCAGAAAAATTTTACTAAAAATAACAAAACCGGTTTAGAGTTATCCACGAATTTCGAAAAGCGTCCCTTTATGTTCAGAACCCTCAGAAACCAATAGATTTTTTAAATTTTAAGAATCATAAACAAAAGTCTTTTTGATACCCGTTTCAAAAACAAATAAAAAACCCGAAACGTTTCCACGTAGTTCTTGCATAATCTGTTTTCTCAGGACGAAATATCTGTAATCAGATGCCGTCCATTCTTGAATAAACATTTTCAACTGCATAACAGAATTTATACATTCAAGAGTAACAAAACAATGTTAATTTTAATATTAATGTTAATGCTGTTAATTTAACATGGTTGTCTTTTGAACATGTTTGTTGAACGGGTAAATGTTTACTTACGAATTGATAGCATCCGAAAAACCGATATTTCATCTTGAGAAAACCTAATAACCCTCTGACTGCTTAATTTTATTTACAAAATCCTTTCGACCAATATGTAATTGACTAGTATCTCCTCTATTATTAAACATTTCAAATCATTGTGCATTTTAAATATGTAGTGGATTTATTATTTGCATTTTCATCCTTTGATTGTGGAATTTTAAAACAAAATTACTTTAAAAAAATGTGTATTATATAATTTTTTCTACAAATGTCTTGCCGGGGAAATCGCGGGATAAGCAGTCAGAGGGTTAATGCATTGTAAAAACTATTCGGAAACGTTTCGGTTTTTTCTTTTTTTGAAAAGAGCAGCAAAAGAAACTTTCGTTTCAGAAATGCTACTTTAAATCTCGGATATTTTTTCGTTTTCTGGGATTTCTGGAGATAAAGGAACGCTTTTTTCGGAATCGTGGCTAACTCGGAAGATGTTATATTATATTTTCGCAAAGTTTTTGTAGATCCAGAAGCACTTCTCGTTATTTACAGTGTACGCTAACTTGCCAGAAATAAGTATATATAACTGTAATAAGTTAAAAAACAATCAATTGAAGTTGGTATTCTTTTTTTTTCTTAAAGTTTTTTATGGAGAAGATATAATGATACGTTTTCTGAGTTGTTTACTTTAAACAAATTAAATATGTAATATTATATAGAATATTAGAAAGATAATAGAAGAAAGATAGAATATACGCTTGGATTAGAAATGTTGTTTGTAATAGAAGATTTTGAAGGCTTTATTAATCATAGTACGTCATCATTGCTCTAAAAAATACATAAAATACACTTATGTACTGCTTACCATATCTTTGATTCTTAAGTAGACATAAAAAGCATTTTCAAAAAAAATTTACAAAATGTTAAATAATAATAAAAAAATAAAAATAAAAAAATATTTTTGCTGCTAAAAACGTTTTTGTTAAAGGAAGTCAAACAAAAAATATAAAAAATGAATTATCTGCCAAAAACAAAAACCAAACATAATACACATTAATAAAAATGAATCAATGAAATAATACATTGAAAATAAAGATATTTATAATGCTGCAAAATCCGTACATAACGAAAACCTGTTTTAAACCAAATATTTTGAGGTTTTCCACACAAAACGATATTTTACGATATTTACCTGTTTAAGAGAGGAAGGAACCTGCTCGACGTAAAAACAAAAACCTCATCAACTTATGAAAAAACTTTTCTGAAACAGAAAAATTCTTTTGAATTAATGAATGAGCGAATAAAATAATAAAGCTTCAAAGACAACAATATACTAGCGTAAATATAGGATTTATATAGATTTTTTTCTGTCTTCTTTTTATTCAACAAAAAGAAAATAAGGTTTAGTAACATTATAAATCTTCCAAGAAATAAAATATTTCTCTTTCGTGTACGTTTATCAAATGTGAAACACGGTTGCCTTCCTAATAACTTCGTCATATCTTTTTAATAAAATTTTGACATACGTATTCTGATATTATTTAATAAACACAGAACAATATTTGAAAACATTTCGCTCAAAACAAATGAAAATTTTGCTTTTAGTGAAACAGTTTTGAAAGTTAATTAATGGAAGCGATACATGCATAAAGTGATTTTTATTTAAAGGAAAATATAAGAAAGTTATCTTATGATAAGCTGCAATTTAAACTTGAAGTATTATTTAATAATAGTAAAAAGTCGCAGTTGTTAAAATGAATACAGATTCTGCTTAATGATACATCAGTTAGAAGGTATATTTATGTTTAGGCATATTTTAAAACCTGAAACATTTATACCTTTAATATAATAAAAACTAGCGAGAAATAATGTAAAAGAAAATGAATGTCATTAATATGTCTATTTAACATTTAAATATATAAATATAAAAATAAAAGTAAAAATATATTTTAATGCATTTTTAATGCTTTGTTATAAGCATTCGATATTTGTCTTTAAAATCACGCCTAATTTCATGACTTCAATTCATGTAATAAAAAAAGAAATAAATAAAATAAAAATGCCTATTACAATACCTTAATTGGGGCGGGCATTGATTGTTGAAAATTGACCACTTTGATTTATCTCTTTGAAGTGGCATCTGGTGAATTTATTTAAAAAAAATTATCTTTTGCCATACTTCTTTTTTAAAATATGATAGCAGAAAAAAAAGGATATTCAGGATTTTAAAACTGTTTCCTCAACAAATAATCAGAGTTTAATCATATTAAACTATTAAATAATAAAAGAGTCTTTTTTTCAAATTTACACTCTCTATTTTTATTTATAATTTTCTACTTTTTAGTGTTTAAAAAATTTGGTTCTTACAGTTTTGCAGCCCATTGACATATTTTGGCAAAAGTGATTTGGCGCGTAACTAACCCCATTATTTTTGTAACTCTTAACCATAAAGAATATTTGGTGGTTTATCAACTGCCACAGGCTAATAGAAAAAATAGCATAAAATTAAGTTATTAATTTAGTTCTAAAAATATTAAAATGATGAATTGCCATCGGAAACACACATAATTTTTATAATTCTAGCCTATCAAGAAATAAACAATAATTCAATTACAAAATTCCATATTTACATAAAAAAAATCTAAGTAACGTTAAACAAAATACTGTAAAAATAGTGCCGCGCGTCATAAAAGATCTTTCTGTACTTCAACTGATAATCGAATCATTGTTATGCATTATAAAACAGAACTCAAACATTTTCGGCATTTCTTTAAGGTACTTTTGACGACACAATTTTCTCCCTAAATTTGCAATTTAGATTAGGGAGCTACACATTTACCGGGCAGCTTTTTATTATATTGCCCATAAACACGGGCTAACACAGATAAGAATAACGATATCAGTACGGAAAATTTCACTGAAAGATAAATTAAGGTAATTTTCTTCGCCATGGCAGTACGCTTAGAAATCGCTGTTTAGATTTAGAGTTAAAGAAAGACAGTAGCTTGAAAGTGTCTGCTGCACAATTTTATTTAAAATGAAAATTTCGAATGTTCCCCAGACAGGAACAAAAATATGGTGTTTTTTGTTAGGTAACTTTCATTACAAAAAGCTACCAATTGCAGCCGTTCAGAGGAAGGTAGTTCCAAAAAATTTTGGTGTATTTTTACCTCTCATGACCCCCAGACTCCAAAACCATCCTCCGTTCAAATGTTTATACACACACACACACACACACACACACACACACACACACATATATATATATATATATATAAGCAGTAACCATCACAACACAAACAAAACAGCTAAAAATTCATGTGAACAGCGCCAGAAGCTGCATATTAGAACACACAAATTCAATATAATCCAGCAAAAACATGATTTTGGCCTGAACTAGCACCACCCCCCTCACCAGAAACAAGACAACACAAGAAAACACAATTAGAAAATATATGTAAAAATAAACAGAAACAAGCTGCGGCCTATATATATATATATATATATATATATATATATATATATATCTGACATTTGTCATGCTGTAAGTCTCTTGTTTATGAATCGATTTGTATGTGACTGAGTATGTGTATAGGACATACCAAGGTCTCGACCGAGTTCGTTGGCCAGCTTCATCCGTCATCTTGTTTCAAAATGACGCCAGTTGAAAAATTTAAATTTTTTAAAAATTCAACAAAATGTACAAAAAAATAATAAATTGAAAAGACTGAAGTGTTAGATCGTGATACAAGGATTCCGGAACATTTTTTGTTTCGGCTTTATCTTAAAAAATGGCTGAGATATGATAGTTTGAAATTCTAGGGTGGCTGACATTTAGAAACAATCTGATTTTTGCTTATGCTGAAATTCGCTTTCAAATTCAGTATTAACGAAAACTGGGATTGAACCTTCTATAATCGGGTTCCAAGCATTTTATCTTCGTGTATTTGAGTAAAATGAGTTGAATTTTTAAAAACATGGACTATGAAAGCTACCTTTTCCTACCAGTACAGGCCGAACGGACTTTTTTTAATTTAAAACCGAAATCTTTTATCTAAATTTTAACCGACTTCAACTAAGAAGGTTATACGTATTGCTTGTACGTTTATTTTTTAAGTACGTCCACTCATATATTTTGAATGAAGTTCAAATTTTCATAATTATTAACTGTTGGAAAGGTCTTGTTTTGCTAGTAAAAACCGTATCGATTCCATCTAGATTAAGAAAAGGTATGTTTGTTTGGCTGACTATTTTTTTCCGTCTTTTTATTTATTTATTTATTTTTTTTACTTTCTAGACTTTAACTTTTGTAGTGTTACTTTACGTTTTAAAAATTATACTAGTATCGTGCATAGCTTTTTCTACACAAACGCATCGAGTACTTTAATATAGGATCGTCAATTACGTATCATAATGTGAGATATTAGCAACAATGGTATTTAAAATGAATGTCGACAACTCTCAAGTGTTGCCACAAACACCCTGTTGTGCTAAACCACTCTCCATAAATTTAGCCATCTGGCGTGCTATAAGTCATGCGTAATAAGTTAAAAGGCAATCACTTGAAGTCGATTTATTATTACTTTTTTAATTACTTGTAACGTAATAAGCTTTAAGCTTGTAGAAATAACAAAATAAAGTTATTTTATTTAATTGCTGGATAATTGTATTATTTAAATATTAAAAAGTGGATCTTGTTTCAAATTCAGATTATGCGTTTTAAGAAAAGACAACAAGTTTCAACTAAATACAAATTTTAAGTTTTTTTGCATGTTATTTGAATATGAAATTAAAAGGAGGACAATGTATGTAATTTCATATTTCTCTATTCTGTAAGTTTGGTGGTTATTTAATTTGACAGAATGATAAGAAATATCAATAGCACTGACACCGCATTTCCGAAAATTTTCGGAATCAGTCTTGCTTAAGAATATGTCTCAAAAATTTAGGAATTCATCCTGTCATGATATTTTGCACATATTGAGTTTGTTTTATGTAACAAAATTGAATTTTATATAAATTCCAAGTCCCTGATGTATTGAAACATAACAATAAAATACGTCTTCAGGCTTGACAATTTTCCAATTCCGAATATAAAAAATACAATGAAGACAGATAATCCCTTTGGGAATTTCCCATTCACCTTATGCGTATAGCCAAGCAAAGATTTACTTCTAAAGACACATTTTCCTTACGCAGGATTCTTAGATGTAACCTTAAGATAATGGATATTTTACCAGCGAGCAGCAAAAATTAAACGGTTGGTAGTTTAACATCGTATAACTTGTGAGAGTATTACAGGTTCTCTGTGGTCAATGGTTTGAGAAAATCTTCAGGAAATTCAATTCATTACATCTTCAAAAACTGTCTGCTAATGAAATTTCAATTCAAATTCAACAAAAATAAAACACTCAGAAAGAATTTACAAAGAACTCTCTTGGATCCAATCAATTATATTAAGCTTATAGAGAACTATAATATTCTAAACAAAAACTTTTCATATATCACTAAAAGTTTGTAAGAGCTGTCATAAATTATATATATTTCAAAAACCTATAATATGCAAATTCATTTGATTATCTTTTAATTTTAGATACTGTTGCCTTTTCTTTCTGCACAATAATTCTGCTTCCAACTTTTGAAAATTCTTAAATTAAAATTTCCGTATAATTATTCTTTAATCTTTCTGGATAGTTTAAATTTAGTTAACGTGATTGTTAAAACTTACAGTTGAAATATTGAAATATAAATACTGGATTTGTTAATTTTGATGAACATTGATATTAATGTTTGATGTAGTACAAGTGTAGTTGCTTATGAATATCACTATAATTAATTTAATTTGTCTTTAAAATCTCTTGCTGCTCGATGTAAAAATGAATTGTTATTGATATCAGTTCATACATATCTTAGCAATTTTGTAAATAACTATTTGTCTTTGAATATTCATGATATGCAAATATGTTATGCTTTGCAACCATTGGTAGAAACTTGTATAATTTTTTTTTAAATTGGTAAATACTATGTAAATGCTTATTAACTACAGCTTTTCTAATATAATTTGCATCAGAATATCGAAATCTTACATCAAGATGTATGTGCAACTTACAATTACACTCGCTCAGCCATAGGCGAATTGGACAGCGCATGTGATTATTATTGTATGTATCTTGATATTGTGTAATATTGTATCTATCTTTCATTCAATTTAATTTCGTCATCGGAACGGAGACCCACCGTTTACCTCTCGGGACTCTCTCGGGGGTCTGGAGACGTCCGATTGGGGGTCTTCCTTCCCCGTTACTTCCTGGGTCCGGTCTTCTGGTTGTGGCCCGGTAAGTGACAAATTTGTTTTCCTTTCGTGGATCTTTTGTGCCTATACCTCACCATTGATATCCACGAGTGGGTGATTTTTGTAAATTTCTGTAAATTTTCTGTCGAATTCGTAGCCGGAAGGCTCCAGCTCAATACGCAGCCGTGTAACGCCGTATGCAGGCACTTAAAATCTGTAGAATGGAAAGTACCTCGCATGTTACTAGGTAGGACATTATTATGGTGTTGGACGTTTCTCCCCGTCGAATAACACTCAAAATTGTAGGGCTGCTCTATGAGAAGCAATTCATCCATAAACCTGAGAGTTGGTAGCCTCGTCGTATCTCAGTGTTTCGCATTTGGCAGAGGCACATAAAATCCGTAGAATGGAAAGTTATATCGCATGTTACTAGGTAGGACATGATTACGGTGCTGTAAGTTTCTCTCCATCGAATGGCATTCAAAATTGTAGGCCTCCTCTTTGAGAAGCAATTCCTCCACAAACCTGAGAGTTGGTAGCCCCATCGTATCTCACTGCATTTGGCAGAATGTTTATTTTGTCAGGGGAAGCTTTTCCGATGAAAACCTTTTACAGTAATAACAATCAATTACAGTCCTTTTGCGGAAATTCCAAGCGCAAAAGTATTTTATTTAGGTCTTTTAGCATGTTCAAGACACATAAAAGCTATTTAAGCGATTTGAAGAAATTGGTTGGTTAGAGGATCATCCTTTAAGGTGAAAAAACGCTAATGGAGTCTCGTGCTGATTATGTGACAGCTGAAATGGGAGTGTCTAAAACAGCTACAACGACAAAGAAAGCTCTTGAAGCTGGAAGGAAGTTAGGCCTATCTCTCTGAAAGGTATGTACCATTTTTTATGGTATCCTGAGCCTTTATCGTTACTGACTAAAGTTGTGTCCGGAGCCGTTACCAGAAGGTACAGATGGAATGTAAAAGTTTACTATGTGGCAATTTGTCCAGAATTAGACAACATCTAAAATGATTGTTCAACGTTTTGCGAATAGATAAAGAACATTTTACTTTGAATGCATATGGTAATACACAGAACCAACCGATATAGGCGACCGCTAATGTCCTTGAGTACACGCACACGTACGGCATTAAACAAAAGTTGCTCTTAGAACGGACTTTAACATGTATTACATTTTAGGACCTTTTCTTATTTGAAAGTACGGATTTAACATGTATTACATTTTAGGACCTTTTTTTATTTGAAAAATGTTGTTCAGTAAAAGGCTTGAAAACTTGTACGGTTAATATACTTTTACCAAAGTGTCTGGTGAAATCTCTCTCAGAAACAAATACACTCTCTACAGAAACGTTAATTCAAGTTTGAGCAACTTCTCATATCGCTAATTTGATAGAAACTTTCTGGATTAAGATACTATGAAGACAGAATCATTAGAAGGAATTTCAAGACCCAATGAGTATTTTTCGTTTTCTGTTGAAAGGGCTAATTTTTTCAATGCGAGAATACTGCAGATTTTCTGATGTTTCATTTTCATAAAGGAATATATTTTTCCATAGTTGCATAACACTTGTTCATAATTTTTACAAAAAATTTCGAAAGGATTATTAGTTAGTAAATATATTTAGGCAGTTCTATCTCTCATGTCAAAACAAAATCGCCGGACAAACTAAAACTATTTTTGTCTACTAAACGAGCTTTACTCAAAATTATTCTAAATGTACTTGTTAGTAATTATTAAAAAAATTTAGTACTGTTACAAAACTTTTATCAAAAATTTATGAGTTTATGAAATTTATTATTAAAGTTCAATGAAACTTTTGTCAGTTCAGAACCTGTTTTTAACGGAACCCTGTCTTAAAGGGTAAAATTTCATAGTTACGTCGAAAAGCATACAAGATAATTATAGTAAATAGTGTATTTACTAAGACGGTAACCTGTCAGAAAAAAAAAACATTTTTATGCAGTACCTTTGCAATTCCTTCTTAGTTGGTTTTATTATATAAGTTTTACATTTACAAAAAAATTTACAAGTATTGCATCCCCAATATACAGTATGCCTACTAAAGTCCCTTGCCACCCTCTCAACTTTGGAAAGGCTGTTGCTATCTTCATAAAAGTGGTGTCTAGGTATAGTAAAGTAGCCATGCGTTAATCAATGAAGCCGCCTACGGCGCCACCTGGTGAAATGCTGCGGAGTTAGTATTCCTATCTCGAAAACGGAAAGAGATAGAGAAAAAAAGTGATTTACAAAGTTGTAGAGCATCATAGATTTAGTACGAAAAGACACTTTGTGGACATTAATGTGAAGAATAGAACGGTTAAAACGCGCATTTGTTTTTCCGTGATTTCTTACACTGTGACACGACAAAACGATCTTAGAAAGAAAAAAAAAACAACTAGTTATAACAATATACCTTTATTTTATGTGTTCAAACTTCTCACCGTCAGCTGCAATGCATATTTGGATCCTTGTTTGAACTTCACGTTGCACACGTTGGAACATAAATGGTGACACGTTTGCACAAGCGTCCGTAATGCGTCGTTTAAGGTTCTGCAATGTTTGTGGAGGGGTCTCATACACCTGCTGTTTCATAACTGGTTGTTCATTTCTTTATAAGATCGTTTTGTCACGTCAAAGTGTAGGAAATCACGAAAAAACAAATGCGCGTTTTAACCGTTCTATTCTTCGCATTAATGTCCCCAAGGTGTTTTTTGTACTAAATCGACGATTCTCTACAACTTTGTAAATCACTTGTTTTTCCTATCTCTTTTTGTTTTCGAGATAGGAATGTGAACTCCGCAGTTTTCCACCAGGTGGCGCCATAGGCGGTTTCATTCAGTAACGCAAAGCCACTTTACTATACCTAGACACCACCTATATGAATATAGCAGCAGCCGTTCCCCAGTTAAGAGGGTGGCAAGGGAATTTAGTGGGCATACTGTATATTATGTCGAAATCGGACAAATTTTAGTTTATTTCTTCCAAACATATTAATTAAGAAAGTATGCATTTCAGTATGTAAAATTTATCTATAATCTTACCATATTTTATTTAATCAAAAATAGAATTGTACTGATATTCTAGTCACCAGGTTTGATCAGATATTATTTTATATTGTATTCATGGAAATCAATGTTTTGTGTAATAAGAACTAATGAAACACAGTGATGGGCTAACAAAGAATATCCAATTATTTCTAAAAATAAAAGACATATGAATGTTTTGATTGTATATAACATCGTTAAAACTTTCCTTGAGTTAAAAAAAAACAAACAAGCAGAGTAATTTGATAAGACAGATTTGAAATAAAATATACCTTTTATAAAAACGGAAATGGATATCGATTCAATGCAATTAATTCCTATGTAGAATAACATAATTATTTTAGCTCCGGCGACAGGTAATTATATTGTTTGCCGAAAATGTCACGAAACAAAAAAATAAATTTCTTTTAACGAATACAAATTGCAAAATACGTACGTTATGTGAAGTATACAAGCTGAAAGAAGCGATTTCTTCTGTTTTTCATTAATTTGCATTAATTTAGTGTTTTAAAGAGCAGAAATAATATAGAATTGTTGTTTTGTATTTTGAACATCTTCTTTTTAAACACATTTTATATGAAGTTTTTTCTACTCTTTTAAGCGATGTTTAATTAAACATAGATTTCCGGAAATAACTGAATAAATTGAGAATATCTTTTATCGTAATGACTTCCAATGAAGTGGCTATTATTTTATAACAAATGGAATTAGTTATTGCTTTAAATCGCTGAAAAAAATACCGTATTCCTGATGAGTTACTTTTATTGGATTGAGGAATAAGTAATTTTTAAGTAAAGTCATTGCTCTTTATATTAGTTGTTAGTTATTTTTACTTGTATGGTTGATTTATCTATCTATCTATCTATCTATCTATCTATATAAATATGTATATATTTTATTCTTATATATTTGGTTAGATCATAAAATGGAATGTCAACTTAAGAAAATTTAGTGGTTACACTTTTATCAAATCTAAAATAACTTTATTTTTAGCCAAATGCAATAACCAAATGAGCAAGAATTTATTCGCTGATGTTATTCATGACTGCCTTCTGACATTCAGAAGGTATTTTGATGCCCCAGCGATACGGAACGACCTGCAGAGTAGGAATTTTGCTGATCTTTTTGCAATCATCGAACCAGATACTTAACTGTACCCCAATTTTGAATGAAATGCTGGTGTGTTCGGAATGTGTTCGGAAATGATAAAAGACATTGAAGCTAAGTCCTCCAAGAGATTTCACAATTGAGTGTTTGGATGGCGATTTTTGTCATACTAGCTACGTGAAGACGAATATTGATTCCATGTATACGGACGCATAATATACCAGACGCAAACATAACCTTTTGATCCATAATGCTAATGTCGAAATAAAAAAACACGCTGTTGGCTAAACATGATGTCATTTTCATGCATGAGAAAACATTTCGTATTTGCAAAAAATAGAATATGCGATGTAGGACACTAAATTACAAGGACAAAGGGTCTTAAACCGAATTTCTTTTATTGTAAACTTTATGATATTATTGCAATGCACACATAAACATCTAACACTGGCAGCCAATAGACTTCCAACGATGAAAAAAAACCCATGTAAAAAAATTGTAGATGAAACGCAGATAATTAAAAATACAGCATTACATTTTTCTATGTCTTTACAAAAATTTTTACAAGGAAAGAATCCAAAAATGCTACATGTAATATAAAAGCACGCAAAAATTAACTATTAAGGAAAACATCGTTCAAAATGACTTTTTTAAAACTAGTACAGGTAAAATGTTGCATTTTAATTTGTTTATGGTGAATACAGATTCTATAAAAGCGGCAGAAAAAGAAACCAGCCCATAAAAGCAGTGGTAAATACGACAGTGACACAGCACCATAAAAGAGACAAGCCAAAATAAATGGCAAAAACTCAAATAATGAAAACCAAGAAGCAGGCAATGTCGCAAAAACGGTGATAAAAACACCAGCGATAACATTAAAAACAAAGTAAGTAGTGTAAGAAGATATAGGTATAGAATAACTATAGCAGATTCGAAGCCATGTACGCTAATGGCGCCTGTTGCATGTAAAATCCGTCGTGTGTGCAAAGTCAACCAAGTTCTCCATGAATTGTACCTCTGGAGGTGCCTAGTCAGGTGAAGGTATCGTCACCTGATCAAGGTTCTAAATTACGAGACCAATTCATTTCTCTTTTTTAATTTTTTCTTTTTTTTAAAAAAAATCTACCAATTCAACAAAGTTAAATAGAAACCGTGAACCGGCAAACAAAGAAAACTGTAGCAAACCACTAGAGAGCACTGCGGTTATGCCAACAAGGCTATTGTCAGGTGGATCACAGCCATGCTGTGATCGGGCGAATATTGTAGGTACTACCTCGTCAAGCTAGACACTCATGCCTGGCAGGTAGGGGCCTGGTTAGCCGCATGAAAAATATAAAAAAAGAACACAGATTCTATGCAGAGTCTACACGAACCTTCAATAATTTTTTTTTCCAAATTGGAGCCTATATTTACGATCGTGTATTTTCTTATGATGCCCGCCGATTTTCTGACTCCAAAACACTGGTCTGGAAAATTGTGGGGTGAAGGGATAAAGTACAGGCTTCTGTGCTTTTTATATAAAATTATGTGATGGAGAACGAGGGCTTGTCTACATATCGAAAAATTATAATAAAATTATATTATTTCATTTATCGAAAAATTAGAAAGATAGTATTTGTTATTGATGTTGCTTTAAAGATAGAAATTTAAAATTTTTGTAAATTTGCTTGTAAAAAATTTATTCCTCGGAAAATTTTTCTTTCTTTTCAGAAAACAAAAAGGTAATTGATTCCAATAAAAGTTTTACAATTTAAAAGTATGAATAAAAATGAATGTATGACAATGTATTAAAGATAAAAATAATATAAAAATGAAATCTGAGGAAAATATTAGAATATCAGATTCATAGTAGAATGGATAATTTTATGCCTTTGATCTTCATTGGCAATATCAAGAAACAAGTATGATAAAAATCCTTATGAATACTAGTAATAATAATAATAATAATTAGAAACTTTGCTCTTTGAAGTTATTAAATTAGAACTGAAAATAATCACCTTTCAAAGCATCAGCGGTAGATTTGGCTAGCCATCGCAGACATACACACACATACACAGAGCGAAACTTTCTTTTATTAGTACAGATTTTTTTTCGGTGAGTATTTACCACTACATTTTTACTTTCTTCTATTTTTAAAAGAAGAAAGTGTTGGATTCTCTCATGAAAATTTTCGATTTTCGGTTTTTGACAGTTTTATACGTTTTAGGAGGTCCTGAACACGATTTGACTGTTTTTAGAAAATGTATGTCTCTGAGTCTGTGACTCTGTCTGTCTGTCTGTGTCAAAAATTTTGCGGGCGCTCTATCTCAAGAATACTAATGGGTGGCTCTATCTCAAAAACTAATGCACGAAATTTAATAAAATTTATATTCAGTTATTCCCTGGTATAAATTGGTGCTGATTAGTTTTTGGTGTAAATTGCGCGACAGGTGGCACTGCTATGCTGCTTTTTTCTCGATTTCCACAATAGCTCTATCTCAAGAACTGAATTACTGATTTTCATCAAACTTCAGATTGAGTTATACCTTGACGTATATAGATGCTGATTACGTTTAAGTGTAGATATCCCAACGGGTGACGCTGCTATGCTACTTATTTCATGATTTTCACGATAGCTATATCTCAAGAATTAGTGCACAGAATTTCATCAAACTTTAGATTCTGTTAAACCTTGACATAAATAGATGCTGATTACGTTTTAGTGTAAATAGCCCCAGAGGTGACGTTGCTATGCTACTTTTTTAATGATTTTCACGATAACTATGCTGCATTTTTCAGGATTTATAAGATTTAAGCGATAGTTATGATGTCTTAAGAACTAATACATGGAATTCGATAAAACTTCGATTTAGTTAGACCTTGATATAAATTGGTGCTGATTCGTTTTTAGTGTATGCGAAACCTGTGTGAGATGGAAGAAAATTTTGGGATTGGCACATCCGACTAGTTCCATATAAAAATCAGATAACAACATACACTTTCGCTTTCTTGCCATCTATTTTTATTTTTCTGTGTTCTCGGATAGGAAATTTGCATATTTACTAAACTGTATAAATAATAAAACATTATAATAAAGCATATTATATTTATATTATATTTATATTATTTATTACTTTCTGCTGTCTATAAAAGAAAAAAGTATTAAATACGTGAAAATTTTCCATTTCCGTTTTTCGACGCATTCATACGTTTTACTTGGTTCTGAACACGATTTGACTGTTTTTCGAAAATGTTGGTGAGACGAGTCTGTGTGTTTTCGACGGATTTATATGTTATAGAAGGTCTTGAACACGATTTGACTATTTTTAAAAAATGACTGCCGCAAGTCTGTGTGTTTGTCTACCTGTATGTAACACATATTTTTTGGGCGCTCTAACTCATGAACTGTATGGGAACTGGTGCTGATTACTTTTTGGAAGAAATCACCTAAGAATAGGTGCCACAAATCGATGGTTTTTTGCCATTTATATGATATCTCCAGTTTATGTGCGCAGAATTCAATGAAATGTAAAATTTGGAATCCTCATGAAAGGAATAGATTGTCATTCAATGTTGGTTGCTGTCATCTAAAAGGGGGTGCCGAAATTCGATGATTTGTTCAAAATATGCGATGCTTATATCTTCACTTTAAATGCAAGCAAATAAGTTTGTTTTTCTTGCATTAAAATCTTCAGTGTCCAGAATTCCATAACAATATTATGCTTTATATATATATATATATATATATATATATATATGTGTGTGTGTGTAAATTATTTGCTAAATCGATGTAATTTCTTGTGCGATTTAAAATATTTAATTCTTTTGATTTATATAAAAGACAGTTTTGTGATGGCTACAAAGTACTAGTTATATTCATAACAAAACATATCACTTAAGTATAGACTTAAGAAAAGGGTTTATCGAAACCACGGTCCTATCCCCATCCTAGAGAAAATAAAATACTCTTAAGATAAATATTTGTGTAAACAGTTTCTACATTTAATTATGTACTTGTAGCTAGAATCGGGAGCATTAGAAGTGAATTAATGGGACGATCACTAAAGGGATTTAAATTACCCATCTTAGTATGCATCTTACTTACGTATTTTGCTAACATATGAACTCAGGAAAAAACAAACATGAATTTAAAATAGAAACGTATATTATTATGTACTGGAAAAAATTACTGAAATACGCAATATATCGCAGGTTTAGATACACGGAGTAACGTCTGTACTTCTTCCATTCCACACACTTTCGAAAAAAAATTTCGTCAAAAAAAAAAAAAAAAAAAAAAAACGTAAAAAATACAGGTAGCAAGTTACCTGAGCACCTCTATGATTGGAAGAAATTTTTCTGTTATTTCAAGAAATTTCCGTCTGTTAAATGAAGACCTTCAAGAAATTTTGAGCTTATGGTTGCGAGTCGTCGTGGTTTGAGAGAAAAACAGCGTACGTAAAAATTCTGTTTCTAATATGACATGAACGATAAATCATGCATCAAGCATAGATTATGTAACACATCCCAACTCTTTCAAAATAATTTTACATACCTTTATTGTTTAATAAGGTAAAAGCTGAGGGGACTCTTCACTCACTTGAAAACATCCGCTCGCTAATGTTAATCCTATGGGCAGTTTGTTTTCGATTTTTTTGTTTAAATTTGAATATTTTTAAACGATTTTTATGTATAGGATAGCTGAGGTTTTTCCCTAATATGGCTATTTATTATTTTTTCGATTTTAGTTGCAGATTTTTTCAATATAAAAAAATTTTAAATTTTGGAATTTCCGTCAATAAACGGAAATGTACTCGAGAGCGTTTGTGCTGCTCTGTATATCAATATAAATTTTACACACACCAAGTAATAGACAACAAATGAGTTAAATTTAAAAACGCATTCAGCAACTGAAAACGCTCTTCCGACAATTATTGTTAACAGACAGTAGCGCATTCTTTTGTATGTCCCTGTAAATGAACGATGAATGCTATAAACATAATATTCTATAGTAAGCCTCTTGTAATGCAGCTTAGTGATATATATTAATTTAAATATGTTTGAAATAGTAAAGAAATAAATCGCAAACGATTTTTCTCCCTAGACCGTAATGTAACGGAATTCTTTGGAGTGTCCCTGTAAATAAACTATGTGTCCTATGCACACCCTATTCCATAGTAAGCCTCTTGTAGTGTACCTCAGTGATATATATATCAATTTCAATATGTTTGAACTTCTGTAACATCATTAAAATAAACCGAAAATTATTTTACCCATGGACCTTAATGTAACAGAATTTGTTTGAGTGCACCTGTAAAAAACTAAAAGTGCTACACACTTCATTTTCAATACCAAACATGCCATAGTAAACTTCAATAACATATATGAATTGCATGATAATCCGAATATATTTACATGAGTTAGAGCACGGACAGACAGACGGCCGACAGACAAACAATCCAACCAAATTCATAAACACATTTCAACTATGTTGGAAAGTGTTAAAAAAGCACTAAGCAGCACAATTGACGGATCTCCATTGTGATCAGTGTTGAATTCAGACACTTTTCTTCGGGAGGGATTTCTGTGGCACCGGGGTGAGGGACATTCCACTTTTTGACCATTGGAAACATAATATCTCAAATCTTCCGGGGGACATATCAATGCTCCGGGGGGGTATGTCTCCCCCGGGCCACCCCCTGAATTCAACACTGACTGCTATTGTCGAAAATGCAGTTATGAATTAGAGGATTTTAGGTAATTTTTAGATTGGGGGAATTTTCTGTATTTTGGGGGGAAATGAGTAAAACAAAGATTGATTTTTCGTGTTTTAGCGTAACATAACCAACAGAAGAATTCGTTCAACTGACGTAGGTTTATTTTTCATTTCTTTAATCAAAATTCTTAATCCTCGTTATTATTTATTTATTTATTTTTTTTTTTTTTTTTTTTTTTTTTTTTTGCGTTTGAGAGATTTAAAATTATTATGAAATGTAAGAATAAGGAAATGCAATTATATTTGTAAAGTGGTTTCTTTAAATTAATTATGTTATAGAGAGAAGTACTGTTATTTCTAAAATATACATTTCGCAACTGTATTTCCGACCATGAATAATACAAATTACATGATATACCATTCAAAAATGTTTAATAAATGTAATTCGAAGACAAAAAGTGTTTTTTTAAACTGATTCGAATTAAACTTCACAAAGATGCTGTCAATCCAAATTTCTATAATGGAGATTAATTCAATTAATTTTTAATTAGATTTAAATTTAGTTAATTAAAATTGTAGTAACGCTGCCAGAAACAGTACTTCGTCTTATTAAAATATTTGATTTTTTCTTTTTTCAAAAGCTGTTTCTGATAAATATTAAACTCCGCAGCATTATGTAAGAGAATAAGAATCAGACGAGATTGGGCAGAAGTGGGGACGAGAAAATTCGTTTTGTGATGTAGTCGCTTAAAATGAAATGCTCGTGAAATTTAAAGTATAAATGTGAGTAAACTTAAAACCTTATTTTACCCACATATACATAAAAAAATCTCTTTATCTCGAATAAATCTCCCCTAAATCTCTTTATTTCTCGCTCGCATTTTAATATTTTTAAATGATTTTTTTTAATAGGATACCCGATGTCAATCTCTAACGTTGTTAGTTCTTACTTTTTCGATTTTTCCTGCAGTTTTTTTTTATAAGCGAGCATTTTCAATTTTGGAACCGGTTTGAACCGGTTCTGAAATTGAAAGTTCCTTTACATAAAATAAAACTGGAGCCAAAATCGAGAAAGTAAAAACTAAAAACGTTAGAGATCCACCTCAACTATTCTATGCAAAAAAAATAAAATAAAAATAAATAAATAAATAAATAAAAATAAAATAAAAATCATTTAAAAATATGAAAATGCGAGCGAAAAATTTAAAAATAACCTTCCCATAGACTTAACATTAGCTTGCATCTTTCTCCGCATAACTGGTGTAGGCTCCTAATGGTAATGGCTGTTCAGAACCGGTTTCGAAAGAAAAAGTACCTTTATTAAAAAAAATCTGCTATCAAAATCGAAAGAGCAAAAAATGGTTGCATTAGAGACCGACCCCAGCTATCCCATTCTAAAAATATTCAAATTCAAACGAGAAATTTGAAAAGAACCCTCAAGCAGGTTTAATATTATTAGCTAGTGAGTTTCTTCACGTGACTAAAGAGTCCCTTTAATCAATGCCGTAAAACATAAGGCATCAGCTGTCGCGACGGCGGTGGATACAGCCTCCTTGGGAAACCCCTAGCCAAAGAGATATGAATGGCAACCCGATTACAGAAGCTCGCCATTGATCGTGTCGTGATAGTATCATTCAATCCTCTGGAATCTTTTACTCTTTTTAAAACAGGGCAATTTAGTGCGTTTTTTAGAGCTTGCGGGTCTAGACGGAAGACGGCGAGCATAGTTCGTATAGGAGACAGAGCTCCCTAGTGTACTAAAAGAATCAAACCCACGAATTAAAAAAATAAAAACCTTTTTCAAGTAGATGATAACCATGATTTTAAACTATTCTGAATGTAGTCGTGGACAAAAATTGTCTTATTTACTTGTATAATTTTATGCTT
Organism: Maratus michaelseni; assembly: GCA_963931845.1. Lineage (NCBI taxonomy): Eukaryota > Metazoa > Arthropoda > Arachnida > Araneae > Salticidae > Maratus > Maratus michaelseni. The sequence goes on along the minus strand of OZ007589.1, from coordinate 423,243,233 downwards.
TCAAGTATTTTTCTGAGCTCGTACCCTTTTCGAAAGAAAATGATATAAGATAATTTGAGTTGATGTAATGCAATTCCATACAAATCTAATCTCCACGTAGTCTGGAAAAATGTTTTTCGGCCTGTGTGAAAATAAAGTTTCAGTTTGTTTCTGTGATTCGAACAGAACTAATTAGATATTTTACCCCTCTTTTTTTTTTAAATCTTCATCTGTCTACAGAGGAAGTGCAGTTAATTATTTTAAAAGATAATGCTAACATCATCAGTCATGTGATGAAGAATAATCAATTTTAATTAAAGTTGTTGACATTTGTTTACATTGTTTACATTCAAAAAAGTCAATTTGTAATACCTAAGGGAAAAAAAAAAGTTTTATCTTAGATTTTAAATTTAAAAGAATCGGCTTTGCTGAAAAATAAATATACTAAGTGCATTGAAAGAAAATTCGGAATAAATGAAATATTCATTCAATATTTGTGCAAACAAAATCATGCGTGAAGCAAAATACACAGAATTAAAAGATTATTTCATGGATATAAAGTTTATAAATACCCTTAATAAGATGAGGAGCTAAAAAAATTATTTTTTAAGGAGAAAATGTAGTTACACTAAAACTACCCATGAAAAAGATTTTATTGTGTAGCATAGATTTTCCTTAATTTATAATACATTAAAATCTCTACAAAAGTATCCTTTTTCACCCTATTTAAAAAAGTATTAATTAAATTCAAACTATGATATGCTTTATTTTATTTATATATACATATATATATATATATATATATTATACTATTTATTTATATATTTTGATGTAATGATGGTGCTCCAATTTCTTTTTCTCAACAGGAGCTCATTGATATAGTTCGCAATCTCAGCTTGTCAAAATCCTATGCCGACCTGTTGGCATCAAGATTGAAAGAAAAAACCTATCTGACAGTTTTCGCATCGCTTTCTATCGCAACAAGCATCAAAAGTTCCTCCATTTTGTTTCTCAGAAGAGAAGGACTTGGTGTACTGTACATATATTGGTGAGCTTCTAAACAAGCTTGGAGTGCCTAGGTATGAATCCAAAGATTGGAGACTGTTCATTGACTGCTGCAAGCAATAACTGCAATACGTAATGCTGCACGACGGCAACTAGTACGCCTCTGTACTAGAGATGAATTCGGGCTCTCTTTTCGGAGCCCGGGCCCACCCGAGTCCGACAATTTTAAATCCAAGCCCGCCCGAGCCCGAAACATTTTGTGTCATCAGAGCCCGAGACCGCTCGAGCCCGATATCGAAAAAAAGCATAATATTAAAAAAAGTTTTAACAGTAATATCTCATATTTAAAATAACTTCTTACATGAAAATAACTGTTAATATACAGCACATAATTAAATTTTATGAGAATTTACATTCAATCGTTTCAAAAGAGAAGTTTGGTATGAAATAAAAATATACTTCCTTAAAAGATTCTCATAATTTTTTCACTCAATAAGCAAACCTGATGGACACATTAATGAAGTGCGTTTTATGAATAAATTAATGAAATTTGCAGAAATTACTATTCCTATACCGTTTTTCTATTTCCTATAATAGGTGTATTTCGTAAATTATAATTGATACCTTAATTAAAACAATATTTCGTGTTCCTGAAAATCAGCTTAAATTTAAAACTTGGCACCGTTATCTGAAAGATCCTATGCTTTTATGGGCAAAGTGGAAACACTTTACGATTGCTTTTTTATCGGAATAACAATATATGACAATTATTATGACTTCAACGAAGGTCGTCTAGCAATGAACTTCTTTACATGCAAGCTCAGAATTTACTCACCAATAATAAGATGCCAAAATTGCCAAGTTTTTGGACACTCCTCCGACGGATGCAGGGGGAGAACGGCATGCGAGTATTGCATGGAAGATCACTCCTCTGAAAGCTGCCCACACAAAAACAAACCGCACAAACATCAATGCTACAACTGCTCACACACAGAAGACAAACACGGACACCCATATCCAAATAACCATAGAGCAAGCTCACCGGACTGCCAGGTCTATCAGGACATCTACCAGAACCGCCATCGCAAGCAAAACACATCATCAGACAGCTCACGAACGATGGTAAAAACATCAACGAAACAGTTACCACCTCTCAAAATCGACCACAACGTAGAGAGTTCGCGATGGTAACAACCCCAAACCCAACAACCACACCAACTAGCAATAGAACAACAACACCACTCCCACCATTTGGTCACATCAAGATGTTACAAATAAATCTCAACCACTGCAAATCAGCCAATGAAACAGCCAAAAATCACATGATAGACAGCAACATAGACATCGCATTACTGCAGGATGCACACTGTAACAAAAGCGGAGAGCTAACCGGCTTTCCCTCATCGTGGTCCATTTTTCCATCAAAAAAATACTCGGCACATGTAGTCATACAAAACAAAAATCTCATATACACACATCTTTATACAGGAACTCATTGTGCCTTCGTGACCATTATGGCCAAGGAAGGCTCTCTAATAATTGGCTCGACATACGCAGCACCAAAATCTGACTTCGATGAAACACTCGAAGAATGGGAACACATCATCACACAAAGAAAGTTTCTCATTTGCGGGGGTGATTTCAACGCTAACTCCACGTTGTGGGGATACCCCAATGAAAATCGCCGCGGGGAAACACTTACCGAATTTTTAATCACCAACAATCTGACAATAGCAAACATTGAAAACACAGAACCAACTTATAAAAAATATAATTCAAAAGGGGAATTACTGGCTCAAGGCTGGCCTGACCTAACACTAGTCAACACACAAACACTACACAAACTTAAAAATTGGCAAGTCTCCAACCTGTACAATGCATCAGACCACAAGTATATCCACTTCTCCTTCGAGATTTCGCCACTCTACACAATCCGAAGAAGGTTCAACACAACCAGGGGAAACATCCGAAAATTCACACAACATATTAAAAACAACAAACAGCTCCTCGGAGAACAGTTAAACAGCATAACAGAAGCCAACCAAATCAACACATTTACAGCCACCTTGATAGAAAAAATTCAGCAAGCAGCGAAGACAGCCTATAGATATAAAACGGTTAGGAGAACACCCACATTCTCATATTGGAACACAGAACTAAAAACAAAACGAAACCACTTAACAGCATTGAGAAAAAAACTCAAGAGACTCAGAGACAATGAACACGAGTCTGAAACATACAAATCCCTCAGTGCAAAATACTCAAAGCTCTCCGCACTATACAAGCGTTCCGTATTAAATGCTAAAACTAAAGCATGGAGACAGTTCTGTAACAACACCACAAACCCGTTTGGGACCGCACAGAAGATATACACGGGAAAACTCTTCACTCCGGATGAAATCTTGATCGAGCAGCCCCCAAGTGTCGCATCAAGACAACACAACCTACAACATTTAACATCTCAAATATTTAGACCCACAGCATACCCTGATAACAACAATGAGGACATAACATTTGACTCACCACCTGACAAGCTTTTCACCAAAGCAGAATTAAGAACAGCCTTGCATACATTTAATGACAAGAAGGCTCCAGGTCCAGATTCAATAGATTTTAGATTACTCAAGGCCACATTCCACATAATTCCAAATATTCTTACACGCTGGGCGAACCTCTGTCTCCAGCACAATATTTTTCCAGAGGTTTTGAGACAAGGGGAAGTGGTGTACTTCCTGAAGCAAGGGAAATCCCCCTCTGAACCCAAGTCATACCGACCGATCTGCCTTCTTCCTACCCTCGGCAAACTATTAGAAAAACTTATAGTCTTTCGGCTGACTCACTTTCTAGAAACAAAAGGTTTACTCCATCCTAAACAGTTCGGGTTCAGAGCAGGCAGATCATGTGAAAAAGCATTGCTAGATATCTTGACTTCCTGCACCGACAGCATAGCTAATGGTGACTACACTTCCCTGGTGTCGCTGGACATACAGGGAGCCTTCGACAACATAGAATGGAGGGACATACTTATACAATTACGGGCGCTGGGCTGCCCAAGGAACCTGGCTGGGGTCGTCAAGTCTTATCTATCTGAAAGAAGTGTCCTCATTAATTGGGGTGCAGGCTACATTCCGCATAAGCTGGAGAAGGGATGTCCCCAAGGCTCTTGTCTTGGACCTCTACTCTGGCTACTAATCGCAAACGTTTTTCTTTTAGAGCTGGAACGTCAGGGCATAATCGCATTTGCTTTTGCTGATGACTTCAGCCTGGTTCTCTCGGGTCGCACGCGTCTGGACCTGGAAACTACGGCGGCTCGAGCACTCGTAGCATTCTGCCAACTACTAAATACACACCACTTACACCTATCACCTGGAAAATCAGAGGTCCTTACATTCGCCAAGCCACGCAAGCTGGAGCGTGAACCAACAATGCGGATTAACGGATCTAGCTTGCACCACGTAGCACATATGAAAACCTTAGGCGTCACTATAGATAAATATCAATCCTGGACAGCACACCTCAACCAACTTAAACTCAAATTAGTCAAACACCACCACAATGCATCAAGTCTTAGGGGGAAATCTTGGGGGATCAATAATAACATGCTAAAAATATGGTACAATACAATTATAGAAAAGATTATTCTGTATGGGGCTGGAATCTGGGGAGGTAAACTAACAAAAACAAATAAACAAAAATTAACATCAATTCAAAGACCATTCCTACTACAACTGTCGTGTGGTTATAAAACCATCTCAACCGATGCACTAAATGTAATTACAGGTATACCACCCATCACCTTAACATTAGAATATGAATACAAAAAGAGCAGAATCCTACACCTTTCACACAGTCAAACAGTAGAACAGCATTTTCCATCCAAAAGCATCGAACGAATAGTCCATGGTTGGCAATTACATCCAGCAGAAGAAACATCACACCTCCAAGTAAATACAGATCGTAACACGTACACACCATCCACATTGCCAACAATTTTTACTGATGGATCTCGAACAGCAACCGGCGTGGCATCAGCTTACTGTGTTACGGAAGGTGCGTTGATCATCCACCAGTGGGCCTGCAGATTGGACGACAACAACACGGTATATCAAGCCGAACTATATGCCATCCTCCAAGCACTCGAATGGATCCACGCACAAACAGACACAGCTCTGTACTGGATATATAGCGACAGTCTGTCTAGTCTGCAAGCAGTTAATTCCCACAGGACCAAACACCCACTAGTTCTTGATATAAAGAAAAGGCTATTAACTATCATAAGCCGCGAACGAATTGGTCATGTGTCCGCACACAAGGGCATATTTGGCAACGAGTTGGCTGACACTTTAGCAAAAGAAGCCACAAAAAAACCCAACATTGATCACCACCTTCCACTCCCACATAGCTACATCAAACGTACATTAAGAAAAATATTTCAAAAGACTGGCAAGTACATTGGACCACCTCAACCAAAGGCCGACATACTCATACGCTAATCCCCAAAGTCTCCTACACACTATATTACCTCACCCCTCACACTACAGCTTTTCTTACTGGTCATGGACCCTTCCGTCAGTACCTACACAGATTCAAATGTGCATCTTCAGACCAATGCGAGTGCGGTGAACAGGGTGCAGCGTCACACCCATATTTTCACTGCACACTGACAAGCCAATGGCATCTCAGGTGCACTCAAAACCCTCCAAAAAATTGGCTCGCTAATATCCTAACTCGTCCACTTCTAAAGAGGAAACTAAAAAGCATTTTTGACCACTTAACTTACCTCTCAAATTTAACTTAGGGAGCCCGTCTGTTGGATCTCAATTCATCAATTCTTCGCCCCCTGTAGTTTCCACCACCTACTGATGCCTCTCACTGCCCAGTGTCGCGTGGGAAAATCTGTTTTCCGGCAGTGATGGATCACTCCTGTAAAAGCCTTATTCAGTCCCTGTCACTTGCTCGTATTGGAGCACTCCTGGCAGGGTCGCCTGTATTATATTTCTTTCTTATGTTTATGTTTTGCCGCTCATTGTCGCGTTTTCCGGCGGCATCAGCTGGGGCTGAACACTGTAACCTTTTTTTTTTTTTTTTTTTTTTTTTTTTTTTTTTTTTTTTTTTTTTAAAGACGTTAATAAAGGGACCGGGAGGGATACTATGCTCTACAGACTTGGTTTCCTTGTCTGAGCAGTCCCTCTTAGGCAATCAAATCAAATCAATTATTATGACTTACGAATGTAAGTGACTTCGTAAATGTTCAGAGCAGAGCTTTAACATGAGCAGAGTTCATGATGAAAAATAGAATCACTAACGTTATTTTCATATGAAGAGCCATTATAACTCGCACAAAATAAAAGACTACAAATTTCAAAATCTTAAGCTAGTGCTGATTAACTAAAAACAAAAGAAAGTATTCACTTCACTTTAGATATCTAAAAATAAATAAATAAATAAACGTTCCAATTGAAAAAAAAATCCTACTTTTACAAACGAAAATCGAAATTATTCGCGCCTTTTTTCCATTGGCGCCATATCATCCAGTCGACGACGCGTCAATGCCGCTCATAAATTTGCAAATTTTCTTTTAAAGTAGCATTCTAAAACTGGAAAAGAAAAATGAGATTTCTGCTTCCCCTTTTATTCATTCTGATCAAAATAGCATTAAAATGATTTAAAATGGAATACGTAATTTTTTAGGGGAAAAAAGTTATTTTTATTTCTCCAATATGAGAATAAATAAAATTGTTAGTTTCAGAAAGAATGAACCCGATCCCGCCCGGGCCCAAAGACTGATATAAAAATCGAGCCCGAGCCCGTGTCGGGCTCGGGCTTTCGGCCTCGGACTGAGCGCGTCTCATCTCTACTCTGTACCCCTCGCTTACTTGACTACACTGAAGGAGGAGTATGAAGCGGTGAAGGACGTGCTGGAGAAAATTCGTTATGATCAGCATGAGTGGTTGATCTGTGTAGACTTGAAGAGGGTGAACTTTTTGTAGGGACAACAGTTGGGGTACAGCAAGTACACATGCTTTCTGTGCATGTGGGACAGTATGGACAGATCTCAACAGTACCAAAAGAAGGACTGGCCTGTACGGGATCCACCTGGGAGATCTATGAATGTCAAAAACAACCCTCTCTGGTAAACAGAGAAAAGATTCTCTTCCCACTACTGTATATCAGATTTGGCTAGAGGAAACAGTTCATCAAAGATCTGGACAGGGATGTTGGATGCTTCAATTACATGTGCTACTTTTTCCAGGATTAACCAGTGAGAAGTTGAAAGATGGTATATTCGATGGTCCTCAGACCCTTAAGCTTATACGACATCAACAGTTCGAAAACTCCATGAAAAAGGTGTAACTGGAAGCTTGAAAGGCTTTTGTTCTGGTGGTGAAGAACTTTCTGGGCAACAAAAAGGCAATGACTACGTAGAACTTGTTACCACTGTGATTGCTTTCCAGTAACCTTGGATGCAACATGAGTATAAAAATGCATTATTTATTCTCACATATAGATCGGTTTACTGAGAATTTGGCATCAATGAACGACGAGCAGGGCGAGATATTACATCAATAGAAAAGAGAGATGTAGACTGAATATCAGGGACACTGGGATGGAGTCATGATAGCAGATTATTGTTGGATATTTTTTTGGGAGACATCCCTCTGCTGCTGAGCATTCTAGGCGTTCCAAGAAACGCAAAATCAAGCCTTGAATACTGATACAATGATGGCTTAACATGCAATTGATAGTACATAGAAACTAATTACCGATCTCTGCTATACAATGTACACTGTTAAATGTTGTTTATATTTGATTAATAAATTGTGTTTTGTTAGAAAAATATATTTTCCTCTAAAAAAATGAAATTTGGAGAAAAAATATTAATAAAATCCACAGGTCATGTCACAAAAGCTCAATAAATTTAGTTCAACGACCGCAGTTTTTAAAATCCGACTTAGCACAAAAACCTGACCCTATGAAAAAAAAAAAAAACGGATGTCATTTTCGGATTCAGGGGAGCAAAAATGTTCTGAATCTGGTCCAAAACCTTAAACAATTTTGAAAAATTATTTTTTTGCAATCCAGTGTAATGAATCCACCAGAAAGTAGATGACAGATGGTGACGAGGTGCGTTTTCAGAAATTGTCTCCTGAAATGTTAAGTACTTTTAAGTAGGTGCTAAACTTTCATCAAGCGGAAATTTAAATTTTTATAGGGTTATTTAACCCCTTAATAGATTTCCTTTTTTGACACAATAAACTAAAAATATGGACACTTTTCGCAAACTAAAATATTTGCCTTGTTTAATCGAAAAATTTCTGTCTTAAATAAAGCGAATATTGGGTTTAAAAATCAGTGGTAGCCAAATAATTTGGATAACGGAACAAGCAAATTCTTCTTGCACGTAGAGACGTGCAGACGTAGCAGACGTGCTACGTAGAGACGTCTTGTACGGGCATATGGTCATTCATAGGTTAACATGGGATTTCGCAATCGAGCAGTTTTATTAAAGCGGCTCCTTGATGTGAAATTGAAACTCTTGGATAATACGCAATATATAGGAGCTAAACATACGTTTTTCCCGTTTTCTGTAGTTCATTTTCTTTCGTCGTCGGTAACTATTTTTATTTTCACTGATGAATTCTATATCAGTAAAGATATTAAGAACATAAAAAATATGTTAGTAGTTTATCTTCGAAGAACAAATAGATAAAAATATATTCCCTTTTTTTTAATTAAACGATTAGCGCGTTGGGAATTAAATTATTAGCTGACAAATTTTTATCTCGGTTTTTTTAATGCGAAATTTGATCGTCACTGAGGAAAATTCCTGCTTCGGAATTTTTAATGGACGACCTGTGGTGCAATTAATCACTGAGCGTAGTTCTCAGCATGTTTTCTCGAAATAAAATATTTGATTGTACAAACAATTACGTGCAGACTTTCTCATCCCCTGGTGCTTCAGTAATAGGTTAATGGTAATTACAACTCTCAGTTTCGGCACTAATATTTTTATTTACAAAAATACTCCATGGTTGTTCCAGAAGGAAATTTCCCTTCTACCAATCGTGAGACCAAAATGTCCGGAAATTTTCAAATTTTCTACTGTGTTATGGGAATACTTCGCCGTTCTCCACCAATGGACTAATTCAATGTTAACCTATACGGAAATTTGAACAGGTGATTACTCGTCACTTAATGAAGTTATAGAAATATGATTTTCACAACCAGCCAGTAGACGTCAGATGTCGACGTAGTTTGTTTTAACTGTTTTAACTGTTTAAATGTTTGGTTAAATTGTATTTTTAAGAAAATGATAAATTCTGAAAATTTTGTTCAAGTAAATTATTATTATTTTTTTAATTTAGGAAAATAATTTTTGAAAACGCACTACGTCGGCATTGGATGCCTATTTTTGATGGTGAAAACCATATTTAGATAATTATGTTAAGTAACGAGTAATTACCTATTTGAGAAGATTCCCTCTCGCAGCTTTACTATGTCACATTTTGAAGCAGGGCTCGATTAAATCAAAGAGGTTTCTAAGACTGGTATTCATCTGGCGTCACTTCATATACTGTCACATAAAGGAAAACATTTTCTATGCCTTAGAATACAGATATGAATATATAAACAGATATTCAGATAAATATATTTTTTGTTAATAATCTTATCCAGTTCTAAAAATGTGGATTATAATCAGTACAAGGTCAATACAGATGTAAACTTTACAAAAATTGCATACCAAATTTGGAGCCCCCAATCCTAGGGCCATGGCTTAGCTGATCCATGCTTTAATCCGACCCTGCCTGTGACTATAGAAATACGAAGGATTTTTCTTGGAGGAAAGTAACACGGAAAATGCACATCGAAAGTTAAACATTGAAAATACCATAACTTTATTGAAATATTGCTATCAATACTTCATGATACGGCAAAAAAAAAAAAAAAAGGCTGTTGTCAAAGATACATTGAAAGTTTAAACATCACAATTTATTTTTAACAATTCGTTTTCTATCTTATAGTGATTCTCAATGGCATCCTAAGTAATATATAGATTCCGTGTCTCCACAATATAATATTTTGCTATAATACATAGCTTCGTTGGTTGCTCTTTATGGCTCTGGCTGCTTGGTGGTAACTTTTATAAACAGTGCTGATCCACTTTAAGTATTACTTATTACGTATCAATCATCTCAATAAGTAGAAAATATTTCAAAATTGTTTAATGCAATTCCAATAAAGTAGTTTTTAACATACTGACTCACAGATTTTCTTTTATGTTTGTTGATGTTATCAAGCCCTATTTCCCAAACTCCCATGAAGATATTTGTGAATTATTCATCAACTTTTATTTTTTAATATTAAAAACCTTTCTACAGAATGCTCCGTGACAATGTCACACTATATGCCCAGATAAAAGAATATACAATTCTCAGAAATTAAACAACTTATAGAAAAAATATATTTGAAATAAAACAACAAAAAAGATCAATATAATCATTTGCTAAAAGAGTATTGAGACTAGGATTAGACAGGAATGTCCAATGGAAATGACTGTTCTAAGAATCTGGATTCTATAAGGATTTAGTAGTAGGCAAAAATAAAGCACATATTCTATAGATTACATTTCATTTAAGTCACATGGACATCTGTCTGTATTCGAATGTTTCTCTTTTAAAAGATACTCATTGATCGTTGTATGGCCTGACAAAATTAAAGTTAAACTGTTTTTCTAACTCAGTGTAAAGGGGTCTAGATCAAGAACCAAACCCAGCACTTGTGACTTAATGTTTCAGATGGAGCTATCCTGGATGGTTGTGACCGACGTAATCATTCAGACAATATTTTGGCATTAAGGGGAGTTTTCAGTCACTTGAAAACACCCTCTCACTAAAGTTAAACTTATGGTCAGGTTGTTTTCGAATTTCTCGTTTAAATTTGAATATTTTAAAACGATTTTTTTTTTTTTTGCATAAGATAGCTGAGGTTTATCCCTAATATGGCTATTTATTACTTTTACGATTTCAGTTGCAGATTTTTTTAATAAAGGTACTTTCATTTTTGAAAGTACCTTTATTTAAAAAATCTGCAACTGAAATCGAAAAAGTAAAAAATAGCCATATTAGGGATCGACCTCAGCTATCTTATGCAAAAAAAATAAATCGTTTTAAAATATTCAAATTTAAACGAGAAATTCGAAAACAATCTGCCCATAGGTTTAACATTAGCGAGAGAATGTTTTCAAGTGAGTGAAGACTCATTTTAAGATCCAATCTGCAAAAATATTAAAATTTCAGGTTAAGGAACTTCATTAAACGATGGATTCCTTAATTTTATTTGTATTTTTAAAATAATAAAGCATAATTACTTATTCAACCTCTTCTGATTTCTTTATAAATCAGTATGATTGAGATAAAAGAAATGTACTCTTAGTTTTCTTTTTATGTATTTATATTTTTCTGGCAATCAAAGAAGGATTTTCATTTGATATGTTTTATTTTATTCTCCAGCTTTTTTTGCATAATGTTGTATTTTTACCAATACTGAGTATTCAATTTAGAAATTCATTCATTTTGTGCCATCGATATTAACATAGGGCAGGAATCTAACTCTGAGGTCGAGGCAACTTGTTCTGCTGAAATTAACGTCCATTATCTATAACGTGTTTATCTATAAAGTTAAACCTTTATTTTCAAGTCATACAAAATACAATTTCACTAATAGCTACGCCATTTGGACGTATTTTTTAATATATTTTTTTGCTTTTTTTCTGTATTGTCAAGAGAATAGTATACTTTTCTGTGACACCTGCAAATGAAAATGTGCATTCTGATTTAAAAAACAGAGAGATTTTACTATGATTGAGTCATTTTTAGTCTGAGAGCGATTGCACAGAGCTCTATTATTGTGATAGCCGTATTTTTAGGATATTACATTTTTGTTTATTTTACCCAGAAGGTTCCTATGGTTAACACGGGAAAAGACGGACGGGTCTGCTAGTTATCACTATTATTATTATTGTTGGAAAAATGAAGAAAGTTAGGCAAGTTGTCAAATTTATTAAAATATTACAAAGAAGCAAAACTAGTTGGATATACTGAAAATATATATCAATACAGATTTTTTTTTAATAATATTTTTTTTATTTCTGCCTGGTAGTGAAATAAAGTTTTCATCATCTAAATATTTTTTTTCAAAATAAAACGTACTTTATTAATTACTTTAACTTTAACTCTCAACTTTTAAGTGAGTTAAATAACAGAAGCTACTGTTATGATAAAATTCTCTTGGGTGTGAGAAATATTTTATAGGTATTTCAACATTGATTTTAATAAGAGTTATTACTCTTTAAGCTACTTGCACTGAATTTAACATTAATAATAATTATCTAATTTCAAATAAGCATCCCCATGCAAAATAAACAACCTTTCATGACAATTTATTTTGGGATCGCACTTAACCTTATTTAAGAGCAGAATTCCCCTATGTACTAATAGTTCTTCAAGCATTCTCGCAGAATTAAATGCTAGAAAATCTTGATGCTTTGAATAATACCCCGCTGATTTATCCCATTTAGAGGGAAAGGCAAACAATTAATGGTAACGACATTAAATAAATTTTGTGGGAGTTAGTAATCTCCTTAGTGCATTCTCAGCAGGTTTGCTCATCATCAATGCGTTTTTCGAACTAGAGCGTTTGAGTTAGGAACTATCATCTTGGCACCCTACTGAAATGTTATTAGACTTGATGAATGAACAGCTAACTCACACAAAATTGCCTGTTTTCATTTTCTAAGATTTTCGGTTTTATTTTCTAATGCGCTGGCAACAGTTCGGGAAGAAATATACAGTTATTTTTCAAAGACGGCAAATAAATGACTGTTGAATTTCGTTTAATAAATGATTATTTTTTCGAAAAAGTTAATTATAAATGAAATTAATTGTAAGCTAAAGTAAATTCATCAATGGAAAGATCAGGATTTTAATATTTGTTTTGTTTATTTTGCGTTCTTATATGTATCAATATATTCTAATATACAATTTATTATGATGAAACAACCCACTATTTTTCGTAGTGTAAATAGTTTAGAAACATTTATTGTTAAGATTCTATTTTTATCAATAAAAGATATTATATGTGAATAGAATAATATTATTTTAAAAGCTCGGTAGAATTGTTATGGTTTTTAAATGAATAAATCTTGATAGTTATTATTATATATATAATAACATGATATTATGTCTATATAAACAAAAATAAACATTGTCTCTATTTCTTAACGATCCTGTGTAAATTTTATCACGATGCAAAAGTGGTGTATTTGCCTATCTATCTGTTTTTCCTGTTCGTAGACAATAAGGGAAAGAAACCATTTTAAAAGGATGGTATATTATTTTTAAAGGTGAGTTATATTCATGAATTTCTGAACAATCTATAAATATGCTTTTACCAGAACCTAATATATTATGTATTTTCTAAAATTGACATTTTATCTTCAATGTAGACTTCAGTATTCCAAAATTAGCTGTAATTTTAGACTCGCACATTTGAAGTATTTAGAAGTCGATTTCTGTTAAAAATTCATATATTACAATTTATAATATTTTCAAAAATTAATTATTTTCTTTTATCAAAATTAATTTTCGAGAAAAATATGAATTGTAATCTATAAAGAATTTTTAAAGAAATCGATTTCTAGACGCTTCAAATATACAAATACAATTTTACAGCTCATTCCATTAAATAGTATTTGAGTTATGTTTAAAAAATTACCTGCATTGCAATAAATTTTTCAACGATTAAAAGTTGCAGCTCATTCCATTAAAAAGTTTCTGAGTTATGTTTAAAAAATTACCTGCATTGCAATCACCTTTTCAACGATTAAAAATTACAGATCATTCCGTTAAATACCTTCTGAGTTATGTTTAAAAAATTACCTGCATTGCAATAAATTTTTCAACGATTAAAAATTACAGCTTGTTCATTAAATAGTCTCTGAGTTATGTTTAAAAAAAGTACATGCATTGCAATCAATTTTTCAACGATTAAAAATTGCAGATCATTCCGTTAAATAGCTTCTGAGTTATATTTAAAAAATTACCTGCATTGCAATCAATTTTTCAACGATTAGAAATTCAACATTAGGAGTCCAAATTTTAAACCTACACGAATCCTAAACTACTTGACTGAATGACTTCCCATTTGGTATCCGAAGGTAAAACTTGCCAAAATATCGAAAGATGATTTCAATTTCAAAATTTGGTGTTAATATTGAAAATTCTAAAGTCTGGTATAATTTCTATACGCAGACGACCACCTAAGCAAAATTTAAGTATAGCAGTAATTAATAGACGTTATTACAAATCAATTGGTCACATTTTTATACCATAATATGTGGCAAAGTTAGTACGGGTACATATTTTTCCCGACTGTATATTAAAATTAACTGGAATTTTCCTAAATGATTTCACTAGCTAATTGGCATAAGTTAATATGACATCGCGATGTACTCAGCAGAAGATTAGCAAGTGATCATAAACTGGTAGACAAAAGCTTCAAAATTGCTACAAATTGTGGTTAGGATGTGATGGTCGAGAGAAGGTTTCTCGTCAAGTGGCGAGAAGCCTTACCTGCCTATCGCGACCCTTGGAGTGAAGTCGTCTAGACCAAAAGTAGTTGAGTTCGAACATTCGGTCAGGAATTATTTGCTGCTTGAGCAGGTGTAACAACACCTGCAATGATTTTCTTCAAATCATCTTCGGCCGAAAAGAGATAATTCTCTCCGATGTGATTTTCCACATAGACGTAGTAAAAGGTCTATGATTATAATATCTACGATTATCTATAAGTTGGGGAGACAAACATACAAATACAAAACAGCTTATTCCACCGAGTAGTTTCTAAGTTATGCTTAAAAAACTACTTGCACTGCAATCCGTTATGCAATGATTAAAAATGAATTCAACATTTGGGGTACAAATTTTAATCCTACATAATTCTTAATCTACTTGATCGAATGACTTCCCGTTTGGTCCGAAGGTAAAACTTTCCGAAAAATGCAAATGATGTCAGAATTAGGTTTTAATACTGAGAATTCTAAAGTATAATATAATTACTAATGTAAGACGACTCCTTAAGCAAAATTTAAATATAACATTAATTAGTAGATGTTATTACTAATCATTTAGTATCTGTCACATTTTTATTCCATAATTTGCGTCAAAGTTAGTATGGCTTGTACGATTTTTTGAGGACTGTACATTAAAATTAATCGAGATTTTCCCTATATGATATTACTATCTAATTTTCTAAAGATGACGATATCGGAATGTACTCGGCAGAGGATTAGCAAGTAACTAAATGATCATGAACTAGTAAGAAAAAGCTTCGAAGTTGGTCCAATTATGGTCGGAATGCGATGGTCAGGAAAAAGAAGAGCGATATCTTGGCTGTGATAGTAATCAAACGACTGCGTCCTAAGATTAAGATATTTCAGTGAAACTCTGGTATTTTCGGATCTACTTACATGTTTTTAGATGTTAGGTTTTGTTATAGTTGTCACAATTGATTGTGATGTACAGTCTATATTAAACATTTGTGATGGCTTAAACGGAATATTTAATCATACTTCACCTCCGCATTATCACACGTCTAAGCATGTGAGAAACCACTAAGATGCCACACCAGTATGCCAGTAGGTGATCACAAATACTTAAAACTCAACAGTTTCAGAAACTATTTTTCTTTGACACAATGTTAATCATTTTGCAGAAACAATCTTGCTGTCTCTAGGCTGTCGTAACTCGTGTATTATAACTAGTAAATCTGCAGATCAGGAGCGTCAACGTCAGCTCTGAAAGTCATTGTTTTTTAATCTCACTTTTCATATTATTTAACATCTTACAATTCGCAATTTAATTTTTTTTAATGTTACATACATATTTATAGGCATATAATATACTTCGGAGGTTTCAGAAATTAAAAGCGTTAAATGAAACACGATTTATGTAATTATATTCTGAACTTCTTATTCTTGTAATTTTTTAGATAAAAAAATGCATTTCTCATTTTAATATTCTTTGAAATAGGGTTGCTAAGCAACTAATAAAATAAAGAGGAAAGAAAAATAAATGCATTTTCAAATTTGTAAAAAATAGGAAAATGAAATGTTTTATATTTCCCGAACAGTTGCAAAACATTTTCCAATAGTTTAAACAATTAATTTCTAAATTCTAATAGATGTATACGCAAATTTTCAAAACTATTGCATATATTTAAGACCTCCATATCGAAAATTTAGTATCCGTAATTTTACGTTGAAATCCATTATTAAAATATGCGATTTTCATTTCAGTTAAAAATGAAATTTGAAAATCGTCTGCAATCCCATATGAAAGTATTATGACCTAAAAAGAAATGTTCTATATTTTTCGAACGAATGAACAAAATGTAACTAAAAACTATACAGCTAATTCCGGGTACCTCACCTCTGCAACATACCCACCAAAAATCAACTTAATTGGACAATTTTTACGGCAGTTATCGCGGAACAGACAGACAGACAGACAAACAGACAGACGGAAACCAAAAACTTTTCGCGTCTCCACAGTGAGCCTTCACTGACGTTTCGGCAATTACTATCGCGCTATGACATCTACTACCACTCTTTACTTGTTATCTTTTATAGTTAACTACATAGAAAATTTGAATATTTTACGAATGTTTTTGAAGTGAAGATAAGTGACTGGTAATACCTTTTTAAAAAATTCTGTGAGGGCAACGACAATTTAAAAGTAAATTGCGCATATTTGTAAATAAAGTATTTTTTCTTATTTAATATTTGAAAACTTATTTAGCATAGATGCCCTTTCATTCAATTTCAGAACGAATTCGTAATAAAGGAAAGTTTTTTCTTTTATTCTTTATTAACAGGACGGCATCGGCATTTTGAAACTTGTATTATCTTTTTCTCAAAGATTATTACATTGTATAATAAATGTCAGCATATTTCGAAAAAAGACCCATACCTTTTATTCCAATATCTGTATAAATTTGATGAACTGGATTGGATAAACAAGATATGAATGAAAAGAATTTCAGCAGAATTAAATCTTTTCGCTTTTTTCTTTGAAACAGATCTCTCATAAAATAGGATTGGAAATTTAAATAAAGCTTTGAATGAAATTTTTGAAGGATTGCGATATATTTCGTGGAATGAAATTGTGCTACTTTATAATTCATTTCAGAAGAAACTGAAATAAGAATTCAAATAAGGCTTTGTATGATATTAAATGTATTATTTTTGTTACGAGAATATGTTTCAATATAAATATTCGAGACGCAGATATGCAATTTGAGTATAAAAGCATTACTAGAGGAAGAACGATAGTAAATATTCTATTATAACTTTTGGTAGATAACGGTATAAAAGAGGAAAAAAATATATATTTTATAGAATTGCAGGATTTCTTTAGATTTTGCGAATTTCTTTTCATGTATGTATATGCAGTTTAGATGCATTAAACTAAATATATCATGCAAATATAGTTTCTAAGTCCAAAATACATACTCTTTTTGCTTAAAAGAATAAAAAATTAGAATTTCTTTATTTACATTAAAACGCTATGGAAAAACTTAACAAAAATAGAAAATCTACATACTACACCTGGTTTAAATAGCTTTGAAGCACTGTGGTTAACACAGATACAGAATCGACATATAACTTCTGTATCTCGATAAATAATGCATAATTAAATAAACGATGTAATTATGCACATTCTTGCATCGGAAATAAGCAGATATGATATAAAGTTTATTACATTTTTTATAATCTTAATTTATATATATATATATATATTTTAATATTAACAAAGATTTTTTTACATAAACTTAAATGTGTATTTTTCAAATCAAGCAGGAACACAATTTTACTTAAACATTGAAACGTTACTTATTTATATTATACAATCAATTTTTAATTAATTGTAAATTTAAAACAGAATACATGTATATGAATATCTCTTTTTTTTACGCTAGTATCTAATAATAATAGCATATAGTTTGCAATATGTTGCGTTATTAATAATGTTTCCTGCCAGTAACATAGATGCAGGGGGAAATTAATGCCAGTCCTCCCTATTTGTTTCCATAACAACCTTATCTGGCAGTATCCATTAAATGCATTTTATGCTCAGCTAATTCGTAAGGACATAGAAATTCTTTGTGTATAAGGAAAAGTAGCATTAAAGTATTTTTTGTAACCATCTTTACGTGCTTCATGTAATAACCTAATCTATTATGAAAATCATATCTACTTATATTGTTATACATCTCTCTGTTATTTCTATATCAATATATATATATCTTAATATAGGTTGCACGGAACAATATTACAAAAATGTAACCTTTTATTTTTAGCTATGAAAAGTTCGTCAAATATAATATTTAAATGATATATATTTAAAAATAAGTTATATAAGAAAACTAGAAAACTTCTTCGCAACTTAACCGATATTCATACTTCATGTATAATAACAAACACTCCATATTTTCGTTTCAAATATTACGGCAATTCATCGTCTTTTCAATTAGTTTTAGTTTTAATTTTTTACGTGGAAATCGTTAAATTGAAAATTAATTGATGGAGAAAATATTATTCCAGGCTTTGTGTTTATTGGCAACGATAATGCTTAGTAAAGTAAAATGATTAATTAAATTTTACAGGAAAAATATTCATTAATTCTCTATGAAAATAATAAAATTTGAATTATTATGAAAGATATGTGAAAATAATAAACAACATCAACCATATGTTCATTTCTGGGTTATAATCCATCTATATGCAAATATACAGGGCCATTAAATCCTCCATTTTTACGTTTACTTCAGCCAAACATTCACACACACAATCGCATTTATAATATTATTAGGATAATCCTATTATTAAATTTCGGCATGTTAAATAACAATGAAGTTCAATAGCTGTCCATAATTTAAAAAAAGAAATGAATTGTACAAACTTTTAGCAGGTGATGTCGTTGTTTATGAGTAAATGAATTATTAGTAACAATAGTAAACCTATCGTTATGTAAGAGTTTAGGATTCGCTATATGTCAATTTTACTGACACTGGTATTCGTCACTATTAAAGCAGGACTTAATGTAATACAAAAGCATATATACTTGACACTCTTTAACAAAAAAGAAATATGGTAATGTTGGAATACGAGAAATCACAAACATAGGTTTCAAGAATTAGCAGTGAGCCACAGAGTTATATCTCCATGCTCTAGCAAAGGTTTCATAGCATTAGAAAGTCATATACCAATGGCAGATCGTCCAAGTGTCCCTATTTTATGTCAAGATTAATATCTTACATTGGCAGAAAGATGTCTGCACTGCAGACACAATCGACACTTGCAGTAACTATAGATGTAGTGATAAAGGCACTGGTCTGAACGACAGGCGACCCGCAATTTGCCTCTCTCTTACATCGGCATACGTGTGACCACTGTAGATTCAAGCACTTTATCTGGACACTTACCTGTGGAATCAAATGGTGCTTAACTACGAATCTTGGTTCGAGATATCTCATTCCCTGGTTATCGTCGTACAACGATTTGAAGATAACTTGAACTTCCGAGTTATCATGGAAATGGGGTAGAAGGGCTTTGGGTGGGTGGGTGGGTGTAGAGAGTGATAGTGTAGGCAGACTTCATAATAGGCGGCTGCTCAGCCTTCCATATCATTGATAGTGGGTCTGTAATTGTTATGAATTACTAGATGAACCTTATATTCATCCTTAAACCTTATATTCATTTGTTTGGAAGTGCATTAAGATCGCCATTCATATTCCCAGATGTTAAAGCATGTATTAACTTCACTCATTTGATTGATGGATTGATGATCTGGAAAATGGGGTGAATATCACAATATTTCTATCTCACACCGACGAAGCATGAGTAGGACACAAGTAGCATCACTAACAATGAGTGTCCCATAGAGTTGCAAAGGCTAGAAAAAACCCGGTTTAAACCCGGGAATAAACCGGGTTTTTTGGGAATAAACCGGATTTTTCGGGAATAAACCAGGTCTTTTGGGAATAAACCTGGGAATAAACCAGGTCTATTGGAAATAAACCCGGGAATAAACCGGATTTTTGCAACTCTAGTGTCCCAGCCCCTATCAACGAGTCTCGCAAAGTTAATTTGCGACACTCGTTGATAGAGGTAATGAGAATTCAAAAATTTCTAATACAATGTTGGAAATGTTTGCTTCAACAATTTATTAATGACCTCGTTAAAAGCTTGAACAAACGTTAAACAACTTGCGGGGATACAGGAGGGTAAATAAACTGCTGTTCACTCTTTTATTTTCTTTATTTTTAAAAATAATTATAATCATATTTTGGTGGCTTACATTTTAAACATAATTATTTTGAAATTTAAAGCATGTCTTTCTTTATTCACTTGTACGTTAATGTTAAAAAACGTTATTATATACGCTTAAACCGGTTTTACTTCCCTACGACTTAGCGTTTCGGAAATATCTTTACTGATAGTAGTTACGCTTAAATTTTGATATGAGTATATTTTAAATAAATTTAGCCAATTAGCTATTCCTAGTTAGATTTTTGTTTCGCTTCAGGCGGTCCTAATTAATTCAAATATCTGAAAATTATTTATTTTGATAAAGAATAAGAATTATTTCTTATAAAATTGTCCTATTTTATTTTATCTCTTTCAAGTGTATCTTTTTATTTGCTTGAAAATTGAGATAGAAAGTATTCATTTAAAGATACAAACAACAATATGGTGTTTAAACTTAAACCTCCCACTCCTACAATCACAAAAAATGCAATAGTGAAACAAGTGGTGATTATATAGCATCTTACCATTCTTGCACAGCTTTAAAGATGTATAAAATATATTTTAATTTAATCTATATAATAATAATAATAATAATAATAATAATAATCTATATAATAAAAGCGCAAAGCATTTGACTGTGATTAACAATTCCGGGATGCCCGCTTCACTTTTTCATATGCCAGGCGTTTGTACTTTTTTGTACCATTGTGATTGTTAATTTTGTATTGTTTCCCCTTTCAGACATATATATTTTTTTTCATCAAAATGTTTTTTTTTCTTTTAAAGTAGTTTGTGAATTTACTTTTTAACAAATTAATTAAAATTTGTTTAAAGCATAGCTTGCGTATTATAAAAATCTATTGTTTGTGCTTCTACAAATTAACTTAGTTTCTCATAAATGACGTAATAAGATTACGCCTTTAGTTTTTTATAATGAGACGATGAAACGCTGAGTTTGTATTGTTTTCGGCATTCAGAGATAAACGAATTCAAAAGGATTCAAACGAAATCACGTGCGAACATCTACATCTTTTTTTCTGAGGACCTCGGAGACGACCGTCTAGACGTGCGTAGCCCGGATAGTATAATTTAACCATCATACGTAGTATAGAGTATTACTTACCCATAATACGTAGTATAGGGTAAGTCTTGTAATCGTTTTGAAAATCGAAAAATTTTTTTTGACGGATTTACTCGTTTTAGACACTAGAGATTCCGAAAAACATATTTTTAGAAAAAAAATGCCGTCCGTCTGTCTGTGTGTCTCTGTGTGTGTGTTTGTAAACGCTCTATCTCCCGAAAAAATGAAGATAGAGACTTAAAATTTGGTATGTACTTAGTATGTAATAATGGGAAGAAGCTTATTGAATTTCAGTAATCTCGATTATTCGGAACTATTTTTTTGGGACTCTCGAAATATTTGTTCTGATAAAAGATATATAAAACTTTTCAAAATTGTTTATTTTAAGGCATGAATATAAAAGACAATAAAAAAACATAGATTTTGCATAAAGAATGAAGTTGATCGGATAATGAGTTACCGAGATATTTGTAATTATATATTTTCCACACTCTTCCATTTGTCATGACCCTGTATTTCATTCAAATGTCAATTCAACTATATATTTTAATTGGAAATGAGACGCTTAATCCGACGCAGTAAACCGTTAGTTAATAGGATTATCAATTTTAGAGTTATAAGGATGTTTCTTTTACGCAATTCAGTAACAGAGCATTTAAAGTTTATGACGTCATCAAGCCACGATTTTATTCGAATTGCCATGCATTTTATAAATAGTTTACACATGATTTTTTCATACTTTATATTAGGCATATCCATGATGTGTAAGTATTACGGTGGCCCCCAATGACTAGTTTTATAATAAGGATGGTTTTTTATATCCTCTAACTCAAAAAATAAACAAACAATAAACAGGGCAAATACGATCGAACCTCAGCAAAATGAATGTCAAGGCGAATTAAAATTTGTTTAGGCTAACCCTAGTTCATGTTTTCAGTAACTAAATCTTTGAATTTATTCTGACAGCGATTGGGATACAATTCATGTTAAAAGTATTTCATCTTAAGCGTGTTCACCTTAACGAGGCTTGGTTATGTATTTAGTTTCCTTTCGTAACTCTAGAATTATTTCTTGATATTGAATTCGATGTATCTCCAGGTAAAATTAATTGATATCCAGCAAGTTTCATTACTTGAATCAAAATAAACCCCTGAAAAAGATGATGGAAGACAGAACTTAGGAGTAAAAAGCACATTTCGACTAGAATAATCCCAGATATGATGCTCAAGGTAAGAAAAATTATTCTAAATATAATACAGCCTATACACATGGAAATATTGAAAATGAAGATTCTTTAGCTTCTAAATTCGCTAATAAGATAAGTAAAGCAATGGCTGTTTTATTTTCACAAGTTTTTTTAATGTTAAATCGTAGAAATGTAACTAGAAGATCACGATCAGAAAACTAGAAACAGCTTGGGAAATTCTATAATTTTTTCTAAGGTTTTATATGTATGTGGTTTTTACTGCTTAATTAAATATAGAATATTTGAATCGGTGATTGTTGAAATGGATTAAGTCATAGTTGTCCTGTTTTTTTAATTTCCCAAGTCATGTACATAGTGATGAGTGATGGCGTATGCAGACATCATGATAGACGGCTGCGCAACCTTCTATATCTTTGATAGAGGGTCTTTAATTGTTATGAATTACTAGATGAACCTTATATTCATCCTTAAATCTTATATTCATCTGTTTGGAGGTGCATTAAGAACGCAATTCATACTCACAGATGGTAAAGCGTGAATTAACTTCACTAATCTGATTGATGGATTTATGATCTGGAAAATGGAGTGAATATCACAATATTTCACACCGACAAAGCATGAGTAAGACACAAGTAGTATCACTACGAATGAGTGTCCCAGCCCGTATGAACGAGTCTCGCAAAGTTAATTTGTGACACTCGTTGATAGTGGTAATGAGAATTCAAAAATTTCTAATACGATGTTGGATATGTTTGCTTCAACAATTTGTTAATGACCTTGTTAAGACCTTTCAACACTGAATTTTTAAATTAGTACCTCCCAAGCATGCTTATGTAGTACCCGGACTGACAAAAAAAGGTCTCTTTAAAGCGCATACTCAGAATATCTTGAAAAAAAAAAATTCTAATGAAACGACTCATGTACGTAAAAAAGGATCAGTCAAATTTAGCTGCGGAATCCCAGTAGAAAATCTGTAAAATAATAAAATATTTTTCAGTATTTGGCGCAGAAAGACGCGATTTGGCAAGCAACACCTTTTCCTCTCCAAATGCAAGCTATTCCTGAAAATTCCTGGTTAAACGAGTGTTTAAATGTGAACTCTGCGAATTTTGAACTTAAATTATTAAATAGGTTATTATTTTTTCTATAAGCTCTTACAAATTGGGTGTTGCTGAAGTTGTTTAATTTTACATGGTTTCATAAGCTTTAAGCGTATTTTAACAGTAACTGCCCGATTCAGAACGTTCTCATGACACATTTAAAATTTTAATATTGAATAATTCGATGTTTCTAAGGCAACAATTTTTTTCTCTTCTCTTCTCTGACACTAACAATATCGAAGGCAAATTGACACTGCTGAAAACCAGACATTAATTTTTAGTTTGAAACATTTTTAATCAACTTAAATTTTGTTCTAAGCAGTAGATCGTTAATTTTCATCATATATACAAATAAATGTATATGGCAAAACCGTAGTTATAAAAGTGTATTTATTTAAGTTAAATTAAACTAGTTCAATATGAAAGAGCAGAAAAAGTTTTTCCTAAAAGAGTTTTTTTCTTTTATTTCGTTGCGTCGCCAACCAGCGATAAATCGCCAAAAACACGAAATTTTTACAATTTTTTTACGGAGGTTATATCGAAGTTCCGCAGCAATTTTTTCATAAACATATATGTCCTCATAAGAAGAATCTTCTGTATTTAAAAAAAAAAAAATCTGAGTATGTGTTTATGGAGACCTTTATTGCGAGTTTCTTTCTGCACGAAACGGTCAATAAAGTTGAAAAAAACCTTGAAACAGTCTTAAAATGCGAAATGGCTAAATATAAGCTTAGTTCTTTTCAACAATCACCGATTCATATTTATTTATAATATTTAGCTAAATTAATAAAGAAACAATATGCAGAATAATTTAAAATAATTTAAAAAAAAATACACGAAAAGGCAAATCAGACGGACGAAAACAAATAAAAATCACCTAAGAACAGTATCGCAATTTTATCAAAAGTGCAGAGTGCCTCACTCAAAGCAGAACCCGTTTTTTTGTTAATAATTTTTATGAATAATGAAGTTACAGACAAACTTTAATATGCCAAAAAAAGTGAAAAAATTTATATAGAATTACCCACTTGTTTAAACAGCAAGTCGCTGTCATTTCAAGGTAAACAAACTGAGAATAGTTCACAGTTAGAGATCCTACATTAGAGATGTAGGACTAATGCAGGATCTCTATTCACAGCGACAGCGGACTAAGAAAGTCATCTAATGACATCAATGGGATGTTATTCTGAACTGCATCTTGATTTTTATCCTTCAACTTATGAAAGAGTTCTTGCCATAATTTATGTAATTCGAAAGATACAGAATCGTAATAATGAAGTTGTAATGAAAATTTCAAAGGGTTTAATCTGTAATGTTTAAAATGCCATAATATCACGATAAGAGCTGAGATTTCTTATTATTCGTGCCAAATACCACTGACGTAAAAGCTTTTTATTTCGAGATATAACTGATGCTATATATTGTGTCACTGACTAAATGACTGTGCGCTTCCACCATTTCTCGTAATGCCGTCATATTTTATGCAAAGCAATGCATATTGCCAGAAATTGAAATAAAATATTTGCATTGCTAATTTGAAGTTATGAACGAAAATCCATGTTCGACTTGGAATGAGATTTCTTACATTTTTGAGTGAATAAGTGGCTTGCGAGCTCACAATGTATTTTTATTGGTTTCAGAACGTTTGACTGGCCTTTGCATACATATATTTTTAAGGTCATTTTGAATCACTCTGTAAAATCTAGCAATTTTACTTGGGTTTTTAATTTTTTAGAATAATTAATAAATTAAGCTTCTGTATCGCAAACCTATTTTCTAACAAGAAATAATATTTACATTATAATAAACCTTCATTTTTAATAAATTTATCCACCAGCCATTTTATCAGTAGCGGTTCATGTTTAGGCACTGCAGCCTCTCCTATTTTTGTCCGATATTATTGATTACATTAAATATAAAATCTTTTTCCTTTAATTCCCTCTTTATACTACACTGAGAAAAAAAATACCTCCTTCAACTAGAATAAATAGTTAGACTGTTACTAAGTCCCTAAACTAAAAATATAGAAATAAGAGCTATGCGAATAGGGTAAGCAACAAACCTGAATAGACAAAATGATCGAGAATTTCTAGTCTCTTGTTTTCTTGGTGACGAAACGATAATGAATCGTGTAAATGGCGAGAAATTATCGCTTTATTTCTAGAATGGATTTATAAACTGGCATTATAGTTACTAAAACTAGCGTCTTGTCTTCTCATCTATTTGCGCAGACATTTTTAAATAAGTTTGACCACGAGAATATCGGAAAACACTCTTGAATTCTAGTAGGAGACACTAGAACTCTCTGGCAAAGTGAACTAGAATTTATAGGGATGACATAAAACTATTTTTTCTAGAGCCACAATTTAGATTCTAGTTGAGAAGGGCAGATTTTTTCTCAGTGTAGTGCATTTTATAATCCTTATGCTTAACATCAGTAACTATCCTCTATTCCATAACAAATGATTAAAATCCTTGCCTGGAATTGTGCGCTTGTTGTGCACGTTATCCGAGACAAGAAGCAGAATATTAGGAAAAAGAAGGCAGTACTTACTGCTCTTCCATTTCCAATACTGGTTATTCTTGATTTTTCGGCTAAACATTTTCTGCTAGAGCTATCTAAAAGCTGTGGAATTATGAGAATTTTCAAGGCGTAGCGCAGTATTTGGAATAGATTAGTAAAATTTTGCTGGCTGCTTTTATGAGATCATGTTTTAATAATGTCTTCATTTTTTACAGAAACTTGTATTGAAATTTTATTATAAACATAGAATTTTTATTTTGAAAAGACACCGTAAAACAAAGTTTCGTTAAATTTGATGTATAAATATTTCTATGTAGTGTATAAATGTTTGTATATTGTATAAATGTTTAAAATTGGACAAAAGATATTGTTTCAAAACACATTATTTTCATTTATTTCTACTTTTCTTGAAAATTTTGAGTACTTTTCTGGTATTTATTTAACCACATTTAAAAAAAAAAATTAATTTAGAGGGCATCTTAGAATCTAGAATTTTTTTCTTCTAATACCAATTATTAAATCTATCTAGAGAAATATGGGAATTTTTTACTCACTAGTAAAATAATGGCTGAAACTTTTTAAACGGCAACTCCTTTGTATGTGAATATAGTTGCTTCTATTGCAGACCAAGCAAAGTGAAATGTATTTGAAATTTTAGTTATTACATATATAAAAAATTATCGGCAATAAATAAAACCAAACAACAAAATATTACAACCAGCAAAGTATAAAAAAAGTAAAAAAAAAATGATTAATTTATTCATAAATAAGTATTGCCAAAACAATTTGTCACTTTTTTAGAAATAAGGCTTACATAAGAGTTTCAGTTCTAACAAAATTAACATTTCTTTCACTGACACCTAGTACAATCCTACCCCAAAATCTCTTTCTACATAAGTAATCCTAAAAGCTTTTTGACTTTCCACTATACGTAATCTTAAATAATCTCCCAAAATCCAATTACTGCTGAAATTACGCTAGAGAATCTATTCGTGACTAATAATAATGGTGGAAGATTGTGGATTACAAAATCCGACTTTATCCTAAATCCTTTATGCATTCAAAGGACAGAGAAATGCCTGTATTGCCGAACAAGCAGAAAATGTACTTACTAATGTAAGAAAAATACTAATGTATTATGTTTTCTTCAATATAAGCTTTTTCTTTCATTTCTAGATAACTTTAATCATCCATATGTGTTTTTTTTTTTCTGTAAAGGAAAATATTTATAAAATATTGTATGTAGTTTATTTTCTTGCCCAAAGAAATTAGTGCTTTAATATAGTTGCGAACAACTACAAATCATCTTCACATGAATATTTTGCTACCAAAATGAATTTTCGTAAAAATATAACTTAGTATTAAAAATTTAAAAATTAGCATTTTTAGCGACAAAGTCCTATTTTTAGCACAGCGGACTTTTTTTATTGTCTCAATTTTAAACTGCTGCTAAAGAAACATGGTTTCTACATACTTTTAGAAATGTACAACGATTGTAGCAACGACCGTCGCTTTGGCTTCGGCTTTTATTGCTCCTACAGTACATCTATATCGCATAATTTCAATTTTTATATCATTGGACAAGCTAAAAATGTACTTTCGTATGAAATTTGTTTGAAACTATAGCTCAATTTAGTGACTTTTAAAAATATTTTTCAAGCATATTCGTTTTAGAAAATCTATCTCAACAGTGAACATTTCTGGCATAGTTACCACATTTAGCAATTAATTAACCAGAGCAAATTGAAAAGAAAAAAAAGCAGATTAATTCAGGGGTTCCATTAACCACTGAAGCGAGAAGAAGCACTATATTATTTGGGGTCCCTTTATTCAGAATAATTTTTCTAAATTCTAAGTACATTGAAACTCATGAATGCTACAAGTAGGGGAGACCGGGCACGTTGGCCCATCTACGATATTTTTCAAACTATTCGGTAGATGACAACATTACTAGCAAAGAAATGCGTGTCTTATTACGGTTTGTTATACCACCGCCCCCTGAATACTAGGCCTGCGCGCTGAAAAAAATGGCGGCTGTCGCAGGCGGAATCGTTTGTACAGTCCCTCGAGCTTCAACACCAATAATAGCTAAAAGTTATCTTTGACTTATTTGATCTCCGTAAAACAAGGCGAAGAAAACTTTTAGAAATTATTGGTGTGGAATTTCGAGGGACCGTTCAAACGCTGAAAAAAAAATCGGCCTACGACATCCGCTATTGTTGTCAGCGCTCAGGCCTAGTATTCAGGGGGCGGTGGTTATACCCACAACAGCGTCAGCACCGAAGAATCAAACGAAAGATACTTCAAATTTTCACTCAGGTAAGTTTTTTTTTTGCATTTACAAATAATCGCTTCTGATTTGTTTCTAAATTAAAGTTTTACTTTAGTGAATAGCGATCTAAAAGACCGTTGTCCAGAGCTTATTTTCTAAATAATGATTTTTTAAAATTAACAGAATATTTTGATACGGTGATCAAAAACCAATATGGCAATATGGGGAAAGTTGGCCCAGTGGGCCAACATCCCCCGCAGTTTGTTTTCTGCATTCATAAGCCTATAAAAGTTAAGAAAATTGCATAGTGATGTGTGTTACTGGTCAGGGTGGTATTAACTAATATGCAAATAAGACAAATGTGTAGTAGGCCCGTAAATCGGAGGAACCCAGCTTTATAAACTGAAAAAAAGTAATAATAAAACTAAAATTCTATAAAAATATCATTATATATAATCTAAAATTTATAACTTATCTATATTCACAAATTTTTTTTTCTTTTATTTCGTAAATAACAGACGTAAAAACGGTGCAATGTAAAAGAGACTCGAGGACTAATTGTTTCTTGAAATCTAGGAAGTTTACGAAAGTTTATTTCCAGAAACTTTATTATAAAATTATTGTATTAGTTTAACTGTATTCTCTATTACTAATAAAAACTGTACTTGACATTATATTTAAGATTTCTTTAAAAGCAACTAGCCTTAATGTGGGTGCCAATTTAAATTTTGTTTAGAGCCTGGTGGAGCTGCTGCCTCATCTCTAGCTGTCAAGTAGGTTCTTTAATTAAAATCAGACAGAGGAAGGTTCCATAAGAGACAATGAAAGTTGCTCTTCTCGAAGTGAAATTGAACAAGAGATCAATCAGGGAAACAGTAAAATCCATCCAGTGAAGAAGAACAAGAGGGGAAAGAGGATTGATTCCCTATGTTTTCGTGGTTTTAAATCATTCAAAAATAGTAAATCAGGAGAAGAGTGTAGTCAATGTACGAGGTGCAAACGTTTGGCACACGAAACATGTGTCTCTGGAGACACGATATTTTATGTTGCCATTCATTGTGATGATGAGAAAGATTTTTTTTGAAGGCAGTAGTTAAGTTGAACGAAATACCTTTTCTTATCCTTTGCATCTTTTATATATACCAAATTAAAATTACATTTGATATTTTATGTGTTTTTTCATTTCCGTGAGCAATCCGAAAATCAAATCAATTTAGAGGGTAAACCTACCACGTTCGATGGGACAGGTTGTCCCAGTGACTTCATGTCCTGCTGAGCTTTATATAGAAACTATTAATTAATATTTTTCAACATTTCTCAACATTTCTCATTTTTCAACATGGTTATGCTTTAAGGTGTGCTGATTGCCCAAACTAAAAAAATAAAAATAAAATAAAATAAATAAATAAATAAATAAAAATAAAAATTTTAATAAAATAAATAAAAAATATTGCAGAAAAAATGGGCCAACTAGCTCCGGTCACCCCTATTATTCCCGTGAGTGGCTTAGCCGAGTTCACACATATTTCATTAAACAATCTTTTTTATATACTATAAAAGTATAGCATATATAGTTATTGACTGTTCAGTAACCCCAGTGGTTTCTAACCAGCATATCAGGATGCTATATGCTTCGTTAATACATTGTAAAATAAGACATATGTTTCTTGTTTTAAGAAAATATAATATAACCACGAACGAAAATATACAATAACCTGTTCTGAATTACTAACGATTCCGAAAACCGTTCTTTATCTTTAGAAACCTCAGAAATAAATATATTTTCGAGATTTAAAGAAGCATTTATAAAAACAAAGTTTTTTTTATTTTTATTTATTTTTCTTTTTATTGCTACTGATTTTCAGAAGCATTTCCGAGTAGTTTTCATAGCGTATTAAACAGTTTTCTCAACCCGAAATGAGTGTTTTGTAAACATTTTCAAGTTCAACAAGCATGTTTTACAGACAAACATGATAGATTAATAGCATTAACATTAACAAAAAACAAAAACAAAAACAAAACCATTATTTTGTTACTCTTGCATATATAAATTAAATTAAGCAGCTGTAAATGTAAACATTTTCATGTTCAACAAGCATGTTTCACAGACAAACATGATAGATTAATAGCATTAACATTAACAAAAAACAAAAACAAAAACAAAACCATTATTTTGTTACTCTTGCATATATAAATTAAATTAAGCAGCTGAAAATGTTTAATTAAGAACTAATAGCATCCTAAAAAACTATATTTTTGTCGAAAAAAACTGATTATTGCTTTTTAAAAACTATTCGAGAACATTTTCGAAAATCAGTGGCATCGAAAGAAACTTTGTTTTTAAAAATGGTTTTTTAAACCTCGAAAATAGATTGGTTTCTGAGGTTTATAATTATAAAGAACGCTTATCGGAATCATGGGTAACTCGGAAGAGGTTATTGTATATTTTCGCTCGTAGTTATATTATATTTTCATAGATTAAGAAACATTTTTGTCCTTTTTTACAGTGTAGCTATACACTGAAAAAAAAAAAAGTGTTGATTTTACAGTATAATACTAGCACCCCAGCTGGCAGTATTATGCCGTAAAATTAACAGTAATAAACAGTAAAATAAGCAGTAATACGCTGCCGCGTTATGCTGTATATTACTCTGCCAATATTATACTGTAAAATCAACATTTTTTTTTTCTTTTTGCAGTGTAAGTTTACATTCAGATTGCACGATAAGATAAGTTTCATAAAATGGTTGGGATTTTCTCTTTCATTAAGCAAACTTTCTCCTTTAATAAATAAATAAATAAATAAATAAATAAATAAAAAATGAATAAAATAAAAATAAAATGCAATGTAAAAATAAAAATAAAAATGGGAATCAAAGTCCCATTCTACAGTCATTTTTGGGCCCTTCTTAAATGTTAAACGGGAAGCTCGTGTTTCACGTCACTTTTAGAAAATGACGCCATGGATTAATCATAAGATCAGATTAAACATGATGTACCGCACTGTGGCGTTAAGCTGAAACCTGTCAACGAAAAGACAGATTTTCATTTTATGTTGAACATAAAATTATTATCAGGCTAAGTTATGTTGGTAAAAGGTACGTTAAAGTAGAATGTGCTCGAAATTGTATTTTGATTTCGCTAAAATAAACACCGATTCTCAAGAGGAATATCAATAGTGGGGGTTTATGCTGAATTGCCGTATATTCACGGCTATATACTTTAATTGCTATTTTTCTAAAGCATCCTTTTGTAAAATAATAATTTATTATTTTTATTATATATTATTTGAATAATGCAATTAAAAAATATAAACAATAAATTTAATTTAATTTGATTGACAAGAAATTTTTTTTTTTCAGATTTTAATATCGAAAAAACCAACTAGATTTAAATCATGCAAGTATCTTTCATTTTCTTTTCTACAATGGTATAACCAAGTGTGTATGGTACGGGAAAAAAACTCAAATGATAGCACAAATAAAACTTTAAATCGTTTGGAATGCTTAGCGTTTTATTAGCTGAATTTTTTATTATCCCAAAGTATTGGGAAAATTCTCCTATAATTCGTATCACCATTTATCTATCTTTGTTTTCAATTTAGTGGTCAACCTGCTTAGTCAATTATTAAAAAAAATAATAATTTATTAATGACTTTATTTCTGACATTACGTTTTTTTTTTTTTAACTTTCCATTATTTACTTTATGCTACATGCTTATACTCCATAAGTACAAAATGAAATTAAAGTAAAAAATAAGTTTATAAAATACTTTTCCAACTTTGAACAAGTATTTGTTTTCCAGTTTGAAGTAAAGATAAGCAAAATACATTCTTGAAAAAGAAATGACAAAGGGAATTTCTATTTATGTTATTAGACGTCATGAGATATCTTCTTACTGAAATATCTAATATGCATTTCTTCAAAGTATTATTATATAAAGTATAACAAATGAAAAATTATACTTAGTGAAGATTCATTTACAACTTCACATTATATAATCTTATATTTAATACAATTATTTAATCAGCGTGTCTGTTTATACACTTCCGAGACAATAACCTTTCAACAATAACCAAAACAAATATCAAACAATAACCTTGAAACAATAACCTTTAATGCGTAAAATTTAACAATAAGTATAAAACTAAAAATAGTTTTTAGGTGCGTTCGTAATTATATAAATACGTAGCATCTATAGTCGTCGTCTGGTCCGTCCGTCTGTTCGTCTCTCTGCATATAACAGCACAGAAACTACCCAGCCGAATGGTTTGAAATTTAATATATATAATCGATGCAAACTTTTGTCGAGTCATTTCAAATGTTATCAAAATCGAATCAAAACTTAAAAAGATATTAATAAAAGTTTTCTTTATTCTATTAAATCATATCCCTTTGACTTTGGCTATTTTTTTTTAATAATCCTTAATTTGAAATTATAAAATAATATACATAATATATATATTGGAACAGCTACATTTCAAATCTGTTAAGGCACTTTGAGTTATTCGTATTTATTTGTAATGAAAAATTTTGCTACTGTGTTTTTGTAAATCTTTTATTTTTCTTTATTTTTTTTTCTTCTTTATCTTTATCTTTATCTTTATCTTTTTTTTTTTTTTTTTTTACAAAAACTTAGATGCTTTTCTACCTACTTAACGTCACTCATGAGGTGAAAAACAAATCTTTCAGAATTAGAATATATGAAGAGGGTGGTAACATGTGGAGTTGAAAGAAGCCGCTATCTTAAAAGCTTTTGCAACGTAGGTCCCCGCGTTGAAAGGTTGACGCCTAGTGATCGAGATGACACTAGCTGTATTAAAGATGCAACTTTTAAATGACATTTTCGGCACAGCTGTTGAACGCTTCATCACCTTAACCACTCAAAGATTAAGTAAGACGAAACACTTCTTGAAGCACCCAGTTCAGTGCTGTATTGCTGATGTCAAGATCATGCTGCCTTCTACTGAAACAAAGAGGTAGGGGGGGGTATCCTTTCCCCTTTGATCCTCCTTTTCTACATGATCGATTAAAAAATTAATTAAGGGAATAAATTAAGAGAATAAAATACGATAAGTAGCTACATATCAATTATCCGAAATGACTGGAGATAGACCATCTTCTGAAATTCAATTAGTACTGAACATTTACCGGTTGTTGTAGAGATTTCATTAGTATGTTTCAAAAGTGGTCATAGTAAATAAAAACATAAGCATTTTACAGATCTTCACAAAACGAATTAAAATTGAATAAAGCACATAGCGCATTAAAAAAAAAAATGGCGAAAACGGACGTTAAGGTAGAATTGATGACTTTCCTGAAAACCTATCATATACAGAAAATTAATTCCCTAATAAATGATATTTTAATGTATTTAGGATATCTAAATGCAAGTTAAAATATCGTTAATTGTTATTGGACATCATTGAGTGCAAAGTGATATAGAATGTTTAAAAAATATTCAAAAACATTAACAAATTCATACATATTTTATAGAAAATTTTGAACATGAATCTATAGTGAATGATGCACCTTGTAAGAAAAAAATGGAGATAATCGCAACAAAATGGTGGAGGAAATTTATAAAAATTTAAAACGTGTAACTTAAAAAAAAAAATTCATGACTATTTCATTGACATAATTTTATTTCCAACCTCATTTTAGCATTTTTGTAATTTAAATTACCTACTTATCTCGCAGGTTATAAACTTAACCTCGTTTCAATCTTTTGGGACACCCTGCAGAGCTAAGATGTTTTCGACTTATAAGTTACTACAAATCATATTTAGGAAAAATTAAGCACTATAATATAAGTCATTTTTAAATATGCGTTTTATTGAAATAATCATTATAAAATATTATTGAAAAACTAATACAGGTTGGTAATTATATTAATTACTCCAACAGGTCAAAAATTAAAGCTCTTTACTTTTTTGGAACACCCTGTATCATTTAGAAGTTTCTACTGTATTTGTACAATTCTTAAATAAATCATTTTTTTAAATATGCTTGTTATCCAAGTAGTCATTAAAAAATATTGTTGAAAAAAAATAGATTGACTTTCTTGATTAATGTAAGATATATATATATATATATATATATTAGAATCAGCTGCCTTTTACTTTTTGAACTGACTTCTAAAAGGTTTTGATTTTCGAAAAGGCTCTTGGGAAAATGATAAAAATAGAAATAAAAAAATGAGCAGGAGGTTTAGAAATAACACTTTCGAAAAAATACATCTGTATATACTTTATGAAGCATGAAACTACGAAACTGAAAAAGAAAAAAAAAGAGAGAGATTTTCTTTCTCTGTCCCTCATTCTAAATTAAAAAGAAAAGTTTAAGCTTAACAAGATTTGTTAAAAATTCTTTTGTTTTGAATGAAGAATATATTGTTAATTTTATTGCCTCAAGGGCTTATTAACGTTAGAAAAGAGTGAAAAAAAGATAATTTTTTTATTGCTTCTTGTAGAAATTTTATAAATTTTAATTGATTTTAAAACTTTGACGATTTTATAGTAAGTAAAGATGATTATGATGTGTTAAAAATACATATTTTCAACTTAAAAGAAATGATCAAAGACAGATTGATAAGTAAAATTATGTAGAAAAATTCGGCAAATGTTAATTTTATTGACTAATACACTAATGTTAGAAAAGAGTGAAAAAAGAAAATAATAATAATCCTTAGTTTCTTTTAATTACTGCTAGCACTAACTTTTATAAATTTAATTGATTGTTTAAAACTTTAAATGATTTTAAAATTAATAAGATAGATTATGATGGATTAAAAATATAGAATGTAATAATAATATAAAATAATATAAGATGCCAATATAATATAATACATTTAAGATATTGCTAAGTAAAATTATGTAGCAAAATTCAACAACAAGAAAAAATCCCTTTTTATTATTTCACTATTTCATTTTCATTACTTTCCCGTATTTTTATTTATTCAAGTTTCAATTGGTAAGACATTCACTGCATAATTTGATTTCGTAGAGTTTAGAAAGAGCAAATATTATATAATATTATTAATAAATTAATATTTAATGCTTTGGAAATTTTTCCATAGAAAATTTCACACGCCTTGCATTCATAATATTCAAATTTTAATTGCTTAATAGGCGTATAGCCAACATAGTGAAAAAGTATCCAAGCCGGGACTCGAACCCGGGTTCGAGTCCCGGCTTGGGTACTTTTTCACTATGCTGGCTATACGCATATTAAGCAATTAAACTGATGGCCCGGGTTCGAGTCCCGGCTTGGGTACTTTTTCACTATGTTGGCTATACGCCTATTAAGCAATTTACTGATGGCCCGGGTTCAAGTCCTGGCTTGGGTACTTTTTCACTATGTTGGCTATATATTAAGCAATTAAAATTTGAATATTATGAATGCAAGGCGTGTGATATTTTCTATGGAAAATTTTCCAAAGCATTAAATATGAATTTATTCAATTATCGATGCTGGATTTTCTTTGATTTCGTGTTTGCCCCAGTGTTGGTGGTTCACGGAAAATATGTCATCTTGTGCTGCGTTTGTAGCCTTGGCAACATGTTATAGTGAGAAAGTTCCAGGCTGAGTATCGTTCCCAAGTTGTTCAGTTGGTAGAATGTCAGTGCGCTACACTGATGGTCCGGATTCGAGTCCCGGCTTGGGTACTTTTTCACTATGTTGTCTATATGCCTATTAAGCAATTAAAATTTGAATAATATTATTAATATTCTTAAAAGCAGAGTTTGGCGTGGTCACTTGTTTATAATATCACTATTTCCAAACAATAATTTTCGTGATAAATTTCTATAGCAAATGTTGCAGAAATTTATCATGAAAATTATTGTTTGAAAATAATGATATTCTGGTACTCAAAAGATAACCCCGCCGACTCCTGTAAAAGGATTGTTAAACAAAATTATCGATTAATTTATGAATTACGTAGCGTTTTTACATGCATTCAAAGTAACATAGGTTTCTCCTGCTTCTTAAAACATAAGTAAATGTTCAAATAAATCTTTAAAAATGACAGACAAGAAGTAATTTCAAAAAGAATAATAGATAAATTGAATTGCAGAAAATAAACACAAAATAATTCTGAATTTTCCGAAACAAGCCATATATGACATTTTTGCTGCTTTCCATTCATCATCAGTGGTATATTTAATATTTAAGAAATCATCTTTCATTTATTTGACATAATTCACAATTAATTTTTTTACTGCATTGCAAGACGCTGCTTACTGAGTTATCTCCTATACCCTATATACACTGCTCAAAACAATTAAAGGATATTGCAGTTTTAGGTGGATTTTGCATCTGGGAAACTTTTTAGCTGATTGATACATGGTCGACAGACATAGTAGGTTATATGAGAATAAATTACACATGTTTGGCAGAAAAAAATGCATTTTATTGCGCATTTGTGTACAAAAGGAAAAAAACACAATTTGTGCATATGAGAAAAAATGAATAAGAAAAGGTGTTTTCTTCAAAGAAAATCATTTTCAGTAGGGGGTATGGTTTCCACGGGCGGCCAGCAACGTTGAACACCTTTGAGGCAGGGACTCAATGAGGCTATTAATGACGAGTTGGGGTATTCTGCCCCACTCTTCGAGAAGAGCTCTTTCCAGTTCTTGGAGAGTTTGTGGGGGTTGTTGGCAGCCAGAAACTCGTCTTCCTAGAGCGTCCCAAACGTGCTCGATTGGATTCATGTCTGGAGAACACGCTGGCCATTCCATTCGAACGATTCCTTCCTCGAAAAGGAAATCCTCCACCAGGTTTGCACGATGTGGCCTGCAGTTATCGTCCATTAAAATGAAGTTATCTCCGATTGCTGCAGCGTAAGGGACTACAATAGGTCTGAGGATCTCATCCCTATATCGGCGACCAGTCAGAGCTCCATCTCGAATGATGTAGAGGTCAGTGCGCCCATCAATGGAGATGCCACCATACACCAACACTCCTCCACCGCCAAATCTGACACTTTCGTGCACGAACGCAAGATTATTCCTACTGCCACGGTCTCTCCAGATGAAAATACGCCTATTATCCGGATGCACAGAAAAACGGGACTCGTCAGAAAACAGAATATTGCTCCATTCATTTCTCCTCCAGTTGACATGCTCGGTTGCCCATTCCCTGCGGTCGCGACGATGCCTTGATGTTAATCTAACACATACCATCGGTCGGCGAGCATACAGACCTACAGCATGGAGCCGGTTTCGGACAGTCTGAGTTGAAATCGTGGTGCCTGTAGCCGAGCGAAGGTGTTGTTGGAGAAGAGTAGCGTTCATGTTTCGGTGTCTCCGAGCTGTTAACGCTAAATACCGATCTTCATTGGGCGTTGTTGCCCGTCTACGACCTTGCCCTGGTCTTCGGCCTGCACATCCACTCTCCAAAAAACGGTTCCAGATCCTGGAAATGACACTTTGTGACACTCCAATGGCTTGCGCTACTTCGGCTTGAGTTTGGCCCCCTTTTAACCTACCAACAATTCTCCAAGCTTCTGAATCTGTCAAATGACTTCGCTGAGACATCGTACTCATCGAAACAAAGCAATCACTGAATGCCGATCATCCTTGTCTTCATTCTCTTTTATCCAGTTGAAAGTCAAATTTCATTCGTTGCCGCTGAAGCGACGTTTTTGACGTCGAACTCAAAATTTGCATACTCCACAGTTTGAAAACCAGAAAAATTTGCATTTGTGATTCTCTTCTTCTATTTTCAGCAAAAAAAATTTCGTTTATATCTTTATTTTATATAAAACTTCAAATATCCTTTAATTGTTTTGAGCAGTGTATGATTTATAGTCAAGACTTAATATGCTCGAACAATTCTTGTGGCAATATCGACTTTGACTATTCACTGACTATTTATTTTTCATAATTAATTGCATTAATTGTCTATCATTGATTTATGATCTTGTGCGTTATAAGATTTAAAAAAATAAATAAATAAAATTGAAATTTAGCTCAACTGCCTTGCAGTTTGTCAAATGTACAAAAGTCTACAATTTCTACTTGAAAAATATAAAAATTTTGTTTAGTTTCTTTTACCGCCATGCACAATATTTAGAATATCAAATGCAAAACATTCTAATTTGTCAAGTTTGTCAAACCAGATTTTATACCTTATATTTCTTTTGTATTGCTTATTATGTGCATTCTTGCTTCTTATGCGCATTTCTATTATCTCTTCAAATTCCTGCATGTTGATTTACAAAATACAAAATCTGCGATTCATAGCTATTCAAATTTCATTCTATGATGATCATTTTCTGTTAGGCACAGGGTTTCCACTGGCGATTATTATTTTTTTTTATTATTTGGTCTACCATCATTTCAAAACAATAATCTTCGTTGTAGATTTTTCCTAATCTCCAAGGTTGATTTTTTTTTTTTTGGTTTTATAGGTCACAGAAAACAATCATCTCGGTATATGCAACATGAAATCGTGCACTGCAATGGGGAGTTGGATCAAAATATAGTTCTGTAGAGAGTGCAGTATTTTGGTCTAAATGCTAGTATTTCACGAAAAAAATATAAATCACATAAAGGTTGAAAATATTAAACTGAGCTAAAATGCAGTCTTACTATACACAGAAAATATAGGGTCATGTTATTTGGAGTGTTAAAATATTTTTTTACGAATTCTTGTATTTAGACCAAAATACTGCACTCTGCACAGAACTGTACTTTGAGTCAACTCTCCATTGCAGATTGATAAAATAATTATAATTGAACAAACTGTATTAATCCAATGTCTTCCCTGAAATATGGGTACATTATATTTAAGAAGATACATAAATATAAAAAAGAGAGACATGTAAGAGATAGATATCAATAGAAACGTTGGAAGTACTGAATAATAAAAAAAAAATTAGATTCTTTTTGACCCATTAAACTAGTTGAGTAAATCTATAAAGTACGAAAAAATTAGTTCTATTATTTATAAATTTGCCCCCAATTGTCCCAGTTGCCATTTGTTCCAGTTTTCAATCCCAAGTTTTTGATTATAATACAGATCTGTTAATTTGATAAAGTGATTTAAATAAATAAATAAATTAAAAATTGATTTTTGTCATTTAGAGTAGAAAAACGTTGCTTACATTGGCTAAACCTTTTCATACCTACTGTATTTGATTTTGGAATAGCTTTTTTAAAAGCATGTTACTGATAATTAGCCTTAATATATATACATTATAAAGATGAAACGCGTCAATCATTAATACTAAGCACAGAAATAATACTAGATATCGCGACATACGCTATCGCTTTTGCTTTGATTGCATATGTCTTCACTTCTAACTAGCCGTGGATTTATCCATGCGTAAATACGGGTTAGGTTCCCTTAGAAAGACCCCCACGAAGGGCACTCCACCCGGGCCTATATCCCATGTGTAGATAATTGGCCGTCAATAATCAACCCAACCCAACCCACTTCTAACTATCGCATAAATCCAAATTTTATTCCATCGAATTGAACAAAAACAAAATAATATGTACTTTCAATTACAGTTTATTTAAAAACTACTATTAAACTACTATATTAACTACTATATTAAACTACTACAGTAGTGGCCATAATTGTGGAAGCCTTTTGGGATAAATGCTTTTTTGAAGTTTGATGGCTCATAACACCAAATATTTCTTAGTAATACCATAAAAGCTATATACCACTGAAAGGATAATTTAATCAAAAATATCATGGAGTGCAGTTTGTTCAATTATAATTATTTTATCAACCTGCAATGGGGAGTTGAATCAAAGTACAGTTCTGTGCAGAGTGCAGTATTTTGGACTAAATACAATAATTCCATAAAAAAAAAAAAAAAAAAAAAAAAAACATTTTAACACTCCAAATAACATGAACCTACTATTTTCTCTGTCTAGTAAACATGCCTTTTATCTCAGGTTAATATTTTCAACCTTTATCTGATTTATAATTTTTTTTCATGAAATACTAGCATTTACACCAAAATACTGCACTCTCTACAGAACTGTACTTTGATTCAACTCCCCATTGCAGTGCACAATTTCATGTTGCATACACCGAGATGATTTTTTTTCTGTGACCTATACACAGGACCTTACTCTTCTACCGCCAATTGCTCTCCTGCACCTTTTCCTGTCTTTACCAGTCTTGTTTGGCGTGACTTAGACATGCCTTTGTTAATTTACTTCCAATTTTTACTCAAATTTCTTCTTAACCATAGCTTTCTACACCTCAAAATATTGTTATACATTGATTTCCGGGTAACTAATCAACTCTGTATGATGTTTTCTTAATTTTACTATGCTTTACTATAGCTTAAAAATTGAAAAGTTTCAAAGAACTTTAGGAAATTGATAACAATCCTAAAAAATCGTGATAAAAATTCTCCTATAAGTACCAAAATATGGCATATATATTTTTTAAATCCTACCCTAGCTTTTATTGACACATTACCAAATAAAATGGAATCTGTCTGTTACTCCAAACACTCATATGCATTGGTAACATTCAAGAAAAAGAAAACTAACTATCATAAACCTAACCAGGTTTTACTGCTTTTATCTGATTATTTAGCTATAACGTTTGATAAAATAATTGTAATTGAACAAACTGTAGTGCTTGTTATTCTTGATTAAATTATATTTCCAGTGGTACATAGCTTTTATGGTTTTACTAAGAAATATTTTGTGTTATGAGCCATCAAACTTCAAAAAAGCATTTTTTCCAAAAGGTTTTCACAATTTTGGCCACCACTGTAATTTAATGCATTTTGAAGATTTTTAAAAATAATTTTCAGGTATGCAATTAACTACCAGCACATGAGGTAACAATAAGCGTTTGTTTGATACAGTAATGGGCAATAACGTTTTCAGTACCATGAAATAAGTAAGTGAAACTAAAGAGAAACGGGCTAGGTACAGACTGGCTATACAATTTGCAATTTATAGATCATGCTTAGAGTTCTGCGGTCACGTGCGGGTTGGGTTATATCCGACCCGAATCCGAAAATTCTATTTCATGTTAACACGGAACCAAACTCGAATCCGACAAAAAACTTTTTGTCAACCCAAAACCAGACCCGAAACCGACACACGTCAACACGAACCCTAGCCGAGTCCGAAATGGAAGAAAATGAATTCATATCTTAATACAAATATGGCAAAAAAGGCTACAATTACATCTCTAATATCAATTTTATCATGCTGATAAATGAATATATGTACTCATTTAATGTTCAAACATCTAGTTTTTTTCAACTAAAACAGTAGTCTAGACTTTTTTTTTTAATCGTGTCAACTAGAATCCGACGTGCGGTTCGGGTCGGGTTCAGGTAAAATCAGGTTACGCAGCCCGATGTAAGATTTTACCCAAGTTTAGCATGGGCACCTTCTTCTGATTTTTAAAATTAATCTTCAAAGGAAATTTATAAGTAACTAGGGCATTCAACCCAGGAATACTGGGATAGAGAATATATGTGAAAACCATTTATCTTTTTTATTGAAAACTCTTAATAGATTTT
Source organism: Maratus michaelseni (assembly GCA_963931845.1). Taxonomy (NCBI): domain Eukaryota; kingdom Metazoa; phylum Arthropoda; class Arachnida; order Araneae; family Salticidae; genus Maratus; species Maratus michaelseni. Next base: position 423,201,180 of record OZ007589.1, on the reverse strand, counting down.
TTTACATTTAATAATTTTTTTAGATTGCCTCCTAACAACACCAAATAGAAATTTTAAATGAAATATGTCAACTATATACTCAAATAAAATTTTGAAATTTATGAAAAGTGGTAATAACGTATTGGCCTCGTAGCAGAAGTCAATAGTAGAAGAAATCGTTAAAAATTTCATTATATACAGCAGTTTTTTTTATTCTGATAATTTCAGCCGTTTTAAGCTCTTATTTCAATTCTATGTCTGTTCAATTTGTGTTTTATTTATACTATTTTATTTATTGCATAATGAAGTTTTAATTCCGTTACAGAAAATTAGCTGGAAATAAATACTGAACTTTTTATATTGTTTAAAATGGAAGCGGATTAATATTTTGTAATCGTCTGCAATCAATAGAGATTCTCTTTTAAGAAAAAAAAATCGAGCTTGAAATTTAATTTAAATTCTATAATATATGAGTAAATTGCGATACAGTTTTAAAACAAATTGCATTTGAAATTAGATTTTTTCCCCTATATAACGGCGTAAAAATTAGAAATGTGCAATGCTCAGAAACTTAAAAAATTGCAGTAGCAGAAATAACAAAATCGAAATTTCGAAGTCAAGTGTTGCCATTCGCAAAATGACGTCAGCGTTACTCACGGACACGTTTCTCCTTTATAATATAGATAGAACATATACAATGAAAAATAACCAATTAAAGACTATAATTTTGCAGAATTATTTTTTGTTTAATATTTAACACCAAGTAATATTCGTTGAAGAAGAATAACAAACAATTACCGGATTTAAGGCAAAATTGCTAAGTTTTAAAGAATGATGTACAAGCGCCTATGTTACTTTTTAAAAAGTTTGTTTATGAATAGACAGATAAAACACATTTTCTTCTCTAAATTTTAATTCATTGCGAAATGTCAACTTCTATGTATAGTGTTTTCTTTTTCGTACAAATTTAATTAGAGAAAAGCCTGAAGCAAACATTCGTCTCCGTTGCTCCTTCTCAAAGCTAATACAATATGAAAGAACTTTAACGAAATTTTCACAAAATAAATACTTGAAAGACACGAAATTAAAACTTTATCAGTTAATAATTAATTACTTGAAATCAAGTCAAATAATTTATTTGAGTCGTTTGATAATCATTTTCATTTATAAGATGTTTACTAAAGTATTTATTTTTAACAAAGGGAAAAAATTAATCTTAAAATATATTTAATTACTAAGCTTTACAAAGTAGCTTATTTCTGAGACTAGCCTATTATTCGTTCAAAAGAGTAGTAATATGTTTCTAACAGATATTCAATAAAAGTTATTTTAAGATAAAATTATTTGGGTGACGGCTTTAAATTTGATATTTATGTCAGAATTTACATTTTTATAGCATGTCTAAAACAATATTTAATAAATGAGGGGGATGTAGTATGTTAATCAAAGAATTTTCCTAAACTCAACTGAAAAATGCTAAAAATTAGATAATAAAATTTTACGGAAAAACGACAGTCACAAAAACTAAAATTTTAGAGAAACATCAGATCAAAGTTACATAAAATACAACTTAAAGAAACTTTATACATTTGAATATATGTATAGCGTGAAGATGAATATACATGTATATTGTGTATATGAATATATGTATGCTATACACGAGATAAAGTACCCAAAATCCGACTCCTCGTCCAAATTCGTCCCCTCCTATATCTTTTGCAGATAATGTTGTTAACTGTTGGCATGCTTATGAAACTCTTTGGTACTCTTCAGTCAAGCACTGGCAGTGAGATGGTAAAGGAAGTGTTGTTTTATAGCGGATTGTTTTTCAATAACAGTTTGAACAGAAGCTGGTTAAAGTTTATACTATGCTTGAGAAGAACATTCGGATGGTAATTTTTTTGCCATTGTATGATAATCATTTGTCGATTATAGCACCATGTTCGTGTTCAAACTATCCATAGTCTGCGAGCTTCATCATTAGACTTACTATTTGCAATTTTTTTTTATTCGTTCTAGTCCTAAATTAGTCTGCCCCCTCCAAGATTCTCAAATACGTCCCAGGTTGAATTTAAGGCAACATCTTTTTCTCTTTTCGGACATTAAACTTATAATCTACGAATTCAATTTTATTCCACCAATCAATAACCAATTCCACTAATCAAAGCCTTACAAGAAAAAAAAAATAGCAACTTGAAGAGTGTATAAACAGCAATTAAAAAACGATAAACGCAGATTCTTGACTCTAAAGACCAGCAAGAACATCATTTATGAAACTATCCAAGAAGAAATCAAGAAAGAAACGTGATTCAAGCTCCCGAGATAGCGAAGATTGAACGCAAGTTTTACTTGTATCGACCGATGACGATGGCAAAGGATGATGTGTTACGTTTTATGTGCGGGAAATGGTATTTGTAAGATAAGCAAAGGGCATTAAGTTAGCGCACAAAATGTTTTAAATGGTGTAACGAAATGTATTTATCGTCATCTAGAAAGAATAATTTTGAATGCGATTTTTGTTTTCATGTATAAGTAATCACATTTTATTCATACAGTAATCAATAATTAATCCGATTGCACGACTTTTTTACCCAAAATGTTTTATTTGTTTTTGTACCGAAAAACGAATCAAATCTTATTTCAGCGGCTCCTTCTACACTGGAGCCCGGGGAATATGCCCCATTTGCTTCCCATCCTAGTTTCGGCCCTGAACATGCTTCAGTGAACTTCAAAAGCATTTTAAAAATTTGCGGAAATCCAAACATACTTTCGAAAGATATAGCACGTACAGACAAACAGTTGGACATAATGATGGACGAACAGACTGCTAAATAAAAGTCATAAACACTATTCAACTCCGTTGGAGTTTGAATAACAAATAAAATGCAAAAGCAGTGGTACATCTACACTAATATTATCTATATTATAAAGCAGAAGCGTGTCCTTCATAAACGCTAAGCATAAATGTAACACTAGATGTCGTGCCATATGCTAACTCTTTTTCTTTGATTGTATATATATTTGCTGTGAAATATTGCGTACCTTGATTATTTACACTATCAAACAGAACAAAAAAAATTACTTTAAAATAAAGTTTATTTAACACTTGTAACTGAAGTTACTGATTTTTATTGATTTTTTTTTTTTTAATAATTTTGTAGTATATAATTTTTTTAATCTCTCAATATGTGAAATAAAAAGAAACATTTAATTGCAACAATAATGTAAAGTGACATTTGCAGCGTCCTAAAATAAATATGCAAAAATAATTGGAAGCTGTTAGCGTTACCATAAGTTGAATATTTTAGCCCAAGTTTGGTTATGTCTCCTTCTTCTAATATAGTTTAAAGCTCTTTCGAGATACTTTCACAAACTTTATTTGCGAACAGTTTCTTGAAAACATTGCATTATTGCTGTTTATTTTACAAAACATTTCGATTCTTATATTAGCATGAACCAATTCTGATAGAAAAGATTACTCTTTAAAAACTTTCAACACAAAAGTTTGTTTAGTGTTGTTTTTTCAATAATATTTCAGTGAGTTAATATAGCTCATATTCTTTATATTATTTTAATTGAAAAAATTATAAATGTACTATAATAGTATAGGAATAAAAGATCTATTTCTATATTACCAAGAAAGTCTTGAAAACAATTACCATAAATATAATTTTCAATTATAATAATTCTGATGTCAGCTTCCCTTAACGTATTCACTTAGACAACGTACAAAGAGGAATCAAGTATTATACAAAAGGTTTTGGAACAGGGTTTTGACTAGTGCTCCCGATGCGATACGTATTTCAGTTATACGTTTAACCGATGTACGTTTATACGTATAATACGTATTTAAGAAATACGTATACCTTAAAATATACGTTTAAACGTATCCGGATACGTATAAGCGTATATCGGTTAAACGTATATTTCAAGCATCGTATTTACTTTTAATGCCAATGGATCTCATCAGTGTTACGTCATTGAACGGAGAACAAGTTGGAAATCGGTGGCGTTACTTTAGCAATCTGTATAATATGTTTCATACGTAGAATCTTGTTATTTTTCCTTATAAAAGATTATTGCAAATATATAACGAAAGTAAAAATACTTTTTGTGCAAACAAGGAGAATATACACGTTTCAGATTTATTGTAAATCCTTATTAAGTATATTCTTTCATAATTTAAAAAAATATATATTTATTTTTGTGTGCGCATACTCAAATTGCGCCCGGGAGGTCAAATGCTGTTCTTTCCACGGTGCTAATGTTTTCTACTCTGTGTTAATGTCTAACGCAATTTCATTTTTTAACCATGGCACTCGTAATATTTTTTATACAAAGTGTATGTGCATTACAAGATATTGTTTTTTTAATAATTGTTGTTAATCTTGACAAATTTTTTGTGTTAGTACCTAAAAATTTCGATTACTTATAGCCTGACAAATAATCGTCACTGCAGGTTTCAGAACGCGATCACACAAGATTAAAATGACTTGCCTTCTCTTTTCTTTTTTGCTGTAAAACGTATTTTCAAAATATTTTTACTATAGAAAAAAGTAATCTTAAATAAAATAAAAGTATGTTTAGTTAGTTATTTGTTACGGCTGATTATCTGTACTAGGGATATAGGCCGGCGGGGGGAGTGCCCTCCGTAGGGTGCTTTAAAAAAAATAAGATGATGAAACTTCACAGGAGTTTTGAATGATCAATGTCAGCATAAAATATGAAGTCAATGTAAGTTTGTGTTATGCAATACTAATATTTCGGGCGAAATGTCCACGCTATAAATCAAAATAAGCTATGTGCGTGTGTTACAGATATGGGAAAGGTAAATCATTTCATAATTAATAGTTTAGATTTGAGAGGGAGGGGGGGGGGCAAAATCTAAGCTAAGGAAAAAATAATCCGTTTTTTTTTTTTTTTTTTTTTTTTTTTTTGCGAGTACCGACTGCACAGGACACAGCAACTGTTTCGCAGACCAGCAGGAGAAAGGCATAATTTTTTAAGCAATGAACGAAAGCCGTTTGTACGTTTAACCGCTGGTGTAAGATCCGTATATACGATGTACCGTATATGCTGTTTCGTATAATACGTCTAACCGCCTTGGTCGTATCATACGTATCCAAAATCTGCACCCCTTATAATACGTATTATACGTATACTCGTATAAACGTTTAATAGGGAACGCTAGTTTTGACAGAATACACTCAAATTACGTTAAAACACATTGTTTGATTAAAAATTGCAGTTAATAAAAAGAAAGTATCATCAAATAATCTCAAAGATTGTTACTCCTTGTAATGTAATTGTCTCTCATTGTAATGCAAATGCCTCGCACTGGTCCACTATTTTATAATTCGTAAAAAGGTCAGTGAGTCGCATACAACGTTTAGATTTATCTTACCTTTTTTCAGATATTCCCTATAAATCTCATGTAGATATTTCAAAAATTCAAACTTATTGATAAATATATATTTATTAATAAAATGCATTACTAATACGTTTTAATAATTCCAGAATATCGAAAAAAATAGACATTGAACTATAAGTAATACAATTGCATGGAAATTACTATATTTAAAAAAAATAAAACTTATTTATTCTTAAAAATGAATACATAAATCAATCAATCAATAAATAAATAAAAAGCTCAAATTTAACATTCCCCATTTGTTTGACTTCTTTTGCCTTCTGATAAAGTCTAAAATCGATATTCTTTAAATTAAACTCAGAGACTGAGTTATTATTTATCATTGTTGTTATTACTATTGTTAAAGATGAGAATAACAAAACAAACATACAGAAAATATCTAATATTATCTGCAGCAATTTGCATTACATTCCTGGAATTTTATCCCAAATGTATTCCAAATTAATTTCAGAATATCCTGCTGATAAAATCTTAAACACATCCTTTGTATAAAAGCACATTGTAGCAGCATTTCCCATAAACATTTTATTCCCCTAATGATATTGCACTCCGTTTTAATACTTGCTACTTAAGAATGGTTTGTTTTCATACAATCTGGAGATGCTTAAAATGCAGTTTAAGAGAATTTTGTCTCCAATATCGTGATCATGTTCTTTAAATACCTTGTATAGCGTTTGCTGGAGTTAAAGTGTATAGGTTGAAGATGCTATATGAATGTAAGCACAGCTGGTTTTAAATTCTTGTTATTAAAGTAACACGACATTAAACGTTAAAGTTCAAAGTAAGATTTTAAAGGTAGTGTTTGTTCCAAAATATTGTAATTAAGAATTTCTTCTTCGTCGAATTAAGACGAAGTTCTTTAAAGTTATCCTCTAAGAAATGTATAAAATTGGTCAAACTTGCCAAGGAACTCATTAAGGGCAGTATTGCAAAGGCACTCGCAAGGTAATTTTAAACCAATGGCAGCGTTCTTTTCAAATATTTTGTTTTCGTTTTCAATATTTTTAATTTTTAATTTTTTTTAATTTTTTTTTTTTTTTTTTTTTTTTGCATAGAATATCTAAAATCGATACATAACCGGGTATTTTCTACTTTTTTCGATTTTGGTTGTAGTTTTTTTTTTCTGAAGACACTCTCCGTTTCAGAACCTGTTCCGATAGTGAAAATGTCCCCAGAAAAAAAAACTGCAATTAAAATCGGAAAAGTACGAATATTATAATATACGAATATATAAAGTACGAAGATATCAACCTAGGTATTCTATATCCAAAAAATATTTTAAAGTATTAAAATACAAGCGAAAAATTTAGGTTTGCGCATGTCTTCACGTAAGAGCCTACATCGATCATGCGAAAAAACGCTCAAGCTAATGTTAAGTCTATGGGAAGGTTCTTGGCAGATTTCTCGCTCGCATTTTAATATTTTTTAATGATGTTTTTTGCATAGGATAGCTGTGGTCGATCTCTAACGTGGTTAGTTTTTACTTTTCCGATTTTGGTTCCAGTTTTTTTAAGAACCTTCCCATAAACTTCACATTAGCTTGAGTGTTTCTTCGCGTGATTAGCGTAGGCTCTTAAAACTCCCCAATTCCTCTCGTTAATTTTAAAACTATGGGCGTGGAATGCCTCCGTAGTTTTAAAATATACACTGTAAAAAATGACCAATGTTTCTTATTTTATGAAAATATGCTATAACCACGAACGAAAATATAATATAATCTTCTGAGTTATCCAAAATTTCAAATAGCATGTTACATTGTGTTTTGAATCCCCAGAAACGAATACATTTTCAAAATTTAAAGAATAATTTATAAAAACAAATTATTTTTAGCTGCCCGAATTTTTCAGAAACGTTTCCGAAGGGATTTTATATTGTATTAATTAGTGTCCTCAGCCTGGAATACCTGTTTTTCGAATGCTATCAATTCTGAAGTAAACATTTTCATGCTCAAAAAAAATGTTTAACAGACAAACATGCAAAATTAACAGCGTTAACAATAACATTAAAATTAAGATTATTTCTTTACTCTTTCATGTATAAATTAACTTATGCGGCTGAAAACGTGTACTTGAGAATGGATAACATTCGAAAAACAGGTATTCCAGCCTGAGGACACTAATTAATACACTATAAAAACCCTTCGGAAACGTTTCTGAAAAATTCGGGCAGCTAAAAATACTTTGTTTTTATAAATTATTCTTTAAATTTTGAAAATGTATTCTTTTCTGTGGATTCAAAAGACAATGTAACATGCTATTTGAAATTTCGGATAACTCAGAAGATTATATTATACACTGCTCAAAACAATTAAAGGATGAAGTTTTATATAAAATAAAGATGGTTATAGCATATTTTCATAAAATAAGAAACATTGGTCATTTTTTACAGTGTATCTTCTATCTAAAATTTATATTTTTAACTTCTTTTTTCTGCTACTTTCTGTTTTTTCTGTCTTAAAGGATGTCTTTTTTTTTTTTTTTTTTTCAGTTGTTAAAATATTTATAAAATATATACTTAATTTTATGTGAAATGTTAAAATCTTACTCACAACTCGGCAGCTTTTAACACACAAACATATGAAATTAAGCATATGCTTTAGAAAAATTTTGAGAACAAAGAAATAAAAAAGAGACATCCTTTAAGAAGACTATAAAGAAAAAAAAAAGTTAAAAATATTAATTTCCCGAGGAGATATTTACAATATACGACTGCATTCCATGCCCATGTGTTTGCCATTAGCTAAGAGAAATGCGGAGTTGTCTGACTATCAGCCTTAAAGTGGACCTAACCATATCTTCATGGGAATTCTACGAGGGTGGATTGATATGTTCTCGGCCTGAAAGTAAAAGCACAAAATTTTTGACGAAATTTCATATTATTTTTCAATGTAGTTCCCTTGTAACTTAATACATTTAAGACACACTCTTGTGTGCGGAATTATTTAGTGCAGCCCTGTACGAGGGTGGTTCGAAAAGTTCTCGGCCTGACAAAGAAAATACAAGATGTTTGACACTATTTCATTTTACTTTTCAGCTTGCAACACATTGCATTTCAGAAAACCCTTGAGAAATGTTCATTCTTTGGCGTTTTTGGTCGACGTTCAACAAACGCGGCACGCATTGAGCAGAAAGCTTTTTCATACCCAAAACATCGTGTAAAATATAGTGGATACGGTCTATTGAGATTCTTGCAATGTCAGAAAGTTCGCGTATCGCAGTCGGCGATCATTCAATACGGTATTGCGAATTTTTGAGACGATTTCGTCGGTCGTAGTGGTTTTTGGACGTCTTGAGCGTTCATCATTGTAAATCGATTTCCTACCATGTTTAAATTCAGCAGCCTACTTTTTTTATCGCCGACTGTGAAGTAGAAGAATCCTTTAAGGTGGAATGTAACTCTTTTTGTATGTTCGTGGGTGTTAAACTTTTTTTAACAAAGTATTTTATGACAGATCGAACTTCAATTTTTTCCATTTTAAAAAAAATTTCAAAATTTATTGACTTTACTTTATCACCGAGCAATAACCAATCAACTCACGCGTCTGAAACTCGGCGGCATGTCATCCAAATGATCATATTTTACAAACATCATTGTCATTTGGTCATACTTGTTCCATCTCTGTGTCAGGCCGAGAACTTATCAGCCCACCCTCGTATTTGGTGCGGAACAATCTTCTGTCCATCGATACTCATAATATTAATACGCAAAAAATGACGTACCTATCTGATCTGGCGCTTGGTGCCGAGATCAAATTTCCTAAATTAAAATTCATTTTCTTTTAAGCCCCACCAGTGGCTGAGAGGTTGTGCTCTCGAAGCTGGTAGACGGGAGGTGCTGGGTTCGATCCCAATCGCGCCCGTCGGCCTAATCGTTCGGAGTTTTCGTGGTTTTCTTCGAGCCGTGGATTTATCCATGCGTAAATACGGGTTAGGTTCCCTTAGAAAGACCCCCACGAAGGGCACTCCCCCCGGGCCTATATCCCTAGTGTAGATAATTGGCCGTCAATAATCAACTCAACTCAACTCATTTTCTTTTAAAATTACTTCCCCTAAACAGTTTTTTTGATGAAGAAAATTTATAACAGATGTCCGAGACACACCTGGGGTGGCGCGATTTTTGTTTTTGCGCCATTTTGGCGAGAAAACCCAGTTTTCGAATACATGGTAAACCTAGGAAAATAGCATGTTAGATTTATGTTATTATGAAACAGTTTATTTTATTATAGAACACACACAATTTTATTACAAAACATATAAAATTTATTATAAAACACACACAATTTTGTTATAGAATACAAGCATTTATTTTATTATATAAGACACACAATTTTTATTATAAACACATACAAATTATTTTATTATAAACACGTACAAATTACTTTATTATAAAATACACACAATTTTTAATTTATTATAAAACACACTTTGTCATAAATTATTATAAAATACACATTTATTATAAAACGCACATTGTCAAGAATAAATACAATTGACTTAGCTATAGATACCGGAGAGCTTTAATTAATATAACTATCTGGTCTGCCGGTTCAAATCACCGGGTTGCCACGCCGGACAAAAAATCTCCAATTTGGCACCAAAAAGAACCCCTGGTCTGTCTGCGACATCAGTACCGAAAATTTAATGCTAGACCCCCGATCTGATACTAGGTTCATCCCCATAATAGTGCTCTGACGTTAATAAGAAAATGAATAAAGAAAGAATGAATAAAAAATTAATTGCTGCAAGTTATAAAAGGAAATATAATAAAGAATAATATGTTAATGTTATCTATTTATTGTAATAGGATATAATTTAATTTAAAAAAAATCTAGTTCAGAAAAGTATAATCGAATGTATTAACTTCTGAACTATGTTTTAGAAAAACTAGCTATGTTTTAGAAAAAAAATCATTTTAGATAAAATGTATGAAGCAACCCTTTGATTAATGTAAGAGGATTCTTATGAAGGATTTTTAAGAATCAATCACCCTTTATTTCCTAGATTAACTTCTAATAGATTTTGATATTAAAGAAAAAAACCTGTAGGGCATAATATAGAAAAATAAAAGAACCAATAGTTTTCAAATAATTCTAAAATATTAAATGGTTAGATGCTTTATCAAGTATGGAACAATAACGATAAAAGCAAAATAAAATGTTTTTTTCTGCTGTTCTTTATATCTTATCTGAGATTGATGAAGAACTAGTAACTTTAACGAGCACCCTTAAAAAAATTGCTTTTATTTTAAATAAATAAATAAAAACTGTTATTAATTTTATTACCCCTGGGAATTATTCGTGGAAAAGAGTAAGAAAAAAAGTAATGAAGTTTTTATAAATCTATGTTTTAAAAAGTTGCTTTTAGCAGCTTTTAAGAAATAACAAATGAATAAAAAAAAAGTCAAATTGCCAATTTTCAAAATAAACTTACTAAATAGAAAAAAAGCGCTGAAAAAGATAAAAAATATATCATAAGTGAGAAATGTTAAAGCGATCCAGAAAAATATGTACAACTAAGCATTTAACTTTCAAAGTTTCTGTCTGTTTTTCTTTTTCTTTTCTTTTTTTATTCTTTGCAAAATGTAGATTGCATGGCTTAATTTTGTATGCATTTAACTAGAAACTTTTTTATTTGAAAATCCTACATTTATTTATAATTTTTCATGATATAAAAAAAAAAAAAAAAATCCAGCCATCAGTATTCCACATCAGCGAACATATTATTTTATTTAAAATGCAGCAGCATAAAGGGGTAAACAGCATTAATCGGAAGGTTCTTTTAACTCTCTAGCATAAAAAAAATGTTTCTACTAAACAAAGAAGGGTATTATTATTTTTTTATTTTTTTAATAGAAAAATATTTAAAAAAACAGTTAGGAATTTTGAAAATCTCGAATGCAACTACAAGATAGTTTAAAAAATTCTCTATATGTCCTACTACCGCTTAGATTCCATAGGAACATGATTGACAGCTTGGCCTTTTTTTTTTTTTTTCTTTTACTCAGAATTAAGAGTTTATACCTGAAATACTAAAAGAAGGCCTTTTACTTTAACCACGAAATGTTTGTAATTGAATAAAGTAAAAATTCTGGTATGAATTCGGAATTTCTGTATAAAAAAAAGAATTCACACTGCATGCGTTCAGTAACAAATGCAACTGATGTGTAAACAACCACCTGATTATTTTTGTCACCTCTACTTTTAACTAGTATTGATAGAGATATCTTTAAATATATATACAGGGTGCAAAATGTTATCTATTGCCGACCTTTAATTTCTCAACCGTTGGTTGTAGACATATAGTTCCAGTTACAAAAGCGTTTAAAATGAGGTAAATATTCATGTTGTGGCGTTAATTAAAGTAAAAAATCAATTTTATAAAAATTACGAAATCTAACTTTTTATACGGTCCCCCGGTCCCTACAGTCATATTTCGTAAATGTTTGCACATATCATAACAAATACAACACAAAAAGTTTGACTTGTGTACGACAAAAAATAACACAGTTATTAAATTTCAAAGTTTGAGATTTTTTCACATGATTTTGTCTTTCATTCAGGGATCAGTTAAAAAATGAACTAGATTAATTCGAGATCGAAATCAGGATGCAATGTCCTTTTTACGGCAAAACTACCTTTAGCCGACATCGCTAAATCGGTGTATCACCAAAGAGGATTATTTCATCTAAAAATATGAGTATGTAATGCAAACTACATTTAGTAACATAAAACGTCTATGAAACAGTAATGAAGGTATTTTAACCGAAAGTTCAACAGAGTTATCTTTCTTTGAGCAAAATGTGATCACATGACAAAAAGTACTGTAAGAACACAAAAATTCGGAAACTGACACCGTATGCAATGTGAACTACATTTAGTAACATAAAACGTCTATGGAACAGTAATGAAGGTATTTTAAGCAAAAGCTCAACAGAGTTATCTTTCTTTGAATAAAAGGTGATGGCATTACGAAAATTGCTGTAAGAACACAGAAATTCGGCAAGTGATACCGTATATAATATGAACGTCATTTAGTAATATAAATCGTTTATTAAAGGGCAGTGAAAGTATTTTAACCGAAACTTCAACTTAAAACTCCCATCTTCCTTTCACTAAAATGTAATGACATCACGAAAAGTGATGTAAGAACACAGAAATTGGGCATGTGACACCGTATGTAATGTGAACTACATTTAGTAACATAAAAGTCTCTGAAACAACAATGAAGGTATTTTAAATGAAAATTCAACAGAGTTACCTGTCTTTGTGCAAAATGTGATGACATCATGAAAAGTGCTGTAAGAACACAGAAATTCGTCAAGTGACACCGTATGTAATGTGAACTACATTTAGTAACATAAAACGTCTATGAAACAGTAATGAAGGTATTTTAACCGAAAGTTCAACAGCGTTATCTTTCTCTGAGTAAAATGTGATCGCATCACGAAAATTGCTGTAAGAACATAGAAATTCGGCAAGTGCATATATAATATGAACGTCATTTGGTAATATAAATCATTTATGAAACCTCAATGAAGGTATTTTAACTGAAACTTCAACTTCAAATTAAAACTCACAGCCTCATTTGAGTAAAATGTAATGACATTACGAAATGTGATGTAAGAACATAGAAATTCGGCATGTGACACCGTATGTAATGTGAACTACATTTACTAACATAAAAGTCTATGAAACAGCAATGAAGTCAACAGTCTTTGTGTAAAAGAAAAGAAAGAAAGAAAAAAAAATTGAAGTATCCAAACTTGGTTTTATAGATGCCGTCCTGGACATTGAACATATGTTCAACGTTTTCACTCATAAATTTAAAACAATTAAGATTCGTGAAGATCAAAAATACGAATACAAATATAAATAAAGTAATCTATTTCCTTTGAATAAACACATTTATTTCCTTCGCAAAATCGAAAGAGCATTAAATATAATGCTAATTTATGTAAATCTCATAATTTGTTTGAAATTTTGAGATTTTATATGCTATCCTTTGATCATTTCATTTAATTCTGTGGCTTGTTGTATTTTATTTTTATATATTATTACAATAATTCAAATGGGATCATACATAAAACATACAGAAAGCATTAAATGTATCTCATAACAATTAGTTTTGTGTATTTTACTGCACATTTATTCCAAATGCATTCAAATTTTAATTAAAAATGCATTATGTGGTTAAAATCTTAAATATGTCTTTGGCATGCAAGTGTAATTTCGCATCACTTCCCACCATCACTTATTTATACAACAACGCATTTAAATATGCTTTACTTTTGATTGAGTGTTTTAATACAATTTATAATATTAATAATATAAATTCTAGATAAATCTGTATTGCGAATATTTTGTAAAAACTACTCTTGGGAACTACAAATACTTAGGAAATTGTGTAGATATGAAAACAGCTTGCCTTAAATTAACAAGTCCATTGTTACTGATGTTACATGACAACAAACATTTAGTTTAAGCATGCGATTTTAAAAGTAGTGTTTCCAAGTATTGTAATTAATGGTTTCTCCTTATGCAGAAACATGCTGACGTTATTAAAGTTTCATTCTAAATTATATACAGGGAAGATATATGTTAACAATAGAAATATTATTAAAATGTTTCAGCGACGTTTCCAAGTAAGAAACATATGAGTTTTAAAAGTTTGTTTCTCTATTTCAGCAGAATTTGTCCGCACAAGGAGATGTTTTATTAGAATATAACGCAGATGGATTAGAAATAATTCTATATTTAGCAAAGTATAGCACAATTAATTACATATTCTTATTAAATAAAGTTTTATTGTTCACATGTTACGCTTTCGAACTTATTACCAACTTAGTGACAAACTTATTTTAACAAGTAACAAATACAATAAATAATTTCCCTCTTTAGCGACAGTTAAACATTACAGAGTATATTAGATATTATATTAGAATTGTTATTAAAAGTTATGAAAGAACACCATAAGAGATTTATCCAAGTAATTAAATGCAATAATTCAAAAACAATCACAAAAGTAATCAATAAAAAAATTTCAAACGTGATTGCCGCAATTTACCAAGCTATTTCTGATACAAAGGGTTTGTCGAAAACTTTAAAACTGCTGTAAAATAAACAAGAAGGAAAAAATAATGCATTTAGCTAATATTATGAAGCACTTTCCAACATTACGAGGCTACTCTTAGAAAATGTTCACCTTTTCGTTCGGAGAAATCAGAATCGCAAATAAATTAATTTATTTCCCTTTAAAGAATACGTTTTATACAATGAATATCCGATAATCCTAACGCATTTATCACAATTCGTACAGCAGACTGAAAAAAAAAACTTTCAAGGGGGAATTTTTCAAAGGGAGGGTCGAAGGTACGACGTATGTGTAAATCAAAATTTTTGTATCATAAACAATTAATTAAAATAAACTTTTTTGATATTCTAGGGGGCAAAATGCAAAACAATAATAAATAAATTAATAATGAATAATGGTACTTATTAAGTTAATTAATTAATTATTAACAAATAATTAATAAATTAATTAATTAAAGTAATTAATGAACATATTAATAACAAAATTAATAACAAAATGAAAACATCGATTTACTTAGTTTTGAAAGTGCCATTTTTCTCAGTGCAGATGTGTTTCCTATGACAGTGCAACATTTTAATATTTTTAGAACTTAATTAAAAATTAATACGTTAATTTAAAAGCATTTTCCCGTTATCCCGCCAAAGGTGATAAATCTCCAAATATTCTCTGAAGTCGTACAATTGTATACGAGTTGAAACATCAAATAATTTAATTATGCGCCATGCTGGCCAAAATATGCCAAATGTCTGTGAAACTGCAACAATGAAACAATTTAAAGGCTAAAAGTAGAAAATAGATTATAAATAAAAAATAAAGAGTGTAATATTTAAAAATAGGCTTTTATAAATTAATAGTTTAATATTGATTAATTTACGATTATAAATCAATTTAGAAATCCTTAGAAGATAGTTTAAATAATGTTTCACTTTTTCTTTTCTGTTGCCGTATCTTAAAAAAGAAACAGAGCAAAAATTATGTATGTTTTATTAAATTCATTTACTTGCGTTTTCTATAAAGCATAAAACTAGTTGTTGGGGGCCACCGTAATACTTACCCATCATGGATATGCATAATGTAAAATATTAAAATAAAAATGTGTAAACTACTTATGCATTGCAATTCAAATAAAATCGTGGCTTGATGACGTCATAAACTTTAAAGGCTCGATTACTGAATTGCTTGAAAGAGGTTTTTCCTTATAACTCCAAAAATAATAATCCTATTAACTAGCGGTTTAATGCATCTGATTAAGCGTTAAATTTCCAATTAAAATATATCTTTAAAGTGAAATTTGAAAGAAATACAGGGTCATGAAAAATCGAAGAGTGTGGAAAATAGGATTCCAAATATCTCGGCAACTAATTATCCGAGCGACTTCATGCTTTATGTAAAATTTATGTTTTCTTATTGTCTTTTATATTCATTTCTTAAAATAACCAATTTCGAAAATTTTTATATACCTTTTATCAGAACGAATATTTCGAGAGTCCGAAAAAAATAGTTCCGGTTAATCGAGGTTATTGAAATGAAATAGGCTTCTTCCCATTATTACATACTAAGTACATACCAAATTGCAAGTCTCTATCTCATTTTTTTCGGGAGATAGAGCGTTTACAGACAAACAGACACACACACACAGACACACACACATACACACAGACGGACGGCACATTTTTTTTTCTAAAAATATGTTTTTCGGAATCTCCAGTGTCTGAAACGTGTAAATCCGTCAAAAAAAATTTTGATTTTCAAAACGATTACAAGACTTACCCTATACCACGTATGATGGGTAAGTAAAAACAGTGAATTTTCCATAAGTTCGGTGCCCACGTCAAATTAATGTATTATAACGGCAATTTTTGTGAAAAAACACGAATTGCAGTCATGAAATCAGGTGTGATTTTCACGAGAAACACTGAATGTTTATAAAAGATTGTTTTAAATAAAATATTTTTACTTATATATACATATATATATATATATATATATATATTTCGTGTTCAATTTAAATATTTATGCTGAAAAATAAACGAAAATTTAAAAATTCTGCGCTCAAAAGAAAAAAAGAAAAAAAATATTAAATAAATAAAATGTATTAGATAACACAGTGGAACTCAAATATAAATTTCCGACAGAAAAAAAAAATGTACAACCAAAATAGTAAAAAAAAAAAAAAGGATAAAAAAATTATAGAATAAGCATACTTCGAATTTCTCCTCCCTTTTTTAACAAAGAAAGTATTAGTATCCTCTATATTGATTATTTGCGTGGTTTTTACTATCTCTTGGGAAGGTTGACATTTGGTTTTTCCCAAAGTATATTCCTGAAGGGAAAAAAGTTTTTTTTTTTTTTTGCCTGTATTTCAGTTTGAGAAATCCAGTTTCTTTCGCACTATTTTCTATGGATTACTGATAAATGTAATACTTTTATATGCACTCAACTGTAACCCTTTTCACGCAAAATAAAAAATTATATCGCATTTTTTAGCTTTTTCTATGTATTTATTATATATATATATATATATATATAATATATTATTATACATAATATATATTATATGTAAATTATGTTATATATAACAATGTAATATTATTAATATTTATATAATAATAAATAAATAATAATAAATTAATATTTAATATATAAGTTTATAAATATATATATAATATATATTATATATCACCTCATCTATAATATATATTAAATATACCTTATATATATATATATATATATTAAATATATATTAAATATATATTATTATAAATTTTATTAATATATAATTTTATTAATAACTAGCTGACCCGCCCGGCGTTGCCCGAGCCCTTGCAATAAACTTAAATCTCTTAAAAAACGGAACTCTGGCCACGGTCTACGATGGCTTCGGAACCGTATACCCGGCATGCTCGTACGCTCTCGAAAATCTTTTATTCCCCCCTACCACCGCCAGGGGAGCATTCTGTTCTAAACAAACCTCTTTCCGAACGAACTTCTGAGACAGATCCCTGCTGCCTACGTTACTGTATAGTAGGCGCACTACAAAATTGAGCTGGTTTCGAGAAGATTGGAACATTATTAGCCCAGCTATTGCAATAAGGCACAGTTAGAGAAAATAACCTTGAGTGAGATGCCGAGGGGATGTTCGAGTGTCCTTCAGAAAATGACTAATTAGGAGGCCCACTATGAATGCATAAAAATTCGTTCGTTTTGTTTAGCTAGGAACTTAATTACAAAGTTGGCTTAAACTCTTATTTGTAAATAGTGGTAACCGCTACTCATAAATTTAATTTAATGTTATAAAGGGCGACTATTAAGTTAAATATAATGTTTGGAATCACTTCCGTTGAAATCGGAAAGATAGTTGCTGATATATAGAAACGGGGCATAGTTAGAGAAAAACCTTGAAGGAGGGGCCGGGGGGGGGAGAGGGTTGTTCAAGTACCCTTCAGCAAATGACTAATTAAGAGGAGCACTATGCATCTTTCGAAATTCGTTCGTTTACTTAAGCTAGGAACTTAATTACAAATTTGGCTTACCCAATTATTCAGAAATAGTGATAACCGCTACTCATAAATTTAGTTTAATGTTATAAAGAGTGACTATTAAGTTAATTATAATGTTTGGAATCACTTGCATTGAAATCGGAAAGATAGTTGCTGAGATATTAAAACAGAGCATAGTTAGAGAAAAATCCTTGCAAGAGGAGCCGTAGGGGGGGGGGTGTTCAAGTGCCCTTCAGCAAATGACTAATTAGGAGGACCACTATGCATCTTTCAAAATTCGTTCGTTTGCTTAAGGGGTCAGGTAACCTTTGAACTCACAAAATACATGAAAAGGAGACCTCTGTAAGAATTATCATAACTCCGTAACTATTTGACTTTGAATTATAAAATTTTAAATACATATTAATAAAGGTTTATTTTATAAATTAAAATTCTCCAAAAATGTTTACACTCATATAAAGCTTTTAAATTTATTTTAAAATATAATAATTTTTTTACGAAAGCATTATTCTTGCATGTACTGCGCGCACGATTTTTCACATTTGAAATGCTAAAACCATTCAAAAAAATTTTAATGAGTACATATATAATGTGTTCTCAAAATGACCTACGATGAAAAAAATAAAATGAGTAGTTCTTGAGAAAAAAAATTTTTTTTAGATAAATTCGAAATATCGAGTTTTTTTTACTACAAAAGTAGTCATAAATTCTAAACTTGTTACTTGAGAAACATAATCGTAGGTCATTTTGTGCATCTGTTTGGTTAAGACATTCAGTCAAAATTTCATGAAATTCTAACCAATCATTTTTCTTAAATCGTGCTGAATTGTACAAAATTGAACTTGTTTGCAGAAGATGGGAACATTATTAGCCGAGTTATTGAAATCTTACACAGTTAGAGAAAACAAGCTTGAAGGAGGGTCCGGAGTGGGGAGGGGGATGTTCAAGTGCCCTTCAGCAAATGACTAATTAGGAGGACCACTATGCATCTTTCAAAATTCGTTCGTTTGCTTAAGCTAGGAACGTAATTACAAATTTGGCTTAAACTATTATTCGGAAATAGTGGTAACCACTACTCATAAATTTAGTTTAATGTTATAAAGAGTGACTATTAAGTTAATTATAATGTTTGGAACCACTTGCGTTGAAATCGGAAAAATAGTTGCTGAGATATGGAAACGGAGCATAGTTAGAAAAAAAAACCTTGAAGGAGGTCCCGGGGTGAGTGAGGGGATGTTCAAGTGCCCTTCAGCAAATGACTAATTAGGAGGACCACTATGCATCTTTCAAAATTCGTTCGTTTGCTTAAGCGTTGAACTTAATTACAAATTTGGCTTAAAATATCATTCGTAAATAGTGGTAACCGCTACTCATAATTTTAGTTTAATGTTATAAAGAGTGACAATTAAGTTAATTATAATGTTTGGAATCACTTGTGTTGAAATCGGAAAGATAGTTGCTGAGATATGGAAACGGAGCAGAGTTAGAGAAAAAACCTCGAAGGACGGGCCGGGGGGCAGGGGTTGTTCAAGTGTCCTTCGGCAAATGACTAATTAGAAGGACCACTATGCATCTTTCAAAATTCGTTCGTTTGCTTAAGCTAGGAACGTAATTACAAATTTGGCTTACACTATTATTCGGAAATAGTGGTAACCGCTACTCATAAATTTAGTTTAATGTTATAAAGAGTGACTATTAAGTTAATTATAATGTTTGGAACCACTTGCGTTGAAATCGGAAAAATAGTTGCTGAGATATGGAAACGGAGCATAGTTAGAAAAAAAACCTTGAAGGAGGTCCCGGGGGGAGGGAGGGGTTGTTCAAGTGGCCTTCAGTAAATAACTAATTAGGAGGAT
Organism: Maratus michaelseni; assembly: GCA_963931845.1. Taxonomy (NCBI): domain Eukaryota; kingdom Metazoa; phylum Arthropoda; class Arachnida; order Araneae; family Salticidae; genus Maratus; species Maratus michaelseni. The sequence goes on along the minus strand of OZ007589.1, from coordinate 423,181,325 downwards.
CACAATACATCTTTAAAGATTGATTCAGTTGGTTAAGCTAGGAACTTAATTTGAAATTTGTCTTACACTATTATTCGGAAATTCTGGTAACCGCTTTCTAGAAATACACCTTGAAGCTTAGATGTAATTAGACCCTTGCACCTCTTCATTCCCGCAAATATAAAAAAGAATCTGTTAAATAAAGTTTACTGTATTAACAATCTCCATCATAATAATAAATGTCATGTTAAAAAAAAAAAAAAAAAAAAGAACTTAAACTCGACTAATTTTCATGAAGAAAAATGTGCCAGGAAAATATTTCAATCAGTGGGACGTATGTGTAATTTGTCATGTACAGGTGACGCGACATTCGCATGGCTCCTCTACGCTGATAACTTCAATCCATATTGACACTATTTAGTTAGAAATCCTTATTTATGCATCGCTACTCTGGTTTATTTAATTACTTCTGTGAAGAATCGATGCAACCAACCAGTGAACCAACCAACCCAAGAGAATAAAAGCGTATTTTTGATGAGAGTTCTTTGTGCATTTTAATTAACATTTCAAAAAGTAATTAAAATATCAAAATTCTGAAGTAATGGTGCACCAGGAGAGGGTTTGGACTACCTAAATCTAAATTTCCAGCCTTCTAGGTGGGCTAAATTTTCCTAGCCATCGCCAACAGACACACAGACACACAGAGCGAAACTTTCTTTTATTAGTATCGATTAATATAATAAATATATAATAATAATATAAATTAGTATTATTCCATTTCATAATTATTATAATTAGTTATTATTAATTTATTATTAATAATTAATAATTAATAATTAATAATTAATAATTAATAATTAATAATTAATAATTATTATAAAGTAATTAATAATAATAATTATTATTAATAATTATTTAATTATTTGCTAGATTTTAGATTTTCACTGCTTTGAATTAAGAAGCAGGTAATATCAATAATAATGAATATTTTTCATAAGATATTAAAAGATTTAATCTAAATTTTTAAGCTTTCCCTATGTATTTATTTCATAGTAAAAATATGGTGTATATGAATATAATAAAAATTAGGAGTTGAATTGATATTTTCATTGCTTTGAATTAAGTAGCAGGTGATATCAATAATAATGAATATTTTTCATATTAAAAGATTTAATCTAAAATTTTTAGACCATTAATGCTTAATACATTCCAACATAGTTGAAATTGTTTATGAATTCGGTTTGTCTGTCTGCCTGCCGTCTGTCTGTCCATACTCTTAACTCTCGTAAATATATTCACACTGCCATGAAAATTTTATATGTTGTTGAGTTTGTTATATGTTATAGGATGTTCGGAATTGAAAATGAAGTGTGTATAATTTATGGTTCATTTACAGGGACACACAAAAGAATTCCGTTACATTACGGTCTATGAGGGAAAATAGTTTGCGATGCATTTTATTGACGTTACGATATATCAAACATAATGAGATTAATATACATCATTGATATGGACTACAACATGCTTTCTTTGGCGTGCAGACTAAGTAGCATTTATAGTTCGTTTACAGGGATGCACAAAATGATTCCATTACAATATGAATTGTGGAAAAATTGTTTGCGGTGCATTTTAGTGTCATGATATTTCAAAAATAACGAAATTACTGAAGTGGACTCCATGTTTTCTTAGAATATAGAGTGTATATATTCTATAGATCACATGCAGGACTACACGAAAAACTTCGGTCTCGTTGCCGGATATGGACTATAATTGCTGAAAATGGACTTTTACTGAGTTGTGTGTTTTTTAAAATCACTTCTTAGGTGCGTTCGTAATTATATAAATACGTAGCACCTATAGTCGTCGTCTGATCCGTTCGTCTGTCTGTACGTCTGTCCGCATATAACAGCTCAAAAACTACCCAACCAAATGGTTTAAAATTTAAGATATATTATCTTTGCAGAATTTTGTCGAGACATTTCAAATTTTATGAAAATCGAATGAAAACTCAGAAAATATTAATAAAATGTATTTATTAAGAAATTTGAATTTAAAAAAAAATCGGTGTTTTCTTGTTATAGGAGTTTCCGAGGTTTAATCGTCAAGCGACCGATATACTTATTTTATGACAGAAATTGATCTGCAGACGATATAATTAGTTTCACAGAATTAAAAATCATCAAGGTCTGAATATTTATATAACTAGCTATTGCATGAACGTACCTCGTTTGCCGCGTTTGACGTACAATTTCCAACTTGTTTAGATATCTCATTTCATTCTAAAAAAAATAATAATATCCTGTAAGAGTTGGAAAGTGTTTCATAATTTATGCCTTATGCATGATTTTTCTTTCTTATTATCTTCTTTCCTTAGGCTGAACTGAACATATCACTATTGTGATGTTACAAGCAGATACCACATATGTATGCGATATTTTTGGTTCGTGATAAATCCAGTTTTTCAATCAAATTAACTGGTTACAAAGTTTTGCTATTATTATTGTTATTATTATTAATATTTTTAAGTTATATTTTTTAGTTTATTTATTGGGTGATCACATGCTTTAAAATTCAGTCACAAGCACTTTGAGAAATGGGAAAAATGAGTAAAAATACTGAAAACTGAGATAAGCTAAAATCAAGTAGGGGATAGTCGTATGCAGTGAAAGAGAGACTCTTTAAAAACGAAATTTGTGTTTGTACCGATAGATGTCAAGTGGTTCTGCGTCAATTCGTCGCGCACAATTCATCGCGGAACAAATCATCGCGGTACAACATCGCGGAACAACAGCGTCAACTTGTCGCAGCGACAATTCGCCACGGCGACAACTCATCGCAGCGTCAATTCGTCATGATGTCAATTCGCCGCAACGAAAATGTTTTTGAAGGTTATGATGATAAAAAATAGAAAATTTAGTAAAAATGTTTAATGATAATTAGTTTTTTAGATATCGAGAATTATAACTAACAATTTACATGCGATTATATCTAAAAATAATTATCATTAAATCATTTTACTAAATTATCTTTATTTTATCATCATAGCCTTCAAAAACATTTTCGTTGCGACGAATTGACACTACGACGAATTGACGTTGCGACGAATTGACGCTGCAACGAGTTGTCGCCGCGATGAATTGTGCGCGATGAATTGTTCCGCGATGAATTGTGTGCGACGAATTGACGCGGCACCATGTTAAGTGATGCTTTGTTTAGAGTGTTCGCCAAACATATGCTACTTTTGGATGTTATTTCGTTTGGAAGTAAATAAAAGAAAGTAATTTTTCCGACCTATATTTAAAATTGTTTCAGATTATACATTTTCAGTCTAACTATATGTGGTATTTCAGTTCGAAAATCATACGTGTTATGCTACTATTTATATCTTGCATTGTTTCTCTGTTTAATTTTTAAGGATTTAACTCTAGCAACACCGAAGGAAAATGCACGTTCTTTTTTTTCTTTCTACAAATTGACATGGTACACACTCAGACATGGAGCGGTCGTACTCAGAGAAACAGCATCTCTGTATCATTACATTTATATATACCGGGTTTCGTAAAATGGACTGATTGATTTTAAAATTCAATAACTTCCAAACGGTGACAGATATTTAAACAGCTCTTGCAGGAGAGTAATGTAAGATGCCAGGAGTTTTTTTTACTGCGACTCCTGATTTTAGTTTGAATTACCAGCAATAGATGGCACTGCGAGCGATAGGAGTGCAATCCATGTCTAAACTAAAATCACCCAGCATTGATGCGACGGAAGGAGGTTCAATGCATGGAGTGCGTCTCATTCGCTAATGAAATCTTGTTCTTAAGGCTCGATTCTGAATAAGACTTTATTGGTGAATCAGACCCACTCCATGTGTTGAACCTCCTTCCGTTACATCAATGCTGGGTTATTTCTGCTTTTGTCTCGATTGGATGTCTATTGCTCTCAGCGTCATCTATTGTTGGTAATTCGAACTAAAATCAGGAATCGCAGGGGAAAAAAAACTCCTGAAATCATACATTATTCTCCTGCAAGAATTTTTTTTAATATCTGTTACCGTTTGGAAGTTATTCAATTTTAAAATCAATCAGTCCCTATTAGGACACCCGGTATACTCCATAATGAATAATATGTATTACATATGCTACTTTGATATGCTTTTATGTCTTTGAGACATAGATGCTTATAGATAGGGAGCACTGTTTTCACTTTACCAGGCATAGCCACCACTAACTCGCGCCCTCGTTTTATCAGTTTTTGGACACTTTAGAGCAGAGGTTCCCAAATTTTTATTGACCACGCCACACCGAAGCATCTGTAACATCCCGATCCCCCCCCCCACACACACACACATACTCTATAACATATATCTCTTATTTATTCACATGCAGGAAGGCATAATGAGGCTATACATCTTCACATTTACACCAAAAAGAGTTTTGTTGTTTCTTTAAAACGTATCTCAGTGTTAAACAAAAGTGTTTTATGGTCTGCAGTTTTATCTTGATAAAACGCTTGAATAGAAGTTACTCTCACATTTAACATTAAAATTGATTACATTGACATATTTTATAATTGCTTTTAGTAACTTCTTAATAGTTGAAGGAAGGAAAGCTTCGGACACTTTTAATTCTCATCTTTATCAATTTTAAGTAGCCATTATTCCCTCTCAAAATACATTTCTCTGTTTTCAATTTTCCCTTATCATTAACCGACCACCATTTATTATCTATTTTTTAAAATTGAAATGTACATGTGATTTTTTTATTTACTGTGTAGGAGGTCTGCATCAGAGCCATAGATGTTTACCATTTACCCATATTCTTTTTAATGCTATTTAAGATGTATAAATTTCATAAAATTTGCACTGTTACGTTTAGATAATTCAAATATTTTTTACAGTAAATATTTTCAAGACAGTCAGATTTAGATATAACCAGTAGTTTTACGTCTAAAAGTTTCTTCAAGTGACATATAGCGGAGCGAATAGAAATACAAGGATGTAAATCAATAAATAATCGAAAAACTGGCGAAAAACTGTAATGTACATTAATAACCAGAAAAATTAGAGACATGTTATATATTGTATTTTTCATCTTTCATTGGAAACTTTTTATAAAAATTTAACAAACAAATTATTTTTTAATTTTGCATGTTTAGCTTTTACTTTTAGTCTACAACATTACTTAAACAAGTGGGCAAGTGTGATCGAAGAGGTTTCACAGAGGGTTTCGAATAATATTCCTTTCAAAATAGTTTATCTTTCCTTTAATAAATCCAAATAAATTTCATTCTCGTTTTTTTGAAAATCTGAACCGGTCCGATAGCGGGCTAAACCCACTATTATACTCTGTCATAATAATATCTGTCATGTGGACTAAATGCGATATTTAAAAAATATATATCAATTTCAAAATTAAACATGTGGTATAGAGACCTTCAAAATGTTAGACGTCAGATTAATTTTCTTTTTAATTCTCTAATGCCGTCACATTAAGCTGCTTTCTGTATTTACACATACTCATACTCCTTGTATTATTGAGAAATATTTGAAAATTTCCGTTTTATTACCCATATGACACCCTATTAATCTTTTTTTTTGTAATTAGTGAAACTTTTTATTTCATTTTCATTTTTCACGTGGAAATCTTTCAATAGAAAATTAATTATTGTAGAAAGAATTTGATTGTGGATTTTTAACTGTTGGTAACTGCTATAACGAGAAATGTTTAAATTTAATAGGAAAAGGCTGTTAGATTTTTGGATTTTTATCACTCTATATTAAAATAATACGATTTTTTCAAATTTTAATATTTTGAGCTTCATAGTAGGTATTTAGCTATAAGTACACAAATTTTCATGCTTGTAAGTTATGTAGTTTCTGAGAACAGCTCTGTGAAGGACAGACAACGGAGCGGGAGTAATAGGGTTTCGTGAGATGAACGAAACCCTAAAAATTAACAATGTATCTACTGTATCACTGTACTAGGTGTGGTATATAGTGAAATGAGTTCTAATATAATTTTAAAAGGATTTTTTCCTGAGTTCCTATTTATGTGTCATTAAAATTCCATGAATTCGGCATTCAAGATGCTCCCAATTAGCAGATTTATATGCGCAATGGCTATATTTTTTTCAGTCGATTATATCTAGCTCTTTTTAACAATTTTCAACAGAGTTGCAAAATGTTTATGAATTCGGTTTGTCTGTCTGCTGTCTGTCCGTGCTCTAATACACGTAAATATACTCGGTTTGCCATGGAATTGACATATTTTATGGAGATTTAGTATGTCACGTTCGGTATTGAAAATGAAGTGTGTAGCACTTTCAGTTTGTTTACAGGGACATTAAAAAAAATCTGTTACATTATGGGGAAAATAATTTGTGGTGTATTTGAATGATGCTACACTATTTAAACATATCGGAATTGATATATATCACTGAGGTACACTGCAAGAGGCTAACTGCTTAGTATAGAATAAAATGTACATAGCATTCATCGTTCATTTACACTTTACAGGAACACATAAAATAATCTCGTTACAGTACTGTCCATCAATAATAATAAAATAATAAATGCTGGAAGTGCATTTTCAGTTGTAAAAATCGTTTTTAAATTTAACTCATTTTCTGCATATTACTTAGCGTATATAAATTCTATAGATCATATACAGGGCTGCACAAAAGATATCGAGTACATTTCCTTTTACTGACGGAATTTGCTGTTGGGGAATTTTCAACTGTGCTATGTGTTTCCTAAATGAAGTAAATTTTAGAATACTATTTAGCATATATAGATATGTATAGATTCTATACAGGGCTACACAAAATAATTCGGATGTTTTTCCGATTATGGACGGTAATTGCTGGCATTGAGTTTTCAAATGTGCTATGCGCTTTCCAAATACTGTGAAGTTTTGCTATGATATTCGGAAAGTGTTGGAAAGTGTTTCATAATCTATGCTTGAGCATGATTTTTTTTCTTTCTTGTTTATATTCTTTATTTGACCTGCTTTAACATAGTCTCTTTTAGCAGCAAAAATATTTTTCATTATTATTATTCAACATTTTATAAATTTGTCAAAAAATTGCTTTTTATGTCTACATATGAATCAAAGATATGGTAAGCCAGTATATAAGTGTATTTTTTAGAGCAATGATGACTTACTATGATTAATAAAACCATAGAATCGGTGATTAAAATATCTAGAGTATGGTGTGCATAGCATTTACCGTTCATTTAAAAGGACGTACAAAAGAATTCGGTTATAGTACTCTCTATGAACAATAATTGCTGGAAGTGCGTTTCTAGTTATGGTACGTATTTTTAAATTTAACTAAATTTTTGAATATTACTTGTTACGTATAAATTCTACAGAATCTATACAGGGCTGCACAAACGACCTGGAGTACAATTCCGTTTTTTGACGGAAATTTCTGAAAGGTTATTTTCAAAACTGTTATGCGTTTCCTAACTGTACTAAATTTTTGCATACTACGTAGTATATATGCAAATCTATATATCATATGCAGGACTGAACAAAAGAACTCGGATATTTTTCTGATTATTGATGGTAATTTCTAAAATGGGGTTTTCAAATGAGTTATGCCTTTTTTCAAATTGTTTACTTATAAGACTTCAGCACTCACTATATTAAACTAGGAAGTTTTATTACAGTATTCTGAATGAGTTGGAAAATGTTTCATAATCTATTGCTAACGCATAACTTGTTCTTTTTTTTTTTAAACCATTGGGAAAATGGTTGTTGTTTTCGGTCGAGAATGGACCTCTTGACGTCGTCACTTTATTTTTTAAGCGTTTTTAAAGAAATTCTGTAACTTTAGAAGAATTTTTAACAAAATTCTGTAACTTTTGAAGAATTTTCTTTGAATAGGCAATAGAAATGCATAAAATTGTTACAAAAATGTGAAAGTTACAAAAATGATAGATGCAAATTATCAGATATGAGAAAAAGCCGAATTCAAAAATGGACGTCGGATGTGAAATTGTCTTATAAAGCATAAAAGTGGTCTTCAACTTTAATTGTTTTTGTTTTCATTAGTATATTGTAAATTTGGTACTTTCTTGTTATAGCGGCACCCAGGGATGAATCGCCAAGCGACCAAGATTTATCGCCAAATTATAAAGAATGTATGACAATATAACAATATATGATATATATATATATAACATTTCTTGACGTATGTGGCCAAGTTATAGTCATATATGATACATATATGATGTATATGTATGACATGTGTATATGATGTATATACGACATATAAGAAGTAAATAATATGTGTATAATGACGTATAGGGCACATACAGGAGTGTTTGGAATATATACAGTGTGGTTAAAATTAAACTGACGGTACTCAGAGGCTCATAGCTCCAGTTCTACTGATCGGATCCGAATGAAACTTCAAATATATGTTGTGTAAATCATGCGGCCAAGGTTTTCGTAAAAAAAAATTGTTTGAAGTTTCGCTACCAGATGGCGCTGTATGGTTAAAACCATATGCAAATGAGTAGCTAATGTAATTTCGCTATAAAAGCGATACGTATGGTTCAAAGAAATCATACGTCCAAATTGAACATGCCGATGAACAAGAATGAACACACATTGATCGAAAACTTTTTTTATCAGAATGAGAGCAATGCTTCGGCAGCACTCCGTGCTTATCGGCAGATGAAGAATGTCCATAAATGAAGTTAGAGGAACGATTCGTAGGTTTGAAGAAACATTCCTCTGGATGTTGCACCGGAAGCGGACGACGAGCAACTGAGTCGGCAATTGTGGAGGATATTGCATTCAGAGCAGAAGCACTGCTCTCATTCTGATAAAAAAGTTTTCGATCAATGCGCATTCCTTCTTGTTCATCGGTATGTTCACTATGGACGAATGATTTCTTTGAACCATACGTATCGCTTTTATAGTGAAATTACATTAGCTACTCATTTGCATATGGTTTCAGCAATACAGCGCCATCTGGTAGCAAAATTTCAAACTATTTTTTTATTACGAAAACCTTGGCCGCATGATCTACATAACATATATTTGAAGTGTCATTCAGATCCGATCAGTAAAACTGGAGCTATGAGCCTTAGAGTACCGTTAGTTTAATTTTAACCACCCTGTATATGCATATATAAGCTTTGCGGTGATCTTGGAGAAATCATAACTGCATCCTTGGCAGAAACATAACTGTGGGGGCCACTGTAACACGAAAGTACGGTATTTTTTTTTAAGCTTTCGGAACAATTTCCCAATGGTTAATGCAATTTGTTAAATTATATTTTTGTTTTGTTTTTAACCATTGGGAAAATGGTTGTTGTTTTCGGTTGAGAATAGACCTCTTGACGTCGCACTTTATTGACGTCGTCACTTTATTTTTTAAGCGTTTTTACGCGTTTTTAACGAAATTCTGTAATTTTAGAAGAATTTTTAACGAAATTCTGTAACTTTAGAAGAATTTTTCTTTGAATAGGAAATAGAAATGCATAAAATCGTTACAAAAATGTTAGTTACAAAAAGGATAGATGCAAATTATCAGTTATGAAAAAAAGCCGAATTCAAAAATTGACGTCGGATGAGAAATCTTATAAATTTTTAACCATTGGAAAAATGGTTGTTGTTTTCAGTCGAGAATGGACCTCTTGACGTCGTCACTTTACTGACGTCGTCATTTTATTGACGTCGTCTCTTTATTTTTTGTTTCTGTTTTCATTAATATATTGTAAATTTGGTACTTTCTTGTTATAGCGGCCCCCAAGGATGAATCGCCAAGCGACCAACTATCACCAAATTATAAAGCATGTATGACATTATAATAATATATGATATATATATAACATTTCTTGACGTATGTGGCCAAGTTATAATCATATAGGATGCATATATGATGTATATATATGACATGAATATAGGATGTATATACGACATATGAGACGTAAATAATATGTGTATAATGACGTATATGGCACATATAAGAGTTTTTGGAATATATATATGCGTATATAGGATGCACATATAAGTTTTGCGACGATCTTGGCGAAATCATAACTGCAACCATGACATAATCATAATTGTGGAGGCCGCTATAACACAAAAATACGGAATTTTTTTTTTCGAAACATTTTCCCAATGGTTATTGTAGTTTGCTAAATTATATTTTTTTTTACATTATTTTAAATCTGTCTTGCTGTCCTTAACTTTCTGGAATAAAGTCTCTTTATGTATTCCCTATGCTTCTTGCAGAAGGTTTACGATATGCCAGTTTCAAATAAAATTAGGCAGGAAAAATTAAACCAAAAATAAATTCCTTTGGAATCATTCCATGTCAGTTCAGGCAGGCCTGTAACCCACCATCACAGATTTTAATGAAACTGCGTGTGTTTGTTCTTACTATTAAGATATGATCACCAATATTTTTTTTTTACTCCTTGGTGAAATAGTTTCTGAGAAAAAAATTACCAAAATTTTGAAAATCTGCCGTCAGTTGACATTCTTGACTGCTGGGTTTCAAATGTAGCATGTCATAAATATAATCATATTTCAATATCTATTCCACAAATCATCTTCAAATAATTTATTCATAATAAATAGGGTACGCAGCTTATAAAAAAAATTACTGTTACGCTTATAACATTTTAAGTTTGTCTAAAAAAAAATTAAACTTTAAAATCGTGATTTTTTTATGAAAAATAAAGAATTAACAAAAAAGCATTATCAACCAAAGGCGCAGTTTCTATTAAATTTATTTTTGCTGGGGATTATACTTAAAGGTGTTCTTTACCTGATTATGAAATAAAAATAGTGGGATTTTGGATGTTTTTAGTAGTATTTCTTATTTAAAAATATTTTGAGGGACATTCCAAATCAAATCAAGCAGAGTCATTGCATGCAGTTTCCCCCAAGCCACTGTCACAGATTTCAAGAGAGTGCAGTAAAAAATGTCATTTCAATATGAAATCACTAAATAGGTTTCAAATAATTTATACGTAACAAATAATGTATGTAGATTATTATTTCTTGTTTTTTTAAATTTTAGAGGAGACCCTCCCATGTCTGTTAGACATGAATTAAGAGAAGCAAGAGTTTCTTTCTTTTCAACTGATGTTGCTATGTAATCTATACATTGGTCAATATCACTATCAGTATCCAGCTTTTCAATATTAGTGTCTGTATTTAGCTTCTGCAATTTCTGTATTTTTTCCCTACACGCATCACATATTTTTTGCCCAAGAACTGCTTTTATAAAAACAGGAATTGTGTTAACTTCCTCTGAGAAATCTAATCTTACATTCCGGAGAGTTTTTATAATTTTTTTCTTGTGACGTTTGAAAAGGTCAAAACAATATCTTTAGTAAAATTGAGATTTTTGTAAGTAAAATATTCTATTGTACTCACATATATCAGTCAATAAATCGACACTCACACAACTCCTTAGAGACAAAGTCTGTTTGCCTGTAGTTGCAATGGATTCTATTGTACTTATCTTCACCTCTCGTGTATAGCTACTTTTTTGACACATAGCCCCAGTTCCTTTACCAACACTACACTGCTCAACAGCCGACTTATAATCGCTCATATTGCAAAATACTTTCAGTTGTTCAAATAATAAATAAGCTACATTTAAAAATCTTAATAACAATTTATTATCTTAAGACGATAATAATAATTGAACAGCATAATGATTTTAAAAATCAGCTTTTAACTCAAAATACATCTAACGATCACTGTAAATGTGGGTTGTTTATCGAGTCAATAAAGAGAAAAAAAATCAGTGAACTTAATATGCTGGCTGCAATGACACTTTCAACAAAGCTAATTAATTCATGACCATCTGTCATCAAAACCGAAAGATTAATAAGAATAAAATCAGCTGTAGTGTGAATGTGATTTACTGAGATTTTGTTGAGATAGGCACGTCTTTGTGGAATTTTCACCTGTACTCCAATAAAATATAAACATGTACGCTTTTTTCATTCATTCAAAATTAAGTAAAACTGTTATAACAAATTTCTTGTCTTTACAGGAGATGTTAAAACTTCCCTTGTTGACATAACATCATAAAATTTAGCATATGTATTCTCTGTAAGTGTATAAACCATATATATGCTTTATTAAATATAACTAAATAGTTTTTAAATAATTTTGTTTGGGATATATATATATATATATATATATATATATATTAAAAATCCATCTATCAGCAAGATTATGATGCAATAAATCAAATTAAAGATCATTAAAAACTGATTAAAACGACAAAACTATATCTTATTTAGTTTTAAAGAGTTTTTTAGATATAGTTATTTCTAGGGTATAAATATAATTGGCTGTGCAAATTTTTCATGTTTTTGAAACCTCATATCTCAAAACTTTGTCCAAAAGAGTGAATATTGGTATTTATTTTAACCAGCAGCTCAAAGTAATGAAAATATGAGTTTAAAGATTAGGGGTGTCATTTTGAAAATTTCTATTGGACGTTGAGGAGCGAGTGATTTTTCTCTTTCTTTGGAAGGGGATAATTAATTGCTCTCTGTTCTCAGAAACACCCGTGGTTTTACTAAAAAACAATATTATATATATATATATATATATATTTGCATAAGAAACAAACATAAAAGATAATATGAAGAATAAAATAAATGTATAAATAAAAAGTAACCAAAGATCATGCTTCCAGTAAATTTTAAATATGAAAATATTGATAATTTTAAATATGATTTAAACATTACTAAAACCAACCAAAATCCCACTATTTTTATTTCAGATATAGTTATAATATAGTATTATGTACAATTTGAAGTTAAAAAAATGGTCATAGAAACTGCGCCTTTGGTTGATAAAGATCTTTTAATAATTCCGTTATTTTTTGTAATTTTGTTTTTATTTCAAAGATTATACAATTTTTTAGACAAACTTAAAATGTTATAAGCGTAACAGTATTTTTTTTCCATAAGCTGCATACCCTATTTATTATGCATACATTATTTGAAGATGATTTGTAGAATAGTTATTGAAATATGATTATATTTATGACATGCTACATTTGAAAACCCAGCAGTCAAGAATGCCAAATGAAGGCAGTTTTTCAAAATTTTGATAATTTTTTTCTCATAAACTATTTCACCAAGGAGTAAAAAAAAATTACTGGTGATCATATCTTAATAGTAAGAACAAACACACGCAGTTTCATTAAAATCTGTGATGGTGAGTTACATATTGATATTTTACTGCCTGATTTGATGTGGAATGCCCATTTGGTAAAATATTTCAGAAAAACATACACTTTAAGATATAACATTACAGTTTATTTTCAAGCCATTTTATAAAATGCGATATAAAGTTCGTTGACAGAAGTCAAATCATTGGGAAAAAATTGTCATATCAAGAAAAGAATTCAAAAGTTTTGTTTGTACCATTACAAAGTCACTGTTTTGCCAGATCGGGGAATTGTTTTATTCAAAATATCTAACACCTTTTCAAAATAGTAATTTTCGCTTTATGTAATGACAGACATGATTAAATCAAATTCAGTTTACTAGTCTGAAAATTTTTTAGATATTTTTAATTAAAAAAAATTCGCCACTCTGGCAATATTGGGAAGCCTTCCTATACTATTTTAACAAATCATTGAAAAATATTGATAAAGCATTCATTCTATTAAATTAAAAGTTATTGTCAATTAAAAAACATCGAAATGATTATGAATTTTTTTTAATTTATAAAATATGTTTTTATTTTTTTACATTAAAATATATTTAGTCACATAATGAATTTCAGGTTGATTGATCTAAATTGCATAATTTTGAGTTAACAATAAGCTAAAATTTAAGAAGGAAATCAAAAAGAAAATATAAGGACACTTTGCTTCTATTATCGAAATAGTTGGCTTGACAACATATAGATATGACTTCACTGTCTTTGTAATCCGCTGAAGATAATGACTGCGAAATTTTCTGCTCCATTTTTACTTTCTTTTTAAGTCTCTTTTTAAGCCTTGATGACCCATTTTAAACTTTAGTTTGCATACTTTAACTAATATTATGCTAATATAAATGCTAGTAAAACGGCGCGATGCTAGAATTGGTAAGTCTCAGAGGATTCAATGGATCTAAATACCACATTTTTTGTAATGTCCGCCATATTTAAACTGAGAATTTCTTCATTAAATAAAACAAATATTGCTTTATGAAAAATCTGTTTTCCAAATCCCTTGAGGCGTTCGATCCTATATGTACAACTTTAAATATTTTATCAATTTATAATGCTATTAAAACATTCTTGCCAAATCCTTAATAGCTTGAGATGGATGAAATACACACCATTCATTTCTTTTCGTTAAATTGCATTACTTAAGAACGATCAGCTGATATCTGTCTCATTCAATAGATTATATATGTATTTTTATTTTGAAAGAAAATTTTAGCAAACAAGAAATTCTATAAAAAGTTATGCTGAATTAATTTAGTTTTAAAAAAAACACGCATTTCTTATAATTTCCCATTTCACGAGTATTACATTTGTCCCGAAGCTGTTACAGAGTACGAAAGAGGCACTATTATACAAAATATAGACTTCGTTAACGAAATTTTCAAATGAAAAGCAATTGAAACTAACTAAATGAAAAAAAAGTAGCAATTTTGTAATTAAGAAAAGTTTTATAATCTGTAACGTGAATTACAACAGTACTATGGTAATGATGGTACTAACGAAAAGCAATTGTTATCCACAACTCTATTCTATTCTGGATATTTCCTATCTCCCATTTTTACTGTTGCTGTTAGGTTTTTTGGTAAAATGATTGATTACACTTTATTAGAGTCAACAGTATTCTTTTGACGCTAATTCAGAATTTAGGGACCGTTATGTGAAGATAAAATAATTATAGCTATTACCTATGAAACATTGTCATTTGTAACAGTAGTTTAAGATATGATCTAATTCTCGCGTCGCTAATGTGATATTTTTGCGATTTTATGCATTTTACATTAGCGTTATAGTTTGACTGAATGTCTGAATCCTCTTAATTATGAACCCGAATTTCTTTTTACACGAATCAAAAGACATCTGCCCATATATTAAAACAAATATATATCCACACCATGAAGCATGATTTTCACGCAACAGTCCAGGAATTTTCCAGATCTATGGTTTCTTCATGTTTTGTTGGAGTAGTGTGTAACACTTAGTAATACTTATGTAATCCTTAATAAATAGTATGCTCTTCATATTGTTTAAATATTCCCTTTTATCTACGTTATGGAGATAGATGTTTTTTATTAATGGTACAAAATATTTTTGTTTCAATTACAATTGAAATGACCTAAATAATAAATAAGAAAGAAAAAATCATGGGTTAAGCATAGATTATGAAACACTTCCCAACACTACTACAATAGTTTAAAAAACATCGCCGTTTAAGAAGTTAAAGAATATACCTAAGATACATTTTAGAAAATGCGTAACACATTTGAAGATCTGAATTCAGCAATTACCGCCCATAACCGAAAAGGTACTCCAAATTTTTTTTGGTAGCCCTGTATATGATCTATAGATTTATATATATTCAACATAGCATGCTAAAATTCAGTTTAATAAGAAAATGCATAATACAAATAAAAATTCACCGTTAAAAATTTCTAATATTAGACGGAAAAGTGCCTGAATTCTTTTGTACAGCTCGGTATATAACTTACAGATTTTTATACACGCCACATATTAAGATAAACTTTAATTCTTGCAAAAACACGCCTAAAACTACTGAAATCACACTTCCAGGAATCACAATATATAGCTGGCCATGTATCCAGTTCCTTGCAGAGCTCTGCATGGGATTTTATTTATATTCTACAAATATCTCTTAGTATAAATATAAGTGAGCTTGAAAATGCATAGCTGAATTTAAAAACACCTTTCACCAATTCACGCTCATTCTCAGTAATACTTATGAATACTTTTTTGTTAGCCCTGTATATGATCCATAGGATATATAAACACTCCTTAGTATGCAAAAATTTAGTTAAACTTGAAAACGCATATCATAACTGAAAACGCACATCCAGCTGTTACTCTATTCTTAATAGACAATTCTTCGGATACAGTACTGTATCCGAAATATTTTGTGTGTCCCTGTAAATGAAGGATAAATGTTATGAAAATCATAATTT
Source organism: Maratus michaelseni (assembly GCA_963931845.1). NCBI lineage: Eukaryota > Metazoa > Arthropoda > Arachnida > Araneae > Salticidae > Maratus > Maratus michaelseni. The sequence goes on along the minus strand of OZ007589.1, from coordinate 423,165,169 downwards.
ACAGCAAGCATCTTGTAGTAAACTTCTGTAATGTATATCCAATTCATCATGTTTTAAAGTCTGCAGCATAATTTAAAATAATTTGCAAAAAGTTTTTCCCCGTTACACTATTATACAACCTATTTCTTTTGTGTGACCCTGTAAATTAATGATAATTTCTTTGCACTCTATATTTTACAGAAAGCATACTTTAAAACAACTCAGAAATTCATATAAATTTCATTTATGTTTCCAAAATTGTAATATTATAAAAAGAGACCGCGAAAGACTTTCCCCTTAGACCATGATATAACGGAATTATTTTGTGAGTCCCTGTAACTGAAGTTCAAACGCTACGCATAACATATTTTAAAGTAACTTTCTTATAGTATACTTCAATAATACATGTAAATTTCATTATGTTTGAAATAGTGTAACACCACTAAAATACACCGCAAATGATTTTTCCCCGTAGACCGTAATGTAATGGAATAATTTTGAGTGGGCCTGTAAATGAATTATGAATGTTACAGACTTTATTTTAAATATAGAACGTGCAATCGCAAACCTAAATAACATATATCAATTACATGGGAATCTAAGTATATTTACGCGAGATAGGGCTCGGACAGACGGACATACAGACAGACAAACCGAATGCATAAACACTTTTCAACTATGTTGGAGACTGTTAAAAATGCAAAAACCTCTTTCGAGTTACCCATGATTCCGAAACGCGTTTTTTTATCATCAGAAGCCTCAGAAACCAATATGTTTTCGATATTTAAAGAATAATGTATAAAAAATTATAAAAACGAAGTTTTTTTCTTTTGCTGCCCTTGATTTTCGTAAACGTTTTAGAGTGGTCTTTATAATGTATTAATCATTCTCTCAAATTAAAAAAAAGATAAATGTTTCTTAATATACGAAAATATAATACACTAGAACTCAGGTTATCCAAATCCCGATTATCCGAAAATCGGCTTAACCGAAAAACCTTAAAACTCTCTTTATATATATATATATATATATATATGCTGTTATATATATATATATATATATATATATATACATATATATATATATGCTGTATTATCACGCCACCTTTTAAATAACAACACATATGATGCTGTTGCATCTTCTTGCACTTCGAAATGCCTCATCTAGGATCTTAGTAGCCTCATTAAGTGTAATCCTCGCATTCTCAATCTCTTCAGGCTCTTATTCTTCAGCATAAAACACCTCCTCAATTCACCGCAGCAACTATTTCCGCAGCTGTCAAATCTTGTTCATCAGTGGTTGTACCAAGCCAAGCCAAGCCAAGCCTCAAACTTACTTTCTGATACTTCCCAGGAAGCTGCTTCAGCATGTCCAAAAATACTTCTGTGTTAGTACTATTGTCATTATTTCTGAAGAAATAATGCAAGAAAGAAATAATGAAGAAATAATGAAGAAGGCAAGAAATTCGCATTAATCCCATCCTTCATAAGCTCATTTTCTGCTGCGTGCGATGGTTCCGTTTTTCTAACAAAAGGACAGAACTTATGAGGAAGTTTCATTTTTTTGGTAAGTAGTGCCATCAGGTAGAATAAAAAAAAGGTAGCCTCCCGGTTATCCGAAAATTCCTATGGAACCCCGGTCAACTGAAAATGCTTTGGTCCCATGCTTTTCGGATAACCGGGGTTTTACTGTATAAGTACAAACGAAAGTATTCAATAGCTTTTTCCGAGTTACCCTTGATTCTGTAACGCGTTTTTTATCATTAGAAACCACAGAAACCAATATATACTCGAGATTTAAAGAAGCATTTATAAAAACAAAGTTTCGTTTGCTGCTACTGATTTTCGGAAACGTTTCCGAGTAGTTTTATACTGTATAAATTATTTTTTTTAAACTGGAATATATGTTTTTAGGATGTTTTTAATTCCCAACTAAACATTTCAGCTGCATAATTGAATTTATACATGTTAAAATAACAAAATAATATTAATTATAATGTTAATGTTAATGTTGTCAATTTATCATGCTTGTCTGTAAAGCGTGTTTGTTTGACATGAAAATGTTTACATGAGAATTAGTAGCATTCGAAAAACTTATATTCCGGGTTGAGAAAACTTATTGATACACTATAAAAACTACTCGGAAACGTTTTCGAAATTTAGTGGTGGCAAAAGCTTTAACAAGTGGCTGAGGATCATTTCTATCATTCATTACGCTTATCATACAAAAAAAAGAAAAGAAAAAAGAGTGCAAAAGAAAAAAGAAAGTAAAATAAAACGAAACTTAGCTGCCTCAGATTGGGGCAATCCTGTCAGGGTACTACTACCTTGTGTGACTTTTTCCTAAAGTCGGTACGCGAGGCAGGAACGCCAGCTATCTTTGGGGTGCCTTTACAGCCGTATAACAAACATAAATTATTAGTAATATTTGAATTATTTTTAGCTCACAGGCTATGAAAGCCTGAGAGCTAATGTGCTCGTAGGTTCTGTATGTACGTAACGATAACTCTTGATAAAAATATCCGATTTGCTTCAAATTTTGTATATAGGTTCATTCTGATAAGACGCTTCTCTAATTAGTTTTGGGGGTTCATTGGTTAAGTATAAAAGGGGGGACGGGTATTACCCCCCCCCTTAATTTAGATGCATGGGTTTTACATGCAGAATTATCCGATTTGCGTCAAATTTTGTATATAGGTTCATTGTGATAAGGCGCTACCCTGATTTAGTTTTGGGGTTCATTGGTTAAGTATAAAGGGGGGGGGGACGGGTGTGGGGGGGGCTAATCCCTCCCACTTAATTTATTGACGATTTCTTTATTTTTCGAAGGGCATTATTCTTTGAAATAAGAATATAATATACAATTAGTGTGAATAGCCTGTAAGTTCAGTGCCATCAGTTTAACTGGACACTTTTCTTTTTATTTATACAACTTTACATGCTATTTATTGATTAAGCATTGTAATATGTTATTTTCAATATTAACATAAGTAAAAAAATCATTTTTTAACTTAAAAAAAATAATATTTATATAAAAACGTCTTTTTTAACTTTCGGGTTCATGTTTGCAGCTTAGGTTATTTATAAAATATTCCATCTCTAATGATAAGATTATTTTTTTCTATTTGAGATTATCTTAATGAGTTAAATACTATCTTTGCAAATCTGCGTAGGACGTTTTAATCAAAAATAAGATTTGCATTGAATGTGTCTAATTTGAATTCAAATAACTGTCGCTGCCATATACCTTTTAATTTTTTTTATGAACACGTATGACAATTAAAAAAATCTGTTTAGTTAAAAAAAATCTTCATCAATTAATTCTATTTATTTTCTTTTACTATGTTAGATTTCTGCATTAAGCTTTTCAGCGTTTTTATTTTCTTATATTTTCAATTAATTTTATTTAGAATTTTTTGTTACATTAAAAGCAACAATTCGGTACGACTATTACTAGTAAGTTTAATCTGACAAAATCTGTTGCTCTGAAATGAACGAAAATACACCCGTCTTTGTTTTCAGCATGACTGCCTAATTAGTCTCCGGTTCCATTTTTGCTTTAATTACCTTTATTTTTATTGTAAAAGAATGTCAGAAAAAATAGCTTCTGTTGGTACCAGATCTTAACTGTCTTCTTTTATTATGTCTTTTGAAATAAAGGAAAATAAAGTAGAATGAGAAATAAATAAAGACAGAATGTAAAAGAAATCAATACATACCTTAAGCTTTTAGCCACATTTTTATCGTTAATAATATCTCCCTATTATTTATTAAAAATGCATCAAATTCCATGAACATCTTTCCTAACTTTAGGAAACTATGTAAAACTTAAAAATATTAAACAATGAAACATATAATAATGAAGGTTTGTTAAAAATACTTTGCTATTAATATTTGTACATATTTTCGATTAATTATTTTTTAAAAACTAGAAATGATTTAAGATATTAAAGTTTCGCCTAAGAAATATTTATCTCCAGATGTTTATGATTAGCTGCTATTAAACAACTGTATTATGACAAAGAGGGCCACGTATTTATAGAAAAATCCATGTTTGTATGCACAGTGCACTTTTTAATTTAGTGGACTTCTGAGAATTACTAAAAAGACTGTAATTTCCAAAATACTTCGTGCAACATTAGGACAATGCTCAATACTTTGTAAATATGCAATATATATGAAGAAAGTTTAGTCTTGGTGTAAAATATAATAATTATTAAAACTGTATTTCAAGCATGAAAATTAATAGCACAATTTCAGATTAATTTCAATAGCGATAGTCAATGCGAATATTTCAATAGACAGTGTGAACTTTCAATTTGCTCCTTTTTAGTTGCGTTGGTAATTATACAGGGTGTCCCAGGATTATTGGGACAAACTTTAAGGGGAGGTAAGGGACATCACAAGGAATCAGATTTGCATACCAACCCATAGTCAGAAACGTCATGGGGAAGTAGTATGACAGATACAAGAAAAGAAGAGACACAAGACTGAGATCATCTGAAATAATTTATTGGTCAAAGATATTACATGTGCTGTGGTAGATGATATGTGAAAATGTCACAAAATAAGTTCAAAGTTTCCACCATTTCTAGCGATGCATGCATTACAACGTCGGAGCATGGATTGGCTGACTCGCTCAAATACACCTGGATTTTGTTGGATATCCGCATCAGCACAGACGAGTCTTGTAACCAGATCCATATCGGAATCCACAGGCGTTGCGTACACAGTACGTTTCAGTGCACCCCAAAGAAAGAAATCTATGCTGCTTAAATCAAGAGAGCGTGGTGGCCAGGGAACCGGTCCACCACGGCCAATCCATTGGTGACCAAACACCTGATTCAAATGTTCACGAACACATCTGCAATACTGACATATGCCCATCTGCCATAATGGGAGGTGTCCCATCATGTTGAAACCACATATGGCGTCTGACATGTTGTGGCATAGAGTCAAGTAAGCTTGGTAGCACCTCTTTCAAAAAGATGCCATAATCTGTAGGTGTTAGAGGTGCTGGCAACAAGTAAGGCCTGACTAAGAGGTTGCCGACCACGCCAGCCCAAACATTCACTGGAAAGCGATATTGGGCAGCATGTGGCCTCACGCCAGGGGGATTTTTGCCAGAAAATTCTCTAATCTGAGAACGCTGGTTTCCTCCAATGCTCTTGTGAACAACACCACCTAACGGCGAGCGAAGCCGTTTCCGACCATGGGTTGCTATGCAAATCTGAATCCTTGTGATGTCCCCTACCTCCCCTTAAAATTTGTCCCAATAATCCTGGGACACCCTGTATAAATACGTAGCACCTATAGTCGTCGTCTGATCCGTCCACTCTGTTCGTCGGTCCGCAAATAACAGCGCAACAACTACTCAACCAAATGGTTTTAAATATAATATATATATATATATATATATATATATATAATATTTGCAAAATTTTGTCGAGTCATTTTAAATTTTATGAAAATCGAATCAACACTTAAAAAGATATTAATAAAAATAATTATTAAGTAATTTGATTTTTTTTAAATCGGTACTTCCTTGTTATAGCAGCTTCTCATGGTTAATCGTCACGCGACCGAGATCTATCGTCAGGTTATCTGACATGTATGACTTTATAGTCATATATGACGCATATGACATTTTATAACCTCTATGACCAAGTTATAGTCATATATGGCGTATATAACTTTTTATAACCTCTATGATCAAATTATAGTTACGTTATACATTATATTAAATCCTATCATACGTAATTAATTCAATGATATCCCATGATTGGTAATGATTCTAAGTTGCTAAGTTGTGATTACGTCCTATTTAAGATGGAGTCATATCATTTGCGTATTACTGAATTTAAAAACCGAATTTGTATACTAAAATTGTTTAATTATAGCAATCCTATAATCTACCGACAGGTTTTTGGATAGATGTTTCCGGAGAAATATATACTAAATGAAAAAAAGTCTAAATAGAGATTTCAATTTCTGAAATTTTCAGTGCTAAGCTTAAGTTTCCCATTTGAATTTTCAGTAAATGTCAACAAAAGACAAAATGTTGCCAATTTAAAATGTACTTATTTTATTACGGAAATTAATCATATCATAATAACAGACGATATAATTCATTTCACTGAAATAATACCAGTACGAACGCACGTCATTTGTCACGTTGGACGTGCAATTTCCAACTTGAATTGACATAAATTTGATTTCGATTCGACCAAAATACTTTACAATACTTCAATCCTCCAGGAATTAGATTTTTAAAAGGTTCCCATTATTTATTAAAACTACAATAATGTTGTCAATATTGAATTCTCTCTTCCCCGTATCTCTGACTGCTGGAAATCTTACATAATATACTTATCTTCCGATGTTTTTCTTAATTTTCGCTTAGCTTGCTTTCGATGTGTCGATAATTTCGAACTGGCCAGCTCTCTAAGGCTATGTAATTGGTAGAGATTACCATCACCATCACCATGTCCATTTTAATGTCTATAGAAGGAAACTAGTTCCACTTTGTGTTATTAATTTCGATGTTTAAAACATGGTTTCAATAATTATTGTACAATACGTTTTTTACAGGTTTACAAGAAAAGTATGATGGATCTTAAATAAAAAACTCATTTCATTAAACTTCTTGTTCGTAGATTAATTTGTATTTAAACAAGAACGAAAATCATGCGTCAATCATAGATAATGAAAGACTTTACAACACATCCAGAAAACTGTAACGAAACTTCATTGTTAAATAAAGTGAAAGAAGATATCTACGTAAACAGTATAAGAAACATATAACACATTTAAAAGTCAAGTCTTAGCAATTTCCTTCCATAGTCAAAAATGTAGCCGAATTAATTTGTACAGCCCTGTATGTAATTTATTGATTTGGATATATACTACATAGCATGATAGAATTTAATACATTTAGAAAATTCACATTTAGCAATTTTCGCCAATCGATCTAAATGCACTCGAAATATTTTGTACAACCCTGTATATGATCTAAAGACTTTTGTACATACCACATATTAAACTAAAATTTAATTCAGGTAAAAAACGCATTAGGAAACTTAAAACAAACTTCCAGCAATTATCAACTATAAAGGACAATGTACCTTGTAATACTTACGAATTCCCCCGTGTAGTCATGTATATGATCAATCGAATTTTTATACACTACGTACTATGCAAAAATGTAGTTAAACTTAAAAAAGGAAACCAATGTTGAAAACTCAGTTTTCACACATAGACTGTAATTATTGTACGTATACTGTAATCGATATCTTTTGTGTGTCCGTGTAAATTACAAATAAATGGAATGTACACCACACATTTGAGTGAGCAATTTATAGTGCACCCCAGTAATGCTTATAAATTTACGTCTGAAATAATGAAACATCATCAAATTACACTGCAAATGACTTTTCCCCGTAGAGTAATGTGCTACAGAATTATTTTGTTTGACCCTGTAAATGAATAATAAATGCTTTGCACCCCATATTTTACAAAATGCATGGTTCAGTGAGCTTCATAATTCTATATCAATTTAATCATATTTCAAATGGCGTAGCATCATCAAAATGCACTTGAAATGATTTTTTCCCATTGACTGTAATGTAACGGAATACTTTTGAATGCCCCTGAAAAAAAAAAAAAAAACTATAAGTGTATATAAGTTAAACTACAAGTAAACTACTATTTTCAGTAGGATCGTGCTATGCACTTCATTTTCAATAGGGCTACAGTAAACGACAATAACATACACAAATATCAGGGCAACCCGAGCACATTTACGCGAGTTAGAACACGGACAGACGGCCAGTCAAACCGAAGTCATAAACACTTTTCAACTAGGTTGGAAAGTGTTAAAAATGTTAATACAGCTAAACATTAATAAATACTTACTATATACATACTTAATTGAGGAATCTTTTATAGAGTGTAACTATAATTTTTAAGTGAAGATGCTTTTTTAATATTTGAAAATAATAAATTTCTTGAAAAGTGAGCATTGCTGAAAACGTATTAAATATTGAAAATAATGATAATTCTTTACTTCGCAGAAAATAAGACGTTGCCATTTAAATAATAATATTAATAATAATAATAACACTCGTGCGATAAAATTTAAAATATACTGTTTGTTAAATTATCTTTTTTTAGTTCATTAAATACATCAAATAAAATAAATACGAATATATTTTACATAGTATTCATGCGTGATAATACAGGCTTATTAATATATTTGCGAAATAGTGCTCAATAAAATAATATAAGATTACGTTGCTTTTATTTTACGAAAAATATCGCGAACTTCTTAAAAAAAAAAAAAAAAAAAAAAAAAAGAAAAAGGAAATATATCGTAATACTGTTGAACAAGCAGTGTCTACATTTTGTAAAATAATCCCCTTACAATGTGTACAACTGTAGGTATTTTAGATCAGATTTTGCTTTTCATTCTTCTTACGTTATTTTAAAGCTGGGATGTAAGAGGAAATCCTATATGTCAATATGTATCAGAGGAAGATAAGAAATACAGATCTTTTTGAAATGTTTTTTGTTTCTAACAACAACAATTTGTGATAAAGAGGCTCTAAGCAAACAATCCTTTAAAAGAAATATAAGTGTAAACTAAAATCAGGTGATACATTTGTTTCGCCTTGATCGATACAGTGCATTAGGTACTGGAAAGAATATTATGTTGTTTCACAAAACAAAACAGATTTTAGCCTCAGATACCTATTTTTAGTTGAGTATCGAATGGAATTACTATTGTTTTTTAGTTTCTTTAGTCATGATGTACGCTAAATGTTGTTATAAAAAAGAAAGAAAACAGGGAAAAAAAGTAATTATCTTGAAAAGTACTCGTATTTTGCCTGGTAGTTTTTTTTATTGATTCTTAACGGAAAATTTATTGGGATTCAATAATTGTCAGTATGACTGTTTGATTGTTTTTCTATGTGTTTTAATTCTCAAAAACATATTATTGCAATGAAAATTACTAAGATGTGTAACAGAACTTTTGAAAAATTTGATGAAATCATTCATAAGTATTTACGCAACTATCTCGAAGAATTCAAATATATTATTATGTATGTTTGATTACTTATTTAAAGACACGTACAATATAATCATATAAACGATAACCGTACAATGCTTAGCCCCAGGGCCCGAAGAGACCCCACTCAGTCCAGTGGTTAGCATCCTGATCACAAAATGAAGCTGTGGGACTGTTGTTCGCGCGATCGATATATGGCACAGTCTGGGTCACGGCCGATTTCAGTACCGGCCGAGAAACCTCTTTTTGTTTCTTACGCCTTAGGACGGAGTTCTTGACATCAGATCACGCGATCTTCAACCGACCCAACCAGCTGAAAAAGCTCTTCTTTGTTTCCCCACTCCCTAAGGCGGATGTCTTCGCTGATTGGATCGGAAGAGATCACGTGATCTATCGCCATGAACTACGTCCTAAGCCATCCCCTTAAAAACAAGAGTTTCCTCGGCCGGCACTGATGTCGGCCATGTTTGAGTGGGGTGACATGTACAAGAACGATAATTAGGGCCACTTTTCCTTCAAAAGTCATCCCTGAAGGCATCTTTTCTATAGCAATATTTCCAAAACTGACCGATGCTTAACAGAATCCCTTCCTCCTCTACCCAGGACTTGATTTTCATTTATGCACCCATGCACCGAATGCAAACTGCTACTCTCTTTCGTTTACTCTGTTGCTCTTTACAATGTCTGCATAGGCAATATAAAATCAAGGCTGTAGTGGAGGGTATACGCCGTATAGCTTCTGCATTTAAAAAAAATTAAACTCTGTATACCCACTGTTCTCAAGTAAATTTCTAGTATATATTCTTTGCCTACAGCGTGCTCCGCTTATAATACAACTACTACACAATGCACAATATAATAAAAAAAAGCAATCTTGAAGAAAATCTTGTTTTTGACGTAACATGACTTGCAGCATTTAAAAGACAAGTAAAAAAGAAAGGAAAACGTGCGTTTACGCCACTACAAATTTCTGTATTTGCTTTGATACATACGTATTTTGGATAGGACATGACCTAAGAAAAAATGAGTATTTTTAATATACGGATTGACGCTGTTTTTAATTCGAGGAAATCAATGTCTGGATTATTTAAATAAACTTCACATGCCGTATGGCTACCAAACACATTAAGCAGCATAAATGTTTGCCCGTCCGAAGTAATATTTAGGAAAGTCTTAGAATTATTTTGCAGGATTCTAGTGTTTTCTTTTTACATATCTTAGCTTGTAAAAGAATTGATCACAGTATGTGATATCGGGAGTTTTGTTGTATCTGGAATTACAGGATATAACACCTCAGCAAGAGCATATAAGTTCCAAGTATGAAAATGGCTTAGTATTATATCTATGAACGTAGATAGAATATTATATTCTCCGTGCATATTTTTTATATCAATACTCTATTATTCAAAAACTCTAGAAAATAGATGAACAGAAATTAAGTTGCAAAAGATTGACAAATACCAAAGTTAGGACTTATAATTTTGTCATGGCTGTGTACATTATAAGCAGGAACTGTTTTTCCTTTCTTTGATCTGTTAGTAATATGTACTAATATATTTGATCCTATAGTAATTAGAAATTTCCATGGATTGTTTGAATTCCAAGGAAATTTTTTAGAACTATAGATGCTTCTATAATTACTGATTGAATTTGCTTATAATTCTCCTTCTGTAAGTGAAAAAAAAAATCATTGTCCTTTTTTTGCATTTTTCATAAGTATTTCTAAAACGATTACGTATATTGATTTTACTTTGACTATTAAGATGAGTGCTAAGTATTTCAACCTCTTTATAAAATAAATACATGTTTCTCTAATTTAATATGAATTAGCTATCAAGTTAGTTATAAACCTGGCATTTGTTACTTCTTTCAACATCGGACAAGTAAATGCTTTTTATTTATTATTATTTTTTAAAGGAAAATAGCATCATTATAAATGGGATCTCTGTAGTGCTTTCCGATTCTATACATACAATAAACTCACTATCAAATATTTATTAAAGAATTTATATATTTTTTTACCTGCAACTAGAAATTAAAAAAAATATAGTACATGCTTATTTCAATTTTTACAAAAGTAAAAAAAAGAATTATAGGGTTAATTGAATGTTCATTTGAAAAGACTTGAAACATTTTGGATAAAGAGAGAGGGGAAGGGAAGGTATATTTTGTCTCTTTTGACATTATACAGTCTTAAAATACTGAATTTAAATTGCAATATACAAGGTTTGTGCAGAAAAAGTAGTTGCTTTAATAGCCTTACAATCATTAAAATTACTCAATTATTTATTTTTCTGTCACATTCTTAACATATTTCCAAAATTCTTATTCTAAATAGAAAGCAAGAACTATATTACAGTTTGAATGGTCAGGTCACCAAGGTTTTAGATATCTTTAAATTTTTTTCTCGAAAAGCGAGACCCTGTTTTCAAATCAAAAACAAAAGTCACATAAATTTTTTTTGCCTTCCATTGTTTCTTTTTTTTTTCTCATGTTGTTTTTGAAAACGCAAGATTTCAGATCTATTTGCGTGTTTTCTCCCTTAATCGTTTGCAAAGGCAGAAAGTGTTGTATTCCGTTATGAGAAATTTCTTCAAAGTGTCTTCAAATTTCTTTGTCGTAATAAAATTTCTGTCTTTTGTTATCTGTCTGTTAATTGACGACAAGTCATAAACGAATTCTCAAAATTTACTACTAGAATCAGAAAATATCTGCAAAGACAAGTATAACATATTGGATCGGCTTAGGGAAAAGGAACATTTCCTAGATTAGGACGCACGGGCTGTTGGGACGATAGTGCAGCGGGCCAGTTCGAGCTTGTGTGATAATAAATACTTGCCAGTTGTTAGATTAAAAAAATCTATAACTTAAAATTTGAAAACAATGCAACACTTCAATTACGGACCATCAATATAGGGTGGGTCCGTGTAGGCCTTGGCTAAATCTAGCCCTGTAGTTTTCATATAAGAACAAAAGAGAGCTCCTTTTAAGGTTTGCGGTTTAAACCCCAGCTAATGCATGATAAAAGAAAATGATTTTTAAATCAAATGTTAAAAATTATTTCTTTTCCATCTATTTGCATTAAAATTCAACGCTGATTTCTCTATATGTTTACAGTAGTGGTCAAAAGTATAAAAACTTTTGGAAAACGCCCGTTTCTAAAGTTTGATGGTTCATTATAAATTCTTTATTTTGTAGCACCTTAAAAGTAGGAAAGATAATTTAATCAAGAATGTAATGCAATAATTGATTGAAGGATTTTTTGTTTATAATAAAGAGTTTATATAAAGCAGTAATATTTTATAATAAGAGTTATTAAGAAGAAAATTGAAACATATGGGTAAATTTAGGTGTACAAGATATTTCAGCAAGTCGGTTATTATTAAATGGGACACTTTTTAGCGTTAATTACAGCCTGTAAAGCCTGTCTATTGTATGAAGCAAGTTTTTTTAGTTACAAACGCGTTATAATATGAAATCAATATTAAATTATTGCTTTTATTCATTAATTTTATTGATAGGATGTTCCCAACTAAGACATTTCTTTAGTCGAATCTGTAGATTTTCATTAGAGTTAAAGTCTGGGCTATGGAAAGGCAATTACAGCATAAACATAAAATTATCTGAACACTTGGATTGTTCCATAGTGGGTGCAATGCAATCATAATCTACCAAAGAGTGAGATTTTTGTCTCACCATTACAAATAACATGGTTACATTATTCTGCTGTCCAGCTAAAATACATTTTAGAACAGTTTAACATTTTAAAACCTTGATAGAGAGATTTTTTTTTCTTTGTGTGTAATTCTATCATATAGAATCAAACTCATGCAAACTGCACCGAACAGTCCTCGATTTCGTTTTCAACATGAAGAATCGGCTTTTTTCTGTCACTCAAAGACTGTTTCACCACTCTTCTATCATTAGTTCTATCGTGCACCTTTTCCTACCATTATCTTTTCAGATTTGTAGTGACTGAGTGTCTTTATATCACTTAGAAAATTTAGAAATGCCACTTTTCGTTAATTTTCCGCCAATTTATGTTCTAATTTCTTTATTATTGTGACATTCGTCACTTAACAGTACTCTTTTACATCGCGTTATAGGTGACTGGTCAATTCTTCCGACTTTTGAATAACTTTTATTTCATTTTACAATCTTACTAACTGAAAAGACACGAAAACTTTACCAACTTAAATACAGTCACATAACACACTAATAAAAAGTCCTACTGTCAGCTCCAATGCATGGATTAATAGCTGAAATCTTACCTTATGCCATTTTAAACACTCGTGAAAAGTGGATTCCATCAAAGGAAGGAAAGTTACTTTAAATCAGTCTAACCAAGTTGTGCTACAATTTTCTGATTATTTAGCGATAATTTTTGATAAAATGCAGTTAACTGATGACACTGTATTACACATACACGCGCACATGTATATAATATGGTATTACTAAATGCAATGTGACGTTATGAACCATTAAACCTCAAAACGGCACTTTTTACAAAATATCTCCTTTATTTTGGTCACTAGTGCAATTTACTTTGCAAGCGTATTTTACAACACATTTCTTCATTTTTATGGAGCAAACATACTTATTTTCTTGAAGAACATAAAATTTTCCATCTATTAGAAACATATATCGATTATCTTTTAGGTAGATTTCGTAAGAAATACTATCTATTACATTCCTTCCTATGTTAGAATTTCTAAAAACTCTTTGCAGATCTACGCCGATCATGACTCCCAGGACACAAAACAATCCCCATTTCAAATCTTTATCTATCTATCTATCTATCTATATCACTTTTTTATGGACACGATAACTTCAATAATTCTGCACAAATATCTTCCAAACTCATACATAAAATCAATGGGCATAAAATGTCGATCAAGGTCGTTAATGGGCAAAATCAAACCAAAGGGGGTGGGGGGGGCTTTTTGTGAAAACAGAAAAAAACCATAATTGTTATTATTATGGTAATTAGTTATTATTACTTCTAGGAAAAGGGCCGAAATTTTATGTATGACAGATTTTTGATATCATTAAAAATGGCTTAAAGGGGGGGGGGGTAGGGGGGTTTTAGAAGAAAAAAATTCATAACTTCGTCCATTCACAAGATATCAAATCCGCTTAAATTTATTATAAATCCTCTTAATATTATCTAAAACTTTTAGAGAGAAGTTTTTTATAGAACCAAACCTTATAGCCAAAAAAAAAAAAAAAAATGGCCTGAAGAAGCCTGACGCTGCGAATTTATTGCTGTAATAGCGAATTTTAGTGATGCGATTTTCTTTAATATTATCGGAAAATATATATGACGTTACGTATAGAATTGACCAAGCTTCATGTATCTGTTCTTTGACTATAGACGTCAAGTCCCAGTCAAAAAAGCGGATATTCCTTCGAAAGAAGGCTCTGTGATATCGATTTTTGTGCGATTTTCTCGATTTTTTACAGTTTAAGTTAAGAATTTATGACTATTTTATGACGAAATTTCATATTTAGATTCAATGTCATAGGCTGAAGTATAATATTTTGGAGAAAATTGGTCTAAAGGTGGCCCTGTGATAACGAATTTTACTCCATTTTCGGGATGGGCGCCGTAGCTATTGAAACAAAAATAATACTGAAGCACCTAATTGTAAAATCTAGATTTAGTTTGTATATTTCTAAGAAGCAAAAAAATTCACATTTTTTGATATCTTACCTGTTGATTAGACTTCATTATGAAATTGTTTTCTCCTCCTCCCCATCGTTTTAGGTACGTTCGTAATTATATAAATAAGTAGCACCTATAGTCGTCGTCTGGTCCGTCCGCATGTCCGCATGTAAAGGCGCAAAAACTACCCGACCGAATGGTTTGAAATTTAATATGTATAATCGTTGCAGAATTTTGTCGAGTCATTTTAAATTTTATGAAAATCGAATGAAAACTTAAAAAGACATTAACAAAAGTTTTCTTCATTCTATTCAATCCTATCATACGTATTGATTCAATGGTATCCCATGATAAGTAATGATTTTAGGTTGCCATGGTGATTACGTCCTATTTAAGATGGAGTCCTATTATTTCTGTATTACTGGATTTAAGAAACGAATTTCTATACTAAAATTGTTTAATTATAGCAATCCTGACAGTTTTTTGGATAGATGTTTCCGGAGAAATAGATATTAAATGGAAAAAGAGTCTAAATATAGATTTCAAGTTCTGAAATTTTCAAAGCTAGGTTTATGTTTCCCATTGGAATTTTGAGTAAATGTCAACAAAAGATTAAATGTATTTATTTTATTAAGGAAATTAATCATATCATAATAATAAACAATATAATTAATTTTACCGAAATAATAACGATGTTTTATATTTTTTTTACATTGTCTTGTATCAGATATTTGCGCATAGTATACTTTTAATGTAACAGAATTGTAAATAATTGTTTATAAAAGTGTATTGAAACTTAATTTCACAAAATAAAATTAATATCTATACTATGAAAATCTGCACATAAAATACATTTTGTATTCATTCATTTTTGCATAAGAGTGCAACAGCTATTGCACCAAAATCTGAATATTTGTAAAGCTAGTTACGAACGCACCTCATTTGTCACGTTTGAAGTATAATTTCCAAGTTGTTAAACATTTACCGTAATTTCCGGTGTATAATCCGCAGCTCAAAGAATCGTTTTTCGACCCAGAAAATTTATTCAATAATTGTAGTTAAATATTTACAGCGATCTTTTAAGTTACATTTTATAAAATAATATTTCTGGGTCGAAAAACGACTCTTTGAGCTGCGGATTATACGCCGGAAATTACGGTATTGTCGAAAAACGTAAAGTGTAAGAAAAAAAAATAGGTAACAGATCTGTTAACTACTCATTTGTGATTCTAAAATGCGTTATTAAAAGAATTACGCTTTTTTGAAGTATTAACCTGTATGAGATAGAAGAAAGTTTTGAGATTGGCATATCGGACTAGTTTATCTAAATAGTGAGAAAGAAAAATGCAAGAAAGACTAACTTAAATAAGCATGTCAGTACGAATCAGTGCGCTTGAGAGTGGGGACTTGTCCTGATGATAAATAAGGAAGAAAAACAATCGATACAGGAAAATGAATTACATTCAACAGAGAACATCTAGACTCAATGAAATAAGAATGATTCGAACTAGAATGAAGAAAACAGATTGAAGGGTTGATTGAAATTATCAGAAACACTGAAAAATTAGTTTTAAAACGTGGGAGAGAAAATGACTAATTAATGTTCAGAAAAATTAAAAATCCAAAAAAAAGAGAACTTAAAAAAAAAAAAATCCATCTCAGAGATAAGTTTCATTTATATTTATCGTTCATATTTTTTTTCGGAATTTCAGTACATAGCGAGAAATTCTAGATTTTTAATTCTGAGTTTTCACCGGATTGAAAACGACTCTGACTTCACATTTTAAATATCACTACCCGTATAGCATGCATGGTCGCAGTGACGTCACAGTGACGTCATTGCGAGTCGCAGTGGTCACGTCCCATCTGTGATCAAAATGTCACCACTCTGTGACGTCACATTGTTACTAAAATGTGAACTTCTTCAAAACTTTTAAAAAGAAACAAGAACACTTCAAAACATATTATTCATCCTAAAAAATGTACTTTTGACAATACTTAAAACTTTTGTGACATCACAGTGACGTCACTGCAAGTCACTTACTTCACGACACAAATATGATCACAAAAACAATGAACTCTGACAGAACGAAATCTAATTTTTTGTGAGGGAGGGAGAGTTTTGTCACACACTGATGTCATGATAATACTAAATAACATTTTTATGCACTTAATTATTATTTTTACTCTTACAATTTAGTTAGTTTTAAAAACTTGAGAAAAATACGTTTTATTTATAATTCTTTTTTGTTTAAATCATTAATGATAAAGAAAAAAGTTAAAACATGAAAACTTGGGTGCGGTATGCTTCCTCAGCCCCTTCATCAGCACCAGTGTCTGCTACGAAAATGATAATATTCTCTATCAGAGATTCTCTATAAGTGACCCTAGGTCCAAGAAAGTGTACGGGACATTAATTAATTTCGTAACACAGATAGAGATAACACAAAATACCCTATAGTCATATGTGGCCTTATAATTATAGAGGACAGATTGGGGCCCAGGTGTAAACTACTTTCAGACATTATATATATATATATATTTATATTTATTTATATTTATATTTATTTATATTTATATTTATTTATTTATTTATTTATTTTTTAGAAAAGGGGACTAAAAGATGCTGTTAACTTGGCATATTTTCTTTAGCAATTTGACCAAAACTGTCTTGTATTTAAAAAGAATCTCTTCCTCTATCACCAATAAATATATTGCTTTTTTATTCAATGATATATAAATGAAGTAAATTCATATTTAATCAATTTATTTGTAAAAAAGTATTGATATTTCTATATAAATTACTTCATAAATGCCATAAAATCCATTTTTTAGTACAATTCTTGATTAAATTGGAGTGATTTTGAGTAACTGCAATTAATTAAAATATACATGTAAATGCAATTTTTCATAGCTTATTCCCCTGGTGAAAAAAAAAAGGGAAAGAAAGAAAGACTATTTTCCGATTTAAAATAACCAGCATATAAGTTCTTTTGTTATTGTTAGTTCAGAAACGATAAACACCTGCCTGTCTGCTCAGACGAAGCTGCGCAGTACTACTTTGAAGAACACGTTAAGCAAACGATTTTTTTTTATTCTGCGGACATTTGAGTAGAACATGTTTTTCTAATAAAGAGTGTGAACTAATTCCACGTAAGTCATTTTAAATATTTTAAAGTGTTTCCAATGCTATAGTAATGCTTTTAAATTTATAAATTGCTGCATATATTTCTTTATAAATTACTGACCCGCATATTCTAGGAGAAAAAATGATACAATTTTCTTTTGGAAATGCATAATTTAATTGTTACTTATTTTTTAAATAAATCTATCTGGAAATTAATTAGTTATTCATCTATAGTTTGTTGCTACATAATTCTAAACTAAAATATTTTGGAAATATGTTAATCATTAAATGCGGAGTTTGCATTAGTTGTATTCAAATCCACACATATAGTATATTTTTTTAATTTAAGATGTAATAAAAATTGCTCATGTTATATACAGTGTCTCACAAAAGTGATGGGACACTTGTGCTTTATAAAAAGAAACTGCAATAAAATAAATAAACGAACATGTGCAAAAATTTTTTGGGTGTGTTTCATATTTAAAGTTAGTAACAATTATTACATAACATACATTTTGTCAAAATATTAAAATATTAATTTAGTAAAAATACAATTGTTCAGAACGGAGCAAAAAATGGCTCACATAAGTGATGGGACACTTACTTTTCCATCAAATATTTATCCACAAATTTTACTTTTTAAAAGGTTTTAATATTTTGTTGGATTTCCTTTTACTTTTAAAACATGATTTAATCTTTTTGGGATGGATTCGACTATTTTTTTTGTGATTTCTGGAGTGATTTTACCCCATTCTTCTTGAAGCACCGATTTTAGTTGTTGTTTTGAAGAAATGGTGTGTTTGCGAATTCTTGATTCCAATTCTTGCCAAATATTCTCTATGGGATTTAAGTCTGGAGAATGTGGTGGTGTTTTTATTATTTCAGGACAGTTATATAGCAGCCAGAGTCTAACGTTCAGAGCAGTGTGCTTGGGGTCATTGTCCTGGTAGAATTTAAAATCGTTATGAAGGTTCAATTTTCGTGCTGAAGATTTCAAATTTTGCTTTAAAATATCAATATACTTGTAATGATCCATTATACTGTCAATAAAAACAAAATTACCAACTCCAGCGGACGACATACACCCCCATACCATAACTCCTCCTCCACCATGTTTTACTGTTGGTACCAAGTTCTGTTTGCGAAGTTCTTCCCTGGGTTTTCTCCACACCAAGATTCTACCGTCAGAACCAAATATATTAAATTTACTCTCATCAGCAAATATAACTTTATTCCAGTAATCAGAATTCTTATTTATGTTGGATTTTGCGAAAGCTAGTCTGAGTTTTCTATTCTTTTCACTTACGAAGAATTTTTTCCTGGCTACTCTACCGTGATATCCAGCAGATCGAATTACCCTTCTAATAGTTTCAGGATTAACAATTATTCCATATAATGCTTGTAAATCAGCAGCAACTTTTGAAGCACTAATTCTTGGATTTTTTTTAATATTTCGAACGATAATTCGCTTTATTCCATTGGATAGCTTTGATGGTCAGCCAGGTCTTCTTTTATCCTGAATCATATGATTCTTTTTATATCGTTTAATGATATTGAAAACTGTTGAACGACTCAAGTTAACTGTTTCAGCAGTTTTTCTAATAGATTTTCCACGTTCAATATGCAAATTAATAACTAATTTTCGAATTTCAGGCGAAGTTTCTTTTCGTTTAGCATTCATGACTACACAGAGCTAAAAAACACAAAAATTCCAAAACAAACTGGAGAGAAATACTGCAGACGATTTTATAAATTATTGCCAATTGCTTTTAAGTAAAAATAAAACCCCAAAAAATATTTTTATTGCTTATTTCAGGCGATTTTTGTTGCATATATAATGGTGTCCCATCACTTATGTGAGCTATTTTTTGCTCCGTTCTAAACATTTGTATTTTTATTAAATTAATATTTTAATATTTTGACAAAATGTATGTTATGTAATAATCTTTACTAAATTTAAGTATGAAACACACCCACAAAAAAAATGTGTACATGTTTTTTTAATTTATTTGATTAGTTTCCTTTTGTAAAGCACAAGTGTCCCATCACTTATGTGAGACACTGTAATATAATTAAGTTGAAATAACCCTAATAGCAGTTATTCATAACTTTATAAGAACATTAAAGAATTAACGAATGTTTGATTTTCCCTTAATACTTATACAATCTTTGTAATTTAAATAATGATTTAACTTGACTATTATTAGAAATTATTAAACTATAACTGAAATTTCATATTTTGTTCACCTTTGAATACGTTTAGGATGTTGGTATTCAAGAAATTTCCTTAAAAAAATATTTTTTATGACGGCATGAGAATTTTATTTTCCAGCGAAAATGATCAAATTGCAAAAACCGTGCATTTTCTAAATTGTTTTACATGTCATAAATATTTTTATATGGTAAAAAGAAGTTTCATATACATATATAAAATTATGTATATATTTACGCATAAAAGTTAGGCAATTAGGAAAAGTGTTTACATATTGTAAATACTTTTCTGTAATTAAAAAAATGTATCTTATGTTTACGTATACTTTTAGGCATAACTCCGGTACAACTGCACAAATCTTGTTTTATTTCAAAATTATTGTATTCTGGTGGTTCTATAAAAAATTGAATAGGTTGCTAAACTAATAAAAGTTTTTTTTTTTTTACTATATACTGTGAATACTTTTCATTATTTTTTGAAATTTTAAAGATTTGTATTAATTTAAAATATGAAGAAGACAAATATTGAAAACGTTACATTTAAAAATTATCATATTTCAGGATAGTTTAGATTAGTCTAAGCAACAACAAATTATAAATAAATAACTTTTCACAATATTTTTACAAAATATCTTACCATTTCATTGGGAAAATTCCAATCATAGTAATTTTGCAATGTTATTTTTTAATTTGGAGTAGTAATTTATTTATGAATTATATATAATGATTTAGAAATATTTGAAGCCATTATTATAGCATTAAAAAATCTTTAAAATTCTTAAAATGTGCTAACGTTGTATTAATTCACGAGATTTAGTAGAGGAACAAAATTATAAGTTCTAACAGAAAAGGAGATCGCCTACGTCCACCCCCCTATTTCCTGATCTCCATCTTGAAGAGAGTTTTTAGTTACGGTTAAAATTTATTTTTAGCGGGTGGTTCAGGGCCTGGTCAAAAAGCTTGTAAACCCCTTCATTTAAAAAAAAGGTCAGTACTAATCTTGCTTTTAGGTAGATTTACTACCTATAAAGAAATACCACCTAAGAAGTACTACTAAGAAATACTACCTATTACATTCTCCTCTGTGTTGGAATTTCTCGAAAATTTATGCAGATCTACGCCGATCATGACTCTCAGAACCCAACACCCCCAGTTCAAAACTTTATCTAGCTATCTATATCACTTTTTTATGGACACGATAACTTCAATAATTCTCCCCAAATCTCTTCCAAACTGATACATAAAATCAAGGGGCATAAAATCTCAGTCAAGTTCGTTAATGGGCAAAATCGAGCCAACGGGGGAGGGGGGGGGTTGTGAAAACAGAAAAATACCCATAATGTCTTATTATCATACGTATCGAATACGCTTAAAGTTATTATTACTTCTAGGAAAAAGGGCCGAAAATTTATGTATGACAGATTTTCGATACCATTAAAAATGACCTCAAGGGGGGGGGGGGGATAGGAGTTTAAGAAGAAAAAGTTTCATAACTTTTTATCAATTTACAATATATCATATCCGCTTAAATTTATTAAAAATTCACTTAATATTATCTACAACATTCATATTGACAAGTTTTTTATAGGACCAACCCTTACAGTAAAAAGTAAGTAAATAAATAAAATCCCTGATGGCTCCACCTACAGACACAGGTAGATTTAAAAGTAGGCGGTCCCAAAAAAGGTAATTTCTTCTGCAATTCCCAACAAACAGGCGTCCCACGGTCTGTGTCTTCGAATTCTACCTGTGCCTGTAGGCCGAGCCGTCATTGATTTTTTATAATCAGCATTCCAAAATTTCTTGCTGGAAACTACATATGATATGAGATCATTAACAATTTGCTAAAAATGGATAAAGTAACTCACGAAGAATTTTTAGAGGGATATGCATTAAGGATTTGGTAAGTACAAAATATTCTAAAATTAAGTTCAATTTGTCTGCACTTAAGAGTTACAAATTACATTGTTTTAAATAAATCATTTTTTATTATTTTAAATTCATAATATAAAACAATATATTCCTATTTATGATGTTTTTCTTATTTTATGATGTTGTTATGCTCGATTTCGACTAAGTTATAAATGCTTTCGCAAATGCAAAAATGAGACGAGTTCCGTAAGTATTGTAAAATGATTACTAAATATCGAGTTTGTAAAACATATTTCTTACAGACTAATTAGGATGGTTCTAAGATATAATTTTTAAAATATTTTCCATTAAATTGTGGTGATTTTTTTAAATGTATTTCTATCATACATTTTGCTAGATAAAATTGTAAGTTTGTATGTGATTTTTAATGGTACTGTTAAAAATCAAGTGTTTTTTTTTTTTTTTGTCATTTCTATAATATATTTTTTGCTAAACAAAAGTGGAGTTTTGTGCTATATTTTTAACAGCGCTGATTAACTGTAGTTATATTTTTTTGTGTATTTACCACTTATTGTTTTCTGCAATAATTATTAAAACTTAAGCTCGCATGGTTGTTTTATGCTTTGTGTATTCAGTTAATTTTAAATGTTTTATAGTATTTAAAATTGAAATAAATGATTCTAAAAATATAGGTTTTTATATAAGTAAAAGAAGGAGGGTGTTAAATAATTGATTGCACAGGGCGTCACACATCCAAAATACAGGCCTGGTAATAGGTAATTGTTTTATAAATGCGTTTCGAATCTGAACTTAATGGAATTATACTAAATAAACACAATATTCGTTTTGAAATACATTGACCAATTAGGATATCAATAATTAATAATATATTTATGTTTAAACTTAATTGGTCAAGCTAATAATTTTTATTATCACAAGATTAATACTTTATGTATTTCGATAAAATATTTAAAATACTGAATTTTAGAGAATTACATTTGTTAAATTACTGAGATAGTGATTTTGTGTAGAGTTTAATATATATATATATATATATATATATGTGTGTGTGTGTGTGTGTGTGTGTGTGTGTGTAATGAGAACATTTTTCGGAGTATCAGAATACATGGAATTGTGTTTCCCGTCACAATTCTTAAGGCTGTTCGTCAGTGAACTTCCTGCTCTAGCTAATGTTAAACCTATGGGCGAAGGATGCATTCGTATATTTAAAATATCTCCTTGAGAAATTAATATTTTTAACTTCTATGAACTAACCTCTAAAGAAACTAACTTCTAAATAAACTATTTTTCTGTGTACTCGTTTTAAACTATGTCACTTTTTTTTCCTTAGTTATCAAAATATTTCTAAAATATATACTTAATTTTATGAGAAGTATTAAATTCATATTTTAACACATATAATTATAAAATAAGCACATATTTAAGAAATATTTTGATAACTAAGGGAAAAAAAGACATCCTTTAAGAAGTGTACACAGAAAACAAAATTAAGAATATTAATTTTCTGGAGAGATATTTTAAATATACGAATGCATCCTATAGTCCAAATGTTTAACATCAGCGAGGGGAATCGGAAAGTTTACTAACGAACAGCCTTAAGAGTTAATTTTTCAGAAACTATTTGATATATTACTTGTAGTAATGAGCAATAAAAAAATGATACAAATAAAATTGCGGGTTGAATATTTTAAATTCCTTCATAAAATTATTTCGATATAAAACTATGGAACTGACATTTAAGACCCCTGATCTGCGGATTTACTAGCTTAATTGATACTATAAATGTAATTACTATTTATAGCATTTTGTATATGTAGTTACACTGTCAGAAATGAAAAGTCAAACACTGAAGACAGAATATTCCCAATACTGACCAATAATGCTCGACCGGAATTTCAAGATTATAGAAATTGTTATTAAAATCATATGTAAAATAAGTTATGAAAAAAATATCTATAATCATATGTATAAGTTAAATATTATTTTCATGAAATAAATACAAATTAAAAAATATATAACACATTCAAAAATAGAGATATTTTTATCTGAAATAAAATATGGATCCGACCCATTTGAAACAAAACACAACCCAAACTCAACTGTCAAAAAACAAACAAAAAACAAATAAAAATAAAAATAAAAAATTTGCTAACCTGACCAAAACTTTACCCAAATAAAAAAATTGCAGACAATTTAATTAGCGGATTGGATTGGGGTACAGCCAGTCCTAATCCATATAGAAACAAAAGACAACCTGAACTAGACGTACACAAAAATCTGTAATACCTAGCAGAAACTGACTCGCTGCAAATCACGGCTGGAGTTAGGTATGCCGAGTACCAATGACACATCCACGAGTACCAAATAATTGCTCGAACATCTCTTAAAAAAACGAGAATCAGTTAATCCAACTCGAAAGAAAATAATCTCTAGTGAATTCAACCCACGGTGTGAGATGGGTACATGCAGCCTGAACACGAAAAGCAGCAAAATACTCTAAAAATCCCTGACGGCTCGACCTACAGGCACAGGTAGATTTCGAAGATGCGGACCGTGGGGCGCCTGTTTATTGAGAATTGCAGAATAAATGACATTTTTGCCAGGATGCGGCAGTTCGGACCGCCCACTTCGAAATCTACCTGTGTCAAGTTGTCGGAGCCGGCAATTTTATTATTATTATTTTATTTTATTTTATTTATTTATTTATAATATTTTTTTTTTTTTGCTATAAATGTTGGTTCTATAAAATACTTGTCAATATAAAAGTTGCAGATAATATTAACAGGATGTATGATAAATTCAAGCGGTTTGATACCTTGTGAATTGACAAAGTTATGGATTTTGTTCTTCTCAAACCTCTATTTTTTCCCCTCCTTGACGCTATTTTTAAATATATCAAAAGACTGCCATGCATAAATTGTCGGCCCTTTTCCTAGGAGTAATAATAACTTTAAACGGATTCGATACGTATCACAATTAAGAAGTTATGGGGAATTTTCTGTTTTCACAAAAGCCCCCCCCCCCCCCTATTTCCCCACCTTGGTTCGATTTTACCCATTAACGAACTTGACCGAGATTTTATTCACCTTGATTTTGTGTATCAGTTTGGAAGATATTTCTGCAGAATTTTTGAAGTTATCGTGTCCATAAAAAAGTGACATATATATATATATAATATAAAGTTTTGAACTGGGGGTGGGGTGGTTTTGGGTTCTGGGAGTCATGATTGGTGTAGATCTGAAAATTGTTTCCAGAAATTCCAACCTAGGGGAGAATGAAATAGGTAGTATCTCTTACGAAATCTACCTAAAATCCAATGCAGAGTAAAATAAATACAACTAACTCTTTGGGTCGGGTTTTAATAAATTCAAATCATCCAGCACTGGACAGGACCCAAATGGGTTCGTCATAAAATTAATGGCAAAATCGTCACAAACGACACACTTTTTATAAATTAATCACAGGGTGAATTCACAACATCGTCACTGAGGTCATATCTGCTTCACAAAGTTAAAGACAAAATCGTCACAAATGTCACATTCTTCACAAATTTGTCACACCGTGACTTCACAAAGTAGTCACATTGTGAGGTCACAGAAAGCCTTGAAAACGGCCATAACGACCTCACATTCACGTCACAATGACTTCACATCGACGTCACGACGACGGTCACAAAGTCACAGTGTGACTTCGCAGTGACGTCGCCGTGACGTCACCATGCCTTACGGGTATTTATGCAATTTTCGTGTTGTACGACACTTTAGGTTCATTTATTGTTACAATGAAATATCAGTTATCCGGTCTAATCTGTTTTGGGCGTAATCAAAATAAGCAGTAAACCGGATAATTGGATTAATAAAAAAAGACATTGTGTTGGTAAATACATTCTTCTCTAAAATCGCTTTCGTTTAATAAAAAAGTAGGCCTAATGTAATTAACTTAAATTAGCCCATCTTCCATAAATTCACTTTCACTGCAAAAAATTAAAAGAAAAGTTAGTTATTGCATTCAGATGTGCAAGTTACCAGGTCCAACAATGTTTAATTGTTTGGCCGTAGACCAATGGTATAGCCAGGATGGGAGTGCAGATGCTCTGGATACCGCTAATTTCTTAAAATTATTTTCCGCTTATTTAATGCTTGAAAATTCTGCGATTAGATAAAGCAAAGAATATTTATTTAAAATAATGGTATCCTGAGCCTGTGGACGCCCACACTGTCTACGCCACTGCAGTAGACCACAGAAAAAGACTTAAAGTTATACAAATCTGAAATTCTAAAATTCAGAAAATTCAAATACATTAAAGTCTGCTATCACGGAATCACAAGGGACCTGAGAAAAAAAATCCTTTTTTAGACCGTTTTCTGTCTTAGCAGGTTTAATTACACGGTATTCTTTTTGCCCGAACCATGAACATTTTGCCGTTTAAGACAAGACTCCGTTATACACAGGTTACGTTTTTAAAAGTTTTACTGCATATTTTTTAACGTTGGTTTAAACAGAAATTTCGAGAAAATTATATTTTTACAAACGAATAAATAAATTTACATTTCAATAAGCTTTTTTTTTTCTTACTTAATTGCAATTTTTATTTCGTGATATCGATCCGGATATTTAGCGATCCAGATATTTAGCGATCCAGATAACTAGAGTTTGAATAATTGGAGTTTTGCTGTACACTGTAAAAAAATAAGACAAATGTTTCTAAATCTAGGAAAATGTAATATAACAGCGAAAAAAATATACCAGAATCTGTTCCTGGTAACAAACGATTACGAAATGTATTATATATCTTTAGAAATATCAGAAGACATTTATCAGATTAAAGAGGAATGTATAAAAATTAAATTTCTTTTGCTGCCACCGATTTTCGAAAACGTTTCTGAGTAGTTTTTATAGTATAATAATCACTTTTCTTAACCTAGAATATAGGTTTTACGGAGGCTAGCAACTCTTTAATAAACATCTTTATGTTAAACAGACATGTTTTACAGATAAATATGACAAATTAAAAGCATTAATATCAACATTAAAATTAATATTATTTTATTATTCTTTCATGTATAAATTCTGTTACGCAGCTGAAAATGTTAAATTGAGAATTGATAGCATCCTAAAAAATGATACTCTGGGTTGATAAAGCTGATTAATGCAATATAAAAACTACTTGGAAATATTTCCGAAAATCAGTGGCAGCAAATGAAACTTTGGTTTTATAAATACTTTTTTTAAATCTCGAAAATATATTGATTTATCAGGTTTCTAAAGATAAAGAACGCTTTTCGATAACTTGGAAGTAACTTGGAAGGTAACTTGGAAGAGGTTATTCGTATATAGTTATGTTATATTTTAGTACATTAAGAAACATTTGTCTATTTTTCGAAGTGTATAAATTATTGATTAAGATCTTTAACAGTCTAAATTGAATTCTTCGAATAATTTGAATATCTGTTTTTTGCCTCAATATCTATGCATTAAGAACATTCAAATGCACAGCTGACATTTAGAAATAGTCTAAACTATTTCAATTGTTTAAGTGTTTTGAATTTAATTCGCAATAATGTTTACTTTATATTGGTAGAAAATAAAATCTGTTTATTATATGAAGAAAATAAACTCGATAACACACGCACACATAAAAAGTTCTGTATGTTTATTTAAAATGACAGCTAAAATTGGAACAAGACTGTTCTAGAAATAAAATTGTTTACTGTCTCTTTGTAAGGTTTTGTTTATTTTTCTTCCAAGGGATTTTTTTTTTTTTTGAATAAACGATTTAGAATTCCCATTTTATATTTTAATTCCTAAGACATTTTATAAAGAGCGATTTTATGTACTTTGACGTATTTTATGTTCTACTAATAATATTTTGTTTACGTTCAATTCATTTTTCTATTAAAAATTATTGAATGCATTGTATTGCAGATTATTTTATGAAACATATTATATAAACTACACATTATTTTTAACGTTTTTGTGAAAAGGTTTTCGTTTCATAAAAAGATTATCTTTCTTAGTCATATTCAACAGTGTTTAAGTAGTTAACTTTGAGTATAGGTCGCTGTATTGATTTTACTACCACACGAAAAGTATTTTTATTTATATTTTTTCTTTGAGTTTTTGCAAATGTAAAGTGTGATTAAAATTGTGTTATTTCTTTACGAGTATTCACGAGTGTTAATGAATGCTTGATTGGTCCATAAAATGTTTTATAGTTGGCATTACATATTCCGCTCTTACTCTCATTTCAGTATTTCTGATTTTACTTATCTTACTATTCAAAGACCTTATTCATTTATTTTATGATAATATTGTGAAAAAACTAATAAATATTTTATTTCCTAAAATTATTAACTATGTTACTCATATTCAACAGTTTTTAAGTAAACTTTGAGTATAGGTCGTTGTATTGTTTTTACTACCACACGAAAAGTATATGTGTAATCATTGTGAATCAATTCGTAAATTTTTAAAATTGTAAATCATCATTATCAATCTTCCCATTTAATCTTTAAATTAATTTTCAACGCATTGTAAATTTTATTTACATTATTTACTACTTTGTTTTAAATGTATTTATTTTTATTCCATCTTCTCCACTTTCATAATAGATGCTAGCACCAGATTTATCATTTAACTAGTCTGTAATTTCAGTTATTCATTTTATTTTTATGAGATAGATGGGAGCACCAAACAATTTTATTTCCCTTTCATAATTTTTATCAATGCAATGACTTTGTGTTTTTTAGCAGCCATTTTGGGTTAACTGGTGATATGAGAAGTTACAGTATATGTAATGTACTTTTAATCCTGTTACATCTTCCCCAATATTAATATTTTTTGGCGAGTTTTGTACATTCCTTTATGATCTAACTTTGTTTTAAGTTGAATAATAATGTATTTATTTATTTATTTTGTTACTTGAACTCCAGTAGGTTTTTATTTTTATTTTGTTTTTTATATATGTTATTAGGGGCTTAATATTGTCGATTTTAGGCAGAAATCTGACAATATTTGTTAAAATAACATATATTTACTACGAATATTCTTATGAAGCTCCTCTGAAGATTCCATAATTCATATATTCATATCTTTCCCTTTTTGATTTTTCGTTTTATTAAGTTTAATTCCTGCTGTAGCCTTTCCATTGCTTTTTATAATATCTGGATCCTTTGTTTTTTACATGTGTTTGCATTTTTAAATATATATACATGTATATATATTAGATTATTATCTCAACCTATTAACTCATATACTAATTTATTAACTCAAATTGCCCGATCAATTACGTAGTCAAATATAAAGAAAATTGAATAAAAATGGTCAAATATTGAATAACAGAACATAATATGTGCTAAAATCAATGAATATAAAACATTATTAAATACGGAAACGTACCGAATAAAGAACTGCTAAACAAAATGAGAAATATAGCTGTAAAACATACCCAACCAGTGACATTTTAGCTATCAAAAACCACCTTATCCTTTACAAAAACACATGGCATAATCGTTACATTGACAGTTAATAAAATAACTAAAATATTTTAACAAATTAAAAAATAATTCAAATACACCTATAAATTATTTTTATCTTATTTTAAACTATATCTAATCTTATTAATGAATCTTAATAAGCTTAATAATTTTAATAATAGAAGCTATTTTGAAATTAAAATATTTAAAATATTTACAGCACAAAATTAAGAGGAAATGATACAATATATCAATGTGTAATTTTAGCTACAGTACTGCTATTTAGGAGCAATAAAACAAATGTTTTAGATGCGTTTATTTAGTGCTGCCATCTACAGTAAAACATTTATAACATTTCCGTTATTTAAATAAATTAAAATGACACAGTTAATATTAATATTAAATATTAGTAAATATAAAATTTAAATTATATATATATATATATATATATATATATATATATATATATATATATATATATATTATATATATATATTATATTAAAACCACATGAAAAAAAAATATTACATAAAATTGAGGTTTTCCGTACTATTTGAAAAAATATATTATACAATTTACAATTAATATAACAATTTTTTAATTTAGAAATTAAGTTCAGAATGGTATTTTGAGAATGCATCCTAAATATAATAGGATTATAATTAATGTAGAATAAAACAAATTAAAAATGTATATTGCTATATAATCTTTTGTATAAACATAGCCCTATAATAAAGTAACCTTATTATTATTACCAGACCTTATAATTAAACTGTAATTAAACATAATATAATAATATGAGAAAAATATTGTAAATAACTTTAATTATCTAGTAAAAGTTTAAATCATTTATAGATTAAAATATATTGATATATATATATAAGATATCAACTTTAAGAGCTAACAACTAATAGATATTCCTATACTACATCATAATCATGATTACCATAAAATACACCTAATATTATCCACTAGAAATGCATAACCAGCAACTTAACCTTCCTTTTTATTTAATATAATAATTAAATAAGTTAAATATATAAATCAACCAATACACCATCACCACCCCATCATTATCATTGAAAATAATGCAGCTATGTATTTGACTAAATTTAGCTTAAGTCACAAGACAACACCACCCCACCTACATAATCATTCAACAGAATGTACCTTCCTAACACTATTCTAGCCACCATTTTAGAGCATTATCAATCTTTTTTTTCTATTTCATAATTAAATTAGGCAAATATATAAATTAACCCATACAACACCATTCCACCTTCATAATAATTCAAAAGAATGCAGCCGTACGTAACTAAACTTACCTTATGTCCCCCAGACACTATATATATATTTGTAAACGTAAAGGGTGATTAAAACTGTGTTACTTCTTTATGAGTGTTATTCACGAGTGTTAATGAATGTTTAATTGAACCATAAAAAATCATAATCATTCAATTTTCCGCTCTTAATTTCATTTCAATATTTCTAAATATATTTATCATTTTACTTTTCTTACTATTCAAAGACCTTGTTCATTTATCTTATGACTATTTTCTATTTAATAAAAGTATTATCCATATGTTACTCATATTCAATTGTTTTTAAATCGTTAACTTTGAGCATAGGTCGCTGTATTGATTTTAAAACTACTCAAAAAGTATTTAAATTTTTTTTCTTTGAGTTTTTGTAAAGGTAAAGAGTGATTGTTACTGCTTTATGATGAATGTTTGATTGAAGGATAAATGATGAATTATGATGAATGTTTGATTGAAGTATAAAAAAATTATAATCATTAAATTTTGCGCTTTTAATCTCATTTCATTATTTCTGAATTTATTTATAACTTTACTTCTCTTACCATTTAAAGACCTTATTCATTTATTTTATGACCATTTTTCTATTCCATAAAAATATTATCCATGTTATTCATATTCAACTGCTTTTAAATAGTCACTTTGAGTATAGGTCGCTGTATTGATTTTACTACTACACAAAAAGTATTTTTAATTTTTTGTTCCTTGAGTTTTTGTAAATGTAAAGGATGATTCAAATTGTGTTGCTTCTTTCTACTATATCATATATTTCACTGTAAGAATAAACGGCAGAAATTACAGTAAAATTTGCTGTAAATTTATGCACCCAAATTTCCAGCATCTTGTACTGTAAATTGACAGCAAAATATGCCTAGCAAAATGTGCTTTAAACATGTTAATTTTACTGCAAATACGATTATAATCCTATAAAATTTTACAGCAAAAAATGCTGGCAATTTGGGTGCATAAATTTACAGCAAATTAAGCTGAAATTTTTGCCGTTTTTTTCTTACAGTGTAGTGAATGTTTATTGTACCATAAAAAATTATAATCATTAAATTTTCCGTCTTTAATCTCATTTCGATATTTCAGAATATATTTATCATTTACTTATTTTACTGTTCAAAGATTTTATTCATATATCTTATGATAATTTTTTGTGTTAACTTTATGATATTAAAACAGTTTTAGCATTCAGATAATTAAAGCAATTAAGAGGAGTAATTAGTTTAATTATGTGTGTATTTTTAAGATTTTTACTGTTACCACGGGTATTACGAGTAACGGTTAATACGAGAACTTGTTTCTCGTATTAACTAAGTTCGAATGCTACGAATGAACCGGGTCGTTTTAAAAATACACTGTAAAAAATATAGGTGAATATACAGGCAATTTTAAGTAAAATTTTATAGAATATTTTCATTTTTTCGAAAGACAGTAGAATGTCCATAAATAACATTTAGAGAATACAAATCCGTAAAAATGCAGAAAGTTTTCCGTAAATTAAATGGAATATTTCCGCATTTCTTTCAAAACATTGCAATTTTTGTAAAGGACGTTTATAGGTTTTCGTAAAGAAATCGTTTTGTTTGAAATGCGGATTAACAGATTGTTGTACATAGTACAGTTCTTTACGGATCCAGGAATGTCCTGGCCTGATCCGCGGGCCTATTTTCTGTCATTAGACTCAGACTAAGCCTGGAGTTCTTTCTAACCGGGGCCGTGTCTGGATGGAAATAAGTGTTTGTGAAAATAATAGTGATATTTATATATTTCATTGAAATCTTTAGAAAATAGTTTTATTTTAATAACTAATAGAGAAAATATTTTTTTTAATCTACTTTTTTTCTTTATAGTGCTTAAAATAATGTTCTTTTTTCTTTTTCTTTTTTATCCACTGACTTTTTAAAATTTTATTTTATTAACTTTTTCACCGTGAGGCAAAATTAGTTTATTTAAAGCTTCATAAAATAAAATAGCTGCAAATTATCTGTCTGTAAATTGGTATTAAATTAAACTGAATTGGCTTATAAATTTATTAATTAAACTAAAATTTATTATTTTATAAATTATAATTTTACAAAATTTAGAATTTGTTTTTTTTTAAATTTACAAAAATACTTAATATTTTTTTATTTACTTATTATAAAAAGAACTTTTTAAAAGTGTATAATTTATTTCCTTAGTTTATAATTTTATGAATTAAACTAAATAATTTAAACTATATAAATAAGTCCAAATTGAAACTAATGTATCACAAGATCGCTAAACGGTTTCTAAAAATCTACCCTTTGTTTAATATTTTTTAAACTATTCGGTTTTACAGAAACGTACAGAAAACTTTCAGCAGTAACTCAAATATAATAATTCAATTTATTATAAAATCGTTGTTTATTTACATAAGTTTTGTTTAAAAAAGCGATAAAGAAAACATATTTTAATAGCATGTAGTAAAAAACTTCAGATAATTATTATCTTTATTGGAGTTGATAAGTAGAGTATCAGACAAATAATTTGAAAAAGTATATGTTCGAAAACAATTTTTTGGTACTCTTATTACACACACACACACACACATATACATATATATATATAATAAAACTTTTGTGTAGAAGTTAATATTTATATTTTATAAGATATCAAATAATAAAGCAAAATATTTAAAATTATGAAAGAAAATATTAAAAACATTAGAACTCATGTGGAAAAAATTCCTCTACCAATGAAACCTTTGATTTTTTGCATCATAAAAAGTATCTAAAATAAGTAACAACATTTGAGAACACAGCATTCCTAATCGTAGCTTAGTGGTGAAAAGGACGGGCTAGTAAAGGGAAGGTTCCTAGATCGAATCGCCAGTGGCAAATGTTTGTTTTGGTTATTAGCTAGAAAATACACTAAAAAAACAAAAAATATATATTTCTTAACAAATTTGTTTTTGAGAAGTAACACTTTTTTGTGTTTTTTTTTTTTTTGGTTGTGTAAAGGTTAATTTAACGAAATGAAAAATTTTATAAAATTAAGGAAGATATCTGCTTATTTAAAAACGGATATTTCACAAATCAAGGAAAATTTCCCGGAATTTACGGATTTGTTTCCGTTAAAATACGGGAATAGTACTGGCGTGCCGATTGACAGTACAATTTCCGTATTTTTATAGATTTTTTTTTTTTTTTTTTTTTTTACAGTGTATCTGGGATATTCTAAGAACTCAATTATTTTTACTCAATAAAAAATTTTACAAAATAAAATATCTTCAAGCAACGTTTATAATCAGTGCTTTTAAAATTCTAAGAACAATTCAATAAGAAAACTTAGTGAAAACCGATGTTTGTTAACCTTTTCCCCCCCAATAAAAATAATGTTAATACATTAATTTAATTCTTCATTTTGTTAGGTTGCGCAACGAAACACAATCAAATGAGAATAAGCGTTGCTATTAATGGTAATCAACATCCATTTCTCAAAAGAGAAAGATAAAAAGAAATCACTTCCTGAAAACCGTTGAATCAGAAAGTCTCTTATTTCGAGATTACTTGCGTGTCATTCCTTTTAAGACGAAACTAACAGAGCATTAAAGATACTTCAGCGATGATCATAAATCTCAGCAGTTCTGTCTGATTAAAAAATGTGAAACTAGAGAAATGCTTTTAAAGGGTTTCTATGACTAAGGAAAAAGATTTATTTAACGCTTATCAATAAAACAGGAAATTTAAATGCAGTTCATAAAAGATGATAGGAAGAGAATTTTTAGTTAGAATTTTATTTTCTCACCATTTGTCTGACACTTTTGTTTTACAAGCACTTGTTTCATGCACTTCATAGCTATTGTGCTAACTTCCCTCTATGTTTAAAAAAAAACACACACACACACACACACACACACACTTTTTACTTACCCATCATAGGTAGTATAGGGTAAGTCTTGTAATCATTTTGAAAATCGATTTTTTTTTTGAAGGATTTACACGTTTTAGACACTGAAGATTCCGAAAAACAAATCTTTATTAAAAAAAAAAAATGCGTCCGGCTGTCTCTGTGTGTGTGTCTGTAAACGCTCTATCTCCTGAACAACTTAAAATAGAGACTTGAAATTTAGTATGTACTTAGTATGTAATAATGAGAAGAAGCTTATTGAATTTCAGTAACCTCGATTATCCGGAACTGTTTTTTTCGGACTCTCGAAATATTCGTTCTGATAAAAGGTTAATAAAAATTTTCGAAATTGTTTATTTTAAGGAGTGAATATAAAAGACAATAAAAAACATAAATTTTGCATAAAAAATGAAATTGATCGGGTTATTAGTTGTCGAGATATTTGTAATCACATTTTCCACACTCTTCGATTTTTCATGAACCTGTATTTCATTCAAATTTTAATTCAAAGATATATTTTAATTGGAAATGAAACGCTTATCCGACACAGTAAATTCTTAGTTAATATGATTATCACTTTTGAAGTTATAAGGATGCTTCTTTTACGCAATTCAGTAATAGAGCAATTAAAGTTTATGACGTCATCCAGCCAGGATTTTATTCGAATTGCAACGCATTTGATAAATAGTTTACACATGTTTTATTTGCATATTTCATATTATGCATATTCATGATGTGTAAGTATTACGGTGACCCCCAATGACTAGTTTTTCGAGAATCAAGAAGTAGAGTAATTCCGGGTGAGATGCCGCATATTTTTTTTGAATTTGTGTGTAAACTCCCATGTTAAACATAAATTAAAAAATAATTCTGTGCTATTTATTATTAAATATACAACATGTGTACTGCGACAAAAAAAATAAATGATAATAATTAATATTTTTAAAAAAAAAATTTCTAAAACATTACACTGGGGCACGTCACCCGTACATTCAGGGTGAGTCGCTGCACTTGTGTGGCAGTTATGCTGCGCTTGTCATAAGAACAGAATAAAATAATAAATAAAAATATTCAAACAAATATTCATATCTGGACTATATTTAATTAAGTAACAACAAAAAGAAACTAAATGAGTACAATGAAACGGGATAGTAGGTTCAAATCAATATTAGTCTGCCTACTTTGTTCCTTAAATAAAGTTATCTACTTATTTTTCACAGATTGGATTTTAATTGTTATTTCAGCAACAACGTAACATCAGTGTATCAGAGAGGGAAAAGAAAAAAGCAAAATAGTGTTTACATTGCTTTATTTGTTAATATTTGTTAATATTGTTTTATTTGCTATTTGTTAAACTGTTTTTTCGACAGCAATCTACACAAAAAGTGTCAAAAATGTCTTCATGTAACCACATTTGACACATGATGTAACGAAGCCAACCACACTTCCTCTTAGTTTTGGAGTAGTTTTCTACACATTCCTTGCAAAGAACGTCTACGTCACATGTGTGATCATACTTTTTAGCTCACAGGCTATCAAAGCCTGAGAGCTAATGTGCCCGCCCGTTCTGTATGTATGTATGTATGTACGTATATATACGTAACGCGATAACTCTTGATAGAAACATGCGATTTGATTAAAATTTTGTTTATAGATTCATTGTTATAAGGCGCTTCCCTGATTAGTTTTGGGGGTTCATTGGTTAAGTATAAAAGGGGGAACGGGGGGGGGTAATCCCCCCTTAATTTATATAAATGGGTTTTTCACGCAGAATTATCCGATTTGAATCACATTTTGTTTATAGGCACATTGGGATAAGGCGCTTCCCTGATTAGTTTTGAAGGTTCATTGGTTAAGTATGAAGGGGGGAACGGGGGGCTAACCCCCCTTAATTTAGATAAATGGGTTTTTCAAGCAGAATTATCCCATTTTCTTCAAATTTTTGTATATAGGTTCATTTTGATAATGCGCTTCTCTGAATAGTTTTGGGAGTTCATTGGTTAAGTATAAAGGGAGAAAGAGGGGAGGCTAATCCCCCTTAATTTAGATAAGTGGGTTTTTCATGCAGAATGATCAGATTTTCTACAATTTTTTTACATATATATTCATTGTAATTAGAGGCTTCCCTGATTAGTTTAAGGGGTTCATTAGTTAACTATGAGGGGGGTAACCGGGGTATGACCCCACTTAATATATTGTCAATTTCTTTATTTTTCGAGGGGCTTATTTCATATTCTTTGAAATAAGAGTATAATATACAATTAGTAGTAGACATCTCACATCACAGTTATCTGTCCTCACAAAGGAAAAAGACGTAACCATACACACAGTAATCTATACAGGCGCTACATTTAGTTTTGACTTTGAAATTATGCATTCATTTAGTAATTAACGTATAAAAAGTATTTAACCGTAACGTGTTTAAAAGTTTGGATAGTGAAATCATTCGCTTACCTAGAAATAAGGATTTTCGTTTCTGAAAAATACGGGCAGCGAAAAATACTTTGTTTTTATAAATAATTCTTTAAATTTTGGAAATGTATTGGTTTCTGGGGATTCAAAAGACAATGGAACACGCTATTCGGAATTTCGGACAACTCAGAAGATTATAATATATTTTCGTTCGTGGTTATAGTATATTTTCATAAAATAAGAAACATTGGTCAATTTTTACAGTGTATATGGAAAAATATTTATGCCACACGTACATTTGTTACCTAAAATTATTTTAGCACAAGCAATAGAAACTTTCTTAATCCTTTCGGATTTCTCTTTTTTTTTCCGTGAAAAAAAATATTTTTTTCCTTAAAAAACTAAAAGTAGCTGCTACTAAAAACTAAAATGCTATCTAAATCACCAAAATTATGATTTACTGAACTTAAACGAATATGTCATTTACCATAATCTAACGAACATGGTTCATTTGAGTACTATTAATATCACAATACTCTATAGAGAAATTTTTGAAGATATTTAGAAAATACAGTATTACACTATAATAAAAATAAATAAAAATGAAATAACAACTTTCAGTATCTTTTTTTTTATCATAAATTATTGGTTTGAAAAAGTGGCCTCTATTTTAAATTGAGAATGTTTAAATTAAGAATGAAACACATATTTGAAATAAAAGTATCAGGTATGGCGCATCATATATTCTAATACGAGCAAATCTTGTGTGTGGTTATATATATATATATATATGCAAATTTTATCTTAAAAACGGCTCTAACGATTTTGACGAAATTTTGTATCTTACCGTTTTGGGGCCCCAGAAAACCATTGGGCTAGGTCACGGTTTTCGAGAAAATTCAAATAGTGGGTCATTTTGGGTCATCAAGGATCATGGTCAAGCTAATTCTATTTTAAAAACGGTTCAAACGATTTTGACTAAATTTTGTATCTTACCATTTTCGGGCACGAGAAGACTATTGGGCTGGGTCACATGTTCGAGAACTTTCGATTAGTGGGTCATTTTTGGGTCAACCCTGGTCAAGTTAATTTTATCTAAAAAACGGCTCTAATGATTTTGATTAAATTTTGTATCCTACGAGTTTCGGGCACGACAAAATCATTGGGCTATGTCACACGTCCGAGAAAATTCGATTAGTGGGTCATTTTTGGGTCACTGTGGGTTAGGCTAATTTTATCTAAAAAATGGTTCAGACTATTTACACTAAATTTTGCATCCTATAGTTTTCGGGCACGAGAAGACTGTTGGGTTAGGTCACGTGTTTAAGAAAATTCGATTAGTGGGTCATTTTTGTCATGGGTCATTAAAGGTCAAGCTATTTTATCTTAAAAATGGCTCAGACTAATTACACTAAATTTTGCATCCTATGATTTTTGGGCACGAGAAGACTGTTTGGCTAGGTCATGTGTTCGAGAAAATTCGATTAGTGGGTCATTTTGGTCATGGGTCATTATCGGTCAAGCTATTTTATCTTAAAAACGGCTGATACTATTTACACTATATTTTGCATCCTATGGTTTTCGGGCACGAGAAGACTGTTGGGCTAGGTCACAATTTCAAGAAAATTCAATTAGTGGGCCATTTTGGTCATGGGTCATTATGGGTCAAGCTATTTTATCTTAAAAAGACTAAATTTTAATTCTTATGTAGACTAAATTTTGCATCATAAGGTTTTCGGGCACGAGAAGACTGTTGGGCTGGTTCACATGTTTGAGAAAATTTGATTAGTGGGTCATTTTGATTATGCGTCAGGATATTTGAACGCAAAGCTAATTTTGACCGAGCATAGCTCGGTCTTCCCTGCTCGTAGAGATTTAAGCGAACGCCTTTTATTTTATTACTAAGTTCTTATACATAAATGAAGACGTAATAGTAAATGTAATGACATGTACTATCATTAATACAGCAGATAATAGATAAAGTAATTGTAAAGACAACACAAAAGTAAATGTAAAGATATGTCCTATTATTAAGGCACCACACTCAAAAGGTGAAAAAATTCCGTTGCAATTAATTCCTTGCAACTTAAACAAGTTTTATTGTAAGAATTAGCATTATTTCTTATTTGGTGGAAAATATATGGATGTGTTCAGTGATAGTAATTTTTTTAGACTAGAAGAATTTTAGAAATGTTAAGCATACATGGCTTATTGATCAAAGTAATTTTTAAATCATACAACAGAAATATGTGAAAACTGTGTGTTTTAGATTATTTACTTAACAATGAAGGCAGAAGTCACAATTTACATGAATTTAAAATTAGTACAATTAAGTATGAAGACATGAACTGGACTCGAGAATATAAATATCCAATTTGTCGTATTTAAAAATTTCTTATCAGTTTTGTGTGCAAAACTAATTCATACAATTAAATCTTTTTTTTAAAATAGAAAATAGCTCTGTTGACGTTTGTAGATATTTTCATAAATACTCCAAATATTCAGTAATTTAAAAATGGGTAACCCGTCCCGTCTACAGGGTCATAGGTATTTTTATGTGACAACGTGTATGGGTGGTGAGAAGAAAAGAAGATAGACTGTGTGGGTTTGTTTAAATGAATTAATTTAGTATGAGTACGTAACAAGGGTGCAGAGGTGGTGTACAAACGATTGAGTATTGGCAGGGCTACACTAGATACCGGGCTGGCTCATTCACTATCGTGACGTCACAAATGGTGGCTGGCCACGACCAGCGATTGGTACAAAGCGAAACGACAAATCAAAAGATATACTGCGATTGGCACAAAACCATGGGCGCGTCGCTTTGTACCAGTCTCTGGTCGCGGCCAGACACCATTTGTGACTTCATGATAATGAATGAGCCAGCCCGATATCTAGTGTAGCCCTGGTATTGGGCGAAAGTGCGAAAAATACTATATAAAACTAGGGTCTCAGCGGTGATGCGCCTAACGTATGCGAGACACCTTGTTCCTGATGGTTGATCGGTTGATTATCACAACCAATATTGCCCTGAACAGCGTATTTCTTTATCTTCCTTTCACGGTGTGCTCTATATCGTTTTTGCGGAGGTCATCGGGGAGAGACTTCATTTCAGAGGTAGAATGCTACTCGTTTGCCTGAGACAAATCTGGCAAAGATTTGTCTGGCTGAAATGTCATGAATGAATTTGCTGGAGAGGTATAGACATTTTCCTCCGTTTTGCATTTAATTGTCTGAGTTATTGCAATCTATCTTGGTGCTTCATGTGCTTGCGATGATTGTTCCTTTATTTTTTTAGTCCTAGATTCGTCACGTGATGTGCTGATGACGCAATCGCCACATCCATGTTTCGCTGCTGCGTAGAATTGTCATCTTATTCTTCATAAAACTCAGAATGCTTTGAGGTAGCTGAGTCATTTTTTCAGTATTAGATTTGTCTTCTCAAATACTATTCGTGTTGTTATGATGTTAACATCATTAGTGCCTTTTTTACATAACTCGTAATTTTTAATTATTTTGACTTGTAATCTGCAAAGAAAATTATTATTGGTTAGAAAAGTTACTAGGTGTGTTTATTATTCATTATTTTTGGTTATGTGGCTGTGGTACCTGCACCACCGCCCGCATCACCTCCACCGCTTACACCACCGTCGCCCGTGCTTCCGTCGCCTCAGAAACTGCCCCCTAGCTAAAAAACTAGTGTTTTTCACGTGAAAAGGGGGTTTTGTACTCTTAAGACGAGGTATAAGATGCATGGTAAATTTATACATTAATTTTGAATAAATGACACCTTAACGGGTATTAATAATTGAAAAAACTAATGAAAAATATAATTTTTTTAGAAAAAAAATTTCTTATGAAGACTTTTTCAAATGAAGATTTTTTTAAGATGACGATATCAAGCTATAAGATGAAATTTAAAAATATATACATTAATTTTGAATGACGATCCAAACAGCAAATAATTCTACGCAGAACTTGGGCCAAATGTGCTAACCCGACCACTTTTTCATTTAGGCGACCTGACTCTCCGGGGCTGACAGGAAAGGCTTTTTGTCCTGTCGGCAATCCCCATCTCGACCGTTGCATCCCTACCACTTTTGAATCAATTTTGAAGTTTTTGCCTATTAGTATTCGATCATTTGCTCACTTGGTAATCTTTTGCCGATAACATGCAAATAACATTATATTTTAAGTTAAAAACTACGTTCTTGCTTATTAGCTATTTATACTTTTGCTGTATAAATATTTTTGTATCTTACAAAGAAAAAATAATTGTAATTAAATGCAATTTTTTTTGTAAAATCATTAAACAGCAATGTTTAGTCTTTAAACAAAAGTAAATTTCTTGCGTTTTAATTAGTTACACACTCGATAGGTAAATACTTTTGCATTTTATAGTGGAAAATATTATCATTTAGCAAAGTAGTTTATTTGAATTTAAAGGAACTTTCACACATTTCAATTAATTATGCAGTTTTTGAATCTTACAATGAAAAATATTCTCTTAACTTTTTAAAAAAGCATACAGTTAAATTTCTCTCTATTTTTAGAAAAAAAGATGATCTACTGTATAAAACAATTTACATCATAACATTTAGAAAATAAAATCACAAAAACTATCCCCCATTTTTTAAAAATGTCCTATTTCATTTAATTACAGTTCTAGCGATGTATTTTATTAATGCCTAAATTTAACTTAATAATTTCTAAAAAAATTACTTTATTAACTCAGTATTTTCTAATTCATAATTTAAAAAATGCATTTAGAGCAAATAATTTGTAGTTTATAATTTCGGATATTTTCTCATATTTGTCAATTTATTTAACTAAATCAATAAAACAGCAAGTTTTACTTACCAACTATTAAAAATATATCAGTGAATTCACTAAGTTAAATTTATCAAAGTTTATTTTTAATTATGAATGATTATAAGTAATTATTATTTTTTAAAAATAAAAGAAACACTTTTAAAATTTAGATTTCTTTTACATCACTATCTATCGGTAAATTTTCAACCGATTGGGGTTTACTGATTTGTGCATAAATAATTTATATTCACCAAGAAATATTTTCCTTTGGATGTATTTCTGACTTGTACTGCCTTTATCGTCTGTCTGTTTAAAACTGCGGTTTGGTCTGTCCTTGGAACGGGAAAAGAGCTTTTTGAGCGGTTGTGAGATAAAGATCTTTAAGGATATTGGTGGGTTTATATCAGGTGACACATTTCACAGCAGGGGGGAGGATTACCACGGGGACAATATATGCTCCAAGTAAAATTATTCAACTTTGATCGTTTACAAACATCGACCGACTACACACTTAACAGTATGTGGTGACTAATTTATTTCCAACATTAATCTGATTTACTGTCGACATTTGCCTTTGATTTACAACTAGAGAATTTGACAGGTATTTTCGAGACGATATCGGGGGAATTTCTCCTTACAATTACCGTTCATTTATCGACAATTCTTATAATAGGCCGAAATTTAGCCGATATCTCTTGCTGTTGGGGTGACACTTTAATGAGTATTAATAATTGCAAAACATTGAAAAATATCAATTTTTTAAGTAAAAATCTGATTTCTTAAATATTTTTCAACTATAAGATGAGGATATGATACTATAAGATGAATATTAAACATATTGAAGAATTATTAACGAATTAATTTTGAATGACGAACACCTTAATGAGTATTAATAATTAAACAAAACAATGGAAGATATAAATTTTTAAGAAAAAAAAATCTTATTTCATAAGAATTTTTCTAATAAAAGATGACGTTATTGACTTGTAAGAGGAAATTTAAACTTATATTTTATTTTTTAAACAACGAACTCCTTAATGAGTAATAACAATTAGACAAAACAGAGGAAAAATATCAATTTTTAAGGAAAAATGCTGATTTAATAAAAAAAATTTCAACTATCAGAAAGCTGTAAGGAGAAAATAAAATTTATATTTTAGTTTTTGAACCGTAATACATAGAAAATATACAGAATTTGAATGATTTTTGACGAAATAATAGATTTTTCCCTGCAATAATAAGAGTTTAGTAACCAATTACCCAATTTCTACTATATATACGTGATTTAATTCTGTTTAGACTGCACCCAACATAATTTTTATATTACTTAGACCTTATTTAGCTGCCTATATACAAAGTAAAGCCATCTGATTTTCATTCCCAATATGCAGTATTTATGAGGGGAGGCAATAATTCACCCCCATTCTAAGAAATGGGAAAAAATCACGAAGGTAGTATAAGGTCACGAGTTTTACTCTGAAGAGGTGTAAATGAAAGAAATACAAATTTCTTAATGAAACATATTAGATTATTTTTTTCACTTATTCATAGAAAAATGCATATATTTCTGAATCCTAATGAAAATAAAAATAGTTATAATGTAAAATAAAGTAAATGTACACACTAAAAATTTAAAAGGAGAAAACTATGAGATTCAGACAATTTTTCTAAACTTGTTATTATTTCTTCTTTATGGAAAGACTGAAGAATAGATCATTTAACATCTATATTTTAAAATGGTTTTTTTTTTTTTTTTTTTTTTTTTTTTTTTTTTTTTTTGTATTTTCAGTGAGACAGTTTAATCAGAAAAAATTACGCATAAATTTCCCAAAACAGAAAATTGTTAGAGTTTAAATGGAATTTCTCTAACTTTTATGCAATTTCCTGAAGAAAACTAAGAGAAAATGTAAGAAGAAATTTTCTTCAAGAATCAGTTT
The DNA here is from genome assembly GCA_963931845.1 of Maratus michaelseni. Lineage (NCBI taxonomy): Eukaryota > Metazoa > Arthropoda > Arachnida > Araneae > Salticidae > Maratus > Maratus michaelseni. Next base: position 423,121,400 of record OZ007589.1, on the reverse strand, counting down.
TCAAACTATTATGAACAGTTTAAAAAACTTTTTATTTTTCAGTCGTGTCAAAGAATGGTATTTTAATGAAATCTATATTTTAATCTTTAAAATTCTTCAACGGAACTGCATCAATGATCAAATTTTTAATAAAATAACGAATGAAACATTTTTTTTTTTTTTACATGCTGCAATATTTAAAAAAAAAAAAACGTGTTTTTGATACTCTAACTTCTAATCAATAGAAATGTTAAAGTATTTTCTGAATTGAATACTTCTATAGGAATATGACATTTACGTTAGCTAAAAAGTCATTTCAAAAGTAAATTTAGCAAAAATGTATTTTGCAGATGATATTTTAAAATTCATTTCACTACTTAAACTTCGCCTGTAACCTAAAAAGAGGGATGAAGGATTTTATGAGAGTCGTTTTTTGGTATCTAATTTTTCTGAGCTAGTAAAAAATAATGTACTACGAACATAAATATATTCAAAGGTAATTTGAAAAAGGTTATTGAAAAATGAATTTATATAGGACATCCTTCGGCTCATTTATGAAATTCGAATAATATGTAAATGGCGATTCACATTTGAACCCCATTTTGAAAGTTAATTTTTATTTTGATTTATTTTCCATGGAACACAAAATACCATTTTCTTTATAAAATGAATATATTTTTTCATTGTCCTTTTTAAATTCTGAATATAAAATAAAATGATTTTTAAAGGTAGAAGAGTTTTGAAAAGCCGTCGTTCTGCTTTGTTTGATTATGAGTTTATACGAAAAATTAATGAAATTTTTAGTACGTTTTGTCAAATTGGCAAGTTTTGATTTGGAACGTAAAATATTGTGGGTGAACCAGAGGTAGCCAGTGTTTCTACACTGTTAAAAATTTGCAACAAACTGTCCAGTCATTTGACCGTTTTTGTAGAAAACGGTTACATTACCGTAATTTAACTATATTCTGACAATAAAATGAGCAATAATACGGTCAGAGTATAGTTAAATTACGGTTATGTAACAGTTTTCTACAAAAACGGTCAAATGACTGGACAGTTTGCTGCAAAATTTTAGCAGTGTAAGGTAGCCAACCCCTCAACTCAAAAGTAGAATCAATTTAATGTCATAATGAATAGAGGAAATCATATCAAATTCTGGAAATCACAAAATGGTGCTATTGTATTGCCAATCATGTATCTGCAGTGCACGTGGCTGAATTTAAAGATATCACCTTAATTCTCGGCCAGTATTATTTGCAGTGATTTCACTTTTGAGGAGTAGTCGTTCTAATTTCCAGGTAAGAAGATATTTCAATTTACACCTGTTTAAATTCCTAGAACTTTGAGTTATGATACGTTTTCTGAAAGCTTTTTTCTTTCACTTTAACCCCATTTACTTCAATTCTAAGAAATGTATCAGATTAATACTTTTAGGTCGTGCAAATTGCGACCATACGCTTGTTCACAAGGTGGCCACCTTAGAAAATAAATATGGAAATCAGTGTAGTAAGGGTGATTTACAAACTTTCAACAAAAATATCTAAAAAAACTTATTACCAATTATTATTAACAGCAGAGATCACTCAAAAGAATTCAGTAACTCCCAGGAGAAAATCCCGTAACTACCTTGCACAAAAAGTGCTTCAAGGTCTTTTCGTGTCATTAAATAAAAAGAAAAATTCGAAAGATATCAAAAGAAAGACTGGCTCATCAAAGAATTATAGTAAACAAAATAGTTTGCCGAGTATGTTTTCACATTTTAAAAGTGATTTCAATACGTGGGCCACCGTTGGAACACTATGCGCCAAAGAGTGCCTAAAAGATACAATTTTGAAATTGTATTATAAAAGTAATTAAATTTTATTTTACAAAGACAAGTACACATGGTATGTGTTAGAGATAAGTGTAAAATTTTACAAACAGAAATTCAGCCACACACACCTATCCAGAAAATTAAAAAAAATCCTCAAAGCTTAACTATGGCCACCTTTGGCTCATCTACGTTATTCCCAGTTTCTGTAGATTTTATATTTTCTAAGTATTTAACAAAATTAAAAAAAAAATTGTGTGGTAATAAACAGGTTATATGGTAAAAGAGGCAACGTATCAGATCATTATAAATATTATTTCAGTAATTATTCTTTTGTAAAACATTCTTAATTGAAGTTTATATCTAAAATCTCTTAGTTAATAAAGAAAATCATCAGTTTTTTCATTTTTAACACTTTCCAACATAGTTAGGAATAGTTAGGAATAATTTACCGAGAACAATGTGCTGAAGGTACCGCTAATATTGTCTAATGTAATAATTCGTTAATGTAATAATGTAATAATTCGTTAATAATTCGTTATTGTTAAAGTTATGAATGGAATTATAGATTCGATTTGGAATAAGGCACCCTGTTTTTGGAGATAAAATACATAATAAAGTTTTTTTTTTCTTTTTGACCGACTGTACATTATACAAACCTCGACTTTTGGGTTTCCGCATAGTGCTTCCGCGGAGCGTGTTTTTGGATCCATGCAAATTGGGACATCCAGCATAAATCGGGACACCTGGAAACTCTAATCACCTGACAACACTAGTTCACTCGAGGCTGAACTCAGATATTCGTTCATAACTTTAAGAGTAATGAAGATATTTTCGCAAAACTTTCAAAAGACTGCTTTGTGTGATATGTGATAGTATCGAAGAAATGCCGGAAGTGTACGAGAATTCGATCAGTGATACCAAATGAACTGTCAGCTATATTCTAAATTAAGAAACGTATAACCAAGTTTTGTTTGGACAAGAATGGTGACTATTTCCAGCTAGTTTTGTGATATTATCATAATTCACCGAAAACAAGGTATAAGACTGCTGAAGATACCGTTAATATATATTCATTATTGTTAAAGTTATTAAAGAAAATACAGATTCGGCTTGGAATACGGTATTTTTAACTAAATAAGTGCAATGCGACCCTGGTTTCGTAAATAAAAAATGTTTGCATTGACTTCTATTATCAGTAATAGATGTTAGTATACTAATAATGTTGATATTTTCTGTATTTTAGTTACTTTAGGAGGGATTGTTTGTATCATGTGTTATACCTAAAATAAATTTTAATTAAGTCCAATACGACTATAGTTTCTTAAACTAAAAATGTTTGTATTGACTTCTGTTATCACTAATAGATGTTAGTATACTAATAATTTTGATACTCCTTTATTTTAGTTACTGTAAAAGGGATTGTTTACATCATTGTTTACATCTAAAAGAAATGTTAATAATTATAGTCAGAAGTATGATTTAATAAAATATAAGTATGTATGTATACACATATGCTACTTTAACATATAGTTTTTATTAAAAATTACAAATTTCAAGCTGTTATCAATATTTTGAAAATTAAAATATGCTTCCGTTTAAATTTACTTAGTTTTTTAACTGAAAATATATGTGGTTCTTCTAATCTCAGAAAGAGCATAACTAAACAAAATTCTTTATCAAACTCAACAATCTAATGAATAGCGAATGTTTTAAGATCAGATAATAAACTTCAGTTTTTCTGTAAATGGATATAAATCTGAAACTATCTTTTTGGTCATTCATTTTCCTTTTTTATTTTTTTTTAATAACAGAATATCTCTTTCCGTAACACGAAATTTAATATCTTTTTTTAAAGCTTCATTTTATCTCCATTCATTGCTTTCATATGTATCGAACTCGCTGCATTTTCAATACATTAAGTCTTTATCTATGTAGCGTAAGCATAATTATCTTTAATTTGGAATATAATTTCCTTTTACTTCTTAGCAACTTTTCAGCGATTTTATCTAACTAATATTTCAAGGCATTGTGATTCTGTCTAATGAAGATAAGTAGCGTTTCTTTCAATATAAGATTAATCCTTTAAGCAAAATAAGATTTGTGTATTATTTCATTTATTTTTGCATTTCGATGAATAGAAAAGTCTTGTTTGTTCAAAGTTTTAGGGAATATTATTTTAAATCAAATTTTGTTCTTTAATTAATAATGTTTTTCCCATAATCGTTGCACTGAGAAAAATGACACTTTCAGATCTGAGTAAATCGATGTTTTCATTTAGTTATGAAACTTTTTGTTTCAAATATGACGGCCCAATGCTTTCAATTCTGAAATACCAGATATACTCAGAATGTTCAAACATGAACATACTCAAAACTAAGCACACAGATGTCAGTTCATACTCATTTTTGAAACATGGGCATACTCAAAAATGATTATGATCAGTTCAAACTCATTTTTGAAGCTATATACTCAAAAATGAGCACATAGAAGTCAGTTCATTCACTGAAAAAAATGGGTACTCAAAATTGAGTAAAAAGTACTCAATTTTGAATACGTCACATACTCAAAATAGCTCCGATCCAAACGTACTCAAAATTGAGAAACACATGTACTCATTTTTGATCCCATGGATGTATTCAAATATAAACTGCTATGTACTCATTCTTGATCCCATGGATGTATTCAAATTTAGAAATTTTTATGTCGTTAAAATAAAATTTATAGGATAAAAAAAAAGGTACTTCGCGAGGACAACCTTATAAGGGATACATACATTTCTGCTCATTTTTTTCATTCCTGCTGAGTTTATAGTAATTAACCAGCCCTTGCCCATGAGAGGAATCGAACCCGTGATGTTCTGTGTACTAACCTGACGACTCAGACCTACGCGCCATGAGTGGTCACGCCTCCTTCTCAAATATTGTTAGTTATTTTGCAAAACTTGCAAAAACTTAAGGTTTCATTTGTAGATGGATTTTTTCAGTTCCAATGTTTTTAATATTTTCTTTTCATAATTTTCAATATTTTGCTGTATGATTTGGTGCCTTATAACAGATAAATTTCAATTTATTATGTATTATATGCGTAAAACATTGCATTAAGAATACTGATTACTTCTTTTTGAAACAGTACCAACAATTTCTTTATTCGAACATATACTTTTTTAAAATTATTTGCCAGATTATCTATTTATCAATTCTAATAAAAACAACAATTATCTTAATCAGACGTGTTTATTACATGCTATTATAATATTTTTTTTATGTCTTATTTTTAAAAAAATATGTAAATAATTTTTTTATAATAAATTAAATTATTATATTTCAGCTATGCTGACAGCTTTTGCGTACAGTTCGGTTAAACTAAATATTAAAAAAAAAAAGATTTTTAAAGACAAATTTGAAATTAATGACCTTGGGATAGGTAAGTTTAAATCTGGACTAATTGATTTTATTTAAATTAAATTAGTTTAATTTATAAAAATATAAGCTAAAGAAATAAATTAAAAACGTTATAAAGTTAAAAACTTTATTTTTATAAAAGTAAAGAAAAAATACTAACTAATTTTATAAATTTAAGGAAAAAATTATAAACTTTGTAAAATTATAATTTATAAAATAATAAATTTTAGCGTAATTCATAAATTTGTAAGCCAAATCAGCTTAGTTTAATACCAATTTGCATAGCTATAATTTGCAAAGATATTATGTTATGAAACTTTTAAATAACACAATATTGCCTCACGTTAAAAAGGTTAATATAAATTTTTAAAAAAAAATTAGTGGGAAAAAAAAATCATAATTTTAAAGTACTGTCAAGAAAAAAAAAAAAAGTAGATGTGTAAAATGTGAGGGGAAAAAAAAAGAGTAAATGTGTTGTAGTGGATCCACTTTGATGAAAATCCCGAACAACCAGATCCACTTTTCATTTCTCTTATTCTTCGTTTTTCATTTAAATAATAGCTTTTTAGGCTCCGAAATTTCGTCATTACACATTCTGAAATATACAAGTATGTTGGGTTTGATCAATGAGAGATATCATTTCAGTTTGACATCATTTCAGTTGAGTTCATTTTTGATCCAAAAATACTCATTTCGAAATGAGTACTGTGATGGCGTTCAATCATCACGTGTGCCATTTTCGTTTAGTGGAGTATAGAATCTCAGGTTCGAAAACCTTTTTCACTGGCAGAAAAGGTCGATTTTTTTAAAAATGAACTAATTCTATTCCGTGCTCGACAAAATCTTTATTTTTCAGGCAATGTTGAAGTAATAAAATACAGATGAGCTACGATTCAAAGGATTAGCAGAAAAAATATTTAAAAGGACATAATTGCTTTTCATTTAATCGACACTAAGGAGAGCGCATGACCTCATGTCACCGTAACAGTTACATAACTAACTAAATTTTTATCTAAACAATATCGCCAACACAAATACTGGCGAAAAAAATAGATTCCCAACTAAACGTACGGGTAACAGACGTTAGATAGAAAATAAATGGAAAATTTGATCAATGAGAGATATCATTTCAGTTTGACATCATTTCAGTTGAGTTCATTTTTGATCCAAAAATACTCATTTCGAAATGAGTACATGAACTTACTCTTTTTTGAGAATGCACATGTTCATTTTTGATCCACAAATACTCATTTCGATATGGGTACATAAACTTACTCATTTTTGAGAATGCACATGTTCATTTTTGATCCAAAAATACTCATTTCGAAATGAGTACATGGACTTACTCATTTTTGAGTACTTCATTTTTTTTCAGTGTTCTCATTTTTGAAACATAGACATACTCAAATAGGAGCACATGATGTTTTATTCTTGAGTGTGTGCATGTTTTCAGATATGAGTATATTCATGTTTCAAACTTGAGTCATTTTGATTCGGAGCAATTTTAACTAAGCGACGTACTCAGATTTGAGTATTTTTTGCTCAGTTATGAAAATGTCATTTTTAGAGTGTGAAACTTGTTTTGAAGTTTCAGAATTTAATATAAAATGCAGGGTAGGACAAAATGCAGGGTAGGATTTAAATATCATAAAATTTAAACTTTATTTAAAACAGTTTTGAGCCGTTCTCTATCAGTTTTTTGTGCCTACGTCTGTCAATATGTAATGTCACAAGAAATTGACGGAGACTGGCTCAGTGTTGGATAAAGCAAGGATTGGACGAAAAAAGTATCAGAGGAAAACGTCGATGATTATCGATCTGACGTGCTTTGTGCAACCAATGGTACACATATAGAGGTTTATCAATTGATTAAAATAATGTTCAATATATGATAATATTGTATGAAATATCGTTGATATATCCAACGAATAGTTGTTGAAATGTTTGACGCGACTAAGTAATACTGTGGTATCAACATTTCAAAACTTCTATAAGAAGACCCACAAAAACCAACCATGATTACTATGTGTAGTGCATATTAACGTGATTATTTGTTTTTGCCTTTGATTTAATATATTCATGAATTTAAGAAATTTAAACAGTTTTATCGGACACATTAAATGTAAAAATATGTTCTTATTAAATAAAACGTTATTAAATAAAACGTATTTAATAATAATTAAAAAATAAATGTTTCAAAATTCTGAGATGTATATTACATTAGGTTCATTCCATGCTAAATGAGCAAATCAGCTGTGGCTGACATGTCTTAGATTTTAATGAAAATCAGCATAAAAATAGATCATATTTATTTATGCGTAAATGTAAAATAATAGGTTTCAGGATTGTTTATTTAAGTATTAAAACTTACATTAAAAGCTGGTATAAGATCGAGATTTTGTCTACATGCTTGAAATTTCAATTTTCATTATTAGCCGTAGGAGTGGAAAGACTTTATCAAAAATTATTTATAATTAAGAATGAATAATAAGTAACAGATTGGAGTAATTTAGTAATTGTCCTTTTATTCCATAATGAGAAAAAAAATAAATAATGAAAATTTTTGAGATGAAAATGCAATATTTCTATTACTTGTTTCAACATGAAGGAAAGGTCTTAAAATTTTAAAATTATTTGACGTTATAGATAAAAGTATATATTTTAAATATAGAAACTTTAATTCTTGCCTTTTTATTCCTTAATGAGAAAAAAATAAATAATGAAAAATTTTGAGGGGAAAATTCAATTTTTCTATTACTTGTTTGAACATGAAGGAAACATCTTAAAAATTTTTAATTATTTGACGTTATAGATAAAAGTGTATATTTTAAATATAGAAACTTTCATTCTTGCCTTCAGTCTATTTTTCCTCACCAATATTTTAAATTAGAGTGGAATAAATTATTGATTTAATCTAGGCAGTGGTTTAACAAACAATTATATAGTAATCAAAGCTCAATGTAGATGGCACCACTACATTTTTTTGCAAGATGGCAGTAAAGGCGCACAAATTTGAAGTGAAATAGTCCATAGAACGTAACAAATATTACCTTTTTGAACTCATTTCTGTTATGTTAGGAATCAAAAGGCAATCATGAATTTTTTTAAGCTTATTGACCCTTATGCTTATGCAATATTGTTAATGTCAGATTTTTCCTTCATTTGATTTTTTAAGTATACATAAGAGGAAAAATTGTGATTTTGTAATTTTTTTAAAAGTTTCTAAGCTATTTTGAAGATGAAGAAAATAAATGGCAACTTCCAAATTTGAGAAATTTGGATTTCATATGTAACATTACATCATACATCAATTTCACATATGTTTTTAAATTCCTTTGATATTTAAACGCTTTTAATTTTCTCAAAATTTTAAATTTTTCAATTTTTACAACCAATTTAAGGTTAACTATGGTGTTGCGAAATTATTATTACTAAATAAATATGATAATAACTGTCCACGGGTTACAATATTATGAAAAAATTTCATTAATGTTAAATAGTTTTCAAGATACGAAACTTTAAACTTGCAACTTTGAACGATTTCATACAAGACATTCTATGTCACAAGTTTTTAAATGTCTAGAACTGCCAAAATATTTTATTAGTTGTCAAGCTATTTTGAAAACTCTATTTAAATATAAATTGAATATGTGTACCAAATTTTATTAAAATCGGTTACTATGTGGCCACGACTTTTTTTTTTAATTTTTGCTCATTTTGCATGGAATGACCCATTATTGATTATAAATAAACAAATATTTAACTTTTGAAAAGAAATAAAGAACAAAAAAACAATAAATCAGACTCTGCCATGAAAGAAGGATTCAATTTAATCTGCACCATTATAGTTTAAACGCATTTTCCAAAATGTTTCTTGGGTTATGGATATATTTTGAAATCCAAAAATTGCCTTTGAAAATCGAAAGTCGAAAGCTGAAGATGAATCTTTTCCCAAAATTAAAATGAATTTCCATTAATGTTTTTTAATTAAAATACTTATAGAAATACGTGCATAAATTTGTTTGCTCAATTATTAACACACTTTAAACAAGGAGACCATAAAATTCATTTGTATATATAATCCTTTAATATATGCCTCTGCATAACTTTAAGGTGTTACTCCGAGTTTGATAATTCCTTTTTTTGTTTAAAGAGTTCGGTTTGGTGATGGTCCCGTAATAAATTTCATTACAATACAAAATGTTACAATTAATTACAATACATTACAATAAATTACATTACAATAAAAAATCCAACATTTTTATCAGAAAATATTAATTTTTATTCATAATTTTTCATAAATTCATTGATAAATTATTACAAATTCTCAGTGCGATCTGATGTCAAAGTATGACGTATATTTATTATTTTTTTAAAGTAAAGAATATAATAATTTTTTTAATATTTTGAAAGAAAATTCTAAAAATTTAATATTTCTGTATCTCTAAATTTTGTCACTTTCAAACTTTCTTTTTCTTTTCAAAACTACCCAGGTTCTTTATTTACACATCAAGTTCCTGAATATGGTGATCAAAAAGATACTTATCTATCAAAGATACTTATCTACAAAAGATACCATAATATATTTGTCCTCTTTTCAGTTTTTTTAAAAGTATTTTTATGGTTTTACTTTAGTAAAAATTGATCCATCGCTAGGAAATTTGAATAGCATGTTAAGGCAAACAATATTACTTTACTTTTTAAAAATAGGCATCGTGTTGTGTACAGTTTTTGTGTTAATAAAGAAAAGTAGCATGAGATGAACACCGAAAACTGTTGCACTTACTTTTTGTTGTGAAATATAGATCAATATGGTTAAATGAAGTTGATCATTATAAAGGCTGCATATGATTGTTTACTCGCCAATCAACAATTTTCCATAATCACATAATAAGATCACTAATTATAATTAAAATATAGATAAAATGCTCAAGTGATACAAAGAGAAACATTTTAACTATTAGAGAACTATTTTAAGCACCTGTTTTTTTACATATATGATCGCGTGATTTATGGTTTTCAAGTTTATTTTCATAAACAGAATATTTTGTTTATCGTTTGTATATCTGGATAATGACGCCGTTAGAGCGTCGAAATATTTGTGGATCTTTATATTAAAAGATTTTTATAAGCCTTTTTGTGTTTCTCTTTGTATCACTTAAGCATTTTATCTATATTACTTTTAAATGCTAAAGGTGTAAAATTAACAACTATAATATAAATTAAAATAACTTTTATTAGTTGTTTTACATGTTTCGACTCTTCTGAGTCATTTTCAAAAACAAAATGAGAATATTCTAAAGCTGCACGGGCTTTGAAGTTATTATTTACATGTACTTAAAAAAAAAAAAAAAAAAAAAAAAAAAAAAAAAAATTACGCACGTTATCTATTATTTTTTACTTGATTGTTTATTTTCATATCTTTGAGCATGGAGTAATTCTAGCCACAGTTTCGGTAAATTAAAAGATGCCGCATCGTTACATATTGTATTTTTGCGCGTGAGTATCTCTATGGTTTCTCTTATTATGGATGGATAGTGTATATGTAGAGCTTATGTTCCCTTCTTAAGAGATATTTTACCAGATTCTACATTAACTATTAAATCAACGGAAGATTTCATTCAAAAAATCAAACATATACAGCTACCAGATAATTATATAATGGCTAGTCTTGATATTATATCATTGTATCCATCAATTGACACACATGTAGTATGTAATAAGATTTGTGATGATATTGAACAGATAGAAGAATTTAGTGATGATATGAAAATAACAATAAAAAGAGGACTTAATCTAATCATCCATAATAACTATTTCACATTCAATAGTAAATATTATAAGCAGAATCACGGAGCTCCAATGGGGTCACCTATTTCAGGCTTATTAGCAGAATATACTCTTCGCCCATTGGAAAATAAAGTTTTTGGCACATTTCACTTAACACCTCACACTTGGCTCAGATATGTTGATGATATTTTTATAATTTGGCAGCATAGTCTTGATGAACTTAAAATATTTATAAATCAACTAAACTCAATCGACAATAACATTAAATTCACTATTGAAATTGAACATAATAAAAGTCTTCCATTCCTTGATGTTATGTTAACAAGAACAAATAAATCTATCGACAGAGCTGTTTTCCGGAAAAACATGGCTAACCAATCTACCATACCAAATAACGCATGTTCTCCCTTTACATACAAAATTTCAGCCTACAGATTTCTCATAAAACGAGCCTTTATAATATGTACTGAAAATAAATTGAATAATGAATTAGATAATATTCGTAAAATTGCCTATAATAATGGTTTTACAGTAAACCATATTAATAAATTAATCATAGATATCACCAATAATAAGTATTCAGAAAAGAAATTTGATTCACAAAAATACAAACTTTATACTCTGCAATATTATCCAAGCTTTTTCGAAAAATTAAAGAACAGCCTTAAACGTTTCAATATCTGCTTAATAGCCAAACCACCTAAGAAATTAAAGTATATCATTTGCAGTAAAATTGACCCAATTAATTTTGAGAATTATTCAGGAGTATATGAAATACCTTTTATTAAAGAAGACGGATCCAAGAATTACTACATAGGCATGACCAGCAGGAAATTTAATTGCAGAAAAAAAGAGCATATAGCTGATATTAAATACAATAGAAAAACTACAGCCCTAGCAAGATTATATCAAGAAGAAACCATCCAAATAAATTTCAATGAAAGTAAAATAATATTTCCCTCCAGTCTACACTATCCATCCATAATAAGAGAAACCATAGAGATACTCATCGTTACATATTGTATTTTTGCGCATGAGTATCTCTATGGTTTCTCTTATTATGGATGGATAGTGTAGACTGGAGGGAAATATTATTTTACTTTCATTGAAATTTATTTGGATGGTTTCTTCTTGATTTAATCTTGCTAGGGCTGTAGTTTTTCTATTGTATTTAATATCAGCTATATGCTCTTTTTTCTGCAATTAAATTTCCTTTTTTTTTTTTTTTTTTTTTTTTTTTTTTTTTTTTTTTTTTTTTAAGTACATGTAAATAATAACTTCAAAGCCCGTGCAGCTTTAGAATATTCTCATTTTGTTTTTGAAAATGACTCAGAAGAGTCGAAGCATGTAAAACCACTAATAAAAGTTATTTTAATTTATATTATAGTTGTTAATTTTACACCTTTAGCATTTAAAAGTAATATACTATTACAAGGTGTTATATTTTATTATATTGTCATTTTATCTATATTTTAACAATTTTTCAAGTACTATTTTGATGAACAAATCAGATTTTTATTTTTATTTAAGGGTTTTTTTTTTTTTTTTTTTTTTTTTTTTTTTTTTTTTTTTTTTTAAATAGTTCTATTTTCTAAAATTCAGTTATTATAATTTTTTCATTAAAAATTAAGATTTTCACTGCCATATAGATTTAGAGATTTCTCTAGTAGTTTCTACCCTGTAATTTTTGAGACAGAAAACAAATAAAGCTATGCACAAAAATTTAAAAATTAATAATTATATATCAGAACAGTATGAAAAAAATACAGAATACATGATTATAGAAAGATTACCAGCAAAAATACGCGATACTATAATTAGTATTATTAGTTTTTACAGCATTATGGGAAAAGTGTTTTTATTTTTATTTTTTACAAGAAGGATGCTAATACTTATCAATTATTTAAACCTTTTGATGTAAGTAGTAGAATGTTTATAACCTTGTACAAATTTGATTAAATATTATTTTATGAAACAAGTATTGGATCAAAATCCCAAATATTTTAAAAAACATTTTTATGGGAAAATATTAATTTTTATTAATAATTTCTCATAAATTCATTGATAAATTATTGAAAATTCGCAGTGCGATCTGATGTCAAAGTCTGACGCATATTTATTTTCTTTAAAGTAAAGAATATAATAATTTCTATGATATTTTGAAAGAAAATTCCAAAAAAATTTAATATTTCTGTATATATAAATTTCGTCCGTTTCAAACTTTCTTTTTCTTTTCAAAACCATCCAAGTTCTTTATTTACACATCAAATTCCTGAATATGAAGATCAAAAAGATACTTTAAATAAAGTTCGAAAATCCAAGTTATTTTAAATATTGACAGCATTTTGCCGCTTTCACAAAAGGAAAACATAAAACTCATTTTCTCTTTTAATATTTTTGCCGAAAGAAAGTATTCCCTTGGAAAATATTTTTCATCAAATTCTGTTGGGCATACTTTCTTTAATATGCCACAGAGGACTTTGTAAAAAAAAAGGTAAATGCAACAAACATGGAATTTTTTTTAAATATTATGCGTTTAAAAAGTTCTAAAGTTGGTCAATAAATTCTTTAGTAAGAACGGAGCATGATGCGTAAAAACACAGTAAAATCCTCTTCTCATCTCGAAAATGAAAAAAATATTAAGTATGAAAAAAAATTCCTCTTGTTTTGTATATAAGATAATGTAAGATAAAATAGCTTTTGGGAATAGGCCACTTGCATTTTATATCGAAATATGTCTGAAAGTTTTATATAACTTTTCTACTGAGATTAAATTAATTAATAGCACAATAGAAAACATACTACGACGGAAAGTCATTAAGTAAGTCACGAAAGATAAGGACTTCAAGTTGACCTTTTTCAACATCTGTGAACATCATCTTGCTTCCAAGATGGTTTTTAGTGGACTAAACAGACGAAAATCGCTTGGGGCTTAGTCGAAGCTGTATGGTGTATGTTGAAGAAGTTGCAAGATGATGGAAAAATTCAACTTGAAGTCCAAATGTGGCTGAGACAGCAACCCAAATAATGTTATGTAGATGGTGTTGGGGCACTGATAAAACGGTGATATAAGTGCATAAATATGGGTGGAGAATATGTTGAGAAATAAAAATAGTTTTGAAGTGAATATCATTGCAAGTTATTAGTTGATTATCTTTTGTTACTTTCTTAATGACTTTCCCTCGTATTTAAATAAATACACACATCATGTAAATAAATTAATGCATGTATTCCAGCTTTTTTTTAACTAATCCAGTGTTAGTTGAAATATTTTTTATTGCCGTTATACTGTTTATATATACCTACATATCTACACTACAACTGTACTAAAATAATATTGAAATACACTGTAAAAATAAATTCTCAATCCCGCTGTCTTTGATTAAATTTTTCCCATTGTTACGTGTTTATTTTTCCTCAATTAAGGTTTAATTCAGCAGTCTAAGCTAAAATGCAGATAAAATTCTCAAACCTGAGGTATATTTTCACGAAATCACACAGGATTGACGGCACCTGTGTCACCGTCAGAAGTTTTTCTTTTCTTGACGGAATTTCCATTTTGTACATTTTTTGGTCAAATCAATGAACGTCCTTCAATAGAAGCTAAAAACAACCAAAAATTCTCACTCTTAATCTAAAATTAACCGGAAATACTTCAATTCAATTACGGAAATTTTGTGTAATCATGCAAGATTCCACGCAACTATGATACTGATTTTTTTTTCCGTGTCATGTCGAAAAGTAATGTATTAAATACCTTTAGTGTGGTCTTATTAGAAGTATTTGGATATATTGCAATTTTTTTTTTTAATTAGGAAGTCTCTCTAAATGCTTATAAATATTTCTTTGAAATACAGTTTTTTTTTCTGAATGTTTCATTGCAGAAAGAGATTAAACGTACAAACAAACGGATAGGAAAACAATCTAAAATCATAAACATTTTTCCAATTGACTGGAAAGTGATGTAATGGAAAATAAGTATCGAATTGCATATAAACTGTATTTACTTTGGAGAACATCAAACTATAAATTTTTATAATACAAATTCCACGACATACATTATAAAATTAAATATAATTTTTATGAAGAATCAGTAAAATAATTAAAACAAGGTTTTTATATCATGCTTGCTTTTAGTGCATTTTTATTGCAATGCCTCTAAAAATCGATTTCACTTACTATATTTCAGGTTACAGTTACAGGAGACTGTATTCCCCGTAGAATGCAACTTTGGTGTTTCTATGCGACAATTTAATGATTAAAAAAAATTCCTTTTTGCCAGTTTTTTACGACTGTACTCTCTATTAGTATTCAGCACGCCACACTGTAAATTTCCTGTCTTAATCGTGCCAGATAAAGCGTGATGATAAATGTGAATTTAGAAAATTTTATCATTAGAAAATTGCAATTAGAAAAAAGTTCGTAGCGATCTCATTAATGTTAAGTGCGTTCCATATATCAAGTTTCATGTACCTACATCAAGAATGTTTAGTTAAATCGTCAATATTAATTAATTAATTTCTAAATATGTGATATTTAGAAAAGTTTCCTAAAAAATGTTTCACATATTGCACCCCGTCAAAATTTGATTTAAATTAACGTTATATTCAGCACGCCACACTGTAAATTTCCTGTCTTAATTGTGTCAGATAAAGCATGATGATAAATGTGAATTTAGAAATTTTTTATCATTAGAAAATTGCAATTAGAAAAAAGTTCGTAGCGATCTCATTAATGTTAAGTGTGTTCCCTATATCAAGCTTCATGTTCCTGCATCAAGAATGTTTAGTTAAATCGTCAATATTAATTAATTAATTTCTAAATATGTAATATTTAGAAAAGTGTCCTAGAAAATGTTTCACATATTACACCACGTCAAAATTTGATTTAAAAATGAACGGTTTGTAACGCCGAATATGTTAAATATGAATTAGATTACAATTTTTGAGTTTGTATCTCGAGCATTTTGTGATAAAGCACGATGAAACATGGTATTTAAAAGTTATCTATCCATTTCAACCATTTAAAATTCCAATTTGTTAAAGTTTATTATTATTGGGAATTTACGTTTTAAAAATGATTTTCATTCCATATACAGAGATTTTAGCTTTAGAAATTACAGAAAAATATTGGTTGAATTAATATCTAGGTTGTATTTGAATTTTAATTATACAGATTATCATGATAATTTAATAAAAAAATTTCACGTTATTAAAACTCATTACAAATTATACGCCACAAAGCGTTTTTATTTTGATAATTCCAAAAATTTTATAAGGTAGTAATTACTTTGATTACAAATAAATTCAATCAGTTTTCTATCACAGTTCATAAAAATGTTTCTATATATATATATTTTTAATTATTTTCCAAAAAGTTATTTTTTCATGAGAGAAATTTTAAATATCAATGCTATGTAAAAATAATATTTTCAATTTTTTCTTATACATTACACACTTGTAACACTTTTAAATGCGTATTCTTAAAATAAATATGATTTCAAATTTGAAATTCCAAAAATTTTCTTTTCTCATCTATAAGAAATATTTATTAAATCATCACTTTGGAACACAAAATTGTACCGTCTTCGTTAAACGCCCGGAGACTTCTTGCACAAACATTTCTATATACCCTAATAATAAAACAGAAGAACAGTAATCGTACACAACTTACAAAAACGCTCGATTTCAAAAGTTTCTTAAAAATACTGGTTTACTACACTTGGAGTTTGAACTCAATAGTAATAAATTTTGATAGCAATTTTATTTCTTCATTTCGAAGAAAGTGGAATTATACACTGATGTTTGTAATCAAGAGAAGATCTGAACTTAAGATGAGAAGAATTGGGATTGTTTCAGCCCATTGCTTGAAACCTCTTTTATTTCAAGAGCTCTTTGTCTTTAGTGTTTGATTTTACAGCTTTCAAAGCAAAACTATCATCATCATACAATAATACGTTGCGAGAGAAAATTTATTTTACAATCAGTAGCTGATATAATTTTATCCGGACGCCGCAAATTTAAGAAATGAAATGTTCAGTGTGAATGTTTTTAAAACTGTGTGGATTAAAATGAAACAGTAAGGAACAATCAGCATATTGATAATTCTATCTCTTTTATAAAATCATCATTATACATTATTATATATAAAAAAACGTTATAATATAGAGTTCAAAAATCAATTTCAAGAGGATGCGGATACAATAATGGTGCTCATTGAGCATTGTAAATCGTATCTAAAATTGTGCAGGTCGAGAAAATCAAACCATTCATCATTTTATCACTTTTACGAAATCATCATTATTCAACATTATGTTTTGAGAGTATAGTGTTTACTAGTATAGTAGAAAATATTATAGTTTTGGAAAGAAGATCATTTTAATTGCAATTATTTGTAGTCAGGAAAACTTAAAGATTCTTGTATTGATAATCTGTCAATAAATCAGTGATTGTACTGGTTTGAGTGATGATATCAGACATTAGAACGATGAGCCATTATACAAATTTACCATTATAATAACATTTTCATGCAATTTACCAAAGTTGTGCAGCAAAAACTATTCATTGAAAAATCTGAAATTTTTCATAAATTTTAAGAGCTCAAATTTTCAATTTCGAAAATACACAAAAGGACATTTCAACTAAATTCTTCAAACATCGGTTAAACATGTAGACTGATGGTGACAAAATTTACTTTTGAAACTATGCAATGTTTAAAAGAAAAATGTTTCGATCTGCGTCAATTAATGGATCCAAAAAGTCCTGTTGGCTTTTTTATTTCCTTCGTAAATTTTTGATAGATGATAAATTTTGATTCGTGAATGATTTTAAAAGCTGTGTTAAACTAGAAATTACTAGGTAAAAAAAAAATGATCAACGTTGTTTCTCTAATACTTCAAGTATATACATTTGAGAAATTTTAAAGAATTTTATTGTTGGTATCGTAAACATAAAAATTATAATGTACAAAAACTTTATATTTTTTGTCAGAGTATTCGTTTTAATTCAATATTCAAAAGATAATAGATATACACTAGAATCACGTTTTCTTGATTCCGACATTAACGTTATCCCACGTAATGGCAAAATATGCACACAACATTACATTTTCCTACAGTTAAAATGTTTTTTTTTTCTCCAAAATTTGCATTTGAATAGAAAATATTTCCGCAGAATTTACATTTTAAAAAACACTTCAAGATAGAAGCAACGCAAAAGCTCCAAACGAAAAAAATGTATATATATATGTATGAGTGACGTTGTGAAGTCACGTGATTGAAAAGAATGAACAGCATGTTCCTGCATGCAGCCTATCACAGGAAAAAGTTTTTGTGCTACAGAAAGCTTAACTATTACGCATTTCCCTTTTTTACGTTATAAATTATTTGTTTAGTTAGCTCTTGAAAACAAATGGAATAAAAATTCAGAAAAATCTGATAATTTAATGAAAAATGTTGCATTTGTTAAATATAAGTTATGATAATCTAGGAACAAAATTTAAGTTTACGACCAACATAGAATATCATCCTAACAATAAATATTTGTATACAGAATCTTTCTTTAACTGAAGATTAAGCGGTTCCGATAAGCTACAAGGAAATTAGCACTTTTATTACTAAATAGAAAGAATTATAAAACAATTTAAAAGATAAGTTTACTACAATGGTGTCACACATCCCAATAATTAAAAATATTAATTTCTTCCGGTAAAGGTACATTAATTAAAAAAATTGTACTAATTCGCAATTTACATTTTATTTTCCATGTCCCTGTGGAAATGTAAATAGAGTTTCAAGTATAAATTCAAATAAAAACAAGTTGAAATTGCACGTTAAACCTGACTAATGAGGTGCTTTCGTACTGTAACTAGTTTTACAATGTAATAAAATCATCCTTATTATTTCAGTGAAATTAATTATATCGCCTGTTATGAGCGAAATGAACATGCCTTTATTTTTTTCTTATTACGTATGCTACGTTTACAGATGCAAATTTTTTTTTTCCACACCAGACAGCACTGCAAAATTCACCATTGAGATCTTGCTTTGCGAAGGATTACCTCAGTGGTTTAATATTTTTATGACTCATGATGAAATAATCTCTTCTGTTTATTTACTTTAATGAATTGAGATATTTGATGTCAACCTAATTTTCACTGAAGTTATCTCAGAATCTATACATATTTCAATGTAACTCACCTCTCAAACAAATAATTTTTTGAACGATCTCTCTAAAAATGTAACGTTTATGCAAATTTATTCGAAAAAATAATTTTGAATAAAAATGGCCGCTTGCATATGAATAAAGATGTGGTTAGCCCGTATTTGTTTTCCTCAGTCACATGACTTGCGTTTTTATTATATAGATTATGTATGATTGAATTTATTAGAATAAAGAAAACTTTTATTAATATATTTTTAAGTTTTGCGTTTAAGTTTTTAAGTTTGCGATGTTATATGCAGACGGATCGAACGACAACTATAGGTGCTACATATTTATATATTTACGAACGCACCTAAAAATTAATGGTTACTGGTAATTTTTATTTGCGAATTTCATAATACTTATTTAATGCAAAGAAATGTATGAAAATCATACAAATTTGTTTAGGATTCTTACGACTAACATGATAAAAAAATTCTTTAAACAGTAATCAAAATAAGAAATGTTACAAAAGAAATATATAAAACAATAATTTAAGAATTAAAAGCTTACACTTGCATAATTCCTTTCTTTTATTCAAATTATTTTAAAGCTAAGGTAACGTTTACTCTAGATACTAAATGCGCTATCAAACTTGTCTATATTGTTAAAAAATTTAAAACGACATTTTCAAAACTGAGCAAAAAATACTCAAATATGAGTACGTCATGTAGTCAAAATGGCTCCGAATCAAAATGACTCAAGTTTGAAACATGTATAGACTCATTTCTGAAAATATGCACACACTCCAGAATAAAACCTCATGTACTCATATTTGAGTATGTCCATGTTTCAAACATGAGTATGAACTGACTTCTATGTGCTCATTTTTGAATTTTTCCATGTTTCAAGAATGAGTTTGAACTGATTCTGATCATTTTTGAGTTTGTCCATGTTTCAAAAATGAGTATGAACTGACCTCTATGTGCTCAGTTTTGAGCATGTCCATGTTTCAATATTCTGAGTATTTCTGGTATTTCCGAATTGAAAGCGTTGGGTCTTCATATTTGAAACAAAAAATTTCATAACAAAATGAAAACATTTTGTTATGAAATTTGAGTATGATTTACTCAAATTTAAAAGTGTCATTTTTTCTCAGTGTATGGATGTTTTAATAGATTACCAATTATAAGTTCAAATTAAATAATAATTTTTTGTTTTACTGCGTATTCACAATTACTGATTTACTAAATATCTTTCCAGCGAATGCTTAATAACCATTGTAAGTAGAATTTACATGCATACTCATCCACTCATATGTGTATATTTTAGTTTTACGTTTCCTAATAAAAACATTGTTTATATGCATTCTCATTAAAGTTGCAATAAATCCTACGTAATTATTTTGTTTATAAAAAATAAACTATTTTCGTTTATTAAAAGGTTCTCTACAAAATCGCATTTTTTTAAAAAAAGGAATGACTCTTAAAATAATGAAAATCTTAAACTTGTTATTCCTATTTTTTAATAGTAAGTGAATTTCAAGAATAGCTAGGGGGTATATGGGGATAGGTGTGGGGAGAATGTTTATTATATCACATCCATAATTTAAAATTATTTGTTCGATACCTACGATACATTTTAACTACAATGTTACGCAAAAAGTTATACATGAATTACATAAAGAGAAATATTTTTAAACTTTAAATGTAATTTCACTATCTTTATATAATTCCTAGAGTAAACACATGATTTTCAAAATAGTTTTAAAAATTTTCATTTTGCAGTTATAGCAAAGAATAAAATTTTAAAGGAACGCATATTTTACTGTCAAAAAGTTTTGCGGTGGGATTGTATACATTGTGAATTATTTAATAAAATAACGAGTGGAACATTTTGGATTTTTTCTTGGAATAAGACGCAACATTTTAGAAAGTCATGTCTTTAATATTCTAACTACTAATCAATAAAAATGTTAAAGTATTTTCTGAATTGCAAGCTTCCATAGAATTCTGACATTTAAGTTAGCGAGGAAATGCGTTTTTCTATCGCCTTCAAGAGTAAGTAAATGTAGTAAATATATATATATATATATATATATATATATTTGCATATATTATTGGTAAATCTACTTTACTACTTAAACTTGGCAATATATTTGGAAAAAAATAATTTAGAAAATTATAGAGATTTTTTTTTTTTGTGTGTGTGTGTGTGTGTGTGTGTGTGTATCTAATTTTTTTTTTGCTAATAAAATTAAACAATGTCGCAAGAACTCCAAGATTGTTCAAATGTAATTTAATTCTCTTCAACGCTAGAATTATGAAAACAAGTTGGAAATTGTACGTCAAACGTGACAAATGAGGTGCGTTCGTACTATAGCTAGTTATATAAATATTCAGATCTTGATGATCTTTAATTCTGTGAAGTGAATTATATAATCTGAAGATTAATTTCTGTCATAAAATAAGTATATCGGTCGCTTGACGATTAAACCTCGGAAGCTCCTTAACAAGAAAGCACCGATTTTTTTTTCTTTTAATTCAAATTTCTTAATAAATATTTTTATTAATATATCCTAAAGTTTTGATTCGATTTTTATGAAATTTGAAATGTCTCGACAACATTCTGCAAAGATAATATATCTTAAATTTCAAACCATTCGGTTGGGTAGTTTTTGAGTTGTTATATGCGGACAGACGGACGGACAGACAAACGGACAGACAGACGGACGGACGGGCAGACGGACGGATGACGAAAATAGGTGCTACGTATTTATATAATTACGAACGCATCTAAAAAAGATGAAAATATAATTATGTGTGTTGGTACATATAAAATATTATTCTAAATTATGTAGAAAAAAAAAATGTTTAGCTTGATCCTATTAACCATTTTTCACCCAGACGGTACATTAAAGTACCATAAAGGAAAATTGTTATTCATTTAAAAAATTTATTGGCGGTATTATAATTAGGATGAATTATAGATATTTTACTTTACTATGTTCCGAAAGTATTTTTTGTTATATAAATAATAATAAAAATATTTCAATGGGTAACTTTTTCCCCATTATAACTCTTTAGCTTTCATGATGTTGAACACACATGTGTTGGAAAGTTTCAGTTATGAAAAAATCTTGTGTTGTCTTTTATTTTATTAAAATTTAAAACAAATTTCAAGCCACGCATGGAATTTGAAAGCTTAAGCTATCCTAGTTAAAGTAAAAGTTAGTCGGAAGAAGCATTCAAACCAGTGTTTTTATGACTTAAATTAGGAGCCACGAACGACGCTTAGGTGAGCGAGAGAATTTAAAAAGGTTATTAAAAATGTATTTAGAATATAATGGATATAGAATAACTTTCGGCTCATTTATGAAATTCGAATAATATATAAATGTCAATTTCCATTTGAACCCCATTTTGACAGGTAATCTTTTTTTTTTTTTTTTTTGATTTATTTTCAATAAAACACGAAACATTTTGTTATTTATAAGATGAAAATCTCTGTTAGTCCATTTTTTTAAAACACTGAATATAAAATAAAAATTTAAAAACTATATAAGAGATTTTTCAAAGACTGTTTTTGTACTTCCTTTGATGCTTATGAGTTTATACAGAAAATTAGTAGTTTTCGATTTAGATTATAAAATGTTTATAGTAAAATATTTGTAGTAGAATTTTTATTTTTAAAGATATTCAGAAAGAATAATCTGGTTATGGAGTGAGAGGAGCCATCTATCAGATCATTAAACATTTTTGTCTTATGAAACTTTCTTAACTCCAGCTTTTATGTGAAATATTTTAGATAATTATCAAACAAAGTTTTTCATTTTCCAAATTCGATATTGTACTTTAGCCCTCTAAGCGTGTGGAACGTAATATTCCGTTCACTAAGCTCCAGGTTTCACTGCAATATATGCAATGTTTAATATAATATATATCTATAGATTTAATGAAAGAATGATTAATACTCTCAAGGGTTACATTCATATTTGTAATTAAGTTTTATTTATAATGCTGAAAGAATCCTATTTTTTTAGCATTTAAAACAAAAAACAAAATGCAGAGAAAACAACATTACAATTTTACACTTTTTCAAAACGCTCAGAG
Organism: Maratus michaelseni; assembly: GCA_963931845.1. Lineage (NCBI taxonomy): Eukaryota > Metazoa > Arthropoda > Arachnida > Araneae > Salticidae > Maratus > Maratus michaelseni. The sequence goes on along the minus strand of OZ007589.1, from coordinate 423,098,164 downwards.
GGTTAGTAAAAATTAATTTCATAAGCAAATGATTTGGGTTCTATAATTAGAATCTTTCCTCAGTAAAAGCACACTTTCTTTCTTTTTTTCCTTCCATTATTTTCTTTTCTTTTCTTTCTTTCTTTCTTCGTTTTTTTCTTTTTTTTGTGTGTGTGTGTGTAAAAGCGAATTATGATAGTTATTAACAAATTAGAATTTGTCAAGCCCCGTACTTCTTTGTGTATTTGGTGTTTGTTGACATTCACCGGTGAATGTCGACATTCTCCAATTTCGGTCTTTCACGGTAACATAAAATAAAATTGGTTACGGTGAAACACCGAAATCTGGAGAATGTCGACTTTCACCGGTGAATGTCAACAAACACATAGTCGCTTGGTGTATGTCCGAAATATTTGCTAAATACCCTTATTTCTGACTTACACCGGTAAATGTCGACATTCACCAAGCACTAATGGTGAATGTTGAACATGTCCAATATTTATATTTTTTTCTCCGTAATTCAATCGCGATAAATTTTTCGCCTCTCTTTCTGAGAGGAATGACTAAGAACTTAAAACAGACAGCACATTCAAAATGAGAAAGGAAAATAATAGAAGTTAAAAACTTACTTAATTATACAGTACATTCAAAATCAGAAAGGAAAATAATAGAAGTTATAAACTTACTTAATTATACAGTACGTTCTAAATGAGCAAATAAAATAATAGTAATAAAAAACTTACTAAATTATGTGATTCAAACCCTCTCTTTTCGACCTCCACCAGAGCATATCTGTGATTGTCGACATACACCGGTGAGGGTCCGAATGTACAAGAATGTAATGAAATATTCGATCTTTCACCGACGTATTTGGTGTTTGTTGACATTCACTGGTGAATGTCGACATTCTCCAATTTCGGTCTTTCACGGTAACATATGCACAGACTGTCCCAAACGACTCATGGGTTTTACAATTTAATAATTTATCAATTATAGAAACTATAAAGATGAAATAAGCAATGTCTAGAAAGAAGTTTTAAAATTTTGTGTGCATCCATTTTAAACATTATTCACATTTTCGTTAATAAATGACGCTGCGGTATCTCAGTTTGAAAGAATGACCAAACTAACGAATATCTATACTAATAATTTGGTAGCTATTTAACTGTATATTTCACCTTACTTAACTGTATATTTCACCTGTACTATTGAATTCACTTTACCATGTGCTTTGCAAAATTTGGCTTCGGATTATGGATACAGGATGTTATAATGTATAGATTTTCTTTGTCTTCCTTTGTATTTATTTGTTTATACATTTATTTATTTTCTCCCTTCTATATCACATTCTTGTTTTGATTTGTAGTGTTCCATTTTCAAAGATATCACTGTTTTTCAATTTTGTTCCAATGATTGTTTGGGCTTGGAGTTGACACAATTTTTGGTATTAAGCTGGTGTCAATTACAGAAAACAATCATTATTTGCTTATAATGTGGTTTTACAGCCCTTAAAAAAGTAAATTACATTATAAGCCTTCATTTGTGTGTTTTTACTTTTGTTTCACTTTTTGAATAAATAATACTTCATTTGTCAGGACTATGTTTTAAAATTTGTAATTTGGCAGTGATATATGGAGTAATAATATCATTGCATATCGTTAGTTGCTTCTGTTTCAATGGTTAATGTTTGCAATAAGTTTATATATATATATATATACTAGGGGACTCAGCCCCCTACTCGCTAACGTCCGCCAACTCCGCGTGAATTGCAAAGCGATTCACATTGAGACCGCTACGCGGTCCGAGCTCGCTTTGCTCGCTCGCCCCTTTTTATTTTTCTAATAATTCTAGCCGGAATAAGTACTACAATAAATCATTTGAACATATGAAATTGACAATTTTTTTAATGTAAAAAAGTAATCGAAAACTCCGTTGAAAACACAACTAAAAATGCATTTAGTTGATGCTACTAATGGACATATAAATCATTTAAATACTATGAAAAAAGGATCTTGGAAACATAATTAGTTTAAAACTTATTCCACCTATAATATTGTACAGCACGGCTTAAATTCACAAAAAAAAAAAAAAAAAAAAAAAACACTACGTGGTAGGAAGATAGTTTATCATCAATGATTAGTTTAAATTTCGTTCAACATTTTACTATTCTAATTGATTATAGATTTCTGCAAAATAAATTTTTACTTCATTGAAATTGAAGAAAAATCATTTTTACTTCAATAAAACATCAACAGATGGCAGCAGGGGATTCTAGAAAGTTTATATTTTATTATCTCCGATTTTTTGTGTGAGTGAAATTCGTAAATAAATTCTAAAACTAAGAGTTGAGAATTCAATATTACTCATAATTAAACGACAATATTACTCATAATTAAAATGAGGAATCATCTCAGACGCTTTGGATTACGTTCATATTATTTTATTTTTAATAATTGCTAGCTTGAGTTTCAGTACTCTGACACTGACCGCCATATTGGAAGTGGAGCTAACACAATCTTGTCTGTTCATTGGTCTGAGCTCTGGAAACTACGGTTGTTGCCAACGATAAGGTAGAAATTCAGCCCTATTTCCGCGCCACTTAAGACAAATATATATATATATATATATATATATATATATATATATATATATATATATATATATATATATATATATGATATAAAAATTTCTAGATCCAGCAACCGTTGACAGGCCAGCCACGATCTCTATAAATTTACACCAGATCATAGCACTATTATTCCACCGCCACAAATTACTAACGCTGTTCCATGCTATATGATGACGAATTATACTTCTTAGAAGCAGTCGCATGAACCGGAGAACAGGCTAAGTAAATGAATCCAGGCAGTTTCCCACTCAAGAAAGACACATGGTATTGCCGAGACAACTGTTTATTAGATGACGTTGATGTAACAACTCCACTAAATCTCATCAAAAACTCGAAGATATTTAATACATTAGATGACAGCACAAAGCTATGTTTTTTTGAAGACTCTCTACCGATGAATACGTATTTTGACCCCCTAGTGACAGGGCCTAGTTGACAGAAGAAAAACGTACAAAAATCTGTGTCCGAAGCCAATGTAACAGTATAAATGTTCCGAGATTTCTGCTCAAAGTTACAAACGCGCGAAATGCTATTCCACTGACAGCCATGTTCGGAGGGAGCCAAGGGGGGCAGAAAAGGCGGGCCTGCTCGCTAATGGATGAAAAAATGAGGCCACGAGGGTGTGTCTCTGACGTAGGACCAAAACTCTTTATCAGAAGCGGCAATTTAAAAAGGTAAAAAGCCTTTGGGCGCGAAAACGCCAGGAATCCTGGGATGCCGAATGATAATTAAATAGAAATAAAAATGGTATTACAAAAGTTCCAAAGAATAAAAATTCAATGTCTCAAAAGAAGAAGTTAGGCAGGTGCGTTTTAGAGGCAGTGTTGCAATTTAATAGAATAAGGTTTTAATAAATACGTGTAGCTTTTAACAGATTAAGATTTTTAGAATGATAAATAAAAGAATATTTTGATTAAGTTATGGAATAAAATATAAAATAGATTTAAGAGATATTTTAAAAAGACAGGGAAAAATTAGAATTGTAAGAATTTGGAATAATTTAAATAAGGAAAAATGGCGAAAATTTATTATTATTCCATATATATATATATATATATATATATATATATATATCAAGTTAATATAAAAATATAAAAAATGTTTTGAAGTCAGTTAGAACATTCTTACATGTTGAGTTAGTGCTGCAGAACCACACTGTTAAAAATTTGTAGCAAACTGTCCAGTCATTTGACCATTTTTATAAAAAAATTGTTACATAGCCGCAATTTAACTCTAATCTGACCCTATGATTGCCCATATTATGGTCTGAAAAGAGTCAAATTACCGTTATGCAACCATTTTCTATAAAAACTGTCAAATGACAGGACAGTTTGCTGCACATTTTTAACAGTGCATTTATTGACTAAAAGTCTATTATTTCTGATATTGCTATATATGATATTTATTTATGATCTGCTTTATATATATAAGCACGTTTTCCCTTATAAACATTTGTTTTTGGTGGCATCCTTTATTTTATTTATAGTTTTAAATTAATTATTCAGAATAAAAATATTATAAAGAAGGACTTTGGAAGGACTAATTTGTATTTTTTATGTATATTTATACAAAATGTTAATTTTATAATTTGCTTATTGTAATGTTATGTTATAATCTTGTAATGTTCATGATGTGTTTATATATTAACGTGCATTAATGCATTATACATGATATAATGTATATACAATACAGGCTAGATATGATGAATGATATATGATATATGTTATATAACGATATATGATCATATATAATATCATACGACATATATTGATATATATTTACAAAGTGTTTGTTTATTTAACATGTGTTTATAAGTGGTAATTATTTAATTAAAATTTATTTTGTGTCTTATGGATGCTTTAATTTCTATAAAGAATACAAAATTAATACATATCAATTACTATAAAATAATTAATTAAATTGTACCTTTTGAGAAAATAATTTGTAATAATTATGGTCACAAGTACGGCCTAATGTAAAATAAGTATGTGTAGATATTTAATTTGGCATAATTCGCATTACAAATTGCAAATTTGAAATATTCATCGATACTTTAACACGTTCGCTACCGAGGCTGCGTACGTGGCGTCGTTTGGTAACTCATTTGCCATTCCATTTTTAATCCAAAATTGCGAATCCATACCGGAAATTTCGAAAGAATAATTTTATTTTATATAATTACGAATTGTCTATCATTAAATAAAGCAAATATTGCTCTTAGTATTTTCAGGTGTGAATTAAGAATTTATGAATTAAAATAAAATTTCTTTAACTTTAACCCAGTAGTGAACTTATTGAAAGTCAAAGCATCTCCTAACTTGTTGAATTAAGTTTTTCACAAAAATTACTACTTAGCTCTTTATCTATAAACATATTTTACTTCATATCTAAGAAAAAGTGTAACTAAGCAAAACTTTATATAAGACTCAGAAATTTTGTGATTAACGAATGTTTTGAAGATCCGATAATGAGCTTCAGCTTTTTTGTAAATGATTATGAATTTGGAACTTTCATTTTGGTAATTTATTTTATTTTCTTATCAATGACAGAATGTTTTCTGCCTTAAAACAAAATGCAATACATTTTTAAAACTTCACTTTAAATCCATCCATTGCTTTCCAAATTTGCGAAAATTTCTGAATTTGAATTACATTATATCCCTTTCTACAATATATGACGTAAGTATAATTATCTTTAAATTTTGAGTGGAATTTCCTTTTCTTTCTTTTCAACATTTTAGCGATTTTATCAATCTAATATTTCAAGGCATTACAATTCTGATTAATAAATTACTGTAATTTTAGCTTATAAGTTTAACAAAATAATATAATTTTATTATTAGCTTTGTCTTTGCATTCTGAAGCATAGAAAAGGCCTGTTTCCTGAAATTTTATAATTTTCTTTTTCAATTCTTATTAGCTTGGGTCATTAGTAGTCCTTTTTTGTTGTTGTTGTATAATCTCTGATTTTTTTTTAAGTTTTAGACTTTAATATAACATGTAGATGGGATAAAAAGTCCTTGCTTATTTTAACCCTTAATTGCATAGTGATGTAAATTTCCATCACTGTTTATTTAACTTTTAATAAATAAATCAACATCTTTGCCACCACTATATTTATATAGAAATATTAATCCAGTAAATTTCCAGTGAACTATGTTGTTGAACAAAGTTAAAAATCTATCTTAAAATTTCTGGTGTTTAATATTTAATATATGTATACAAAAACAGAATTGTAAAAGAAAAACTCATGCAAAGAAGGGATTAAAAATTAATGTAAAATTAAGTAATTGTCGCATAAAAATACGAACTAAAATGCTAGAAAGTACTATATCTTAATAACGTTAAAAACATAAACATACCAAAACATGCATTAAACGGAGCAGTTGTTTTCTCGCAATCAGTTACAAAGCATTAATTTTGTGCATTCCATTCACTCTATTACCTGCAGGACGCCTTTTCTAGTTTTAAACACATCCAAACGATACTCAATTTGAATCCATATAGTCACTAAGAATGACTGTGTAACAGGCTCAATAACATGCATACATGTTAAAATGCACACACACAAAAAAAATGTTTTGTCATATTTTCTCCTGAAATTTTTTCCTGGCTTAAAGAAGTAGACCCGCCTATGGACAAAATTTGGAACTAATTATTTTATTTCCCATAGAAAAATTTTCATCCAGAGAAGCATTTTTATCGAAAACATTCTGGATTACGCGAATTACTTAATTTTATGCTAAATTTTAAATTGTGTCAGATACGACTTTTTCCTTCCCTGTATTTTCAAGCAAACTTCTTTTTGCTTAGTAAGTAAATATTCTATTTGTATATATATTTGTATATATTCTATGCTAATTTGGTAAGTAAATATTCTAAGTAGAGTTATTTTTTAGATATATTTTTGAGCTGAAAAAAATCCAAATTTTAAATATACAATAATTATATTTATTTTCAGCATATATATATATATATATATATATATATATATATATATATATATATATATATATATATATATATATATAGTGCTAGGAAATATTAAAAGTACATACAAAAACGCCCCATTTTTGGAAGACAGTGCTCTGAAGACTGTTACAATTAGTGTGTTAGCTAACAAATCTAGAACTAAATGTTTTTCTATAGAAAGTATCCAATTTAAATATACGAGGGTAGATCAATAAGTAATGCCTCCTGTGTCTTAAAAACTTTATTAATGAACATATAACAGCAAAAGTTATTATATATCATGTCCTGAACCGTTCTCCACACAAAACTACTGCTCAACATAACCATTTTTAAAAAATTCAGGGTTTTTGCTACTTGACGCAGGATTTTAAAGCTATTTTAACGTCACTCAAGTCATTGAATCTGAAACCAAGTAGGCTGTATTTCATTGGTCCTAACAAGTAAAAGTCAGAAGGGGCCATGTCAGGGCTGTAGGGTGTTTCAAATGCATCCAGGAGCTCTTGACAAACTTCCACTCTCCTCCTTCGATTATCAACAGTCAATTGCTTGGGAACCCACTTAGCGCAAACTTTGTGATATCCCAAGTCAGCAGTCATTCCTTGGGCAGAGCCATACGAGACGTTCAATGCATCAGCAACATCCTGAACTGTAACGCGTCTGTTTCTTTCAATCAGTGCATCAGCACGTTCTCGATTTGCATTGACTGATTGTTTTGATTGACTGATGATGTCGGCCGTCCGCTTCTCATTTAATCTGCAATTTCTGTTTCTCCGTTTCCTAACTTATTCATCCAACACCGCACATTGCTAATGCCCATTACAGCGTCTCCATAAACATTCTTCAAGCGTCTATAAATTTCCCTAGGTGCACATCCTTCTTTTGCCAAAAATTCGATGATGACACTTTCTTTTAGCTTCAGATCCATGGTTCTAATCTGACAATCTGTAAAGGAAAATACTATATCAGTACAGTAATATTACCTTTATAATATCAAGCATAGATAGTCCAGTAGCTGTGAAATAAATGAAATCTAAAACAATGGAGGCATTACTTATTGATTCACCCTCGTACATATATACATATGTTTGAATGCGCTACATAAAATTATATCATCATATATCATGGATGCAGTATAAGGACGGCAATTCGTTTTCTTCATGTCAATAACTTTAGTTTTAACAAATGTTAGCATTCAGTAATATTTGGCAGTATCGTATTATTTTAATGTGTCTCCTTTTTCACACTTCATTCCGAGAGTAAAATTTTTGCTTTTTAAAAATTGCGGAATACGGCAGAATGTGAATTGTTCGAAAAAATAAATGAAGGTACAAAATGAATGTATATAATAAAAAAAACATGCATATGACATTTAAACTTTTCATTCTGTACCAATTGAAAGTTTGATGCTGAGTACTGAAACAGCCCAGCAAGGTATATGTGTTACGAATTGCTAGAAGCTGCGGAGAAGGAGAACTTAATGCATGGACAGTCTTTCTTACCCCCCCCCACCCCTTACAAACATTATGCCATGTAGGCAATCACAAACAATCATTATTTTTTCTTCTTTTAAATGAATTATATCAGATTACTTAAAAAAAGTTACTGAATTTCTCAAAATGTAGAGTGTCTTTATAGACACACTTGTATAGGTACATAAATCATATCAAAATTTCTTTAAGTGGACTGACAGACAATGACAGGAATTACGAGTACTCAATACTATGTCGTCAGAAGAAAGTCCAATTTCTATATTTTGTAAATTAATCGATTTATTAAAAATAAAAATGTACAAAAAATAAAATGAAAAAAATAATTTTAATTAATTGAAACAATTAATCTGTTTCTCAATGTTTTTTAATGTTCTTTAAATATATATATATATATATATATACATTGGAGTTTTACACATTGAGTCCCATTTTTGCTTATGAATAAATACCAGTTTTTATTTTGTAAGGGAACAAAGAATAAAATAAATTAATCCAAAAACTAATTACTATATATTTGTTGCAAAACTCAAAAAGTAATTAGATTCAATCTCTTTCTTGGAAGTAGAATTCAAATTAATCTGTAGCACGGATCTGTAACATTATAATTAGAATATATTTGCAGAAATTGTTTCGCAGACTCATAAACTTGGGAAACTGCCTTAATATATTGAATATCGAAAGCTAAACTAAGATCAAACATCCCAAAGTAAAATTGAATTTCCATTAATGCTTTTCAATTAAATGATTTGAAAAAATACGCGCATGTGTTTAACTGCTCATTTATAGTAATGTTATTCATTACAGGGAAAATTTCAGCTTCCAGATTTTCTGAATCAACATTTCGACATTACTTTTTCCGTTAAATTATGTTCGGTAGATAATAGAACGGAAATTTCATGTGATTCTACCAGTTGAATATATATTGCAGATCTGTGCAATCTAGGATTTCTTTTATTGAAATATAAACCTATTTAGAACAATCCTGATACGAATAAAATATCAAAGATTTTCAGCTTTTCGTAAATGTCGTATTTATCGTAATATCGTATTTATCGTAAATCTCGGTGATATATTCTAAGTAAGGCTTTATAAAAAATGCATCAACAATATTTATTTTTCTATTTACATCACTAGAAAATATAAAAAAAAATTTTTTAGCTGCCCATTTGCATAACCTGTATAATTTGAATAAAGTAAGCTGCACTAATCCGTGAACTTAAGTTACTTTATAACTTATGGGGAAAAAAATGCCAGATTATGGGGAAGAATATTTTTTTATTATGAACTTAATTTCACTTATGAATTTTATACTAAAAGCAATTTTTTATGTTCCAGACAATCAAATGATTTATTTCCCAAGAACCAAATATATTTAAATTAAATGTTTTAAAAATTATTTATCTTAGAAAACACCACTGGGATAATTCATTAAAAAGCATTTTAGCTGATAAGTTTTGGTATTCAATTAGATTAATTAAAGTTATGGATTCTAAAATAATGGACCACTCTAAGATAATTTAAAGAATAATTAGTTGGAAAAGAGCAGAAGTTTATGTAGTATAGTTAAATATCTCCTTGACAACATATAGTTTTTATGTTTTTTAAATTGGTTAAAAATTGGTGACATTTTTATAACCAATCAACAAAATAATATTTTCTGTCAGATATAATGGTAATGTTGAGAAAAGCATAAATTTTGTTATAAAAAGGAATTGCGACACTAGAGATCGGGTATTTTCCGATAAATAACTTCACCAATCAATTTTTTATCGAAAATAATTGTTTATGATTCAAGAAAGCAAAATAATTAATTCTGAAAAAGTACGAAACTGTAAATTAAGTGTATCATTAAAAACAATTTATTTTAGAAATACGCTTGGGTTAATTTATTAAAAATTTTATTATAAGTGTAAGTAATCAAAGTCTATTGGCTTAATTAAAGCTTAAGATTTTAAATTAATGAACCAACCCCCAAACAAAAGAAAATTCAGAGACAAATGAGTTGAAAAAGAATAAAAGTTTGTGCTGTAAAGTTTATTTTGTTAACAGTTGCTTTTTTAAGAATGATAAAAAAAATCACACTTTATAATCAGCTTATAAAATAACATTTTGAGTCAAATTTAAAAATGTAAGATATATAAGTATAATGTTGACTTCTGCTGACTTTACTATTTGCTGAAATTATTTTTTTAAGGATATTTGTTGCCTTTAAAAAAGCAAAACATTTAATGCCAAAAATAAATTTTTTTTTTTTTTTTTTTTTTTTTTAAATATATCTACTAGTGTAGGGAAAATGTGTCCGTCAATAACACTAAACTCAGAATTAACACTAAATATTGTGACCTGTACAATAGCTTAATGGAATACTTAAGGTGCATTTATATTATGGCGTTATTGTATTAGGCGTTGGCGTTACATCATAAGAGCCAACTAATTGACAACACGCAATGAAGAACACTAATTGGTTTGGCCTTCTGATTAAAGGCGAACGCCTAGTACGATAACACAAAAATCCCTGAAGGCTCGGCCTACATGCACAGGTAGATTTCAAAGACGCAGGCCGTGGGGCGCTTGTTTGTTGTGAATTGCAGAAGAAATGACTTTTTTGCCATGATACGGCAGTTGGTACCGCCCACTTCGAAATGTAAATGTGTCTTCCGGCGGAGCCGGTAGGGATTTTTTTCTTTTGAATTTATTTTTGCTATAAGGGTTGGTGCTATAAAAAACTTGTCAATATAAAAGTTGTGGATAATATTAAGAGGATTTATAATAAATTTAAGCGGATTTGATATCTTGTGAATTGAAGAAGTTATGAATTTTTTCTTCTTAAACAACTATCCCCCCATTCCTTGAGGCCATTTTTAATGATATCAAAAATCTGTCATACATAAATTTTCGGCCCTTTTCCTAGAAGTAATAATAACTTTAAATTTATTCGATACGTATCATAATTAAGAAGTTGTGGGTTTTTTCTGTTTTCACAAAAAGCACCCCCCCATCCCCCCCCCTTGGTTAAATTTTGACCATTAAAGAACTTGACCAACATTTTATTGCCCTTGATTTTATGTATCAGTTTGGAAGAGATTTGTGCAGAATTATTGAAGTTATCGTATCCATAAAAAAGTGATATATATATATATATATATATATATATTATATATACACACACACACACACATATATATATATATATATATATAAATATATATATATATATATATATATATATATATATTTGAACTATTACTACTTTTATTTTGTAAGGGAACAAAGAATAAAATAAATTAATCCAAAAACTAATGATACATTTGTTGCAAAACTCAAAAAGTAATTAGATTCAAAATATTTCTTGGAAGAAGTATTCATATTAATCTGTAGCACGGATCTGTAACATTATAATTAGAATATATTTGCAGAAATTGTTTTGCAGACTCATAAACTTGGGAAACTGCCTTAGTATATTGAATATCGAAAGCTAAACAAAGATCAAACATCCCAAAGTAAAATTGAATTTCCATTAATGCTTTTCAATTAAATGATTTCAAGAAATACGCGCATGTGTTTAACTGCTCATTTATAGTAATGTTATTCATTACAGGGAAAATTTCAGCTTCCAGATTTTCTGAATCAACATTTCGACATTACTTTTTCCGTTAAATTATGTTCGGTAGATAATAGAACGTAAATATATTTCATGTGATTCTACCAGTTGAATATTTATTGCAGATCTGTGCAATCTAGGATTTTTTTTCTTGAAATATAAACATATTTAGAACAATCCTGATATGAATAAAATTTTAAACGATTTTCAGCTTTATCGTAAATTGTCGTGTAATATATTCTAAGTAAGGCTTGATAAAAAAAATACATGAACAATGTTTATTTTTTATATTTTCATCACTAGAAAATTTTAAAATAATTTTTTAGCTACCCATTTGCATAACCTGCATAATTTGAATAAAGTAAGCTGCACTAATCCGTGTACTTAAGTTACTTTATATCTTATGAAAAAAAATGCCAGATTATGGGGAAGAATATTCTTTTATTATAAACTTAATTTCACTTATGAATTTTATACTAAAAGCAATTTTTTATGTCCCAGACAATCAAATCATTTATTTCACAAGAACCAAAAATATTTAAATTAAATGTTTTAAAAATTATTTATCTTAGAAAACACCACTGGGATAATTCATTAAAAAGCTTTTTAGCTGATAAATTTTAGTATTCAATTAGATTAATTAAAGCTAGAAGAATGGACCACTCTAAGATCATTTAAAGAATAATTAGTTGAAAAAGAGCAGAAGTTTATGTAGTAAAGTTCTCCTTGACAACATATAGTTTTTCTGTTTTTTAGATTGGTTAAAAAATGGTAGCATTTTTTATGATCAATAAACAAAATAATATTTTCTGTCAGATATAATGGTAATGTTGAGGAAAGCATAATTTTTGTTATAAAAAGAAATTGCGAGATTAGATATCGGGTATTTTTCGATAAATAACTTCACTAATCAATTTATATCGAAAATAATTGTTTATGATTCAAGAATGCAAAATAATTAATTCCGAAAAAGTACGAAACTGTAAATTAAATGTATAATAAAAAGCGATTTATTTTAAAAATACTCTTGAGTTTTTATTAAAAAAGCTTTTTTATTATAAGTGTAAGTAATCAAAGTCTATTGGTTTAATTAAAGCTTAAGATTTTAAATTAATGAACAAACCCCCAAACAAAAGAAAATTCAGAGAAAAATGAGTTGAAAAAGAATGAAAGTTTGTGCTGTAAAGTTTTTTTTTTTTTTTGTTAACACTGTTTTTTTTTTTTTCAGAATAAAAAAAAAGTCACATTTTATAATCAGCTTATAAAATAACATTTTAAGTCAAATTTAAAAATGTAAGATATATAAGTATAATGTTGACTTCTACTGACTTTACAATCTGCTGAAATTATTTTTTAAAGATATTTGTTGCCTTTAAAAAAAAAGAAAACATTTGATAACCAAAAATGAAATGTTTTTTAAAATATATCTACTAGTGTAGGGAAAACGTGTCCGTCAATAACATTAAACTCAGAATTAACACCAATTATTGTGACCTGCACAATAGCTTAATGGAACACTTATTTGGAACGTGCATTTATATTATGGCGTTATTGTATTAGGCGTTGACATTAAATCGTAAGAGCCAACTAATTGACAGCACGTAAACAACCAATGAAGAACACTAATTCGTTTGGTCTTATGATTTAAATTGAACGTCTAGGACGATAACACAATAATGTAACGGCAAAACATTATATGGACCTATAGGTATGTGTGTGTCGGGGGGGGGGGGGGGTGTCACCAGCGACACCAATGGTCACTGAGGACATGCATTTCAATGGAAAAGTTGACCTACTTATATAAAACATGAAACGTAATACAGGGATGACGATATGTAAATGGATAACAGCATATAAGAACAGGATGACAATATATAAGAAAAATTTTCTGCACACAATAGTGTAAAAAATAATAAAATCGGACAAGTGGTTCATAAGTTATATAAAATATTAAATAAGTTTTAAATTTTAAATTTTAATTAGAAAAATTAAAGTTTTCACAAACTTTATCTGACACGTAAACTTTTTAGAAAGGCATATTTCAGGGGGAGGAGAGGGATCATTAAAAATGCCTATAAATAAAGAGAAGAAAATGCTGACTAATGGACCCCCTTAAATTTCATATTAAATATATAAGGAGAGTACGAAGAGTATGATGAAGAGTATAATAAATTTCCAAATTTATAAAACTTAACAAAATATATCGTACTGTTTATTTATTGCAATATGTAAATAAGAACAATAGTATATATAGTAGTATAAGAAGAATATAAGAACTAAGAGTAGTATAAGAACAATAGTATCGATATCAAAGTTATCAAAATAAACAAATGCTAGCGTAATATAACTTAAACAGAATGAATTTAAAAAAAAAATAATAAAATATAAACAACAATGTTGTATATAACTGTAGCTATAGATAAGTAAAATACTATTGCAAAATTTAGGTTAATGAATATAAAATATGATAATACAAATTAGACAAAAAGCTGTTTTCAATGATATCGTAAATGCAGAATATTTGTCATCTTATTTTGAATATATACTATTATAAAATAAATAAACCCAATAAAGTCATATTGCATGTAAAATTTGAAAATTATACAATAGAAGTAGAAATGTCACAATTAAATATCTAAAATGTTACACTAGACTATGTTATAATAATATTACAATAGAAATATCAAAAATTTTAAATTATATCATAGTAAAGAATTACATGCGCTAACTATTATAAATCTTTCCTATCGAAAGAGTATAGCTTATTATTGTATATTGTAATTTTCTTTTGGTTTTGTGTAATTATTGTTTTCATGTTTAACTATATTTAAGTTCTCTCTAAGTGTTTTACTTCTATTAAAGTTAAACTTATGTTTCATAAGGGGACAATTACCATAAATACAATGAAAAATTTTCAATTTTGTAATAAAATTACATTTACGAGTATTACATTTACTTATTTCGTATAGGCATTATGGAAACTGTCATGGTCACTAATGTAATAGGGAAGTACCGGATTTTTGCAAATATAATCTGTACTTATTTACCGTTGTTTAATAATCTTTTAAAATAGCTTTAATGCATGTAAAGTTTCTAATTTATCGATGCGTTATACAAGAATACGCATTTGCTTGCTGCAACAAAATGCTAAGCAACATTTGTAGTCACATGGATAAGTTAAGTATGCAAAATGAAGTAGAAAGAACAGGGTTACTACAATTGGCGATATATCGCTCAAGCTTGGCAGGAGCACAATCATCTGGTAAATATAATAGTTTAAACTATTAGATCTACATCTTTGTCAACTGGGATAATGAAGCATGATATATTTCATGTGATTCTACCAGTTGAATATATATTGCAGATCTGTGCAATCTAGGATTTTTTTTTATTGAAATATAAACCTATTTAGAACAATCCTGATACGAATAAAATATCAAAGATTTTCAGCTTTTCGTAAATGTCGTATTTATCGTAAATGTCGGTGATATATTCTAAGTAAGGCTTTATAAAAAATGCATCAACAATATTTATTTTTCTATTTACATCACTAGAAAATATTAAAATTTTTTTAGCTGCCAATTTGCATAACCTGCATAATTTGAATAAAGTAAGCTGCACTAATCCGCGAACTTAAGTTACTTTATCACTTATGGGAAAAAAATGCCAGTTTATGGGGAAGAATATTTTTTTATTATGAACTTAATTTCACTGATGAATTTTATACTAAAAGCAATTTTTTATGTTCCAGACAATCAAATGATTTATTTCACAAGAACCAAAAATATTTAAATTAAATGTTTTAAAAAATATTTATCTTAGAAAACACCACTGGGATAATTCATTAAAAAGCTTTTTAGCTGATAAGTTTTGGTATTCAATTAGATTAATTAAAGTTATGGATTCTAAAATAATGGACCACTCTAAGATCATTTAAAGAATAATTAGTTGAAAAAGAGCAGAAGTTTATGTAGTAAAGTTCTCCTTGACAACATATAGTTTTTATGTTTTTTAAATTGGTTAAAAAATGGTGGCATTTTTTATAACCAATCAACAAAATAATATTTTCTGTCAGATATAATAGTAATGTTGAGAAAAGCATAAATTTTGTTATAAAAAGGAATTGCGACACTAGAGATCGGGTATTTTCCGATAAATAACTTCACCAATCAATTTTTTATCGAAAATAATTGTTTATGATTCAAGAAAGCAAAATAATTAATTCCGAAAAAGTACGAAACTGTAAATTAAGTGTATCATTAAAAACAATTTATTTTAGAAATACGCTTGGGTTAATTTATTAAAACTCCTTTTTTATTATAAGTGTAAGTAATCAAAGTCTATTGGCTTAATTAAAGCTTAAGATTTTAAATTAATGAACCAACCCCCAAACAAAAGAAAATTCAGAGACAAATGAGTTGAAAAAGAATAAAAGTTTGTGCTGTAAAGTTTATTTTGTTAACAGTTGCTTTTTTAAGAATGATAAAAAAAATCACACTTTATAATCAGCTTATAAAATAACATTTTGAGTCAAATTTAAAAATGTAAGATATATAAGTATAATGTTGACTTCTGCTGACTTTACTATTTGCTGAAATTATTTTTTTTAAGATATTTGTTGCCTTTAAAAAAGCAAAACATTTAATGACAAAAAAAAAGAAAGCTTTTTTATTTTTATTTTTAAATATATCTACTAGTGTAGGGAAAATGTGTCCGTCAATAACACTAAACTCAGAATTAACACTAAATATTGTGACCTGTACAATAGCTTAATGGAATACTTAAGGTGCATTTATATTATGGCGTTATTGTATTAGGCGTTGGCGTTACATCATAAGAGCCAACTAATTGACAGCACGCAATGAAGAACACTAATTGGTTTGGCCTTATGATTAAAGGCAAACGCCTAGTACGATAACACAAAAATCCCTGAAGGCTCGGCCTACATGCACAGGTAGATTTCGAAGACGCAGGCCGTGGGGCGCTTGTTTGTAGTGAATTGCAGAAGAAATGACTTTTTTGCCATGATACGGCAGTTGGGACCGCCCACTCCGAAATCTAAATGTGTCTGCCGGCAGAGCCGGCAGGATTTCTAGGATTTTTAGGATTTTTAGGATTTTTTTCTTTTGAATTTGTTTTTGCTATAAGGGTTGGTACTATAAAAAACTTGTCAATATAAAAGTTGTAGATAATATTAAGAGGATTTATAATAAATTTAAGCGGATTTGATATCTTGTGAATTGAAGAAGTTATGATTTTTTTCTTCTTAAACAACTACCCCCCCCCCCCCCCATTCCTTGAGGCCATTTTTAATGATATCAAAAATCTGTCATACATAATTTTTCGGCCCTTTTCCTAGAAGTAATAATAACTTTAAATTTATTCGATACGTATCATAATTAAGAAGTTATGGGTTTTTTTCTGTTTTCACAAAAAGCCCCCCCCCCATTCCCCCTCTTGGTTAAATTTTGCCCATTAAAGAACTTGTCCGACATTTTATTGCCCTTGATTTTATGTATTAGTTTGGAAGAGATTTGTGCAGAATTATTGAAGTTATCGTATCCATAAAAAGTGATATATATATATATATATATTTGAACTAGGGGTGGGTTTGGGTTCTGGGAGTCATAATAGCGTAGATCTGCAAAAAAATTTCAGAAATTCCAACTTAGGGGAGAATGTAATAGGTAGTATTTCTTACGAAATCTACCTAATAATCTAAGTGCACCTTTAATCAGAACGCCCAACCATTATATGGACCTATAGGTATGTGTGGTGTATGTGGGCTGGAGGGGGAGGTGCTATCTATTTATCTCCAGCGACACCAATGGTTACTGAGGACAAGAGTGTCAATAGAAATGTTTACCTACTTATGTAAAATATGAAACGTAATTCAAATATACAGGATGACAATATGTTGTTGCACTACATATGATTACAGCGGCGTAGTACATGCTTATTTATTACATGTAAGGGGTACCAAGGATCAAAATTCTCAAAAGAAATGCCTTTTTAACACTTTCCAACATAGTTGAAAAGTGTTTATGAATTCAGACTGACATGCAATTGCTATTGAGGTTTACTATGACATGTGCTCGGTATTGAAAATGAAGTGTGTAGCACTTATAGTTTTTTTACAGGGACACTCAAAAGAATTCCGTTACATTATGGTCTATGGGGAAAAATTATTTGCGGTTTATTTTAGTGATGTTACACAATTTCAAAAACATTGTAATTGATATATATCACTAAGGTAGGTTCATTTCAAGAAGCCTACTATGGAATAGGGTGTGAATAGCAGTTATAGTTACTTTACAGGGACAGTCAAAAGAATTCCGTTACATTACGTCTAGGGAGAAAAATCGTTTGCGGTTTATTTTAATAATGTTTCACTATTTTAAACGAATTGAAATTTATATATATATCACTAAGGCGCATAACAAGAGGCTTACTACTGAATAGTGTGTGTATAGCAGTCATCGTTCATTTACAGGGACACACAAAAGGATTATCTACTGTCTGTTAACAATAATTCCTGGAAGTGCCTTTTAAGTTCATGAACGCGATTTTAAATTTAACTCATTTTTTTTTATTAGTTGGTGTGTATAAATTCTGTATATCATATACAGGGCAGCACAAAATTTCACGAACACATTTCCGTTTATTGACAGAAATTCCAGAAGGAGAATTTTAAGCTGAGATGCGCGTTTCCTCACTGAACTAAATTTTTTTAGCATCCTATGTAGTATATATACAAATCTATCAGAGCTGAATAAAAGTATTTGAATACTTTTCCCGAATAGTATTTGTAATTCTTGAAATGACGTTTTTAAATATGTTATGTGTTTTCCAAATCGTTTACTTAGATATCATCTTTCAGCTTACTAAACGGTAAAGAATTGTAAAAGTATTTTGAAAGTGTTGGAAAGTACGTAAGTTAAGAAAGTACATAAGTTGGAAAGTTACATAATCTATGCTTGACGCATGAATTTTCATTCTTGTTTGTTTTGTTTTTGCTAAAAAAATAGTACAATGTTAAATATGTAACAAGTTTTGTGTTGTAGTATCAGACCTGCCCCGTTCGTAATTAAAACTTTAAGTCCATTTATCTCAGAAATGACTTTTTCATAATTTGCAAAGTTTAAAAGGTTTAAATACCTGAACTTTCTTGCAAGATATGTGTAAATGGATAATGGTGGGAAATTTTGTACAGAGTTGTTATTTTATGTTTTTATATGCTGAATGGAAATTTATATACGTTCAATGAAAATATGGTTATCTAGATATTTCAAATTTTTGACTTGCTCGACTGCCGTTCTAACCCCCTCAATTATGCTTAGCAAAGTCATTCATTCCCGCAATAGCTTGCTATTCCACATTCTGCTGTTTGGAAATTCTACCATGTCATTAAAAAAACAACAACAACAACAACAACAACAACAAAAACATGCATATGACAATCAAACTTTGCATGCTGTACAGTTGAAAGTTTGATGCTGAGTACTGAAACAGCCCAGCAATCTATATGCGTTACGAATTGCTAGAAGCTGTGGAGAAGGAGAACTTAATGCATGGAAAGTCTTTCTACCCCCCCCCCCCTTAAAACATTAAATCATGTAGGCAAGCACAAACAATCGTTATTTTTGC
This sequence comes from Maratus michaelseni, assembly GCA_963931845.1. NCBI lineage: Eukaryota > Metazoa > Arthropoda > Arachnida > Araneae > Salticidae > Maratus > Maratus michaelseni. The sequence continues at coordinate 423,078,847 of OZ007589.1, read as the reverse complement.
TTCTTTTAAAAGAATTATATCAAATTACTATAAAAGAAAATTGGATTTAGAACCCATTTCTCAAAATGTAGAGTGACTTTAATAGACACCCTGTATAGGGGCATAAATCATTTCAAAATTTCCTTAAGAGGGCTGACAGACAATGACCAAAATTACGAGTTCTCAATACTATGTCGTCAGAAGAAAGTCCAATTTTTTATATTTTGTAAATTAATGAATTTATTAAATTTAAAAAATTGTACAACAAATGAAATGTGAAAAATAATTTTAATTAATTAAAACAATTAATCTGATTCTACCAGTTGAATATTTATTGCAGATCTGTGCAATCTAGGATTTTTTTTTCTTGAAATATAAACATAGTTAGAACAATCCTGATATGAATAAAATTTTAAACGATTTTCAGCTTTATCGTAAATGTCGTGTGATATATTCTAAGTAAGGCTTGATAAAAAAAATACATGAACAATGTTTATTTTTCTATTTACATCACTAGAGAATTTTAAAATAATTTTTTTAGCTACCCATTTGCATAACCTGCATAATTTGAATAAAGTAAGCTGCACTAATCCGTGTACTTAAGTTACTTATCTTATGAAAAAAATGCCAGATTATGGGGAAGAATATTTTTTTATTATAAACTTAATTTCACTTATGAATGTTATACTAAAAGCAATTTTTTATGTCCCAGACAATCAAATCATTTATTTCACAAGAACCAAAAATATTTAAATTAAATGTTTTAAAAATTATTTATCTTAAACACCACTGGGATAATTCATTAAAAAGCTTTTTAGCTGATAAATTTTAGTATTCAATTAGATTAATTAAAGCTAAAAGAATGAACCACTCTAAGATAATTTAAAGAATAATTAGTTGAAAAAGAGCAGAAGTTTATGTAGTATAGTTAAATATCTCCTTGACAACATATAGTTTTTCTGTTTTTTAGATTGGCTAAAAAATGGTAGCATTTTTTATGATCAATAAACAAAATAATATTTTCTGTCAGATATAATGGTAATGTTGAGAAAAGCATAATTTTTGTTATAAAAAGGAATTGCGAGATTAGATATCGGGTATTTTCCGATAAATAACTTCACTAATCAATTTTATATCGAAAATAATTGTTTATGATTCAAGAAAGCAAAATAATTAATTCCGAAAAAGTACGAAACTGTAAATTAAGTGTATAATAAAAAACGATTTATTTTAAAAATACTCTTGAGTTAATTTATTAAAAAAGCTTTTTTATTATAAGTGTAAGTAATCAAAGTCTGTTGGTGTAATTAAAGCTTAAGATTTTAAATTAATGAACAAACCCCCAAACAAAAGAAAATTCAGAGAAAAATGAGTTGAAAAAGAATAAAAGTTTGTGCTGTAAAGTTTTTTTTTGTTAACACTGTTTTTTTTTTTTTTTTAGAATGAAAAAAAAGTCACATTTTATAATCAGCTTATAACATAACATTTTGAGTCAAATTTTAAAATGTAAGATATATAAGTATAACGTTGACTTCTGCTGACTTTACTATTTGCTGAAATTATTTTTTTAAAGATATTTGTTGCCTTTAAAAAAAAAAAGAAAACATTTGATAACCAAAAATGAAATGTTTTTTTTTTAAATATATCTACTAGTGTAGGGAAAACGTGTCCGTCAATAACATTAAACTCAGAATTAACAGCAAACATTGTGACCTGCACAATAGCTTAATGGAACACGCATTTATATTATGGCGTTATTGTATTAGGCGTTGGCATTAAATCGTAAGAGCCAACTAATTGACAGCACGTAAACAACCAATGAAGAACACTAATTCGTTTGGTTTTATGATTTAAAGTGAACGTCTAGGACGATAACACAATAATGTAACGGCCAAACATTATATGGACCTATAGGTATGTGTGTGTCGGGGGGGGGGGGGTTGTCACCAGCGACACCAATGGTCACTGAGGACATGCATGTCAATGGAAAATTTGACCTACTTATATAAAATATGAAACGTAATACAGGGATGACGATATGTAAATAGATGACGATATGTAAATGGATGACAGCATATAAGAACAGGATGACAATATATAAGAAAATTTTTCTGCACACAATAGTGTAAAAAATAATAAAATCGGACAAGTGGTTCATAAGTTATATAAAATATTAAATAAGTTTAAAATTTTAAATTTTAATTAGAAAAATTAAAATTTTCACAAACTTTATCTGACACGTAAACTTTTTAGAAAGGCATATTTCAGGGGGAGGAGAGGGATCATTAAAAATGCCTATAAATAAAGAGAAGAAAATGCTGACTAATGGACCCCCTTAAATTTCATATTAAATATATGAGAGTACGAAGAGTATGATGAAGAGTATAATAAATTTCCAAATTTATAAAACTTAACAAAATATATCGCACTGTTTATTTATTGCAATATGTAAATAAGAACAATAGTATATATAGTAGTATAAGAAGAATATAAGAACTAAGAGTAGTATAAGAACAATAGTATCGATATCAAAGTTATCAAAATAAACAAATGCTAGCGTAATATAACTTAAATAGAATGAATTAAAAAATATATATATAAACAACAATGTTGTATATAACTGTAGCTATAGATAAGTAAAATACTATTGCAAAATTTAGGTTAATGAAGATAAAATATGATAATACAAATTAGACAAAAAGCTGTTTTCAATGATATCGTAAATGCAGAATATTTGTCATCTTATTTTGAATATATACTATTATAAAATAAATAAATCCAATAAAGTCATATTGCATGTAAAATTTGAAAATTATACAATAGAAGTAGAAATGTCACAATTAAATATCTAAAATGTTACACTAGACTATGTTATAATAATATTACAATAGAAATATAAAAAAATTTAAATTATATCATAGTTGGTTACGCCGATAGCTCAGTTATTATTTATCACTACAAATAAAACACACACTCTCAAAATAGAATAAACTCACTTGCGGACTGTATCTCATTTAATATCTCACAACACTCAATAAAAATGGTCGAGAGCCGAGATTTACACAACTTCACTGATCGGTATCTCAAACCCAACTCACAAAAAAGTTGTAGTTTTTTTTTTTTTTTTTTTTTTTAAACATTTTACATAGACGGCGCTTCTAGCGGCAACATACCGCCGGGCCTTGAATGTTGCTAACATTCAATAACCAATAGGGAAGTGAGCAGGTGTGAAAGCTTCAACATCATTTGGATCATTTGAAAGAGGGCAGAGTGGCCGAGAATTAAGAACTGCCTCAATTTGAGTAATAAGAGTCAAGAATTCCTCATAACTTAAAATAGTTTTACTTACAACACGTTTTAAATGGTATTTAAGGGATTTGATATTTGCTTCCCACAAACCTCCAAAGTGAGGAGCTGAAGGGGGGTTAAAATGCCAGTTAATACCTTCATTAGCTAAATAATTTTCTATCTCCTACTCACTTTTATCTTTAAATAAAGATCTGAGAATTGCTCTTAATTCTTTATTGGCACCAACGAAATTTCGACCATTATCACTATATATATCAGAAGGTTTGCCCCGCCTTGCTATAAAGCGTTTAAGTGCTGCTAAGAATGCTTCACTTATTAGATCATTTACTATTTCAAAATGCAAGGCTTTTGTAGTAAAACACACAAATACACAAATAAATACTTTTTTTACCTGTTTACTTCTACCCACGAAGTTTTTCACTTCAAAGGGACCACAGTAGTCCAATCCAGTACGCATAAATGCTCGGGCCATTGTTACTCTAGAAGCTGGCAAATCAGCCATCTGTTGCTCTGAATTCTTAGAATTTACCTTTTTACAAGTCATACAACTGAAAAGGATTTTACGAACTATATTTCTAGCAGATAAGATCCAAAATTTGTTTCGGATGAGAGAAAGAGTTGTCTCAGCACCTGCATGAAAATACAAATTATGAAAATATTTAATCACACAAAAAGTAAAATTATGTTTTGAAGGAATAACAATTGGATATTTTTTATGCTCGGATAAGTTGCTGTTTCTCAGTCTACCACCAACTCGGATTATACCATTAACATCTAAAAACGGGCACAAGTTTGTCAGTTTACTATTATTAAGGATTGCATTACCCTTTTCCAAATACTGCATTTCCTTCACGAATGAAGTCTTCTGGATGTTTTTTACTATACAGAATAAGGACTGAGAGAGTTCACTGCTGGTTAAAGTTCCACCTTTGGGATACAAGGGATTTCTACAGTTATGGATGAATCTATTACACCATGCTACTACTCTTTGCAGCTTTATGAATGAAGAACTGTTATTAATGATGTCTAAAGGCTCAACAGTGTTAACTAATGTACATACTTGAGTTACTGATGGTGCTTTCAATTCACGGATAAACAACTCACTGGTTTCAACAGTTGAAACAGAAATAATATCAGGAGACTCCACCATCTTAGGCTGTTGTAGGAATGATGGACCGAACCACCATAAATCACATTGCTGGATCTTGATGGGATCTAGGCCTCTAGAAATGAGATCTGCAGGATTTTGCTTGGAAGGTACATAATTCCACTGATCAATCGAAGTTAAACTTGGTATAATCGATACCCTGTTTGCGACAAATGTCTTTAGATCATTCGACTCCTTTTTTAACCATGCAAGTACAATAGTACTATCTGTCCAAAAACAAGTTTTAGAAACTTCTTGCTTTAGAGCACTTAACACTTTTTGCATCAACTTAGATAATAGGACTGCTGCAGAAAGTTCTAGACGAGGGATAGTAATATGCTTTAGAGGAGCTACTCTAGATTTACTAGTGAGCAGTTTAATAGCAGAATCACCATAAGAATTAATAGATTTTACATAAACGACCGCACCATAAGCAAGTTCAGAAGCATCTGAAAAACCATGCAATTTCACACAATTAGATTGTACAAATCTTGGGATATTGATCATATTTACAGTTTTTAAGGAAGTAAGATAATTAGTCCATTCGATATTTTCTTTCACTGGAGGATAATCACACCAATCTATTTTCAGCAACCATAGTTTTTGAAGGAAAACCTTGGCCTTCGTAATTATTGGACCTATCAAACCCAACGGGTCAAATATTCTGGCAATTTGTGATAATACTGAGCGTTTGGTATACCTTTCACTTTGCTCTATAATTAAATTAAATCCAAAACAGTCTGGTTGCGGCTTCCACAATATTACTAGGGTTTTTGTCTCATTGGAAAATGAATATTCAGTTATTGCATTATTACACAAAAGAGAAGAATTATTTACTGACCATTTGTGAAGATCCATGCTTCCCTTCTTTAACAAAGATATCAGTTGTTGTTGGATCTCTCTAGCTGTGTCTAGATCATCAGCACCTGTCAAAATATCATCCATATACACGTCGTGAATTAATACATTTGCAGCTAAAGGAAATTCCTTTCCTTCATCTCTAGCTAGCTGGGTAAGGGTTCTTTTTGCTAAAAAGGGGGCACTCGTTGTGCCATAAGTCACCGTACATAATTTATACACCTTAACTGGTTCATGTACCTCAGGTTTAAACAAGATTCTCAATAAATCTCTTTGACTCGGATGTATCAATATCATACGGTACATTTTCTTAATATCTGCTACAAAAACAAATTTGTGCTTTCGAAATCGCAACATTATACTAAATAATTCATCTTGGATTGTTCCTCCGTTATACTGCAAACTATTTAGAGATTTTCCGGTAGAAGTTAAGGAGCTAGCGTTAAAGACAACTCTTAATGGTGTGCTACTTGATTCAGCACGGAACACGCAATGATGGGGTATGTAATAAGTGATATCTGGTTCTTCAGATTCTATCACCTCTTCCATATGACCCATACTTAAATATTCTTGCATAAAGACTTTATAAAGATCTTTAAATTTAGGTTCTCTAACTAAGCGATTCCATAATGAATTTAAAACTTTCGTAGCCTTTTTCTTTGATTCTCCAATACAAGATGGGTCTTCCTTAAATGGCATTTTTACCATGTATTGCCCTGTTGCAGTTCTGGAATAATTTTTCAGAAAATGTTCTTCACAAATTTCTGATTCCTTATTTCTAGAAACTTCAGATTCTCTCTCAATGTTTTCTATTTCCCAAAAATCTCGAATTACTCTTTCTAACTCCAAATTATCTGTTATCAACCCACAATGTATATTACTTTCAACCTTGGCCGGAATGCTTCCGCTAACAATATAACCGAAAACACTGTTTTGTAACACTATTCTAGTATTTAATGGTTGGGGGTAAATTTGACCTGGCCTTAAAAATTCATAGAAATTTTCTGCACCCAAAAGCAAATCAATACAGCCTGGCACATTAAACTTTTCGTCAGCTAATTTGATGTTATTTAACGATGAAATACAAATCTCAAGCGGTCTAGAAGGCGTAAATTCCGTAATTTTCGGAACGACTAAAAAATCTAATTTTAAATAAAAATCTTTATCTCTATTCGAAATAGTTGTGTTAACTCTAGATCTAACATTAAGAGACAAATTATTTACTCCTGAAATACAAATATTAGTCTTTTCTCTTTTCAAATTTAGTTTATCTACTAACCTTTTACTCATAAAATTAGAGTTTGCACCGACATCTAATAAACCACGTGCTTCATGAAAATTACCATATTCATCTTTTATTAAACAAAAAAATGTGCTAAGTAACACAGCTTTTAACTCGTTAGACAAATTACATATCGTTGAAAATAAATTGCTTTGGTTATTAACTTGGAAAGGCTGGAATACTGGAGCTGAAGCATCCAAATTAGATTTATTACCGACTTCGTTTTTAGAACTCATTTCCTGTGAAATTATCTCTGGATTTTCACCTTTATTTATTTTTTGTTCACGCGGGAAATGCAAAGTTACATGATGCCTTCTCTTGCAAATAATACAAGATAATTTAGATTTACAATCAATCACTTTATGATTCATAAGACAGTTAAAACAAAGGTTTTTGGATTTTACAAGCTCAACTCTATTACCCACTGACATGTTTTTATAAACAGGACATTTATGCAAAGGATGATTTTCACTACATGATAAAATACATTTAGAATTTTTTACGTCAGTTAGAAAAACTTTAGAAACATTTCGATAATAAGTATTTTTATTACTCGCTCTAGAATTGTCAACCACGGGTTTTCCCTTAGACGTACAATATAAACCAATTTCCCGAGATAATTCAATGGGAGAAAACCACGATTCTGCTTGTCTAACATTTATAAAATACATGACATCTTTATCAAGCGTTTGACAAATCTTATCAGAAACTATTAACTGTTTTAAAGTTTCGAAATCTGTCACATTCCTCAATTTTAAATAATAATCCCAACTCGTTGTTAATCGGGATGCAAATTGTACATATGTTTCATTAGGATGACGTTGTGCTTTCCTAAAATGTTCTAAACAAGTCTGGGGGGATGGCTCAAATTCTCTAAGTACTATAGCCTTTACTTTTGAATAATCTTCTAATTCCCCATCTTTGATGTACGTAATTACGTTTGTTGCCCTTTCTCCTAACAGATTTAGTAGAATTTCCGATTTATATTTTTCTGGGACATTTTTAGAAATAAATGCTCTTTCTAACGATGAAAAAAAAAATAACTCCAACCTTCTGGTTTAGATGGAATTTTAATCGTTAACGTTCTTACACTTTTAATCAGAGAGTCTAAAGATTCTATATTATCTTTTTTCTCGAGATCACTTAAATTATCATTTTTAGTTTCTGCACGGGCCTTAGCCAACTCAATTTCTAACTTTGCATGTTCAATTTTTAATTTCTCAAGATCTAGTAATTTTGATTTTTCATTTTTTCTTTCCTCAATAAAACTGTTTGCTATGTCTTCAACCAGTTTATTATCTGCTTTATACTTCGAACTTTCCTTTATTAAATTTATTAAATCATAAATAGTTAATTTGAAATCTGATATATCTATGTCTAATTCAGCAGCAATTCGCTGATAATCTTCCTTTTTTGCACCTTTAAACATTGTATTATAAATACAATTCACAATAAATAAATAAATAAAACTGACATACCTTTATCTATTAATAAATCTCGAAATCGGATAATTCCACATTGAAAAGATTTAATCCACTCTTTCAATTCTCAAATTAGCTCAATAATAAAGAACATCGGTTCTTTTCTGCGTAAACACATTCACAGTTCATTTTTCCGTATTACGAAATTCTCCAGGTTAATCGAAATTATTTTTCTTCTGGAAACAAAAAACACTTCACAATATTCACACTCTTCTATATTCACACTCTTCTATATTCACACTCTATTCATAATATTCACAAAAGAGAATTCTGAATCACAATATTTTGTACTTTAATATAAATAATACGATGATTTAATTTTCGTTTTACTCATTCTAATTACTTGATAGAATTCCAAACACAATTTATCTTCTGCAGACGATTCCCGAAAAAACATAAACATCGACAAATTCTATTCTTTCTCCGGCGAGAGGAGACCAATACTATGGTTACGCCGATAGCTCAGTTATTATTTATCACTACAAATAAAACACACACTCTCAAAATAAAATAAACTCACTTACGGACTGTATCTCATTTAATATCTCACAACACTCAATAAAAATGGTCGAGAGCCGAGATTTACACAACTTCACTGATCGGCATCTCAAACCCATCTCAAACCCAAGTTGTAGTTTTTTTTTTTTTAAACATTTTACATAGACGGCGCAACAATAGTAATTCTAGCGGCAACAATAGTAAAGAATTACATGCGCTAACTATTATAAATCTTTCCTATCGAAAGAGTATAGCTTATTATTGTATATTGTAATTTTCTTTTAGTTTTGTGCAATTATTGTTCTCATGTTTAACTATATTTAAGTTCTCTCTAAGTGTTTTACTTCTATTAAAGTTAAACTTATGTTTCATAAGGGGACTATTACCATAAATACAATGAAAAATTTTCAATTTTGTAATAAAATTACATTTACGAGTATTACATTTACTTATTTCGTATAGGCATTATGGACACGGTCATGGTCACTAATATAATAGGGAAGTACCGGATTTTTGCAAATATAATCTGTACTTATTTACCGTTGTTTAATAATCTTTTAAAATAGCTTTAATGCATGTAAAGTTTTTAATTTATCGATGCGTTATACAAGAATACGCATTTGTTTGCTGCAACAAAATGCTAAGCAAAGTTAAGTATGCAAAATTAAGTAGAAAGAACAGAGTTACTACAATTGGCGATATATCGCTCAAGCTTGGCAGGAGCACAATCATCTGGTAAATATAATAGTTTAAACTATTAGATCTACATCTTTGTCAACTGGGATAATGAAGCCGATTTTGTACTAACGTAAAATAGTAGAATTTTAAATGTAGCACTTAAAAATAACTAATGGTTCTTTTTCTTTTTTTCTTTTATGATCACTTATTGTAGATTGCTATGATAAAATTATGTTATTCGTTCGGAAGGATGAATCTGGATACTAATTGTGTTTTACTAACTGCGAAACTTATTTTGTGCGAAAAATAAAATTACCAGCAATTTTCTTAAAAGTATTTTTAATTTTCAAAGATTTTTTTTTCACGATAGCATTTTATACATACTTATTTGTCAGCATTACTTTTAGATTTTATTAAAACGAAATAAAATCTTATTATTTGTGATTTAAGAACTTTTTATGAAAAATGATCACTTCTTTGGAAAACCATTTTATCTATTTGTGTTAAAATGCCATTATCATTTTTGCAATAATTATTCAAATTTTCTGTGCCACGTATTTAATTTTCCGTCTCTAGGCATTTTTTTCGTTTTTGCTGAAATTTATAAGCAAGATAAATAAATAAAATAAGTAGAAGGCCACACAATGCTGATAAAATGTAAGAAAATAGTTTCCAATATTTGCTAAAATAAAATGCAGAATGCTAATTTTTAACAGGATATGCAAAAATGCTCGTTATTACATAATGTTTGTATGATATAAATTTTACTTACATATTATGTTACACCTTTTTCCCCCATATCGTATGACACAAGGTGTTTAAATAGAAGACTTAATATTTAACAATAGATCATCATCAAGATTGTCAAATAAAAGCGTTTAAACTCATATAGAATATCTACACAATTGTTAAACTAAAATGCAGAATGCTCATTTTTAACAGGATATCATGCAAAAATGCTCGTTATTACACAATGTTTGTATGATATAAGTTTTACGTACATATTATGTTACACCTTTTTCCCTATATCGTATGACACAAGGTGTTTAAATAGAAGTCTTAATATTTAACAATAGATCATTATCAAGATTGTCAAACAAAAGCATTTAAACTAATATAGAATATCTACACTCTAAAAACGACATTTTCAAAACTGAGCAAAAAATACTCAAATCTGAGAATGTCGCATAGTCAAAATGGTTCCGAATCAAAATGACTCACGTTTGAAACATGTATGAAAACATGCACACACTCAAGAATAAAACATCATGTGCTCATTTTTGAGTATGTCCATGTTTCAAAAATTAGTATGAAAGGGACTTCTATTTGCTCAGTTTTGAGTATGTCCATGTTTCAATATTCTGAGTATTTCTGGTATTTCAGAGCTGAAAGCATTGGGGTCGTCCTATTTGAAACAAAAAGTTTCAGAACAAAATGAAAACATCGGTTGACTCAAATTTGAAAGTGTCATTTTTCTCAGTGTAAACACGTGAATGTATTCAGAATGTTTCTAATTTTGCGAAACCTTGATTAATTAATAAAACTTTCTCTAAATGCATTGATATTTATTGAAAATTTTGGTGTGATCAGATGTTAAAAAGATAAGTAAAGAATGAAATTACCTCTTTACTATGTTAAAAATGTTATGAAATTTTTTTTATAAAAGTTTTAATATTTTTGAATACATAAACTTAGCCAGCAGCAAACTTCTTTTCCCTTCTCCAAAGAATTAATTTTCTCTATTTACACATCAAGTTTCAGTATATGAAGATCAAAACAATACTTTAAATACCGTTCAAAAATCTAAGTTATTTTAAATATTGACAGCATTTTGCCGCTTTCACAAAAGAAAAACATGAAACTCATTTTCTCTTTTAATATTTTATCTCGAAAGAGAGTATTCCTTTGAAAATATTTTTCATCAAATTCTTTTGGGCATACTTTCTTTAATACGCCACAGAGGACATTGTAGAAAAAAAATCAGCAAACAGGGAGCTTTTGAAATATTATGCGTTTAAAAAAGTTCTAAATTTGGACAAGAGATTCTTTAGTAAAATCGAGGTGTGCTGTGTATAGAAATACAATGAAATCCTGGTCTCGTCTTCAAAAATTTAGAAACGATTCAGTATGTAAAAAATACCTCAAGATGTAAGAAAATTCCTATTTTGTATATACGATAAAGTGGGATAAAATAGATCTTGGAAACAGACAATTTCCTATTTTAGTCCAAAATGTGTCTGATAATTTAAATTGTATTTTAATGGCTTTATATTAAAATATAATAAAATAATATAATGTTTTTTAAATGCCAAAAGTTGTAAACTAAAAAACATAATATACAGTAAAATAACTTTTATTAGATTGTTGACATGTTTCGGCACACCCCGAGTCATTATAAAAAACAAATGAGAATATTCTATAATTGCGCGGTCTTTAAAGTTATTATTTGAAATGCTATCATTTAATTTCCATGTACTTTTTAAAATCACGCACATTATTTTTTACGAAGATTAGATTAGTTAAATTAAGCTAAAATTATTAGCAAATGTATTATTATACATATGTATACATTTTATAAATGAATACACATATTATGTACTGAATATTTATATTTCTATCTTGTTTTTAAAAGCTTAGTTGAAACATAATTTTTACAAATTTTTACTTTAATTGTATTCCGTTATGTATAATATGCATATATAGTATAATTTTACTGAAAAGCTCTTCAAACAATAATTGATTATACGCGTTTCTACATTCGATTTGCTTGGTGCAGAAGCATTTTTCTTATTATTGGTTTTTAGGTAGATTTCGTAAGAAATACTACCTATTACATTCTCCCCTAAGTTGAAATTTCTGAAAAGTTTTTGCAGATCTACGCCGATCATGACTCCCAGAACACAAAACCACTCCAGTTCAAAATTTTATCTATCTATTTATCTATCTATCTGTCTATCTATCTATGTCACTTTTTTATGGACACGATAACTGAAATAATTCTGCATAAATCTCTTCCAAACTGATACATAAAATCAAGGGGCATAAAATCTCGGTCAAGTTTGTTACTGGGCAAAATTGAACCAAGGGAGGGATGGGGGGTGAAAACAGAATAAAACCCATAACTGTTTAATTATGATACGTATCGAATCTGTTTAAAGTTATTATTACTTCTAGGAAAAGGGCCAAAAACTTATGTATGACAGATTTTTGATATCATTAAAAATGGCCCCAAGGGGGGAAAAAAGAGGGGTTTCAAAAGAAAAAAATTCATAAATTCGTCAATTCACAAGATATCAAATCCGCTTACATTTATTATAAATCTTCTTAATATTATCTAAAACTTTTATACTGACGAGTTTTTTATAGGAGCAACCCTTATAGCAAAAAAAAAAAAAAAAAAAAAAAAAAAAAAAAAAAAAATCCTGCCGGCTCCGTCTACCAACAAGGCAGATTTCAAAATGGGCGGTCCCAATTGCCGCGTCATGGCAAAAAGGTCATTTCTTCTGCTATTCCCAACACACAGGCGCCCTACGGTCTGCGTCTTCGAAATTTACCTGTGACTGTAGGCCGAGCCGTCAGGGATTTTTTAATTATATTTTCTTATAAGAAGCATTTTTCATAATTTTCTGTTTTAACATATTTCTTTAATGTGGAAACAGCTGAAATATATTGAAATATATACTGAGATGCTTCTTAGTCTAGGTTCTTAATCAAGTCCTTACATGAAATTCGCTGGCAGAAAGACAGATAGACAGACACACAACTACCAAAAAATCTTATTCATAAAGTCCTAACCATTTTTTTAACTAGGTCGGAAAACGCTGCTTATAAAAATAAGAGCCGAATTGCTTGCAAATTACATGCGCTTAGTCAGAACACCAAAAAGTATTTTTTTTTTTACTATATTAGCTGACCCACCCGGCGTTTCCCGGGAAGACTGTCATTGAAAAATATAACAGTGGAGTGGACTTCATAAAAAAAGGACTGAATAATATTTATTTATACTAAAAACTTGTAAAAAATTTAAATAAGTACTAAAATTTCAAAAGTGTAACAGTTACGTTTAAAAAATGAAACGGTCAGGGAAAATTCTTACACTTACTTTGAAAGAATGAAAAGGTCAGGGAAGTTCTTACGGTTGAACCTAAATGGAATATCGGTATAAGTTCGAGGCTTGATATCTGACAAATTAAGATTTGTAAAATTCTAATGTGATGAATTTTATAAAACTTCAATCTCCATCAGAGATTGCAGCGAAAGAGCGAAACGTAAATAAACCCGATTTACCTATAATCGCAATTTCTGTGCCACGTACAACGCGTTCGTGCATGCGACTGTTATTAAGCCTATTTTGTGCTCTGTGTTTGATGGCGTTCTAGATCCAATCTATTTCGATTTTCTCTTCTTAATTTGGCATCTTCTTCACTTTCAAGCATTCGCCGAGATCTTTTACGGACATTTCTAACGATTTTTTAAAGCTCCATCAGAGATTGCAGCGAAAGAGCGAAACGTAAATAAACCCGATTTACCTCGGCCTAAATCCTGCCAAAGGACTTTTACACAATAACCAACGAGATGCGTTTCATTCGGGTGTTGCCATTAAACAATTAACAAATAATCGCGATTTCTGTGACACGCACGATAGCATAATATATATATAGATTATAGATTCTATGAAGTACTTTATAAGACATCATATATTCCTTTTTATTTCAGTGAAACCTTTAAAAGAAACTTTGACGTATGTAATACCACCCTTGTATGGTACATAAATAACTTGAGATATGATTCTGTAAAATTGATAACTTTATTACATAATAAGATTGATTCTGTACCGATGGAAGAATCCTTGGGTTGTAAACAGAATTTTAGTAACCAAGAAAATAAATGAAAATAGTAAGAAATGTTATAAAGTAAAAGACTATAGAGGTATAACCTTATGGAAGTTCAAAACTCGTTTGGAAGAACATATTTCATATATTAAATTCAATAGAGCTAAAACTGCACTTTCAAGACTAAAAAAAGACGAATCAATCAAAATACACTTTGATCAAGCTAAAATAATTAAACATACGTCAACCTATTATGAATCAATAATTAATGAATCTATAGAAATTTTATGTAAAAAAGATAAAACAAGCAATGATTTACTATCCTGCAATACTCCCAAATTATGGTATAGACTCTAAAGAATTGATTAAGATGAAATGTGATTATCACATACCTCCCCCCACCTCCTATTGGTTTGTTTTAATGGTTTTTTCCATTCTCTAGCAGTTAAATGATGTATTTCATTGGATTTTGTCATTGTGTATTTGTGTTAGTTTGTAAAACTGTTGATGAGCAAAACGTTTGCTCGAAAGCGCACGGTTTTATTTGAAAATACAGTTTTGTATATAAAGTATATATCTTTTAAACACCTTCAGTAAAGTTTTTTATAAAATGATATGTATGTTTTTGGAACATTTATGTGTTTTTTAGTTATTTATTCATAAAGAACGTTTCTTATAATCTTAAAAAAATAATAATGACATTGTCACTCAACATCAAATTTCTTTATTTCTCAGAATCTTGAAGCAAATATATATCAAAACATCAAAATAAAGTATCTCTCTTGACAAAAGTTTTAATTGATTATAATTCCCTAACATTGATAGAACGATGAATATTTTTATTGTCACTACCTACAAAAACGTATACATACGTTTTATAATTTTGAATAATATTTTTATATTCACAGCTCTCCTGAAATGAATGAAATCAAAATGAAATGAAATCAATGAATGAAAGGAAATCAATGAATGAAAGGAAATCAATGAATGAAATCAAATCAAATCAAAAGTTCTATATACTAATTATTTTTTATTTTTTTAATTATTTAATTATTTTTTTATTTATTATTTTTTTGGCGCAGCTTGTCCCCAATGGGACCTTGCGCCATTAAACCCCATACAACCTATATACTAATTAATTTTTCAGCAGAGCTGAAATTACGCTGTAAACTAATGAAATACAAAGGGTGTGAATTATCACTTTACTAAGTAGCGTAGAATCAATAGCTTAATTGGTAAAGCATTTGGTGCGCTATACCAAGGGATCCGGGATCTAACCCCGGTCTGGACATTTTTTCACTCTATTGGTTGTACGCTGTTTAGTAAAGTGATAATTCACATCTTTTGTATTTAATTTATCAACATTTTTTTATAGCTTTTCTTATATAATGTATGATGATAAAAGCGATGATGTGATAAATAATATGATTTTCTCGACCCATACAATCACAAAAATGTTTTGCTACTGTTAATAAAGATTTCAATTCCTATATCCTTCAGAAATCCTAGCATCCTTCAGAAATAAATATATCTACTATTTATGATGACAGTGAGATTATCACATAACATAATGTTGAGTGATGAAGATAGTGTTGCTTTGAAAACTATAAAATCGAACATTAAAGAGTGAGAGCTCCTGAATCAAAGAGAGTTTCAAGAAATGTTCTGAAAACCAATCACAATCCTTCTCGTCTTAAGTTTAAATCTTCTGTTGATTACAAACATCAGTGTGTAATTCCAGTTTCATCGATATGAAGATACAAAATTGCTATCAAAATTTATTATTATTGAGTTCAAACTCCAAGTGTAGTAAACTTCAATCTCCGGGAAACTTTTGAAATTGAATGTTTCAGTAAGTTTTGGGAAAATACTGTTGTTGTTATTTATTGTTGCGATATAAAGAAGAATTTGTTCAGGAAATTTCAAAATATTTTGCTTAGATAGTACAATTTAGTGTTCAAAATGTTAGTGAGAATTATATACATTTTTGCTTTAAATATAAAGTAAAATTAGATTGAAAGCAAATTTTAAGCAATAATTACTTTAAGGAATATTTTATATATACGCATTTAAAACTTTTAAATATATGAATTCTGCATGTTTTTTGTTTATTGAAAAAGTTTATTTTTTTCATAACTAATATTAACCACGTATCTCATAAAAACTATTGTATTGTTATAAATTCAAAAAATATTTTTACTGAAGCGAATTTTAGAAATTTTCTTTGAAATACAATCGGCAGTTATTGAAATTTATTTTTAATTAAAGCAATTAATATTTTACAACCTATTTCCAATATCTCAAATTTAAAATACATTGTGAAAGACAATTGTTATAAGATGTTTTTACGAATTCAAATTTTATTCTTATGCTGTATTAAATAGTCGTAATATATATAATATATAATATATTATACATAAAACTATATACATGTAAATAGCAGATTTACTTGAATTATATGAACAAATAGACGATGAATAACAAAATATGAACTTTACAGTCCTAGACAGATAACTCTACAATACTTTACTCATAATTTCTCTTCAACTAATACAGTTTTCGCCAATATATACAATATGTTTATTTTCTAAAAAACCAAATAGGCCTAACAGCGCCTTTACTGGCTATTTATCACTTTGATGCTTGCTTCACAATAAAAATTAGAAGACTAGCTCTTTTCCAATTTTGAAGATGTTCAAATCTTGATCTCACGATCCGAAATATTTATAACTTGTGCATTTAAATCATGGATAATAATAGTACACTAGAGTGTCAGTTAATTTGATGATCATTTACGTCATAAAGGAGATGAAGTGTTCAAACTGAAATCCTACATACATATACAATTCAAATATAATCTAGATGTTGATTCATCATTTATTTCCTGGAAATTTCTTCGATATTTTTATTAGATAAATTTATTTTAATTTATTATGTGTTTTTTAGCTTCTCTCGTGTTTAACGGCAATTCGGCTTCAATTCTTTAACCTAGTATAGTAAATTTTGTCCTCTTTTCAATAAAGTTTATTCGAAATTTGTACAGCAATTTTGTATTTTTCGCAATTTTTTAACACAATTTTGAGCGTTGATTCGCATTTTGCGGTGATTTTATGACATTCCTGTAACAGGAATTCTGTTTCAATCTTTCAGTCCAATGTATTAAGTTTTTTCCTGTGCAATTTTTTTAATTTTACACAAATCTCTATGCAATTTTTGAAGTTTTTGCGAATTATTATGCGATTTTTAGCATGTTTTCGCGTTTTGCGGCGAGTTTATGACAGCGGCAAAAGGAATCGAGTTTCAATCTTTTAGTCCAATATAGCAAATTTTGTACTTTGCGATTTTGAATTTTCCATGACATTTTTATTAGATTTTTAGAGATTTTTCGCGTTCCACGGCGATTTTTTGTTTTTTAATTTTTAACATTCATCAAAAGAACCCGGTTTTAATCTTTTAGTGCATTATAGTAAATTTTGTCCAATGTGGTTTTGAATGTTTCTTCAAATTTTATGCAATTTTTAGCGGGTTTTTTTTCTTGCTGTCTGCGGCGATTTTTGGACATTCGTAAAAGGAATCCGGTTTCAATCTTTTAGCACAATTTTTTTAATTTTGTTATCTGCGAGTTTTTAATTTTTCTCTAGTTTTAGACGATTTTTCAAGTTTTGCGGTGATTTTTTGACTTTCGTAAAAGGAATCTGTTTTCAATCTTTTATCCCAATACAATACCTTTTATTCGTTGTGATTTTTTGAAATTTTTATGCGATTTTTAGCGTTTTTCGCATTTATTGAACAAATTTGGACAGTTTTTTTTTTTCTTCTGAAACAGAAGAATTTTCCGGTAAATTTTGTAGCTGTCATGACTGAATTCAAGTTTGAAGAAATCCAAATCGGTTCCTATAGTAATGTGAACAACGATGCTGAAAATTTTATTTTAATCTGTGTTCAAATTTAAAAAAAAACAATCCAAATAATTCAAGGTTTGTTTGATGCTAGGCCGGAACGGGCGTAGCTTGCATGAGTGTACGCTTCTGAAGGTAGTGGGGACCCCATTTACATGTTCGTTCCCGGTTCATTCGGAAAACCTAACCATATATATATATATATATATATATTATATAAAGAAGAATTGCTGCCATAATAATTATTAAAATGGTTTCTATAAAATCTATAACACCATTATATATATAAGATACTATTGGAAGTTATTTGTTTATATGCCGATAAAATATAAAGCAGTACTAAATTAAATAAAACTATAATACATCATAGTCCTGAAAGAGATTCTAAAAAGAATGCTGAAAATATTTCCGTTGTATCAAACAAAGTTTGGAACTTTATCTGATTTCCATTTTGCTTAAAGAATTTTTATATATGGAATGAAAATATTAAGAATTTTAAATTAATCCTCTTTCCTTATTTTTCATTTTTAATCCCCTTATTTGACTTTAAAATACTTTCAACTAAATGTGAAAGGAAAATGGGAAGAAATCTCGTCTTTATATATATATATATATATATATATATATATATACACACACACACACATATATATATATATACATATATATATATATATATATTATGGTAATGTGTGTGGTATGACGAAAACTAAACTTTAAAATATATATAACATGATTATAGGGACATTCAAGAGATCTTAAAATTCGACGAATATGACATATTTTTTGGAAGCTTCCATAACTATTCAAAAGCACCTTCTTTTAGTTAGAATGGTGTACAAACATCTATTGATTTTACAGGGAAAAAACTGTCTGTCAGGACTGCAGTAAAAAAACTCTTTAATTTACTGAAAAAATAACTGTACGAATTTACTATAAAATTTCTGTTACTTTAACTCATTTTGCTCGTAAAATTTACAGTTTACAGATTTTCAGGAAAAAAAAAATTCTGTATTTAAAACTAACTTTCTATTATTTTAGCAAATTTTGGCGTAAAATAAACAGTTTAAATATTTTTTCTGTAAAAAGATTAATTTTTTACCTGCGTGCTGAATGATATTTTTTTCGGTAAAATCAACAGATTTTTTTTTTTTTTTTTTTACAACATAACATTATAATGAGACAAATTTTTATAAAAAAAAAAAAATAAATAAACTTAAGTAAATTTATTCCAAAAAATAAAAATAAATTCTCACTTATCTAGCTACAACTAAAAAAATTGAAATACATAGATATATGGGCATTCCTTTATGTAAAGAAATATATGTAAAATATAATAGCCATACCAAAAGAGATTGCGAATAGATTTAAATGATTGCTATTAATTAGCTGATTTTATAACAGTTTCACTGTCAGAAGTTGGTAAAGTGTGATCTAACTACTGTCTTAAAACAAAACAGAAAACTTTTAAACAAACAAATAAACAAAAATCGAACTTTAAAAAAAGAAAAGGAAAGGAAAAAAATACTTCACTGAAGAATCTTTTTTTGAATGATGTGAGGGACTGGAAACATAATATATATAAACAACTTAATATAAAATAATGTTTTTAAATAATTAAAAATAATCAAAAAGCCAGATTTTTGTTGGAAATTATATAACGCTAATCTGATTTCATTCTTTAAAAGTTTTGATTCTGTTAAAAAAAAATAATTATCAGATTTTGTCTAATGGCATTAGTATTCGTAAAAAACATTTAAATTGAAAAAAGGGTAGAAGAAATCTCGAATCATCACATATTTGAAAAAAAAAAGGAAAAAATGTTTTCAAATATTTCAAATTTAATATTTTAATATTTGCATGTAATAAATGTTAAACAATAAAAAATATGAATATTTAATTAATTTAAATAATTCCGTATAGTTTTGACAAAATTTTGAAGGTGGCAAAGAAATAAATATAAGAAAAAAAATTGCGATAAATGTATTTAAATATCTTTTCATTACTCTTGGCAGTTAATATACATTTGTAAAGTCTCTGAAAATTTGCAGTGATTTGCTTTAAGACATGGATAAAAATATTAAAATCCAATTTCCCGTCACATTAAAATTTTTTTAAAGATGGTATCCCTAAAGGTATTCCACTATGTTTGATGTCCGTTTTTTTTTAATAAAGTAAAAATGAATATATTGCTGAATGCTTTAAATATATTGGTATACAAAAAGAAATTTTCATTTCTTAAATAAATTATTTTGATCCCCTCTTTTTTTAAATTTTTACAATTTTTAAGGAAAAATAAAGGATATTTATTTGGTATTTACCAAAAATGTTTGCAAGAAAAACAAAAATGATAGTTTTTTTTTCAATTATTATACAATTTGAGTCCGCAAGAATGTAATGAACTACATTTCTATCCAAAAAATAAGGGGCAGTGATTGCATAAGGGATTGATATTATTCTAAAATGTGAAATTAAAATTTCTTTATATTCATAAATTTAAAAATGTCATATTTATGTTTATATTTAATATACTGTTTAATCAGCACAGAAAGCGTTTTTATTTTACAGTGCATTTTCCCCTTCCAAATGGAAATAAATATCACTAAGATATAAATGGTAAAGAATCGAAACTTGACGGAAAACTGGATTTTGATATTTCTAGACTAAATTAAGACATGTATTAAACATTCTAGTCAATTGTGAATGGATAATAAGTTGTTAAGAACATGTAATATAAAAATAATTTTTTTAAAGTCAATTCCTACTTAGGTCACCAAAGGAAAATTTTATTTTAGTTACTTTTTATTAAATAATTACAATTAATATAAATATGTACATAATTATGACAGAATCACAATATTAAGTGGCAAAATAGAAAGCGAATTTCCTTTTGAGCATTTGAATTTGAATTTTGCTTTTTAATCATAAATATATAAAATAAACCCGTGCAGCATTAATGTCCCACGTTATTTTTAGTGAAAATTTTTGTTATAATCATCGTTGCGGTATTTTATTTTTGTGGCATCACTCATTTGAGGAAAATCCTTCATTTCATTTATGAAAACAATGGGAGACATTTTTTTCTCCCATATAAAACTAAAAGTTATTAATTTATTTTAATTAATGAATTAATATTTGAAAAAACTGTATTAACATCCAGTGTCACCCACTACAGGTTTAAAAAAATGTATTTGAACTACTTGAGTGGATGAATACAAAGTATTTTATTAACGATTGAAAATTTGAACAAGATATATAAATATATAGAGAGTGTGAGCTAAAAGTAGGAATTGAAGAATAAATAGTCAAAACTTTACGCAGAAAATAGAACCACCTTTCAGTTCTTAAAGTATCTATCCCATTACATTTAAAAAGTTAGTTTGATGCAAATATCAGAAATATAATTTATTGTTTTATGTGAAAGATTATACAATTAGCTTTCCAAAACATTTTCTTTATTTTAATAACTATGGAAGTTTCATTTTATTCTATTAGATTTGCCCTGCTGTCCAAAATTTAAGGGACAGTGAACGGACGCTTTCGCTTTTTACACGGTTTTTCGAATATCTACTGAAATTCTTGACAAATTGTTCTTGAAATTCGAGCATGTAAAGCACATGTTTGACTTCTAGAACAGTAGATTACATGTAATTTCCCCCTGAATTTGTCAATTCGCTCACTGTATTGCTGGTATCTTTCAAAAATTTCACGATATTTTACTAGCCATTTTATATGAGTTACTCTATAGTATTGACTACCAAAAATAAAAATAAAAAATCTTTGGTATAGCTCGCGAATGCGCAGTTATAAAGTATTTCATACAAATGCTCAAATCTCATCAAATATTCAATATGTTAATTTTTTAATTGCAGTATACTGTTTCTACTGTTCTTGAAGTCAACAATGTGCTTTACATCCACGAATTTAAGAACAATTTCTCAAAAATTTCAGTAGATATTCGACATACCATGTAAAAAGCGAAAGCGTCCGGTCACTGCCCCTTAATTTTTGGATAGCAGGGTATTTTATCTAAAATAATAAATTAAAACTCCCATAGTTATTAAATTAAAGAAAATGTTTCGAAAAGCTAATTGTATAATTTTTCAAATAAAACAATAAATTATATTTCTGATATTTGCCCCAAACTGACTTTTTAAATAAAATGGGATAGATACTTTAAGAACTGAAAGCTGGTTCTTTTTTCTACGTAAAGTTTGCTTATATATTCTTAACAACTTATTATTCGTTCATAATTGACTAGCACGTTTAAGACATGGATTATTTTTGTCAAAAAATATCAAAATCCAATGTTTCGTCCAATGTTACGATTTTTTACTATTTATATCTTATGTGATATTTATTTTAATTTGTAAGGGGGAAATGCAGTGTAAAATTAAAGTACTTTCTGTGAAGATTATATAGTATATTAAACATAAATATGACATTTTAAAATTTATGAGTATAAAGAAATTTTAATTCCACATTTTGGAATAATATCATATACATTTATATAAATATACATGTAGTACATAGGCTATTAAAAAACAAACAAAAAAAAACAGTTTTTTAAGATAAGTTATTATATTAAGATGCGTGTTGCATTGTTCCAGATCACATCCAAACAATACAATTTATATTAAAATAGTAAAATATAAAATCTTATCCAAGTTTTTTTAATGTATCTTGTCCAATATGTAATCTTCTCCAACATTTTTTAATTTATCTTATCAAATATGTATCCAATCTTATCCAATCTTATTTTTAAATATCAAACTGTTATGTAACAAAAGTCTTTCAACATTTTAAAAAATATAACGCATAAATAAAAATAAAGTAAAAATATGGCTGTAAATTTACCCTTTCTTAGTTCCAACTTATCGGTGAACTGCTTACTTAATCTTAAACTATGTAACATGGGACTGACAAACTTTCTTTTTTTTAAAAAAAATTAAGGAATTTAATACGAATGTTTTAATTTTATTTATCAATGCGCTAATAGCTGTAAAAAATGCTTTGCATATTTTCAGTTCGGGTAAATCAATCGATAATACTTACACTTTCACATCTAAAAATTTTAGAGATAACAAAAGTTGGGTTAGTTCTTTATTATCGTTATAATTTTATTTTATTTCTTTATTATTATTGTTAAACTTATGCTTAATTTAATGTTGCAACTGTCAGGTATATTTTCCTTTTGCAGTATGACATTAATAACAATAATAACAATTATAACCTTATGATAATAACAATAATAACCGTATTTATT
This sequence comes from Maratus michaelseni, assembly GCA_963931845.1. NCBI lineage: Eukaryota > Metazoa > Arthropoda > Arachnida > Araneae > Salticidae > Maratus > Maratus michaelseni. The sequence continues at coordinate 423,055,618 of OZ007589.1, read as the reverse complement.
AATAATTGTACAGTTTAAATTATAAACTGCACAGTTTAAATAATAAACTGCACAGTTAACTGCACAGTTATTACGGTTACATAACCGTAATTTAACTCTATTCTGGCCATAATATTGGGAATAATATGGGCAGAATATGGTCAGAATATGGTCAGAATAGCGTTAAATTATGGTTATGTAACCGTTTTCTATAAAAACGGTCAAATGACTGGACAGTTAGCTGCAAATTTTTATCAGTGTAGATGTCAAAGATATTGATTTTGGACACTAAGAATACATTAAGCGGCATAATTCTCTATCCAAAACTATATTAAGCTGGTTCGACCACACGGTATATTTAAATAAATGGACTGATATTTTTATAAGCATATTTATTAGCTTTGTATAACTTTCGCTACGTTACAAAAAAGTGTAGAGACCGCACGATCAATGCGATGCTAGGAATTTCTCTTAAGTACTATAATTATGTTACAGTATTTTGAAGATTTTTGTTATTATTCTTTAAATTTTAACGGGAACAAAATGAAAAATCTTTAATAGATAGCAATCATTCATCGAGGTGTTTCAGTAACATAAAGAATAGGAATTCTCAGAGGATACAAAAAATCGCATGGAATACAAAATGTTTCAAATTTTCAGAAATACATTTAGTTTCCTACATCTTTCAATAAAATTGTATTTTGAAATCATGAAAAAAAAAAATCGCTCTTTATGCAATATACATTTTGGAATTTTATCACGCGCTGCCAGTTTTGATATTGAATTTTTTCCCCATTTTATTATTCACTGTATCTATAATATTTTTTTCAGATAAATAAAAGTGTTTTTATTTATTTTGTTATTAGAAATTTTAAGGTGTGAGATTAAAAAATAAATGTGATCATCACTCATTCTTTAGCAAAAAAATAAAATAAAATAAAATAAAGAACGAATTATGTGCTTTAAAATTATAAAAATATAACAAGAACAACTTCTTTCGTTTTTTAATATCCCAGTTATGTTATTATTAGATAAATATTTAACACACCCAGAAAAAGGAATTGAGTAAAACAATAAAACATGTTTTGTTGAGAACATTTTGGTTGTTTTAGCAAAATTTTTAGTTGAAGTACAAAAATTGGTTTTGTTGCTTGGACAAAAAAAAATATTGTTAACACTCTTACAAAATTTTAACAAAATTTCATCAATTTTACTTGAATTAACAAAATTTGTTTTTTTTTTAATTTTACAATAATTTTGTAATTCCAGCAAAATTTTGTTGTTTTTGCAAAATTTAAATTGTTGTGTAGTAGCCATAACTCTCTCACGTAACTCGATTTATTTGACTTATTAGCTATATAATTAAAGGATTAACATAATTTTTGGATAATTAAAACTTTTTTTCATTGGGACGGACCAAGGTAGTTTTAAAAATCTCCCTGTCCCATTTATTACTTTCTTCTATATTTACAAGAAGAAAGTATTGGAATCATGAAAATTTTGGACTTCCGGTTTCGGGCGGATTTTAGAAAGTCTTGAACACGATTTGACTGTTTTTAGAAAATGACTGTCAATGACTCTATCCAAAATTTTGACAAATTTGTGACAAAAATTTTGTGGGCGCTCTATCTCAAGAACTAATGCACGGAATTTAATACAACTTTATATTAAGTTGCTTCCTGATATATATTGTTGCTGCTTAGTTTTTGGTGTAAATCGCGCAACAGGTGGCGCTGCTATGTTGTATTTTTCGCGATTTCTGCAATAGCTCTATGTCATTTTTAGCAGTGAATTACACCTGTAATATAAATGCTGGATTATTACACAATGAAATGATGTTTTATACTCACGTCTTTAATATAGTACGCCTGTAATCGTTGAATAATAACCAGTGAATTTTTATCCTGCTTTTTGCAGGCGTAATTCACTGCTGAAAATGAATTAAAAATTAACTATGTGTTGCGTATGCTGGGCTTTGTATTATCGTCTCATGTTTGCCGCAGAAATTTGCGTACTTCTGATGACATTTCCATCTTGTGCTGCGGTTGCAGCCGTTCCGACATATATAAGAGTGAGAAATGCCGAGCTTAGTTATTCTTCCTTGTAGCTCAGTGGTAGAGCTTCAGAGTGCTATTCTGAGGAGCCGAGATCGACTCCCGTCTTGGGCAATTTTCATTCTCTTGGTTTGCGCTTGAAAAAGAGCAGGGTAAAAATTCACTTGTTGTTGTTCAAGGTTTACAGGCGTAATTCGCTGCTGAAAATGAATTAAAAAGTAGTTAAAATTGCATATTTAGATTGGTTCATTTAACAAAAGTTTTCGTAGTATAAACAAAACAAGTTCGTAATATAACATATTTTATTATTTAAACAAACAAAATATATTCTGTTGAAAAAAGAAAATAGATTGTTAAAATAACACATAGCATATGTCTATGTAACAGAAGTAATTTTGTTAATTCAAATAAAATTGAACCATTTTACTTGAATTAAAAAAACTTTTTTTTGCTGACGATACAAAATTTGTTTTTGGAATTGCAAAAAAAATCAACAATATATTTTTTGTTGATTCAAACAAAATTTCCATTGACCCATATTTAAACGAAAAGTTTTGTTGGGTCAACCAAATTTTTGTTGATGTAACAGAACTTTTTTCTGGGTTCAGGGTATTTTACTTTGACTTAGATAAAATAAATTCTCTTAGGTACGAAACTGAAATTTTGCAAGTGATTTAGGGATTTGGGAGTTATAGGACTATATAAAAAGTAATAATAAACGTTTAGTTTTTTATCACATGGATGAATTTGTAATAGTATGTAGTAAACACAGACACACAAAAATACACCCAGAAAAAAGTTCTGTTGCATAAATATTGCATAAAGTTCTGTTGGATATATATAGTTTTTAGTAGATGCATATATAGAAGTTTGTAGTATGCCCACTAGACTTCAGAACGGCTGCTGCTATATCCATAAAACAGGTGTCTAGGTATCGTAAAGTAGCCATGTGCTACTGTATGAAACCGCCTACGGTGCCACCTGGTGAAAAGCTGTGGAATTAACATTCCTATCTCGAAAACGGAAACAGATATGGAAAAAAGTTATTTACAAAGTTGTAGAGCATAATAGATTTAGTACGAAAAGACACATTGTGGAAGTTAATGCGAAGACTAGAACGGTTAAAACGCGCATTTGTTTTTCCGTTCTGTTCTTTGCATTAATGTATACAAGCTGTCGTTTCGTACTAAATCTATGATGCCCTACAACTTTGTAAATTGTTTTTCTTCCCTTTTTCTTTTCGTTTTCAAGATAGGAATGCTAACTCCACAGCTTCTCACAAGCGGTTTCATTCAGTAGCACATGGCTACTTTACTATACCTAGACACCACTTTTATGAATATAGCAGCAGCCGTTCCGAAGTAAAGAGGGTGGTAAGGGACTTTAGTGGGCATACTGTATGTATACGCATATATAATCCGAACTAGTTTTATAGGGCGCCAACAAACGGCTGTATGAAGAACTTGAAGCTAGAGAACCTATATAGAACTTCTCTTCTTGAATCAAGCGCCTAACATTTTTTATTGCGCTAAAATCATGGAAAATTCAATTTATATGCCTTCAGAGAGTCATACAGAAGACAAATATAAGTGCATTTTGACTAGTGAATAACAAGCATTTTTTAAGAATCCTTTTTCACTTAAGTGAAAATGCTCTTATATTTATGTTCTACACGACTCTCTGAACGCATAAAAAAACGAATTTTCCATCAATTTAATAGAATAAAAGACGTTGATGAAAATATATTACATTCTACGGCGATCCATCTGTTTTTTAATAAAAATGACGGACATTTCGTCAATGTCCAATATCTCTCTTATCTAAGGTCTGTACTCGAAGCTCTTCTACCTCCAATCTTGATAACATTTGCTCAGAGACATCGTTGTTTTAATATCGAGATTGTTCTGGTGGCATATTTGTGATCGTATAATGATCACAATGATAATCTTGTTCAAAATTATCATTACGTATTAGCCTATTATTTTCTAAGTTACATATGCCTATAAAAAGAACATGTTTTACATTTTACATATTAATTAAGCTATACAAGGCAGTATTAAAGGCCAAACTAATTCGTTTGATGGCAGTGAGTAACCAGACAATTGTTGAACAAGGTGGTTCCATGTTTTACAATTTTAGAACGGGTTTTCCAGTTTTTGAAGTTTGTGATCTAAGGTAAGTGACTTATATTAGATGCAATTAAGAATAACCTGTTGTACTTGCATTTATTTATTGAATATGTAAGGAAAGAACATGTTTTCAGCTTCACATTGGTGGGTGAGTGGTCGCTGACTGTTCTTTAATTTCCACTGTAGAACGTATTTTCTGTCATGGCTCCCAAACGGGCAAAGTGGTCAGGCAGAGTTGCTAGGTTTGCCTTTTTCTTAATTAAAAAATTTTGAATTCTTACCGGAAATTCTGAAAGAAGAATTTTTACTTTAAGTATTCAGGAAATGTCTGTCATTGAATAAAAAAATAATATTGCAGAGAATTTCTGCTATGAATGCGAAATTTCGAAATTAAAAAAAAGGTCAAACTGTCAACTCTGTGGTCAGGGTAGTGGCCATTTGATTGGATCAAGTGATCAAGGTTGAATCAGGTACAATATTTGTCCCGTCTGGGCTCATGAGGTCTATTCACTTCGCGAAGAAGATAACGTGGAGTTCATTTGCGAAAAATGTAGTGTTTGATTCTGATTTATAATTTTTTTTTGGGTTTGTGAAACTGTTATTGGATTTTCATATCATTTTCAATTTTTCATTATGTTTCATACGATTTGTTATGACAATAAAAATGTTCTAATCATTTAAATAGTGATTTCAATCTTTTTACACCTGTAGGGACAAAGTGGCCATGGAGTGACCGCTTTGCCGGACCTAGACGGGCAAAGTGGTCATTTTGACCTTTTTTGGAAAAAAAACAAATTCTCACTTCCACTTTATTATTTCGTAAAAATTATAAATACCCTTACACTTCTAAGTAGTCACTCTAGATCTATGCAAATTGTCAGTTATGTATATATATTTTAATGGGTAACAAAAAATCACAAAACCTTAGGGTGACCACTTTGCTCGTCCTTCCCCTAATTAATGATAATTGCATTGTGTTTTATGCATAGTATTTTTAATTACATGAATACTATAACATAGAAAATTGCAATATTCTCATAAAGTTAAATTTCGAATATATTATATTTTAATATACTTCTAAGTAGTCACTCTAGCTCTATGCAAATTGTCAGTTATGTATATGTATTTTAAGGGGTAACAAAAAATCACAAAACCTTAGAGTGACCACTTTGCCCGGCCTTCCCCTAATTAATGATAATTGCATTGTTTTTTATGCATAGTATTTTTAATTACATGAGTACTATAACATAGAAAATTGCAATATTCTCATGAAGTTAAATTTCAAATATATTATATTTTAATATACTTCTAAGTAGTCACTCTAGCTCTATGCAAATTGTCAGTTATGTATATGTATTTTAAGGGGTAACAAAAAGTCCCAAAACCTTAGGGTGACCACTTTGCCCGGCCTTCCCCTAATTAATGATAATTGCATTGTTTTTTATGCATAGTATTTTTAATTACATGAATACTATAACATAGAAAATTGCAATATTCTCATGAAGTTAAATTTTGAATATATTATATTTTAAAAATTAGATTATACAAGTATTGTTTGATCTTTAACAATAACGGATGTATGTTAGAAATTATCACTTGTATTGTTAGAAATTTTGAGGTTTCGTCGCCAAATTCAAAAATGTGCAATATCTCAAGAATTGTTGGACTTAAATCATTTTATTTGGTACCATTCGATTCATCATACAAAAATACATTAAAATATCTTATCATTTGATACATAATTATAATGCCGAATTATTAAAGATTTTTTTTATGTTTGTTCGAATTTTTACCCCCCCCCCCCCGCTCCTAAGAAGTATTTTCCCTCCAAATTTCATGTTTCTAGGCTCAGTAGTTTGGGCTGTGCGTTGATGTTCTCCCCAGTTAGGACTTTCATTTATTAGATTATATGTATTTTGAAAACTTTGTATCAACCCTCTCCCTCGAATTTAAATGACATTTTTAACAATTATCAATGATCACTATTTCTAAAACTGATAACTATTTTCTAAGTTTTGAAACAATGTTTCAGTTTTTAAAGATTAATTCGACTTCTGATTATAAAGGATTCATTAAGCAACGTCTTTAACAAGAGTTGAAAAACTCAAATGAAATATCTTCCATGAAAGAAGATATTTGAATGAAATTAATCTTCTACAATTTTTGCATTGTTGAAGTGCGAAAAGGTATAAAAGCAGTTAAGATATATTATAATTACCCCCAAACTCTTGAAAGTCCTTAAAATCGTTAATCACGGTGAACAAAAGCGAGTAATTTGTGATAATTGGGGATATAATTAGAATATCACATAATTAGGGTAAAAGAATTTGTCTTTGAAATCCAATCTCGTGCTATTAAAAAAAAATCTTGATGGATATTTCTGAAAGATTGCTAGAGCTGTTTTAATCGTCGAATAACGCAGTACATCATTCTGAATAGCATCATTAAGTGAATGATAGAGGATTGTGCTGTTATTGAACGCAGAATGAAAGATATATGCTTTCTAAGAACAATTATGTTCCTTTACATGTAATGGATTTAATTAGAATATTTAAAAATAGCTATAAATTTTATTCTTTATGAATCGTTTGGAAAATAAATTGCATGGATTAAAATGCAATGAATTTAATTTTAATGTTTATCTGAGATTTAATTTTCTGAATAAAATACGAGAATGCATTTTTAAACGAAAATATCTGTTTGTAAAATTTGCGAATCTTCCTTATTTTAAATAATTGTTTTATATGTTTGTCATATTATAATGCTAATTTGATGATTAATAGATCGTACTATGGAAAAATATTTATATTCTGATTTAGATCAATATATAGAGATTTTTGAAAAAAAATGGCGCAAATAAATAATTGTCTATAAATTTGATTCTTTACTAATCATTTGGGAAATAAATTGCATGGATTAAAATGCAATGGATTTTATTTTAATGTTTTATCTAAGATTTAAATTTGTGAATAAAATATGAGAATGCATTTTTAAACGATAAAATCTGTTTGTAAATTTTGAAAATCTTCATTGTTTTAAATAATTGTTTTATATGTTTGTCATTGTAAAATGCTAAATTAATGATTCACGTACTGTACTTAGAAAAAATATGTATATTCAAATATAGATCAATATATACAGAAAAAAGTGACGTAAATTTATAATTAAATAACTAAAACAGCATGGTGTAACTAGTAAATATAAAAGCAATAAGTCACAACTCCGTAACTATGAACCTAATATAAATTAGATAACTTACCGTGAGATGCAACCTTTTTCATTATATCATTGGAAAATGATATCATGAAAATTGTATATAATGAAAATGTATGTTAATTCAAAGCCACGTTATGTCTCTAAGTTATGGAACGTCAATCATTCTTCAATGGATTCTCTTAACACGTTACGATATGCTCCCATATAATTATTTTGCCAGGAGGATTTTCATGATAGGTTACACGTGTCAGAACAGTAAACACGAGTATTCTCGTGATCCGTAGAATGCAATTTGAGAACGGCTGAAAACCTAACTGTATAAAACCACCAAAACTACATAAGTTATTTATATTTATTGATGTTCTTTGTTTAATTTATGCTGCAAAATGTTATTTTGTTATGTTCACCGCTAATAGCTTCTAATTACACATTTAAATAGTAAATTTCCACAAGGCTGCCATTAGCGGCAATTACGTGTTGGTGAAAATTTTCATTTTTTTGATTTTTCGAGCTGTTTAAAAGAAAGCCAAATGAAGATATTTTTTTAATTATAAATTTCAGAGCAAGATACATACTTATTTTCTAGAGTAGAATCCAGAATCTAATGTCGCGTAATGTGTTATCTATTACAGAGCTACGCTGACCCAGAATGGAATATTAAAAAGGAATTTTATAATTTTTGCCTTACGATATTTATGTATCTGTTTATAGTTAATGTTTGTTAATAATAATAGTTTATTTCTTTACAAGTATCTGTTTGTGATTTTATATCTAATATTAATAACTACATAGACAAATTTAAATATTATTATGCGGGTTTTTAAGAAAACTATCTTATAGAAAATAATTTTCGTTATAACTAAATATATTTCGTTTATTTTACCAACATGATCCCGTTTAGAAGTATCTATAGTCGATTAATTGATAGCATTAAAGCATTAATATATATGTCATATCATTTAAGAAAAATAATATTTCAAGTTTTGATCGTTTTAGGATGCAATTTTATAATGTTGAACCTACAAAAAGAGTTGTAATTAGTAGTTATAATTAATATTAATTGCATTGAATTTTGTAGTTTAATTAAAAAAAGGATTTTATTAGGAAATATATTCTGATCATTAAATGCAAATTAATCAGCTGTGTATGACTGAAAAAAAAGCAATAATGCTGACAGTTCACATCTTTAATAAAGAAATAATGAACAAACCATTTAATAAGAATAAATAAATAAAACAAAATTATGTACATTATATTTAATTGAAAACTATTGAACAAATGACCACATATATATAATCGACTAAATGAAAATGTTTAAAGAAATAATAATCATTTGCCTAATGAATGGGAGAAGGTAATAATAAATGGAATTATTTGCCTGCAAATTGCATCTATTAAATTCTGATTGATTTTAGTAATGCATTTTAAATAAATGATTGATTTTGTATAAAAGTAAGTATGTTATTTGTATTAATTCTTCAAATATTATTTATGCCCATGTTTTAAAAATATTGGGTGGGTTCAAAAGTGTTTCGGTAAAATGACACGTTCAATTTCTTTTATCTTTAGAAATGGAAGTGGGAGGCGTAAAATGCTTGTATTAGTAATATTATGCACTTAAAAATATATACATTCAGTAATTAATCATGCACTGCAAAATATTCAGTAGACTCTGGCCCCACAGACCCATATAATTTGACGCCACTGGAAAACAGAGTGCTCCTTTTCTAACATAAAGCATTTTCTCAAATTTCCGACCGGGTTGCAGGGTTGGTCTTTCTTTTAATTAAAAAATTTCTAATTCTTACCGGAAATTCTGAAAGAGAAATTTTTACTTTAAGAAATCACGAAATGTCTATCATTAAATAAAGAAAAGAATATTTTAGGGAATTTCTGGTATGAATGCGAAATTTCAAAATGAAAAAAAGGCCAAACTGGCAACCCTGGTTTCCGTGCGTTAAAACACATCTTGGTCATCTAGAAATTTCTGCGTTTTATTTCAAAGTGAAGTGCAGTTTCTTCTAGTTATATTACTACTGCTTATAAGGATTAACTTATAATGAACCAGATATTTACATTAGGTCTTTTCTGCTTGCGCTGCATAATTCTCACTTGTGTTGTGGCATAAATACACATTGTTTTCTTTCCTGTGCAGTGCTAAGAATTTTCTTTAGAATGCAGTGGAGAACCAAAAAGTTCACTGTCGTCATATTATGCTCTTTTATTTCAAGAAAGGTAAAAATGATTGTAAGACTGTTCGTAAAATTTGAGCTGTATATGGACAAAGTGGTGTTTCAGATGACACAGTTCGAAGGAGGTTTGAGAAGTTTAATCACTGAAATTTCAGCCTCGAAAATAATGGCCATTCTGTAAAGGGGGACTTCTTAAAATAAACTATCCCTGAAAATCCACGTTGCACAGTTTAGGAGTTATCACACAGATTAAATATTCCAAGAAGTACAGTAAATGATCATTTGATAGCTACTTTTTGTTGAACAGTATAAACCCTGCTACGAGAGAGATTTCATTTCTATTAGATAAAAACTATTGAGTATTTTCTTTGTTTCCTGACATTTGTGAGCAGTTTAGCTGCGTTAGTGATTCTCGCACTTGTCTGTGGTTTCATGTATTGTGTAGTGCTCTTTTTAATTCATTCCATTTGTTGCTGTTCTGATATGTAGTCGTATCTAAATGTGCGGGCCGTTCCGTTGCCCGATAATAATATTTTTTTCTGCATTTGTGTAATACTCATAATTTATTTTATAATATTAAAGTTGGAATCCAAGTCATAGCTAACTGGAGTCTTTAAATAAGAAAAAAAATCACACACTGTCAAAGGATTAATTCATTTATTAATATTTTTTGTCTTTATATTCTCAAATTATGCCCAAGCGCACTCTATAAACGTATTAACACTCTAAGCGTTTTGCCCGTATTTTTCAGTTTCCCAAAACCAACTTAAATCGGCTCTAAACAAATATATTTTTAACAAAATTGTATTTTAAGATATATGTAAAATAAAGAGATATGAAGTGTATTTTAGAAACAAACGGGGAAAGTAAATTTAAATTATTTTAAGTTTTACAAATATTTTTATGGAAATGCAGGACAGCCCTCAGACACTCAGAGGGTTAAGATATCAGCGGATTAAATGTGATTTGCCGAAGGTGGATCCAGAGATGAACAAGGTAAGCAAGTCTTTTTCTATTTATATTAAAAAAAATATTACAATTACAAACACTTCCATTCATTACCTACTGCGCATACGTGTAAAACTTTTAACAGACCCTCCTTTACGCTCTTTTATGGTCGTCTAGACCGGGCATTATCTTCGAATCTGAAATTTCCACGCTTAAACTTCTCGAACTACCTTCAAACTGTGTCATCTGAAGCAGCACTTTGTCCAAACATAGCACAAATTTTACGAGCAGTCTGACTGGCATTTTTATCTTTCTTGAAATAAAAGAGCATAATATGACGAAAATGAACATTTTCGTTCTCCATTCTTAGCACTGCACTGAAACAAAACTTATTCCACAACACAATCAAGAATTATGCAGCGCAATCAGAAAAGACCGAATGAGCATATCTGGGTTATTCAAGGTCACTCCTTATCAGCAGATATAGGAGCCAGTAGCAAAATAACTGGACGATACCGCCCTTCGCTTTTGAAAACCGCAGAACTTTCCGGATGACCTATTATATACATGTATTTATAATGTAAATCTCCTTCATTAAATGTTTTCGTTGGCTGTACGTTTTAAAATTTAATTATATTTAAAATATACAACAAATCGTTTTTCTCACTGGCAACTTGTCTGAAGAAGGACTGGGCTGTTTTCTTCTTTCCGAAACAGACGTCGTAATTTTTGCGATTGATTGGGACGATTATTAAAGTACTTCTTGTACTCAAAAGAAAACTTTGTGAAAATTGTATTGATGACGGACGCTCAACGGTCATCTCCGGACGTATCGGTTTGATAAGTTTCATACTTTGAGCGTTGTCGAAATCAGCCAGATGTCTTTTTCTTGCACTGTGGTTGTTCTGTAGTTTATCATAGTAGCACTTTTGTTCGATCATTGGATTGCAGTTCGAAAATGCTCAAATGCAATGTTTAGTAGCAGTAATTAAAGAAGTGCTAATCATATCTTAGATTTAAAAAAAAAATTCTATTTTTAGGTACGTGTCTCTTATTGAGTAACAGACAAGTGGATTTTTTTCATTGCTAAATTGAGCGTAAAGCCGACAGAATGAAAAATGTCCAAAGCCGGGAATATAACCCGGGACTTCGGAATAGCGTGCCTGAGGCTCTACCTCTGAGCTATAAGGAACGATATCCCAACTCGGAATCTCTCACTCTTATATATGTCGGATAGGTTGCAACCGCAGCACAAGATGGATCCAAAGCACACAAACCATGTGGCAAATTTTAGACGACATTTTTAAAGCCACACCAACTCCAATATAAATCACCACATACAAGTAAATTCCAATTAATTTTTCAGGAGTGAAATTCGTTACTCATTATCGTGTTTGCTACTCATTAGTTTCGAGCGAATTTCACTCCGGAAAAATTAATTGAAAAATTAATTGTAATTTGCTTGTTTCTCTTTCTATTTCTTTTCTTGGATCCAAAATATGAAAAAAGTTGTGTACTAAAGATAATAAAATTGCACTGCGATTGGCTTAACATTTAACAATATGTAATAGCTGCAATAATGTTATGGGCGGCACACTATAAATGGATCACACTTCATATAAGTGAGTGACTCTTTAAAAAAATTACATACTTCATACAAGTGAGTGACTCCTTATAAAATTTACATACTTCATATAATTGAGTGACTTTTTATAAAAATTACATTCTTACCAATATAATAATGCCGAATTATATTATATAAGTGAATTAATTTCGATGAGCTTTTTGAATGAATACAATTCCATTCCAAGTGTATCAAACACTTTGCATTTTCCTTTAATTAAAGAAGCTCCAATTCATTATGATAAATGTTCTAATTAAGTTCATCAAAGTTTTTACGAGTGAATTTAAGTGAATTTATGTCACTTGATATGTGTAATTGAAACTCTTTTCCACTTAAGTACGTTATTTCATTAGTAGAACATTTTTTAGAAACTTTGATACTTTTTTCCCATGAAGAATTTCCTACGGAAGCAATGAACTTTTTTCTAAGAATTTTTACTTCGGAAATGTCGGAAAACTTTCGGTTGAGAGATCTGCCAATCAGAGTGATATAAGAAAGGTTTATTTAATTAAAGATTCTATTGTTCCTTTCACGCGAGGAGCATAATAATTAAACTTCCAAAACTTGACACTAAACTATTTTGACGTTTCACAATGATTTAGTGTCTATATATCAGAAAGATTTGTTTGAAAATACTATTAATAAAATGTGCATTAGTTTTATTGCTATTTTCTTTGTATATTAAAGGAATTTTCACTAGTTTTTTTTTTATTATTTATTAATACTTTTTATATTTTTAACCGCTTCAGTATGGAAGTCGCCATCTGCGTAAGGGTTCTCACGGTCTTTACTTTTATAAACACTTTAGTACGGCAATTTACAAAAATAAATAATCACTTTATTTAATGACAGAAGTCTGCGATTAAAGACGTAGATTATTATTCAGAAATAGTGGTACTCAAAATGCGGTAGATTTTGCAGCCATGCAGCCGATTAAAATCGAGAATCGTTTCTGTGCATTATCTGATGGCTGTCGACTAAAGTCAACCATAATATGGAAGTGGCTAAATTTTCATTTTCATGGCAACGCATTAGTGAGTGCATTTATGACACCAGTATAAATCGATGTACCAACTTAAAGACACAAAAATGACATGAATTGCTTGAAATTTTCGAATTTTCAAATTTGCGGTTAAAAATTAAAACGTACTCAAACAATTCCGAAAATATTTAATTTATATAATATCACGATATGAAAATCCCTAAACAGAGCATTTAAGTTTTTAACAAACCACGCTTATCTGAGGTAAATCTGTTTTTCAGTTTACTTCAAAATACATTTTTTACAATTTTAGGTACACTGTTTGTAAAATCCATTAAAGCTAACGAATGCAAACTTCACATACTTGTATAACTAATCTTTTTCCTTAAAGCTATCAAACATTTTGAGTGTATATATAATATTACAAAAGATATACCGGGATATATATTTTTTTTCTATATTTTTCTGTCTGTTTCTGTAATTAATTTTTAAATTAATTTCTTTTTCAAAAGAATGAAATATTCTTCTTATTATTATTAAATGATATATTTTTAATATTTATGCATCATTTAAAGACGTTATTCTGCAATACATTTTAGAAAAGTGTGCCTAACACATCTATAGTTATCGACATTTATGCAGAGTTAAGTAAAAAATAAGCAGTTATACTAATCAAAATTATGTACATAAGAAGCATTTTTTGTGTTATATTTAAACTGAAATGTAGTACACCTATTTTAAGCGAGAAATTTTTTCCTTGTATACATCTGGGTCGATAAATTACATGATTATAAATCTTATGCTAAATATGCTCTGTCGAGATTTCATCTTTACCTTTAAGCACATGATAATAACTGGTACTGTGTTGATTATAAAAAAGTATCTTACTAATGGAAACTCGAGAAAAACGTGTATTAAAACCAGTCAATCCGACCGAGTATCCGGGTTAAAGATGTCCAACATACGGCCCAATCTACAGCATGTAAGTGAAAATCGTTTTTAATTGAAAACTCTTACAGATATTTTTACATTTAGTATAGTTTCTTAGATTACCCACCAACTACACGAAAAGCATTTCTGATACGTTCCTATTAGCCGCAAGCCAAGGTTTAATCGCTATAAAGATTTCAATATTTGTAGCAAGCTTTTTTATTCTGATTATTTCAGTGTTTAAGCGCGCGTTTTTTTATTATACATCTGTTAATTTCGTGTTTTATTTATTCGTTTCTTTGTTTCTTTATTTGAGAAGTTTTGATTTCATTTGGCAATTTCGTAATGGAATATTACACACATAAGAAAAAAAATGCTGAATTTTTTACAATATTTAAGGTGGAAAAAGGTTAAACTACCATAATCGGTCTGCGCACCAATCGGCGTATTTTAGCTAATCGTATTCGACACATTTTATGACATGCATCTTTTTTTGTAAACAATTCGCTAAAATTGGCACGTGTGTGTGTGCAAGTGTATGCGGAAGTATATGTCTGCGCACGTGGGCATATATGTCTAAGTGGAAATATATGTCGCGGAAGTTTATGTTTTTCTTTAACTATCTGTCTCTATACATGCAAGTTTGGGAATAGTTCAATAATCTGGTGCATAGTCAAATGGCTTATTTTAGAGAGTAGATTATTAACTCTGTTGCTTTAACTCTCTTTCAATTGTAACCACACTGTTGCCAGAACCGTTACGGCGTCAGCGTTTTTCACGTACACGTTTATGCTTTCTAATAGATAGATTATATATTTAAATGATATAGAAAGTTGCCTATTTCGTATTCGGCGAAAATTCTATATATACATATAGATTTATTTATTTATTTGGTTATATCTGGAAAGTGAAGAAGAATATTTCGCTACACATGTGCATTCACCACTTGTAACGCTACCCATTTTTCATTTGTATTGCATATCTATTTATTTATATTACAGCAAATGTTACTTTATATTATTGTAACAAAAACAAACAAACAAAAAAAAACCTTTATTTTTGAGATGAGTAAAAAAAAAATTATTGCTTGAAAATTATTTTAAAACCATAAAAAAAAAACAGACAATTGCAATACAGTTTTAAAACAAATTGAATTTGAAAACATATTTTTGTTTCCATTCGACGGTGAAAAAATTTAAATTGTGCAAAGTTTAGCAGTTAAAAAATTGCAGTAAAAGCGAAATTGATTGCTCAGGTCATTGCCATATCAGCGATATAGTATTTCGCTTGTTGATATAAGTGATATGTTTTTGCTTTATAATATAGATAGAAAGTACGCTCGTATTCGCCATCTACTATATTAACTGCCAGTTAAGCACGAAAACCTCGGTCGAATCCTCAAATGGTAGGCATCATTAACCTGGTTGTATATAATCGCGGCTGTAGTGCAGTCAGATTAATTGTGAATACTATTTGAGCTTTCAAACGAGGTTTCTCGCTTAGCTGGCAGTTGAGTTAGATGGTGAATACGACCGTTCTACTTTTCAATTTTTTTTAGAGACGGTTAATATAACATTTGATAATTATGTTTTTTTACTGCTTTGAAATATAAGAAATATCTCGGAAATAATTGTAAAAGTTAAAAGTATTTTAAAATTTCAATTACAAATGTAAAATTATTTAAAAAGAAATGAACTATTTGTTTTTAAAAAATATATAACCGACTTCATATAGTTTCAATTTCAATTCGGCCTTACCCTCGATATTTCTGACGATTACCTGTAAACAACAAACGACGAAAATGCTCGTTGTCGATTTTACTACAAAAAACTTCCAAACTTAGTTTGACAGTATAAACCATTTTTTTACATAATAGAGTCCAGTTTTAACAGTCATGTATTATTATTTATTACTTAGAAAGGGCGAAATTTCTTACAAATACCAGATTATTGTCCGTAAAATAAACGTTTCCTCATTTTCAACCCCAGCAGATAAATCCACAGATATTTTAAGAGTATGCATTGATTGTACAAAGATATTTTATCCATTAAGGCAAGTTCATATTCCAAATAGGATGAATATTATTCAAACATTAAACACTTGATGCGCTTGAATGCCATGATGTGTTTGTATTTATAAATGAGGCACATAATAGGCAAACAAAAGTATTACAGGTCATGACTCCAACAAAATATACACTTGCATCCAAAATTTAAGATACAACCAGTTTTTTGACGCTCACCACTAAAAGATTGAAAATAAAGGTATAAAATATGGTTTATATGAATGATCATAAGTGTTGCGAATTGAACTATACTACTATTTATCTAAAGAAATAAGAGATGGCAACATTACACTGTGTTTTTTCCGATTAAATATGTTGTTGGCTCCTCCTACTAATAGGAGATGTTTTTGTAAATGTATATTTGTAGATGTAAATTTTGTGTGAGGAAATGGCATTGTCGAATGTTTATCGGCACGAAAATGAAAAATAAATATATTGGGCCTTCCGTGGCCGAGTGGTTAAGGCACCACTCCGCTAATCGCTTGAGAGCGTAGGAGTCAGGGCGACGGGTTCAATTCTCGTCACCTTCATTACACACTCATTGTGGAGGTCCGGGCTGTAAATCTTCGGTGATGTAATTTCCTTGTGTCTATCCCGTCCTCACCAAGAATATTTTTATGTAATTGTAGAAGTCATGTATGTGTTTCTGTGAATTAAAATATATGGATCATTCGAGACAACAGCCTGTGTAGCTATAGGTCTCAAGGCAACACTCCTTCAAATGTTCAAATAACTATATTGTTTGTTGAGTTTTAAAAGGACTCTTCACTTATTGAAATATTATTTTCTTGCGTATTTAAAAAGGACGAAAGTTTTGAATCGTGTAGATTCATAATTTCGAAAATCGCTCTGTGTGTCTGCGATAATAAGAAACTCCAATAAAGACTTATAAAATTATTATAAGGCAACACTCCTTCAAATGTTCAAATAACTATATTGTTTGTTGAGTTTTAAAAGGACTCTTTTCACTAACTGAAATATTATTTTCTTGCGTATTTAAAAATGACGAAAGTTTTGAATCGTGTAGATTCATAATTTCGAAAATCGCTCTTTGTGTTTGCGATAATAAGAAACTTCAATAAAGCCTTATGAAACATGGACAATTTTATAGCAGTTGGAGGAAACTGCGAATATCCCATTTTTGTAATTTGTGTGTAATTTTTCTTATGCTTGCTGATATTCAATTGTTTGTAATAAGATATTTATGGTCATGTTTAGGATATGTCGATTACTTGATTCGTTAAGATGGCGGGCAATCGGATGGATGGAAATGGAGTTATCACAAGCTGATGCTGCCAGATGTCTCGTAATGTGATTCAGACTCTGAGGTCAATTTGAATCCGAAAATTTAGTATCAATAAGACCTGTTCCAGACCGCCCACGGATAACAACTCCTGCATAAAATCGCTTTCTAGCTGTTTCAGCCAGGAGGACCAAATTACTGTGGCTCAGATCATTTCAGATCACCGTAAGATAACAGGGATGGCGATATCTGAAATTATAGTTCACAGACGTCTTTGCAATCAAGGACTCTAAGCAAGGAGACCCGTTGTGTTTGCCCCTCTTAATCAACGACACCGAAGGGTCAGTTTACGTTAGGAAAAGGAGCACTTTACTTGAACCAGACAGCAATGGACTTCTGTACTCTTCACAGACGAGTCCTGGTTTGCTTTGGAGAGTCATCCAGGTCGTTTGCTGATCTGGAGAAAACAAGTCACCAGATACTACCAACATTATTGAAAGGCACAGTTATAGTGGAGATGGAATCATGATTTGGATTCGAATCACTCTGGGTGGTCACAATGGCCTGCATGTGTGGCATGCACGAATTGTGACTACTGTGAGATATTGGGACAAAATTCTTGTTCCTTATGCCACACCATATGCTGGTGTTGTTCGGTGTGAATTTATCCTAATGGGTGATAATGCCCGATCTCACCAAGCTAGGCGTTTGAGTAAATATCTTAAGAATCATGGTTTGGCGTGAATAGTAAGACCAGCGGAATCTCCGGACCTTAATCCGATAGAGCCTCTTTGGGAGTACCTCAGTAGACAGGTGGCTGCTTTACGTCCTACTCCGAAGTTGCTTATTGAGCTCGAACAAGCGTTGCTCCATGTATAGGCGTTACTTGCCGTTCCAGTGTCCGAAAATTTAATTTACAGTATGGAAAGTCGACTCTGACACTTCATTGCAAGTAAGGGGTGGACACATCTTTATTAAAATCAATTTTTGAAATTTTTTTTTCATAAAAACTGTGATATATATATTTTTTTTTTATTAAACAGTGAATTTTTGCAAAAATTGTAATTCTGTATGTGGAAATAATGCTAGGTAAATAACTGTTTAAAGTACAATTCGTCTAGATTTCATGTTCATTTTTGTTCATTTGTTTTTAAATTAGACATTGTATGTTCATTTGTTTTTAAATTATATATTTTATGTTCATTTGTTTTTAAATTAGACACATAAGTCTTATTGTATCTTAACTTTTGGAGGTCAATGTACAAGTACATAAGAGACAGCTGGGAAATATTTGTTATTTAAGCGAAATACATACAAATAAAAATATATACAATTCTATATGAGTATCGTATATTCTTTTGCAAATAAATCTATACACGTGTTTCTACTACAACAGAAAATAAAAATATATAAAACCGAAATTATCAAATAATGCATTACCAAGAAAGAGAAAATACTTCTAAAATACTCTGTATGACATTCAATTATATGTATACTCAGATTATAACGGTTTTCACTTAAATTCGTTTCTTCAAGCGGAATTCTAATTAAACATTCTTTTTTTGCATCAACATGCTAGTTGACAAATCAGTCATCCGAAAGTTTTCGCAATTACTCATTTCTCTTTCAGCGGAATAAGATGCTAGGAAAATGCTTATACAAAAAAAAAAAAAAAAAAAAAAAAAAGCATCTAAAATAAAAAGCCTTTTTGGATACCCCAAAAAGAATTGTTAAATAACATGCTTGAAAGGAAAGACATACCTTTTCAATTAAAATTAGCATTTATCGATTCTTATGCTTTGTTGAAAAAATTTAAGCAGAAATTCGTGTTTGAATTTCAGAATTGCTATTCTTCCTTAAAGCCCTTACTGATTGATTGAATTAATTTAGGAATTGGGCTGTTGTGCAACATTTGTAAGATTCTTTTACCAAGAAAATTGAAATAAATAAGCATTTAAGCTTTTAGTTTTTATATCATTCATAAAAGTTTTGCCAACTTATGTGTGATTTATATTTGGCATTTCCTCTCTAGTAATTTTTTATCTTTAGATTACTATTTATTGGAATTTGCAAGTTTTGAATTGATATAAATGAGCAAATTTTACCAAGAAAACTATTATATTTGAATTATTTTCGCTAAAAATGATAATTAAATTTGGCAATTAGTGTTTTTATTTTGTTGCTATCTTGTGAAATTCTTTCACCAAATTTTGATGAAACATATATAAACTTTTGTTCAATTTTATTCAAGACTCATCGAAACTATGCAGACTCATCTAAGATTAAAATAATTTATTTTGTTTTCTTTCCGGTAAATGTCTTTGTCATAGATTGATGGTTATCAACCTTTTGAATTTTTTCGAGATGAGTTAAACGAACAAAGTCTTCGAAGTATGTGCTAGTAAATTATGAGGTTTAATTAATTTTATCAAAGTATAATGAGCGATAAATTTAGAAATTTAATTAAATTGCAACATAGCAAAATGTTTTACGAAAGTCTGAGAAAAATTATACATTTTTTATTTCAGAGAGATCGGACGACGAATACTATTTTTTTTTATATTAACGGACCGACGTGAAAATAAAACATATTTATTTTACAACCAGATAATACTATTTATGACTTAATTTTTACACGGGCTGTAAAACCGTTATATTTATGACTAATGGAAATTTCAAAGGGTTTGGACAACAAAAGCTATTTTTTAAAAACTATATAACGATACTACTTGAAAAAAGAATAATTTTTTTTCTTTTTTTTTCTTTTTTTTACGATTTTGCGATTTTGTCATTAATTCATACAACATCAGGTAAAATATGTAAAATAATACAAATTTAGGGTTCATTTAATGTTTTATCACGGGCCCGGGTAACGAAGGCGGGTCAGCTAGTGTTATAAATCTGATACAGGGTTTGAATTCACATAGCGACTGTTATTAAAATTCAAATGTTTTTGAGTTGATTTAACAAACAAAATCGTAAAAAAATTAAATTGGAATTAATTTGATCAAAGTATAATATATGGATAAATTTTGAAATCCAATTACTTAACTTTACAAAGTTATTTTATCACAATTTGACAAAATTGACTTTTAGACGAATTTAAGACTTTAGTTTTATGTATCCTGCCAAATATTTTTGTAACTTATGTGTAAACTCTCATTTCCGCAAGAATATATGATGTATCGACTACTCTGATCATATTAGTAGGCAAAGTTTTGAATGGGAACGTAGTTTTTGTCCACTAATTGTCCATGTGCCTAAAAGTGATCAAGGCTATATTTCTTTAACTTTCGACAAATGAGTGTGAAAACCTCGGAACTTGTGAGTTTCTGTTTTCTATCGGTATTTATGCAAATTTTTACATCTGGTCAATCGATTTTTCAGTATTTAAGCTTCGGCATGAGTTGGGGAATTGGAACTTGGGTCGAGTTTCTCCTCCATGAGAGTTGATGTGAGATCCGGCTATTACGCTCCTCTATCCGAAGCTAAAAAGCAGAATAAGCAGTTGGTAAGCGGTTAGCATAGATATTTCTTGCTAATTAAATAAAGTTAATTTTGGTGCTCACGGAATGCCACTTTCATTAGTAGCCTCGGCGGACATCTTGCAATCAGTGTTCGACTAGCTTGCATCGTGGAGAATTGGAATTTATTGAAGGCATTCTTGGCTTGCTGTGTCTTCAAATCTGTAAGTTACGTTTCGAGTTCTTTATAATTGATATTGAAGTTGTATTTTGTTGATTGAAGTTTCGGGGAGCTGAATTATTTTGGCATAAGGAAACTTTATTGTAATCCTTTCTCAAAATCCTTGCCCAATTAAGTTTTAAAATAAATTTGACTTTGAATTTTACATCTTGTGCTCTCTCTTACGATTGACTAGCCTGGTTCACTATAACAAACAGCGACATGGCTGTTATAAATAAACTGGACAATTGACTAAGGTCCATAGTTTTAAAGAACTTGTTAAATTCATAAAACACTAATACATTGTGGGCCACGATTAACTCAGCCAGGATCAGGGGTCGGAAAAACTACTTTTTGTTTGTAGCGAACTACAACTACAACTACTTGTTTTAAAAAGTAGCGACTACAAACTACTTTTCAAAAGTAGTCACTACTTCGCTACTTTTCGCTACTTTAGTTATCATCGCTAATTAAATACACCGCAAACGATTTTTCCCTATAGACCATAATGTAACAGAATTCTTTTGAATGTCCCTGTAAGCGAGATATAAATACTACACATTTCATTTTCAATACTGAACATTATATGGTAAACTTCAATAGCATATAAAACTTTCATGGCAATCCGAATATATGTACGAGAGTTAGAGCACGGACAGACAGACAAGGCGAATTCATAGACACTTGTTAATTATGTTGGAATGTGTTAAAAAGAGGAAATTTGAAAACAAAAATTGTAATAATCTTTCAAATATATGAGAGTGATATAGCACAGTAGCGCTTAAGGTGGTTCTCAAATTCCTTGCTCAACAACGCGAAACTTTCTAATACAATATCTGACTCATTTTTAAACACAAAGGCATAAAATTGGCAGGTCTGACTATTGAAGCGATTTGGAATCGAAATGAATTTTTATTTTTTGATAAATAAATTACTTATCGGGTTATAAGCGATTCGTGTCACGTTTTTTCCCTTTCCCCTGCTACGGCGTCGGAAATTCAGTTGAAAACGCCAACTTTGACAGTGTTTTCTGAAAAATCTTCTGTCTTTACCAAAAAATAAAATAAAGAATAGTGGAAAACGTCTCTCGGTTACAAAGTTTCTGAATAAAAACACTTGCATTTCCATGCGTTTCCGAACAAAAACGAATTAAAGAATATGTCATAAAGTTGCCAGTTTGGATTTTAGAAAAACCTTAAGAGCGGATAACCCTTGGTAAATTTGAATATACATTATTTTTTTAAAATAGAGCTAAATAGTCCTATTTCTTTACAATTTAAATATAATTCCTGAAAGCAATTTAAAAATTGAACAAGATCATATAGACTTGCATAAGTTAAATCCTAGCTTTTCTTTTCCTTTCTATCTCTTTTTGTTTGTTTGTTTACCCGAATTTCAACAGACAGGACTTTAGATTCATTTTGGAGACAAAGATAGAGATATTTCTTAAAACACCAAACTAACCAATATCAAATCAAATATAAAACATTATAAATCAATTATTTCAGCGATAAAAAACCTGTGCAGCTAAAGTAAAAATAAATAGCCCTAAAAATAAAATTAAGCATTCTTAGGCATTTTTTAAAATAATATATTTTTATTTCCAACCACCTTTGTTTTATCTATTGGAATCTTCAAAAGGAAATATGCAGTAAATTAATTTGTATGCATACATTGGACAAATATTTCGCAACGATCAAAAGACGTATTAATAAAATAATTGTTTGCGATAATAAACAGTTCGATAAGAATATTTTCTGAATCAGGGATCTTAATTCGAAAATACACTTTTTAATGATTTATGAATTTTAGTGAATAACGATTTAGATATTCGGTGCGAGATGCGATCCAGTAATTATTATTAATAAAGAAAATGCTAACTCACCTTTAACTTCAAGTTGTAAGCAGAGGATTTTGATACTGATAACTTCTTATTAATTGGACAAAGTTTACATGTTACAGAATAATTACCACTTTCTTGTTGTTCTTTAACGTCAAAATATTTATTATATGCTGACCCGGGCAGTTCTATACTATTTTTGTTTGTCATTCTATTACATTAATCTCAAAAGAAGCATCCCCACATTAAAACACAAGATCTAATGAGTATGAAGACAAATGGTTCCCAGCAAGAAAATTAATTTTTTTGATGAGTGAGTACTTTGCGGTTTTATCTGCAAATGCAGCAAATAATAGATCACGAGCATGCTGCTACTTTACTTTTCAGCTGCTAGTTTGTTTGAACGCAGAAATCATGCCTTCTTAGCACAATTTTAATAATAAAATGATCTACTTGTTCGTTTACTGTGCTTTTTTGAATATATATATATATATTTTAATTAGAGTTCTAACAATTTTAAACTGGCAGGAAGCGAGCAGAAATTTTGTTCGAAAGGGAATATTTTAGATGATCAATTATTTATTTAATGTTACCAGACAGCAAAGAATACGAAACTAAAAAAAAAGAAGAGTTTCAAATTTTGTATATGGAGAGGTGGAGGAGATTTTAGGGGAAGGGGGATAATTTGTAATACTGGTTATTTATCGTCACTACAGAGCACTATTTAGGGCAGAAGATTATTTTTTATATAAAAATAAAAATAACTTAAAGATTTTAGATTTATTTGTATGATGGGGTGAGAGGGGGGGGGGGGAGAGTAAATTATGGGAGGTTAGGGGACAATTTAGATGGTTACTTATGTATTATTATTAGGTAGAAACAAATGTAACCTTTTTTTTTTAATAAAGAGTTTTAAATGTTTGAAACTGTATGCTGGAAGAGGGTCAAAAAGGGAAGCGTAAATTTGGGGGACAAGGAATTAATTTTTCAATTTATTGTCATTAGAGAGCAACAAATGGAATGAAAGATTTTATTTTTTTATAAAAATAAAGATTTAAAAATATTTTAAACTCCTTTGTATGCTACTGGTGGAAAGTGTGAATTTGAGAGGTTAGGGATAATTTAGATGATTTATGTTTAGATAAATCCGTTCTTTTTCTTTTTCTGTTTCTTTTTTCTTTTTTTTTTTTTTTTTTTTATAAATATTTTAGATTTCTTTGCTTGCTGGGGGTGGGAGACAAAAGGGAGAAGAAATTAGTCAGATAAAGACTTAACATAGCCAGACGACTATATTTTGGTAAAAACAATCGTAGTCGTATAAAAATACACTATATTGAGAAGATTTCTATGGATTTTAATAACAATACACGAAGTTTCTGACACCCAAACTGTGAAAATGACAGTTAATTTGTGACCGTGCCCGTCGTCTATGGAGAAATATATGACACTGCAACTGTGATTTGCCGCTGACGTTCGCAAATTGTTGTAGATAACATATTCCGCACAAAAGAAACGAGTTATGATCATGTGATTTGAATGTTGGTACTTTTTTCCATCCTCCTAAAGTAGCGTCAAAAGAAGCGTCGATACTCGCTATAAACTACTGATATTTTGTATCGCGCTACTCGCTACACTACACTTTTTTAATGTAGCGCGCTACACTACAAACTACTGGAAAAAGTAGCGGCTACTGTAGTTTCTCTACTTGTAGCGCGCTACTTCCGAGCCCTGGTCGGGACATTATATAATTTTCGAACAAATACCTTTTTATTTACAAAATTTACATCAAAAATAAAAGTCAATATGCGCAAATTATTTACTAATAGAGTAATGAATAGAATAAAAAGGGCATTTACTAAATTACTGGATGTTTAGAATTTTTATGCAGTTTATTTGGGAGAAGATGTTTATTTTGCTTCCTTAAAAAAGTTAATAATGCCAAGTGAAAAATCATCTGCATTATTTTGAAGATTTTAAATAAAGAGTTCTATCAACATTCAATAACTAGCTTTTAATCTATTTGTATTTATTTATTTATTTATTTATTTATATTTTTTTTGCGTGAGTTAAAGGATCAGGGTCCATAAGCCGTGTTTTTGGCCCATGAAATAAGATTAAAATTCGATTTTGTTATACCGACTTAATTATTTCGCTTTTTAAAATAAGAAGGTTTATCCTGTACTATTTCAATAATAGTTTTTGCATTTTGTTCGGATTTATATGGGTTACACAAGCTCAAAGTTCGCATTCTTCGTAGTTTTTGAAAAAAATATTCAGTTTCTCCTAATTTTACCTCAATGATTTATATGAGAGCAATCTTGCAACACTTTCTTCTTTACATATATTATAAAATACATCAAAATGTACAATATATATTAAAATAGAAGTGTTGCAAAGCTGCGCTCATAGTAAAATATTAAAAATAGAGAGTTAAGTAACTGCATTCCTTCACGTCACTAAGCGACTTTAGGATGTAGCAACGTGTTTAAACGTGCTAAAATGAACGTAAGTACTGCTAAAATGAACGGAACTATTGTTAATGTGAAGGAATGAGTTATTAGAAATAGTTACGTTTATTTCTAATTACGTTTATTTGAATAGTGTCTAATAGTACACTTTGATGTATTTTTTTACAATATATGTAAAGAAGAAAGTGTTGCACGATTGCGCTCCTATAAATCATTGAGGTAAAATTAGGAGAAATTGCATATTTTTCATCAAATCTACGAATAATGCGAACTTTGAGCTTGTGTAAGTCATATAAATCCGAACAAAATGAAAAAACTATTGTGGAAACTGTACAGGATAAACCTTCTAATATTAAAAAGTGAAATAATTAAGTCGGTATACCAAAATAGAATTTTAGTCTTATTTCATGGGCCAAAAACACGGCTTATGGATCCTGATAAGAGAAAAAAATGTTCCCTTAATGTAAAAATTAATAACAATCAGTTTTAGTTGCACCTTTTGCAGAAACTGAGCAAAGTTATTTATCAGTGTTGCTGTCACTCTGAAATCCATCTTTAAATCTCGAGTAAAGCATATCTACCTGTGTGGCAGAGTCGTAACAGGAGTTGAGGTTTTTTGTTTATAGGTTCCCTATGATAGAAAAATCAAAATCAGATATAGTTATGATTACATGTGATTCGCAAAATTACTCGTAAATATGGATAAAAAGTTTGCAATAAAGTTATTAACTCCTTTTTATTTTATTTTTAATAATTTCTTTTATACATTTCGTATAGTGAAACATAAATTTAACCGATTCCATTGCTCTGAAATTTAACGCATTAATAAAATATTCTTAAAACTTTTACATGGAAGTCGAAGAATAGTTTAATAGTAACGTATACCCAATAACATATAAAACGCTTGGATAGTTGTTAATTATTAGGTAGCTTTCAATACAAAAAAGTATAAAGCTACCTATTGCAGCCGTTCGGAGGAAAGCAGTTCCGGAAAATTTCGATATATTTTCATCGATCATGACCCCCAGACCCCAAAACCACCCTCCTTTCAAATGTTGATTTATATATATATATATATATATATATATATATCTCCATATATATATATATATATATGAACTATGTCTCAGATATAACGCTCGTATTTATAAATCAATTTTGATGAAACTAATTGTGTGTATTAAGCTCACCAATGTCTCGACCGAGTTCGTTGGCCAGCTTGGTCCGCCATTTTGTTTCAAGATGGCGGCCATTTAAAAATTTAAAGCTAAAATAAATAAACAAAAAAGTTAAAAATTCAAATTTATTTTTTAATTAAGTGTTAGGACTTGATACGAGGATTCCAGAGCATTTTTTGGTTTACCTCTATCTTAAAAAGTGGCTGAGATAGAGCAGTTTGAAATTCTAGGGTGGCTGACATTTTGAAACAAGATAGCACATTACAAAAATTTTCATTGTTGTAATAATTTTGCCAATCATACGCATAAAACTATATATTCATATCCGTTAGCGCCAAATTCTCGCCAAACTTGGCGACATTTGGTGAAATATTGCCAAATTTGGCTACCTAAATAAGTCTTCATAAATGAAGCCAATTTGGCTATTGCTCAATAATTTGGCGAATTTCTTATTCAAATTCAGTATTTAACGAATCTTTTGTAAACGTTTTCTTTGCATTTTAACTTGCTGTTTTCGTGTAACATTAGTTAAAATTTTTAAACGAAGATATAGGAAAGCTACATTTTCCTCCCGGTACAGGCCGGAAGGACTTTTTTAATCTATATTTACTTACATACATAATGAAACAAGTTTAGTATCAGTTATTATTGTTCATAATAATTGTGGATTTAAAAATCGAAGTAAATGCAAATTTACGATAGTTTCTTTAATGTTTAACTTGCGGATAGCTGAAAAATGGAAGTTATTCAATTTAAAATCTTATACATATGGCATTAAATATACATTTCTCTGTAAAGTGTTTTATTTTAAATAGCAATAACATCAATCTCAAGATTAAAATACTCATATTATCATTTCAGAAAAAAACTTTTATATTAATATGCCCATAGGATTAGCGTTAGTGACTCTCGGTGCCCTTGTCGAGATTCGTTTCAGTGCCACTGTAAGTGAAATCCTCTAAAGAGCTTAAGTATTTTGCCTATTTTTCGCCCCTTAGTTTTAGTTCGGACGGTCGCTCGACTTCGCCCTATATGGCCTCAGATATTTTAAAATGCTTTTATTTTACTAATGATGATTATTTACTAATTTTTATGATTATATTAAAAGAAATTTTATTAATTTACTCGAAACCATATTAAAACGTGGTAAGTAAACTTAAGAAATATTTTTCATCCTTTTGATAATTTGCACGGTCGTACTTTAATTAAAAGTAATGTATGAAGTATATTTGATTGAGTGCAAAGTAATGAAATAACCCTTGTAAACAAGTTTGTTAATTTTTTCATGATAAATACGAATTCGTTTTAATTTTGTCAGTTTTTTTTTCATGCTTTCCAGGGCAAAAATTTGCTTATTGATATGAAATTCACGCAACTTATATGAGACTTTAACATGTTAGATCTGTTATGTATTACCCGTTTGCTGCCTTAGCGATATCTCATCAAACTATAAAAAACGTTCTATGGAAAAAGATCAGTATACGTTTTCTTTATATTAGAGTAACGACTACAGTGGATTTCTCAAATTTTTTTAAACATGCTGGAAGCTGTATAGTACATTTTTCCATAGAAAAGTATAGCTGATATCTTAACAAAAATGAGAAAAATTGCTGTCGATTATATCAATAAATTTAATACATAATTCATGACAAATCAAAACTACAGGGTGATTATAAAAAAACTATCCCGATATATGAGTTCTTAACTGTCACACCATTCACAGAAACTGACGGAAATTTTGGTTTTAAGTATTTTGAGGTATGCGCTCAAGAATCGTATGAAAAACAACAGTTAAACTCAAACAGTTACGGTTACAGTGGCAAAATTTTGAAAATTTCAAATGACAACACCTATTTTTTTTTATTGGAATGTGATCTTCATAGTGAAAAACCATAAAAAGCGTTGAAACGGTACCTGTAACACGAAAATTGCCGGCGCTAGAGAGACTAAGAAGAAAAGTGAAAACAACCAATAAAGGACAGAGAAGCAACAGAAAGTAAAACATTTTTTTATTCAGTGCTATCCACCATCTGCCGCATGCAACGTGTCTTCGTGTGTGACGTGGAAAAATTGTGAAACACAATAAAATGTTCTGTTTTCTGTTGATTCCTTGTCCTTATTCGTTGTTTTCACTTTTCTTCTTAGTCTGTCTAGTGCCGGCAATTTTCGTGCTACAGGTACCGTTCCAACGCTTTTTATGGTTTTTCACTATGAAGATCACATTCCAATTAAAAAAAAAATAGGTGTTGCCATTTGAAATTTTCAAAATTTTGTCACTGTAACCGTAATTGTTAGAGTTTAACTGTTGTTTTTGATACGATTCTTGAGCGCATACCTCAAAATACTTAAAACGAAAATTTCAGCCAGTTTCTGTGAACGGTGTGAAAGTTAAGGACTCATATATCGGGATAGTTTCTTATAATCACCCTGTATAATTTAGAAATTGCGTTTTCATGTATAATGGATAAGATTTTAAAATGCGTAGCAATCGAAAATATTAAAAAGACCTTCAGATTTTTTTTTTAAAGTAGTAAATAAAATCAAAATTTGTTGTATAGAAAATTACCAAATATACCAGCTGTTCGTGTCAGGTGTTTTGTCAGGTGTATTTAATTTATTTTTCTTTTGGGAACCGAGTAATCGCAATTGTAAACTCTAGAAAAAGCAGAACATTTTTCTCCGGTCTGACAGGCATGTGTTTGAAAAACCACATTTTCTTCGGACATGCGTGGAAGGTCATGTAAATTGAGCGAACTGAGAAAAACGAAAGCTCGATCTACACATAGCCACTTTACTATACCTACACACCAAATTTATCAATAAGGCTATCGCTATTCTGTAGTTAATGAGGGTGGACAGTACTTTAGTGTGCACCGTGTGTACTATAATAAAAAAATATTCTAGAGTAGATTTAACTTAAGCTTTTGCATATGCTTTAGGCTTGAACCCCCCTACATGTCAAAACATAATTCGTTAATTTATATTTCAAACGAATAATTGATTTAACGAGACTTAACAAAGTCAATAATACAAATATGTAAACAATTACAGAAATCCTTAAGAAAATAAAATAAAAAGCCATCTATCTCAGAAACTTTGCATTTTCCAGACTGGTAAGTTTTTAGGAAATAAGAAAACCTTTAAAATAGTTTTATTTTCTCATGCATAAATACAGATAACTTAGCTTCGGTCTTAGATAAGAATTGACGAATTGAAAAGTGAATCTTCATGAATATGTGAAACTTCAATCCTCTAGACAGCTTTATCATTTCAAAGTAAAAAGGTAAAGACTTATTTAAAGAATTTTAAAATTCAGAGTTACTTGTAAACAAATCCACCTTTTTTCTGCAAATTTAGAGAATATCAGCCTAGATTATGATTTTTGATACAAAGTGGGAAATTTCGCAATATTTCACATATTTACTTGTGTTACTTTTAATAAATTTAATTCAGAAAATTGTGTGCAGTAAATTTTAATTAAAAAATAGAAATGAAATTTTAACTGTACTATACTTTTCATGAATGATTCTAGCTTTGTAAAAAATACACAATTTATTATTTTTGTACCTATTGAATCATAATCATTGTGTCGTTTTTCCCTCAATTTAACTTCTATACGATTTAATATTTAGGGAAACTTTTTACCAGAAAGTCATCAAATGTCAATTCCTTTAAGAAAACATTACAATTTATGAAAACGAAAATAGGTTTTTTAATAAATTTGTATTAAAAACCACATTTAAAAGTTTTGCAATACTGGATTTTTTTTAACCCTTTCACCGTTTGAAGATTTTCCAATATTTCTATAAATATGCTTGTAAATCGCAGAATATATATATTTTTTAATCGCTGTTTGATGCTATAATATCTTTTATATCTCCTCATTCTATATACAGTTCAAAAAAGTATCATGTTAAAAATATTTTTGTCTACAGCAATTTCAACATGACTACATGGAACGGAAAAACACGGGCCTAACGCTTAATGGGTATAGAAAAAACAAAGTTCTCCACGCGATTTATTTTATTACAAGTCATAATTAATTGCACTTTTCAGTGCTTTTTTTATTTACAAATTTGCGCGAAATCATATAGAACATTATATTACGAATTTTATATAGTAACGACTATACTTGATTTCGCCGTCTTTTAAATATTCTCGAAGCAGCATAATACATTTTTCCTTTGAAAAGTACCACTGATATCTTAAGAAAAACCTTTTTTTATGAGAAAAATTGCTTTTTCTTAAGTTAATAAATTAAAAACATAATTCATGACAAATAAAAAGTATATTTTTGAAATTCCTATTTTATAGGTATAATGGATAAGATTTTAAAATGCAAAAGAAACAAAAAATATAAAAAAAGACTTCCGTTTTTTTTTTTTTAATAGTAAACATTTCAAATATTTTATAATAAAAAGTACCATTTTCATCGAGAAGATACCGGCTTTTCTCGGGTGTTCCTATTTTTTTCTTCTCCTTGGGGCACCGAGTGATGGTGATTGTAAACTGTAGGAAAAACGAAACTTGTTTTTCCGGCCTGCGAGCTATACGTGTTTGTAAAACGACGTTTTACCCGGACAGGCGTCGAAGTGTACGACACTAGCGAACTGATGAAAACTGAAGCTCGATCATCGTATAGATCGTAGCCACTTTACTATACCTAGACACCACGATTATTACAGTTGCTATCGCTTTTCTGTAGTTAATGAGGTTGGACAGGACTTTAGTGTGCACCCTGTATACTATTAAGGGAAAAAAATCTAAAGTACATTACTTATTCTGCCAACGTAAACGTGTGCATATATCTTAGGCTTGAACATCTTTTTGTCAAGACATGATTTACCTAATTTTATTTCAAACGAATAATTTATTTAACAAGACTTAAAAACAGTCAACAATACAAATAAGTAAACAATTACAGAAATTCTGCGAGAACTTCATAATTTGAATAAATGAAATCTCACTTTATACAAGTAAGTCCAGAAAAACTGCACTAATTTTTTGAAGAAGGCAATCTCAGAAACTCTGCATTTTCCATACTGGTAAGTTTTTAGGAAATAAGAAAACTTTTAAAATAGTTTTTATTTTTTCATGCATAAATACAGCCAACTTAGCTTCGGTCTTAGATAAGAACTGACGAATTGAAAAGTGAACTTTCATGAATATGTGAAACTTCAATCCTCTAGATGGCTTTATCGTTTCAAAGTAAAAAGGTAAAGATTTACTTAAAGTATTTTAAAATTCAGAGTTACTTTGTAAACAAATCCACCTTTTTCTGCAAATTCAGAATATCAGCTTAGATTATGATTTTTGATATAAAGTTTGAAATTTCGCAATATTTCACATATTTACTCTTGTTACTTTTAATAAATTTAATTCACAAAATTGTGTGCAGTAAATTTTAATTAAATAAATATGAATGAAATTTTAACTGTACCTTAATTTTCATGAATGACTTTAGTTTTGTAAAAAATACACAATTTATTCTTTTTATACATATTGAATCTTAAAAACTGTGTCGTTTTTTTCCTCAATTTAACTTTTATATGATTTAATATTTAAGGATAATTCTTACCAGAAAATCATCAAATGTCAATTCCTTTGAAAAAACATTACAATTTATGAAAACGCAAATAAGTTTTTTATTTTAATAAATTTGTTTTAATAACCACAAATTAAAAACAACATTTAAAAGCTTTGGAATACCGGATTTTTATTTTTATTTTTATTTATTTTTCTAATAGAAAAAAAAGTTCTCCACCCGATTTATTTTATTATAAGTCATAATTAATTGCCCTTTTCAGTGCTTTTATTAAAATTTACATATTTGCGTGAAGTCATATAGAGCATAATATTGCAAATTTTATATAGTTACGACTATAGTTGATTTCGCCATTTCTTTAAATATGCTCGAAACAGCATAGTACATGTTTCCGAAGAAAAGTACCACTGACACCTTTAAGTACACCTTAAGAAAAACTTCTTTTTATGAGAAAAATTACTTTTTCTTAAGTTAATAAATTTACAACATAATTCCTGACAAATGAAAAGTATATTTTGGAAATTGCGTTTTTAGGTATAATGGGTAAGATTTTAAAATGCATAAGAAACAGAAAATATATATAAAAAAAGACCCGGATTTTTTTTTTTTTTTTTTTTTTTTTTTTTTTTTTTTTTTGAAATAGTAAATATTCAAAATATTTTTAAATAAAAAGTACCATTTTCATCAAGAAGATACGGGCTTTTCTCAGATGTTCCTATTTTTTCTTCTCCTTGGGGCACCCAGCGAAGGCGATTGTAAACTGTAGAAAAAAAACGGAACTTATTTCTTCAACCTTCCAGCTGAGCTATACGTGTTTGAAAAACGTCGTTTTCCTGGACAGGTGTCGAAGCGTACGACGCTAGCGAACTGATCAAAACTAAACTGAAGCTCGATCATCACATAGATCGTAGCCACTTTACTAGTGACCACGACTTAGACATCACGTTTATTACAGTTGCTATCGTTGTAGTCGTCGTCTGTAGTTAATGAGGTTGGACAGGACTTTAGTGTGCTCCCTGTATACCATTATGAAAATAAATGTAAAGTAGATTATTTATTCTGCCAACGTAAACTTGTGCATATATCTTAGGCTTGAACATATTTTTGTCAAGACATGATTTAGCTAATTTACATTTCAAACGAATAATTTATTTAACAAGACTTAAAAAAGTTAACAATATAAATGTGTAAACAATTACAGAAATTCTGCGAGAACTTCATAATTTGAATAAATGAAATCTCACTTTATACAAGTAAGTCCAGAAAAACTGCATTAATTTTTTGAAGAAGGCAATCTCAGAAACTCTGCATTTTCCAGACTGGTAAGTTTTTAGGAAATAAGAAAACTTTTAAAATAGTTTTTATTTTCTCATGCATAAATACAGCCAACTTAGCTTCGGTCTTAGATAAGAACTGAGGAATTGAAAAGTGAACTTTCATGAATATGTGATACTTCAATCCTCTAGACGGCTTTATCGTTTCAAAGTAAAAAGGTAAAGATTTACTTAAAGTATTTTAAAATTCAAAGTTACTTTGTAAACAAATCCACCTTTCTCTGTAAATTCAGAATATCAGCCTAGATTATGATTTTTGATACGGAATAAAAGTTTGAAATTTCAGCTATTTACTTTTGTTTCTATAAAGAAATTGAATTCAATAGATTGTAAATTTTAATTAAAAACATATGAATGGAATTTCAACTTTAAATTAATGTAGTTATTTTTCTGGGATGATTATCATTTTGTAAGAAATACAAAATTTACATTTTTTATGCATATTAAATCATAACCGCTCCGTTTTTTTCTTTTTTTTTTTTACCCAATTTAACTCCTGTATAATTTAATATTTAAAGATAATTTTTACTACAAAATCATCAAATGTCAATTCCTTTGAAAAAACATTACAATTTATGGAAAAGTAAATAGGTTTTTTAAATAAATTTGAATTAAACAAATTAAAAATCACACTTCAAATTTTTAAATTCTAGGTTTAAAATAATAAAAAATCTGAAAAAAAAACGTTCCCCAATCCATTTGTTTTATTATGTCATAATTAACTGTATTTTGAGTGCTCTTTTTTCTTTACATATATGCGTCAAGTCATATAAAGCATTTTATTGCAAATTTTATTTCTCAAATACAGTGGGTGATCGGTTAACGAACTGTTCGGTTTACTAACAGATCGGTTCACGAACACTTTCGCGAGAGATTTTTATGTTCGGATAACGAACACGGTTAGCAAACACCTCACAAAACAATGCCAAGCAGAAGCAAATTTCTGTGTTAGGTTTGCAGAACTGTATTTAATTGCGTTTATTATCAACTTAGACAACATTTTAACAGTTGTATACTTATGGCCTAATTAATTCGTGGACTACCGGGCTTTCAGGCCCTAAAATTTAGGGCCAGAATTATTAGATGATTAGAATATTATTAGACTAATCAGATTAAAATAATAAATTTTTATGTTTTGTGTCCCATTTTAAAGATTTTTCTTAATTGGAAATTAATTATTTTAATTGAATTTTAGTTCCTAAATTATTGACAGGCTTTTGGCTCCACTTGAGCATTATCAGGTCCTGCAGTAAACACTATCTCTTAGAGAACTAATAGAGATTAGAGATTTTGATATGTCAAAACGATAAACTGATATGATTTAATGATTTAGTCAATTTAGTCAGTTGAATGCAATCCTAAAAGTTTTTACAAAGGGCAAGCCATTGTTTATTTTCTTAAGTACGGCACGACACGGACAAAGCCATCACAATACGATCTGTCCATATTAAATACGAAATATTTTAGGGAGAAATTATATTAATTTTTAGTTACTATTTAGCTTTTAAGAACGAATTAATCGAATTCTCATACAAATCTATACTAAATCTATGATTGGTTAACGAACAATTCGGTTAGCGAACATTATTTTGGAACGGATTAAGTTCGTTAACCGATCACCCAATGTACATTCTAAATTAGAAATAAAAACGCATTTTATTAGTCAAATGATTGCATTTAACTGCAATAACAACAAGAAAAGTAAAAATAAAATACTTTATGAGAATATAGATTATTATAATTGAAAAAATACAAAATCACGAAGAGCCTACAAATAAGTCAATTCAGATAGTATTTATTTATTCGTATGATGAAATAACACTAATTTAAATAAATCTATTTACTATTGAAAGTTTTGTACATCTCTATAGAATTTGGATTTATTTTATGTATTTATTATCATTTTTCATTTTTCAATAGTCAATTAAATAATTTGTGAAGGCAATACCACTTCATTTACTGAAATATAAAAATGCATTTTGCATACACTTAAATATAATAACGCATTACAAAGAGATGTTATTTTTTGCTTATTCGTGCATTTGTCATTTAATTGAAATATGATTATTTACTCTTGTACATTTAAACCAAAAGTCGTTTTATTTTGGAAACTTTCCACCTGTTTTTACTCAATCAATTATAATGTTTCTTCTTTTTTTTAAATGAAAATTCTTTAGTTGTAATTCATTCATTACTAACTTTTTTTCCTAAAATTATTTACAATTGCAAAAAAAAAACATTTGAACAATGCTCTTTTTCCTTTTTAATTAATTATAATTTTGAGTGAGAATTCTCTTAAAATACATATACTTTACTCACAAATGAAATATTGAACAAATATTTAATAATAAAGTTTAAAATTCAAAATATGTGAAATTTGCATGGGAAAACTATATGAACATCTATAAAATAAATAATATAATCTGTTTGAAAAAATAAAATATTTAATATTTAATGTTTTGGAAACAACCTATTATCGTTTATAACAGATTATAGTGTGATTAGCATTGATTCTACAACATTTCCTTGTTAAATATGGACTTTTCTCTCGTCACTTTATATAAACAGCTTATAAATACAAATGTATTCTTAAAAAAATAACTTCTTGACCCAACAATGACTATTCTCTTCAATCAAACTAAAATTTAGTGCACTTTATTATTTTTAACTCAATCATACTGAATGGTACAGATATCATACAAATTGAAAATTTATTTCAAGATCAAAAATAAGCCCGATTCTGAACATTGTCAATTAAAAAAAAAGTACTTTTGCTAGGGAAACAACGACTACTTCGATATGTAAATGCATAACGAATGTGTTCCTCATCGGGCTTTTTCTTTTAAAATACACTTAAAAATTACTTATATAACCGGTGAAGCGGTTTAAATTAGAAAAACATCGTGGAATGGAGGATAAAACAATGGCAAAATTTCATTCAATAGGTGATAAGTAGAGAGAAATAAAAAGGTAACTGATTTATTTAATCTGATTTAAAGAATATTTTTAATTAATATTACTGTAAATATACATAGAATGAAAAATGTTGAACCCAAAATGCAAACGATCGTTTGCGTTTGGCGAGGGAAAAATGTTGCTAGCCAAATCGCGTCATTTCGCGCCAAATACATGAAAGTATTTTATTTTTTTGCAGATTTTCTACTGTTATTCCGCACCTAAATTTAACTTTTTTTTTTTTACATGGATGAGTAGTTTCATCAGCAATATTTTGAAAATTTTCTCAGTATGCGCTTTAAGGAGACCTTCCTTGTTAGTACGAAAAATTTCAATTCTTATAAAATCTAGTGATTGGAGAGTTGTTTGAAATATTTGGAGAAACTTAAGTAAATATATACTCTATTTTTATTCATGTCATATGTATGAAATTGATGTATTGTTGGGGGAAAAATGTTATCTCTTTTTTATAAATTTAAAGCACTTTCAAACAAATGATCTCGCAATATATCAATATATTTTCTAGTATCAATAATTCCGCCCGTTATTGCCAGTTTATCAGTTTTTTTTCTCAGCTACAGAGCTCCAAACCAAAATAACACCACCATCGTGGTTCCTATTTGGAATCACATGTGAAGATTGCAAAACAGTATTTTATTTTTACCAAATTGGATTTCGGTTATCGAAACCGAATAAACAAAGTTTATTCTCATAAATCAATAATACTTTCTTTGAAAATTTTAAAAGGTTATCAATAAATTCTTTTGAAAACTTCAATTTTTACTTTTTACGATTTATTTCACTAATATGTGATTTTAATTGACTGTTCTACTTTTATAGCCTAATTCATAAAAATAATTTTTGACAATTCAGGGTGGATGGGGATACCAGAACATCTTCATTGCTAAGAAAAAGAAATTTTTATATTTAAACATTTTCATTGCTGATAAAAATATTTGTTTTATATAAATTACTTTTGTACGTTTCTGAAGTCCATTCTTGAAGTGGCCTTAGGTAGCTCAGTTTTGGTTTGATTTGCAGTATGTTTAGTCAATTCAATTTTTTTATTAATGCAGAAATCCGTAGAAACATTTAATTTTGAAGAATTTGTAATGTGATGTAATTTGATGAAACTTATTCTTCTCAAATTGATAACTTTTTCCTGCATCACCAGATAAATATTTTTTCTTTCCCGACGAGATAAATTTTAAATTTTTGCTTCAAAAAATATATTTTCCCATATAAGGTTAC
Organism: Maratus michaelseni; assembly: GCA_963931845.1. Lineage (NCBI taxonomy): Eukaryota > Metazoa > Arthropoda > Arachnida > Araneae > Salticidae > Maratus > Maratus michaelseni. The sequence goes on along the minus strand of OZ007589.1, from coordinate 423,018,001 downwards.
ATATTTTATATTTTAGAACATTACCATTACATATTCTCAAAATTTCTTTTCATCATCTGATTTGCGTTTGAAGTGCATTTAATTTACTACAATTTTCACACAAAATTATAATTAATTATAAAATTGCAAGGGAAATATGCTTTATTTAAATACCTTTTTTTCTCGACTGCACATAAATTATTTTTTTAATGAAATTTTTGTTGTAATATTGTATAATGGTTCCCAAAACTGAAAGAAAAAATTGAAAGTGTTAACCATTCCACAGTTGCTTAGGGATAAATTTAGTTTTAACTCTATCCTCGCTAAAGTGTACCTTGAACAAAATTACCTTCATTCATCCATTCAGTCTTTTTCCACATATTAAATTTTTAGATTTCCATACTTTGAGAAATTTTTTACTCACTTATCTCTCCTAACTAATTAACAAGAACAAAAAATCATGCGTCAAGCATAGATTATGTAACACTTTCCAACACCTCCAAAATACTTTTACAAATCATTACCGTTTAATAAGCTCAAAGATAACATCTAATTAAACAATTTGGAAAATTCATAACATATTTAAAAACTTAAATTCAGGAATTACCTATAATATTCGGAAAAATATCTGATTTCTTTTGTGCAGCCGTGTATGTGATCTATACATGTTTGTATATACTACATAGAATGTTAATTTTTAGTTCAGTTAGGAAACACGTAGCACAGTTTAAAATTCCGCTTCTGGAATCTCCGCCAATAAACCGAAATGTTCTTTAGAACTTTTGTGACACCCTGTATATGATCTATAAAATTTATACACACCAAGTAATAGACAAAAACTGAGTTAAATTAGAAAACTTTTGAGCAACTGAAAATTAACTTCCAGCAATTATTGATAACATGCATTACCGAATGCTCTTGTGTGTCCCTGTAAATGAACGATGAATACTATACACACAATATTCGACAGTAAGCCTCTTGTAATGCACCTTAGTGAGATATATCAATTTCAACGTGTTTCAAATTGTGTAACATCATTAGCATAAACCGCAAATGAGTTTTCCCCATAGACTGTAATGTAACGGAATTTTTTGGAATGCCTCTGTAAAAAAAACTGAAAGTGTTACACACTTCATTTTCAATACTGAACATGTCATAGTAAACCACAATAACATATATCAATTTCACGACAATCCGAATATATTTACGCGATTTGGAGCACCGACAGACAGACAGTCAAACCGAATTCATAAACACTTTTCAAATATGTTGAAAAGTTTTAAAAAACGTGCCATAAAATATCTCCTTGAAAAAGAAAATATGATCAGTATTATAACTTTTGATGTCGGTGTGTTAATTATTTATAAGAAGTATCACTATCTGAACATCAGAAAACTAGTTCAAACTTTTAATGAATTTTACAAAATATTTTGACCTTCTTATTCATTATAGAGTTAAAACTTTCCAAATTAATTTTCTTTAATTCATATTTCGTGAATGAGTTTTAGTGTTACGCAGAGAAACCAAAATTAAATCTTAAAACATCTGCTTATACTTCAAGTACGTTTATTTCGTGTTTTAATTTCGAAAATATGGTAAAAACAAAATCTGATTTTAAAAAAATTACATTTATTTACAAATATAAAAATGGCCAAAGAATCATAGTTAAGATGAATGTATTATTAAGTAATCACATATAGCCGGATGATTTAATTTATGCTGGGGAATATTGATTTTTAAGTATATTTCCAAGAAGCTCATCAATAATTTGTAATTATTGTTCTTAGGAAAAACTTCCAATGAAGCAAATAGACAATAAATTATTTTTCTATCTGGCACATTTATGAAATTTAAAGTCTCTGAAAAATGCAGTTGGTTTATTGATTGCCTAAACATCTCCTTTTCGCTATCCTTTTAGCTTTCAAAAACGAAATCTCAATATCCTCAAAGGACGGAATTAGTGCCTGAGAAGAAAAGTATTTCACCTACTTAGTAAATCTAAAAGACGTTTTTCTGCTCCCCCTTTGTATATAGAGTTTGACTTAACAAAAGTTTTTCTAAAGGCTCTATACAAGGATGGGACACCTATGATGTATTTGAACTAAAAGTTACCTAGATTATGAATAAAAATTAAAGAAGGTGTATTTAATGGGTCACATATTAAAGCTGTGCTAAATTATTCAAAACGTGAAGTATTCCGATGGAGTAGCACTGAAACTCAAAATGTCTGTAACGGATTTTTTTGGGGAAAATTAATTAAAACTATAAATTTCTAGTGAATGATTTGGTAAAATCTCAATCCAAATGACTGTTGCAAAGTACGTTTATAAATGTTTGGCACCATCATTGGAGTGAAGTGTATATACATAGAATTTGAATCAGTATATGTGTGGAAGTGGTACGCTGTTAAAAATTTGCAGCAAGTCTTTTTTGCAGCAAAATTTGCTGCAAAATTTGCTGTCCAGTCTTTCGACCGTTTTTACAGAAAACGGTTACATAACTGTAATTTAACTCTATTCTGACCATAATAGGGGCATTAAGGTTTGGTAGCAAACTGTTAAAAATTGACAGTTTGCTGCCAAGTTTTAACACCGTACAGCTTGTATTGAATGCAAAGGACAGCTCAATGAAATACTAAGAACCACATAACTGATAAACAATTAAATTTTATTATATTCATCATCTATTCAATACATTATATGGTGTCTTGAATAAGACTATTTTCTCTTTTCTCTCAATTCTCTCATTTATTTTATATCTTTATTAGCGCAGTCTGTGTCTTTAGTTCGAATGTATTAAATAGTGAACTTTCGTAGGTTATTTGTTATTTGATGCGCTATTTTATACCATAACACATTTTTAAAATGTTCGTTTATATTACTTTCGATTGTTAAATAACACTAGCGCTGTAAACATTCCATACGCGAAGGTTGAATACATGAAGAAAATATTTATTCACAGGTCATGTAATATGTTTTTTGGTACTGTAAATGGGAGTCTCTTTTTTTAGCACATGTAAAATTGAAATATTCGTAACTAAATAATGCAACATTGTTTGAAATTTGGACGTATCACTCTATAAAAACTGTACGTGATGCAGAAAATAAGACTGTATATTAGAATTCAGACTTTCAAGTTTACTTTACATCATCTGAATGAATTTAAAGGATAAAGAAAGGTTTAGTTTCCAAGTACAATGTACCTTCCTGGCTATCTGATATATCCTTTTTCATTTTAGTTCAAAAACAGTAACAGTGTTTTACAATTTATTTTTATCTCACGGGAAATTTAAATGCATAATTATATGCCTCTGAAACACTTGTAAGCATGTTTCCACGACACACTTAAATCCCAAAACAGATAAAATAACGTATAAAATAAATATAACATTTTTTTCATTTTATTTAAAGACACAAACAAAATGCTTCGTCGCAGCCAATAAAAATATACAGGGGTCCATAAGAGAACTTCGGGGTTTTGAAGCTATTTTTTTTAATTCAATCTTAAAATTAGGTTAATGTTAATATATGTACTTAAAGGTACATTTATCAAGATTTTTACCATTTAGTAGATTTTAATGTGTGCCCAGTATGCGGCACGGCACACATCCTAACAATATTCAACCTCTTCGTCGAAACCTCTTCGACTGCGTCGTCTCATCTTTTTGTTCGTTCACATGAAGTATGGATTCTATCGACGTTCTCTTCTGACACTCGTCGCTTACTAGGCGACATTAATCACACTTCCCGTTTCTTTAAACGCACGCAGCCACTGACGAATGGTTTTGTCTGTAGGCACATTAGCACCATACTCGCGGTGCCGAAAGTACCGCCGTACAAAGGTAACAGATCCAGTTTCTATAAGTCAGATAATACACTGAGCTTTTTGCTGTGGCGTCTCCATCATACTGCATTAACTGAATGTAATGATGGAATGTGCGACTGCTACGTTACTCCAAGAATCTTTGGTTACTCCAAGGTCAATGATGCGCAGCGCTACCTAGTGTTGAAAAAAAAACGGAAACTGGTGTGGATAAAATTTGATGAGCTACTGATTTCTTCTAAATTAACTGACCTGACATAACTCATACCGTTAACTCGATATGATTTTTTAAAACCCTGGAGCTCTTTTATGGACACCCTGTATATTATAATTCGAATTTACTAAAAAAATATTAAATACCTTTTTAAAAACTATTCAAATAAATTATAAATATGTTTTATAAATATATTTTAAACTTCTATTTTTTTTAAACTTCTGTTCTATTTTTTATAAATTTTCTTTGTTATATATTTGTATAAACATGCAATAAACCATCTGTTCTTGACGGTTTTTATCATGTCAGCTTTGTTATATCGAATTTTTAGATAGGCGTAAATCTTGTACCAAGAATCTCAGGCGCAAATGTTATACAAAGAATCTCTTTGAGTTCTATTCCGATTTTAATGTACAAGATACATTATACAAGATACATTATACAAGATACATTATACAAGATACATTATACAAGATCTCATAACTATAATGTCGAGAAGAAACGATTTTTTCCCCATAATATACTTAAATTTGTAACTGACAGAAAACCAATGAATTTTAATAGCGGTTGATGAATTTTTTTATTAGCATCCTCTGCATTTCCCCATGATCTTCACTCTTCCTTTTCTTTAATATTTATTTTATTTCGAATACTCATACGTACTTCAAACAAAATAATTTCTTATCTTATCTAAAGAAATAGTATGAAGTATAGATGGGCTGATATATTTTTGAAAATTTGTGTACAATAAATTTAAAGTTCCTAAAATTTGTTCAGTAAGATTTTTATCCAGTTTACATTTTTTCACTAATTTAAACATTTCTACTGCATTTCTAAACCTTTTTTTTTTAGAGAAATATTTTTTACCGCAGAAGGTGTTAATTTTATTTGGAAAGGTGGAAATTTTTTTGTATTTTACACTGTGTTCTCTTATTAAGAGCATTCGAACAGTGAAATAAACCTGCTAGAAACACAACTTTAATTTAGTAAATAATATCGCAAAAAAGTCGCATAGTTTAATTATGTTGCATTCAAAAATAATACATCTGTTTATTTAAAAAAAATGATAAAATGTGACTGAAAATTTTCGTCGCAACCAGTCACTCACTGTACATCGGTAGATATTTCCTGCTTTAGGATAATTGGGAATTTAATCATACTGCAATTGTGCTAAGGGGAGATACCTTCTGGGGAAACCACTTGACAGATATACGTTATACTTTAAACTGTTAATATAACAACAATAACTTGATATTATTTCATAAACCTGCAGTGTTGCCAGATATATGAAAGTCAATTTTTACCAAATCAGTGTTTTTTTATTTCGAAAAAGTCCTCAAATCAGCTTCTACACAAAAACGTAAATGTTAAACTTTTAATTTACCACTATAAAAATATTTAACTAATTTAAGCTATAAAAATTTCCCTAAATCAAGCCTTTTTTTTAAAAAAGGTTCCCTATTTGCAAAAAAGAGAAAATACAAAAAGAAATAATTTAATGAACTTGCGAACCGACATTTTTATTGTGATCGATTGCTTTCTTGAAGAAAATAACACGAATTACGAAAATATAAATAGATATTAGAATTAGATAAATAATAAATTAGAACTCAAAACACGTGTAAACTGTAAGCGAAGAGCATGAAAATAATAATTGATAATTGATGAATTTATATTTTCGAGTCAGATCCAGTGTTGCTAGATCTCTACAGAAGTAAACTTTAATCTGAAAACGTGAAATAATTTAAAAAAAATCCCAAGCTTGTCCTTTAAAATGTGGATATTTTCTTCAAAAATTTTCCAGCTAATGCTTGTTCTTAAAATATTCACCTGAAGGTTCGAATTCCACAAACTGGAGATAAAATCCCCAGTCTGAGAAATATAAGAAATAAAGCTGTCAAAAACTTCTAAAACGGAAATAATGTATTACATTAAAACAAAAAATATACTGGTATCCTACTACCAATATTTGCTGTGAAATAGTTATTAAAGATGCATTTTATTAAAATACCAGTATTCGTCATATAAATGCAGCATTTTAATGCTAAATTAATTCACATAACATAACATTTCAAATCTATGTGTCTAGGGATTTGCAAATTTTGCAAAGTTAAAAAAAACAAATTCGCATTTGTTATAAAATATTCTCTTAAACGTATATTGATGAACGTATTAATGAACGCATATTTGTCTAATAATATCAGACAGCTGGTTAATCAATTTAATATATGCTCCTGAATGTTAATTTAGAAAATATATTTAAAATATGAAACCATTAAAATGGATCACAGTTAATTAATTACTAAAATAGGTGTAAAAAATAAAAGGTTCTAAAACATTAAAACCATTTCAAGATGTTAAAAACATCCATCGGAGTCCCGAGCGCTTTCAACCAGAAAACCTGGCCATCATCAGAGGGTGTAAATGAGAAAAAAATTCTGTAACGTCCGGAAAGTAGAAGCTCAATATAGAAAGAGCTCTTGATGGGAGCATGTACGGCGCTTGCGCGTGTTGCTTGCTGCCTTATTACTTGGCGATTTGCGGAAGTCTTCGCCAAAGAGCTGAAGAGCGAAAAGCTCTAACCAAACTTTTCTCTCTGCTGATTGTAAGGGTGAGCGCAATAACGTCAAAATAGGTTGAGAAAAAAGAAAAAAAAAAAGAGAATAAATTTGTATTATCACGTTTGCTTCATGAATACGTTTAAATCAACATTAATTATATTACTTAATATAATATTTTATTTTCACCCACATAATTTGAAACAAGAGCAGTAACATAATTTGCAAGTGTAAATGTTAATGTACATTAACAGTTATAACATGTTACTCATTCAAAGCAATACAATAATTGTATACAAAATTAATTAATATAGCTTTTAATATAATGTTTTTATTTCATTAAAACTTTACAGACAGTAATTATTAAATACCGTGTATAATTATTTGTAACTGAATATAACTTTTAATATAATGTTTTTATTTCATTAAAACTTTACAGACAGTAATTATTAAATACCGTATATAATTATTTGTGACTGAATATAGCTTTTAATATAATGTTTTTATTTCATTAAAACTTTATAGAAGACAGTAATTATTAAATACCGTATACAACTATTTATAACTGAATATTTCTTAAGTGAAATTTTTTTACTACTATACTATAATATTATAATGTTTTAATAAACTCTACTTTGTTTTTTCATAACTCAAAATAATGATAATAATAATAATAAACTAAGCTCATAAATACATATTTATAAATTTATGAGCTTAGTTTATTATTATTATTATTATTATTATTATTATTATTATTATTATTATTTTGAGTTATGAAAAAACAAAGTAGAGTTCATTTTTATACAGTGTAGTATATTTAGTGTAATGAAATTACACTATCCGTGTTTACCTCAATATGGACAAAAATTAAATTTTTTTCACAGAAAAGATGAATTTTTTTGCTTGATTAATGAACAGTAATTCACAGATCAACTTACAGTGATCGGACAATCATGATTGTTACAACATTTTTATCCTTAGATTATAAGGAAGAATACGGCACTATTGTATACAACCCAATATATGGTAATTTTTGCAGTGTGAAGTGGAGATGTTCCCAAATCGTAACATATACTCTAAAATTTAAATATCCACATTTCTCTTCAACAATATTGTTTAGCATACATTCTATATATAAGTGACAATTAGCTTTTATTATTTAAATGTGAATAATGTAACAAACTTTAAATATTAATAAGTACTTAAAGTAGTAATGCAATATTTTATTTCATTAGATTACTACTTTCAGTAGATTAGTTGTGTTCATTGATTTTATCATTTATATTTAGAAATTAAATTACTTTTAAATTACATAAAAGTTACTCTCGTATTCTGTAATATTGTGATATTAGAAATTTTTTCAACCATATCTCCTTCCATTTCTGTTTGTTTGCTTGCTTATTTTATTTATTATTTTTAACTTAATACTCAAAAATTAAATTAGTTTTAAAGCAAATAAAATATACTCATTTTTTTGAAGATAAAATAAAAAAAAATTGAATGAAGGTGAATATCTTATATGATAAAGTAATATTCAAAATGATTTTGTTCGTACAAATATTATTTTTATTCCTGAATATTTTTTTATGTGCAAAATTTTTCATGATTCAGCCAAAAGTCATTTTCAGCATTTCATTTTGGAAAAATAAGTATTAGATATACATAGAGTACACCTTAGAGACCTTAGATATGCATAGAGTATACCTTATTAAATACTGTAGGATCTATTACATAAAGTAAGTCCACCTTTTCATGCCAAGCGTATAATTGGCTTTAAACATCCGTTTTGTCAAAAATTTCTGAAGATTCCTCGCAGCCTCAATAAAGTTCACTGGATAAATAATTTGCAAGATTTTTAAAATTGCAATATTTTATTTTAGGAATAGTTGTTACTTTTACCCTGATGAAAGAAAGAAAGAAAAATTATACTTTGTCTGCATTTCTGAAATCTAAAAAACAGGGCACTCATAAAAAATATCCCTGTATATCTGATAAAAAATATACATATATAAACTGAAATACTACACAATCAATGGTACTTTTATGTTAGCCGGGCGCCAATGATATATACAAATATATGTATATATATACATATACATATATATAAATTTGTATCTATATCTATGTATATATATGTATGTATATATATATCACTGGCACCCGGCTAACATAAAAGTACCCAATTAATATCACGACACAAACAGACATATACTGGAATAGATATAAAACTTACTGCAACTTTTTATTTATTTTTTATTTTTATTTATTTATTTATTTATTTATTTATTTATTTATTTGCTTGTTAATCAACATTTTTGTAATGAAATAAAAGATGCCAGGTTTTTTAAAAAGTGTATTTGCTCTAAATCATAATTTGTACTGAACAACCATCCCTAATATGTCAAACACAAATTACAAATATAAAATTCTTCTCCACAAGCTCCATTCTTACAATAAACTTGCATTATTCTAATCTAACTTTTCAACAGCTCTCTTTTAAATATGTTTTATTGTAGTGCATAATATTTTTTCTCCCTTAAAACTTTAAATAAGACAAAAATGCTCAAGGATAAATTCAGGAGGCGGCCCTGGTGTGCGCGTGGGGAGGGGGGGGGGCGCAACCTCCCCGGAAGAGTTTTAATTTGATGCTTATTAATGGTGTTGAAGTGCAAATTCTCCACATGCACCACCACCACCAAAGTTAGAACTTTAACCCCACCCCCTATGGAGAAGAATGCCTGAATTAAACACTGAAAATATACACTTTTTTTTCTACACGAAACACTTATTTTCCTCTCATTGGTAGAGTAGGAATCAATGCTTCCTTTTTCTTTCTCTTTTCGTGTTCAGTGGGAGCCAATTCTACCATATGCTTATTTTCTATACAAATATTAAATTCAGTTAGCCAAACAAGCGATAAACTGCTTAATACAGCAACCCTATTCATGCGCTGCAGCTTCTCAGAAGGAGCCCTTTCTATATTGAGAAGCTAGTCGTCCGGAATGTAAGCTGTTTAAATAGTAGAAGGCGAAACCACATATGGAGAAGGGGGGGGGGAGGGGGATGGACTAGTCTACTGAGCGAGGTGGGTTATCCAACCCAAATTTACCATCCACATCAAGTAGATTATACCAGATTTTTGGCACGTTGTATGACAACATATCATTACACGACCTTCCACCACTTGTCAGGATTTCTACTGACTCCTTTACAATACATGCATTATAATCGTTCATTTGCGCGATAATCTTTACTTTACTAAAATAGATATCAATTTCTGTTTTTAAATTTAACCGTGAAAGTGCAGTAGATGGCTTTTCCTTTTCTCTGTCTGATTTATGCTCCTTTATGCGGTCACGTAATTTCCTAGTTGTCATACCTATGTATGTAAACACTTCATTTTTATTTTTACATTTAAATGGGATGATATATATTCCTGCTTTTTCATTCATATTTATGGGGTCAATTTTTCTGTGTACTAGATTTTGTAATTTTGTTGGAGGTTTGGCGATTAATGTTATGTCATATTTCTTTAAAGCATATCGGACTCTTTCATAAAGTTGGGGGATATAATCTATACTACAAAACCTTGAAACTTGTGTTTTATTCCTGGCCATTATTTTACCGTTATTAAAGTCATAAATTAATTTGTTAATAAATTTCATTGAATACCCATTCTGGGTTGCAATTTCCTTAATTGTGCAATTTCCTTAATTAAACACAATTAAGGAAATTGCAACCCAGAATGGGTATTCAATGAAATTTATTAACAAAGTAATTTATGACTTTAATAACGGTAAAATAATGGCCAGGAATAAAACACAAGTTTCAAGGTTTTGTAGTATAGATTATATGCCCCAACTTTATGAAAGAGTCCGATATGCTTTAAAGAAATATGACATAACATTAATCGCCAAACCTCCAACAAAATTACAAAATCTAGTACACAGAAAAATTGACCCCATAAATATGAATGAAAAAGCAGGAATATATATCATCCCATTTAAATGTAAAAATAAAAATGAAGTGTTTACATACATAGGTATGACAACTAGGAAATTACGTGACCGCATAAAGGAGCATAAATCAGACAGAGAAAAGGGAAAGCCATCTACTGCACTTTCACGGTTAAATTTAAAAACAGAAATTGATATCTATTTTAGTAAAGTAAAGATTATCGCGCAAATGAACGATTATAATACATGTATTGTAAGGGAGTCAGTAGAAATCCTGACAAGTGGTGGAAGGTCGTGTAATGATATGTTGTCATACAACGTGCCAAAAATCTGGTCTCCCCCCCCCCTTCTCCATATGTGGTTTCGCTTTCTAATATTTAAACAGCTTACATTCCGGACGTTACAGAATTTTTTTCTCATTTACACCCTCTGATGATTGCCAGGTTTTCTGGTTGAAAGCGCTCGGGACTCCGATGGATGTTTTTAACATCTTGAAATGGTTTTAATGTTTTAGAACCTTTTATTTTTTACACCTATTTTAGTAATTAATTAACTGTGATCCATTTTAATGGTTTCATATTTTAAATCTTAAACAAAGGTGAATTTTGTTCCAATTTTAGAATATTTTTCTATTTATTAGAAAAAAAAATATATTTTCAATAAATTTATTAACAGTAAGGCGCTGTTGTCGTGGGGGAAATTCTTAAACCAACTGATAAATTAATTTTTCTCAATTTGTTTTCATTTTAAAGTCACCGAAATTTGTCATTTGTTCATTAAATGCGCCAATAATTCTTTTTCACCAAATTTTCATAACTGATATTATACAATTAAAAATTAATTTTTTGAGAATTTTGCATTTATCCCATGTATTTGGTAAATGCGAAAATGTCAAACCTCCACTTTATTAACATTAACGTGGTGTTGTCCTGTGGGAAACTCTTAAACCAATCAATAAATTAATTCTCCTCATATTTTTATTTGAAAGTCACCGAAATTTGTCATTTTTTCTTTAAATGCCCCAATAAATCCTTTTCACCAAATTTTCATAACTGATTTTTTTACAATTACTAATTATTTTTTGTAAATTTTGAATTTATCTCATGAATTCCGTAAATTCGAAAATGACAAACCTCCACTTATGTATAGTAAATTGTCTAGTAATGTCCTTTTTTATAACATAAGCTTCAAAATGAGATGTATTTTTGAGGGGAAAACTTGTTGTTGAGTCTAAATTTCCTAAAATTAAAATTTATTTTTAAATTTTTCGAAAATTTTGAAAAATGTATAAAAATGCCCCCGAAAATAACCATTACTATAGAAAATAAACATGGTCCCAAGAATAAATTCAATATAAAAAATATCTTATGTATTCTGAACATCACACTTTTGACAAATGTTGCGTATTATTACGGGGAACTCGAGAGTGAAAAAAAAAAAGGGAAATAATACGAATTCCGAGTTATAAATTCTTTTGCAATTTTATTTATTATTTGTAAAATTTTGGAACTGGATCATCGTAATTTCTTTCAACAAGACGTTTAAGAGCATACACTGGTCACGGTAAAAAACGCTCAAGCTAATGTTAAGTCTATGGGAAGTTTCTAACGATATTTCTCGCTCGCATTTTAATATTTTTAAATTTTTTTTCTGCATAGGATAGCTGAGGGCAATCTCCAACGTTGTTAGTTTTAACTTTTTCGATTTTTGTTGCAGTTTTTTTATAAGTATATATATATATATTTTTATACATTTTTAATTTTAGAACCGGTTGAAACCGGTTCTGAAAGTGAATGTATCCTTATATAAAATAACTGGAACCAAAATTTAAAAAAATGAAAAACTAACAACGTTGGAGATTGACCTCAGCTATCCTATGCAAAAAAAAAAAAAAAAAAAAAAAATTAAAATGCGAGCGAGAAATCGCGCTAGAACCTTCCCATAGACAACATTAACTTGAGTGTTTTATCGCGTGACTGATGTAGGCTCTTAATTTATTAATATAGTATTAGAGGAAGATATAACATTGTTAGAAATTTTTCCAAAAATATAATGTTTCTTATATTAATTTTAAAGAAAAATTATGAAATACTATGAAGTTCCAGCATCAAAGCTTTTGTTTTTACCATCATTAATTTAAATAATTTTTGCAATAATCTTATTTATATGTATGACGATTTTTTTAATTATCAACCGTAGCAAGAAAAATGTGTTTTATAACATTTATTAAATGGACAAAATTAAATTTTATTTTTTGTTTTTAATTAAAGAATCTTACGAAATGTCTTTATCATATATATATTTATCTTAAATAAAAAAAAAAAGCTTTCAAAAAACAAACAACGCAAGGAAATTAATTTCAAATTATTTATTTGCTTTTAGATTAATATACTATGTTTTTCGAATAAAGAAATTACATCCGTTAATTTTTTTCTGCATGAAATATTTCGAAGGTTTATTCATGACGCTCATTTACTAAATAAAAAAAAAAACATAAATTATTACAGAATTTTTCTCTAAAGACAAGACAGCAGTTACACGATAATGGAAAAAGAAAGAGAAAAATTGATGATTTTTCTTATTAGAAAATCACATATTATCAAGCATTAAAACAGTAAATGTGATACAAAATATTTTCAAAATTAATGAATTCATAAACTTTATTTGATTGTTCTATAAAATTAATCTTTACGGAGCAAAAAGAATTGCTATTTACTGAGAAAAGCAAAAGGTAAATTAGCAAATATATCCGAGGCTGAAAGTATAAAAATAAACGGTTGATAAACGCATTGAAGAACTTTAGGGATGCAGCAAATGAGCTCTTAAAAAACTGATTAACTAATTCGCCTTCGATTTGAAATGCTTATGTGTTACTACCTTTTGCGAATGAAAGCAAAATTTTTCTCAGAACAAAATTAGAAATAATACAATAAAAAATTTAAATTTTGATGGAGAATAAAACAATGTGTTCATTTAAGAGATCACAGAGATATATATAAGTTATAAGATGAAGGAAAGTTGGTATCTCATTTAGGTAATCTTTTTAAACTGCTTTAATGCGATTCGCATATTTTCCTAAAGTAGTACACTGTAAAAAATTTGGTCAAAAATTACGGTACATATACTGGCAACTTTGTGACCAGTATATATACCGTAATTTAACTGGACGGTATATGTACCGTAAAATATTTAAAGTATATGTACCGGCTGCACTCCTCCCTCTCCTCGGGCCTGCACGCATTACGTAACAAGAACAAGAGCATCACTTCAGGGGTTGCCGTACACCGAGGAGGAGCTACCAGCTTTTTCCTTACTGAAAAATAATTATTTTGCGGTATAAATAGTGAATTTTTACTGAAAAACAATCATTTTATGGTATAAATACCGTTTATAATCGAAATCACACATACACGGTTATTTTACGCTTAATATACCTTAGAAGTACGGTATTCATACCGTAAAGAGTAAAAACGGTACAAGTACTGTTAATTTACGGTACATCTACTGAAATTTTACGAAAATATTTTACAGTGTATGATATTTGTTGATAACTTTCGCAAGGATTGTGTCACATTTACAGTTGCTGTTTCTGTTCAAATAACCTTTTGCGTAGTTCAGGAGCAGACAAGTCACATTTAGTAATCATTCACTTTTATAAAATTAATACTATTAGCAACAAGAATAACTGCGACGTTGTGGATATTAAGAGCGAAATCGACAAAGATAGTTTTTTTAAACATGAAATGGAGCAGTGTGGTGGTTGATGAAATCTCTTACAAGGTCTAGTTGACCTGTAATATTCTGAAATTGGCTTTATAAAACAAACTGATGGATTGACAATGATGATAGATGCGTATATTTAAACTGTGGATTCTCGAAAATGTGTGTGTTGCGAGTTCGTTCTTAATACACAACTTGCCACAACTTTCACAAGTTTGACCAAGTGTTGCTGTACTTTAATAGCCCGAAATCTGGTAAGTCATGTGTTTTTCCGGTAAATCCTATCATTATGCGAGCTGGTAAAAGCCCGAAATATGGTTCTACCCTCTATCATTTCGGGCTTCTACTAAAACATTTCGGTAAATTCTAGTATTTACCGATTTCTTTTGGTAGATGTTCGAAATGATTGATATAGTATTCCGCTTATGATTCGGGAAATGCTTGAATAGTATTATGCATTAAACCTTATGCTGATATCTGTTATATTCAAATAAACATTTTATTATCTGTATTTATTTAAAAATAATATGAGTTGAATAGGAAATTAAAACAACTATATTCTACTCTATATTTATACTCTATATTTTCGAAATTAAAGTTATAGTAATTTGTTTAATGATATTAAATTTAAAAGAAGCCTAGAATAACATTAAAATTAACTTTTACTACATTTAACTAATGCATTAAAAGAAAACGTTCATGAAATTAATAAAATTTATTATTCAGAATATTCTCCAACATTATCAAATCGTAATTGAACTCATGTGCTAAAGCCTGATTGACTATTGTGGCATTCTGGATTACAAAGTACATTGACTGATCTGTACAAAGACATGTATGGAATACACTTCTTTGAGCAATTGCATTTTCTTTGTTTCTTATCCCTAACTAAACAACACCACTGTCTATATTTACCAATTTACGTGCATTTTCCCCTCTGTACTTATTTCTTTGATGTTTAAATTTTCTTTGCAATAGATAAACGGGTTTCTTGTTTACGACGCTTTTAGTTTGCCCAACTTAGTAACAAGTACATAAAATTCATCGTCTTTAATAACTGTGATAACAAGTATTAATTTATGATCCAATTTTCTTCGTTCAATATCGGGCATTTTTTGTCAAACATTTTGTCTGAGAGTAGATATAGAAGTTTTTAGAGGACACAATTTTCATCTTCTTAGCCTGCTCTTCATGGCATTCCTTGACAACCGCTTAACCCTTTATGTACTGAATTGTGAATTCATGAAAATTTTATCTTCTAAAGCATTTTTCGTGAATTGTTGAAACTACATTAGAAGATTTCCATAATCATTTAATAAATTTTAGAGGGATTTTAGAATGATTGTAAGATTTAGGAAGATTAATTAAATTTGAATTTATAGTGATTTTGTGCAATATTTATAACCCCATTCAAATATTTCATTTTAAATATTTTACTCAGTATTTTGTAGAATTAGGAAATGTACAAATAAAATGTTCTTACAATAGAAATATAGAAATATTTCCGAATTGAAAATCCCCCCTCCCCCCCCCGCCCTCCAACGCCAAGAAAGCTGAAAAGAGGCAAAGGCAAAAGAAATCATCCTTTTAAAAATATTTTTGTTTTGTCTATCCAATAACGCTTTTGGAACAAGATAAATTAATGCATCTATAACTCATTCTAATCGATGCATTAAATGAATTTTATAACAAGTTATTTTACTGGTACTTATAAGTACCGTCAGTAGATAAAGGGTTAAAACACTTTTCGTGATGTATTTATAGTCGCAGCTGACCTCTCAGGGTTTCCACAGTACAAATCTGGATCTTTCTTTCCTATTCTGAACTTCGGTATCCGCCTCCATCGTTACGTATTTTTCTGTTTCTTTGCATTATAAGGAAAGGGCAGCTGACGTCACTGTTGGTTAAATTGCGGTTGGTTTGCAAGAAAAACCTGTTTGCCCCTTATGACTCCTACCGTACACATGACATGGGTATATTTGATTGGTCTACGTTAAAATGATATATGATATGATTGGCCTACGTCGCCCTGACGATTCCTGCAGTGATAGTTACGACGAAAATGTAGTGGTAGATTGGTTGATGGAAGTGTTTGTTTGTAAACATGCCCTTTCCTTATTATTATTTTGCAGTTCCAAATTAATAGATCATCCTTGGTCAGTGCCTTCGTCTTCTATATTACCTCTGAAATCATTATATTTATAACTTTTACTAAGCCCTTCTTCGTACTTATGTTATAAGTTAAATTTCACGGAAAAATTGAGTAAGCTATTCCCGTTATGTAGGAACCCAAACATATTTTTTAGGTGAACGTTTGATTCCTTAATGCTGCCTATGCTCGGTTTTATGTTCTTCTGCCCACTTTATTGCATTATTAGTTTCCATCCATATTGTCAATATGTTCTTAACATCTTGGTTCGCCCGTACGACAAAATCTTGTGACTGACCATGTTTCTGTTTACTGTGAACTATTTTATATCATTCCAGATTTCACATAAACTTTTTTGATTTGGTTGCGAAATTCACCCATGTTGTCCGAAAGAACACTGTTTGACGCTACATAACTTGTAAAATTATCCAAAAAAGTAACATCCTACCCCATCAGCTCATTTACTGTGCAAAGATCAGAGGAAGAAGAATTTTCTATGATGAATTTGATATACTAAAAATAAATTTCATATCACAACCAGCATTGCACTGTATATCTATTAGGTCGACTTGGCATGGAGAATTCATTTTAGTATATAAAAATGGCTTCACTACAATTCTGTTTTCAAAGATTCTATTTTTTTTCCTGATTTGGTTCAGATAGTCTCAAATACGTAGCAACCGATTTTCCAGTCACGTTCTTGTACTTACGATACATGATTCATATTTTTAATCATCCAGGTTCTTCCACCATGGCCTGTTTGGCAACACACATTACAGCATCGAGTATGACATTAAACAGTTAGCCAAAAGTGACATAGTACGGAATTTTTGTTTTTCTACAGATAATGACGCTTTAAGTTTGTCTACCCTATTTTTATAATATCATTGCGTTTTAACCTTCTAAAATGAACTATTTGTTTTTTCTTTACATGTTTAGCTTATTTTACTTTATTTATTAAAGAATTCCATCCTTCAGTAGTTAAATAAAAGTTATCATCCTCATTATTTACTGATTCGCACAAAATATCACGAAACTTTTTTCTACATAATAACATTAGTTTTTTTTTCAACGAAATATGAAAACGCTAAAAATATTACCAAGCTAGTATGCTGTGGCCAACACAAAACTTTTTTTTTATATTATTCTAATATATATATTAATCTATATAATAATGTAAATAGCATTGTTACACAACAACAATTACGAAGTATATTGCATTTCTTTAAATTTAACTCGGAGAACAGTGATCCGTAAATAACAAAAGGCACAATTCAACAGCGCCCCATTTGTGTATTCAAATACAATATTTGAGCAACATATATACTTTAATTAATAATTTCAAATATAAAATTCGATGTGTTTTTATCCTTATAGAAACTGAGATTCCACTATAAAATTGGAGCGTCTCCTCTTAGAAAAACAAAGTCAAAATTTAATCAACATGCTTTTTAATACGTATATATCCAATATATTAAATATGATGAAAATCCATCCCATAAATGCCGAGATATAATTATCATGTGTGAAACACACAGCACAAAAGAAATATTGGGCTATATAAACCGAAACCTAATCAGTGCCTGCTTATATCAAAGTCTAACTTAATATGAAGTTCGATGAAATTTCATCCTTTAGATGACGAGATATAGCTATCACGGAAATAACGAAAAACACAGCATAGCAAGCTACATGTCTGCACCTAAACCTAATATCAGCACCAATTTATGTCAAGGTCTAACTGAATATGAAGTTTGATTAAATTTCGTTCTTTAGTTCTCGAGACAGAATGGTCACAAAATTTGTGTCACACAGAAACAGGCAGATATTTTTCAAAAATAGTCAAATCGTTTTCAGGATATCCAAAACGTGTAAATCCATAAAAAATGGAAGTAAACTTTTTTCACGATTCCGGCACTTTCTTCTTATATATGTAGAACTGTGTAAAAACACAAAGTTATTTTAGATCGTAACCGCTCACACCTGCCCAAACTTGTCTGAAGTTAAGCTGCAACTGACGTGAACAGATGGGAGTCACGAGGGAAGGTGTACCCGCAGGTAAGTGGGGACGTTCACCCCTAATTTCCAACATTTACTAAACGAAGTCGGTACATTTTAGCCGAAATGGCTTGGCAAAAGCGCGATAGAAGCATAATTCGGGATTTTACCAACTCACTTTGGTAAATTCTGGGATTTACCAGACTTCGGCATTTTACAATAACATTGCTGAAACTACTGTGAAACTGCCATGTTTTTGCAACAATTCTCTAACATATAAAAGATCCTTTATCGGAAGGTCACAGTCAGGTAATCGACCCCAGCAAACATCAATTCGGAAAAAAGATACTGTAACCGACACCAGCCCGGCTAAGAAAAAGTCATAGGATAAGCGGGACATTTTCAAACATTCTGTGAATTTTTAATTTTGTTAATATTATTGACAGTGTATTTCCTTTTACAGTTGTTACTTGTACACATTACAGATTATGTCCTTTGAACCAATATCCATTTACAATTTTCATATAATCTGTTTTTATACAGTTTCTTTGAGATGTTGAAATAGAATAGGGATAAGGGAAGTAATTTCATAGAATATGACATACAACTATTCATAAACTCAATCTTACTAGGAAAATACGCTATTACACACTGCAGTTTTAAAAGTCATGTAAATAAGTAACTTAATTTTCATCGAGATTACCTAACTTTGAGTGAAATTTGATAACACTTTGAGAGGTACTGAATTGGCCGTTATTTACGTCCAAATAGCTCTATACCAAACACTTCCTTTTTTGGAATGTGCCTGACAGTGTTTATAGAATAATTCAGCAAATTATTGTCCACGTCTAACATTTCAAACAAAGCAATGCGTATGATGAAGATCATATACATATTTTCAGTATTATTTAAAATTTATAGTTCCCTTATGTTTCCTAAAGATTAATTAAATTTTTATTTAAACCCTTTCTATTTTAAAGATTAAAAGCAATTATATTTCATCAAATACATTAGCGTTTCTTTTCTATCATTTTTATGTCTGGCTTCTAACCACAAAAATGATCTTCCTTTTCTGCAAAAATGCAGCTGCAAAATTATTCAATATGTACGTTAGATATTTTCATTATTATCCTTTCAAACTTTGCTTTCTGTCTGGAAAACTTAATGATAAATTCAAAACGTTTTTACATTTACGCTTTGGACCAAGCAGAATATTAACTTCCTGGTTTCAATGTAAATGCTGTCTTTAATTAATTCCCAACTGCCAAAATTCTATATGCTCATCAAATAATTCATATACAGAAAGCCACATTTGACTTTTTCTCATAACATTAATTGGGTTGCTGCTCAAAAATTACGAAAATAGCAATAAGTAGCCAGGCATGGCACTCCATTGATTCATTTCCCCCCTGTAAATTAATATGCCACATGCCTAACTGTCCGAAATTCTTTCTGGCGAAAAATGTGCAATACACATGTATATTTGGTGTGGAAAAAAAAGCATCGGCGAATGTATTGTAAAAATTAGAGCAGATCCTTTTTATCTCGGGTACGGAGAAGATCTAAACTTTCATGATGTTCTGAGTGCCGAGGGGGCCACCTCAAACTTTCACCTCTCTTTCTCTTAGAATAAAAACATTCCATGGAAATCATCTGTTTATTTATTATTCTTGCCATGCATCTTTACACGGGAGGAGAACTATGGGTTATCTGCTAAAAAAAAAGACGCAAAGTTATTATGCTTATTTCCTTCCGAAACGGCCAGAAGACACTTGGACTCGAAACATCGCCATAATGCGATTCTGAATAAAGTACCTTTACAATACCTTCATTATTGGTAAAAGAATAAACAAAAATCCGAGTTTTGTTTAGAATGAAACACGCTGTAGTTTTGGCTGAATGAGTGATTAGCAACTCTACGTTCTATGACCAAAATTGTTTGATTTACTCTTTTCAATTTCCAGAATTTACGGATATCCTGAATAATTATTTACCTTCAAAAACGGTTTTAAATACCAGTATATTTTATAGAAAAACTTCAAAAACAGTTTTAGAGCATCATTCACTTTCTTTACATTTTTTATATCACGATACTACACTGATGTTTTTATGATTACGTTTTTACTAGGCATGTAAAATTTTATTAAGAGAAAATGATTTTTCTAGATCAGTGGTATTCACTACATTTTGTGAGAAATATTCTCACATCATTATTTGAAAAATGTAATATTTGCCTTATTTAATCTTTCTACCCTGGATGGGTAGGACCTTTTTCTATAATTTAATTCACTCGATTCGAACCAGAATTTTTTTCAAAAGCAAGTTAAATAAAAACCACAGAGTACTAAGTTAAACAAATATTTTAAATAGCTTCAAATAAACATTCTGGTGTGAAATGTTTTATCAAGGTTGAGTAAAATTTCGACAGTGTAGGAAGGGTAATGGTGAAAATCTGCAATTAAATAAGGTGCAAATTTATATTAAAGAAAAAGTAGTAACTTTGAGGCTCGCGGACCACGTGCAACAAGTATACCTGTTCTAGATGATAAATTTGTTTTGATATGGTACGTACTTGTCATTTTTGTCATATTTTATTCATAATACTAAGGATTGGAGAAAAATGTTTTTAGCTGTGATAGATATTTCTAGGTAAAGAATGTTTTGTTTGAAATTCAACATAAAATATTTAAGAATTCTAAATCCACGTGTATTAAATTGGATTTTTCAATTCCCTGTAGTCTACTTAGCTTGGCGCATTTTTATTTGGAAGTTATAAATTTAATATTTCCCTGGATGTCTGAAAAATGTTTAAAGGGCGATTTATGAGAAAGAGTAAGTAGTCGAAAGAAATTTCATCTTACCAATGAATAATACATAGCATGCCATTTCAAATACAAATTTTCCTGCGTAGATAAGTTTATTTGTTGAAATTGACATTAAGCAGGTGATCAAAATTTCTTTTCCGTGTCTGTAAAAAAGAGTCTGTGAGTTGCGGCTGTAAAAAAGAAGCTTTCGTCTTTAATTCAACAAATGATTGCAACGTTTTTATTTAATGTCTGTTCACTTTCATTTTAATTAACATTCAATAAAAATATTAAATTTTGTATTTTTATTTACAGATCAACTTTGGAATCTACATTTTATGTAAAAATTATTATCTCTGAAATTTATCATAAAAAATTCAAGAAAACGTAAGTTTAGGCCTAATATTTTTCACAGCCTAAGAGGCACATCTCAAACGAGGAGCCAAGTCTTTAGACCATAGACGTCTTTCGCGGTACCTTTTATTACGGTTTAAGAAAAAATTACAATTTTTAGCTGGAGCTGAACCCGCTGTAAACTCGACAGGGGGTGGGGTGACAAATATTATGTTCATAGGCCAGAAACAACAGGAATTTACAGAACAAAAAGTCTGGCTGCCGGAGAACAGATCTTCCTTCCGATACGGAGTAGCTAAGCATCAAGGTTATTGACGTTATAGCGTTGGGTTGGGTTGGGTTGATTATTGACGGCCAATTATCTACACTTGGGATATAGGCCCGGGGGGAGTGTCCTTCGTGGGGGTCTTTCTAAGGGAACCTAACCCGTATTTACGCATGGTTAAATCCACGGCTCGAAGAAAACCACGAAAACTCTGAACGATTAGACCGACGGGCGCGATTGGGATCGAACCCAGCACCTCCCGTCTACCAGCTTCGAGAGCAGAACCTCTCAGCCACATTGACGTTATAGCACCTGGTACTTAGACAGCAGGTGAGCACTAGGGTTGCGCGTCAGAGACATGCTTTCTCGCGACAAAGAGCGCTGTGCCACCTTCCGCGGAAGTCATACTCCGACAAGGGCCAATACCATACGAGGAAATGTCAGTTGCGGTGGGAAAACTAGATTTTCAGGTTCAAGATTTGTGCTAGGTTTGACGGATATACTTGAGTTTATTTAAAAGTTTGGGTCTTGAAAAAATGTTATGTGGCCATCACTTAGGGAGAGTTGCTGGATTTTTAATGTGCCAGTGTGCAGTGAGTGGGTAGGCGTGATAGGCGTGGGTGGGAGTTCCTAATTCGTCTCACTCACATGAACATGCGCACTTAAATTTGTGGTGGTATGATTTGAAGGACCGTGGCCTGTAGGAAGATCGCGGTGTATGGTGTAAGGTGATACACGTTGAGTGTATCTGAGGGGGTTAGATTAAATGTGCGCCATGCGTTTTCAGTGAGTTCGCAGTAGTCCTGCCACTCGGAGATGATCCTAGATTTCAGGACCTTCTGTATGAAAGACTGGGGCACTGGGAGGTGGTGATCAATGTTTGTATGCTTGGTGGCTAGTTTTCCTAGTCCGTCCGCACACTCGTTACTGTGCGATGAGACGTAGCCGAGATGAGTTTTGCACAGAAGGTTGAGTTTTAATTTGATCTTTAGTACGAGTGGGTTGGTTGTTCTGGGTACGTGTATGACCTGCAGTCCAGACAGGTTATCGCTGAAGATGAGGACCATTGCTAACGGTTTGCCCTCTAGCCAATCTAGGGCGGAAAAGATTGGATATAGCTCTTCCTAGAAGACAGAATTGTCATCTCCGAGCCTGCAAGTTCACTGATGGGACACACTTTACTTCCTTCCTTGACGCAGAAATCTGCCGCCACGAAGGTTTCAGTGCTCGACCCATCAGTGAAAATGATGAGACTTGCGGCAGAGGTTTAGCTGTTCCGTTGTATATCTACTTTAAAATGCGATGTCTCCTCCGCAGGGGGAATCTATCGGGCATGGTCTTTGTGTTGGAAGATTGAGTTATGAAAAATAGTGTTAGTAATACTATCCTGTTTAAGTTGGAGGATTGATGTTTTAATATGTTAATATTTTATTGGGATTGCTATTGGGAGAATGCCAGTTTGTATATTAAATGCATCTGTGGGGATAGTGCTGTGAGGTTCGTAACAGGAAGATCCTTTGTATCGAGGTTAATTTGGTTAAGGCCTGTTTTGTCAACTTACCCCCCCCCTCCCCATATGCTTGCACAGTAAGTTATTATGTGTTATAGTTAAGTACCAGGTTTTTAAAATTTTGTTTTTGACACCCTCCCCCCCCCCCCACGCGTAGACATTAATTTAAGTGATTTGTTGTGGTGTGACATGAGTTTAAGTCTTAAATTGTTAAGATGTGATAACAAATTAAGGCTAGAGTCTGTAGTTATACCCAAAATCTTTATTTCTTGTACAAAGTTTAGGCTAGACTATATTTCCAATCAATTGCTACCAGTATCTTGTTTACATCTGTAGCCAGAAAGGGAGTATTTTTTGTTTAATTCTATTTTCCTAAAGTGTGCATTATTTTTAACATTGAAAATAATAAAACATCGATAAAATCGTCAGAAGATGCAAATTTCAAAGTTATTTTAAGCATTTGTAGTCGATAATGTCTAAATTTGCATTCTAAGTCTAGTGAAACACACTCCGAGAAATATCTTTTAAATATTAACATTTGTTTTATCAATTCTATTTGTGATATTTAAACGTAATACAAAGCTTCTGTACAATAAATAATGCGGAATAAGGCACTGATACCATTTAAAACCTTCAGTTATGATATAGCAATTTTTAGTGAAATTCCTCAAAGATTTGATCAAACGTCTTAAGAAATATAGTAAGTACCTAAAACGTTTTACAATTTGAAGCTAAAATATTAACGAAAACATGAAAAGCAACATTTTAATAAAATTTATTTCTTACTGTTGCTAAAATCGACATGCATTTTGGGATTAATTTTGTGAAACACAGGCTTAAGATAATTCGGAGTTTAATTATAATGCTTTTGGGAAAAGAACATTAGAGAAAACCACTTGGGAGATGTCTGTTTCACTCCGTTGTCTATAACAGCAGTAATATGTTGATATCGCAGTCGATAAGACAGTAGTTGTGTCTTTTACAGAAGTAATATCTTGATATTGTAGTCAATAAGACAGCCGTTACATCGAGCTGCTGTTAAATTTTAAAGTTGATATAAAAAAATATTTTTGAAGAAATACTGCTAACTATTTGTCTGAAATCTTTTTGAAAGTTTCATTTTTAAATAGCGATATTAAAGATTTAATACTAATTTATACTAAAAAATTATTAAAAAAAATATTAAAAAAACTAATTTATTTAAAACTAATTTGTTCATTTAATACTAATACAAATTCAGTTTACATTGTCGCGAATCCAATTGAATTAAACGTATTCTTGGCTCCTACTAACAGGCGATGTTTGCATAAATGTATCTTTCTAAGCTGTGTGAGAAATATGTTTTTGTTTTTGTAGATGTAAATTTCTAAGCTGTGTGAGCAAGATGTTTTTTGTTTCTGTAACTGTATTTTTCCAAGCTGTGTGAAAAAATGTTGTTGTTGTAGAAATAGTTTTGTAGAATGTTTTGTCGGCACGGAAGTGAGATAATAAAAAGATATTCGTTATGTTTTTTAAAAGGAATGTTTTTCACGTATTAAAGTATTATTTTCTATTGTTTTAAAAATGACGAAAGTATTAAAACGGGTAGTTTTAAGCTATCGAAAGTCGCTATGTATGTATTTGCGACAATTTGGCGCCCGAACAGAAGGACATAGGAAGTAATATTTTTTAAGTGGAAAACTGTTCAAGTATGGATGCGTTAAAAATAAAAAGAACACCCCTTAGAAGCGCATTTACGAAGACTTTAAATGCTTTAAACGAAGCTATTAACCAGTCAAGCCCAGATGTTAATCTAATAGAAGAGCTTTTAGATCAATTAGTAGACAAAGCATCAAGATTACGTTCCACAGATGACGAAATATTAAATTTTATGTTGGCGAATGGGTCTCCAGAAAAAGATTATGTAAAAGAGTTCGAGGCATGCGAGGAATACCATGAAAAATTAATAACAGTGAAGCAAAGTGTAAGACATTTTTTTGTTAAGCCTACCGTCGAACATCAGCCTCTTTTATCTAATTCGATAGAAAACGAAAGAATGGGATCCCGCACCCTTAGATTACCTGCAATTAGTTTGCAGCCGTTTGATGGGGACTCAAGATCGTGGCTAACATTTTGGAATACCTTCAAGAAAATTCACGAAGACACTGTGTTAGACGATCACTCGAAGTTCGTATATCTGATGCAAGCAATTACTCCGAAATCGAAAGCGTCTCAAATTGTGAAAAGTTATCCTATATCGGCTGAAAATTATGCTAAAGTAATTCAACATCTTAAAGAAAGATTCGGAAGAGAAGACACTCTGATACAAATTTATGTTCGCGATCTGCTGCAGCTGGTATTGTGTAATAATAATACATCGAAAAGAGAGTGTAATTTGTCGTCGTTATATGACAACCTAGAAACCAAACTTAGATCGTTGGAATCTCTTGGGGTCACAGAGGATAAATACGCTAGCATTTTATTCCCGTTGGTGGAATCGTGTTTACCTCATGATGTTCTCCGAATTTGGGAACGGGATCGTGAGAAGTCTGATCAAGGTAAGAGTGAATTAAATTCTATACTTAATTTCTTAAAAAATGAAGTGTTGTCTGAAGAACGTATTTTATTGGCGCGTACTAGTTTTGGTTTTGATAAATCTAAGAATTTTACTAGATTTTAAAATGTTGAATATAATTCTGTGCCAACTGCTACTGATTTATTTGTAAGTGATAAATCTAAGGATAAACATTTAATTAAGAAATATGAGGAAACATGTATATTTTGTGACAAGTGTCACTTATCAGAAAAATGTTTTAAAGCTAATTCGCTTTCTTTTGAAGATAAACGAAGTATAATTTTGAAAAAGGGGGCTTGTTTTGTCTGTCTTAAGAAAAATCATATTTCACGTCACTGTAAATCGAAGATTAAATGTTTAAATTGTGGTAAAAGGCATTTTGCTGTAATGTGTCAAAATGTTTGTAATGAAGAGAGTAATACGGCATTAGAAAGTCGTAAACATGAGTCAGGGAGTAGTGATACTGTTTTGACTACTCAAGGTTCCGACCCATCAGTGTTATTACAAACTTTGCATGTACGTGTAAAGCACGATGGCAAAGAAAAAATTGTACGGGGAGTCATAGATACGGGCTCAGAGCGTTCATATTTATCAGAAGATGTAATTAAGTATTTGAATTATAAAAGTATTGATGAAGTTAAATTAATTCATAAATTATTTGGTGGTGTTGAAACAAGTGAGACAAACCACAACAAATATAGAATTCATTTAAGTAGTATTGATAATAGTTATAAATGTGATATGCATATTTTAGATGTTCCTGTTATTTGTTCTAATATAAAAAAGGTGCCAAATGGACCTTGGTTAAAAGAATTAAATAAATATGGTATTAAGATTTCGGATGTTGAAAACAATGTATGTAAAACCGAAAACGAAATTAAATTGTTAATTGGTTCCGATGTGGCGGGAAAATTACTCACCGGAAATATTAAAGTTTTAAAAAGTGGTCCGGTTGCTGTAAAGACCCATTTGGGGTGGACTCTCATGGGGAAAATTCCAGGCATTAAATCTGAAACAAATGATTCTCTTATGGTTATTTCGTCTCTTTGGAACGTTCATTCAACGAGCTCGGATGAATGAAATTAGCGCTGCAGTTCGCAGCCATGTCCAACAAATAAGAGTGAATTATGCCAGCCAGGATTTCGTTGGGATAATGGGATAGCTCAGTAGAAAGAGATTTGGCACGGCAAGCCAAAGTACCCAGGTTCGAGTCCTGGTCCCGGCATTTTTCGCTCTGTTGGAGTAAATCTCAACTATGATACGTCAACCATTGGACATACGATTTAATTTTAATAGAATGATTTTATACGAAAATAGCGACATGCTGGCAATAAAGTTCTTTGGTCGAGAGGATTTTGGATAAAAATTTGGAGAAGTTGTCATTATTAGTCAGCTAATATTTTTTTACTTGTCTAACTCGTCAAATCGAATTCATCCATGAGAGTAACGTCAACTTGCATAGTGTCGGTTGCTACTGTTCGGACAAAAACTTTTAATCTGAGCATATGCTGTTCAGATTTTATGCTCAAAACTTCATGTTTTATCATAATCCGTTCATTTACATTTCAAACAGATTCAGAGATTATTTCATACGGATAAATAATGTTAAAATCTTTCAGCTTTTTTATAATGATTTTAGAAAATTGGATGTAAGTCATTCAAATATTCTTTGCATTACATTTTTTAAAGAGAATGTGAACTAAAAATCATAAATCGATTTATTCAAACAAAACAAAATTACACATATTTGTTCACCATTTCGGATATCAAACGATATCTCATTATTTACCTTTTTGTTTTCTCTTTTATTCCCCACAAAAATAGAGTATTTTAGTTCCCATCTTTGTAAAAAGTTAATGAAAAGTTACAAAAAATAATAATAATATCGTGAAAACTAATTCAAATTTAAAAATTCTAAAAACTTTTTTGACATCCTCGCGCACATGTGAAAAATTAGTGTAAATTTCATTGTGCTGCATTGCGTATTCTAAGTGTAGTAGTTGTCAAATGCAAATAGACAGTCAGGTTTTAATATAATATATATAGATGCTGTTTCTTTTTTTCGTTTCTAATATTTTAAAACTTCATAACACACCCCTATTTTGAAAATAAACTAAATATAACACTTGTTTATTTATAATTATATGCTAAAAAATATTTTTGCATATTAAATGGTTGGAGTATCATAGTTGAGATTCAGTCCAACAGAGCGAAAAGTTCCGGAACCAAAACTCGAACCTGGGTACTTTAGCTTGCCGTGCCAACGCTCTTCCTTCTGAGCTATCCCAATGATACCCTTGCTGACATTATTCACTCTTATTACTTCTTATTAAATATTTTTGCTTTGTAGATGTGATAAATTTTTTTCTAAAGCAAAGATAAAATCTTGAACTCACAATTGCTGTACAGTTTTCTTTGTTTATTCTTAGATTGACATAAAATTCTTCAACCTGCCCTGCGAAAGATTATATTACATTCCACGTGATTTTGTCTTTAATTTAAAAATAATTGCTTCTCGTAGTATTACATTTTGACAAGTCTTTAATAAACACTGAATACTACACACTCTAATTTTAAAACATTGGAGAGGTTTCTTGTTTAAATTAATAATAATATTTAATCGCTATGAAACAGTTATTTAAATTACATTTCACATTGAAATATATATATATATATATATAGGTATTTCAACAAAGTACATATTGCAATCATATTTTAAATTGTAATTTCATGTCCGAATTGTTAATAATAATTAAAAATAAATCTCTTTGGATGTGTACATCTTATTGATTAAAGTATTCGTTACATAGAATTAAGATGTGCGTTTTGTGTCATATTGTTTAATTAAGTTGATTAGATCAAAGTATATGTCAAACAATATTTAAATGTCCTTTAAATAGGGCTATTTCATATCATTTATCTATAATAATAAAGAAAGAAATGTGTGTGTGCCTGTGTTCTGTATTCTGAAGAGACCGATGCACGCAGAGCTACAAGATTTGGCATGAAGATGCTACTATATCTGAAGTAATGCACCTCGAAAGCCGATTTAAAAAAAATTATTAGTTTTTATTAATTTAATTTTTTATGCGATTTTTAGCGTTGTTTCACGTTTTGAGGCGATTTTCCTACATTAGTAAAATGAGTCCGGTTTCAATCTTTCAGCCCAATATAATAATTTTTGTCTTCTTTTCAATAAAGTTAATTTGGAATTCGTGCAGGGATTTTTGAATGTTTCGCGAATTTGTTTAATGCTATTTTTAGAGTTTTTTCGCATTTCGCAGCGATTTTTTGACATTGGCAAAAGGAATTCACTATCAAACTTTTAACTTTATAGTAAATTTTGTCCTCTGCCATTTTTGAATTTTAGACATTTTTAATGCGATTTTCTTCTGCAATTTTCAGTTACGATTTTCAATGCGAATTTTAGCGATTTTTCGTATTTCGCGGCGTATTGTTGACATTCATGAAATAATTCCGGTTAGAATGTTTCAGTACGCTATAGTAAATTTTGTTCTCTGTGATTTTTTGTTTTTATAGTGATTTTTAATATGACTTTGAATGCGATGTATAGCATTTTTATCCGCGGCGATTTTTTAGTATTCGTAAAATGAATTCTGTTTCAAACTTTTAGCCTAACATCGTAAATTTTGTCGTTCTCTAATTTTGAAATGCGGTTTTCAAAGCGATTTTTAGTGTTTTTTTTTTTTTTTTTTTTTTTTTTTTTTTTTTTTTTTTTTTAAGTTTATGGCGATTTTATGACATTTGGAAAAGTTATTTGGTTTCAAACTTTTAGCCGTATATAGTAAACTTTTTTCTTTATGATTTTTGGGCGTTCCGAGGCCATTTTCGGGCATTCTCAAAATGAATTCTGTTTCATATTTTTAACCTAATATAGTAAATTTTGTCATGTGCTATTTTTAATTTTTAGCGATTTTTAATGTTTTTTTCGCGTTTTGCTGTGATTTTGTGACATTCTTAAACAGAATTAGGCTTGAAACTTTTAGCCTAGTATAGTAATATAGTAAAATTTTGTCCACTGTGCTTTTTGAAGTTTTTGTAAGTTAATACGATTTTCAATGCAATTTTTAACGTTTTTTCGCGTTCCGTGGTGATTTTTTGCTATTCGTAAAAGGAATGCTGTTTCAAATTTCTATCCTAATATAGTAAATTTTCAAAAATACTTAATGTTTAATAATTTTCAATAAACTTAATACCCCTGTCAATGTGATATTTAGTGCTTTACATTCCGCCAAATGATTGTTCATAAAATGGATTTGTTAGATTGAATAATTTCTTAACAATTAAAAAACTATTCTTACACATTAATTTACAACTAAAAGGAATATTACGAGTATGGGGCTTTTATTTATCAGATATTTTTTATTATTTTTGTCTTTTTGAAACATATAATAAGTGGATACTCTTTTAGACAATAGTATTATTTTTGTTCTATAATATTGATATTTTTTCCCAACTTGGAAACTTTGGTTTAACAGAAGTTTGAATAATCTACTTGAAATTCGAATTATAAATATTCTGAAATACATCAGTTGTTGCACGCCTCATAGTATTGCTTTATTAATGTATTAATATTTTAATCGATGTTTTTTTCGAATTTGCGCCCAGGCAATAATTCTTTTTCCACACACTTATAAAGAAATGGAGACGCCTTTAAAAAATGCATTGTGTTTTTTCATATTTAAGGCAGTTAAATTTAGTAAAATACAGATATTTTGTAAAATAACTTACAAGTACTGGTAACTCTTCAAATGTTTAGCAATCATATAGCTGTTAAAAATGGAAATACTTTATACTTCTACTTATGAGTCATAGTCATAAGAAATTTAGTAGTTGATGAGAAATATTTGAAATTTTAAATACATCAGTTGTTGCCAGGGCCGATGAGAGGGAGGGGGGGGGACAGGGGGCAACTGTCCAGGAGCCCGGAAGCAAAGGGGGCCAGGGCTGGATGGAACAAGTATAGAAATTTTATAATGTTCAAATATGAACTTACTAATATATTTTTTTTCCTTTACAAGCTGAAAAGCATTTCCTCGTAATGTTGTTTAGAAGGTTTTCAACAAAGCCACAGGAAACTCCCCACTGAGAGGGCTAAAAGCTGTTAAATAATTTATCCTTTTTCTTACACATAGTCCGGAACTTCCCGTCTTCCTAAAAAAGGACTGTAGTTTAGTTTTCCAGATAGCAGGCATCCATGCTTTTGCCTTGAGCCAAAAAGGTTCATCGCTGATACCTGTTATGGCATTGTCGTTATAAGGCATTGTCGTTTTATCAGGCAAAAGGTTTCGGTAATTATGTAATTGGGATTTTCTTTCTAAATTGATGGTATGTAATACTTATCTTAGGCTTATGCTTATGTTACATTTATGGTTATTCTCTATAAACGTGTGTTCTTTTTTTTTATCCTTATTTTTTATTAGCTATATTTGTTACAAAATGTAGAAAGAAGCATAAAAAAAGAAAACAACAATAAAATGTGAAAATTTTCATTTTTCTTTCGAAAATTATGGTTACATTTAAAGAAAATTACCTGAGAAATAAGTAAAAATAAAGATTTTGTGTATATACAAAATAATTATTACCATTTTCAAATTAAATTCTAATCGATATGGAATATTGCACTGAAAATTAAAAGGCCCAAAGTATATATATTCTTGAGGTCCTCTGTATTCAATATATCTTTTACGCAATCAGTTTACTCACTTATATGGAGTCTTCGATTAATATATGAAATACCAGAAATTTATTTTGTCTAAAATATCATTAGGTGAGTGACAGGACATGTACAGAGGATGATAGGGGTACAGTTGTATCGGGCACTAAGCTGAAAAGGGCCACATGAGGGGCAGATTTCGTATTATGTATATGTATATAGTACATACAGGACAGGCAGACGCCCATCTCATCTCTGTACCGGGCCTCTAATTTCTACTTGTGTTCCTAGCACGCGACCTTAAACTTAAACCATTATTATGTGAGGAAAAAAGAAAAGAAAACCCTGAAATCAGAAATAATATATTTTTATTATTTTTTTAAATATCCAACACACTTATAACAACTGCATTATATATGAGATTCACTATACACAAAATTTAAAATAATATTTAAAATCTCTCCCTTGCCTCAAGATTTCTGATCCTTTAGTCCTGTACCTACTGTACATAATGAAAAATCAAATCTTGATGGTCATGTTTGCTGCTTACATAAAAATTGTAGCATGTTATGAAAGTTGCTCCCCAATTTTTTTTAACTCACTTGACGACACGTTTTTTCTGATCCAGTTATCATATTTCTGATCGTGAAAACCAGAACCGGGCTCCATAATCATGATAACCCGGGCCCTTATTAGAAAGAAACTATACTTCCCTTTCTATCAAAAATTATATTAATGCTGAGGTATAAGTTTCTTGCACAAAATCCGAATTAATTTAGTGGAGGTGGTATTTCAATGTGAGAGCGCAGAAAAGTTCTGATATGTCCAAGTGCAGCACAGGTGGGTCAGGGTTCAGGGACTGAGCCTTCCCCATCTCTCAAAATAAGTTGAAAAGGCCACCCCTGTTGTATATTAAAGGTAAAGTTTGCAGAAAAATGTACAGTATTACAGCTTTTTCTGGTGTTTGATTCAGAGTCCAAATTTTGAAACACAATAGACTTAAAACTTTTTTCCAGAATGAAAATTAAAGACACATATTGATTTTGTGTGATAAAATTATACGTAGTTCAAAGTCTGTCGCTTAGATACAGGCTCACCTGCTTGTCTAGTGGCTCGAACGCTTGGCTACTGAAGAAGAGGTTCATGATTTGAATCCAAATCAGGCAAGGATGTGTATAATGGGTCGGATTTTACTTTAAACAGAGGTCCCAGCCTGTTTATCGCACGTGTGCTAAAGATGACCGCAGCAACCCTAACCAGCTAAGCAACTCTCCTATTCTGTGATGATTTTACTTTCATAATTATACGTAAAACTGCATATTTCCAACCCTAACAAAGAATCTTTCAACAAAATCTTTAATTTTCACAATTACATGTATATCTTTTCCATTTTGTTGCTTGGATTGGGTAAAAACCTGATAACATCTCGTGTATAACAAGAGGCTTATGCAAAGAAGATTTTGCTCAAACAATTTGTTCAAGGAATGACTAATTAAGCAAATTATTCAAAAGAGAAAAATCTGAGCCTTAGGTGCATTCGGATCTGTCTTTGCGGATCATTATCCACATTTTCAGACCGCTACGTGCGATAGATTTCCCTAGCCATTGCCAACCAAATAACAGTGTTAACACTTTAGAAAGAAATGTTTCCCAAGAGCCGTTTCCGTGTTTTTTTGCGATATCTGCATTTTTTTAAAATCTACATTCTTGCTTTTGATTATCATAAGAAAAAACTAAAAATACCAAACCATATCGACACTCATTTTCCTTTCAAATGCCGCAATCCATTTTGAAAAATACGAATACTAACCTTTTAAAAAAAATTCCTTTGCGAAACTCTTTTTCGAAAATTCCGCTTTTTCTGCGATGTTAAACATTCTGTATCGCCTTCTTAAATCAAAATACGACGAAACAAATGATACCAAACCACTTATTCATTCCTTTTACTCTCGAATGCCAAAATTAGTTAAAAAAATTATTATTATTAAGCCTTTCAAAACCGTTCGTTTTTCCAAGTCAGTTTCGCGATTTCCAATTTTTGTGCAATGTATACAAATCGGCTTCGAAAAAAAAAAAAAAAAAAAAAAAAAAAAAAAAAATACCAGACCATATCTACGTTCATGTTCGTTTCAAATTCAATCATTTAAAACTAGTCAGATGTGACAATCCCAAAACTTTATTCTATCTCATATATGTTAATACTTTAAAAAGCATAATTTTTTTTATTATGCATTTTAGAATCCAAAAATGTAGAATAGCAGCGACACCTTTTATATGATTTACACGAAAACCTAATCATCACCAGCTTATCTGAAGGTCTAACAAAATATGAAGTTTGATGAATTTCCATGCATTAATTGTTGAGATATGACTATCGCTAAAATCATGTAAATCCTGAAAAATGCAGCGTAGCAGCGCCACCTGTTGGACTATTTACACCAAAACCTAATCAACACAACTTATGTCAACGTCTAACTGAATCTGAAGTTTGATGAAAATCCGTGCATTAGTCCTTGAGACAGAGCTATTGCAGTAATCGTGAAAACCACCTGTTGGGTTATTTACACCAAAAAAGAATGAGCACCAATTTATATCAAGATCTAACTGAATCTAAAGTTTTATTAAATTCCGTGCATTAGTTCTTGAGATAAAGTGCTCACAAAATTTTTGTTTCACTGTAGACAGACACACACACACAGACAGACACACACATACACACACACACACACAGACACACACAGACACACACAGAGACAGACTCACAGACGGACTTTTTCAGTCAAAAACAGTCAACTCGTGTTCAGGACCTTCTAAAACGTATAACTCCATCGAAAACCAGAAGTAGAAAATTTTCATGAATCCAACACTTTCTTCTTGTAAAGATAGAAGAAAGTAAAAATATTAAGTTTAACCTTTTGAAAAAAAATCGTTTATGGAACTAACTTTTGCTAATTTCGGCTTTTTTGTACGATGTTTAAAAAAAATCAAGATCGGCTTCGGAAATACGAATAAAAACAAACAAACAAACAAACAAATATACCGTATCTAATACGATCCTTTTTCTTTCGTAAGCCGCAATCCGTTAAAAAAAAATATTGATATTAACTCTTTCAAAGAAAATATTTTCCGAAACTCACTCTCAAAATTTTCGTCTTTTTTTGCAATTTTTGTTCTGCATTAGGAATTTCTAATCAAAGTATGATAAACAACTCCCAAACAGTTAACGAGCGGAGCATAAATTGAGCTTTAAAAAGACGTCTTCGGTTTAAAAAAAATATTAATACTGACCCTTTAAAAAAAATTCGTTTATGAAAGTCATTTCAAGATTTTTTTTCTGATCTCTTGCATATATTTCGAGTACACACGTGGCTTTTGTTCCCGATCTGCAGTCCTTCTGCGATAAAATATCAATATTTTAGCACGAAAATTATACACAGGGTTCGGAAACATTATATTTATAACTCATAAAATTTTCAAAAAGTTTGAACAATAACAAATATATTTTTTTAAAGTTTAAATGTATTCGATAGTAGTCGATGGAAAAAAATTAAAAGAATGCTTCTTGCGAGCCTCTTTTACTTAGATTTTCGTTTAAAAATATAAAATCATTAGCACTTATTGTAGGTATATTTTCAGCTATTATCATGGGCCCGGGCAAATCCGGGCGTGTCAACTAGTATTTATATGTTGTATGTCGTTAAGCATTATGCGTCGTATGTATACAATTAGTTTAAAAAAAACCCTCCCCATTGATATTTTTATTAGATAAAAGCGAAAATACTAAATCAATTGGAAAATAAGTCTTTATTAAAATTATATTAAAAATTAAGTTTGAGGGATCGTGTCCATTTTGAAATAGTAAAAAGATTTTAAATTTCCATCACTAAAATATGATTTTACGTCATATTTTGAATATAGGGCACATTTTAACTTTGGATATCAAACTGAAAGCCATTCAGTCAAGAATTTAGGAATTATAAATATGTAACGTTTACCTTTCTAAATGGTAAATTGATTTTTATTGATATCGCCTGTCTGTAATACTTATTTTTTTTCACGCTGAAAGTTCTGTGGTGTTAGTATTAACCATCCCAAAACATATTGTGATTTTTATATATTTTAACAATTTTTGTATGTGAAATATAAATTATGAAATTAATGTTTGTAAAAAATATATACCTATGATCCTATGAACACTGTTGAAACGGGTTTTCCCACCCAATTTTTGAGATATGAAACTCATGAAATGTAGGTCACCACGTCATCAACTAGGCATTGATTATAGTCGAAGATGCGTCACATCTATTGGGAGAAGAACACGTTTCTTAATTCTTTAACACTTTATTGAACTTATCTGAAATTTTCATTTTCTGTTTGCAAACGTGTCAGAAACGGGATTGTCAAACGGGTAAAATGTAAAATTTCAAAATACCACTGAGAAAATTATTTTATGGAAAGTATTCAATCAACACTTAAAAATTAACAATGATTGCAAAGCGGAATCTGATTCAATCAGAGGGGGTATTACTGATTCAAATACATTAATATTATGTTCTTAATTCTAAAAAATGAATGATTTGATTATACAATGATTCGTATAAGCGGCGGATATCTGTACTTTTCTTATAAGTGGTCGTACTTTTGGTCTGCCTAGGGGCCCGTGAAACCTGTCACCGGCCCTGGTTGTTGCACGCCTCACAGTATTGCTTTATTTATAAATTATTATTTTAATCGTTTTTTTTTTCAAATTTGCACTCAGGCAACAATTCTCGTTCTACACACTTAAAAGAAATCGAGACGCCTTTAAAAAAATGCGTTGTGTTTTTTCATATTTAAGGTAGTTAAATGTAGTAAAATACAGAGATTTTGCAATATAACTTACATGTACTGGTAACTCTTCAAATGTTTAGCAATCATGTAGCTGTTAAAAATGGAAAACTTTCTACTTCTACTTATGAGTTATAGTCATAATAAATTTAGTAGTTGATGAGAAATATTTTAGAATTTGAAGTTAAAATAAAAAAGTAAGATTAAAAAACAATTTTTTAGTAAAACCTTATAGTGCTATAAACAAAAAAGTTTTTTTTTTTTTTTTTAAGGAGATAAGCATTTTTTTAAACACATACTTTAAATACATTGTAACTTGTTTTAATTTTAATGTTTAAAATTTTCATAGTATGCTTACATTTAAAAAATAAACTAGATGCATGCTTGTTAACTTATAATTACATGTTTAAAAAATATTGTTGTTTCGCAAAGGTAATATTTTTTAAAGGAAAGTCAACATTTTGAAAACATAATTGCTATATATTTTCCTTGCTCTCTAAAATAATCATTAAATTCTTCAACTTGTCCTGTAAAAGATAATATATCTTTCCACGCATTCTTGTAGCTACAATTATGTCAGTAATTTAAAAAATAACTATTTCTCATTGTATTAAATTTTGACAAGGCTTTAATAAACACTGGATGCAATTACTTTAAAATACATCAGGAATCTTTAGTTTAAAATTAAAATATTATTTATTCGTTATGAAATGGGCAATTGAAATCACATTTCAATTCGAAATATGTGTAATTATTAAACAAAGCACCTACTGCAATCATATTTAAAATTGTAATTTCATCTCGGAATTCCTATTCATAAAATATTTTTAAATTCTTTCTATTTCGGATGTTTACTTCGGATTAATTAAAGAATTCATTACATGAAATTAAGGCCAACATTTAATGTTTTCATTGTTTAACTAAGATGATTAGGTTCATGTGTTTCACAAACTAGAATATTTAAATGTTATTTAAATACGATTCTTTAAGGCCATTTGTTATTTACAATATTTTTAATCTTGTTTTTATTTAGATGTTCAAATAGTGCTGCTATAAACTGTTAGTGAAAATATGTTTCAAAACTAATCTGTTCTTTTTAATGCACAATGCAGTTTGATTAAATTAAATACATTGCGAGTTACATAACATTTCCGATCTAACATTTACTTAATGTTGAATAACTTTCAGTAAGTAGAATATGCTGATCATTAGATATTTAGAACTTCTGATTCTTTAACAAATATTCATTAATTGCTTTATTTTTTCTTCAAAATCTCAATTTAAACGGGTATGGTGTCTTTAAATTAAGAGTAAGAGTAATATGTGTTTACATTTATTTTTGAAAAAAGTTCTTTACTCAAAGAAAATATTAACTGCTATATATTTAAAATTAATACATAAATAAATAAATAAATACTAGATGGAACCCATCAAAACTTGACGGAAAAAATTCCAATAACAATTTACTATTTGTACATTTTACCTATTTTTCTTTCAGACAATATTTTAAAAAAGCATGGTTAAAAATTCTTACTAAAAACGTTCCTCATTTAAAATAATGTAAAAACAGTCTCCAATAAATATCTCTACCACTTAACAATAGCGCTTTCACCCCCCTCCCCCGCTAGGGCATCATAAGTTGTGATCTTCAACTTCCTTCCTCTCCATTATATATATGACTGCTGGTTGAAGAGCTCCCCCTATCGGCATTCAATATTCTCTCTCTCTCTCTTACCCCCTCTTCCAACATTTTTTTCCAGCGGCAATCAAGTAATGAGTGTACCATTGCATGCGGCTTTGGATGCATTGATTTCTATTGATTCTCTTATTAAAGCGTTATGTAAATTTTCTTAGTTAGCTATTTTCTGTATTTGTAGGGTTTCAAGTTTTATTGGGGTTTTAGTGTTTAATCTTGCAAGAGCTGTTGACTGTTTATTTAGTTTTATATCTCGGATATGTTCTTTCATTCTTTCTTCTATTTTTTCTTTGTCATTCCTATGTAAGTAACCTTTTCATTTCTGCTGTTTAGACAATTTATTCTGTATATTCCTGCTGTTTGTATTTCTTCATATTTTTCTATTTCATTTGTTATTGATTTGAAGAGGGATGGATTGGGGGTTAGTGGGACTATTTTTCCTATTTTTTCTAATTCTTGTTTTATTTTCAAAGATACACCTTTTATATATGGAATAGGAGGAGTGTATGTTAGATTCCTCTGTGCTGGTTGTATATGGTCAATTCTTTCTCTTACTCTTTCAATTAGTTTAAGTATAGTTTTTCTCGGATGTCCTGCCTTTAAACCTATGTTTTCAATGATTTTTAATTCTTCCTCTAGTGATTTTTCTGTAGAACAAACATGTAGAGCTCTATTTATATATGTATTCATGGCTGCTAATTTGTATGGTAGTGGAGTATCGGCTTTATAGGAGATTCTATTTAAGTTTGCTGTGGGTTTTCTATATACTGTAGTATTTAATTTAGTTATATCATGAGTTATTTTTACATCTAAGTAGTTTATCGAATGCTTTATTTCTTTTTCAATTGTAAACTGGATATTCTTATCATACGAATTTACTTTGTCAAGCAGGTTATCTAGATTAATTCGTTTACTTGTGATAATAAATATGTCGTGTACATATCTAAGCCATAGCCTGATTTCAGTTTTGTGTTCGTTTATGATTATTGTTTCCAGATTTCTAAATTTCCATTCTGCGATTGTATTCTTGCTATATCTTGCGATCGATCAAATAACTGAATTTCGTTAAGCATTAAATTTTCTGATTACTTCTCTATTATCCGGTTGACCACTTTTCATAACAAAAAACTATCGCCAAACTGTAAAATTAAACGCCAAAAATGCAGTCCGATTTACTTTATGTCAGAAGCATTATACGTATTTGTTACGTCATCACATGGTTTTTAGTTCGACATTTGCGTCTATTTTCCAAAATGTTTTACTGATTTATTAGTTATTTCATTAATTAAAATAACAATCGTGTCCTTAAATTCTTAGATTTTATTTATTTATTTATTTTGCTATTTCAATGGCAACGTTCTCCCGTTTATTTGGCGTTACAGTTTGGCGATAGTTATTTGTTATGAAAAGTGTTCGACGGGATAATAGAGAAGTACAATTTTTTTTATTTTTAATCTGAGAAAGAAACAATAATCATGGATTTAATTAATTTTGAAATAGGCGGTGCAACCAAAACAATTTTGATTATTGCAGACGCACCGGGGTTAATTTTTGGCGCCTAAATGACGATTTTTACTTTGTATGGCAACCTGGTGTTTTATAATAAAATTGAATTTTTGTGTAAATAAATAAAATAAAATAGGTACTTTTATGTTAGCTGGGCGTCAGGGATAACTCTCCGAATCTTGTTTCAATTGGAATAATTTAAATTGCAACATTTTACGTGAGATTTGTTATTCATATTCATATGTTTATGTTTAAATATTTTATTATTATTATATTCTAGGTAATTTTAAGTAAGTTTTTTTTTAATTTTACATTTCAATGCTTAAATATTACTTAGTTGATATTAGCTAATGTCAAAAGATTGGCGAACCATGGAGTTCAGAGAATAAACTCTATTCCTCGCAACAGTGGGAGTTACTGACTTTAGGACGTCATAAGCAGAAGTAAAAGTTTAATTAAAAATTACGGCTAATTAATTAAATTTTCGAACAAACGAATGCACGATAACAAATCTGTGTCCAAATATCTTTCATTTAAAAAAAGAATGATGTAATTTGATGCAGTAGTTTGTTCTCACGGATTGTCGAAAGAAATCGCTTAGCGTTTTAAATATATAGATTTGTAAAGCTTATATAGCATCTCGTAGCCTACATTACTAGAACATACGAAAATAACTTGAAATAAACTAGAATAGTAGAATATTTTCAAAATTTAAATGAATGCTTAAAAATGTCATTTAAAATGTAGAAGGTTTTTTTTTTCATTTGTTCCATGAAATGCATTGCGAGCTAGATGAAAATACTTAAAGAATAAAATATCTTTCTTCCTAACATTACAAAAAATGTTATTAAAATATTGTAAAAATAAGTTTACAGGAAACTATAAGCATTTGAAAAGGTTTTGTTTTAAACTTATTTTTTATAATGTTAAATTGTTTAAAATTACCTTTTTCGACTAACATTCTATACTAACTTTTATTAAAATACCACGAATATCCTCAGAAAAATGATGTACGCCGAGTCATATGTTGGAGAATATTTGAGAGACATTTTTTTACGAAATGATAGTTAGATTACATACTTTACCTGGATATGTATTTAATGCACTTTTCAATAAATCTTTAAACCTTCTATACGAAGAATTTATCGATTTATTGGAAATTACTTTGTCAGGTATATTTTTTAAAGTAGGGGAGATGGGGGATAAATGGGACATTCTCACAAAAATATTTATTTTCAATATTTTGTTTAAGTTATTATCAATATTATGTATCACATTTCATACATTAGGTGTTTGACTACATCTTATGCACAATATTTATTCAAGATTATTATTATACAGAAATATATTATGAAATTAAGTTCCCCTCTGTCCCAATCATCCTCACAGCAGGGATGGATGGGACACAAATATTTTCCTCCCTGTATTCAATGTTACCAAATTAAAATTTATAATTATAAACTTATATGTAATTATATTTGTAATATATAATCTTATATGGCTGTTATATATCAGTGTTGGTATTCTAAAAAGTGAAAACATAGTTAATTATGCACGAAAAAACTGTGATTTATATTATAGATTTTAACTGTGAACATATTTTAATGAATTATATTTTTAGAATTTTCAGTTGTTGGCTCTTCTAAATGTGGTCTGTCAGTTTCATAAGCTGACATAAAATCACTTTCAATCAATGTATTAATGTTAAAAGGGAAAATGGCAGTTTTCCTATAACAACTGGTTATGTTTATGTTGCTAGTACTAAACGCTGACAAAAATGCCTCTGTGACAAAAGCTGAGAGGTTATAAATTGTGATATGCTCTCTAGAATTATTTGTCATCCAATCATCTTGGACTGATCTCAGCTTTGCATTAAAAGGCCCATAAACAGAAACATTCAATTGCTGAAGACGGTGGCTACAAGGAGGAGGAGATGTTAAAAGAATAATTACCATAAATTATTGATTTATCAACCTATATAATATATTATTTAGTTAATAAATATATTTTTCAACATCCTCTAGGAATGAATGAGACAGTCCCATCCATCCCCATTTGAAATGTCCCTATCATCCCTATGATGTATGTGTTCCATTGTCAGCCATTTTGACTCAGAAATTATTTTGTCACAATAGTTAATATTCATTCATTTTAATTACCAATATTGAGCCTTGAAATAAACAACTACAACATATCTTAATTGTTTATATTGCATGAGATATTTAAGCAACTTCAAATGTTAACAAAATTACTTTTAAGCAGAGTTTTCAGGAAATGCAACTTTGAAGGAAACAGAAAACAGCCATGTGGTCTTGCTTTTGATTCTGAAGCACACTATGGTAGTGAAATCTATGATGATAGGAAGCAACTAAAAAAAAATGTTTATTGCCTGAAATATTGAGAACGTCCCATCCATCCCTTGTCCCATTCATTCCCCAGCTCCCCTACACAGTGGTTATAATTAAAGTTACCCTGGTTAGACCTACGTAGAGTCCGCTCTGGTGGACAGTTATCGATGAAACTTGGAATATAAGTTATTCCATGAGGAAAAAAAATCTGTGATAAAAAAATAGTTCAAATTTCGAGCACCAGGGGAGGAGGAGGCACATGAAGACCAAAAATCTCAAACTAGAAACAGAAAACTTTCTTATTTACAGCATATGTTCAATGTGCATTCCATTTGCGTCAAGCACATGTTAAAAGCGTATTATAGCGTGTTTAACAGTAGTGCGAAGGGTTTCTCGATCAATTGCAACAACATGACGAGTTATGCTTGCTTTCAAATCAGGTAGAGTCCGTATGCTTCCTCCATACACCCGATCTTTCAGGAATACCCACATCCAGAAGTCACAGGGATTCACGTCCGGAGTACAAGGAGGCCAGGTTGTCGGAAAACTTCTCGAAATTACCCGATCATCTCCAAAGAGGTCACGAAGAAGTGCCATCACTGCTTAGGCTATGTGAGGTGGTGCACCATCCTGCAAGAATACGGTAGTCTCTAAACACTCTCGCTCTTGTAAGGATGGAATGACCTGCTGCCGAAAGAGGTCGCAGTAACGGGTACCCGTAATGGAACACCTTTTAGGACCTTGAGAAGTGTTCTCCTTAAAAAAAGGGACCAAGAATGAAACCAGCCGTAAAGCCACACCATACAGTAATGTAATCAGGGTGCAAAGACTGTTCATGCACAATATTAGGACATGCAGTACCCCATACGCAACAGCTCTGAGTATTCACTGCTCCATCTAGGGTAAAATGCGCCTCATCCGACCACAAAATGTTCCAAGGTCAGCGGCTATTCTGGCCAAAAACATCCTCTCAAATTGAGCTCGTGTGTCCGGGTCTGCAGGGTTCAGCGCTTGCACAACATGAATCTTGTATGGATTTGGATACCAATTTATAATGGATCGAAGAACCTTTCGTACTGTAGACCAAGGGAGAGAGAAATGACGTGACACCGCTCGAGCACTTGTCGAAGAATATTGGGAACCGGACGCTCTTTCAACCACGGCAAGAGCGACTTTTTTGGTAGTTTCATTTGAAATCCGTTTCCGTCCTCTTCCTTGCAGCACACCCAGCTCCCCAGTCTCTTCAAATTTAGACAACATCTTTTTCAAAGCCTGCCTAGACATTGGTCTTTTTCGTAAGCCTTTCAAGCGTCGATATTCTCGCAGTGCAATTGACAAATTACTGCCGTTCTGATAAACCAACTTCACCAGTAACGCTTGTTCCTTCTTCTCTAATGGAAGGTGCAGAATGACTTTACGGCAGCGACTACTGGCTTTTTAAACCGCTCCAAATTTGTATAAAGTCCTTTCTCGTAGATGAAAACGCCATCTATCGGTCGAAATTAGAACTTTTTTTTTCTTTTTTTTGGCAGATTTCATTTCCCTATGGTCCATATAACTTTTCATAGATATCTGTCAACCAGAGCGGACTAACGTAGGTTTAAACAGGGTAACTTTAACTATAACCACC
Organism: Maratus michaelseni; assembly: GCA_963931845.1. NCBI lineage: Eukaryota > Metazoa > Arthropoda > Arachnida > Araneae > Salticidae > Maratus > Maratus michaelseni. The sequence goes on along the minus strand of OZ007589.1, from coordinate 422,974,434 downwards.
CTGTATATGAGAAAAGTTCATATTTTTTTAACTTTAATGCAGACTGAAGTCAAATAATTCCTCAATTTTGTAAAAGAATAAAAATGTAGGCTCTTTTTTACTTTTTTCTATCTATAATAGAAGAAAGTATTTGAATCGAATTTTTTTTCGATTTCCGGTTTTTGACGGATTTATACGTTTTAGAGATCAGAGATCCCGAAAAACATGTTTATACAAAATGTCTGTCTGTCCGTTTATCCTAGAGTCCATGTGTCTGTCGTCATTGTATCATCGAAAAGAGTATGAAGTTATGAACCAATTTTTTATAGGTTTGTGACTATGACCAGCAATTTTTTCTTGAATTTCGAAATATTCCGCCCGAAGGGTGCGCTGTACAAACGATTTTTGTGCCATTTTCATTATACTGTCATCGAAAAGTGTATAAATTTACGTAGATAATTGAAGCAAATTTTATGTGTATGTTTTGGATTAATCCCTGCAGGTACCAATTGAATTTGGTATTATTCCTTGTTTTCTTTTTCCATTTCTTCCATAAAATGCATTGTGAGCTAGGTGAAAATACTTAAAGAAGAAAATATCTTCCTTCTTAACAGTACAAAAAAATTTATTAAAATATTGTAAAAATAAGTTTAAAGTAAACTATAAGCATTTGATCAGTGTTTTTTTTAAAACTTATTTCTATAATGTTAAGTTATTTCAAATTATCTTCTCAGTTTTTGACGAACATTTTATAATAACTCTTATTAAAATACCACGAATAAATATCCTCAGAAAAATGATGTACGTCGAGTCATATATTGGAGAATATTTAAGAGACATTTTTTTACGAAATATTTTATCTGGATCATATGCACTTTTCAGTAAATCTTTTAACCTTTAATCTTTTTTTTTTCTATATGAAGAATTTATCAAATTATTGGAAATTTCTTAGTCAGGTATATTTTTTAAAATATATGAGAAAAGTTCATATTTTTTATAACTTTAATGCAGACTGAAGTCAAATAATTCCTCAATTTTGCAAAAAAATAAAAATCTAAGATCATTTTTACTTTCTTCTATCTATAATAGAAGAAAGTATTGTAATCGAAATTTTTTTCGACTTCCGGTTTTCGACGGATTTATACGTTTTATAGGTCAGAGATCCCGAAAACCATGTTCATATAAATTGTCTGTCTGTCCGTCTGTCCTCATTGTATTATCGAAAAGTGTATGAAGTTATGCATAGAATTGAATACATTTTTTTATAGGTTTTCGACTATGACTGGCAGGTTTTTCTTGAATTTGGAAATATTCCACCGGTAGAGGGCGCTGTACTAGCAATTTTTGTGCCATTTTCGTTAAGTATCATCGAAAAGTGTATAAAGTTATGCAGAGAAGTGACCCAAATTTTATTTGTATGTTTTTGATTATTCCCTACAGGTACCAATTAACTTTGGGGCTATTCCGACGGAAGGGAACGCTGTAACAGCTATTTCTTTTGCGATTTCCTTAATTTCTCGAAGTTCTGTTGTAAATCGGCTGCCCGTGCATCGGAGGTAATCCGGCGCTTCGAAAACAGCTGACGCACAACAGAATAATAAATCATATTGATTTATTGGTGCTGTGATAGCGAATTTTGAAGTATTGACATGAATGAGATAGAAAGAAATTTTGGGAGTGGCACATCTGACTAGTTAAATGTTTAACTTAACTTTTTGTTTATGTTTAAAATCCGTAAAATCTTACCAAATGTATTAGAACATTCCGAAACTGCTGCATGATATGAAGGAATACTTCCTTAAACTTTCGATTTACATCCTAGTTCTGTATTTAAAGAAAAAAAAATCCTAATTCGCAATGCATTAGTAATAAAAGTTGAAATTTATGTCAGGTAATTGCAGTTTTTTAAATGTTTTATAAAGAGCCTATCTACAAGTCTGATCTAATTTTTCTTTAAAGAGATTTCATTTTATATAGAAAATATAATCTTGAGTTGCGTGAATTTATATATTTTTTTCTGTAGAGCCAGTTTAATCTTTCGGTTTAGCATACATTTGGTCAGAAATATTTTTATAAACGTATACTTTTTATTTAAATAAAATCCCGAGGAAAAATAGTCTGCAATAAAACAATTTTTGTAACTTAAGTAATGAATAACAAAAAGATAACATAAAGTAAATAAGAACTTTACTGCATAAAGTTAAAAAAAATATGCATTGGAAAGACTTATGTGAGAATATGGAACTACTAGAACTAATTAGGAAGTATATTTTTCATTATATAAACTTTAGATTAAACTTTGACCTGAAGCTTGATTATCATTTTTTATAAGTATTGCTATTCATCCCATCAACAAAATATTTTCAATACTAATAAATGAAAAGAGTTTGTCTGTGTGTGTGTGCATGCGTTTGTGTGTCATGGCTACGAAAATGTACCGTCTGAAAATTAGGATAGTCCAAGGCAGGTCCGAATGCGACTGAGCCGTAGATTTTTCCTTTTTTTGTTAATTAACATATATATTAATTAAAAACCACAATGAACATCGCAAAATGGCATGAAATATCGCAGCGATGCCACGTAGAGCCCATTCTACAGCTGAAGAGCCGCGAGTCGGAAAACTCGATTTTTTTACGTCTTTTGCAGCAAGCATCGGCTTAACTATTTGAAATACAATAAAACAAACAAAATATATGCTTGACCTTTCTGACGGTGTAATCCGTTAAAAAAATATTAGTATTAACACTTTAAAAAATATTTTTTCAAACCGTCTTTTTTCGCGTATTTTTTCTGATTTTTTTAATGCACGCATCGGGTTAACTATTCAAAATACCAAAAAACAAAAAATACCAGGCTATAACTATGTACTTTTATCTTTCTAACGATGTCCGTTTACACAAACATGAATATTAACGCTTTATAAAGCATTTTTCGGAAAGCCGTTGTTTCAGCAATGTTTCTGCAGATTTTGCAATTCTGCATCCGTTCTGCATTTCGAAATACGAAAAAAATATATATCAAATTAACCGTTAAAATGACGTTTTCGGTTTTAAAACATATTAATATTAACTTTTTCAAAAAATTCTTTTCTGATAGTCTCTTTTCTCTATGGACTAAAGCTTAATTATCAGTTTTTATAACTATTGCTATTCATTCCATCAATAAAACGTTTTCAATACTAATAAAACAAAAGAGTTTGTGTCTCTCTCTCTCTGTGTGTGTGTGTGTGTGTATACGTCTGTGTGCTATGGCTACGAAAATGTACCGTCTGAAAATTAGGATAGTCCAAGGCAGGTTCGTATGCAACTGAGGCGCAGATATTCCTTTTTTTGTTAATTTTGTTAATTGCATTTTTTGTTCATTTTTTGTAAATGGCGCATACGCGGGGAAATTAAAAAAAATCCATAGATAGAGGTATCTTTCTGGGTTTAAAAGAAGGACAGAGGCGTTTTATATTACTAAGGTTCTCTCATGAACTTTTATTCAGATTTGAAAGTTTACTTAAACGCCAGAAATTAAATCTGCAATCACTATAACGAGAGTTCCTTAGTTCGTTTGGATAGATTTTCATTTAAAAATATAAAATCATGCAAATTTGAAGGTGTACGCTGTCGAAGGCAGTGGGTCTCCCAACATTAGTTTCGCCTTAAAAGACTTTCGTTTAAATATATAAATTCATTCAACACTGATTTTAGATATACTTAAAGCTATCATCATGGGCCCGGGATACTCCGTCTTTTCTTTAAAAATATAAAATCCAAACAGACCGGAGCGTGCGTTTCACAATGCTGACGAATGCAGTGGGACACTAGATTCGTTTGGATGGATTTTGATTTAAAAATATTATATCACACAAATTCGAGGGTATATGGTGCCAAAGGCAGTGTCCCCCCCTAACATTAGGTTAGTTTGGAAAGATTTTCGCTGAAATCGATTTTATGTGTATTTAAGGTTATTATTACGGGCCTGGTTAACGCCGGGCGGGTGAGGTTGTAAGTTGAAGAAAGCAATTTTATTTATACAATACGTATATCTGTATTATGATTAAATTTCTTTCATGGATTTGTATAATCTAGATATTGATTCTCTAATATCTCAAATAGAAAGAAAAACGCACGAATTTAACATCTTGATAACAATTAGATACGCTCGTGTTTTGGTCATAATTTGACATCGCTGATGAATCAGCTGGTGCTGATGGACCACCTCCATTCATCTGGTTGAAGCTCTGGATGTAATACTGTCGGCTCTTTAATGATTTTGTAGATATTTATTTTTTTCGCAAGTTCTACTATCTTTTACAATTAGCCTTTATTTTTTTTTTATTTATGTGTTTTTAAATCATTCGCCTTATAGTAATCGCCTTATCGTAATAGCAGCATAAGTATAGCTATTTTATTTGCATTTGGTGGCAGTTTTATTAATAACAACGAAGAATATTTTAAAGACATATAGAAAATTCATTTTCAAAATTGAAGCATTGTCTCTTTTTTTTTTTTACTATTATACTTCATAAATAATTCATTCCTGTTAAAAGAACTGCAGAAACCTGTATGTATATGAGTTTAGTTGTGAAATTGTTAAAAAGAAATTTGAAAGTGATAAAAAAATGTTAACCATAATTGTTTATGCACTGTGTTTGAGAAATACACATTTTATTTTATTGTAAAACCACATTATGCGAAAATTAATGAGACCCGAGTGCAATTACTCTTTCTAAGGAAAATATAATTCTCTGCCTCAAACTACTCTAGTATCCAAGGAAAACCACCAGTATACTTTAAGAATGGTTTATTGTAATATTCCACGCATCGGTTGCGTCAAGGAAAATATTAAATGTAATCTTTCATACTAATTTGAAAAGAGACAGTTTTTAAAAAATCTTTTTAGCCCTTCCTCCCTTTAGCGAAAAAAATTTAATGTACTGAAAAACACCCTATATCCTCAATTCTATTTGCTTTTTAAACACTTTCATTATTTACTTTAGGAAAATTATTAAAACGGCTGTGAAGTATTAAGAAAAACTGTAAAAATAACTTCAACTATTCTGAAATTACATTAATATCATACAAATCTGTCAAATTTGTCATTCAAAATTTGACATTTTTGTAAAGATATTTGTGACAAACTCTAATGATAAATTGATGAAACAATCGAGTTTTGCTTTAGTTTTTGAGGAAGTAAAAAAATGTGCTCATGTTCTTTATAAAATGATATAAAAATATAAAAATATCAAAGAACGTTTAATTAAAAAAAAATTGTGAAAGATATGTTTAACATAGTAAACAACTGTTTAAAAATAAATAAAGTCTACGCTAAGTTTGATGTCCGAAGTTAGATAATCTATTCTGCATACAAAAAATTGAAAATTTCAAAAATAAAGACATAACACTTCTAAAAATATACAGACGATAAGATTTGTCCTTTGGTATAATAAGTTTTGGGTAACCACCGAACCAGTAAAAAGTCAAATAAGAACACTACAAATATTCCATACCACACATTCCATGTAATCGATCCAACTCACTTACATATTTACTTTATTTATTGTCCTTGAACGTAAGACAACCAGAAAAGAATATCTGGAAAGTAATCTGGTTGTTTTTCAGCTGTGGAGTCAATAAAAGATTGTCTGAGGTCATAACAATCTCAGGTTGATAATTAAATGTTAATGAACTTCACTTGTAAATACGGAAATATGTCACAAAAAAAAAAAACACATTTCTTCTCTATGCACTACCGTTTCTTTTTATTTTCTTAATTAACTTTTATTTTACTGGGTCTAATAAATACAAAACGTCGTTCAGAAAATGTAAATGTGTATGAATATGTCACATGACATAATTTTGATGCATTAATGTAAATGTAGCTGTAGCGAGGAAATTATTTAATGATTTTTCGAAGAGATTACGCAAATGAATGAGAATTCCTGTCATCACGTGGGCTTTTCTGTCATTGCAAACATAGATTTCTATTCCTTTTTGACGATGCATTCTTATTCAACATATTCCGGTCGGAAAGAAGAAGATAATGAGCGTCCTTTGTTCAGGCTCTGATATATTTTGACTCTGGGAAGTAAATAATAGGACGGATTTTTCTCTTTGGATGTACTAACTCTTTAATAGTTGCGAGATCGCTGTTACAGTACGTATTTGTTTTTAATGATCTAGTAATGGTAATATATTCTTTTTAAATGCTAAAGGTGTAAATTAACAACATAATATAAATTAAAATAACTTTTATTAGTTGTTTTACATGTTTCGACTCTTTCCGAGTCATTTTCAAAAAAAAAAAAAAAAAAAAAAAAAATGAGAATATTCCAAAGTTGCACGGGCTTTGAAGTTATTATTTTCATGTACTTTTTTTTAAATTACGCACGTTATCTTTTATTTTTTACTTGGTTGTTTATTTTCATATCTGTGATCATGGAGAAACTCGAGCCACAGTTTCGGTAAATTAAAAGATGCCGCATCGTTACATATTGTATTTTTGCGTGTTAGTATCTCTATGGTTTCTCTTATTATGGATGGATAGTATAGACTGGAGGGAAATATTATTTAAAAAATATATATTTAAAAAAAATAATAATATTTCCCTCCAGTCTATACTATCCAGTCTATACTATACAAATTTTAAATGTGGGAAATTTTACATAATCACATAATAAGATGTGATTATTTCTGTTATGTTTTATATTTTGTTAATATTCTCTCTTTATTATGAATACGGATTTTTCTCTTGGATGTACTAACTCTTCAATAGTTGCGGAATCGCTGTTACAGTACGTATTTGTTTTTAATGATTTAGTAATGTTAATGTTGAAAAATCTGTTAATTGTTATATTCGTCTTTCATTAAGAAGAGCTAATATAGATTATTAATTAAAAAAAAATAAGGAATGCATGTTGCTTCACAATTTTTAAATGTGGGAAATTTTACATAATCACATAATAAGATGTGAGTATTTCTCTTGTGTTTTATATTCTGTTAATATTCTCTCTTTATTATGAATACGGATTTTTGTCTTGGATGTACTAACTCTCCAGATTGTGCGGGATCGTTGTTACAGTACATATTTGTTTTTAATGAATTAGTAATGTTAATGTTGAAAAATCTGTTAATTGTTATTTTCCTCTTTCATTTAGAAGAGCTAATATAGATTATTAATTTTTCTTTTAAAAAATATATAAGGAATGCATGTTGCTTCACAAATTTTAAATGTGGGAAATTTTACATAATCACATAATAAGGTCACTAATTATAATTAAAATATAGATAAAATACTTAAGTGATGCAAAGAGGAACCCAAAAGGCTTATAAAAACCTTTTAATGATCGACATATGTTTCAGCGCTCACATACATTTTCAATATATATAACGATAAAATAAAATTTTCTCGCAAATTTTTGAAAATAAGCTTGAAAACATAAATCACTTGATCATATATGTAAAAAAAAGCAGGTGCTGGAAATAGTCAACTGTAAACGTGAAAATTAATATTTCCTTATTGCTTTTTTAAACTGAAAAGTATCTCTTGCCAAATTTTAGGTAATTCAAATGAGGCGGATTTATTACAAATGTTCACGTTACGCATATAGATTTCTATTGATTAACGGATAATAGATGTGAAGTAAAGCCTTGATGGATAAATTATTTCACCATTTTTAAAATCAATTTTTAATGTCTCGGTTCTATGTAGTTTTGCCAGTGCTGTAGTACTTCTGTGTGTAGTATTTGCTGTAGTTCTTCCCCTCAATAAGTGGGGGATTTTGTTTTAAGAAACTCTAACATATTTATAGCTCAGTTATTTTTCCTAGGAAGACCGTTATCTATATGGAATGATCATAACCAAGACTAGGAGAACTGACTTTAATCAGTAGTGAGTTTCATGTATATATAGGTCTTGGGTAGGGGAGGAGAGGCCGGAATGGAACATTTTTCGTAAAGACTTTTCTTATTCAACATAGTTTTTTCAGTTTAGGATTAAATTGTGCTGTAACAATGTGTAGTATTATATGAAATAAAACATATAAGATGATAAAAATGTTTCAAAATTTTAATTTTCAGATATAAAATTCTGAAAAAATTGTGTCAACCCTCCCTCATGAACAGAAAGATTGGGGATATATGGGATGGTGAGGGAGGGGGAGGTGTAAAATAGAGGACAATATCATGAAGTTACATGTTAAAGGAAATTATACTTTGACAGATCTAAATTGAATAAAAAGCATGATTTGAATTTATTTATTTTTATTTGTGGTACAAATTAACAGTTTCACATATGTAGCAGACAATTTTAATTTTATAGATGAAACATATGTATTTAAAACTATTCTGAAACTGTTTTTGATTTTATGCAATGATTCAAACAAAAATAATTCATTGCTGACATAATTCCATATATCCTGATTTACTGTACTAGTTAGTCACAAGGTTCGACATTATTCCTTGTTCGTCGAATTTTCTGAAATGGAAAAAAACATTCTTGCAAACTGCTGGAATTTGTTTTTTTACACTGAAATTCTAAAGCAAAATAGAGTATTATTCAAACAACAGAAAGTCATAATTTGAGAAAAAGAGACATTTTTTAAACAAAGAAACGTTAATTAAAATCTAGTCGCTGGGGGCCACCGTAATACTTACCCATCATGGATATTCATAATATAAAATATGAAAATAAAACATGTGTAAACTATTTATAGAATGCATTGCAATTCGAATAAAATCGTGGCTTGATGACGTCCTAAACTTTAAATGCTCTATTACTGATTTGCGTAAAAGAAACATCCTTATAACTTCAAAAATGAACAGTTTACTGCGTCGGATTAAGTGTCTCATTTCTAATTAAAATATATCCTTGAATTACAATTTGAATGAAATACAGGGTCACGAAAAATTGAAGAGTGTGGGAAATAGGATTCCAAATATTTCGGCAACCAATTATTCGATCGACTTCATTCTTTATGCAAAATTTATGTTTTTTATTGTCTTTTATATTCATCCATTAAAATAATCAATTTCGAAAATTTTCATATACCTTTTATCAGAACGAATATTTCGAGAGTCCGGAAAAAATAGTTCCGAATAATCGAAGTTTCTGAAATTCAATAAGCTTCTTCCCATTATTACATACTAAGTACTTACGAAATTTCAAGTCTCTATCTCAATTTGTTCGGGAGATAGAACGTTTACAGACACACAGACACAGACACACACACAGACAGACGGCATTTTAAAAAAAAATATGTTTTTCGGAATCTCCAGTGTCTGAAACGTGTAAACGATTTTAAAACGATTGCAAGACTTACCCTATGCTACATATGATGAGTAAGTAATAATTAAAAAATCAATCTTAATTAACTATTTTCTACATTAAATATTACAAACAAAAAAATAATAAATTTGGAAGTTATATCTCTGTTTCTGTTTGGAAAGAAAGAAGATAAAAAATGGAATATGTCCCATACCTTCTTCTCTCTCAGTATTACATTTTTTCCTAGCTTCAGGTAGTACGTTAACCATGTTGCTCTTAGCCTTTTACTAATTAGCGACATGTAAACTCAGGATACATGAAATTGATGTAACAATTTGTAACTTTTGTTTTACAAATTTCGTAGATAATAAAATAAGTTTCAAAATACAATTAGACATTTAGTTTTGATCTGTAAAAATGAGACTATTCAATTACAAATGTTTTTAAGAATGCAACTGTAAAATTTGTAGCATTTATAAATGGATTTATAGGTATTGCATCTGGTAATGGATATGGTAAGGAAAATAAATAAAAGTGCTTAATTTAAGCAAAATCTAAGCACTTCGCTTATTGTCCCTTCCTTCCTCCTCTCCTCCCCAATATATTAGAATTCATAAATTTATCAAGGATAGAAAGATTGCATCGGATATTGATCTTGCGTGGTTAATTAATGCAACTTGAGAAATAGCTTTGAAATAATCTGCGTAGAAGAAGCTTCTGAAAGCATAGTAAGATTCAACTTCATCCAGTATCACTAAACGTCTTCGAGCGCTGAAAAAATAGTTAAGCTGTGTTCATCTGTGTCGATTCTTGAGAAGGTAACATATGAGGCGTTAGAATGATAGAGAAGTAAGTTAATATTTAGTAATTTGAGAAAGGAAGGGTTTTGTGAAACCTGTCGTATTGCCGCTGCATTAAGTGGTCCAACTTGTTTTGCCATCTAGGGACTCCCTAAGCGAACTATGACTTATTTGACTGTCGCAGTGAACAGAAATTAATATACGTTTAGTGAAAATACGGTTATTTAGACTTTTTAAATTTTTGACTTGCTACTGTTATTTTAACCCCCTCATATAACAAAAATTTAAACATTTGCATGGAGCGTTAAATATTTTTATATAATTTTCTCACTATAATTTACTTTTTGAGCATTAATCAACATTTTAAAGTAAATAAAGCATTTTTTAAGGCATAGAAACTTAAAGAGATTTCATCTCAACAAAACTAGAGATTTAATCCTTATGTATTTCATTTTGATAAAGTTTTTATTTGCCTAATCCCTCCAGGGATATAACATTTATTGCTTCTAATGATTTAAATGGAATATTAAAACTTTCTTAAATACTACTGATTGTAAATTGAAAAATCCATAAAAACAAATGCTTGTTTTATTCCTGTAATGCATTTTAAAATCTTCAAATAATTAATTCAATACGATTTTTATAACTCAAGGTTTGGGATGGGGAAGGAACTTAATATATAACTTTTTAAAGGACTTAAAATTTTTATATTTATTTTAGTATATACATAAGAATTGGTTAAAAATATTTTTTTTTAAATCTCAATGAAACTGCGTGTAATATTTCAATTTATATTATCAAACAATGTTTCTGAATTATTATTTTTAAAAAATGGATAAAGAGAAGTAGAATAATGTTAACTGTGTAATAAATTTAAGCTGAAACTACTACTCTCTATTTCGATATTAATAAAAAAGAAAAAAAAAACAGCAGCATGTGTTTTATTAACTTTCTCGTTCAGTACTTAAATATAATTTTAAACACGTATTCAGAATAAATTAACTTTGATATATTGTTTTTCTAAGTATATTTGTAAGTTACATGTGTGTATGTGTGTGTATGGGGGGGGGGGATATTTTATATGTTAACTTATTAAATTGTTCATTTCTTATTATAAGAATATATGCCTTAGGAATACATTGCGGAATAAAGACACATATTTCATTTTTTATTTATTTAATTAAATCCCACATTTTCTTGGCAAAATATTTTAGCATTTCAGCATAGCTGCCAACTTTTACGCTTTTTTCCTACCACTAAAATTTAATAGTAAATTTTATCTTATTAAATCAACAAAATCGTGTTATTGCATAAGGAAAAAAATTCTATTAAATTTTAGTGGTAGCAAAAAAGCGTAAAAATTGGCAGCTATGATTTCAGACAAAATGAGTTCAGACAAAAGCTGTGTCAGTCTTTGAGAAGGTCACAGCCACTCCGCTTATTTTAGCCAGTGTGGTTTGGCGCATAATTTTATCCATTGTTGTTGTAACTCGTATACAATTGTAACCATAAAGAATATCTGACGATTTATCACCTGTGGCGAGCTAACGGAATATTGGCTTAAAATTAATTTATTAATTTTATAACGAAATTCTAAAATTGTTAAAATGGTGTATTGCTATCGAAAACACACCTGCGAATATATTTTTTAGGTGCGTTCGTAATTATATAAATACTTAGCACCCATAGTCGTGGTCTGGTCCGTCCGTTTGTCCATCTGTCCGTTTGTCTGTCTGTCCGCATATAACAGCGCAAAAACTACCCAACCGAATGGTTTGAAATTTAATATATATAATCGTTGCATACTTTTGTCGAGTCATTTCAAATTTTATGAAAATTGAATCAAAACTTAAAAAGATATTAATAAAGGTTTTCTTTATTCTATTAAATCCTATCGTACGTAATCTGTATAATAAAATCGCAAGTCATATGACTGAGGAAAACAAATACGAGCAAAGCACTTCTTTTTTTATATGCCAGTCGGCTATTTTTATTCAAAATTAATTTTTCGAATAAAATTGTATAAAAGTTACATTTTTAGAAAGATCGTTCAAAAAACTGTTTGCTTGAGAGATGGGTTACATTAAAAAATATATAGATTCTGAGATAAAGAGCACTTTTCGGAATCGTGGGTAACTCGGAAGAATATATTGTACAATTTCACTTTGGTTATAATAAATTTTCCTATATTAAGAGGCATGTATTTATTTACTTATTTATTTTATTTTTCTTTTTTTTACAGTATAGATAGACATTTAATTTAAAACTGACCGAATATTTTTTTTTCGATCGTTATTGACAAACAAAAATGAAAACAAAAGCAGACTAGCAAATATTTAGACGAACATGAATATCTGATCGAATCGCCGCAATAGATTTCAGCTGACGATTAGAATATGCGATTCTTTGCATGTAAATTGCAAAAACTCAATACATATTATATGAACAATTATTATCATAATGTAAATCATAACGGCATTATTTAGATATTTCGTAAAATCTTTACTGTCATTTGTGCTTGACAATTTTTTTTACTTATTGCACTAATATTTGATTCTTTCTATGCAAATTTCAATAACATATATGGAACAACATTCAACACATATATGGAGTGATTACAAATACTTGTCGGGATTTCAGTATTAAACTGTAAGCAGCGTTTGAAAAATACGTAAGAAGCATAATCATTCAAACTATTAGAGACATTCATAAAGTTTATATTCATAGTAGATGACGCCTAGTAGTTCCGGATTTGTTCACTCGTTGGAAGAACTTTTAAGATGGAAGTAAACGGCAGTGCAAATGAACTTTGTTTACTGAAATTTCATGAAAGTGACTCATTAACTATTTCACAAAGGCACTTCCACACTTTAACGGGGATGTCTGAACATATTTGAATCAGCATTTGCCTCAAAGATGGATTAGTTGTAGAAATGAAAATGATCAAGCGTTAATCGATTGGCCTTCTTGTTCTTCGGATTTGTCACCGCGCGATTTTATCGAGTGGAATTTTGTCAAGGATTCAGATTTTGTTCCACATTTTCTTTAAATTATCAAAGAATTTCAAATGCGAATCACAATTGCCTTTAATAGCGTTACAATTGGCATGCTAGGAGAAGAGATTTACTTTCGTATTGATATTTGTAAAGAAACTCAAATAAGACGTTTACAGGCACAATACACAATCTGGAAAAGTTATCCTATCAAATGCATCAATACTTTTATTCATATTTCAGTTGCACTACATATAACAAATGTTTCAAACCAATGCATTCATTTATAACCACCCTGTATATAAAGATCATCTTTAAAAAATGGTAACAGCATTACATGAGAAATTCCTAGATGACTGAAAAACTTTTTTGAAGCCATTTTAAAAATATTAATTCTGGGTTAAAAGATTCTGTTCGAAATAAATCTTTTGCACTTCAAACACCCTATATTAGGCGTGACTTATAAATCTCGTTACTTTTTTTTTACGCAAATGACGGTCGATGTGTCATTTTTAAATTGGATGATTTTTATCAACAATATCGATTCCCAAGTTCTTAAAAACTAATGACTAACTTAAAAGCAATGATATACTTAAGAATCCTTCTTTTTTTTCTTATTTCGGTGGCTTTATACTTTTATCAGAGGAGATGAAAGGGCTCTTTTGTTTACAAGTATGCTTGGTTCTTTTATCTGTAGTCAAAAGTTATATTTTTTGTCACTCTGTCGCCCCAAGTTCACGCGAGGGTTAAGTTAAGATCTAGATGACTTAAGTGACAAGGAAAAAATGAATACTTGACTTCCGCTTTAAGATCTTCGTTCCCTCACATTTAGATTCACAAGTACTTCAGCAATAGCCCTGCTGAGGCTGTGCCTCCTTGCTCCTTCTTTGATTTTTAAAAACTACTTTCCCGTTTTCTCTTAAAGGGACAGAAAAAAAATAATTTATCTGCCGCATTATTTTAATAAATTTCTTCTTTCTCTAGGCTGATTACTTAAGAATCCAATTTCTGCATGAATTTTAAAAACAGAAACTTTTCCTAGGACTTGGTTGTTATTAAGTGATTTTCTTTTTTTTGTGAATGTTGGAAGGATGTCTATTCTAAAAAATTGCATCAACTGGTTAGAAAATATCTTTTAAAATTGTGTTTATCAGAAAGAAGAAGTTTTTAGTAGGTAAGTTTGTTTGTTGTTTTAAATTTTATAGAACATTTTTCTTCTTATTCTTATGTTATTTTATTTTTTATTTTATTTATTTATTTAATTTTTTTTTTGTAAGTGAGGTCGACAAAATTGTAACATTTCGATAACTTTTAAAAAAAGTAATAATCTTACACTAGTTAAAAAAAAATAGATGAAATATAAAAAAAATAGATGATTATAGCATGAAATAATCAGTAAAAATCGTACGCCTTTACAACAAATAGCAGATTTTTTTTATAAATATTAAAAGCAAAGTAATATCTACAAAGAGTAACTAGTAATCAAATTTATTTTAGGATGGACCAGAATAACATCAAATTTCAATATTTGATTAAAAAACAGCAATTTCTGAATCATTTTGATATCTGTATCAGTTTTACTTATATATAAAAAAAAATCTTAAATAGCTTTTTGCAGCAACTAATTTACTATTTAAAAATATTTAATATAGGATTATTTTTCTAACCATTGATTACACTGTTAAAAATTTGTAGCAAACTGTCCAGTCATTTGACTGTTTTTGTAGAAAATGGTTACATAACACAATCTCCGTAATTTAACAATATTCTGACTATATTATTGCCCATATTATGGTCAGAATAGAGTTAAATTACGGATATGTAACCGTTTTCTACAAAAAAGGTCAAATGACTGGACAGTTTGCTGCAAATTTTTAACAGTATAGTGTAAGTATTGCAAAAATAATATGTTTGTAAATGGCTTCCTAAAATTAATTTTTTTCCAAAACTAAAGAATAAATTTTATTCAAACACATTGGTAAAATTTATTTTAGGATAGACCAGAGTAGCATCAAATTTCAATGTTTGATTAAAAAAAACAGCAATTTCTGATTCATCTTGATATCTGTATCAGTTTTACTTATATATAAAAAAAAACTTTAAATAGCTTTTTGCAGCAACTAATTTACTGTTTAAAAATATTTAATAAAGGATTACTTTTGTAACCATTGATTACTGTAAGTAGTGCAAATATAATATGTTTGTAAGTGGCTTCCTAATTTTTTTTCTCCAAAACTAAAGAATAAATTTTATCCAATGCAAACACATTGATAAAATTTATTTTAGGATGGACCAGGGTAACATCAAATTTCAATATTTGATTAAACAAATTAATTAAAGAAAAGTAATTTCTGAATCATCTTGATATATGTATAAGTTTTACTTATATATATATATATATATAAATCTTAAATAGCTTTTTGCAGCAACTAATTTACCGTTTAAAAATATTTAATAAAGGATTATTTTTGCAACCAATTTATTACTATATATGTTACAAATACATGTTTGTAAATGACTTCCTAAAATTATTTTTTTCCAAAACTAAAGAAGGAATTTTATTCAATGTAAACACTTTGATAAAATTTATTTGTTACTGTAATAGGTGCAAATACTAAAAACACAGTTTTAAAGCATTAAAAACTATTTATGATGTAAAATCAGATGTCAAAATACCTAAGCGCTTTCGACTAAACATTAGCCATCATCCGAGGATTAAAACCAGTCGAAAAACACAGTTCTGAAGTTTAGGCACTGGACAGGTGTAAAACGGGCAAAACCAACAAACTATGAAATGCAGGCAGTAAAGGAAGATGAGGCCGATCTGATTTTACATCATAAATAGTTTTAATGCTTTAAAACTGTGTTTTTAATATTTGCATCTATTTTACAGTAACAAATAAATTTTATCAATGTGTTTGCATTGTATTTTTTCAAGTTTAAGAAGGAGAAATTGATGTTTTACTATATGGATTTTTTTTTTACATTTTTTAAATTTTATTCATTGTAAATAACTAATTACTAACATTTAAAAAAAATATGAATGCAGTCAAAATTTGTAGATATTTTCAATGAATACATTCAAGAGTTTTTCATTTTAGTAATGCTTTTTTTTTAGCAAGAATTTAGGAAATTGTCTTTTAAAATACATAGAAGATTAACTATTTAAATTTTTTTTAACAATGTTTAGGAAATTAGATTTGATTATGTCATGATACATTTTTTTCTGAAAATGGCTTAAAGTTAGATTATCAAACGTTCATATAACTACTCATGTGTAGTTATGTATCAAAAGTGAATTTACAAAACAATGTCAGATAACTTTTTGACAATTTTCATGAGCAAATTTTGAACTTTCTTTTTTCAAATTAAATTTTCTGAAATCAAATTCTTTAAGCAGATTTAAATGATGTTTATTACTTTAAAAATATTAATGCATCACATATTCAAGCTCTAGGATTTTTGATTTAGTTTTTCCTTTGAAGGAAGTTTAACTTTTATTTAATTTAAGAGTTAGATTCTTTTTTTCCCTGTTTCATTATTAAATACTTTTTAATACAAAAAAGTATTTAAAAAAACAAAAACAAATATAGTTTTTTATGAAAAGTTTTATAACTGAAATTTTAGACGAAATATTCCACATACACTGCATAAGAATAGTGAAATAAAATTACCAAATGACGGTAAAACATAATTTTAGAGAAGGAAAGGCGATTTTCTAAAATATAATTTTCATAATAATAATAATAATAAAGTTTTCAGGTCTGCGCGTTTTCACAACACCAACAATTTTTATTTTTTTAATATGAAAATGACGTTTTAAGATACCGATGCTGTTGTATTGAGATAGGTATATTTTGGTTAAACATAAAAATATTTAATTTGAAAGTTTGGTATTTAAACCATTTAAGTACAAAACTAATTTATGTGTAAAAGTGTCAGACACGCCCACATAAGTCCCATGGATTGAATGCTGACAGTATGATTTCCACTTTAGTGATTAGTTTCTAACACTATGGCATTTATAAGGTTATGAGAGAAATATTTCACGAAGAATTTTAATAAGTTTCGTAATTTTATCGCTATCCATGTAAACAGATACGTACTAATAAAACTATTGAATACGTATACCCCCTAAGTGTCTGAGGGCTTTCCTGCATTTTCATAAAAATGCTCATAAAACTAATATTAATAAAAATTTTCTTTCACAATTTGTTTCTAAAATACACTTTACGCCTGTTTAGCACACATATGCCTTAAAATAAAACTCTGTTAAAAATATTTTTGCCCACAGTCGATTTAAGTTGTTTTTGGAAAACGGAAAAATACGGACAAACCGCTTAGAGGGAATAGAAATAGAAATTTTTATGAAGCAAATAGAGAGCAATTTACTTCATAAAACATCTGTTAAGGTGTAAAAAAAAACTAAAATTTTAGAAGCTTCACACTTCCTTGTACTGTCATCTAAAAATTGTAAAAATTTAGATTTAAAAATTCGTTTAGTGAATGTTAATAGTTGTTGAAGGTCCGAGGTTTCACAATCACTATTGTCAGTGCTGGAGGTATACATGTTCCTTTCTTCTATTTTTTTGTTTCAGTAAACACAAAGCATTTCGGTATGCAAATTAGATTAATAGAACTTAATGTTATTTGCTTTTGTTAATACACTTATATGAATGTACTGATTTTTAGCAAAATTTGTTTAAGCAGAACGTTTAAAAAATGACATTCATTATTGATAGAAAAAAGCAAGAAGTTCTGTAAAATTATACGGCAGAAAGAAAAAAAAAGATACCAATGATTTCACTCTATGGTTAAGTAAACCCATACATAGAGAAAAATACAAACTAAAATAAACGAGGCGTAATAGTTTAAAACACAATTTAAAAAAATGAGGTACTTATATTACATGCAAAGAAATCACGTTAAGGAAAAAGAACTGCACCTTTGATCCACAACCCAAGCTCATAATAAATTGTTAAGAAAGAGACAGAGAGGGTGACAAAGAAATTTCTCGAAGCAAAGACTATTTTTTGGTTCACTTCACAGATAAAAATGCAAAAAGAATATAGAGCCTTTTGTTTTCTGATAGAAAATCAAACATTTTTTCCAGTTTTCCTTCCTAAATGCATCAGAATTCTTTGATTAGCAAATTTAAACTGTCTCATGTCAGTTTTGGAATTAATAAAATTACGTTTAAAAGTGGTATTAAAAAAAACACTTGTTATTTTACATACAAAAAGATCTGATATAAATTTCATAGGTCCTTTCACTGTTTTTTTTTTTTGTTGTTGTTTGTTTGTTTTTTTTTTTTTGTTTTTTTTTGCTACAAAATTGCTTGTTTAAATATTAAACGGGAAAAATCAGAACAACTTTTAGAAATTCTTCAGACATCAGAGAGATAGAAACTACGTTATCTGTCTCGCGCTCGTTTCTTCAGAAAGAAATTTCTGTCTTTTTTATTTTGATTCTTTTTGGCGCAAATGTTGCAAATACAGGTGCGATTCTTCAAAACATTAGCCGAGCTAGGCAAAACCTTACAGATCCATGACCCTCTTTGAATCGATTTACGTTTGTTTTCCTTCATTCGAAAAATCGTCAATATCAATGTCTAAAAAAAAAAAAAAAAAAAAAAAAAAAAAAAAAAAAAAACAAGTTTTATTACTTTGATATTTTTAAGAAGGTTTTAAAAATGTATATTATTTATAATTTATTTTATTATCCATGCAATTATTTTTAAAATGTAATGCGAAATGAAGAGTACAATGGAAACTTTTCAAAAGACTTTTCATAAATAACTGCGAGTATTTCACGAATTTTTTCATGCAAAATTAGGTTATCTACTTAAAAAGATCGTTATTAAATAATACGTTTATAAATTTGCACTGCTTATTTTTAAATACAAATTCTTAAATTTATAAAGCACTTCTTTTAAAAATCTGTGGTAATTTTACATAAAAAATTATATATATATTGTGTTTCGAATTTCGCTTTTCTTTTTATAATAGCACCCAGTGATTTCAGAAAATATTTTCTTAAACAAAGCTATTATACTTGGATTTAATTGTATTAAACAGAAACTTTTTAAACAAAAATAAATAAGCTAAGAACTTAAAAAAAATGCAATTAATGCATATAAAAAAATCCATTAATATTACGCAAGGCTTAAAGAATTAAGTTTGCTTGAAATGAGATATTTGTCTAATCCTGCATAAACTAATTCTCCATAAGAAAAAATATAGTATACGAAGCTTTCTTTTTCAGAAAACTTTTCTGACTTCGACTTTTTTTTTTTTTTTTTTTTTTCATCAGTATAATTATATTTATTCAAATGATTCTATATTTTATTTAAAAATCAATCTTAAGAATTTTAAACTATCTTACTATGAAAGAAATTATAATCGCGTTAGTAAGTTCCATGTCTTGTAATTTAGTTTAATTGGACTTATTTACAGAATGCATCTTAAAAGAAACGCTATAAGATACAAAAAGAATAAAAAAGTAAAATTCCAAAATTTATATTTATAAAAAGGTTTTTATTAAGAGTGGCTAATTAGTAATTAAACTACAAAATTATTCTAGTCTAAAAGTTATTTTTATAATTTCTAATATTATATGAATTTATATTTCTGTCGAAAATTGTTAACATTGAATAATTTATCATTAAGTAAATTATTATGAAGGATTTTATTACGAATTAGTAAAAAA
The DNA here is from genome assembly GCA_963931845.1 of Maratus michaelseni. Lineage (NCBI taxonomy): Eukaryota > Metazoa > Arthropoda > Arachnida > Araneae > Salticidae > Maratus > Maratus michaelseni. The sequence continues at coordinate 422,954,702 of OZ007589.1, read as the reverse complement.
ATTTTCTTTTGTTTTGAATGCATTGATATATGAATATTTTGACGGAAAAAATATATATAATCTGAAATAAAATATAATTTTTCCGTTTTCTTTTCTTTTTCTTTTTTTCTTTTCTTTTTTTTTTTTTTTTTTTATAGTTTTCTAAACGTGTCATTTTAAAATTTAGATTATTCAAGTAATTCGAATTCCTTCATATATTTTAAATATCAAATTCTTTAAAGAAATATTTTTGAATCAGAATTTAAAATTATTTTTAAATGAACATATCACATCTTTATCTAAGAGAGATTTAAAAATACTAATATCCCACTCAAGCGCCTATTTAAATAATAAGAAAGGTAACATTCCACGCAGATTATGATACCCTAACATGCGTTCTTTCATACTAGATATCAATACTAGATATCAGTACAACCAATTGTATGTATGTATTATGTAGAAAAATATTTTCTACTATTGTGCATTTTTTTAAAATGAGATTTAATTTATCATGTGGCTAGGACATCAGACGATAAAACGATATCTTTGGAATAAGGGAATAAATAGAATAAAAAGTTTTGTTGATGTTTGTGATAAAATGTTTTTCTTTATTTTTTTTAAAAAAGGTAATAATTAAACACAATTAAATAATCTCTCATTATTTGCATGCGAGGTAAAAGAATTATCGTAATACCCGCTACAGCTTCTTAGTATTGCAATATGCATATGTCATATGCGTATGTAATATGCATATCTCATATTGCAGTAAACATTTAGAACTGGTTAAAACTCGCTCGATTACGGGTTGAAATAAAAAAATAAAAATAAAAAGTCAAAATACATTAAAAAAAATCTATTTAAAATTTTTGAATTTTTTGCTCCAATCGTTCATGGGCCCCCTACCAGCAACCCGTGTGCAATATTTCTTGCCCTGCGCCTTCTGGTTTCCGAGTTTTTGAGGTTACATAGATAGATATGTGCACGGATTTTAATAAGGTAGATAATAACAATATAATTAGATAATAAGTAGATAATATTAATTTTTTTAAATTCTTATTAAAATGTCTATAAAAAAGTTAATATTCAAAGAAGAACTGTAAATTTAAAGAAGAAAATGATGTTCTATTTTATTAGGATATCGTCTGGTCCCCTGATTCATATATTTATGTTGTGATCAGAAATACATTAAAATATCCATTTATCAGAATGTTTCTGTTCATAATAATATAAGAATCTGCATTCAATAAATATTTAATACAAAATAATTTACTAGCGAAATTGCATCTGTTTTGTGAGACGCTGCTACATTCCAGATAAAATACAAAAATCGTCATCATATTTATGAATATATAACTGCAATTTTCGAGATGTTTTGCGTTTAATTGAGAAGGAAAATAATGATCATTGGATTTGCTAAATATCGAGAAATGAATTCATCCTTTCTGCCTACGTATTATGTCCTAGTAAGTCCTTAATCAGTCAGCCAAATAAAGTAACGTCAGACACAAGACTAATAATCCGATTTGTAAGATAAATAACTCTTTTTTCTCTTGCATTTTTCTTCGTTGTGGCAACAGTACGTGAGAATAATATCAGATGGTAAAATGGCTGACCAGAAACTTTATATGGAATTGTTTATATGCGCAAAAATATGTTTAGTGTGACGTTTTCCTTTTTCTTGTAGGCATCATAAGATTGTGTTTTAAGCTCTCTTTTGTGCTATGTAATTAATATATATATATATATATAATGAAATCACATGTATGAAAAACAAAGGAAGAGATATTATAAAAAGCAATATAGATACAGGCAAATAGATAGATAGATGATACAACAGACATATAGATATAGATATAGATATATATACACTGAGAAAAATGACACTTTCATATATGAGTAAATCGATGTTTTCATTTTGTTATGAAACTTTTTGTTTCAAATATATAGGACGACCGAATGTTTTCAATTCTGAAATACCAGAAATACTCAGAATATTGAAACATGAACATACTCAAAACTTAGCACATAAAGGTCCGTTCATACTCATTTTTGAAACATGGATATACTCAAAAAGGATTAGAATCAGTTCAAACTCATTTTTGAAACATGGGAATACTCAAAAATGAGCACATAGAAGTCAGTTCATACTCATTTTTGAAACATGGACATACTCAAATAGGAGCACATGATGTTTTATTCTTGAGTGTGTGCATGTTTTCAGAAATGAGTCTATATATATTTCAAACTTGAGTCATTTTGATTCGGAGCCATTTTGACTATGCGAGATACTCAGATTTGAGTAAATTTTGCTCAGTTTTGAAAATGTCGTTTTTAGAGTGTATAGAGAGATGCATAGTTAGATTGTTTTGTTTGCTTTTTTCCATGGTTAATTTCACGAATTATGTTCATGAATATTTCTTATTAAATTTTACTAAATGTAGTTAATTTTATTTAATTTTATTTAATTTAAAAGTGCAACATATTATAGCACGCTGTTCAAACTTATGTTAAGTTTCTTTAAATTAAAACACTGATTTTTGAATTAAAGCGTTTTTATTAGCCCAATCAATACGCTATTATTTTACTCAACAACCGATAAAAAAATTCATTTCCTGAAGAACAATTTATCGCAAATATATTTAGTGTACATGGATATAAATCTAAACATAGATACAAAACGCGACTACATATTTGATTTTATACTGGCTTTCAGAAAGCAAGTTAGAAAGAAGATAAAAGTTTGTAAAGAAATTCAACATGTCAGCATTGTCTATAAAGAGTTAGAATTTTAAAATCGTCTCCGTGGAATCTTGTTATAAAATATTGGATCTTTTGTTGTTTAAACTGTTTTAAAGAAATGTTGTTTCATGTTTAGAATCCTATTATTCGTCTAAAAATGTATCTCAAAAATACTAAAAATTTTTTCTATGAAACAAAGGGATAGACATGTTTTTATTTATATGTATAAGTATATATAGAATTATTTGTCATTGTTTGATTCCTGCATGAATCAAAAAGATTCCTTGATTCTCCAGTTTATCAGAAAGTAAGTTCCTTAGGTTTTATTCAGGTAAAATACTTAAAATAATCTATAATAAATGTATGCTATTTTTAAGTATAATAAAGCTACAGTAACTGTAAAACAAACAATATGGAATGGATTATTACCATGCAGTCTAAATAATTTTTAACCGACATTAATTAAAACGAAAAAATAAGGAGGAGGTTCTCAATTCGACTCGTATGTACTTTTGTTTATGTTGTTTTGTTTATGTTTTGTTGTGTTGTACTTTTGTTCAACGATTACTCAGAAACTACGAGACCGATTCATGCGTTTTTTTTAATTGAAAGAGAATACCCTCGAATTGGCCCCATTTAAATTTCATCAAAATTGGTTCCGTACTTTTTTAGAAATTCATCAACCCCCAGCTCCCCTCCCCCCAAATATATATAAATAATAATTTAATAATAATAATATTTTAGTATTACTATTATTTCTTGGTATCATTTGTTTATCTATTGAATTTTCAAAGGCATCTTTATAAAATCTTATTCAGGTTCTATTAATTTTTTTTTTTTTTTTTTTTACCAACATTAATTTTGTACTGACTTATGACTGCTAGGGGTTTTTATATTGTTGTCTTTTGATGTTAGTTTGCTTAATGGGACTTTATGTATATATGTAAATAGTTTTATTATATAGCTTTATTATAATTAATCAAGTATTAAACAGTCAATCTTAATATATATATATATAATTTTTTTTTTTTTTATGGTTATTCAAGTAATAATAAGATTGATTCATAACAATTTTTTTTAAATATGTTATAGATATATTTAATATGTATTTCTTGCAATTTATATTGCTATCAAACAAATATGGCAGTTATTAGTAAAATGTTAGATACTGGCAATTTAGGCCTTGGTGGATCCAGGACTAATGCTCGGTACAGGAAGATTATTAGGGATCTTCCTGGATCGTTTTCAGATAACCTATTCTATTGTCCCAAGCCTGTACTATGTTTTCGAGAGTGTGAATCTAAGCGTTGTCTTACATGTCCATTAGCTGATAAGTCACAGATTTCAAATAATAACAATCTTAATTTGGTAAAATTTTGCAAAGCATACAATGTAATCTATTCATTGAAATGCAATTCGTGTAACATGGAATATATAGGACAGTCTTGTCAAAAATTACATAAGCGGCTAAATTTACATCGTTCTCATATTGATAAATATAAAAATTCTAAATTTCAAACAACTCATAATATTGAATATACTCATTTCAAAAATCATGATTTTAAAAATATTACTATTAAAATACTTAAAATACAAAAAAATTATACTGAACGACTTTTTCTAGAATCTAAATATATAAGACATTTTAATACTACATATCCTTATGGATTAAATCAATTAGTATACAAAAAATCACATCCTGTATTTTCAGATTTAACTAAATATGAAAATTATAAAAATCTTTATTCCGGATTAAATTTTTCAAACTTAAAAAAAACTTCAAGATCTGGTAGAGGTAAACATAATAACAAAAAATACACTGATGATATTGTGATTCAACAGGAGCTTGATAATCTTGAGGCACAATTTTGTAATGATTATTGTTGGCTTGCTATAAGAAAACATGTTTTTAGTATAAAAAAGAAATACATAAACCAATATTTCAAGGTATTTAAAAAGAATCAATATTCTCCACATTTTTGTGATATCTTTTATGATATTCTACATTATAGAGCAAACCTATTAAATACAAGTCTTTCTAATAAACCTAAATATAAAACTAATAATACACAATTAATTATAAATTTTTCCAATCATATATTTAATTATATAAATTTACACAATATAATAAACAACATTAATAATAATTTTCCAATAAAAAATTTTACCATTCACAAGACATACAAATATAATCGCACACTTGGACGTAAAATTTTTAATTACAATTCTTTTGCAAAAAATTTGGTCTCTTCAAAGAATTACCCATGTTATTGTAATGACCCTAAATATCAAAAGTATATAAATACAACACATGGTCATATCATAACTGGTGATCTTAATATTGTAGAACAACCTATTTTACAAAACTTAATGCATAATGGCACAAAATTTCGTCTTCCATATAAGTGTAATATCAAATCGATAATATTGCAGTTTATTCAAGATATTGATTTGTTTATATATAAAATTGCTGTTGATTACAATAAACCAATCGAATATTTCAGTGAATGGAGATTTTCTGTAATTGATAAATTAAAAAATGAAATTATAAAAAATTATCATCATATTACACATGCAGCTTTTAAAAACATAAATAACCATATATCAGAATTACAAAATAAATTTATAATTACTTATGTAGATAAATCTCCAAATAATTATGCTATCATTTGTAAAGAATACTATAAAGTGTTAATTCACAATGCAATCAACACAAGTAATATTTTTAATAAAACTAAATTAAATATTGAAATAAATAACAGAAAATTATTAAATTATCACAAATTACTAAAAATCAAATGTAATAATTTTAATTATCCTTATCTTGTTATAATTCCAAAATTTCATAAAAATCCTATTAAATTTCGCACTGTTACCATCGGTTGTAACACATATAATAAAAATGCAAGCAATTTACTACTTAATATTTTAAAGCAGATATATGATATAACCTTAAAACATAATAACCAACATTGCCTAAAAAATAGTTTTCAACTCATTAATAAAATACATAATATCAATCTAGTAAAATTCATAAAAACATTGGATTTTAATGATTTATTTAATAACATTGATATAAAAGACTTGCACAAAACAATGTGTATATTATTTAAAGAATTTAAATCTCAATTAAAATTAAAAGAACATATTTCAGTAAATTTTTTTAAAACTTTACTAAATTTTACATTGCATAATAATTACATTATATATGACAATATTATCTATAAACAATGCCAGGGAATTCCGCAGGGCGGAACCGCATCTAGTATTCTCTCTGATCTTTACTTATATTATTATGAAAGAAATATAAGTCCGAACAATGATTATGTATTTTATCGCTATATTGATGACATTATCATATTTTATTTCAATGAAAAAAATTGCACATCACCACTCAATTTTTATCCTACTCAGCTTAAATTAAGCGAAAATGATTTAATTAATAATAATATAAACTTTCTTGACTTAAAAATTAATATTACTAATAATTACAAATTAATTTTTGATATTTATGATAAGAGATTTGATTTCCCATTTAAAGTAAATATTTTTACCAATTTTGCTTCATGTTTACATAAATCTGTTTATAAAAATATAATTATCAATTATCTACATCGTATAAAATACTTATGCTCAGATATAAATAAAAACAAAAATATTAGATATATTCGAGATCAAGCAAAAATATATGGATATCCAATTTTTATGATAAATTCAATCATCAACTCTTTTAAATAACATTTATTATATAATTTAAATATAAACATGGTATGTAATAAATTATTGTTTTAGAGTGCGATAACATATAACAAAAGATATAGAATATAATAATTATAACATACATTATTACAATTATAACATATTAGGAAATTTAATATTTAATATTTGTTTGAACATTATATACACTTTATATAGAACATTACAATTATAACATACATAATTACAACTATAACATATTAGGAAATTTAATATTTGATTGAACATTATATACACTTTGTATAGTTGTGATTGTGCGTTGCCGATCACCTCTGTTTAAGGTGTTATTGATGTGCAGTTTTCATACATTTATAAATTAACTTATACAATAACAAATTAAATTATACATGGATAACATTGGTGATTTTAACTCATAAACATATCTATTTGCAATATATATAAATATAAATATATATAGTTTTTATTTTTGTCTATGAATAATTAAATTTAACAAGTATTTTAATTATTTTAATTACTGCATTGCATTAATTTGATTGAAAAACAGTAGTAATACTATTAATTAACAATTTTATAAATTTTGAGATATTTTGAATTGTTTATGAATTATTTAATTAGATATTTAAATTAATCTATGAAATATAAAATATATTTACAATGTAGTATAAATTAAACATTAATTATTTAATAACAAGTTTAATATATATTTAAGTAGTAGTAAAAATAAAACATTAATTATTTAATAATATGTCTATAATATCAGTGGATTAACACAGCTGGCAGCAAAAACAATTTGAATTAAAATAATATCTCTTTTACATAATATACTCTTGTTAAGAATATCTGAAGTGTTGTGCAAGTTGAATTAATTCTGTGTAGATTTATTCATATTGTAGTATTATATTTTATTTGAATTTAAAGTAAAACTACAAGTTAGTATTGTTTTTTAAAGTTTATTTATATAATTAAATATAATGAAGTGAGTATGTAAATAATAAAGTGTATATCTAACTAAATATTAATTATGAATTATTATAATACCAATAGATGGCGACACTTTACCTTTCAGGTAGTGTTTGATAATATTATATTTAATTTAACTATAGAGGGAGCTATTGATTGTATATTAATTTTACTTTCAGGAATTAAAATTGGATGGAGTAATATATATTCACGGATATAATTTTGTTATAAGTGTATTAAAACCAGAATTATTTTGTGTGTTTTTGAATCATTTTGTGTTTGGGTGTCATCGATGGGGATGTGTTCTGAAAAAAAAAAAAAAAAAAAAAAGAAAAGAAAAAAAGAAAAAAAAAAAAAAAAGTGTGCTCTCAACTTGTCTTTTAAATCATTTCTCTCAACTCGACTTAGTCAACATGTATGATGCATTGCCATGTGGATGTGAATATTATGTAGAAGTTGTGACATTTTAAGGATACTGTATAATTATTGTGAGTAAAATATTTTATCTACACTTTACGAGTTCATATTTCCAATTTTATTATTTCAGAACTGTTATCTTGTGGTAATTTCGTGAGGTGTTAAATACAGTTTTTGGGATAATCGATGTGAGTGAAATATTTTGTATATTCTTAATGGTTTTTTATTTCCTATTTAAATATTTCCAAATTTTAATATTTCCAATTGTTGTCTGGTAATAGTTCAGTGTACCTGGATGATTCTACTGATCTTAGCATTATGCCAGTAGAATTATGAAACACTGAATTATTATTTAAAACACATGTGGGTGCATCCAGGCTGATGAGTACATGTGCATGTGTTTATTCATATCCAATTCATATTTAATTCTCATGTGATCCAATTTTCCATTGTATATGGTTCATATTTGATTTATTAATCCATTTGTGTTCACTTAATTGCAACTCCAATTTATAATTTTTTTTTCCCTTTCTCTCTATTTCTTTTTTCAATATTCTTTTGGTATGAGTAAAATTTGGCCAATTACCATTGAAGCACAAACTATGGTAATATTATGTTTGCATATGTTAATTATTAGCTATGTGGTATTCTGTATACACAATATCATTAATTATCTCTTTGGAGATTTAAGTAGAATGATAATAGAACTTGATATGTTTTTTGAAATTCATAGATATTATAATTATATATATATATATATATATATATATTATATATATTGTATATTGTTGTATATTATTATATTTCATTTTAAACGAATTTCATCAAGTGACGTAGCGCTATCTGTTTCGCGAGAAAGTCGCTAATATGTGATTTTTCACCCTCTTTATACGGTTTTTTTCTAGGATTGTTTTACGGAAAAACCCGAAAGCAATGTTTTAATTGTTAAAAACTTTCTATGACGTACACAATGAAAAAAAAAAATTAAAGTGTTTAAATTTAATCAAGCTTTCTGCGGTACACTCGCTTCATTAACCGACTTCCAAAAAAAGGAGGGTTGGGTTGATTTATGACGGCCAATTATCAACACGAGGGATATCGGCTCTGGGGGGGGGATGCCCTCCGTGGGGGTCTTTCTAAGGGATCCTAACCCGTACTTACGGCAAGGTTCGAAGAAAACCACGGAAAACTCTCCGAACGGTTAGATCGACGAGCGCGACAGGGGTTTGAACCCAGCACCTCCCGTCTACGAGCTTTGAGAGCAGAACCTCTCAGTCACTGGTGGGGCACCAAAAAAAAAATGGAGGAGGTTTTTAATTTGATTCGTATGTATATATATATATATATATATACATCCGAAAATGGGATTTATTTATTTATTTATTTATTTATTTATTTTTTTTTTTAAGTTGAAAGAGGATATTTTCGAATCGGTCCTATTTAAATTTCATCAGAATTGGTTCAGCACGTTTTCGAAATTCAACAAAAACAAAAACAAAATAAAATAATATAAACATCTTTAAAATATTTAATTTTTAACGATTTTCATCAATTGACGTAGCGCTATCTGTTTAGCGAGAAATTTACCAGGTGATTTTTCTCCATCTTTAAACGGTTTTCTTTCTAGGATTGTTGTAAAGAAAAAATCAAAAAACAATGTTTTAATCGTTAAAAACTTTTTATGACGCGAACATTCAGTAAAAATAAATTAAAATTGTAAAACGTTTAAATTCATCCAAGGCTTCTTCGGTACACTTGCACCGATTCATGCGATTTTTACTTTTTTCTATCTATAATAGAAAAAAGTATCGTAATCGAAATTTTTTCGACTTCCGGCTTTCGACGGATTTACACATTTTATTGGTCCGAGATTCCGAAAAACATGTTTTTACAAAATGTCTGTCTGTCCTTATTGTATCATCGAAAAGTGCATGCCGTAGTAAACCTCAGTAACATATATCAATTGCATGTCAATCTGAATATATTTACGTGAGTTAGAGCACAGACAGCCAGACGGCAGACAGACAAACCGAGTTCATACATTTCAACTTCGTTGGAAAGTGTTAAAAAGGAATTCTCAAAATCGATTCGTCCAAATGTTATTTATGCATGGACATACAATAACAACATAGATGCAAATGAATAGTATAACTTTCTTGTTGAAAGTCCTTTAAACAGGGACTGGTGGCATTAACTTTCCATGAAAGGTAAATGCAAGTTGAACACAAACTCCATCAAAACTTTAAAAAAAAAAAAAATCAGTGTCACCTAATTAGACTTGACGCATTCGCGGAACTCTCGGGACACACTTTTATGTCGCGACACACAAATTGAGAAACACTGTGAGTATTAATGAAGATGATAACTTTTTTATTTTTTATTCATTTTCCACACGTCAAATATTTTTTTTAATGTGATTTTTATAATGTAAAATTTTTGAGAAACTTAGTAATTTTTTAAAGCAGTCATAAATATTAAATTTCAGCTGAATTCAAATTTCTGAATCATTGTATTTGGAAAATTTAATATTTTTTCTTAAAACGTCAGTAACAGATAGTTTGAATTTTTCAAACTAATTAAAAAACCCATTTCAAGTTGATTATCATATGTTTTAACAACTTAATAAATATTTTTAAAACTTCAGTAACAGACAGTTTGAATTTTACATATTAATTATAAAAACTCTCTTTAAGTTCGTTATAGTTATTTTAACATTATCAAATTCAATAAATCGATTGATTAAATTTTACTTGCTTTAAACATACTTATTTTAACGTTTCTTATTAATTTTCAACTTCATCAAAATAATAATTATACCCGAAAAACTTTCTCGGTTAGATCATTAATTAATTATTTTATAATTACAATCATTCCGGTGAGGATTTAAAAAATAAGATAATGGCATGAGTATCTAATTTGAGTATCAAAGATCGATATTTCGGACCAGACATGAAAATAATTTTTAAATGATTATAGTTTAAATGAGGTTAATACATTTGAATATCCCAATGAACTGTGTTTTAAAAGTAATTAAATATTTTATTATACTCTTAAAGTAAGATTTTTCTTTTCTAATTTTAGATGAAATTTTGATGTATCACAAGAAACAGAGTACAAAAAAAAAAAAAAAAAAAAAAAAAAAAATACTATCAAAATTTCTGTTATAGTGGAAAAACATTCATGAAATGTTTAGTAAACTTGAATATTAAAGTACCGAATTTTAGTTCTGAGACGACCCTTTCAAATTAGCCTAACTTTTATATATCTCTGGAACTAACTACAGAAATATTGTGAAAATTTATTTTTAGTCTAATTTGAGGACTCTTCAATTAGGTGACTGCTTTGGAAAGTTTAATGTATTTCTTAATATACTTTTAAAGAAGACACAAATCCTAATCGAATGACTATCTGAGTTTTCTCTGTGACAATTAGGTTATTAAAAACCACACTTTTTTACTTAATTAACTGTGACTGCCGCCAATCGATTAGTAACAACGTCTACTAATTACACTGTTAAATATTTGTAGCAAACTGTCCAGTAATTTATTTGACCGTTTTTATAGAAAACGGTTACATAATCATAATTTAACTCCATTCTGACCATATTATTGGCCATATTATGGCAAGAATACAGTTACATTATGGTTACATAACCATTTTCTATGAAAACGGTCAAATGACTGGACAGTTTGCTGCAAATTTTTAAGTGTGTAATGTTTTACTTAAATTTGGCTTAGGGAACCGCATAAAGACTTTGTAAAAATCCTTACAATTTTCAATTCTAACACCTACTTTTGACATTATATTTGGATTTTTCGGCAAATTGTACTTTCGAATACCAAACAGGAAGTCATTCGGATAAGTAGTTTATGAATTATGCAAGATTAGAGTTTCAAAATCGTAATACTAAATTCATTTTTAATCGCTGTAAAACAGATTGCGATGCGTTGAGATTTTAAAGCATATCTCAAAAAGTATATCTATTACAAAAGGGAACCGTGGTTACCTTTGTACGTCTCCCCATCTCTCAAGTTCTGGTAAAGTAAGTGCGGGTCGGGAAAACCTGACTTAAGGCCTATAACCTGACTCCCTTTTGGGTGCTCAGCGACAAAGCTGTTGGGGGACTCCGGCCCGTCCTCAAGTGTTTTTGCGGTGGTCTCCTTTAATTATGGGATCCAGCGCGTATCGCAGCGACCTCTGTCGTCAATACATGGGTTCAATCGGAGTGATGCGCAGGTGATGGTGATCCGACCGGTCGCATCACATACGGGAGGCATATTCCGGTCGTGCGCAGCTCAGTTTTACCTCAAAAAGTACTTTGCGGAATAAATGAAATTTTAGATTCGCATATTTAAAGCTTCTCGAAATGGATTTCTGTTTCTAAAAATCATAGGTTGCGATTAATATATTTTTTTAAAGTTAATTCCGAAAATAGATATATATTTTAAATTATTTGTTGAAAAGAAATACGAGTTGTAACCTGTGATTTTTTAAAGCAGAAACCAATTTTTAGAAGCTCCAAATAGGCGAATCCAATAATACAGCTTATCCCATCAGGTAGTTTTTGAGTTACGCTTAAAAAACTACCCTCATGTCAGTGTGTTCTGTAAAATAATAATAATAATATAATAATAACATCATGATTAGGAGTTCCAGGCTTTAAACCCGCATAATTCCTTAACTACTTGACCAAATAACTCCCTGTTTAATATCTAAAGGGGAAATTTACCAAAATATCCAAAAATGTTATCAAAATTAAGTGTTAATATTGAAAATTTAAAAGTTTGTTACAATTTATATATGTAGACGACTCCTAAGCAAAATTTAAGAATAGCACTAATTAGTAGACGTATTACTAATTGATTAGCACTAGTCACATATTTAAACAGTGATTTTCGCCAGTGTTAGTAGAAGGTGATTACTCCCCCCCCCCCCCCCCCAGGACTATACATAATTTAAATTTGCATATCCAATGATACTGCAGAGTTAATTCCGGACAAAAATCACGTGATTACTGAAAGCATAAAAGCCAATTCACGATTATTTAATTGCATTAAAATAAGGTTTTTTTTTCTTTGCTTTTTAACAGGATTTCATCTTTAGTGCAGACTAGCATGTTTAATGCTATTGGGTCAGTAGTAATGATTGTGTACTTAATTCATAACAGAAATCTTTTGAAAAACTAGCATGAGATTTGAGTATTTATTTGCAATTATCTGTTAAAGTACCGCTGCAGAGGCTTTGGGGTTTATTTACAACCAATCGTAAATAAACCGAATTTATTAAAAATGAGAATAAACATTTAAGAAAAGAAAATATTAATGTTATTTTGAGGAAGGTAAAAAATAGCTTTAAGTATCCATGGCGATGTTCCGCTATTCTTTTGTTAATAACTTCTTTGAATTTTTAATTATTTTTTTCTCTTTTAAATTTTGAAATGTTAACTACTGTGTAAAATTTATTTCACTGAACAACTTGTAATTTTAGAAATTCAAGAATTCATATAAACTAAAATGACGATGAAGAAACATTTTAAATTAAGATTTTTGTTTTAGATAATTCAAAAGATAATAATTCTATGGGATTTCCCTCTTTTTGAAAACTTCCAAGTTCTAATAAATTTTATGCATTTCTTTTGTTGGAAGCTTTTGAACATACGACTTTTATGAATACAGGGTGATTCATAAATAAGTATACAACTTCAAGATGCTGTAAAACAGGAACAGTTTAAGGTACGTTCTCCAAACGCAAGCCGTAAGGTAGGTGTAGTCATAAAGTTTTTTTTTCCTGCTGCTGTGCGAAGTGGCATAGGCGATAGCTAGCCTGTCAGGCAAATATCAGTAGAAATGGCTGCGTCTGCAGTGAAGAAAGCATTTTGTGTTCTTGAACTGAGCAAAACGGAATCTGTCAACACTGTGCAACAGCATTTTTGAGCACGATTTGGAAAAGAACCTCTAACCAGAAAAATAGTCACAGATGTTCTGTTTGTGCACCCTTAGTCACATGACACACATGAGGCTGTTAATCCATTTCTGTCCACTTTGCACAAACAGCCAGTATTTTCAAAAAAATTTAAACCAATCATCAATGGATTTTCTGGTTAGAGGTTCTTTTCCAAATCGTGTTCGAAAATGCCATTTTACAACGGTGACAGATTCTGTTTTGCTCAGTTCAAGAACACAAAATGCCTTCTCCACTGCAAACGCAGCCATTTCTACTGATGCTATCGTCTATGTCACTTCGCACAGTAGCGGTAAAAAAAAAAAAAAAACTTTATGAGTACACCTACCTTACGTCTTGCATGTTTTACAGAATCTGGAAGTTGTATAATTGCTTATGAATCACTCTGTACTCTTACACATACTATTTCTTTTGTTTGGTGGTTTTGTGTATTTTGTACATATTGCATTGTTTGGTTTGTATCATTATATTGTGAGATAATTATTTAATTGGATTTTTTTTTAAATATTAATTTGCAAAAAATTATAATATGTATATTAAACAACGATGAAAAAAAAATCATGTTTATCAAACAAGTTTTAAGATATTCTTTATTGAATACATTACAATATTTAAGAAATTAATAACACTTCTCATTTAAACATGTCGTGTAGAGAAAGGAATTGTTAATTTTTCGTGTGGCAACATAAACGTAAATAAATTGTATTAAAATATGTATTCTTTCTCGATTAGAATTTCAATGCATATTCAGCTTACACTATATTATTGGTACTCTCAATATTTCCACATGAATAATTTTTATGTAAAGGCCATAAGAACTTGTCAATAAAAGAAAACAAAATCAGTCTTTTTATAAAATTGCACAGTCAAAAACATCTCAAACCAAAAAGTAAACCTATTTTTCTAGCAGATTAAGTTAGTAAACAGAGCAGACGGCTGAGTAAAAAATTAATCTCTTCTTAAATTTATGAAGAGTCAAGCGATGAGATATGGTTTAAAATTTAGACATTTTTCTTTTGATGACAATGCATTTATTTTTTTAAGAATCCTTTATTGTGGAGTGGTGCTGATTTATGTCATTAAGTCACGTTTTTGAGTTTGAGGGATTTTTTTAATCATAAGTCGGTTCGCCGAAAAAAACCAGTAAAGATATGGCCCAATATGTATGGCTATATGATAAATGTAAGTTGGAGTTTTTAATATTTTACTTCGACTAGAAATATTTTTTCAGTGAAATAACTTTTCAATTTAGTAATTTGTTAAGTTAGTCATTGTTCTAAATGCATTTTTAATTATTACAATTGTTTCCAGACCATACTGTTAAATATAATTTTATATGTATTTTCTTTTACTAAGCAGAATGTAATTTCAAAATTTTAAATATGCAGGGTGTCCCCAAAAAGTCGAAACACAGTTTAATTTCTAATCTGTAGAAGATAAATAGGGAATGTAAATTTCAAAAGTGTTCAAAATAGGATGTTAATAAAGTAAATCTTCCATTAATTTTCATAAAACTGAACTTTTTTAATTTCTTATATGCGCCCTTAGACAAAATTGATAAGATAAGAAACATTTCCGTTTTTGCTGCATCAAGAACATTGCAAAAAATACTGCAAAATTGTATCTTTAAAATTGAATGAATTATGCTTCATTTAGAATTCACTATTGTAAATGGTGACCATATATCAAATTAGAATTCTAAATTTTTGAGTATTTCAAGAAAGAGAAAACACGGACGGTAATACAAATGTAATTAACCTTAAATTAATCTGTCAAGTACGAGTATAATTCGCGCTCAATGAGTTCCGTACATTGAATTTATTAATTAATTACTATTTATTAATTAATAAACTCCTACTAACCATAATTTTTTCTTAATAGATTCGGAAATAGGAGGAGGGCATATTTTTCCAGTACTTTCGATGATATCTCTAACAATATAATACCTAAAATTAAAACAAATATATTTTTGAGTTTGATGTTACGAGATCTTTCGAACGATACCCTACAAGATATATAAGAAGAAGATAATTTATTTTTCAAGTAATATAATTAGCAGCTTGGCTAATTACTGAGATTTTTTTTTTAAACCATTAGCAAATAACTTTGGATGATTCTGCGTCGAAAGGTACCTCGAACGTCCGTCAACTCCCACGCTGACCGCCCGAAAAGTAAAGTTTGTGTGCAACGGAAAAATGCGTTTTTCTCAAAAACTATGTTACCTAGGAAAATCTCTATAGTTTTCCTGCAAGGTTTAAATAAACTTCTACTACAGCTAATTTTTTCATATTTTGAGTTTCAGAAAATTTGGAAATAGATGGGGGAGGGGGACATATTTTTGCAATGCATTTTCGACGATATCTCTGAAAATATAATACCTAAACTTAAAACAAATATATTTTTGAGTTCGGTATTACACATACGATACCCCACACGTAGACAAAACGAAAGCTTTTTTTTCAAGTAACTTAATAAGCCCCTTAAAATTTTCTTGCACATATTTGTGAATGGCTTTATAGTATGGCTTTATAGTATGTCCATGTTTCAAAAATGAGTATGAACTGACTTTTATGGTCTCATTTTTAAGCATGCCCATATCTAAAAAATGAGTTGGAATTGACCCTAATCCTTTTTGAGTACGTCCATGTTTCAAAAATGAATTTGAACTGATTCTAATCATTTTTGAGTATGTTTCAAAAATCAGTATGAACTGACCCCTATGTGTTCAGTTTTGAGTATGTCCATGTTTCAATATTCTGAGTATTTCTGGTATTTCAGAATTGAAAGCATTGGTTCGTCCTATTTGAAACAGAAAGTCTCCTAACAAAATGAAAACATCGATTTACTCAGATTTGAAAGTGTCATTTTTCTCAGTGTAACAACATTAAAATGCACCGAAAAAAAATTCTTTTTTTCCATTGACAGTAATTTAACGGATTACTTTTAAGTGTCCCTGTAAACTAACCATAAATGTTACACGCTTCCTTTTCAATACCGAACATTCGATGATAATATATATCAATAATATATATCAATTACATGGAAATAGAAATACATTTACGCGAGTTAGAGTATGGACAGACGGACAGACCAAATTCATAAACGGTTTTCAACTATGTTGGAAAGTGTAAAAAGTGGATTTTTTTTAGATGTCACGCTCAAGAAAATTAATTATTTTTAATGGCATTTTGACGGGAAATTATAATAACTGTTATTTTATTAGATTAATGATAAATGCAATTTGCGGTTTTAGAAAAATGTGATGATGAAGATGATTTTACCGGCAATAACTGTTTAATGAAAAAAAAAAAAACAGTTTATAATACAGCTTTTTCGAGAATATGAAAACAAACAAGTTGGAAATTGTACGTTAAACGTGACAAATGAGGTGCGTTTGTTTCGTGCTATAACTAGTTTTACAATGTAAAAAAAATCATCGTTATTATTTCAGTGAAATAAATTATATCGTCTGCTATGAGCGAAATTAACATGCCTTTTTTTTCTTATTACGTATGTTTACAGTTGCGATTTTTTTTCGTCACCCGACAGCGCTGTAAAATTCCCCATGGAGGTCTTGCTTTGCGAGTGATTACTTCCATGGTTTAATATTTCTATGACTCACGATGAATGGATCTTTTGTTTATTTACTTTAATGGATTGAGATATTCGGCTGTTAACGTAATTTTCACTGAAGTTATCTCAGAATCTACACATTTTTTAATGTAACTCATCTGTCAAGCAAACAATTTTTTAGAACGATCTTTCTAAAAATGTAATTTTTATAATGTCCGTATTTGTTTTCCTCAGTCACATGACTTGCGCTTTTACTATATAGATTTCGTATGATAGTATTTAATAGAATTAAGAAAACTTTTATTATCTTTTTTTAATTTTGATACGATTTTCATAAAATTTGAAATGACTCGACAAAATTCTGCAACTATTATATATATTAAATTTCAAACCATTCGGTTGGGTAGTTTTTGCGCCGATATATAATGACAGACGGGCAGACGGACGGACCAGACGACGTCTATAGGTGCTACGTATTTATATAATTCCGAACGCACTTAATAAAGAAATAAAGAAATAAAGAAGTAACAATAAAGAAATAAAATAATAATAAAAATTAAATGCGTTGGCGAATATACACAACAGACCTTTTTTCTGGAAAATTTTGAGGATCACCTCAAAAATTATTATTTTTTTCGAAATGGGGTAGAAGTCGGTATTACTAGTCATATGAAGTAGCCAATCACTATCTAGCAACCTCAAAAATTATTATTTTTTTCGAAATGGGGTAGAAGTCGGTATTACTAGTCATATGAAGTAGCCAATCACTATCTAGCATTAAAAATGTAAATTAAATTGGAATTTTTCTAGCTCATAAAATTGGCAAAATAACGTGGAAATATCCTAAATGAAATAAAATAAATAATTTCAAATTTTATCAGTGAAACATAGCGATAATTATTTTTGGAGTTAAACAATTAGTATAAGATAGATAAATAAACAAAGATTTTTTTCTCGTACAGAAAATATATTTATGACATGCATAAGATAACTTTTGTTTAAACTGTTAAAATATTAGATAATCTTTGATTATTTTGTTTTTATTTACATTTTCCTTTACATAAACAAAACTTTCTATAACTCTTAACATATAATCTTAAGCAAGCTCATGAATATATTTAGAATATTCTATGTAATAAGTATATTTTTTTTATAGTATTTAAAAAAATTAATATTAAAATAAATTCTCATTAAAACTTATGTTAACTTTCATTTGAAAAGATCTGGTATTTTAAGTAACATACATAAATTTATGTTTTATCATTCATAAAAAAAATATAATAAAATTTATTAATACATGTATTTGCTAACCAGAATTTATGTACCTCAATATAATATGTTCTTTTAAGTACAGCTAAGAAACACAAACTCATTGATAAAAGTTTCGAAGCAGGCGTGTGAAATGCATGCTAAACTTCATTAGCTTCAGAAAGAACAACTCATAATCTAGATAAATAGAGGGTGCGTTTAGAAAAAAAAATGAATTTACGAGAGCTCTTCACACCAACATATGATATTAAAGATGTACTCTTTCCTTTTACGAAACGCAAATCATTCCATATCTAACACGGCAAAAAAAAGTGAAAAGTAAGATATTTACGATGGGCACTTTACACCAACGTCTTTCATAAGAAGAAAAAAATAAAAAAATAAATAAAATCTTGAGTAAATCGAATGAGGGGGGGGGGGATATACCAACTAGTGTAACCTCTATTTTTCCCTTTCAGCCGTGACGTCACCGGTTCGTTGTTGCCAGCGCCGCCGACCAAACTCCAGAAGGCAAGTCCTCAGTTCTATCTGGCCCTTCAGTTGGAATGGAGCTGTGTTGCATGATGTTCCTCCGCATCTTTTTGATTGCTGTGGTTCTCCGGCACGTGATAGCTGAGGAAGCTCCGCTACCTCCAGGAGGGTGAGTGCATATTTTTTTAAGAAATATATATTTTTTTACAATCACATACTAGTTTATTTTTTCGCAAGAAAATATGTATGAATTTTTGTAAATTATATTTATGAACAATTTAATAAAATCTGATTTCTCAATAAAATGAATAATAATAACATTTGAAATAAATAATTTATAAGTTATTATTTTAACCCTTTAAAAAAGTAAATGTTTAATTTTAAGAAATTATTTTTTTCAATCGCATACTAATTTATTTTTCCGCAAGAAAATATACATGAATTTTTGTAAATTATATTTATGAACAATTTAATAAAATATGATTTCTCAATTAAATGAATAATAATGACATTTGAAATAAATAATTTATACGTTACTATTTTATCACTTAAAAAAGTAATTATTTAATTTTAAGAAATATATTTTTTTCAATCACATACTAGTTTATTTTTTCGTACGAAAATATACATGAATTTTGTAAATTATATTTATGAACAACTTAATAAAATCTGATTTCTCAATAAAATGAATAATAATGACATTTGAAATAAATAATTTATAAGTTACTATTTTAACCCTTAAAAAAAAAAGTAAATATTTAATTTTAAGAAGGTTGTAATATTCTATAAAATTTGGTAATTAGGAACCAAAGAAATTGAAATACTATATAATATTTATTAAAAAAAGCAATTATTATTTTCTTTTCATGAAGCTTTTTTCACATGGAAATTCCTAATCCATGCATGGTTTTAAAACATATGCATGTATATCAGGATTTAGGTTTTTCAGTATACGGAGGAAGTTTGATGTTAATTTTTTTTTTTTTTTTTTTTTTTTTTTTTTTTGAGCATTCCTATTCATAAATCGACATTTTAAAAGTGCGTATAGCATACTTTAAAATAAAACATAGTAATTTTTTCGGGTCGGAATAAAATATGTATAAAAGTAATATTTTAAAATGCTCCCTGCGCATTCAAAAACTTTTGAACTTAGAGACTTTATTTTTATACAGTCAGGCCCACAGAGAGAAGGGGTGGAGCGCTATACCATTTGATTGTTATTATCGCCGGTAAAAATTACTAGGGCCCGTCTTAGGTCCTCTTTTAAAAAAAATAAAATCGCAAAAAAGACTGTAGCAACTTTTTGATAATATATATATATATATATGAAAAATCTCGTTATAATGAATTTCTGGAGACCACTGATTAACTTCGGTATACTGAAAAATTCGTTAATGTGAAATTCCAGTATGGCGTTTTGAAAAAAAAGGAAATTTGTATGCACATTGAATAAAAATATATAATATTACTACATTCATATTAAATGTCGGTTAATATATGCAAACATGTCAGTAAATAATAAATATACATTATATTACTATTGTGAGCTTACTAGTTAGAAATAAGATAATTAAGTTTCAAGATTTAAATCGAAACTATTATAAAGAATTTATAATTTATCTTACATACCTGACGGATTAAAAAACCCACTGACGTCTGCCGTTAATGTAACTTTATTTCTTTACAAAATAAATAAATAAAAAAAAATCTGCACTGAACTCGACAATGCATTTTTCAAAATAAATTGTGTGAAAGGTTTTCGGAACATTATGTTTCTTGGATTATTACTGTTTCATTTTCACTGTCGTCTGCGCCCCCCGCCCCCCCCATCTTAATTAAGTTTCGAAGTTTTCTTCCAAATTCTAGTTTTTCAATAGCGATATTTTTTTTCTTGCCAACTCAACATTCGTAAAACCGAAATGACTATTTTTTTAAGAACTTCAATAAATTCGCTAATTTAAAAAAAGTCGTTAATATGAAACTCGTTAAAGTGAATATTTTTGTAATGTGAAACCATAGGGTATTTTTTAACAATCCAAAAATGAATAAATAAATAAATAAATAAATAAATAATAATCGTTAAACTGAAAAATTCGTTAAAGTGGCATCCGTTGTAACGAGATTCTCTATATATAATTTATATAATATTTAAAAAAAAACTGACCAGACAAAATACCAAAGGATCTTACCTTCAAAGGGTCCAATGATGAATAAAAAATGATACACGATCTCGGAACTTTTGAGCTGATTTTTTTCTAAATTTTATTAATTTTGTGATTTTAAGCAAATAGTTATTACTTTATATATTAAAAAAAAAAAAAAAAACCAATTATTCAATAAGTTTATTTTCTTGTACCATACTTTAGTAGGGGCCGGCCCGCATTCGAATTACAACCAGGGACTGTAGACTCTCTCTACGACCCTGTATACAATTTCAGCTAATGTAAATCCGCATACTTCGTCAAATAATTTTTTTAAGGCGGATTTTAATAAAGTTCCCAATTTTGTGTCGCACTTTTGCATTTGATCGTTATTATTTATTTTTTATGAATACAAAGTTTCTGATGAATAAGGCTATTCATTTTATTGAGGAAATTGAAAGGGAAAGGTGACATTAGCTTGGAGTGTTTTCAACGATTGCTCACAGGTAAAATTTTAAAATCAGTGAAAAAACGTAAAATTTATTTAGACGGAATTTTTTTCGGAATTTTTTTAAGAAAGAGATCCGACTAAATCACCATGGAAAGTTTTTAGTTAAAGAATGATTTAATGGCTATTTTTTTGCTTTTTCTTGAAAGTCAATTTGGCTTACATTTAAAGCCCTATAAAAATCCTTAAAAATAATAATGCATTTTACATTTTGTGCTCTCTTATTTCAAGCTTTTATTATATAAATGATGAGGATATGCAAATGTGCAAGTGCCGGGTATTATGCATATCTACGCGGAACCTTTCATTCTTTTTTTTTTATTTGTTTTTGTCATAAATTTTAATTCAGTTTTGAATTTAAGAGTGAATAAATGAAATATTATATTAGTATTTTTATTTATAAACAGGATTTTATTTAGAAAACTCTCTATTTGAATAAATTTTAGAAACATAAATAATTTTAAAATGTTTCACTTTATTTAAAATTGTTTAGATCTAAAATGGATATTTATTCTCATGTTCTTTTGTACAACACCACATAATTAAAAATATTATTTTGAAAAAGGTTAAGAAAAATCCAATAAATACCACCTTATCTGTGACGATGTATGTCAATTTTTGGCGCTGTCTTGCTATCTAGATATTATAACCAAAAGATCAAAATAATGAGATTTTATGCAAAAAAAAAAAAAAAAAAAAAAAAAAAAAAACAGTATTTTAAAAAGAAATTCAATTGAAACATTTGGCATTGTGTGATGCTATTTTTGAAAGCATTGTATTATAGAAATTGTAATAATAATAATAATAATAATAATAATAATAATAAAAACATTTTGCTGCAATCTGCCAAGGTTCTCTTATTTCCATTTTTTTTCTAAAAACAATTTCTGAATTCAAATTTCCGTGTTTTTAATCAATGTAATTTTCATTCTACTTTCTGTGAGCAAATTAGTAACGCGTTTCCTATCAACGTCATATTTAATACATATTCATGAATTCTATGTGTTAACCTCTCATTTATTATTCTCGTTTTTATACTTTCATATTTTGTAATCTTGTTTCTTATTTCTATCTGCCTAGACACGCATTGCATTTCTTCTTACAATTTTTTTTCTATTTATATCATATAAACTTTTACTTTTAACTTTGCACTTAAAAAAAAACACAAAAAAAAAAAAACACAAAAAAACAATTGTTGATTTTACGGTATAATACTGGCATCCCAGCTGTCAGTATTATACCGTAAAATTAGCAGTAATAAACAGCAAAATAATCAGTAATACGTTACCGTGCCGTAAAATCAACTTTTTTTTTTCAGTGTGGAGAATCAAAAGAACGATATATTTAACACTTAAGGAAATATATTCTGAAAATATTCGTATAAGTCATCATTTTATATTTATATGTGTATTAAATATCTATATTGCTTCAACTGCATTGAATAAAAAATGTTTCATAAACGTTTTCATAGTTCATAAAATATTTTGAGCATGAAATAATTTTTCTAGTAACATTTAATTTAAAGTTTTATTCGTTATATCTTTATATAGTGATTCATTTGTTATACTGCACTGTATGTATTAAGTCATTTTGTGAAATACTTAAGTTTTAATTTCAATTTATTCAGGCAATACATCTGCAATATCTAATGCATGCTAATTCTAAAAATCAAATTTTGAGAAAATATCAAATTTCTGCAAAATATGGATATTTTCTCAAGGCAGAAATAAAATATATTATATAAAAAAGAAAAAAGATGTATTATATCCTCTCTTAGCGATGCTTTTCTGAGAGAGATGTGTTAATTGCTTTTTCTTTCTTTTTTTCTTTTTTCTTTTTTTTTTTTTGCCTAATATTTCAAAACATGAACTTTACTTCCTTCTTAAGACAGTCCATGTTTTCAGACGTGTCTTATAAAGATCTTCAGTGATACTAGATAAGAGATCACGTGGAGAAAAAAAATATTAAGAAATTCCATCTAGTTTTTTATTTTTTGATAACTATGCAAATAAAATAACAAACGGTAACTTCCAAATTAAACGATTTTGTGTTTTGTGAAAACCATTTAAAAAATAAACATTGTAGAAATTTATTTTATGTAAAATTTTAATATAAAAAATATGGTGCGTAATGTTTTATCCGTACTACTCAATTGATACTTCCGTTAAGAACTGTCATTGTATATAATTGATATATTATATAATTGAGAATTTAATTAACATAACATTTAAAAAAAAGTAGCATTCATACTGGGGTATAATTTTCTATCGGCTTCAAATACAAGTAAATACTCACACAGCATATTTAAAAGAAAGCATGAATAACCTTTAGTTTTTTATTTTGCTTATGTTATACAAATATATCCATAAATCGTCGACGTGCATAAATAATTATTATAAGAGCATTTAAGTTTATTTATAATTATATGTTGTTATTAAATGTGTTACACTAATACTTTTGTAAAACTTTGATTTACAATTGACATTTATAAGCTCTCACGCATATTGACATTAATATACATTATGAAGCAAGCAAATGGTTTTAAAATATAAGCCTATTAAATTTGACGTATATTATTTTTAAAAAAAATCATTTGATTTTACCTAAATAAAACTGTCAGCCAGTGCGCCATTAAAAATGTTGCTTCTTTTAAGGAGAAAATATGTAAACTGTTTACTTTATGGGTAAAATATGTTAAAATAACAGAAACATGTTAACAAACACAGGAAACCAGTAAAAATATGTTTATTTTACGTTAAATTTATTATTATTATTATTACGATATTTATTTTAACAGATTTTGCTCTAAAATAAACAACTTACATTTTTTTTTGTTATAAACAGTTTTTTTTTATATACTGGCGTCCGGATAACAGCATTTTTTTCTGTAATTTATTTTATTTTTATATATGGTGCAATGTCATGTATACGGCTTTCCTATTATTATTATTATTATTATTATTATTATTGTTGTTGTTTCTTTGGCAAAATAAAGGAATTAATTGTATTTACTTATAAAAGCCATTCAAAAATTAATTTTTATAAAATTTTATAAGAGAAAAAAATTAATTTTAGAATTTTAGATTTAAAAATTAGAATTTGAATGATGATTATAAACTATATAATTTGATAGTTTAAAATGGAACATTTGATATTGTAATAATTTAATATGTTAAAACAGCTGAGAAGTTTACTCGTACTTGAAGTGGAATATGTTTATGTTATAAATTTTTGGCATTCCCCCCCCCCCCCCCCCTTATTTCTATACTGGATTTAAAAAAAAAAAAAAAAAAAAAAAAAAAAAAACCTCAGTAAACAAACTAAGTATAACGATCAAAAATAAAAGAATTGGTTAAAAAAAATGTTTTCGCATCAAAATTAATAGAAACTGTACACTTTAAGTGTACAAAAGAATGGAAATAAACTTATTCGTCATTTTTAATATCTTGTACATTACCAGCTACATTTTCATCTAATAAATATAACCAAAACCGTGCGTCATGTTATTATTTATTTATACTTTTATGTATAAAGTTATATATTATTATTTTTTTGTATCCAGTATTGTAATGGCAATCGTATATCGTAGCATACCTAAAACCAAATTTAAGGCAAGCAATAGCAATTTTTTTTGTAAGTTCTTATTAGCATATTTTTTTTCTTTATTTTTATTACTAGCGGCCCGTCCCGGCTTTGCACGGGTAGACAATGTAATTTTTTAGTACATTTGTTTTCCTGAATTTCGCACTCCTACCAAAAACTGTTGCTGAGATATGGCGAAATGTCCTAAAATTTTCGAAACCACCCCCTTTAAAATTCTTCGAGGGGAATATCTAAAATCACTGAAATGCGTGGTTATCCATTTTTAGTAGATGTGTTTTCCTCAATTTCACGCTCCTACCTAAATCCGCTGCTGAGATATGGTGAAATGACAAAAAACTTTTGAATACCCCTTTAACCACCTTCTGGGGGGAATTTCCAAAATCACCGAAATACGTGTTTAACCAATTTTTTAGTAGATTTGTTTTAATTAATTTTGCCCTCCTTCATAAAAGCTGAGATATGGCGAAATGACCTAAAAAATTCGACCCCCCCCCCCATTTAACCACCTTCTGGGAATTTCCAAAATTGCTGAAATACATGTTTCATTCATTTTTTAGTATTGTTTTGCTGATTTTCACGCTCCTAACTAAAACTGCTGCTGAGATATGACGAAATGATCTAAAACATTCGACCCCCCTTTTAACCACCTTTGGGGGGGAATTTCTAAAATCGCTGAAATACATGTTTAACCAATTTTTTAGTAGATTTGTTTTCCTTAATTTCGCGCTCCTACATAAAACTGCTGCTGAGATATGGCGAAATGACCTAATACATTTGACCACCCCCTTTAACCACTTTCAAGGGGGAATTTCCAAAATCGTTGAAATACGTGCTTAATCATTTTTTAGTAGATTTGTTTTCCTGATTTTCGCGCTCCCACCTATAAGTGCTGCTGAGATATGGTGAAATGACCTAAAACATTCGACCATCACCCTTTAACCCCCTCCGGGAGGGGAATTTCTAAGATAGCTGAAATACATGTTTAATCATGTTTTTAGTAGATTTGTTTTCCTGATTTTTGTGCTCTTAACTAAAATTGCTGCTGAGATATGGCAAAATGACCTAAAACATTCGAACCCCCCCCCCCCTTTAACCCTTTCGGAGGGGCAATTTCTAAAATCGCTGAAATACATGTTTAATCATTTTTTAGTATATTTGTTTTTCTGATTTTCGCGCTCCTACCTATAACTGCTGCTGAGATATGGCGAAATGACCTAAAACATTCGACCACCCTTTTAACACCCTTCGGGGGGAGGGGGGATTTCTGAAATCGCTGAAATACGTGTTTAATCAGTTTTTAGTAGCTTTGTTTTCCTGATTTTCGCGCTCCTACCTATAACTGCTGCTGAGATATGGCGAAATGACCTAAAAAATTCGACCACCCCCTTTAACCTCCTTCTGGGGGTGGGGGGGATTTCTAAAATCGCTGAAATAGGTGTTTAATCATTTTTTAGTAGATTTGTTTTCTGGAATTTCAAGCTCGTACCTATAACTGCTGCTGAGATATGGCAAAATGACCTAAAACATTCGAACCCTCCTTTAACCTCCTTCGGAGGGGGGGGGATTTTCAAAAATCCCTTCTTATTGCTTGCCTAGGCCATAACAGCAATCTACAGTCCAAATTGCGTGGCCCTGACTTTAGTAGTTTTGGCTGGGCTTTGATGAGTCAGTCAGTCAGTCACCATTTCCTCTTTATATAATAGTATAGATTAGCATTTACTTTCTTAGTATTACTTATTATTAATATTTATTTCCTTAGTATTACTTATTAGTAATATGTGCCTTTTTTGTATTATTTATTACTAATAATTACTTTCTTTTTTTTATTATTATTTACTTTCCTTATATCCCTTTCTTTTTTTATACTTCTTAAGAAAAAAATCTTCCACTGAAGGAAGATTAATTAAAGTAGTACGAGAATTTTCTTTTATAGAAAATATAGTCCATTCTCTTTTACTTCTTTTAAAAAATCTTCAAATTAGAAAAGATTAATGAAAAAGTAAAGTTATATTAATGTTTTCTATTTAGAAATTAGGTGAGTAATAATATATTAATCCAATACGTTTTATTCTCGATTTTATTTTTTGCGGACTTTTGTAAAACATTATCTGAAGTACGTAAATATTTCCTAAACAACTCACTAATATTATCAGCTAATAAGAGTTGAAAAATTCTTGCTTATGTTCATGAATGTAAATTTCATTATTTTTTTTTACCTGTATTTTGATTTATTTAAAGAAAATCAATAAATTTAATTTAATTCAACACTGAATAATTAAAAATGTTATTTATTTATTATTATTATTTTTATTATAATTTTTTTGTTCTGTAATATTGTTTTTATCAATATTAATAAAAATTTCTCTAAATTAAAAGAACATTTATTAGATATAAATAAAAATGTTATGGCAGCATTAAAATATAAAATTAAAAACAATCGAAGGCTTCAATTACACATTTCTGAATTATAAATTATGGATTCGTTATTTCAGCTCGCTTTCGTTTTTCTATTTCTACGATCTCTTTCATATTTTTCAATTGAACAACAAACGATGCAAGCGAAACGAAGTATTTTTTATTATGGGGCGCGGTGGTGGTGGGGCGGGGAGCATTTTGAATATCTAATTATACTGTTCTACATATCATTTTATTTTATTATATATAATCAATTAGTAAATATTTTAAATGTACCTATATATATATATAAAGCATAAAAATTATTTCTGTATTATAACTATAATTTAAGGTAAAACTACATCTCGCATTTTAACATTCAGCTACATGAAAGAAAGAAAAACGTCATATTTCCTTATAATATTGAGAATTTTTTAAACTCTAGTTGAATTGTAACTGCTGATTTATTAAATGTTTTTTTTAAATCTTTTAAATTTTCTTCTCAAACAGTAGTGTGAATTTTTAAATGCATTTTTAATTTAATTACGTCCGAAAGTCGCGACACGATATTAACACTATTTCGTTAGAAGTCCTTATCTATATCTGTTCATGGCCAATATCAACGCTTTTCATGCTTATAAAAACCAGTTTGCGCTTTAAAATATTACTCATCGCAAATAAAGTTTGGAGAAAATTAAAACATTTATAAACAGGAAGGGGAAACGCTCAGAATACGGACTCTTGCTTCACCTGCAAGCACGAATCCGTTACCTGCCTGTGGGGAAGTGAGAAGGGTGAGTAGTGCCATCTGGTAGAATAAAATTAGGAAGTCTCCCGGTTATCCGAAAATTCCTATGGAACCCCGGTCAACCGAAAATCCTTCGGTCCCATGCTTTTCGGATAACCGGGGTTTTACTGTTACAATTCTATCTATTGCTAAACGTAATTTTTATTATTAATAATATTATTATTATTATTTAAAGCGCTCCCATTATATTTTCCCTTATAACTTAATCTTCATTTGCTGCAAAAATCATTTGCTGCAAAGAACTTTACGAATGTCACAATGAACTTTCATTTTGTAAACATGATTATTCATATAACAGTAGGTGGAAAAAATAGCTTTTATCAAAAAACAAACATATAGTCTCTTCCTGTGAGTGGATTGGGGCTGTGTTATAACTCCTTCAAAAATTTCATAATTTTTTTTTTATAATAATTAGGTTTGGTTACTTCTTGAGTTGCATTCATTCATATCCCATTTCCAGGAAATCGTCGGTAACTTGAATTGTACAACACCTCAAGATGTCATTTAAAATTTAAGGTTTTTTTTTCAGAGCTCTGAAAATCGTCACATATGGACTAAAGAATTCATTACTGTAGTGTTATGCGATCATAATGACTACTTGAAAAGTTAAAGCGGTCTAGAATTAAGCAATGTGGACGGTTGCTGTTATGTTGAAAAGAATTGCTCTCTAAAAACGACATTTTCAAAACTGAGCAAAACTGAAATCTGAGTATGTCGCATAGTCAAAATGGCTCCGAAGCAAAATTACTCAAGTTCGAAACATGTATAGACTCATTTCTGAAAACACGCATACACTCAAGAATAAAACATCACGTGCTCCTATTTGAGTATATCCATGTTTCAAAAATGAGTATGAACTGACCTCTATGTGCTCATTTTTGAGTATTTCCATGTTTCAAAAATGAGTATGAAATGATTCTAATCATTTTCTAGATTGACCATGTTTCAATAATGAGTATGAAATGATTCTAATCATTTTTGAGTTTGCCCATGTTTCAAAAATGAGTATGAACTGACTTCTATGTGCTCAGTTCTGAGTATGTCCATGTTTCAATATTCTGAGTATTTCTGGTATTTTAGAATCGAAAGCATTGGGTCGTCCTATTTGAAATAAAAAGTTTCATAACAAAATGAAAACATCATTTTACTCAGATTTGAAAGTGTCACTTTTCTCAGTGTGGTTCTACGATTCGCCGCGTACATCAAGAGTCGTCTATAATGAGTTTCCATACTGGGTCTGTTGCAGGAAGCGCACGCTACCAAACTTTTTGATTCAAGAAACGTGCCGTAGGAATTAAATTGGATATTTGTATTCCCATTCATACATTCAGTGAGGGGCAGTGTGATCTCACTATATAAAGATTTTAACTTTATCTTGAGATTTACAGACCCAGTGGAAATTGCCGGATCATTTTCAATTTTATGAGCACTGTAAAAAAAATTTGGTCTTCAATTACGGTACATATACTGGCAACTTTGTGACCAGTATATATACCGTAATTTAACTGGACGGTATATGTACCATAAACTATTAAAAGTATATGTACCGGCTGCACTCCCCCCTCTCCTCCGGCCTGCACGCATTACGTAACAAGAGCAAGAGCATTATTTCAGGGTTTGCCGCACACCGAGGCGGGGCTACCAGCTTTTTCTTTACTGAAAAATAATTATTTTACGGTATAAATAGCGATTTTTTTGCTGAAAAACAATCATTTTACGTTATAAATACCACTTATAATTGAAATGGCATATATACGTTTTTTTTTACGCTTAATAAACCTTAGAAGTACGGTACTCATGCCGTAAAGAGTGAAAACAGTACAAGTACTGTTAATTTACGGTACATCTACTGAAATTTTACGAACATTTTTTACAGTGAGTAATAGTAAAAAAGTACATATAACTAAGTTTGTCGACAATTTATGGAAAAAATATGATATTCCCCATGTTCTTTGGTCAAAGAGGTTTCCTGAACTAAATTCCATAAAGCATGATTGACACTATAAAATTGAATAATACAAGTCATTCCTTTCTTAAATCTTCCTGTATACAATATTTCCTGATAATTAACAAACATACAAATACCCTATATTCATAATCTTGTTTATGGAATTGCCACGAGCTGTTATCAGTATTCTTATTTATTGTATAAGAGCTCGTTTTTGGATTTCCAAATCTGAACTAGGAACTTTCTTTTTTAGCCGGATCATTCTTCATATATGCCACGTTTTATAGTTTTTGTCTGACTTACATATAGTAATCATTACTTTATGCTTATCTTATTAGGTTGTTGTGGTTATTAGGTATCGCAGAGAATAACCACCAAACCAAATTTTGTTGTCATAAATCTATATTTTTCATATACATTTTCTTTATACATATAAATATAACGGAATATGCAAAATTAATTTGCATAAATGATTTAAAATGACATTTTAAATTTTAAAAGTCATAATTTAAAAAAAAACTTTTTTAATTGTGAAAGTAATTTTTAATATTTAATTAAGTACAATCCCTCATTTTTAAATAGCGTAGAATTTCTATACTGATAATTAAAATGTGGTCGAGTATATAAATTTAAGCCGAAATTACTGTCACTAAAATCTCTGTTATTAAATGTTCCCTATTTTGTGGATACATTGAATGTTTTTCTTATGCTGTCTTTGTAATTAAATACGACATTCTTATTAAAAGATGCTATAATTCAATTTTAAATTCCTGCTATAAATGAAATAAATATATCTGGAAATTTGTCTTCATTATATTTCATTAAAAAAAAATCTAAATTATTCCTGCCGTGCATGTTTTATCTCTCTTTCTTTTCTTTTCTTTATTTTTTTTGTCATATTTGATTAATTTCGATCATAATTGAAAGATAAATTGATTCAGATTTAAATGAGAAAAATATATTATCCTATGTTTACATCATTAAGGTAATAAAATATTTATTGTGTATTTTAAATTTCCAAATAAAATTTTAATCGACAGTTTAATTTATTGAATATGCCATTTAAAAAAAAAAAAAAAAAAACCTCGCGGTAAATAAAGGATTCTTAATAGAATTTAAACATCTCAAATGTGTTTATTTTCGTAAATAAATATTTACATTTAACATATGGGAATCTAATACTTTTGATATTATATAACGAGAAATGCTTTCAGTTTGCATTTAAAATTTAATTGATAATAAGTGGTGCAAGCGTAGGTTTGAAACTCAAAATATATGATGGATGTTCAATAGAAGTAAATAAATGTTTATTTGTAAATATTATTAAGACCAACAAAAAATATGTGTATACTATATATGTATAGATATATATACTAATAAAAGAAAGTTTCGCTCTCTCTCTCTGTGTGTGGGTGGTGTTTGTTTGTCTGCAATGGCTAGCAAAATCTAGCCCACCTAAAAGTCTGAAAATTTAGGTGTGGTTAGTCCGAAGCCTGGCCTGATACACCTGAGTCTCAGAATTTTATTACTTTGAAAATTAACAAAAACATTAATTAAAAACTGATCAATAACTCATCTACTTTTATTTATTTATTTATTTATTTTTTTTTGCGAGCTGGCTTTCAGAATTCGCGCATGCCTAGAACCCGATTTACCGCAGCGCACGACAATAAAGAACCATTCACATGAATAATGCGTTTATTTCGCAATTCTGTTTTAAATTCTATTGACTAAACCGTTTAGTTTATTTAAAAACAAAAAGAATATTCTGAAAGATCGCACTCTTACGTCTTCAATGCCGTAATCAGTTCGAAAAAAAAAAATTATGTTAATCTTTTGAAAAGCATTTTTGAAAAAGGATGTTTTACCGAGCTTATGTTTCCTCCTTTACGTCAACGCCCCTCAATAGCACATTTTTAGAGATACAGACAAAATAACATATGCTCTTAGATCTGAAACCTTCTTCTAATAGATGGTATAATTATTGTTTTTAAATACGGATTTTAACCCTTTCAAAGACACCGGCGAACGTTGGTCATTTCGCGCCTCACGAGAAGATCTGTTTTCTTACGCTAAAAGTTACTAAACATTCGTATTTCGACACAATCTTTTTAGAACATCTCGGTAGACCAGATACATCACCTACAATAATTTCGATGAGTTCGAGCGAGAACAAGTATTTGAAAAAAAAAATCTGAGATTCTTTCAGCGAAAACCCATAATAACCTGATGTTTTCCGCGTTCACGCTCGGCTTCGGGTAATGTTTTCACTATTTAAAAATGCATATATTTTCACATAATTTTATAGAAGACTTGGAAACAGATATATTTCTAAACGACTAAAATTTCAGAGAGATCGGCCGACGAATACTATTTTTTTTTTTTTTTATGTTAACGGACCCGACGCGAAAAGAAAACATATTTATTTTACAAGATAATAATATTTCTGACGTAATTTTTACATGGGCTGTAAAAACGTTATATTTATGACCATTGAAAATTTCAAAGTAGTTTGGAGATATTCACATACCGCTGCTGAAATGACCTGGGAATAGCCAATACCTTAACTTAAATGAAGATCAATATAGTCAACTGAAAAAAAATTCCAAATTGACCGCAATCCAGCAAAATACTCAATTAATAAACGTAATAATTAAATCTTGGTTTCATTTCAATTAAAAACCTTGGCTCACTCCATCGGCAGGCGTTGTAAGATATTAACGTTAAAACTAGTCCAATTTAGTATTATCTGACTTGGTGAAATATTTTGTATACCTAAATTTATCCTTATGTTTCAATTTCTTCTTAATAACTCTCATTAATATGAAAATTTGCATTATAATCGTGATTAAATTACCTTTCGATTGATGTGTAATTTTAAGGTATTATTAAGGTAACTATTAAACTTTTAAAAAATATATTTTTCAAAAGGTTTCAATAATTTTGGCTAATAGTGTACACTTAAAATAAATTTATAAAATTGTTATTTTTTACTTAGAATATACCAGTAAATTTCATTAGCAAATTTAATATAAGCTTTTTTTTGATTTAATAAATTTATATGTGAATATGAAATTCTTGCTTTGTTTAGAATAAGGTCAATTAATCTATCCATTTTGTTAAACATAAAAAGGCTCAAAATTCCAAGATAAAATATACTAATACTTTTTTCTTTCTGAAATGTTTACAGTAAAAATACCTTTTTTTTTGTCACATCAAGTAGTATGGATACTTCATCACATGCGGATATTTAGAATTTAAATAGTGCATAAAGTAAACTGAAAATGAGATGAGACTAAATAGTTTATAAAATAAATAAGTAATGATTATATTAGTATTTAAACCTTCCAGAATGTTTGCTGTAATTGTAACCATGAAGTTTAACGTCATCAGTGCAGAATAATTGACAACTGACAACTTTTTTTTTTTTTTTTTTTTTTTTTTTTACTGGTGATGGTCAGTTTAATACTACCGAAACTGGTCTGCAATTTTAGCGAATTTTCTGGATATCTAAAGTTTCATGATGTGATCATATTACAAGTTAGAGTCGTTTGCTGTCCCTCATAGTTGTTGTTTTAAAAAGATAACTTGTATGACACTGAATACAGGTGTAAACCCTAAATTCTCTCTTTTTCAAAAAAATGTATAATTAATCGTTTTATTGAACGGTAACATAATCAGAAAATCATTTCCTTATATCTAAATGTAAAGTCCTAAAGTATTTCAAAATCATGGCATGGACCGCTTTTGCATCCATGTTGCCAAAGCGGAAAAAGTGTCGTTTGTTACCCTTTAGTAGCTTATCAGTGATTAATAATCTTTCTTTCAAACACCTGTGGAATACAGGACTCTTTAGTGTCCTGGAAATTATTTCTGTGCAGCCTTTTACAACGAATGCTAAGTTCCATTCATCATATTTATTTCTAGGTATGGAGTTAGGAGTAATCGGCAGGCGTTATTATTATTTTTTAAATCACAACCAGAATTAATAATGGCGCTGGCAATGTCACCCAACCATCCGTGAGCAATTTTGGGCGACATTGCCCAGATTCATTTTCAATCATTCATTATATATTTAACTGTAATATAACATAATCTAAAATGACTATAATAATATTATAATACTTTTATTACAAAAAAGTCTACCTTGCTTCTCATCGATTATACTCAATGACTGGTTCATCATATAATTGAATTAAATGCTTTGATGATGAAGACATTGAAGTTGCCTTTATGTGTAGATCAGAAAAGGATAAACCTTTACATATCCTGCCAGACCTGATGGTACTGCGAACACACATCGTTTTCAAGCCCCATCCCTCGAGTCAAGCAAAGAGATGTTTTCTCTTTCCGGGAAGATTTGTCTGCGTTTTCATTGAAGTTGTTTCGGTAGAGGGACATATTTCGTTTATTATAAAATATTTTTAAGTTTTTTCTAAATGTTTTCATTTATATTAAAATGTTTGTATTATTTATAAGTGATGGAGACATTTGTTTCACTTAAAAATGTGTTTTTTAGCCAAAATTTTGCAATTAATTTAAAAAAAATGAGAAATAGAAATAAAACAGTGCCAAAACCACCTTTAATCTACAGAAAATGGCTCATTTAACCTTGTTAAGGTGAAATTGCCATAGATTCCATTTCTGTACTTCAAAAACGAAGGAAATTGATAGTGGACAATGAACGTCCTCTTGCAGGTAACTTTCTCCACCTTTTGTTTTTATTGTTGTTTAGTGATGAAGGTGATGACCGAAAAAAAATCAAAATATAGTGAAACGCATCTATGACCACTCTTCCATCTGTGACAATTTTTGGTTCTTCCAAAATCATTCGTAAACGACTCGATTTTTGTACACAAAGTGGAAAAGATTGGTTGGTTGGTTGGTTGATTTATGACGGCCGATTATCTACTCGGCGGATATAGACCCTAGTGCCCTCCGTGGGGGACTTTCTAAGGGATCCTAGCCCGTATTTACGGTAATGTTCGAAAAAAAAAAAACACGGAAAACTCTAAACGGTTAGGTCAACGAGCGCGACAGGGGTTTGAATCCAGTACTTCCCGTCTACCAGCTTAGAGAGCAGAACCTCTCAACCACTGGTGGGGCCCCGGAAAAAATGTATTTAAACATTCACGAGACATTATTTGCAGGCTAAAATAATTTCCCATAAAAATAATATATTATAAATATATTGAGTAGCGAACTATATCTTTTTCTTCGATATTTTAGATATTGTAATTTTTTACAAAGAGCTTTGGGCAACAAAAAATGGGCGTTTAAGTAAATCATTTCAAATAAGGAGTATCTTACAACATTGCATCATATATTATTACCTTATCCTTATTATACGAAAAAAAAATCTTTTTGTGTTCTCAAAATTATCTTATATATTTTGAAACAGAACATTCATTTTAGTAAATTATTCAAGAAATAAAGAAGAAAAAACATACAAAAACCACATGAATGCAATTTCCAGAATAAAAATCGTATTGTGATCAGAAGCACAAATGCAGGAATATGCCGCAGTATATTACCTGCTATTACACAAAAGAATCCAATTTCGTTTGGAAGAAATGTTATAAAATGAGCCTGTTACATATTTTCTTTTATCACTGTTATTAAGATATATCAGTCGCAAAGAGCGATTTAGAATGCAGCGGAAAGATGCGTCTTATTTATACCGTTATAAGCTCAATTAAGCAAGAAAAAGAGATGCATCTGAATGATATCTTTGAAGTTTTCAAATTCTCAGAAACATTGAATAATGAACTTAATATTTTATTAAAGAAATGCATCTTTTCGTGTTTTCCTAGCAATAAAACTAAATTTATTCTTTCTATTCTGCTGCTTATTTTCTAATACTATTAACTGTAAATTTTAATATTTAATTTATATTTTTTTTCTCTTTTCTGCTTAATCATTTTACAATTCATCTTTTCTCTAACTTCAACTAATAATCATGTTGAAATATCTTCAAAGTTTCTTTCTTTCTTTTTTTCTTTTTCTTTTCTGTTTTTTTCTAAATTCTTAGAAACTTTAAAAAAAAAAAAATAATAAAATAAATAAATTAAAAAAACCTTAAAATTTTATTAAAGGATTGCATTTTTTCATATCGAGCTTTTACTAACAATAAATGGGTCAAAGGATAAAACGATAATAATTACAAACTAGTTATTATGAATTATTCCAGTTTTCGTTTGGACTTTCAGTGTCATTCTTCTTTGATACCTATTTTCAACTGTGTTACTTCAAAAAACTATCTTCATTTTTGCATATATTAGAAATTACAAAAAAAAAAAAAGTCTCAAGCTAATTTTGTATTGTCACTTCAAATCTCAAAAAAAAAAAAAAAAAAAAAAAAAAAAAAAGTACTATTACAGTTTTTCTGCCTGGCTCATTGAATTTGTTTTTGGAATTACGCTACTTATTTTCTAATACCATTAAATGGAAGTTTTAATACTCAATTTACATAAAAAAATTATTTGCTGTTTAATTGTTTTGCAACTCATGTTTTGTCTAATCTTTTCTAATCATTATGTTCGAGCAAAAAGATTAAGATATTGCTTGTTTAATATAAAACATTAAATACATATTTAAAAAAATAATTTTTTAAAATAAAATGATCGTATAAATTAAATAATGCATGTATTATTTGAATAATTATCATTTGTTTTGAATATGAAAAGAATACGTCTAGAAAAGATACATCATTATTTATTTTACATCTATCTGTTATTCTTTACAAAGTAATTAGAAATTGCAATATTAACTTTTGTTCAAGGAAAATATTTCCATAGCTGAGATTTACGTACAAATCCATCTTTCAGAAAATTACAAGTTCTTAAAAACTTAATATATTATAATAAATTTTATACCTCTATTTCGAATAAAATGATTTATATGTCTATAAATGAATCCATTAAAAAGCATTAAAAGAACGTTTAAGATGATTTAGTATATTTAGGAATTATTTGATTCAATAGATGGTTTTATTGGCTGTAAATAATATATAAAATATGACTTGGTCATGTTAGAGTGCACAGTTATTTCAGTTATTATATTTGAGATTTATGTATTACGATTTAAGATAAAGATTTATTTACGTTTTCAGATTTTAATCTATTGTGATAACCTAGACAAACAATCATCGGTCAAAAAGTAATTACAAATTTCGTGGAATTGTGGGAATTCGAAATTTAAATAATATATCTTTTTAAATTTAGAATATTTTGTATGTACTTTATGTTAAAGAATTTTTTAGGCTCGTTAATAAATAACTCAGAAACGGTGATAGATACAAGCTTGAAACCAGTGGTACGTTTATTAAAAAACCCGTAAAATCTGATACAGAAACCTCAAAATTTTAGTAACAAATTGCTCCGATAGATGGCGCCGCTGATGGCATAACCATAAGTAGGCTGTATCACATCAAAAGCTATTAAAAATGTGCACCCTTCAATGAGCACCCTTCACGCAACGCACATGTCGCAAACGAAGAATGAAATTGTCAGTAACTCTCTGTAGTACGCCCGGAAATCAACACAAAAGCTTGACAAATAGCCTCCACCAGCTCGTAGTGTGTTAAAGGCTTTTGTTGCGGTAAACAATGTCCTTCAGTTTCAAATCCATAATTTCTTTCACTATGCGCTAATAGCCATCACGTTTCAACGGCTAGTGCTGCCCGCAGCGCCATCTATCGGCGCTATTTTCAACTAAATTTTGAGGTTTCTATATCCGATTCTTACGGGTTTTTAATAAACATACCATTGGTTTCATGCTTCTATCTATCACCGTTTCTGAGTTATTTATTTTCAAAGTTAGGGGTCCTTCGTGAAACACCCTGTATCTTCTGTCGTTAACTATCTAATATTTTCATCATGATCACATGTACTCACGCACTTATTTCTCCAAGTTGTGTTTCCTTAATTAATGAATTTCGTAAGCATTATAAAACACTCTCGAGACGGCTATATGGATATAAGCCAGACAGTATAAGGTATATGAGATATAAATGGCACCCTTCATTTGGGTCCTTCCATGTCAATTACCATAGTTGCTTCTGCGAGCCCCTTCATTTTTTATGTAATCGTTACACGACATACATACATCAAAATGACATATACATGGACATCTAAAATATCAGAGTCAGAAGTATTATAGTTGGGCACCAGGGGTGCTGCTGTAAAATCACACTGAGAAAAATGACACTTTCAAATCTGAGTAAATAGATGTTTTCATTTTGTTATAAAACTTTTTGTTTCAAATAGGACGACACAATGCTTTCAATTCTGAAATACCAGACATACTCAGAATATTGAAACATGGACACACTCAAAACTGAGCACCTAGAGGTCAGTTCATAGTCATTTTTGAAACATGGACATACTCAAATAGGAGCATATGCTGTTTTATTCTTGAGTGTGTGCATGTTTTCAGAAATGAGTATATACATATTTCAAACTTGAGTAATTCTGATTCGGAGCCATTTTGACTAGGTGACATACTCAGACTTGAGTATTTTTTGCTCTATTTTGGAAATGTTGTTTTTAGAGTGCACACTAGTTCACTGCCGCAGGAAAATGACCAAATCATCATGTTTGTCATCTTACTGCTGATGACGCAAGGAACCTTATTTATTGAAAATATGTGATGTAGTACAACGTTTTATAATGAGGAACATAATTGCAGCATTAAAGTTTAGAAATTGATACAGTTATCATTATTTGCGTCCAAACTAGACCATACAACCTGTATCGATGAATTCGACACTTACTGTAACAGTCTGTAACTACACTGTAAAAAATGACCAATATTTCTTATTTTGTGAAAATATGCTATAACCACGAACGAAAATTTAATATAATCTTCTGAGTTATCCGAAATTTCAAATAGCATGTTACATTGTCTTTTGAATCCCCAGAAACGAATACATTTTCAAAATTTAAGGAATAATTTATAAAAACAAATTATTTTTAGCTGCCCGAATTTTTCAGAAACGATTCCGAAGGGTTTTTATAGCGTATTAATTAGTATCGTCAGGCTGGAATACCTGTTTTGCGAATGTTATCCATTCTCAAGTACACGTTTTCAGCCGCATAAGTTAATTTATACATGAAAGAGTAAAGAAATAATCTTAATTTTAATGTTATTGTTAACGCTGTTAATTTTGCATGTTTGTCTGTTAAACATTTTTTTAGCATGAAAATGTTTACTTCAGAATGGATAGCATTCGAAAAACAGGTATTCCAGGCTGAGGACACTAATTAATACACTATAAAATCCCTTCGGAAAAGTTTCTGAAAAATTCGGGCAGCTAAAAATAATTTGTTTTTATAAATTATTCTTTAAATTTTGAAAATGCATTCGTTTCTGGGGATTCAAAAGACAATGTAACATGCTATTTGAAATTTCGATAAGTCAGAAGATTATATTTTATTTCCGTTCGTGGTTATAGCATATTTTCATAAAATAAGAAACATTGGTCATTTTTTACAGTGTACAGAAGAATTTACTTTAAAACTTTGTCACTTTACCAATCAATAAGCTATGCGCAGAGCTAGTGAAGTAGTTTCCTCCCTACGTTTAATATTTTTAAACTTATCCATCTTTGAATTCCCCTCAAAAGTTAAATTCATAAATTCAACCCTATTTTCAGAAGCTCATATCTCAAAATGAATGCGTCTGGTTTTATTACCGTTAGTGTCACTGACAAGGGAACCACTTTTGGTGCAGCTCGCACCTAGCATGGAGACCTGGTGCATTTTGTAGCCCTGTACATAAAAGTTGGAGAACCGATACAATTTCTCTGTTGAAATCATATTTTATATATTTTTTATATTTTTAATTTTTTATTATTGGATTTTTAATTGTTAATTTTACGCCAAAATCTAGCCAAGTATTGTGCTACGAAACCAAACTACTGCTCACACACTGCAGGCGACTATGACATTTCTCCAAGGTTGGCGAGAAAAATTGTACGGTAACAAATAAAGCCAATTTCGCGCCGCAATAATTCCAATTATAATTTTGTATTTTTTTTTCAAAATCAAATTCGCAAGTTTTTGAAAGAATTTTTAAACTTTTTTCAGTATTTTACACTTATTATTCACTGATTTGTATTGTTAACTGATTTAAAAAAAATAATAATAATTTCTATGTTAATAGTCCGATAAGTGGTCTCGAAATTGCATTTTCAGACTGCTGTAAAATACAAATATATGATTTTAATCGAAAAACTTTATGAATTCTCAAATTTCGTAATATAGGGCTTTAAAATACACCAGGTCTCAAAGCTAAGTGCGAGCTGCACCAAAAGTGGTTCCCTTGTGAAAAGAATACATCTGAAATGAAAAAAAAAAATCTTTCATTTTCGGCCTTTTCGGTGTTAGGTAAAAAAAGAAAGGATAAAAATATTTGCTTTACGTGAATTCGCAACTACATCCAGGTGCAAACTAAAGTCCCGGTACACTCACGGACAGAGTATAATTATGGAACAAGAGCATACCTTTCTAAAACGATTATGCGCTATCATATGTAAGCGCCCCCTAGTGACGAAATTTAGAAGATATCGACGCTATCTTGAAAAATATGAGAGATGGCGAAATTATGTCAATTTCAAAATTGTAAAATCTCCTCGATTTAGTATGAAATGACATCTTGCATGTAGAAACAACTTTATTAGAAGCTCTGATATGTTGATTTTTTTATAACCAGTCACCCGCTTAAACACGTCACTAGAGTACGGATTATATGCAATTGCATATGTGTATAAACATTCATAAAATCTATCAGAAGTGCATTTTTCGTACATTTTACTTACCCATCATACGTAGTGTAGGGTAAGTCTTGTAATCGTTTTGAAAATCGAAAAAAAAATTTTTGACCGATTTACATGTTTCCGACACTGGAGATTCCGAAAAACATATCTTTAGAAAAAAAAAATTTGCCGTTCGTCTGTGTGTCTGTAAACGCTTTATCTCCCAAACAAATTGAGATAGAGACTTTAAATTTAGTATGTACTTAGTATGTAATAATGGGAAGAAGCTTATTGAATTTCAGTAACCTCGATTATCCGGAACTATTTTTTTTCGGACTCTCGAAATATTCGTTCTGATAAAAGATACATAAAAATTTTCGAAATTGTTTATTTTAAGGAGTGAATATAAAAGACAATAAAAAAACATAAATTTTGCATAAAGAATGAAGACGATCGGATAATGAATTGCCGAGAAATTTGTAATTATATTTCCCACACTCTTCAATTTTTCATGACCCTGTATTTCATTCAAATTTCAATTCAAAGATATATTTTAATTGAAAATGAGACACTTCATCCGACGCAGTAAACTGTTCGTTAACATGATTATCATTTTTGGAGTTATAAGGATGTTTTTTTATGCAATTCAGTAATAGAGCATTTAAAGTGTATGACGTCATCAAGCCACGATTTTATTTGAATTGCAATTCATTTTACAAATAGTTTACACATGTTTTATTCATATTTTATATTATGCATATCCATGATGGGTAAGTATTACGGTGACCCCCAACGACTAGTTTTATTCTGTGAAAGAACGGAAAGTTATAAATTTACGATTTCGTAAATCTTTATGAATTCCCAGACATAGGAAGTTGTTTAACGGGTAATTCTGAAACAGGCGGTTAAGTGATTATTTCTATACTGAGAGATATTTGGCTCTATCCTCTTGCATATATCATGTTTGAATATAATTTTTAAAATCGAGATATTACCCGAGATATTTAAAAAAAAAATGAATACGTCTGATATGGCTTTCAATAATGCAATTAGAGAAATAGCGAAAGTTACACATTATATGTCGTTAGTCCCTGGAGAAATGAGACAAAAAATACAAGAAAATCTTAACAAAGTGTTAAATAAATATTCAGGCCTTTTTCAAGCTCAAACAGAAAGAAATTGACAAACCAGAAAAAGTCCTTTTCATCTGTTGTAAATTACTTTTAATATTGCCCTATTACATCAGTGGGTATTGGAAGAACAAGTTTTTTCACTAAAAAACATCATTGATGATTGAAAATAAAATTTCATTTTGAGTAATTTGGGAAAATGTATAATTATATATTGTAGCAAAAATTATTTCCGGTAAAGGAAAATAGTTGAATTAATTATTAATTATTCCTCCCTCTTTTTCATGCATTTATTTATAGTGAAATTACTTGACATTTTGAGAAAATTATAGGTATGTGAAAATTTATTAGTGCATATTTTAAAAGGTTTTAGTACATATTTCATAAGGTTTTAGTACATATTTGCATGCATATTTTGGGCTTTTTTAGTGCATACAATCCAGACTGTACACATCATTAATCGCTTCTAGAAGTGTGGCATTAGGGAGATGTATATTTTCTAATAAAACTAATACATGTAAGCAAGGTATAATTTATTTTAATTTTAAATTAAGTATACTCAATGTGTCCACCATTTGCAGCAATACTCATGCACTAACATGTATTTACATAAATTGCTGAAGATAGGGGACACATTGAGCATATTTAACTCGAATTTCTAATTAAAATATATTGTACCTTGCTTACATGCGTTAATTTTACTAAAAAATATACATCTGCCTTATAAGCCACACTTCTTCGAGTGATTAGTGACGTATTAAAGACGATGATTGATTATTGAAAAATTAACATTTAAGATCTTCTGATAAAATTATACATTTAAGACGACATAATTATTCATAATTAATTACATTAAATTATACATAATTATACATAATTATTCATTCTAAATCGAGGATGCTGTACACTTTTGTAATTGACATTTTCGCTATTTCTGATATTTTTGGAGATATAGTCAATAAATTCCAAATTTCACTACAAGGTGTGCTACAGTCACTCTCATGTGATAGTACAGAATCGGTTTACTGTATGCAGACACTTCATAAACAGTTCTAGCTTTATCCATTAAAGAGATTTTTGAGTGTGCCTGGATTTTAGTTTGCACACAGATATAGTTCCGAATCTCAGGCAAAGTAGCTGTTTTGAATCGTGCTTTTTGTATCTTATACGGAAGAAGTCCAAAATGAAACAAAAATTTCTTGTCAATAAAAAGATGTTCTTTCCAGCGGTATCAACGGTAATCAAATCAGAAGTATTCCTTTTTAGATACGAGTTCCAA
This sequence comes from Maratus michaelseni, assembly GCA_963931845.1. Taxonomy (NCBI): domain Eukaryota; kingdom Metazoa; phylum Arthropoda; class Arachnida; order Araneae; family Salticidae; genus Maratus; species Maratus michaelseni. Next base: position 422,911,049 of record OZ007589.1, on the reverse strand, counting down.
AAATGAGGTTAAATTTAAGAATTTATTTTTTAAGGGATTTTAAAAATAAATAAATTAATAAATATTTGAGTAGGACGAAAACAACTTCAGCAGCTCTATTACGTGCTCATATGTATTTAATTGGTAGAGCTAGAACATTTGAAAGTAAATTTTTCTGTAGTTAGAGTTTGTTAAATTAAGTGTCAAATTCAACACTATAGGCTATATGGCGTAGCTTGAGGCCAGGTAATGACGAATGAATTGATTTCTGATCTTTAATACTTTAAAGATCTTTAAAGATTAATTGTGTTTTTCAGCACAAAAAGTCATACTAGATCACACATTTTCTTTTATATAAGTGAGGTTTCTTGTATCATGAACAGTGAAATGACAAACATGGTGATTTGATCGTTTTTCTCGAGAGAGTGAAATAGTGAACCTTACAGAAGGACTTTTGGTGGTCCAACCATGCTAACTTCTGATGCTGACAGTTTGAAGCTATTCAACGTATATTTAAATATATATCATTTTGCGATGCCATCAAAATTGAAGGTGGTTGAGCTGGGACTTGAACAAATTTATGCCACTTGACATGGAATTACCCATTTTATAAACACACGGGAGTTCTAAAATTCAAAGCAGTTTGATGTATAGCCGAAACTAATTCAAAAACCCTTTTTAAAAATTATCAATAAACAATATCAAAATTTTCTTTCCAAATTTGAAGTATTTGGTCCATTTTTAGAAAATGTTATAATACATACACATTTCTTTATACTACTTATGAGGAAGACTTGGTTCAGTTACAGTTCTCATAGTTATTATCACTATATAAGTTATCCGTCATTGCAGGCAAATTGTAGCTTAAATAGAGTTACTTTTGGACTTAATCTTTTGATAATCTTCCTGTGTTTTCAGTTAATCCTAAATATCGTGTAACTTTAATTGTAAAAATGCAAGATACACATGGAACTTGACATGATATTTTATTTTTTAATAAATTTCATTTTTTTACTCTTTTTTAATGATAATCTATTGTCGCATAATAACTAACGAACTAAGGAGCTCGCTCGCACGCACGCACTCACACACACACTCACATTTACCGAGAGGTCATAAAAAAAAAAAAAAAAAACATGAGGGATTCTGAATTGTTTACACTGTTAAAAATAAATCCTCAAATTCACTGTAAAACTACTGGCAGCAAAGTTGCCGGACTTTTTCCGTTTCCTTAGTAGATTTTCCGTTTTTAAAGATAAAAGAAGGACAAACTCCGTTTACAGAAGCGGTAAATTTCCGTTAACGCTCTCAGAAATCGCGGAAATATTCCTGGCTGAACTGGCAGGAAAGGACATTATCCTTTGTGAAAAACTCGGTTTTAAAAAATTACATCTCTATATGTGCTGCCATCTGCCGACCATTGCGGAAGTATTTAATATCTGATATACTTCAAGAACATTTTCAACCGGACATCGGATTTGAACCGGGGATGACAATGCCCCGAATCAAGTGCCTTGCCCATTCGACCAGTGGGCGCTTGTTAGAGTAGCAGTTTAAAAGAATGATATGACGTTTCACAAAATGCGGCTTAGAACTTGAACAATTTGGGGTTTAGAAGCTTGGTAATTTTGAAGTTAATTCCGGAGAGATTTCGTTATGAGATGATGGTTAAAATTGTAATATTAATAGAGGATAGAAATATGAATTATATGTATTCTTAATTTGATTGTTAGATGTAAAATATGAATATTACATTTTGAAACAAATTCGATAAAAAATTTTTGCTTTTGTGAGAAAATCTATTTTTTTTTTCACCTATTATATATATTTTAAATGTGTTCGCTTAGAATATATTTTTAGTGCGAGTGCTTTTTATTACTTTAAAAAAAAAATTTCGAATAATTTTAAAGGAATGAAAAAATTGTTATTATATTACTTTTTAATTTGAAAGTATTATTTTTTTTATTCGAAAGCATTATTTTTGTTTGCTGCTTTTTTGAGTAAAATCGTTTTTTTTCACTTAATTTAACTATTATATATATATTTTTTAATCTGTTTGTTTAGAATATATTTTAAGTGCAAGTATTTTCTTATAGCTTTAAAAAATAATTAATAATAATAAGCAAATAATTTTAAAAGAATGCAAAAATTGTTACATTTTTTAATTCGAAAGCACTATTTTGTTGTTGTTGTTGTTGTTTTAAATAAACTCGAAATTTTAATTTATTGCATTTGTAGTTTTTATGTGCAGCAACATGACAGTTTTTAACATTGAAAATAAACATGCAGCTAATAACGGAATATCTCCGTTGGCCCCTTTCCTCTCCATCTGTTCTGTTGTTTTCAGGAAATATGGGGAATTTTTCTGTTTTTTAACGGAAAATACCCTTTTATCGCGTAAAGGGACTTTTTCTGTGAAATTCAGGAAAAAAATACCCGTGAATTTCAGATTATTTTTAACAGTGTAGCGGACGATCTTTTGGGCGAAATGTAGCATTATTTGGTTCACGTGCACAGTAAAAAATGCGGTTTCAATTTGTAAAAGAAAAAAGTACGAGAATTCGCCTTCAGGAGAAAATGTGGCGCTTCAGGAGTAATATTTGTGTAAAATGAAAGTGTAGTTACCAAATGAAACTGCAAACACAAAATTTCTTCACAATAAAAAATAACGTTTAATGTTAATTACAAATGTGGTTCAATATTCTGATATTCTGAGAGCTGCATGCGACATTTTCCACAGTTGCTTAAAATTTTAATTCACTTAGATTCGTATAATAAATTAAAAAACTAATTGTAAAAAGTAGTGAACATGCATGTGTTTAAATGCAATATTTAAACACATGAGCTGTTACAATTAACTTGTAGGTTTTAAGAAAACAAAAAGTCATGTTACGTTGATGCAAGTTACTTGCAGTTTGTGAACGCTTCGTATTGTATAAGTAAAGAGTTCGCAAAACAAAAATTACCGACAGACGCAACAAGTTAATTTTTTTTTCAAAAAAGTGCCTAAATATTTTCCTGGTTCGAGTTTTTGTACTAATTTTTTTCTTTAGAAATCGAAACATCATACTTTACTGTGCACGTACACCGAACTGTGTTGCATTTCGCCAAATAGATTGCCCGCTAAAGGCCACCTTATGGCCACCTGATACTTTAAACAAAAATTCTTCACAAATTGTATTCAATGCAATTAAGCTACAAAATCTCTGTTTTAATGTAAATTTTAGTATATGTTTGTTTAAGTTAAAAATTAAATGCATAACAGAGAGTTCATTCACATTTTTCGAAATTCTTTTTACTTTCCAGAATACGTACATTTATGTATACAGATATATTATATATATATGGGTCATTCCACAGTATTTGGCTTCACAAGTTTGAAAAAAAAGTTTTATAAAAAGTTAAGTGTAATACATCATTTTAAAGTTTTAAATCTCTTCGATTAAAATTTATCCAAAATATTATTATTATTTTTAAATCAAATAAAAATTAGAGCATTTTTTTGCAGCCATATAGAAAAATTTGGTCATAGGTCCCATACGTAACAAATAGCCTTGCTAATGCACGTAACAATAATAATTAGGTTTCATAATAATTAGGTTAATAAATAATTAGGTTTCATTAATTAATGACGCAATTATAAAAATAATTTTAAAGTTTATTAATAAAATGTATATTTCTGCTTCTACTCATTATATTTATTTGTGAAAATATTAAATAAATTCAGAACAAAATCCAAATTGCTGGAGGTACTTTTAAAACAATTTTTTGTGGTGTCTCGTACGTAACACAACTTTATTAATTAAAAAGTATAGATGTATTGGCTCAAACAAAAAAATTTCATAAGAATCTAGTTGAAGTGATATATAATGCATTAAAAATAATTGCAAACTTTCTCATTTATATTTTGATACTGAAAAAAGTACAAATATCTCAAAAATTTGCTGTGAAATGTCCCGTACGTAACACATGAATACTGTGGAATGACCCACGTACATATGTACAAACACACATTCGAGAACGCGCGCGTATGTGTGCTAAAAAGCTTTTTTCATTATATTGACAAATTTTTCTTTTTATTTAAATAGGATGCATATGTTTATTTTTAAATGTTTTCTGCATTCAGCTTCATTTTAATTTATACTCTTGAATATTGAAATTTTATTACTTTGAAATGTTAACGACTTAGGGAATCGTATCAACTTGTGAGGAAGGAGCTATTTTTAAGTATCTCTTTTTATTTGCCTTAGAGAAGTAAAATATATTTCGAAACGCATATCAAATACCGTAAACATATTGATTTTTACGTATATTCCAAATAAAAATCGACGCTTGAAACTTGGTTTATAGATGCAGTTGCTAAGTAAGTACGACGTATTCCGTAATTAGCTATCTTGAATTTAAGTAAAAAGCGACAGGTTTAAACATTTCAAAAAACAACATTTGCAACTATATATGCGATAAAAAAATCTTTTGGGATTAAATCTTTATGATGATGGAAAATTTAGAGATTTGTATATATATTTTTTTTGGCACAGTTCAGAAAATCGTATAATTATATTGAAACACTTTATTTACCTTTATTTCAAAAAATATTTCTATATTGTAAAATAAAAAAAAATATTCCGTTCAACGCTGAACTATTTGAAAAAAAAAAATGCTTTCTTAATTTTTTTTCTCTTATGGCACTTTATAGAAAATAGTAGGCTATGCAATGGGAGAAGATTATGGAATATTAATGGATTTAAAGGGGAATTTCGCCAAATTAGCCAGCTATGGTCAAGTTGGCTTCATATATGGCAACTTATTTTTGTCGCCAAGTTGGCCAAAATTTGGCGTTATTGTGGTAACCCTGTCATTAGTACTTTTCCACAAATACTCATTGTATTCATAACTTCATACTCATTCATATGTATTTCCTATAAATGCTGACGTCGTAATGATGCGGGCAACAATGTGATTAAACTGGATGAATGTTGCAGCAATGGAACTATTTTTTCAAGTAATATTAAACAATCGCAACGTTATTTCTATGGGAAAAATACAAATTTTGGGCCGACGTTGAACACCCCCCCCCCTTCCCCTGCCTTAGGGATCGAGTTTTAAAAAATAATGTCCAATTCATGTATTGCCTTCTGGAATACATATTTATTCCAAATTTCAAAGATCTATGTCAACGGGAAGGGGGTGAAAAATGAGTGACAAGATTTGACTGCCACATACATACATAATTGTAAGCTAAAAGAAAGCATATATATAAAAAAAAAAGTCAGAAGCACCAAAACATAGTTCACTTGATTTTTCGAAACACCTGATTATGGTAAAACTTCAACAATAGTTATAATTTTCATCCTTCAGATCACTCAGCCGATCAGAACAATGTATCTTATATGTTACGGTCAATTTGAGTAATCCGGTTATTATTAATAATAACCGGCATTTATGTCCGGTCATTATTAATAATAACCGGTTATTATTAATAAAGACTAGATTAATCATATTGATCGTAACATATACACTCTCAATATGTGGGTTTACAGTGCGGGATACTCGCTTACTTGTCGAGTAGTTTACTGACGACAACTCAAGAGTTTTATATGAGTTGTAATTTTCCAACTGGACGAAAAATTTCCGGGCCAGGATTCGAACCTGGGATAATATCCACTGAGTAGCAACAATACTGCTACACTATAAATCTTTATACACTTTTCAGAACACTTTTTAGAACACGTATTTTGTCACCTTTTTTAATACACTTTGAAGCGAACTTTTTGGAACAAATTTTAGAATACTTCTGAGAACACTTATTTTGTTCAGTACACTTTCTAGCGCACTTTTTGAAAGCGATGATTTCACATGTGTGCCCAAATGTGCTCCCAATCCGTTCTCAAACGTGTTCCCAAGTTTAGATTTAACAGATATCCTGAGCAGAACACTTTCGGTACACTTTCAGAACATTCTTTACAGCGGAGCATATTCGGAACACATTAAGGGAACACATTCAGTACACATTAAAGTCACTGGCACACTTTTTTTAAATTAAAGCGTTCTAAATGTGTCCCCAAGGTGTGCAGGGAATTTGCAGCGTAAATTCAATTATGCCAATCATATAAAAATTATAATTGCAATAAACTGCTGTAATATTCGATGAGTTCGGTCAGTCAATACGGATTTGAAAATATTTCGTATATATTTGACAGGGTCTGTCTATAAACAGAAAATTATCTTTTAAAACAACAGCTCTTTAAAAAGGAAGTTTAAATGTTAATAACTTTGAGATTTTCCATATGTTATCGGTGAAAATATTATGCAAAAATCTATTATAATAAGGTAATTTTATTAATAGACGATAGTTCACATATTTTATTGCAACAAAACATGACGGCCATCATTTTCATCTACCATCTGGAATCGTAAGATAGCATGTTCCACAGTTGACTGCAGTGTGTTCAGGGAAATGCTAAGAACAGCTGTCTTTAAGAACTGGTAAACTTCTTCGTTTATCATGAGTTACCAAATGTTCAAATGCGATTGACTCATTAAAAACGCCATATGGTGGCAAAATTTTGAACTAATTTTTTTTCGCTTAAACAAATTCCCATTCCTTCATTATGTCCTTCACAAAATTTCACAACTTTCTGACCAATAGTTTTGTCTGTAGACAACTTTAAAATAGGGTCGTTTAATTATGGACACCCTGTATATATCTCATGCTTCATTAGATGAAATTACATCGTAACGCGAAATATTTTTATTATTAAAATATAGATCTTGAAAAGAAATTAAAGAAACTGAAGTAAAAACATTATATATAATAAATATCTATTTATTCAGCATAAAAAAACGACAGTTGTTGAATCAATGTTAAAACTTTTATTTGTACTCTTTTTTAATTTGATGATGCTTAAAGATGCTATTAATTATTATTTTTTAAAGATAGAAAAAAATTAATTATTATTGTAATGGATTTAGAAATAAATAAATAAACAGATTATTTGAACGAATGTACAACGTTCATGATAACTGATGTATTATATATAATATCATTGTTTCTACTTTTTCAACGATTGAAATTAAAATAAACTAAGACTAAAAAAATGGTATTACTTTCAGTTAAAATAAATTTATTAAAGTCTGCAGTTATTATTATTTTTTTTTACTCATTTGTTGATTTTTGTTCTTGTTTTCTTTATTCTGTATTCATTATTAGGCTTAAAATGAAGATTAAAGTTTTAGGAGGGAAAAAGTTGCTGCTTAAAATTACTTCGAACATTTCATTTTTTGTTAATTAATTAAAGATTAATAATTATTTCTACAAGTAATTTCAAACGAAAAAGTGTATTATGTATTTCAGGTAATATACCAAATAAAATTTCATATATTTTTTAAATCATAAGAGTGTTCTTCTTCAGCATTGTGTTGTTACGAAAGGAATATTAACTGCATCGATGTGTTTTTATGAAAAATAAATATACGTTAGGTTCATTAAGTTGGCAGTTGATATTTGTAGTGTTTTTTTTAATGAAATACTATTGTGTTCGTACTAAAACAATTAAATACAGTGCGTTGCAAAATGTAGTTTCATCCAAAATTGCAATATATCCATTGAATTAATGTGTTACAATATAAAATTCTATTACCAATAGATGACACCAAAATAGTATTTAGAAATAAAGCGTAACCAAAGTCTACGTTTATCATGTTTATCATGTGATTGGCCTACGTCGCAATGTTGATTCCTGCAATGATCGCAACGACAAAAAATGCAGTGATAGATTGGTTGAAGGAAGTGTTTGCTTGTTGGAGAATTTGCTTTGCGAATAATTGCCTATTTAATATTTTTAATCTTCACAACGAATTCGATTTTTTTAAATACCAGGAGACATTGCTAAGCGCTTTCGATCGATTCGCTTTGCGAACGATTACCTCCATGGTTTAATATTTTAAAGGTTCACGACGAATAAATCTTTTGTTTGTTTACTTTCATAGAGTGAGATAATGAGCTCCCAACCTAATTTCAACTGAAGTTATCTCAGAATATATACACAATTGAATGTAAGTCATTTCTCAAAGATTAATTTATTTCGCAAGATCTTTCGAAAAATGTAACATTTATGCAGTTTTATTTGAAAAAATAATTTTTAATTAAAATGGTCACCCGGCATATGAAAAAGAGAAGCTGCCGTCCCGTAACTGTTGATGACAGTCAAATATTTTGAGCTTTTATTATATAAATTAAACAGTACATACCATTTTTTAAATATATTGAAAAACCATTGACACAGAGTATTCCAAAAATATTCCAAAATGCACTAAAGGGTATTGTTTTTAATGTAGAACACATTATCGACTTAGGGAGTTCCAAAATATCTTACATTTATTATAAGATTCTTTTGCAAGTAAATAAATCTATTTTTATATTGTAAAATGACTTATATATGAATAAATGAATAAAAATGAATAAATTTTGCTAGTAAATATAAATTACATTAATGCGTTCTAATTTGTTAAGTAGATATTTATGAAAATGATTGAGATAGAAAGTTGCCTAATAGAAAAAAAATCGATTGTAATATTTTGAAATTAAATACTTTTATGCTGAAAAATTTTAAACGATATTATTACAAGAAAGTAAGCCAGCAATTATATATATTTTTAAAGATAAATCTTCTTAAAAGGATAATCCCTTTTTTTAGGTGACAACTAAATCTACTTATAATTATATTCGAGTTTAATAATGCATATTTTCCCTCTAAACATGAGTAATAATTTTCAATAAAACAGCATGCTAATTAAAGTTTTAGAAAATATTTGCACTAAAAAACTAGAAACTTTACCGAAACTATATTCATTGACTTTTCCTTGCCGTGGTGATTTAATTCCGTATGAAACCAAAGTTTATGAACCTTGCCATGATATCCTTAAGTGCTCCTCTGTGAAATTACTTTCTCTAATCCGTTTATGGAACACACAGATAATTCCGCATTCTTGCACTTCTAGCGATTTTTCGCCAGATAAATTTACACATAATCAAAGTTATCATCCTCATATATAAAAAAAAAATCCTCTTGTCTGAAGGTTTAAGTAAACAAGTACCAGACATATGCAAAAATAATGTTTAATTCATGTATACATTGACCTCCTTACGCTATCACTTTTATGACATACTAGATATTCAAGATCATCTTGATATAGAGACGAATTCGGCAGAAATAAAATGAATCTGGCGTAGTGGAAATTTTCACCTCTAAGATTTTCCTTTATTTACAGTTACTTTTTCAGTTTGGATGAAAGAATTATGCAGCGCAAAAGCATACATTTTAGCGTGGAGAAAAGTCTTTAACATGTTATGTACTGTAATTTTAAAATTTGTTAAAATTTTTAAATTCAGTTAAAGAATTTCATATGTTAATCAGTAATAGTTTTTGGTAATGTAATTAAATTAAGGTTATAATGAAATAATTTTGGGTTTTAGTTCTGAAGAGAACTTACGCTATTAAATTTTAACAACAGCATTTGCGTTTATTTAAATTTATTTAGATTTCAAAGTAGCATTCTTGCAACGAAAACCTAGGAAAAATACTGTTTTAGAGCTCTATATTAATACTATACATTGAGCCATACTGTATAGTACTTATCAAAATAATAATAATTTAACATTAAACTTTGCAACGAAATAAAAATACTCTTGTCTGAAAGTTTAAGTAAACATGTACCAGACATATGCAAAAATAATGTTTAATTCATGTATACATTGACCTCCTTACGCTATCACTTTTATGATATGCTAGATATTCAAGATCATCTTGATATAGAGACGAATTCGGCAGAAATAAAATGAATCTGGCGTAGTGGAAATTTTTCACCTTTAAGATTTCCCTTTATTTACAGCTACTTTTTCAGCTTTAGTGAAAGAATAAGCATACATTTTAAGGTGGAGAAAAGTCTTTAAAATGTTATGTATTGTAATTTTAAAATTTGTTAAAATTTCAAATTTAATTAAAGAATTTCATATGTATGCGTTGACCTCCTTACGCTATCACTTTTATGACATATTAGATATTCAAGATCATCTTGATATAGAGACGAATTCGACAGAAATAAAATGAAACTGGAGTAGTGGAAATTTTTCACCTCCAAGTTTCTCCTTTATTTACAGTTACTTTTTCAGTTTTGATGAAAGAATTATGCAGTGCAAAAGCATACATTTTAGGGTGGAGAAAAGTCTTTCAAATGTTATGTATTGTAATTTTAAATCAATTTTTCATACTTGGAAATATTTCCATAGAAAATTTCTCACGCCTTGCATTCATAATATTTCAAATTTTAATTGCTTAAAAGGCGTATAGCCAACATAGTGAAAAAGTATCCATATGAATGCAAGACGTGAGAAATTTTCTATGGAAAATTTTCCAAGTGTTAAAAATAGATTTATTCAATTATCGATGCTGGATTCTCTGTAGTTTTGTGTTTGCCCCAGGGTTGGTGGCTCACGGAAAAAAATATTCCATCTTGTGCTGCGTTTGTAGCCTTGCCAACATGTGATAGTGAGAAGTGCCAGGTTGGATATTGTTCCAAGTGGTTCAGTTGGTAGAACGTCAGTGCGCTATACGGGTGACCCGGGTTCGAGTCCCGGCTTGGATACTTTGTAACTATGTTCGCTATACGCCTTTTAAGCAATTAAAATTTTAAATATTGTAAGTTTAAAATTTGCTACAATTTTAAATTTAATCAAAGAATTCCATATGTTAATCAGTAATTGTTTTGCTAATGTAATTAAATTACGGTTGTAATGATGTAATGTTGGGCTTTAGTTCTGAAGAAAACTTACGCTATTAAATTTTGACAACAGCATTTACATTTATTTAAATTTATTTTATTTTCAAAGTATCATTCTTGCAACGAAAACCTAGGAAAAGTACTGTTTTAGAGTTCGATATTAATACTATACATTAGGCCATATTGTATAGTACTTATCAAAGTAATAATATTTTAACATTAACCTTTGCAACGAAATACAAGAAGTATAATCAGAATTTAATAAATTCTGATTATTAATTTTTATTGAACTATCTTTTTGTTTCGATTTGTTTATTCATCTGTTAAAAATATTTAACATTATAAACGAATAGTTAACTAATTATTAAGTAACTTGACGGTAATTTGATGCAACTCGTAGATATTTTCTTAAATACTGTGTTCTACAGTGTAATATCTTCCAATCGACTACTATTAATTGCATACTATTTTCTATTTAATCAGAAGACATGTCATTAAAATGGAAATGCTCAAAAGTTTAGGTAACAGTAATGTTAGATATTTCACTAGAATAGCAGAAAACTAAAAGTACATTCTCTAAATGATAAAGGGATCTCTAAAAAAAAAAAAGAGCAATTCTGTTTAAAAAATTTTCACCAATATACATTTATTTTTATACTATTGTTACACTTCCTTTAAGTAGCCTGCTTAATTTAATGGGTAGCATTTATCATTTTTACCACCGCATTTTCGATCTCTTTATGCCGTAATATTCATGACGTTATGGTGCAATATTTTTATGCTCTTAAACTTATTTAATGACTTTCACAATTTTTTATATTAAAATGAATGATATTAATAAAGCAGTTTTTTTAAAATAATTATATGTAACAATTATTTGTGTTGACATTTTTTAATACATTTGCTAATTAAAAACTTAAATTGAATCAAACTTCTTAAATAATATACAGATTATAAAGTTTATTATTACTAATTACCTTTTGTTACCATACATATTTTCATCTAAACGCGAAGAGACATGAAACAGTAGTTGACAAACTATATAAGGTATTCTTTTCTTAAGAGCAACAATTAGAAATGCAATAATTTTTTATTTAAGTTTATGTTTATATACAATATTAAATTAAATAAATATAAATAAAACAATAAAAAATCTCTATTTTTGTGTGTATAGTAACATATTAACGAAATCCACTTAGGGATAGTATGAAAATATAAGATAATGAAAATATAATCTAAACGCAAAGAGATATAAAATAGTAGTTGACAAACAATATAATGTATTCTTTTCTTAAGAGTTTTTTCCTTAAGAGTTCTTTTCTTAAAAGTTTATTTCATCCAAAAATGTTAATGCAAATGTGTAGTCAATCAGTGAGTTATCCTACTTCAAAATGCATGTTAAGTTATGGTAAATAAATAATTCTACATTTTTATAGAATAAAGCAAATTCTAAAATGTGAATACTTAAAAAATTTGAAAAAGACAATATATCTTAATATTTTCATTGTTTCTGTGGAAAACATTCTTTACATTTGTCAATCCATAAAAGGGGACTCTTGAATATCAAATACATTGTCTTCTATATGCATTCAATCCTTTTTTTTTCTTTTCAAAACTCTTCGTACATAATATTCTTGTAAAAGGTCTCTTGACTGTTGTTTCTCCGTCATAAGTGCGAGTGATTTCAATTTCAATATAATTCACTTCATTTATGCTCTGTATTAGACGTTTTCTATTAAAATACATGAATCCCAACTTATTTTAATTTATCTAAATTTTGAATGAAAAATAATGTCCATATGTTTTATTTAATCCTCATTTTAAAAGTAATGAAATAGATATATAATAAATAAATATATAAAAATAAAATAATAAAATAATCCCAAATTTATTGAAAGTAGCAAATTTGTAAATTTCGTTTTCAAAAAAGAAATCTATTCATATTTCGTACAGCATAAATTTTAAAACTTGTTTCGTTTTTATTTTTTATGGAACAGAAAATCCATCGATAATAGTTTATTGGGATCTAAGAGGGAAAAGTTGAACCCACAAAAGTGTATCCTGACTTGGCTCCTAAGACTACAAGTATATTCAGGACATATACAGGTTAAACGTTCAGGATTTTAAAAGTTTTCGAAGTAATTAAATCTGTACTAGCTTGACTTGAGTGCACATCTCACAGTATACAGTATCAATTTTTCAAAATTTCTAAGTAGGAAACAAACTAAATTAAAGAGACCAGAAAAGTTTGAAATGACAAAAATTGATTAAAGTTTGATTGTGGATTACGAATCCTGTAATTAATTTAGACTTTTTTTGTATTTATTTATTTATGTTTTATAAATATGAAAATATATATTTGATACGAATTGTACGACAAAATTAATCTTGCACACCTTTATTGGAACAGCTGTCGCAGACGCATCGGGGTTGGCACGATTTTTGTTTGGCGCCATTTTGGCGAGAAAACCCCGCTTTTGGGTACCTGTTAGGTCTAGCTTGCTTAACAGCATGTTAGTTTTATTTTATTATGAAACACACACAAATTTTTATCATAAAGACACACAAATTATTTTATTATAAAACATACACAATGCTTAATTTATTATAAAATACACAATGCATAATTTTATATAAAACACACGCAAACAGCTCTAACGGGTTGCCATACAAAGCAAAATATCGCCAAAGTCGCCAGGTTACTCAGGCATAAAATCGTCATTTTGGAGTCAGAAAGATACCCGTCTGAGACAGCTGTACACCTTTTTTTTTTTGTCGATTGTGAAGTACAGATTATATATTTTTGTGTCGTTATTTCTTTTTAATACTGCATATTACGTCGTCTCTCTATTATACCTAAAAAAAAGTAAACATTAACAAAATATATTAAAAGAAATTCAATATCTATAAAAATGTATCATATTTTTAGTTATAACTTGAATTAAAAAAAAATTGTTTGTTTTTCATGTAGTTTTTGTAGAAAATTTAATTTTCTTTATTAAAAAAAAAGAAAAGGAAAGGGGAAAAAAACACGTAAATACCTTAACTTGTTTAAAAGTTATCGTTATAAAACTGCTGGAAAACAGTGTTACGAGATAACTAAATTTAAAATTTTGGTCTTAGGGGGTATCGCCGGATCGCGGCTGCGATACTAATTTTACGTAACGTGCGGTAGTAATTTTAAGACTTTTCCTATCGGATGCATTTTGCGGCATTTTTAAAGGTTCAAACATAAAAAAAGCATAATGATAACAAAAATACATTTTGGGGCATTTCGAAATGTTCTGGTCCTTTAAAAGAAGAAGAGCTGTCTACTTACCTTTTTATTTCACAAAAACTTAAATACGGCTTTCAAATATGCACAAAATGGGTTAAGTCAGTTTATTTGTATGTGATTAAAAAAATATGAATAATAAGTAAAAAAATATGGTTAATTTTAATAGTATGATCTCTTTAAATAAGTACACTTTTAGAAAGATTACCACTGTATAAAATTCTTATACACTGGAATAAAATACAAAAATAATTTTCTGTATATGAGTGTAATGATTGATTCAACAGGTTGTGTTTTATTTTAACAATTTTTGTTTTAAATATTGTATACGTATTAAAATTTCTTGTAATTAAAAATCGTTTAAATACATTTTGCTTTTTAAATGTTATCATATTTCAAATAAAGTGGAGAGTCAAAATACGTCCATTGGAATTAACTTTTAAAATATACACTAAAACACTTTTTATTTTGCTTAAAAGACGTAAACATATCAATATAAACATTAAAGATGTTAAAATTTAAAATTTACATATTTCGATTTGTTCATCAAATCGTCATCAGAATATACACAAACCACAAATACAATGTACATAAAAACCAGAGATTAAATTAATTAAAATCATTAAAAACCAGAGTGTCTGAACAGTCACTAGACACTGTACCTTAGTACCTTCTTTCACATAGTGAATGTTCAGACTCTCTGGTTCTTAATTATTTTAATTAATTTAATGTCTGGTTTTTATGTACATTGTATTTGTGGTTTGTGTGTATTCTGATGACGATTTGATGAAAAAATCGAAACATGTAAATTTTAAATTTTAACATCTTTAATGTTTATATTAAAATGTTGATATCTTTTAAGCAAAATAAAAAGTGTTTTAGTGTATATTTTAAAAGTACATTTTGCTGTTTATGTGATATTCTGGGGATGTATTTTTATTGCCTCAAAAATATTTGCATAGTTCTATCAAATATTTAATTTTCACATATTAAAATTATTTACATCATTTATCATCATGATTATTCCAAGCAAATAAAAACCGAGATAAATAATGTAACAGTAAGAATATTTTGTGGGAAAACATATAAAAAATTATCATTTCCATAATTTTGAAAACAATTTACTTTCTTGTTTTTAGTTTTAAAAGGCGGTATTTTTATTTCAAGTCAAAAACGTAAAATAATGATGATAATAAAAGTGAAATATTTAAAAGTCAGAACTCTAAGACGAATTAATTATTTTTAATTGAAACAAAGTATGAATTAAGTGGGAGAAAAATGTAGATACGGAGCACGCATTACCATTGCACAATGATAGGCAGGGGTGCCCCTTTTTGTGACAAGATTATGTTTACACTAAACAAGTTCTTTTTAATTACTGCTCCGCATATTAGAAAAATGTATTATCTCTAAGAACGAATGAAGACTAATGGTTAATAAAAACAAATGAAAATGCAACTGGCGCATCAACACTAAAGAATCTTGGGCCTAATCCAAGTGACAAATTCCCACAAAAATACATACACAATGAAATAAATAAAATATCAAACATAAAATGAAAGACATTATCACGGACTGAATTAATGATGATTTATGAAGTACGGCTAAAACACATATATTATTTTGCTTTTTCACAGTTTCATATTAGGTTTGTCAGATCACAGAAACAGAAATAATTAAATGGAAAATACAATTGCTTGTTTTACCAGCACAAAATACTTTAAAAATAACTACATCATTTTTTAAATTGCGACGAAATAACTTATTTTTTATTTTCAGTGCAAAATGACATAATTCATTTTGACAAAAGATAATGAAAATTAGAATCGACTTATTCACTTTGTTAAAAAGAATTTTTGATATAATAACGTCAGTGAAATGATATGGATGTTATCTGTGACGCATTGTTTTTTCACTTTGTATCAATTAACGGCAAGTGATATTTAAGTTACGGTTTTGATTTCTATAATGAAATATTGTTTATATTATAAATTGTTTTAAAAGGGTGACGGTAACTAACACGATTTATAATATAGAACTGAGACATATATTTGATATATATAGGATGTATCATAATTAACTTAGAAGTGATTGTCTTAAAATTTTTTAACCAATTATTTTATATGTACAAAATGTACATCAAAACAAAATTGAAAATTTGAAACTTTATACCAATATAAAAAAAAAATAGAATAAAAACTTTTGGTTTATTATTGGATGTTTGAAAGTACAATAGCCCCTCGTTATATCACGCCTCGATACACCGATATTTTTGTGTGTATACCGTAAAGAAAAGTAATAAAAAGTTATACCTTAACTACACATTTTAAGTAACTCTATGTGTAGAGAAAAATAAGTAAAATGTAATTATGTGTTGTTAATTCAGTGTGAAAATTGTAATATTTGTATAATCTAACATTTTGGAGACAATAAAACATGCATTCGTTTGTTATCATCTTTTTTAATATTGTAATGCACTCGGTTATATTGCGTTTTATTTCTTGTCTGCCGACCAGCGCGATATAATGTGGGACTAGCATATATATATATATATTTATTTACGGGTTTGTTTCCGTTAAAAAATATTATTGATGATAATAAACACAAATGTCTACATTCATTTTAAGCTTGTAATTAAAGAGTTTTATCGGCATCCAAAAACAAGTTTTTATTTCGTTTTTAATTGTTTTATAATGTTAGTTAAATTGTTCAAATTTGATCGAAAAATAGCTCCTTTGTGATAAAATGTCCAACAACGGACCTTCATTGAAGTATATATTTTATACTGTCAGTCACCATCTGAATTACGTAAAGTTTGAAAAGAAACATTTTGAAGGCACATGACATCACAGAGGAATTCAATAAATGATCTGAGAGCCAAGTTGAAAACCATTGAGAGTTAGGCAGATGCTTACGTCAAAAATGCATAAAGGCAAATAGGGAAAAAAAGAAAATTTTAGTATCAACTTAAATCTATACTATCCTGCAAAATGTTTTAACACTAGTAAATCTACAGATCAGGAGCCTCAACGTCAGCTCTGAAAGTCAATGTTTTTTTTATCTCACTTTTCATAATATTTAACATCTTACAATCCGCAAACTAATTTTTTAAAATTACTACATACATATTTATACGCTTTTAAAATAATTTGAAGGTTTCAGAAATTAGAAACGTTTAATTAAACACGGTTTATGCAATAATATTCTGACATTCTTATGAACTTCTTATTCTATGTTTTAGATTAAAAAAATACATTCCCCTGAACCCCCTCCCCCCCCCCCTAATCTTAACAAATTTTTATTCGTGATTTACTATTGATTGTTTGAATGATTCTAGTATATCTTGGATTTCGTTCTACACAGTGGTTTTATTAGAATAAGCAAAAATTTCGAAAATAATTTCATGTTATCCTAATGCCTAAATAGCAGTATTTACTTACCTGCCAACCACGAAACACTCGCATCTGATAAATAGGTTGAATAATATCTCGTGTACAAAAGCAACTCATGGAAATGTAAACTGAATCTTTTCACTTATATCTATTTCAGAAATCTAGTGCTATTGCAACTTTTGTTTCGGAAAACAGTTTCGATGGTCATTCTATAATATTTCTTTTACCTAAGTACATCCTGATCTAACTCGATGGCAATAGCATACTAAAATCTCCCCAAAATAGGCTTATTTAGAAACTTTTAAACTTATTGGGTAATCATTCATAATCGTGCCCACTGCCAATTCACTAAATAGCAACCGTGGTTTGGCGCTATAAAGTATTTTTTGTGATAACTTTGTATGATCTCAGTTTCCAGTAATAGTGCTATTTCAGGCTGTATGGATGCTTTTTACTAAGCTAATTTCTTTAGATTAACCATCTCGTTGTTCGAGATATTATATCCTATTTTAAATGTAATACTAATTTTGAACCACGAAAACTCCATATCTCTTCCAGAAAATGAATATCTCATGTAAAAATGTTTCGGTTATCATTCTATAGTAGTTAAAAGGTAACTTGTTTCAAAATAAATTCTCATTTATTTCAATAAAATATTAAAATCACTCAAAACTATTTTATTTTGCGAATAAAATATTGTAGCAAAATAGTTTGAGTTATTTGAATTTTATTATTCTGATATTCTTTAAAATGTAGTTGCTAGGTTACGATTAAATTAAAGAGGAAAATAAAAATAAATACATTTTAAAATTTGCAAAAAATGATAGAATAAAATGTATTATATTATTAGAACAGATGTATAAAATTGCACCAAACATTGTACACCTAATTTAAAAAATCTGACGAATGTATTAACAAAATTTCAAATTAATTTGAATAATTTAAGACCTGACTTGATAAATTTTAGCCTTCATAACTTACCGTTTAAATACATTAATCAAATGTGCCATTTTATTTCAATGGATGAAAATTTTCAAAATCGTCTGAATTCCCATAGGAAAGCATTATGACCTAAAAAGAAATGTTTTATATTTTCCGAACGAATGAACCAAACGTAACTAAAAACTATACAGCTAATTCTGGGTACCTCACCAACATACCTACAAAAAAGCAAACTAATCGGATCATTTTTGCGGCAGTTATCGCGGAACAGACAGACAGACAGACAGACGGACAGACAGACAGAAACCAAAAACTTTTCGGGTCTCCACAGTAAGCCTCAACTGACGTTTCGGCAATTAATGTGTTGAACATAAACTATTAAATGCTTCTTTCATTTCTGTAAAAAAATAATTGTCATATAACAACACATTTCATTTTTTACTTCATTGTTCAAAATTACAAAAAAAAAAAAAAAAAAAAAAAAAAACCTTTTCGTTTACAAAGAAAAAAAGAAGAAAAAAAGTAAAGAAAAAGAAAATAACAAAAAAGAAAAAAAGAAAAGAGAAAGAAGAAAAATTAACAAAAAAAGAAAAATAAAGAAAGGAAAGGAAAAAAGTATAATTTCAACTGTATTTTGCAATGTAATATAAAGATTAAAATTATTTTCTGTAAAATTATATTTCATTAAATTTAACTGACTCGATAACTTAAAGTTATATTATTATTATTATTATTACTACTATTGCTGTTATTATTATTGTTACTACTACTACTATTATTATTATTATTATTATTATTATTATTATTATTATTATTATTATTATTGTTATTGTTATTATTATTATGTTGCTCATATTTTAGGATTATGTTTAAATATAAAATTCATTTGTTTTTCTAAACTTAGAGATCAGAAGGCCAAAAACTATCCAAATAGTTGAGTAGTTTAGTTTCGTAGATTAAATCAAAGGTTTTGAAAGAGTTTATCCTTTTTCTTTCATCAAACACCTTTATATAGAGTAAGATTTTTATAAAAAGAATATTCTTTAACAAATTGCATCTAATTTTTCCTCAGTTTATTCACAAGACGTGGCGTCTGCTTTAAACTTAGAAAAGTAATTATGGTTTGAAGATAATTTTTGACGTTAAAAAGTTTTTTCATAAGAATGCTGCTTCTATTCTGTCACTTTTTACTTTGTCTTAAAAATCCCAAAAAGGATGCAAAACAATCTTTTGTACAGAGATATTTTATATAGAAATTGATTTTTTAAAAATAGTAAATTGATAATAAGAGATATACATACTTATAATAATAAAAAATATGCAAACTGTTTTCAGATAATAAGAAGCTACTAACAATATAATAAAGCTACCTACATTTAAAAAATTCAAGAAAGTTGTAACCATAAAACTTTATTTAAAAGTTCGATAAATAAACAAAATTTCTATTTTACGGTATATCGATAAATAAACAAAATTTCTATTTTATGGTATATCGATAAATAAACAAAATTTCTATTTTAGGTATATTTACAAAGTGTTATCGAAACTTTTTGAAAAATGTTTATATATTTTTTTAATATTTTCATTTTATCAATCTGTAAAATTGAAGAATAAAATACTTGAAAATGTTTTCATTTATACTCAAGTGTCAGCCTCAGGGGTTTAATGTTTAATGAAATATGGAAAATTTAATTATGCCCTTCTTAAATTAGATTCCAATGAATGTGATTAAAATTTCATTTACTGAAAAATTCATTTTGATTTTTATGGGCGCTTTAATGTTTAAAAAGACGAATGCTGCATTTAATTAAATATTCATCAATGCTGATAGATATTGTGCTTGTTGTTTTGCACTTGCGGTAATTTATAAATTTAAGTTTTATCTAATTAACTTAAAGAAAGGACTCATGCATAATTAAATACATGTACTCTCATTATTCTTATAAATTATTATTTTTTAAAAAGAGACTAAAGAAAGTATGAATGATTACAGATTTTTAGAATACATTAATAATTTTAGTTATTTTAGACATTTTCTCAACAAACAATATAGGATACATAATGTTAAAAACATTAGAGTTAGTTTTTGAAAGCCCTATTTAGAGGTGGAAGAACTTGAATGTAACTATCGAAAACAATATCTCGCAATATCTAATATGGCGAAAGGTGTTATTCTCACCTGTGTCTAGCATGCATATTTTTTAATTTAGGGATAATAATTTAGGGATTTCATATAAACTTAATGTCTTACATATGATATTTAAAAAATCTCCAGATATTTTTCTAAAAACACACATATTTCTATTATAACATATTAATGTCTTTCCAAATGAGTAATATCACAAATTTAAATATTTCTGGTATATTTTTTGTTTAGATTATATTTAATGATATGCATAAAATAAAACAAAAAATATTATAGATTGTATAATTATACGCATAATAAGAGCATACTTATTTAAAGTCGTGCCACAGTACCAACGTATTTATTCCACTGCATATAAATAGAATAATAATAATAATAATAATGATAAAAATAAAATTCGACAAAGATTAAAAATGCCTACCTTAAACAAAAATCATTACCATAGTGTCCCCCATTTCACTTAAACTGTCTAGTTACTTTATTTTTTATGAAACAAATGTTCGAAATCTATATATATATTACGCTATCGTACATGACATCGCGATTATTTGTTAATTGTTTAATGGCAACGCCCGAATGAAACGCATCTAATTGTTTATTGTGTAAAAGTCCTTTGGCAGGATTTAGGCCGAGGTAAATCGGGTATATTTACGTTTCACTATTTCGCTGCAATTATGGAGCTTCAAAATATCATTAGAAATGCCCGTAAAAGATCTCGGCGAGTGCTTGAAAGTGAAGAAAAAGCCGAATTAAGAAGAAAAAAACGAAATAGATTGGATCGAGAACGCCGTCAAACACAGAGCATAAGTGATCGCCAAAATAGGCTTAATAACCGTCGCATGCACGAACGCATTGCTTCTGAAATCGAAATTACTGATTTAAACGTTCCGGAGCATAACTGTGGGACTCGATATTATACCGATATGCCATTTAGGTTCAAACGTAAGAACTTCCCTGACATTTTCATTCTTTAAAAGTAAATGTAATAATTTTCCTTGACCGTTTCATTTTTGAAACGTAACTGATATGCTTTTGAAATTTTAGGTCTTATCTTTTTTTTTTTTTTTTTATGAAGTCTATTCCACTGTTATATTTTTCAATGACAGTCTGCCCGGGCAACGCCGCACGAGTCAGCTAGTATTATTTATTTAAATTAAGAGCTTTCAATACAGCTTCTAATTATTTATTAGATTATTATTTCCATTGATAAACACACACCCTTCCTTGGCTTATCCACATTCTTTTCTCAACAAAAATTAAAAAAGTGTTTAGCTGAAATAAATCTAATAATAAAAAGTAAATCTGCAGATCAGGACCCTCAACGTCAGCTCTGAAAGTCATTGTTTTTTTATCTCACTTTTCATATTATTTAGTATCGTACAATCCGCAATTTTTTTTTTATATTACATACATCTTTAAAAGGAATATAAAATACTTCGGAGGTTTCAGAAATTAGAAGCGTTCAATTAAACACGATTTATGCAATGATATTCTGAAATTCCTATGAACTTCTTACTCTTGTAATTTTTTAGATAAAAAAATGCATTTCTTATTTTGTTATTCTTTGAAATAGGGCTGCTAAGCAACTCATAAAATAAAGAGGAAAGAAAAAGAAATGCATTTTAAAATTTGTAAAAAATAGGAAAATAAAATGTTTTATATTTCCCGAACAGTTGCAACAAATTTACCAATAATTTAAACAATTAATTTCTAAATTCTAATAGACGTATGAGCAAATTTTCAAAGCTATTGCATATATTTAAGACCTCAATATCAAAAATTTAGTATCCGTAATTTTACGTTTAAATCCATTATTCAAATATGCGATTCTCGTTTCAGTTAAAAATGAAATTTGGAAATCGTTTGCATTCCCATAGGAAAGCATTATGACCCAAAAGGAAATGTTCTATATTTTTCGAACGAATGAACCAAATGTAACTAAAAAAAATGCATTTCTTATTTTGATATTCTTTGAAATAGCGTTTATAAGCAACTAATAAAATAAAGGGGAAAGAAAAAGAAATGCATTTTAAAATTTGTAAAAAAAATAGGAAATTATGTTATGATCAGGAATTACGTTTCAATACAGCTACTAATTACGTAAATGATTACGTTAATAATACAGCTAATTCCGGGTTCCTCACCAACATACCCACCAAAAATCAACTTAATAGGACGAATTTATCGTGGAACAGACAGACAGACGGAAACCAAAAACTTTTTGCGTCCCCACAGTGAACCTTCACTGACTTTTCGGCAATAATAATAAATTGGCCGCCTTTACCTTTCAGCTGAACGATTTAGAGTTGTTTCAAAAAATATTAGAAGATATAGGGAAAAAAATAACGATTCAAATAGAATAGTGAGTATAATGACTAAGACAAACCCCAGAAAAATAAACGAGAATAATTTGGAATGACTAATTAACAACACCTTTATACATTGCAATTTAAAATGCGTAATTTTAGTTTAATAATTTAACTTTTTTTGAATTTGTGCTAAAAATTTTCTCTTAAGTTACTGCAATTTTTTTAATTGACGTGCAATACATTCTAAAATACACAGAATTTTTATGTAACATTAGTTCTTGTAGACGAGCATATCGATTAAATCAATCGATTAAATCTAGCAAGAATTTAAAGACTTTTTATGTAATTTTTATTATTTCTAGACACCCCTGAAACTTTCATCGTTATGATATATACTTTTAAAAATTAACACTTATTAAATACATATTAATATTATGTATATTATTTTAATATAAATTTCTTTTTTTATTTTATAAAAAATCTTTGAAATAAGTACGAGGGGCAGTCGGAAAATAAGTTTCCCCTGGCGACTGTGGACAGAGGTGTGTATGAAGGATAAAAAATGTAATGAGACATTAAAGATAAAACAAACTTTATTTTTTCACATAAGTACCAAGTACATTGATACATTTGTCATACCGCTTTATGAGCTTCAAAAAGACCTCCCGAAAAAAATCAGGGCTTTGCATATGGATAAAGCGTTGAATGGCTATGGGTGAAAGACGACACAACAGGTGAACGCGAACGTGCAAGGCACCGATACACCATTGGGTAGTCGACCACGATCAAGCAGATGGCGCTGTTGCAGTGCGTGCGCAGATGGCGTTGTTGCAGTAAACAGCGCCATCTGCGCTGGCACTGCAACAGCGCCATCTGCTTGATCGCGGTCGACCTCTACCAAACAGTATCGGTGTCTTGGACGTTCGCGTTCACCTGCTGTGTCGTCTTTCGCCTATAGCCGTTCAACGCATCGTCCGTATTCAAAACCCTGATTTTTTCCTGGAAGGCTTTTTGAAGCTTATAAAGCGGTATGACAAATGTCTCAATGTACTTGGTACTTATGTGGAAAAATAAAGATATGTTTTATCTTTAATGTCTCATTACATTTTTTGTCTTTCATACACACCTCTGTCCACAGTCGCCAGGGGAAACTTATTTTCCGACTGCCCCTCGTACTATATTAAGATATTTCTGTAAAATAATATAAATTTATGACCAGAAGAGTTAATATATACAGAGTGGCTAAGATAAAAGAAGACCGGTATACAGAAGTACAAATACCTTACTAAACTTTATTTAAAAGTAGTAAATACAGAATATTATGAATAACAACATGCTGAACATTCAGTAATTCACAGTAGGTGTTGTTATTCCAAATATTCTGTATTTACTACTTTTAAATAAAAATTAGTAAGTATTTGTACTTCTGTATACCGGGCCTCTTTTATCTTAGCCACTCTGTAGATCATGAGAAAGTACCACGCTATCGTTCCCAAGTGGTTCAGTTGGTAGATCGTCAGTGCACTATACTGATAACCCGGGTTCGAGTCCCGGCTTGGGTACTTTTTCATTATGTTGGCTATACGCCTTTTAAGCAATTAAAATTTGAAATATTATGAATGCAAAACATGTGAAATTTTCTATGGAAAAAATTCCACATATTCCCATAAATATAGATGATGCCCCCTTTTGAATTTTTTATCTAATCTTTATCATAAATTTACTAAATTTATCAGAGACTTTTCGATTTTATACATTAATTTATCAAAATGGTAACTATTAAAACACAGAGAACTTTTTTCAAACTCGAAACATTTCTAATTCAATTGCAAGGATTTAATCGGATGTTGCTTTTGAGGATTTCAAAACATTTTACATTTCTCTTGAGTATTATTTCAATTCCCACAAAGGAAATAATCACGCAGAATTAGTTCCGGTGAATGTAGCGATCATTTCAATCCTGTGACAGAACTTCGGGAAATCCTGATGTCTAAAAGAGACACAAAGTCTTAAATAGTCAAAAACAAGTTCCTAGACATCATAAATATGTTACGAATACAACAAAGCTACTCTTACCGACTTCACACCGATGATTAATTTAATCGGTAAACGGGCATCCTGGATGACGTTTCCGTATTTTGTTTAATATAACCGATCGCAGTAAATGTTTCGCTTAACGTTTTAACTAGTACCCGGCATATTTCCAAAATTACTTACTAATAAAGCCATTAATGAAATAATTATTGCCTCGAGAAAATTAACACAAGATTATATTCATAAACGCAATAAACTAAGAAAAAATTATATTAAGCTGTTAAGCGTATTAATAAAGAGGTATATCTATATCTATTTATCTCTTTCTCTCTCTTTATATATATATTAATAAGAATACGTGTTTTAAACTGATGTGTGTTTTGAAAATGCTACAAAATTTGCAGATCAAAAACACATGCACATATAAACACAGAGTTTCTCAACCGGGAAGCGAACCTCCCTTGGGAGGTACGAAACACATGCAGGGGAGGTTTGAGCCAATGGCTTTTTTATCAATTTCATTAACCGAGGCAGTAGCAGAAAATTAGAGCCTCTATATTAGTTAATTCAGCTTTAATGAGTATGCTAGAGAGGTTAAGAGAGGCTTCCTTTTAAGTTATCCTTGTTAAGAGTGAAGAACAGTGTAGAAGAGTTTGAGAAAAACTTCTTAAACAGGCTGATTTTGACCATGTTCAGCATAAATAATGTAAATTTGTATACATAGAGCATACAGTAATTTAATCTAAGAATACCCTAAGCATTAGATGTTTGTCAAATAGATTTTCATAGAAAAATTCTGTGTGTTTTAACAAGCATTAATTTATTTATTTTTAAAAAAAGGAGTTAGGTCTGAAAATTTATTTAACTAATTGGCTAATATAGGACAATTCATATTTCATTTCAGATTTCAGATGTAATTTTATATTTCATATCTTCGTTGTTCAAGTTATCATATAAGATTGTTTAAATAATAACAAATATACTTCAGTGATGGTACTTATCTTTGCAAAGACTCTAATGCGTTAGCAAAGTATAAACATACATATAACTTTCTAAAATTTTCTTAAAGTAAAAATAAAAAGTTATGTAGTGTAGTGTAGGCCAGAACTCATTTAAGAAATATAACAATATCTGTGGAGTTAAAATTATGCTCTATATAATTTTCAATTTAACATTTAGCAAAAATGTTTTCTCTAAATTAAAAAATATTCAAGAATTTATCTTTGAGCTTTCATTTTTTATTACATTTTGAATTCAGATTACCATTTGATTTCAGGTTAGGAAAAGCTATTTTAAATGGAGAATGTTTAAATACTGTAAGACGTTTTCAATTGAAATTTTTAAATGCTGTTTTCGTACCTTGATTATTTAAACTATTTAACTCTGTTTCATATATAAGCATGCTAGCATGTTTTGTTTAATGTAAGAGCTATAAAAAAAAATTATTTATGAAAGGAACATCTAATTTTTTTGTTACATTCATTTTTCCTTTTTTTACTACTTATAATACTATAAATTAAAACGCTGAAATAATATAAAGTATTCCAACTTAAAATAATACAATTTCTTGAGATTACTAAAAGAAGTGTCAAATATGTTTAGAGGATTGTATAAAATATTGATTTGTTTGTATGATTTTTTCCAGCTTATTTCATTTTTGTGCTGTATTCGTTTATGATGCCTAAAAAAGATATTCCGATAGAATTAATGAAATGTTTCCATACTTTAGTGTGAAGATGTTCCGTTTAATAAATATTAAATAAATAAATAAAATAAAATAAAGTAATGTCGAAATTATGTGTAATAAACCCTTTTCAATTCCTTTTTCTTGTAATAAAATGTGTTTGTGCGCTAGATTACTGAAACATTTAATTTTTTATTCAACTCATAAATTGTTGAAAAAGATGATTTAGTAACCATTACAATATGTATTAGAAGTTAATACTGTTAGTATTTATAGCATATGAGAACATACAATCCTTTGTAGTAATTTGTATTCTAAATTCTAGCATTTCTACGGCCAAATGCTCGCATTTAATTTTGATGCAATGTGTGAATAAAGCCAGATAGCATATGCAACAATTTGTGCTTCCCTAAACGGTTGGTTTAGCAAATTCTCACTTTATGTGTCTTGCGTCTTCATATGACTGTTCTCTGTGATGTGACTTGCTTCTTTAGTACTCTAAGAAACAGATGTGAACCTTCTGTAAGAACATCATTTGCGTTAAAAATATACACATAATCCGCGAAAGCTTCCCCATCATTCCAGTATTCATATCGTAAACCTGTTATCACTATTTTTCTTTTCTTTTTTTCCCTTTTGACGAAGGAATATTCAGTCCTAAGCTTATTGCATCTGCTCTTATCCGCACAAAAAGCAGTTCTACAGAGAACGTTTTATTTCTATCCAAGAATTCCTGTGCACCGAGAAAAAAATGCAGCTTTAGAAGGAGTGAAGTATTATGAAAATAGCAATTAGTAGCGATCCAACACGTAAAGAATCAATATTGAATAAAAATAAGCTGAATGATAGTCTCTCCTAACTCCTTTTCTCAACAAATATCTATCTATCACCTATAAATTCTATATCAAAGAAGTATAAAAACATATTTCATTTGTCAGGGAATCAGTTTTGTTAATATGACCTTTCTTAAGTTCTGCCATAAACGATATAGCTAAAGAAAAAGTAATGCATAAAGTTAAGAAATTATTGATTTTTTACTCAGCATAAATGAGGGGTTGTAGACAATCCTCTAGTCTCTTACTATTTAAATAAATACAAAATATTTTATGTTCTAAATACAAAATATAGGGTGAAAGTGATTATCATTTGGTGCTAAACTTAATATTAAAGGTTATTTTATTATGACAACGAACGTTTATTGCGACACAAAGGGATCATTACCTATCATTCAAAGTATTGTTCATCGTTAACTATAACTCCTCTCCATCTTTCCGTTAAAAGATGGATTCCTTGATAGAAGAAAGACTCGTCTTTTGAGGTTATCCGTGAATAGAGCTATTTTTGGATATCTTCAAAGGAACTGAAGTACTGTCAAGCAAGGTGATTCTGCATGGATCGAAACACAAGTGGTAATCCGAAGGAGCAAGGTCTGGGGAATAAGTCGGGTGTATCACATCCCATCAGAGTATCTCTAGCGCTCCTTTTACTGTTCTCGAGATGTGGGGCCGATCGTTGTGTGCTAGAAAATCACCTTGCGTGTCTTCAGGCGTATGCAAGCCGTTTTGCTTTCAAATCACGGTTCAGCTTCACGAGTTGTTATTGGTGACGATCCCCAATAATGGTTTGACCAGATTTGAGTTGCTTCGAATAGATGATCCCCTTCTGATCCCATCAAATAGAGAGCATCACCTTCGAATGATAGATATCCAGCTTTGCTGTTGATGTGGACAGATGAACAGGAGTGCACCAGGATTTTCTGTACTTGGAATTATCATAATGTATCCCTTTTTCACCCCAAGTGACGATACGAGGCAAAAAAAACCTTTCCTTCTTTGTCGTTGAAGCAGCAATTCACATATGCAAAAACGACTTTCGATGTCTCTTGACTTGAAATCGTACAGCACCCAATTTCCTTGCTATTTAATCAATGTCAATTGCATAAGCATTTGGCATTGATCTGACTCCAGCAATGCCTCCAATTCTGCGTCTGCAAACTTTTGCAGTTGGCCAGGTTCGTTCCTTGTCGTCCAAATCCAAATCGCCATCTTTGAATCGTCGAAACCTGTACTCAGACGTTGAAATCGATGGAACATAATATCCTCATAAGCTTCGGTGAGCAAACGACAACTTTCAGCCGTCGATTTCTTCAATTGGAAACAAATTCTTCCTACACGTTGCTTTTCGTTGGCACAAAACTTGACATCTTCATTGCACAAAACACATCTCTTGATTACACTTAGACTAAATGAAATGTACTAGTTCTTAAAGCCTAAATACAGAGATTTCATATGCTGTTGGCTGTCGTAGCTCCCGACATCTGCCGGTGCTACTTACACCATCTCTTGTCAATCCTATAAAATTAAGTTTAGTACCCTAGTTTGCAGACCGAAAATATAGCTCGATGCAACATACTATGTTAATTTAATATAAAATTCAAATCAAATGCGGAATAATTCTGTAAATTCCGAATATCTTATAGTAGTGGCTTCTGAAATCGAAATACTAATCTCTAATACCAGATCCTTACACAGATGCTGCTGGTTTCCACAGATGCTGACTCTAATGTCTGCTATTGAAAATTTACAGTAGAATGAGCGAAATTTTTACGCAAATTATTTGATTGATTTTGATACGCTATGGTTCTTTTTTACTCACTAGAACTGAGCAGATTTCCATTTTAAAGTGGATTTCAAATCATTACGAATATTCAATTCCAAACCATGATTGAACCCGGTATTTTTTTTATCAGTAATAGTGATCTTTGTTTTTCAGCATTTTCCCCGTTTGAAAAGAAGTTTTCGCATTTACATCTCAAAAATAAATTACATCTGTTCGTACAGAATTTGAAATATAAAATGAACCATGTTTTTCATAAATTGAGTGAAAAAAATCAAACTGGACTTTTCTTATACAAGGAAATTTTATATAGATCTGCGGGAAAATAACAAGTGTTATAAATAAGATTCACATCACAGTTCAATTAAATGTCTTGCAATAATTTGCAGCACATATCGCGCAATAAACATATAATCTTATACTTTCATGCTTTTATGTAGGATAATGTAGGGGTGGCAAACCCACCTGCCAGCGGACTAGTCGTCACCACTAAGTCCGAATAATAATTTTCTCCTCATTTAATAACAGGAAGTCTGCAATTAAATAAAACGAAGATTACTATTCGACAGTTTTGGTGAATATTGGCTCGGTATTGCGGGTTTTCCACCTCTGTGATAAAGAATAAGGTGGTTCCAGATACTAAAGTTTTTATTAATGCATAAAATACTGATGTTTTTTAAAAGACATTCATCTGAAAATATATATTTCAAAGTTTTTAATCACAACCTTATAGAAACGAAAAATCTAGTATAACCTATGAATTATAGCTTAATATTTACAACAAAATTGCAAGTTTAAAGTTTAGTAAAGTAGTTTGAAGACTGCGTAGTCACACCTCCGAATGTCATTATTCATATTCAGGCATTTTTATACTGTTTCATTGTTGTATATATGAGGAACCACACATTTATTTTGATATTTACAATTTGATACAATAAAATATACCTATAATATTTTCACTTTACCTTTATTACTACTGATATCCACACTAAAAACGAATATTATTCCTCATTCAGTACTACAGTGTTTTCATAGCATGAAATATTTCTCTATCGAATTACGTTCGAAACACCTTTTGAAATTTTACTAATTTAAGATCTGTGAGAGACGTTTCCATCGATCTATCTCTTCATGAAAATAGCTTTATTTGCAAGTTATATTTAAAATTGTATGAAAAAAATCTTATAAATTTTCATTCGAATATTAATAATAATACATTGTCGAATATTGTATATGAAAACTTTTCTTTTGCAGAAATGTGAAAACTTTTCTTTTGCAGAAATGTGAAAACTTTTCTTTTGCAGAAATGTGAAAACTTTCTCAGGATTTGGATAAAAACAAAATACACGAAACGTGTTCTTAATTGGGAACTTAAGATACTTGATCGAATCAATATATTCATTTGATAAGAACTTGTTTGTTCTTGTAGGCATTCAATAGTGAAATCCAAGAACAATAAATAAATCCTTTAATATTTTCATTTTTAACACTTTCCACCATATTAAAAGGAAGCATACCAACGTTATAAATGCACAAAAAAGCAGAAAATAGCTATTTCGAATCTACAAGCGAGATTCTTCTTCAGTGCGACAAAGAGCAAAGCACAGCGTGCTAGAAAAAGAAAAACTGAGACTTTTTCTAGCTCGCTGTGCATTGTTCTTTGTCACACTGAAGAAGAATCTCGCTTGTAGATTCGAAATAGCTATTTGCTTTTTTCGTATTATTTCTGTATTTATAACGTTGTTATTCTTCCTTTTAATATTATTGTACAGAGGCTTTATTTGTTAATTTTATACTTTCGAACATAGTTGAAAAGTGTTTATGACTCCTCAACGTGGTCTAATTCTCATAAATATACATGGATTGCTATGTAATTTTTATATGATATTAATGTTTACTATAGAATGTTCTGTATTTAAAATATAGTGTGTATCATTTACAGTTCGTTTACAGGGACGCACAAAAGGGTTCCGTTACATTATGGCCCATACAGAAAAATTGGTTAAGGTGTATTTTATTGATGTTATGATATTTCAAAGAAAATGAGATTAGTATGCATCACTGAGTTACAACATGTTTTATCAAATGTATAGAATAAGTAGCATTTTTAGTGTGTTTACAAGGACACACAAAATAATTCCATTCCATTATGGTTTATAGGAAAAAAAATTCTTTGCGATGCATTTTAATGATGTTATGATACTTCAAATATAATGAAATTTAAAATGATCAGTGAGGTGAACAACAACATATTCACATTATTAACAACAACATATTCACATTACATCATATGCACCAAGGCGGGTGCATGTGATGTCTCGGTGCCTTCTGCACACCTCACATATTTGGAGACTTTTCCAATAACAAAAAGCAAGAATAGGATCACTTGGATTGTTCCACCAGAGCACCACAGCTACCAGAGTATTCGTCCGGGAGGATCTATTGCTCTTGGTTATAAAAGGCAGGAACAAACCACTCTTGCTCGCTTTCGTAGTGGGCACCTTAAAACTATGAAATTTTCTGAGGGCACCAAGTGCTTTGAAATATGCACCAAGTGTTCCCCTGAGAAGGCCTTCCCTGATCATATCTTGTGTGCCTGGGGCTCTCCAAGCAGGATCTTACTGATGATCCCTTGATGGTGCTGGATTTCCTTAGGATGTATAATATCACGATTTGGTCTAGTCCTGCTGACCTAAGGGGATGTGCAACAACAACAACAACAACATACTTTCTATACATTATGAAGTGCACTGCAACATGTGTTCTTCAGACTATGGAGTACATTGCATTAACAATTCATTTACAGCGACACACAAAAGAATTCTATTGCAGGATTGACCATGATCGATAACTACTGGTAGTGAGTTTTCCGCTGTGGCATGCATTACTTAAACTTATCTAAATTTCGGTGTATTTGTATATAAATTCTGTAGATCATGTACAGAGGTGCACGATATACCTCGCCCTCATTACCGGATATGGATAGCAATTACTGAAAACGGATATTAACTGAGTTATGTGTATCTTAAATTGCTTATTAAGATATCGCATTTCATTATATGAAAAAAAACTTTTACATTCATCATACATCATGTAATATTTTATGAAAAAATGAAATTCCTTAATAATATAATGTGAGTGTTGGAGAGAGTTTCATAATCGATGCTTGATGCATGATTTTTCTTTCTTGTTAAATTTATCAGCGATTCGCAAAATACTTCCAATCTATGAAAAGTGTATTCGAGGCTGTTAAATATTAGGGTTATTTTAGTCGCAGGTTCTATCGTTTAATAAACACAGAGACAGAAATGTCCTTACAATTTAGTGAATCATTTTCTATTCCATTCTTTTCCTCGTTGAGCTCGCTCTACCGTGAATGAAGATGTTTCCACTTCAACAAATACCATAAAAATGCATTCTATCGATATATATGCTTATTGCTTCCAGTTTCATTTTTTTAAATTTCAGTTAAAATATATTTTTCTAAAAAGGAATTCAGCTACATTTTTCTCTTCAGTTTTCTCATTCTAAATACAATTACGGTTGCAATTGTCAAAATATGCATGCAGCTAAAATGTAAAAAAGAGTTAGAGACGAAGGAGAATTCAACATTAAATATAGAGAAAGAATTTTAATTACTAACATTTTAACAACTAATTATTTTAAATGTTCGTATGTTCTGAATAGTAATTAAATTACTTTATTATTGGTTTTTTTTAAAGTTATACGTATAAAAAAAATCAATCCTTTAAGTAGCATAATGACTCACAATTATATACTAATACTATTTGTTTCAAGAATAAGTAAATTATGGTGACGATGGTGGTTTTCTTTTCCTGGAACAGAATTTTTTATTATTTTTTATTTATTTATTTATTTTTATTTTTGTGAATTTCAAAATTTATTTTGAAAACGAGATAGAATCATCTGACAAACTGGGTGAATTTGAAATTTCGTACATTTCGTTTGAATTTGTTTCATTTTTATGTCAACCTTAAAAATGATATATTTAGCCCATACTGTTAAATCTTCTGATTGAAAAATATAAAAAAGTTGAAAGATTATTGTTAAACTTTTTTTACATTTCTTCCGTAATCTTTTGCTTACTATGGATCTCACAAATATAATTCTTGAAAAGTATGGGTATGGTATAGACTTTATATTTATTAAAACATAAATTTTATGACATTTTGATTGGAGACATAGGGATTCATTATTCAATTTTCTTCAAAGTCTCTAATCAGTGTGTTTTATATAGTGCGGTTTCTTTTTTTGACAAAACAGTAGGAAAAGCGTTTACATTGACGAGATAATTTTTGTGATAAGACGTGGTTGAAAAAAAAGATAAATATGGCTGGTGCATGTTGTAATGTATTCTTTAGTACTTTTTATTTTGTGCTGCGCATATTTATATAAAACATATGCGTTTTCGATAGTAAAATATTAACTTTTAAAGAATAAATTAATTACGTGAAAAAAGTGGTTTAGGAAAATCATTTTTTAACTACATGGATGCTTTTAGCATTTTATTTGTGCAGAAATCTTGATAGGCTTTAATGGATAGATTACAAGCTTTTTCCTTAACCTTACTGTAATTAACTGCTTCAACCAGCATGAGTAATATGTTAGTAATATATGCATAAAATTTAAAGTAATGATACAATGTTTAAAAAGGACAAATATATCTCTTAAATATGGCTTCCTTTCTTTTGAAATTTGATAAAAGATATAGCTTTATTAATAAACCTAAATAAATTTAGTTTACACCGAAAGAACGTAATGATTTAATTATGCATAAATTGCGACAGACAAAAAAAGGAACTTTTAATTTTTTTCCTCAAAGTTTGTATTATTTACCTGAAATCTTTATCTTTATTTTTAATATTTTTATCGCTTGCGAAATTACAACAATTTATCAAACTTCGCTTCTAGAACTGTGTCCCAAATCTTCCAATAAATATTCAAAAGTATCTGAGTTTTCATTCTTCAACTAAAGCAAACATCGTTTTGAAAAAAGTATGAAATGCATTATAATTACTAAAAATATATACAGTGTGCCCATTAAAATCGTGTCCTGCCCATTAAAGTCCTATCCGCCCCACTAACTCCAGACTATAACGGCAATAGTTATAGTCATGAACGTGGTTTCTAGGTTTATTATTATTATTATTATTATTATTATTATTATTATTATTATTCTTTCTTTCTTTCTTTATTTTTATTTTCCTTTCTTATTCCCCTTCTACTTTGTATTCTATTGTTTTGATTTTACTCTTCTGTGGTTGGCTGTTGTCTTCTGTTTTCCTATTGGCTGTTGATTTCTACTTTCTCTCTAGGTTGTTTCTTCAGGTTGTTTCCTATCCCTTATCTCTCATTTCAGTCTTGCTACTGCTTTCATAGTAGAAGCACGTCTTTTTGCGCCTGACGAAGAAAGACTCAGATCTTTCGAAAGGCCTAGCACATTTTAAAGTTTTTGATGGTGTTTTAAGAAGATCTTTTAGTTCTTATTGTCTTTAAGGTTGTTTAAACTTATTTTCTTTAATTTTATTATGTTTGAAACATCGTAACATCAGTAAAATGCGCCGCAAACGATCTTTCCCCATAGATCATAATGTAATGTAATTCTTTTGTGTGTCTCTGTAAATGAACTGGTAATGCTACACACTTCATTTTCAATACCGAACATTCTATCGTAAAATTCAATAATGCATAAAAATTTCATGACAATCCGAGTATATTTACGGTAGTTAGAGCACGGACAGACGGACGGAGTGAGAGACAGACAGACAGACAAACCGAATTCCTAAACACTTTTAAACTATGTTGGAAAGTGTTAAAAATATCAGAAAAAAGAAAATCGATGGTTAGTCCTTTATTTTCCACATAATTCGTTAATATGAATATTCAAATTTATTAAATAATTATGTGATTTTTTTTTCTTATTTAATGACTGTTTCAGAGTCTGTAAAATGTCGCTTAAAATTTTCGGAAGAATGGTTCCTGTTTTTTTATCTAAACACTGTTATAAAAGAACATGCAGTAGCTAAGTCGTTAATTTTAAACGTGCAAGAATGAACTGAAACAATGCCCAAAAATATGCTGATAAAACAAAGATCCCATTAATTCATTCCTCACTTTACGAAGCTATTTTAACGGAAATAACGGAATTTGAAGAGTCGAAGTATGTTCTACTTGAGCGCGTAAAAAGCTTCTTATTTCATTCAACAAGTCTCCTCTTTATGGAGTCGGTGATGTGTACAAGTGTTAAATCTCACAAACATTCACTTTATCCATTCGTGAAATCGCGTGTATGATGACCTTTACTACTTACCCCCTACTCTCGAAAATCTAAGAGTTTTCGCCCATTTGGCCTTTTTTATTTCAGCGTTTGTATTCGGTTACGATTAATGCGCTATTTTATCACAGTGTCATATTTTTTTCGTCGGAGATACTGAAGAAGTATTATCTTACTACTAGAGTTGGATTTCAATTCATCTCACGTTGCCCTCGCTATGCTGAAGTCTATGCTGCAGAATGTGAAAAATTATACACGCGCTTCAGTTAGGCAAAATTTCAAAATATTAAACTTTTTTTAAATTGAAAAAAAAAATATATTAAAACAATGAACTTACAGTATAGCTGAAAAAAAAAACAATGACTCTTTTATTCAACCTTCACTTTATGAAGACCTTTTAACGGAAATAACAGAATTTGAATAGGTGAACTATGTTCTATTTAAAGATATAGGAAAAGATAAATAGCATAAAAAATTAATTAAAAGCCTATGGAATTAAGGAATGGAATTCAGAATAAATAATTTATAGTAATCAAGTTGGAAATAGCAATACAATTAATTATATAAGAAAAAATAATAAATTAAATTAAAAAGCATGAAAATCAAAATGCAGTTAACTTCTTTTTGTATTACCAGGAATGATAATTTATTAGTTAAGCACATCTTTGTTAAATTTTTAATTAGTGAAATTCATGATATTTTATCATCTATTTTTCTTAATGATAATTAATAATTTATAGAAATCAAGTTGGAAATAACAATACAATTAATTATATAAGAAAAAATAATAAATTAAATTAAAAAGCATGAAAATTAAAATGCAGTTAACTTCTTTTTGTATTACCAGGAATGATAATTTATTAGTTAAGCACATCTTTGTTAAATTTTTAATTAGTGAAATTCATGTTATTTTATCATCTTTTTTTCTTAAGAAATTTATGCAGGTCAGTGTTGAGATAAAGATAGCAATTTTCTTTTTTAAATCTAAATTGATGTCTTTCAAGACCTTTGTTTAGCCTACTGAAAATTAATTACAATAATAAAACAAGTAATATAAAAAAAAATTAAGTCAATTCCTACTTTTTAATCATAAATATATAAAATATACCCGTGCAGCATTCATGTCCCACGTTATTTTTATTGAACATTATTTTATAATCATCGTTGCGGTATTTTATTTTTTGTTGGCATCACTCATTTGAGATAAATCTTTCATTTCATTTATGAAAACAATGGGAGAAATTTTTTCTACCATATAAAAATTAAAATTATTTAATTAAATTTAATTAATGAATTAATATTTGGAAAAACTGTATTAACATTAATTGTCATCCAGTACAAGTTTAAAAAAATGTATTTGAACTTGAATGGATGAATAGAAAATATTTTATTAACGATTAAAAATCCCAACAAGATATATATAAGAGAGAGTGGGAGCTAATAGTAGGAATTTAACAAGTGTCACACAGATTAATTCACATAAGTGAAAAATTGAAATTCCACATGTCTGACGGTCACATTTCTTTTGCTCAAACGAATGTTTCTTTCTTTTTTTAGCGTTTTCGTAATTGTGGATTCTTCGAGATAAGAAGCGGAGAATTCTCGCTTGGAAGCTAAATTTATTATTGAATAACATGAAGTTACTGTAAAGACATAGCATTTTTTAAGAGCGCCATTTGATGGACTTTCGCATAAATTCAAAGTAACTAAAAAATGAACAGAGCCGTGTCAGATACACGCATTATTTTAAGTCGTAAAACTCATCAGTTTGTTCAAATGACGAATAAAAAGAATATTTTTAGAACACAGTTTAAATACTTTAATTTCATACATAATTTTTTTACGATAAATATTATCGCAACATATCATAAGTATTAGCGTATCCCAAATGGCAAGTACTTATCTACTGTTCAAACATTTTGTTCTATGTCCATAAAGACGTATTTTGTTTGCATATTGTGTAATTTTTTCAGAATTTTTATACTGCGAAAGGCTAAAATCAAAACAAATAGACAAATATTAAATATTGATATTATATTTATAAACTATTTCATATGGCACAAAAACACAAAAGAAACGATATCTGAAGTGTCGTGCTTACAACTGACGACACATGACCCAAATTAAGGCTCCCTATCAGTCAGACCACAAATACCCCTCTCTAATGTAAAACCCGAATGCATCCATATTTTTAAAACTTTCCGACATAGTTGAAAAACGTTTATGAATTTGAGTTTATCTGGTGGTCTGTCTGTCTGGCCATCTCTCCGTGCTCAAACTCTCTTAAACATCGGGTGCGCCATAAATTCGTTAAAACTTTAAAAAATCATTAAAAACGAACAAATGGTGTTACAGAATTGCGATTTGCACTCATAGGATTAGAAGGAGATCGTTTTTTTAAAATAAAAAAAGGTTGTGGTTCAAAAATTACCGATAGAGGGCTCTGGCATACATAATATGAAGCAGATTTATGCAAATCAGGCTGTCAATTAACCATCCCGATGCACAAGATTCTTCAGTCGATGCCAGCAGTATGCTACCGTTACCATATTGTTAAAAGAGTTACCGTTACCGTTAAAAGAACGTTGTTGGCTAAGTTATTTTACAAGAACGGGGAATTAGCAACAGGCGCATTGCAAAAATTCCGCGCGGCATAAGGACTCAAGACGAGAAAAGGGCCCGTTTCATGTTCTGGCATACTGAAGATTGTCAAATGCTTAAAAAAAAGGGTTGTTTTGGAGGATCGTTCACGAAGTGGAAGGCCCTCCTTGACAGCTGCTTTATATTATACATGCAAGTGCCATTATCGGTAATTTTTGCAACCACAACTTTTTTTTCTTATTAAAAAAAATCCAATCTCCCTCTAATCCTAGACGTGAAAACCGCAAATTTTTACTATCATTTGTTTCTTTTTAATGAATTTTTAAAATTTTAACGAAGTGGAAGGTCCTCCTTGACAGCTGCTTTATATTATACATGCAAGCGCCATCTATCGGTAATTTTTTAAACAACTTCTTTTTTTGTTATAAAAAAAATCCAATCTCTCTCTAATCCTAGACGTGCAAACCGCAAATATTTAGCATCATTTATACTTTTTTAATCCATTTTTAAAGTTTTAACGAAGCTGAAAGTTTTATGGCGCACCAAGTACGCAGATTGCCATATAATTTGTATATGCTATTGAGGTTCAATATAGAAGGGTCGGTATCGAAAATGAAGTGTGTAGATTTACGTTTCACTTACAAGGACCGACAAAATAATTCAGTTACATGAAGGTCTATAGAGAAAAATCGTTTACTATGCATTTTAATGATGTTACAATATATCACACATAGTGAAATTGATATGTATCACTGAGATGGACTAAAACATACATTCTCAGGAATATAAATAAAATCGCATTTATTGTTCGTTTACAGGGTCACACAAAAGAATTTCATTACATTATGATCTATGGGAAAAATTCGTTTACGATGCATTTTAATGATGCCTCAAATATAATCAAGCAATAAAGGATCACCGAAATGCATTACAACATGTTATCTATAGATTATGGAGTGCATAACATTTATTGCTCGTTCAAAGAGACGCCCCAAAAAGTCGGTTACAGGACGATCTACACAGAGAAAAATGACACTTTCAGATCTGAGTAAATCGATGTTTTCGCTTTGTTATGAAACTTTTTGTTTCAAATAGGACGACCCAATGCTTTCAATTATGAAATACCAGAAATACTCAGAATATTGAAACATGGACATACTCAAAACTGAGAACATAGACGTCAGTTCATAATCATTATTGAAACATGGACATACTGAAAAATGATTAGAATCAGTTCAAACCCATTTTTGAAACATGGAAATAATCGAAAATGAGCACATAGAAGTCAGTTCATACTCATTTTTGAAACATGGACAAACTCAAATAGGAGCACATGATGTTTTATTCCTGAGTGTGTGCATGTTTTCAGAAATGAATATATACATGTTTCAAATTTGAGTAACTTTTAATTCGGAGCCATTTTGATTATGCGACATACTCATATTTGAGTATTTTTTGCTCAGTTTTGAAAGTATGATCAATTTCATTGTGTGAAATAAAAAATAATAATTTGTTAACAATTTCTTCTATTAGTGCTGGAAAGAGTTTCATAATCTATGCCTGATGCGTGATTTATCGTTATTGTTTACACAAATGTCTATATCAACGATCGAAAGAAAAATTGGCGCAACAAAAAAAAAGTATGTGAAATAGAAAAATAGAACTAACTCCATTGAAATTAACAATTGAGAATACCGCTTCTGCTGTTGCTGAAAACCCGAAAAGGAGTAAAAACTTCTTTGAAGTCTCCGGATTTGGATAGAATATATTCCAAGCATGTGCTTTCAACAACGAGAGTGAAACTTAATTTCTCTCTAGCCTTTTGTTGAGTTGAATAAAATAAAATACTACAATAAACGAAAAGAGAGAAGTTCATTACATTAAAAGAGCTTTCCGTGCATAGCGTTGGAAGATAAAAAAAATATATATGTAAGAGAGAAAGAATTTAAAACGCTTATCTGCAAGATTAAGTTTAGTAACTGAATTTCCAGGGTAACAATTTAACAATGGGTTTAAAATGGTTCGCTGAATTCATTATTTTCTTTTTAAAATGTAATGGAGAAAGGTATGTATTCTAAGATTTACCTTAGGAGAAAATATTTTATAGATTTTTTCTTTCTGTTATAAAAATGAGAAATTTAAATCAAAATGCTTACATCGTATTTCTTTGATTGCGGTGATCATAGAGTTTGTAATTAGAATTATTTATGTTCCAAAATTGTGTGGTAATTGTTCAAGAAAAATATGTATTCATTATTTTAACGAATACGCGTACATTATTATATCAGACTTCAAAATATTCATAATTCTAGTTTTAAAACGTGTTGTTTTGGGGATAACAATCCATTAATCTGTGAAAATAACTTACGGTTTAAATTGAAAAGAAAAGCACCTCCATAGAAATTTTTATATATTATTTGTAATCGATTAATGAATTAAGGTTTCATTTAAAAATATAAACAAATCAAGAACAATAACTTTGTTTTATTACCAAAATAAAGAATAATTTTTTGCTAAGGAGGCATTTCCCGTTGTGCATAAGAACGGAATTACCAATTTGAAGAAAATATAAAAGGGCAAGAATTAAGATATAAAAATTAAAAATCTCAGTATTTATTTAAGAAAATATAACTAAGTTAAAATGAAAACTGTTGTGTTACACGTCGCATTGAAAACTCCCTATATCGAATACATTGGCACTTTAGCTTTAAAGGTAGAAGCTAATCTGTCTCAACTATCTAAGTCTTTCATCTATATTTATGAGGAAATATTGAAAAACCAACTATATCAATGTACAGAAAAAAAATATCCATTTTCTATAGACAATTATGTAGTAAATAATATTTTGAATAATGTAAATAAACTATTAAAAAACTATACAGGGTGCTAAGTAAAGTTCGGATACCTTCAAATTACAAAGCTAGAGTTGTAGAACAAATATATACGTATAGAAAAACGATTATGTTCTATCCTATGAGAATGACTGCAACGACCCTAGTGACGAAAATTGGAAGTCATCGACCTTCTCTTCAAAACTATGAGAGATAGCGAAAAATTTTCAATTAGAAAATGTAAAGCGTCCTCTATTTAGTTTGAATTGATACCTTTCCAAAGCTGTTATTAGACTTGTTACTAAACTTTATTATTAATTTTTTTTTAAATCCCAAAATGCGAATTTTTTGATAACTAATCGTCGGCATAAATAAATTTAAGTGTGACATTACAAGCCAGATTCGTGTTTACTAATAAAACTAGCACATGTAAAGCAAGATACAATATATTTTAATAATAAAATCAAATTATGTGTGCTCAATGTGCCAATCATCTGCAACAATGCTTGTGCTGTGCACGCATCCGAGTGCAAGTGTATACTGATAACGCTTAGTCAAAACAGTGAACAAAATAATTTAAATTACCAGTTACATTTTCAGCGGACTGAAACTACGCCATAAATCTTTAAACGGTACTACAAAGGATGTTAATTTCTTTTCACTTTGCTAAACGGAGTACAATCACCACAATTTGTCTCATGTACGCCACTGAATAGTGTGCTCATGTTGACATTCTATCTTGCGCTTCAAAGTTGCAGCCTTGCCAACGTATATTAGTGAAAATTGCCAGGCTGGATGTCGTCCGGATTGATTATTTGGTAAAGCACTTTGTGCACTATACCAAGGTATCTGGGTTCGATCCCCGGTTTGGACACATTTTTTACTCTCTGTTGGTTGTACGCTGCTTAGCAAAGTGAAAAGAAATTCACATCCTTTGTAGTACCATTTAAATTAAATTAAATTTGTTATTAAAATAAAGTGTCTGTTACATTCAAGTGTTTGCTGTATTAGTTAATCTTTATTTACCTCGTAATGCCACATTTCTTCAGCGGTTATTGATGTATTTAAGCCGATGATTCATTGTCGAATAAATCACATTTCAGGGCATCCACTAAATTTGTTTTTGCATATGAGACATCATATCATAATAAATCAAGAATACTCTACACTTTTGTACTTGACTATTTTTTGCTTTGCCTCAAAGTTTTCGAGGTAGAATTGATATCTTCCAAAAATTTCCTCACTATGCACTGACACTTATATGATAATTCAAAATTGTTATACCTTAAGCAGACACTTACTCTCAATTCTACTTTATCCGTTCCAAAATAATTTGAGTCTAGCCGGAAATTTCTTTGCACGCTTTATATCAGAGACTCTTTTTATTTCATAAAATACTAATTATCATATATTTTTTTTAACAAAGTGGTGAAAGAGAGTACGTCTACTTAGAATATTATTTTTACTTTAAAGCTTATTACATCTTATTTTGTAATCACTTACCGATAACCCTCTTCTTAAGAGAAAATTGAATAAAACAAATCGATAGATTGTTAAAAAGAAATATGCTCTAGTGGTTTAACATTTACATATTTGTGATAGATTATTGACATTTCGTTTCATTAACATTTGATCTATGTTCAACGTATTTATAATTGCATTACAGTTTTCTAAAAAATTACAAGTTGGAAATAAAAATTTCTAAAAGTACATATGTTAATTTAAAAAAAATCAACAGAAAAATCAATGAGAAAAAAAAACTAAACATAATTTGGAAAAGTAACAGACTGATGAAAAATTTATGCATCGAATAAAAAAAATAAATGTTAGAATTTTTTTTTTTTTTAAGATTTTTAGAAATTCATTTAAAAAAATCCAACCATTATATACAATTTCCAACTATTATATAAAATTTTCAACTATTTCGTAACGATTTAACTAATCAATGCAAATATATATACAGTAAAACCTTCATAACGGACACTCCCGAATAGCGGACACCTCTATTTAACGGACACTTTCCAAATCCCCACTCCCAAAATCTAAACTTTTGTATGTTTAACCTCTGAATAGCGGACATTCTGAATAGCGGACAGTAGTTATGGTGATCAAGGATGAAAAATGATTTTTTAACGAGAAAGAAAATAAAAAAAGTAAAAAGCCTCGAAATTTATCAAGGCATTGTGTCACAATTTTTTTGACTACAGATAAATGTAGGTGGTGGTCTCTGGAAAATCCCCCATGGCCTGGGGAAACCCCCAATATCGTATATATTTTGTATCGATTACTGTTTGATTCTTCAGATTTAATTGACATACAATATTCAAAGCTTCAAAATGTGTTAAAACCCTTTTTATCGTTTTCTGAATATGTTGAGTTCTGCGTATTCTGAATTTAGTGTCTTTTTTGTGATTAATGTTTCGAGAATGACCTCAAAACGAAAGCGATTAACTTTAAAAGAAAAATTAGAAATTGTAAATGTATGTGAATCTGAAAAACAGAAATAGAGATTACGGATACTTGCCGAGTGTTTTAAAATAGGTAAAATAAAAGTGGGAAAGATTTTACGAAATAAAGAATTTGTAGATTATTAACTGTAACGAGAACACCAAAAATTTGAAATTGAGGTATACTGATTCCATTGAAATTAATTCTATATTTCTGAATTAGTTTACTTCACTTCGTTAAAAAAAAATCCTATCAGTGGGCCTTTGATTCGGGAAAAGGCTTTAAAAGTCGCCAAAGAACTCGGATTACAGGATTTTAAGGGTTTGGGTAAATGGCTGTAAAAGTTCCTATCTCTGGACAACATCTCTTTCAAAACAAAATGTGTATGCAAAATCTGTAGCTCTGGAAAAAAGTGGAGGATTGGCATGAATAACTGTAATCAATTTGTGAAAGTTATGAGGAGAGAAGCATTTTTAATGCCGAGGAAAGCGAACTCTTTTTTTTAGAATTTTTTCGAATAAGAATTTGTGTTTTAGAAAGGATGGCTGTATCGGCGAAAAAATGATAAAATAACGAATCACTATTTTATTATGTTGCAATGTATTAGAGGAATTTTAAATTTCTCTTATAGTTCAAAAATCCCCGAAACTCATGTGTTTCTCAAAGAACATCCAATTAAAAAAAATTGGTGTTATAGAGCGATTAAAAAAGCGTGGATAACGAGTTTTTTAATGATTAAATGGTTAACTTCCTTTGATAATAGGATGAAAAAACAAAGAAAAGTTCTCTTGTTTTTGGACAGTACAACTTCTCATCCAACACATTTTAAATTCGACAATGTTAAAACTGTTTCCCTCCCCCCCCCCTCCAAAGACAACTTCCGTATGCCAGCTCCTTAATCAAGGCGTTATACACAATTGTAAAGCCTGTAAGAGAAATATTTTATTAAGCCATATTCTTTCTAAGTTTTATTCTATGAATACAGTTGTAACAGCCTAAAATTAGTTAATGTTCCCGATGCTTTCAAATTCGGATTTCTTCAGCTGTAAAAAACATATAACCGGAATGCGGACGACAATGTTTCAGAAAAGCAGGCTTTATATTAAAAGAAAATGAAACACTTATTTCCGATAGAAATTAAGAACTATCGCAATAAGTGAATTAATGAAATGGATCAGGAGTGAAGAAATGCCGAAATGTCCATCAACATTGATGATGACCTACTGAAAAAGAATCAGTTGATGTAGGCTATTATATTCCTCCAGAATCTTCGACAAAAGCTGACTCTATTAGTGATAGGATAATAAGATACTGAAACCAGAGGATGTTTTCTGCAATATCGAGAATTTCCAAGAAGCGGCAAAACACAGTGAGCAGTTACACATACTTTTTTTTTCTTTT
This sequence comes from Maratus michaelseni, assembly GCA_963931845.1. Lineage (NCBI taxonomy): Eukaryota > Metazoa > Arthropoda > Arachnida > Araneae > Salticidae > Maratus > Maratus michaelseni. The sequence continues at coordinate 422,866,318 of OZ007589.1, read as the reverse complement.
TCCAAAAAAAAAAAAAAAGGTGATTCAGAAGGATTAAAACTACTGATAGCATTAAAACATCGCATAGAAAACTAACTACATGTAATCGCAAGCAAAAGCAAACTTTAGTAACAGATCTTTTCCTTAAGAATGTAATAAGCAGTGGAAAAATGTATGTACAATTTCATTTCAGTTTTATTGCTTAAAAAAGTAATTTTAATTTCTGATTAATCATATAATAGACGTTCTGGGACATATAAAACTAATTAATGAAACGTTAAGCATTTCTTAGCGATTTTGTGAATCTCCGAAGTTTTCCCAATAGCGGACACCTCCGAATAGCGGACAATTTTTGCGCTCCCAAAGTGTCCGTTATTTAGAGGTTTTACTGTATATATATATATATATATATATATATATATATATATATACAAGTTTTAAATACATTAACTTTTAAAAAACTAGATGTTCTACCTTTAGACAATCAAGACAAAGAAAATATTAATCTACAAAATACTTTCACTATACAAAACTTATGTTATCTTAAGAAATTATATATTGGAGTAAGAAATAATTATTTTCACTTTATTTTAAGAATGATTTTCTTTTCGAATTGCTATTGCCTTTAACACAATTTTTTAAAATATTCTACACAATTATATATAATTATTAAGGTATTTAATTAGCATGTTTAGTGAATTTCAAAATTTGTGAATTTCAACCTTCTAAACTAAGAAACTTTTAAATCTTAAATTAAACAAGCCCGAATTTTTTCAACAAAACTTTATGCAAAAATATTACTGATTTAAAATGTACAGATTGTGTCACTTTACTAAAATATGTACGCTCAAACAAGGATTTAACATCCACAATAATTACATATAATTTCCCCAAAAACTTATATTCTGATAACCAATCGTACACAATCATCTAATTTAACTATGGTTAAACAAGAATCGAGGAACTTCATTTTTTAACTCTAAAATTCTACGATTTATCCTAATTAATGGTATGTATTTTTAGACTCTTTCTATTCATACTCACTTTTAAATATTATTAATAAACAATAAGACATAATTTAAGGCTTTCAACTTTATAAAAACTTATTTTTATCAATGCTGATTATTAAAACTAGAGATATTTTGAATATTATAACTTATTAGCTATTTAAAGACAAAAACAACACTTTTATAAATTATAAATCACGTTAAGTTTAGAAAGTACATAAAAAAAAAGAAAAAAACACACGTTGGTTTTCTCATTACCATAGAAGTATTATATAATTTTGTATTATATTTCAGGTCGTACAACACACTATATGCATTAGGTTCCTTTTGATATAGAATTTAGGCGAATCTTCTTAGGTATACTTTTCAAGGAAAAGAAATAAAAAAACCTGCCTTATGGACCTGCCCTAGTCCTTATCCAAAGTTTCACAAGCTGACACCATGACTCAAGAATTCCGAGGTGGAAATAAGACAATGTCTGAATCACTTTTTAAGAATTTACTGTATTAACACCAATTAAAACTGTTCACGCGGCAAACCGAGAGTGCGTACTTAATAAAAATTAGCTCTATAATGAACCAGTACCACATTACTCAAAATTTTTGCTAAAAATGAAGGTACATACGTATTATTCGGGCCAGGAGATAGATCGCCAAAAATGGTTGTCAACTGCCAACCTTGTTTATCGTTGCCAATAATGTGCAAAACAGTAATTTAATATTGCTAAATACATAAAATTGTTTAAAATGGTAAATAATGTAAAATAAATAAATAAATAAAATAAATAAACAAATAATAAACTGTAAACTATAATAAAAAAAATAAACTATAAATTATATTAAAAACCTACACACTATAATAAATAAATAAACTATATACTTGTCAAAAAAAGAGGGTTATTGTAATTAGTATAATTGGTGCCATGCTTGGCTCAGTTGTATCTGACCTGGCCCGGATAATACGTAAGTACCAAAATGAAATCCTTCTACATTAAAAAAAAAGTAATCTGGAATTGAGCCAAAAACGATTTAGAAATGGACCAATCAAATTCTGCGTAGATATTCCGGGTTATTCTCATCGCTTTTTTCCTAGGGACTTTTTTGAGGAGCTATTACTTTTTTTCTAGCTATCCTACGGATTCGAAAATCATACCACCAGACGCGAAATATAACAAGCTTTCAGAAATTAAAAAAATTATCACGGTCGGACAATAAAAACTCAAAAAATCCTTAAAAAACGAGTAAAAAATCTTTTATTGAAAAAGTCATTTTTTTATATTGTTGCCAATTTCTAAATAAGCGCAAAGGATTATGTTTTATCTAAAATAAAAAAAAAATGTATTTGCGCGAGACTGTTAAAAACAATAATGAAAGTTTAAAATAATAATTAAATGATCACGTGTTGAAAGCAGGAAATAAAGAAAATTACGTCATAAAAATTGTGTTTACACATTAATATTAAAAATAAAATGAAAAAGCATTATAACCAGTTAAATGAAAAAGCATTATAACCTGATTACAGAAGACAGTCGCCGTTCGTGATATCATCATCATCATCTTTTTAAAACAGGATACATTACCAGGTTTTAAGAGGCTGTGAAATCAGAACGGGGGTTGGTGAGCGTAGCGAGCAGGGGGCAGAGCCCCTAGTCTGGTTAAATTTTAATTTCTCGTATATTTTTAGAATTTAGAAATGATCACGTGACCATTATACATCTGTTACACGATAATCGTTACCGAAATATTTTAAAATCATGCTATTTTTAAACAGTAATATAATATTTATCCAAACATTATACACACCCTTACATTATACATACCGATTGACATCATTTGTTTGATTATACATTTTGATAGTGCACATTTTTTAACACTTTCCAACAAAGTTGAAAAGCGTTTAGGAACTTGGTTTGTCTGGGTGTCTCTGATCTAACTCGCGTAAATATAATCGGATTTCTATGTAGTAATTGATATATGTTATTGAGGTTTACCAATAAATGTGTTAGCATTTATAGTTCGTTTAGAGGGACATTCAAAAGAATTTCGTTACATTAAGGTATATGGGAAAAAATCGTTTGCAGTATATTTTTCTGATGTTACACTATTTCACACATATAGAAAATTACGTATATAGATCTGAGACGCTCTACAAGATGTTCACTATAGAATATGGTGTGTGTAGCACTTATCATTCATTTACAGGGGCACACAAAAGAATTCGATTACAGTACTCTCTATGAGCAATGATTGCTAGACCTGCGTTTTCAATTATGGTATGTGTTTTTAAATTTAACTACTTTTTTTGCATATTACTTTATATGTACACATTCTATAGATCAGACACAGGGCTGCAGAAAAGCATTCGAGGACATTTCCGCTTATTGACGGAAAATGTAGAAGGGAAATTTCAACATCTTTTCCTAACTGAACTAAATTTTTGCATACTATGTTGTATATACACAAATATATAGATCATATACAGGACTGCACAAAATAATTTGGATATTTTCCCAACTGTAGATGTTAATTGGGTTTTGAAATGGTATTATGCGCTTTCCAAATAGTTTACTTAGACATAATCTTTCACTTTATTAAACGGTGAAGTTTTGTGACAGTATTCTGAAGGTGTTGGAAAGTGTTTCATAATATCTATGCTTGATGCATGATTTTTCTTTTTTGTGAATATAAATGCAGAAAACAAAATATGAATTAAAAAAAAAGTTTTAAATATTTTTACAAGTTATGTAATGTAGGTTCTCATAGTTCGGGTAAATTTAGGCATAGTTTGGGAGCATGGTCTTTGTACATATCCTCTACTCTTTTATGAAGGTAATCTAACCACATCGAGAAACCGATATGTATATTGTAACACAGGAATTCACTTAACTGAAACAAAATATACCTGTTACAAATCGATCAAAGCTATTATGTTTGATACAATGTGAATATTGTGTTTGGTATTTAACTAGCAATCACGTGATATTATCATTGATATTTGATTACTAAGCTAAGTTTAGCTTTTTAGTGAATAAGGTAATTATCTTAGCAGCTTTTCTTTTCTTTCTTTTTTTTCGCACTTAGGCTTGAGAGGCGTAGAGCAAGACATGCGAACAAGTGTGTGCCATTAAATAGCATTTTTAAGACTTTAATTTATTATTTTTTTCTTGTTTGGACCATTAGAGGTCATACTGGGATTTGGCTATAATTTATATCCCAATTTTACTAATTGAACTAACACTGATGATTTCCTAACAATCTAACCAATTAAAACAAATTTGCAGTTTCAACCAGAAATAAGCTTCAGTGTTAAAATTATTTTATAGATTGAAGTTACATTTTGGTGAATAAACCATTGATCGTCTTTTTCTTCTGTTTTTAATATTAATTTATTACAAAATAGTGACACCACCAAAATATTTCCATCTTTATATTAAACATTTACTCATTGATAACTTCAGCATAAGAAATGAAAAATAACATCTTTATTGAGCCAAATCGAACAAGTTAAATGTTCTACTATTTTATTATACGAAAAAAAAATAACACCAGATAAGAACAATGACTAAATTATTAAATCACTAATAAATAAATTCACTTAAAAAGAGTTAAAAAAATATTTATTTTAAATGAAAATTGTTGAGTACTACACTTACTACACTTTATTTTGAAAAACGAAAAAAAAAAAATAAAAATAAAAATACAGTAAAATTGAAAAACGTATTTTGAAGAATAGTATGGTGCATGGGCGTAACTCGTCACCTAAAAATATTCAAGTGTTTTATTTCATTATATATAGAACTGACGTACTTTTCGTGACATCTTTGTTTACTTAGTTAATATAGCAAACAAATATTTACTTTTCTGAAATTGCATGTTTTCGCGTTAAAAACTAACGCAAAATAGGTTATTTATATGTAAATGGAAGGTCGTAAAATTTTCATGAGCTCGCAGTAGATATAATTATTTTTGGTACTAGAGTTTAATTCAGCTCTAACCAAATAGGCTTATGCTGCATAGGATATTATTCTCATGTAAAACAGAAAAAACTTTAAAACTAAATAAACATAATAGTATTATACCGGAAAGTAAGGTTCTGTATTGTTAAATAGGAGAAAGGAAATTGACACTGAAAACGGAGGTTTATAAACGAATTTACACATGAATGTGTGAGTAAAATAAAATAAAAATGACAGTGCCATTATCATTTCCTGATAATATTAAAATTCAGAATTATTTTTAAAGACCAGAATGTTTTTTTAAATGCATTTTGTTATTATTTTTACTTCTTCAATTCATATTTAAAGCTTTACGGGCAACTTATTCACATGTATTTTTTATGATGTTTTATAGTTATTTTATTATTTTATACAATGGCCAAAATTTAGCGATATACGACTCATGCTGTAGATTCTTCTTCTTTTTTTTCTCATCTTTTTTCTTGCCTTTATTTATAATGCTATGTTTTGCAAACGCAGAGAAAATATTACGTGTTATACATATTACGTATTACACAATATGTAAACCAAATTTAACCTTCGTGGGCATGTTTAGAGAAACAATATGAGAATTTTTTAAATGAAACATCTTGTGATTTACATGAATTCTTGTACATTATTTTGTATACAAACCTTTTTTTGCAGGATTATGAAACATGTTAAGTTGAAAGCGAATTGTTTACATATTTTTATTTATAAATCAAACTCTATGTGTGCCAATATTTTATGGTTTACTGAATATCCTGTGCAGAGCCTGGCTCAATGAAAACAGAGTGCATCCTGAATTCTGAAACAACTTCTAACAAAACTAATTAAATTCTTAAATTCTTTTGCTTTATGAACCGTTTACAAAATACGGTTACAAAACATCTTTCTCCAGCAATGATTAAACAGCTTTTCTTTCTTAGATTTCAGTCATTCTGCATCCTTGTTAAAATTTAAAAAGTTATATAAGCCAAGCACCGGCAAACTTTATCATTATAAACATTTTTGAATGCATGCATTTGCCATTCTATTAAAAATATGGACCGTAATAAATGGAAACTAAATTAATATTGGAATGAAATTTCACAATTATTCTTGACATATTCTGCCAAAAATATTTACTAATAGAAACATTAATGGAATAATAGCTGAATTACTGTAAAAATAGACTTGTTCCCTATCCTCACAAACGCTTTAAAAATTAATAATAATAATTTTTTATACATAACATTAAATAAGTACGTATAAAATACTCACGCATATACTTTTAAAAATTTCCATAAAAGTCACACATTCAAAGGAATAGCATTTCGGTACAAAAAAACAAAACTTGAGTACGTAGAGGCAATATGTTAAATTTAATAGATAAGAGAGTGGGCTGATAAGTTCGAGGCCTGACACAGAGATAGAACAAGTATGACCAAATAACAATGATGTTTGTAAAGTATGAACCGTTAGATGACATGCTGCCGAGTTTCAAACTCGTGAGTTTATTGGTTATTGCTGTGCGATAAAGTAAAGTAAACAATAATTCAAATACAACATTTGCTAAATGGTACATACATTAAAATCGTGAATTTACAACCACAATTAAACATCAACGAACAGTAAAGTAAACAAGTTTTGACATTTTCGAAAAATGGAAAAAATTGAAGTTCCACCTGTCATAAAATACTTTGCTAAAAAAGGTTTAACCTCCACGGACATACAAAAAGAGTTACATTCCGCCTTAAAGTATTCTTGTTCTTCATATGCGACGATAGAAAAGTGGGCTGCTGAATTTAAACATGGTAGGAAATCTATCCACGATGAAAAACGCTCAGGACATCCAAAAGCCGCTACGACCGACGAAATCGTCTCAAAAACTCACAATGCCGTATTAAATGATCGCTGATTGAGATGCGCGAACTTGCTGATATTGAAAACTTCTCGATAGACCGTGCCCACTATATTTTACAAGATGTTTTGGGTATGAAAAAAGTTTCTGCTCAATGCGTGCCGCGTTTGTTGAACGTCGACCAAAAACGCCAAAGAATGAGTATTTCTCAAGAGTCTTCTCAAATGTAGTGTGTTGCAAGTTGAAAAATAAAATGAAGTATTGTCAAACATTTGTATTTTCTTTGTCAGTAAGGCCGAGAACTTTTCGAATCACCCTCGTACAGGGCTGCATTAAAGAATTCGCGCACAAGATTGTGTCTTAAATGTATTGAGTTGCAAGGGAAGTATTTTGAAAAATAATATGAAATTTTGGCAAAAATCTTGTGCTTTCACTGTCAGGCCTCGAACTTATCACCCCTCCCTCGTAAGTTTTGGAAATGTATTGTTAGAAACAGATAAAATACGAAAACAAGAAATATGAGAGAGTTTCTGGTCAAAAAGTATAAAAATAAAGTAGATTTCTTTAAAATCTTGAATTGTGAAATAATAATAATAATAATAATAATAATTTTTATGACAGTCTAAAAACAGAACATTCTGTTTGCATAATGTCCGTATTATATTTAAATCTTATTTTTAGTTTTACCAATTTGCAGGCATTAGTATGTATTTTTGGAGAGCAGTAGTAGTACAAATGTGTCTTTTACAGTATTATTATCGTTAATTAACATTATATTTCTCTTAAATAAATTTATTTGTATTGTCAATAAAATGAAGTGATAATAAGAGTCTTTCGTAAGAATTGAAACAAGAGAAGCGTGAAATGAAAGATAGGAAAGAGAAAAAATGAAGAAAGGATAAAAGAAACGTGTGCAGGAGAACTAGGTATGGGTTATACCTTTTAAAACGCCGAACTATACTATATAATATTTTTTTTTTTTTTTTTTTGAAGAAAACAACTAACTATGCTTTTAATGATAACTGTTAATGTATATATTTTATTGATAATATAAATAAATGAATTTAATAGAAATATAATGTTAATGAACGATAATAGTACTGTAAAAAAAACACATTTATACTACTACTGCTCTCCAAAAATACTTACTAATGCCTGAAGATTGTTTAAACTAAAAATAAGATTCAAAATAATAGTAATAATAATAATAATAATAATAATAATAATAATAATAATAATAAGGCTGAATTTTTAGCATTAACTATACTCATAATTAATGTTACTGCTCAAAAATATTTTAAATATTTAATTTTAGTTTAGTTTTGAACTGTATTTAATTTTGCTTACTGTATGAATTTACCTGAGTATTTTTCATTTTCATTTTGAAGGAAAAGTCATAGCTGTTGTAGAAAAGCAATGTTTTTGAAAAGAAGTTACAATTGTAATTATATAAACTTATTTAAATGTATAACTAAATAATCTAGAAGGAAAAATCAAAAAAATATCATAGGGAAAGATACTTCGGAACATACTAATTACTTTAAATATTAATCAGAAATAATTCGATAAATTGGAGGAAAATATCTTTCTTCAAAATCTGTAAAATATCTATGTATGGAAAGAATATTTTAACCTTTTTTTAATTTTAGTTATTTATTTAAAGACTGGAATTATAAAAACATATGTTTCATTATATTTTCATTGCATTTTAGCATTAATGCAGTGCTTAAATGCAATACTTTATATGGATATTAAGATTTCTTACGATACAAAGTTATTATTTTATCAGACAATTGCTGAAACACAAAGAATGTGAATTATCACTTTACTACACAGCGAACAACCAATAGAAGTGATAATAAAGTGATAATTCACATCTTTTGTATTTCATTAATTTACAACGTAATTTCAGCTCTGCTGAAAAATTAATTAGTATATAGACAATTGCTGTTTCATTTTTTATGCATTTATTCATATAATTTAGCTTGCTCGTACCAGGCAGTAAAATGTTTTTAGTATATAAGTATATGTTGCAAAGCGATCTTCTTTATATAATTTTATTCTTTGAGCTATACAAATGAGTTAAACAAATGCGTGACTAAATGCATCTTTGAAATTAGGGGAAAAATATAAATTATATTCATGAATATTTATATTATATAAATTAACAAACAGTAAGAGATCACTTGGCTGAATTGTTAAAGCTTTTAAAGGATAAATCGTTATCGACACGTCATGTTTTATAACCTAATTTGTTTTTTAAAATATTGTTAAATATTTACATATTTAATTTGTTGCATTCTTTAAACAACATTTTTATTTTTGATGCTTGATGCATAATTCTAAAGAGAATTGAAAATTACTGCTAAAGTATTCAGCGATGCGACATTTTGAAAAAAAAACAAAACAAAACAAAAAATCTTTTTACAACGAAAGAGAGCAAATCTGAAAAAAGAATGAAATGACATTCAAAGCAGCTTTAAACCTTTGCTTATTAATGCAAATTTTATTTTAAAACTGCATTAATATTTAATTCAGAATATTCAATTATTACCTTATGAACCTCTAGATACTTTATTTTATTTGTTTTTGTTTGTTTTAGTTTGAAGTATAAAATTGGGGTAAAAGAAATAAAATTATTGATTTCCTGTTTATTAATATTTTTATTCTGCTAAAGTATTAGACCTTTTCCACAACTAAAAGTAACATGCCGTGCATTTTGCTGAACTACATTTGTTTTATGAATTTAAATATATTCCATGATACCTAAGAATCTTTCTCCAAATGCCACATACTTTTTCTTCAATCTATTTGTTGTCTTTTCTGTTGCATGAATAAGATTAATTTCTGCAAGAAAAATTTGAATATATTTCTCAGTTATTTACTGGAGGATATTTCTTAAAATGGTATGTTGAAAAATAACATAACAAATGGAATTTACGACATCAATCCAACTGTAAGAAAATAATATGGTTTAGTGAAAATCTTTTTTATAATATATTTTGTTAATGGTACTCAAAAAAAAAAAAAAAAAAAAAAAAAAAAAAAGAAAGAAAAAGAAAGAAACGCATATAGGAGAAGCAGAATCTTTCTGTGTAAGAAGATGGCGTTTCTTTTGTCTTGTTTTATCTTTTCTGTTTGTTTTTAATGGCTGCTTTGTATTTTTTCTGTCTTATATAAAGAAAGGGATTTCATATCGATTACTGTCTTTGATAACTTGTCAGAAAAATGCTATGTGTATTATACTTCGACTCGACGGATATGACAATGTCATTCATTATTGAGTATTTGAGGAAAGTATTCGATGGCGTAAATTGGGCGAAATATCTTATATTTAAAAGGTATTTTTTGTGTTAGGCATTTTATTATGCATATCTTCTACAGTGTCTTTAGTTATATTGTATTTGCAAGTCTCTGTAAAAATATCATTAAAAAATGCAGAGAGAATAATTGCTAAAATATCTTAAAACATAGTAACAACATAGTACAACAATGCAACATTAAAAGTTAATCTCTGAGGTATTTTAATGGATTTTTCTTAATAAATATATGAACATGATAAGAAAAAAAATAGAAAATATATATTTATTTTTTATTCCTTTTTTACTGTTTATGTTAAAGTTCTACATTTTTAAAATAAAATTGAGAAGTTTTTTTTAAATTTTTAAATTAATTTTATTTTAAAATTACCATTAATACCTTACCCGTGGCCTTAATACTTTCTGCACCATTTTAAAAATAAAGTTTAAAAAAAAAAAAAAACCGCACGTTTAACTTTGTTTAAATAACTAATCAAATTTGTGAAATTTTAGTCGTGTAAAATGACTGCTATTTCACGAATTTGATTGTTTATTTATACAAAGTTAAGTTTGCGAATTCTTTATTTGAAAAACTTCACTTTTAAACTGGTGCGCAAAGAATTTAGGACTACGGGCAAGCTATATTGAAATTCTCAAATTAAACTTATCATTCATAAACTTATCTTTTCTTTTCTCTAAAGATATGAATTATAGCCATCTCTTTATGAATTTGAAACATGATAAAAAATATTGCATTATGTAAATAGGAATTGTGAAAGAATATGAAATTTTCGTTATTCTAAATATTTAATTTTTGCCTGTTAAAAATCCTTTTTTGAATAATTCTCTTATTTTCAAAGTTTCATTACTAGTGCTTCGTTATCATAATCGTCATTTAAAAAGAATTTTGTGGTTTTCCCAAACATTTTAAAGAATACCTAATTGTTGTAAAACAGGAAGCTTTAAAACGGCATTTCGTAAGCAATAATTCAACAATACATTTTTGTAATATATAATTATTCTGCTTTAGTGCTTGATTTTTGGAAAGAGTTTCAATATTAAATATTTCTCATTTAAAAAATGTTTTGTTCAACTAAGCTCAAACGAAATCTCATGCAATGTGGTTCGCTGATTAAAAACAATGTTACATATTGTGTTACTACTGCAAATATACCATATTGTAGGAACAGAAAGAATTTCCTTTAGAATATTGTGGATTGTTTCAAATGTTAAATTTCTGGAAAAATGGTTCACTAAAACGAGTAGAGCAAAATAGAAATATAGAGATAAGGATCAAGCATATTTTTTTGTGAGACAAATCATAATTTTTAGGGTTCCGTACTTAAAAAGTAAGAAGTTGGAAATTGTACATTAAACATGAAAAATGAGGTGCGTTCGTTTCGTGCTATTACGAGTTTTATAATGTAAAAAATCATCGTTGATATTTAAGTGAAATAAATTATATCGTCTGCTATGAACGAAATGAGAATGCCTTTTTTTCTTATTACGTATGCCCTGTTTACAGATGCGATTTTTTTTTTACTCCAGACAGCGCTGTAAATTCACTATGAATATATTGCTTTGCGAATGATTACCTCCATGGTTAATATTTCTATGACTCACGGTGAATGAATCTTTTGTTTATTTACTTTAATGGATTGAGATATTCGGCTGTTAACCTAATTTTCACTGAAGTTATCTCAGAATCTATACATTTTTTAATGTAACCCATCTCTCTAGCAAACCATTTTTTTGAACGATCTTTCTATAAATGTAACTTTTATGCTATTTTATTCGAAAAAATAATTTTGAATAAAAATGGCCACTTGTCATATGGAAAAAGACGTGGTTAGCCCGTATTTGTTTTCCTCAGTGACATGACTTGCGCTTTTATTATATAGATTACGTAGGATAGGATTTAATAGAATAAAGAAAACTTTTATTAATATCTTTCTAAGTTTTGATTCAATTTTCATAAAATTTGAAAAGACTCGACAAAATTTTGCAATGTTTCTATATATTAAATTTCAAACCATTCGGTTGGGTAGTTTTTGCGCAGGTGCGGATAGACGGACGGACGGACAGACAGATGGACGGACGGGGCAGACGACGACTATCAGTGCTACGTATCTACATAATTACGAACGCACCTAAGAACGGAATCATTATAAGATCACTCCTGTATCTGTCCGTCCGTCTGTAACAGCCCTTTTACTCGTAAACTATGGGACGTGGAAAGTTCAAACTTGGGAAAGTTATAAAGCTTTTTACCCACATATTTTCATATTATTAGCCATTCACAAATATGTTTAGGAAAAATTTAGGGGGCTAATTAAGTTACTTGAAAAAAAGGTTTCTTTATGTATATCATGTGGGATATAGTGTAAAATACTCGTAATACCGATTTTCAAAAGATGTTTTTTTTTTTATTTATTTTAGGTATTCTATTTTCAGCGATATCGTCGAAAATGCAATGGAAAAATATGTTCCCCCACACCCTCTATTTCCGAATCTACTGAAACTAAAATTATGCAAAAATTAAGGGAAGTGGGAGTTTATTTAAACTGTGCAGGAAAACTATAGCAATTTTCCTATGTAACACAGTGTGTGAAAAACACGCATTTTTCCGTTACATACAAACTTTGGGCGATCAGAGGTAGAGTTCACGGGCATTCGAGGTATGCATCGACGCAGAATTATCCAGGGATATTTGATAATGCTTTTGGAAAAAAATGTCGGTAATTAGCCGCGGTATTAATTAAGTTACTGAAATAAATTCTTTTTATATGTCGTGCAGAGTATTGTGCGAAAGATCTCGTATCATCGAACTCAAAAATATATTTGTTTTAATTTTAGGTATTATATTCTAATATATATCGTTGAAAGTATACTGGAAAAATAAGCCCCCCCCCACTATTATTTCCGAATCTATTGAAACAAAAATTATCTTAAAATTAAGGGTGGTAGGAGTTTAATAATTAAAACCACTTCACTCCCAGGCTTAATTTCGCTGGTGAAGGCCATACCAGGCTGTGTGGTGCAAAATGTTTGTGTCATAAATCATTTAATAACTTCCGTGATTTAATAGTAATGAATGTAAGGTCGTTAAAGGATTTACAACGTTATCATAATACGTATAAAATAATACATAAAACTTGCACATTATATACATACACTGGTATACATACATACAGTATATCAGGGTAGCTAGTGGTCAGGGAAAAATACAGTCGAAAAAGTGATATACACCAGTATATTCTTATAGAAAAATTCATGTCGATTATTTGATCGAATAATCAAGATGAATTTTTCTATAAGAATATATTGGTGTCTGTCACTTTTTTTGACTGTATTTTTCCCTGACCACTAGCCTCTGTATATACATAAAACTTAGGGATTTATTTTCTTTCTATTTATTTTCTTTTATTCTTTCTTATAATGACGTAAGATGTATAGTGAACGTATTGGTGTACGTAATGGTCACTGATTACTGAAATGAGAAGACGTACGCAGCGTACGTCCTGGTCGCTGATTACTGAAATGAGAGGACGTACGCAGCGTACGTCCTGGTCGCTGATTGCTGAAATGGGAGGGCGTACGCAGCGTACGTCCTGGGAGTGAAGAGGTTAATGAATTTAATATACACTGTAAAAAAAACTCAGAAGCGTTTCGGCACAAGGCGGAAAGGTTTCCGGAAATTTATAGTAAACTCTGTGTTCTCCTCAGTTACTTGTTATTTCGGAATCGTTACACGTATTCTCAGAAAAATATTCAAAGCGGTGAATACACTGTAAAATAAAAAAAAAAACTCGGAAACGTTACTCTATCTGGTGGGGCAGCAATGAGGCCCGTCGGTTCTGTTATGTTTCCGCATATTTCGGAAAAGTATATAGTAACGTTTCCGTATATTTCGGAAAAGTATATAGTAAGGTTTCCGTATATTTTGGAAAAGTATTTAGTAACATTTCCGTATATTTCGGAAATGTTTCTACATATTTCGAAATTTTTTTTTTCTTTTTACAGTACACTGATACTTTTACAATTTAATCATGACCTCGAAATGTTCCGTTAAAATGCAACTAACATCTCATGTGAATTTCCGTATTTATATTTTTTCGCTGTTTAAGGTAATGGTGCATATCGTGATATATATTTAATACAGGATTCATCAAAGGTAAATAAATATATACAAAACATACGCGAGAAAAATCTCCAAAATTTATTGAAACTATTAAAAATTAAAGATATTTTAACGTCAAGTGAGTTGAGATTACGTGTAATATAAAAATAATTAGAACTTACTGACTGGTTGGTAAGTACACAATTGTTTAACATGAAAACTACTGATTTATTTTTCTTGTTGTAGAATATTAACATTTTTCATGTAAAAATTAGACTTCTTGCCATTTCGTTTCTAACAATCCCTGCCACAGTTAGAAGCCATAGCACAGAAGTCATGGCCCACCAGAAACAAAATAACTTGCGCGTTAAATTTTATAACTGTTTTGATTATATAAAATGGGGCTAAATATTTTTTTGAACTACAGTTATTTTCGTATGATTTTTTTTGAGATTTACTAAATAAAAAATATATTTCAATCAAATTTTAAAATCAGCCATTTTATTATAAAAAGCGAGAGGGGTTTGTGTCAAAGAATGCATGTGTTGAAATTTACTACAAATCAATAATTTTTTTTTCGTGCAATATATATACTATGTAAAAATAATTATAATTTTGCATAATCTACTGAGTAAATAGGTTGAAAATAATGTTAGGAATAAAACTTCTGAGGTGTCGATGTTGCTAAGCCTCTGTTAGCAGAGGATAATAGAGTTAACTGTCGTTACAGGATTTATGAAGTATGTTATGTATCGTGATGGATATGCAAAGTTCTTGCACTCCTCGACAGGGAAGTTAGAAGTTTTTCCCTATTTTCGATAGTAAATATACGAAGTTTATCTGAGAGCAACGGTAATTTGCTAAATTTTAAAAATAAAATATTACAGTTTAATGATTGAGTTTAGTTAAATTGCGGTTACTATAACATATTTTTAGTTACATTTATTTTTTCCTAGATTTTTTTAAATATTTTTTTTCTGTTTATGAGTGCGAACCAACTAGAGAGATTATATTTACGTACACATGCAAATTTTAGAAGGTGTTGCGGTTGATTCTATAATATCAAAGCACATATTATTGTTGTTAAATCAATCTTGAGATTTGAGCTATCCTTTGATCCCGATTGCTATTTTGGTGAGATTTTCTGTTGAATTATTTTGTATTTATGGAACAAGCTTTAGAGATTTAAGCTGTTTTGGATTTTTTTAAAGTGTATTTTGTTCCGTGCATCAAGCTTGTGGACAGAAGTGATTTGAGAGCTCTAGATGTTCTTATGATTTATGTTAAGTCCCTTTGAGTTTAAACTTCTTTTACACTCGCATTAGAAGTATTGAATAAACAAATTTAAATAACGATTTTTCAAAAATTCAAATAATGTTATTGCATTAAATTTTATACTTAATCATGTGTCAAGCTCACGCAATTTACACCGCTAAACATGATTTTGTATCCTTACAAAGTAATGTAATATGATAAGAAATTCCTTTTCTCTGCTGAAAGTTAATTTCGGTTCTTTCATAATAAAAGTTGATAAAAATATATGAGATCAATCTAACAACAACAAAAAAAAAAAAACCCTCGTTAGCAAAACGCTGCAAAAGCGATTTTCTAAATTCTGAAAAATACAATGTACAAGAAAAATATTTTATTTTGAAAAATGTTTTTATAATGTAAATTTTGTTATTGTGTGCTTTCACGCTGAAAAATAGATAAATTGAAAAAAAAATATAAGAATATTTCTTATTCCATATACGAAATAATTCGTTCGGTTTACTATGTTATTTAGAAGAGGTTAATACTGTCATTTATACATTATATTTTTCAAACAGAAATGTTCATCAATAAGTATACTCAAATATTTTTTAAAAAACAAAA
Organism: Maratus michaelseni; assembly: GCA_963931845.1. NCBI lineage: Eukaryota > Metazoa > Arthropoda > Arachnida > Araneae > Salticidae > Maratus > Maratus michaelseni. The sequence goes on along the minus strand of OZ007589.1, from coordinate 422,850,222 downwards.
TTATATGTTGACTTAAAATGGCTACGATTTAAACCAAAATAGAAAATAATCCTATGAGAATATGAAATGTTTCATTTTCTTACTTTTCTTCCCCAAGAAAAACATTCCATTGCACGCAATGCAGGCTACTTTTTTCAAAATGATAAATTTCACAATTTGATAGAATGGGTTGTGTTCGATACTGTAATTTTTTCACGAAAGTGTACTAAAGTTACTTTAGGATATTAAAATAAAATACAGAAATACTGAAATATAATAACAAATATCGTAAACATATAAAGACTAAATAAAGTATTGAACAATAAGGTATGAAACAGTAAGTAAGAAAAGAAAAGAAATAAATCGGTCAAGTGCGTATAACTCGCACTCAAAGGGTTACGTACACTGTAAAAAAAAAAAAGATCGGAACCGTTACTCTATCTGTTTCCGCATATTTATTTGTTATTATTTTCCGTATATTTATTTATTTATTTATAGCCCTGTTATGTTTCCGCATATTTCGGAAAAGTATACAGTAACGTTTCCGTATATTTCGGAAAAGTATTTAGTAACATTTCCGTATATTTCGGAAATGTTTCTACATATTTCGGAAATGTTTGTGTATATATCGGAAATGGTTCTGTGTGTTTCGGAAATGTTTCTGTGTATTTCTGTATCAAAATTTCTTTTATTTACGAGAACGATACACTTTTTTTAAAATAGTTAATATTATCCGATTCAATTTTATTCCATACTAATATTAAATTAGCAGTTAATCTTTTGTTGTACATACAAAGTTAAATAACTCGTTCGATAGTTTCTCTATACTCTTGTTCCATGAATCTATAATAAATATTAGATATTTGATTGATGAATAATATTATATTGTACTAGTATTAATAAAGTACAGAATTACTGTTTACACCGTTGTACCGTTTATACGACTTTATCATCTTTTCGTTTTGAGATTGTTTCCGATTCATAACTTTTCGAATGATGAAATGTATCCTTTATATGACAGAACAAATTCCTAATTTAACTTATACTAAACGTTTTTTACTCAGTTTTTATGAATCAGATATTTGTAAACAAATAACGTTGAAAATTTGATTTACAGATGTATAAATAATTCTTTTTTTAAAATGCAGCCTCATGAGGTCCATCCTCTAAATAGATACATAATGAAAATGTTTAATTCCCCTATACTTATAAATAGATAGAATTTAGTAAGACCTTTCAAAAAAAAATTTAAATCTTGTAAATAGATATACTTTTCCAAAATATTTTATATCTGTGGTAATTATTTTATTTTCACGAATTGTATACTTATAAATAGATATATTGTTAAAAATGTTTTATCTATTTGTAAATATTTAATATAGTGTTTTACAACTATCACATGCTTCTAAATATATTCATTTAAAGGTATTATTTTATTCGTATAACTTAAGAAGTGCTGAGATAACCTGAGAAAATATATATCTTTTTATAAGTATACAGTTCATGAAATAAAATAATTATTTACAAATACGAAATCTTTTGACATAATATCTCTACATACAAGATTAAAAAATATATTTATTTAAAGGTATTAAAAATAATACATCTATTTTAGGAAATAAAGCATTTTCATAATGCATATGTATCTATTTACAGAATGGAATTCACGAGGCCGGATTAAAAAAAAATTATTTATAGATTTATAAATCAAATTTTCAATTATATTTATTTATAAATATCTGATTCATAAAAAATGAAGGAAAAACGTATAGTATAAGTAAAATTAGGAATTTGTTTTATCATATAAATGATACATTTCATCATTAGAAAAGTTATGAAACGGAACCAAACTCAAAACGAAAAGATGTTAAAGACGTATAAACGGTGCTATTTGTACTTCATTAATACTAGTACTACATTATTATTCATCAATCAAATATCTAATATTTATTATAGATTTATGGAACAAGAGTATAAAGAAACTATCGAACGAGTTATTTAACTTTGTATGTACAACAAAAGATTAACTGCAAACGTAATATTAATATGCAATAAAATAGAATCTGATAATATTAATTCGTTTTAAAAAAGCATATCGTACTCTCAAATAAAAGAAATTATAAAACAGAATACTTACAGCTCTTATAAATACGTTGCATATGCATCTGTTTTAAGCTATGACTTTCCTCTCAAGAACAATACAAATCACGTGATAATGACATGTGCAGTAGGTCGGAGTAGATGAGCATGCGCAAATATTACTTCATTTCGAATTCCATTTTTTAACTTTACACGGAATGAGTGTAACATTTCCGTATTTTTCAGTAACCAACATTTTACACTACCTATTCGGAAACATTTCCGCTATGGAATGTAACGTTTCTGACTTCTTCAGAGTATTCACCGCTTTGAATATTTTTCCGAAAATACGAGTAACGATTCCGAAATAACAAGTAACTGAGGAGAACATAAAGTTTACTATAAATTTCCGGAAACCTTTCCGGCTTGTGCCGAAACGCTTATGAGTTTTTTTTACAGTGTACTCAAAGCGGTGAATACTCTGAAGAAGTCAGAAACGAAATGGCAAGAAATCTAATTTTTACATGAAAAATGTTAATAGTCTACAAGAAGAAAAATAAATCAATATTTTTCATGTTAAACAATTGTGTACTTACCAACCAGTCAGTAAGTTCTAATTATTTTTATATTTACACATAATCTCAACACACTTGTCGTTAAAATATCTTAAAATTTTAATAGTTTCAATAAATTTTGGAGATTTTTCTTGCGTATGTTTTGTATATATTTATTCACCTTTGGTGAATCCTGTATTAAATATATATCACGATATGCACCATTACCTTAAACAGCGAAAAAATGTAAATACGGAAATTCACATGAGATGTTAGTTGCATTTTAACGGAACACTTCGAGGTCATGATTAAGTTGTGAAAGTATCAGTGTGGTGTAAAAAGTAAAATCAGTCATAACCTCAATAAACTAATTTTGAAGAAAATTATGTTTCGAATACAGATGGTATTTTTTTTCTCAAATTCAGATCACGTATTTCGTTCATCAATAAAGAGAAAGCCTAGCAGCAGTATTTACAAGTTTGCTTTACTTTTACATCACAGGGGAGATATGATTAATATTTCTTACCCTATTCCGAAACCTGTTTTATCCCTAAAAATAGTGTTTAACGAAAATGAAATTTCTTTGCTGGCAGCAAAATGAGAAAGGTATTTAATCTGTAAAATAATCTATATACTATTTTATGTGTGCTTGTGCGTTTTATATCTGTTTGGGAAATTGTTTAATAAAATATTTTTTTTCAAATTAGGTTTAAATGTGTAATATATATATACTTTATTTAAGCAATTCAATAATGCGGTTTCAAATTTGCTATGGAATATTTATCATTTTACTGGTGATAAAAATTGTTAACTAGAAATGCGGAAAAATAAGTCCGCAATGTTAAATACCACGGGCCACTACTAATAGGGATTTTTTTTTAATTATAAATCTGGAAGCACGGCACAACCTCCACCATGTCGAGAAAGCACAGCCGTAAGTATCATTTTCTGGAAGCAACGCATGCAACTTTTGACATACCCTCCCCCCTCTCCCATACTTTTGCGCTGAAATATTCCAAAAACCTGAAACTTTTATCTAGAGTAACATTGAAAGTGGGGCCAATACAGTTTTAAAAGAATGATTCGAGAATTTCTATCTTATGAGTATGAAATGTGCCTATTTAATGTAAGAAATGTATAAATACCTATTTAATTATAAAAAAAATCGTAAATGCCTATTTAATGATAACAAAAATCTTTAAAAATTGTTTAATTGTAATAAAGTTTTTAAAATTATTTTTATTTTTGAAAAATAATTGAAACTCATTTATACATCGCGCAATTTTGATGTGATATTTGTAGTTCACGGATCTTTAGCGCCAATGACATTATTGCAAGACCGACCACAGTTTTTATTTCAAGGCAAGATGGGTACCGCATTTTAATTGTTGTAATAGACGAAAATGACTTTTCGCATAAATACACGAATGTTGTTAAAAATTGTTTCAAAATGTTCCTTGCTTTTTAACTTAGCATTGGGTATATTTACTTTTACAGAGTGTGGTTTTGATATGGATGACTGGAATTTAGATTGGCAATTATTCAAAAATCGATGAGGTTTTCTGCTTTAAATGTTATCCTCAAAATTTGCTGCAAATGGATCAATAGATCCATTATCCACATCTTGCTTTGCTTGAAATCTTCTTTCTTTGGTTTATAACGACCAAAAGATAGTGAGTGTAAATTCTGTTGAACAATAATTACTGCCAGTCCATGGAATTTCTCTTATTGATCTCCACTCCATGGACATTGCTCTTATATATTCATAAAAATTTAAGAAATATTTGCTATTCTGCCAACTACTATAATAATATTTACCTTTGAAAAGCATCGATTTTACTTAATCCTAAGCACATTCTGAAATTAGTTTCTGAAACTATATTAGATTCATTTAGAAGCAATATATATATATATATATAATATATATAGGTTCTCAATATTTATCCATTTTTATTGAATTCTCTTTAAGTTTTATTTGGTAATTGATTGAGTAATTTGGGTTAATAAATTAAGCTCATAGCTATTAATCGAAACAGAAATCAATTACATTTTACTTATATTAGAGGAATATTGCCCTTGAAAAAGTGTTCCACTATTTAAGTTTCCATTTGCTCTTGTAATAATTTTCACTTTCTGCATATTGGATTTTTTCTCTACATATCTTTAAGTATTTTTCCCACTTATTTATTTTAATTTTGAGAATATTAAATTTTTGGATATATTTATGTATTGTATTGTAATTATCGGTTTATCTATTGTCGATTATTTATGTGGCTTAATGGTTATTGTTTACAAAAGTTTTATTATAGATATATATTTGCTAAACACGCAAGCTTTGCTACATATTAATCCTCGAACACCCTCCACCTACTAATCCTCCTAAAAAGTCCTCGAAATTTCGGATTATGTAGGAAAAATTATTTGATTTTTTGTTCCACAGAGAGAAGAATCGGGTAACCATTTTTACCCTCGACATCATCTCACTTCAGTACGCTGAAAATGAGTATACCAAGAATCCATTATTTGAAAAACTGCCTCAAATATTTGTACAAAATTTAAAATTTTCCATAATTTAAAAAAAAAAAATGAAAAATTGCCTATTTTGAAATTGAAGAACAAGTAATACCCATTATCATTATTATCAACGCCTTCTAAATTTTCAAAACTAAAAATTTATTTCATTATTAAAACAAAAAAAAAATACAAATAATCTCCAGACTTTTCTGCGTATCATCAGTTGGTGATAGAATGTAGTCCCGGAAAATATAGATTTTAGATAAAAGTACATGGATATTTAAAACAAGGCAATTGCATGACACACCTGAATGTTTAAAAAAATGAGGTTTCACAGACGGTGCTGGAAATATTCTAGCTGCGCTTCAAAACACAGCTGGAATACATATGTTTGTAACCTTTTCTAAAACTAACATTTTTCGGGTTTACTTTCTAGGGCGAACCTTATTTTATATGAAATCACTTTCTGTTTTTAAAATGTTTTTTTGATTTTTTTTTTTAATCTACCAATTCAACTAGATTGGGTAAAGTCGTGAACCGCCAAACAGAGAAACTGTAGCAAACTACTAGAGAACACTGCAGACAATATGCAATACATAGTGGAAAAAAATATTTAAACTGAATTTTGTTAATTTGTTATAGTCTATATAGCAACCATACTCAGTGTGAATACGGCCCGAAAGCAAGCCCTTTTTTCCCCCTTTCCATATTAAACAACGTACTCAGAAACCCATAACTAATAACAATCTAGAACCGGCCAACAAAGTAACAAAGTGACTCTCACCAAATAGCGTTGCAGCCAATGACACCCAAGGAGCTAGTCAGGTAGATCTTCGCTATGAAAAGATTAGTCGAATTTCGCTCCGCGGCCAAGTACACAAACTCGTTAAGCTGGGCATATTCCCCGGCAGGTAGGGGCCTGGTCTGCGGTTTAATAATAATAATATTATTATATGAAATCACTTAGTAAAGCTAATTATAGAATATGTCGTAAAATGTCAGTATTTGCTCTTGGATATACGTAAAATCAAAAGAACGTTTAAATGTTTATGAAAGTTATCGTGAAGTCCCGATATATTCAAAAGGACATTTTTTTAAAAACATTGCCGAATTATAATAGCACATTGGATGCACCGCAATTCAGTCCATTTCCTGAAAAAATAATCCACACAAGAGGCATTAGATGAAAACAAGATGAAATCCATGGAACTCCTTTTTTATTTTATTGAAACAATCGACACAAGAAAACACAGAGGGTGGTTTTCGCTTATAGTACCAAAAATTTACATCTTTATCTGACAAAAGCGAGAGAAGATCTGATCTAATTTTTCAGATTCATTATCGCCAACAGATTAGATGTACCATGCCAATCCTTACATTTCTAGCCAGGCATGAACCGTCAAACTTTTTGACAGTTAGCAATAAACCAATATTGAGAATGTTTGAATAAGGAATGAAAGGATGCCATAATTTGGCGGAACATCAATTTTTGTGATTTTTAACATACACCCGAGCGTTGTTTTGGGAAAGTTAGACATGTGTTATTATAATCTAAAGAAAAGAGTTCATAGTGCATATTTTTGCAGCAGTCAAATTATGAAAACGGCGCCTGCATTTAACACAAGATATGAAGAAAGACAAACAAGGTCATCTGCAGTACATTAATATTCGAATTGAAACCAAATGAGAGTAACTACATGTAATGTTACGAAGAAATATCTCGGAACATTTTTAGCTAGGAAGAAATGATTGTTTTTCGGATTAAAGAATAAAATGATTTTGAATACAGAAATTAATTCACATAGAGAAACTTTAAGATAGGAAAATTAAATTTTAGAATAAAACATAAAATATATATGATTCTATATCATGAACGTACTTAATACTTTTAAGTTGCAGAATGGAACATTCTCTTCGTTAACCTAGTATAAAGGATATAACGTTAATATGAGGGCTGAATGTGTCCACTGTTTTAACAAATAGTTTGACAGCTGGCCATTAGTCGAGAGAATTCGAGTTTAATCCCTCGATCGTACTTATTGCCTCATAGTCGTTCATAATTTGTTTTAAGCTGAAGATCTGTAATCCATATTAAGTGAACTATGCAAACATCTTAATTTGCCGGAGATGATAGTTCATGTCAACGAATTACTCTATGCCCATAATATAATTATAAAAATACATCAATGCAATAAAAAATAATTATAATATCGAAAAACTAACTTTGTACAAAGTTATAATTCGAATACTGATAGTACTTTTTGTAAATTCAGATCACGTATTTTGGTAAAGGAAAAACCTTGCAGTAGTATTTACAAGTTTACTTACTTTTATCACAGGGGAGATATGATTAATATTTCTCAGTCTATTGCTGTAGTTGTTTCATCACTGAAAATAGTGTTTGGCGAAAATGAAATTGCTTTGCTAACAGCAAGCTGAGAAATATTCTTAATCTGTAAAAGAATCCAAATACTATTTTATGGGTTCTTCGTGTCTCATCAGGAAGTTATTTTGTCTACTTCTTAAATCGATTTCTTATTTTTGTGAATTTTGTAATGCAGTCATTTATCACTTGTGTATTTGAATAATATTGTAGCGGATTTGTAAAGGGATATTTGTATGTTTTTCAAGGAAAGTTATTGTTGCAATAGGAAAGAATATTTATATATATAAATATATTTTAAATATATACTGGATGAAATAACTATATGAGGTTTCCGTTTTTAAATATACTAGGGCATCCAACTCGGGATTCCCGGGATTGAAAATATAGGTAATTTACTTTTTATTGGAAACTCTAATATATGTATATTTTACATTTAATAATTTTTTTTAGATTGCCCCCTAACAACATCAAAGAGCATTTTTATATGAAATATGACAATTATATATTAAAATAAAATTTTTAAATTTATTAAAAGCGGTAATTTTGTATTGGCCTCGTGCCAAAAGTTAATAGCCGAAAAAATCGCTAAAATATTCCCTATCTAAAAAAGTTCTTTTTATTATTATTATTCTGATAATTTTAGCGGTTTTAAGCACTTATTTCGATTCCATGTCTGTTAAATTTGTGTTTTATTTATACTATTTTATTTATTACTTAATGAAGTTTTAATTTCGTTATCGAATATTAGCTGGAAGCAAATGCTGAACTTTCTAATATTGTTAAAAATGCAAACGGATTAATATTTTGTATATTTTGTAATCGTCTGCAAGCGAGAAAGATAGACTTTAAAAAAAAATCATGCTTGAAATTTATTTTAAATGCTATAATAAATCAGACAATTAAGATACAGTTATCAAACAAATTGCATTATTGAAAGTAGTTTGTCCTTTATAATATATATATATATATATATATATATATATATATATATATATATCTGAACACAAAGAAGAACAAAGCATAATGATACCTCAACTAAGGAATACCTCGATTGATGCAATTTTCGGCTAACAAAGACTTTGAAAGCTGTTTCTACACCGTGACTAAAGAACGAATGTTTTATTTTGGAAATTAAAGATTATTTATTTTGTGGGTATGTGAAAAATACCCATTTTTTATATGCAAAAAAAGAAACATTTTTTTAAGCTACGATGAAGTTAGATAAAATGGCGAAAAAAAAATGACACCTTTTACAAACGACTACCATTTTACCAAATTTTGTTCAATTTCTCTAAAAGTAGGTCCATGCCTTCTCTAACTTTGATTTTTTTTTTTTTTAAGTTTGATTTTATTTGTTTTACAAGACTTTGACAAATGTGCACTACACAGCGCAGGGTGATGTGGGCACAGCATACCACATACATTAGACTATCAATTTGAATAAATAGTGTATAATAAAAAAATATTAATAGTAAAAACTATAAGTAATAAGTGGGTAAATTCTGTTTTATGTGTCACTTTATTATTTCTACGGAAAAAAAAATAATTACGAAGTTGACCGTCTTTTCGGGGCGATGAATGGAATGCTTAATTTCCACCAATCTTTGATTTGATATTTATATACTTTCTTGTTTAAAAGAGTGGTTGATGCAAATGAAAGTAAATAGTAGGAAATATTATATATATATATATCAACACACCTTTTTTTTCAGCCAGCATTAAATCATATCGAGAGAATTCAAAATAAGGCATTAGTATAATTACACACATTATTGTATCAATATTAATAAATGTTTTTCAATGTGAGTTTAAAATGTATTAACTCATGGGATCAGTTTGTACAGGTAGGTTATATCAGTTTCATCAATGAATTTTAATGTATTCTTTGGGAATTTGTAAAATCCTAAGAAATGTGGAAATCATTTGCCAACAAACTTTTCAAATAAACTCGATGTCACAGCATAAGGTTTCAAATTTGAATCATGCAGACGCAACTTTTTTAACTGTAGAAATTGATTCGTGTCATTTAAATTTATTTTCCTAAACTTATTTTTCTAAATTTGTTTCTTGTAATTTTATTTAATATTTTGTTGGCAAGTATTTAGATCTTCAACGAAATAGTTTTAGACATATCTTCCATATCTTTGGATTTTCTTTTAAGTCCATTTTCAAATTAATTGATAAAATTACGATACTAACAGATAGGTAGTCTGAAATTTTAAATTTCAGTTAGTTTTCAAGAATCTTTACTGGTGTTGTAAATTCCCTCAATATTTGTAACTAACTGTTCAGTTGAAAAAAAAACCTTTAGTAAAACTCATGTCTTCTTTAACCACTTAAAAGGCGGTGGTTCATTTTTTAATTCCTAAATGCCACATTGACCACAGAATTTTGGAATGAAAAATTTTCTTTATTTAAGTGCGTGAAAAAAAAAAAAAGATTTTACTTATTCTCAAATAAATTTGTTTATAAATTCTAGTGTCATTCAATCTTTTCAGTATTTTACGAATAGAAGTACTTAGCCCCTGGAAAGGTTAAGACAAGCCTTTGTGTATATTCTGTATAAACATACTATATTTATTTCAAAAATCGAAAACCATTTTTTATCAAAAATATTTAGGTGTGTCAAAAATCGGTACATTTTAAATACAAGCTGGTTCATTTCTTCATCTGCCTTGGGCTTTCTACGAAACTAATTTTAATAATTATTTTTTATTTTGAAATATGTTTATTTGTAGTTTAACCAGCACTAGCCATATTTAAAAAAATACTTACTTTTTATATGTTACTTTTTATTTAAAAGTTATTAATTATATTTCTTCAAAATGGTGCCAGTCGGGTTACTTCAACTATTTGAGAGAAACGAGTAACAATGGGACAATTATATCTTTATTAATGACATTTTCTCTTTATAATTAAATAGAAAATATATTTGTAAGTTAAATAGATGGTAGTATTTAAAAAAAATTAAATGCTCAAAGGCTTTAAAAGTGAAATGATATCCTTAAAAAAAAACTATGATAAATTTACTTAATATTTTTAACTAACTGCTCAGTTAAGAAAAAAAAACCCAGTAAAACTCATGTTTTCTTTAAGGCAAGCCTTTTTCAGGGCTGCCACTGGTGACTATTTTTTTATTCTATCTCGCACCACTTTCTCAAAACAAATTTTTTCACGAACACTTTGACAACACTTGTGCTTGACAACACTTTCGTCCCAATCGGACAATAACTGCAGATTTGTATAAGAAACATACATACATACATACCAAGAACGGCTTTTATATGTATAGATATACAAGTTGTGTGTTGCAGAAGTTATTTTATACGGCTTCACCAGCTGAATAAGTATTAAGTGTATTTTAACAGTAAATGTCAGATTAAAAATGCTCTCATTATAAATTTCAATAGTGAATAAGTCGCTGTTTCCATGGCAACGTAGTTTTCGCTTGTTGTTTCCCACACTAACAATATCGAAGTCTAACTGACTGTGCTCAGAATCGGAACTAAATTTTTAATTTGAAGCCCTTTTAAAAGCATTTAAATTTTGTTCTAAGCCGTAGAATACGATCGTAATTTTTTTATATATACATATAAATGTATATGTTAAAAGCATAATTATAAAAATGTATTTATTTAAATTAAACTTACTTAAACTAACTGAGTATGAAGAGTAAAAAAAGTTTATCATAAAAGAATATTTTATCATAAAAGCGTATATTTTTTTTTATTTAATTGTTTCGCCAGCCAGCGATAAATCGCCAAAAACAGGAAAATTTCATCATTTTTTTTATGGAAGTTATATCGAGGTTCCGCAGAATTTTTTTTTATAAACATATATATCCTCATGAGAAGAACATTCTGTAATTTTTTGAAAATTTTCTGAATATGTGCTTATGTAGACCTTCCTTGTGAGATCAAACCTTCGAAGTAACCCTTAAATTGTGAAAATCGTTTGTGTGCAAAGTTCCCACTGTTAAACATGACGTTCGTTTTTACAGCGAATTTAATAACCAATTATTAATAAATAAATACGCATTAAAATATACATGGATCAAAAATATGAAAAGTATGTAGGAAAAGATTGCGCCGACGTTGTACGAATGACGTTATGTTTACTTTCGAATACATTTTTTCATTATGAAACTAAAAAAATATATACATAATATAATTGTGTGAAAGTGACGCGATTTTTGCTGATTTTCCATTTCTTATTTACAAATATTAGAGTATTAAAGCCTTAATTGATGACTTTAGCTTGATTATTTACCTTGGTTACTTCATCCTCTTTAATAAAAATCTACGCGTTGCTGACGACTGGCTTTTTCGCTAATCGTTGCCACAGATTAATCTCGGAAAATGAAACATTTGAAGTAACTGAAAAAGTTAATAGCTCGAAAAGTATTTGTCAGAAAATTGTTAGACAAACTGCGTTAGAAAGGTCCAAATTTGTATTTTTCTTGATATAAATTTCAGATCTAATGATTTATGCCGTTTTTCCACCGTTTATTGAATTTCTAAAGTTATCAAATTTCACAATGGAGTACCATAGAGAAACCTTCACGCATAGAAAGATAATGATAACGGCAATGTAACCTGACGTGTATACTGGCTACACTGTTAAAAATTTGCAGCAAACTGCCCAGTCATTTAACCCGTTTTTATAGAAAATGGTTACATAACCGTAATTTAACTCTATTCTGACCATAATATGGGCAAAAATATGGTCACAATAGAGTTAAATTACGGTTATTTAACCGTTTTCTATAAAAACGGTCAAATGATTGGACAGTTTGCTGCAAATTTTTAACAGTGTATAGCACGAGTCACAAATTATAGTAGCCTTATTATTCTGTTAAAATATAAAAGTGAATTATGATGTCACGAGTGCATAATTTTTATTTCATTAAGAAAAAAAAGAAAAGAAAAGAAAAGAAGAGAAGAGAAAAAAGAAAGAAGCAAAAATATCCATATAAGAATTATAAAAGAAATCACCTTGATATCCATGGTTTATCTGGGTTTTAGAGTAGAAAAATTTTAAAGGTCACGTAATTTAAAAACATTAGAAAATACTAAATACTGATATTTAAAAAAAAAATTGATACTGTAGCAAGTAAAAATAAATCATTCAATTAATATTTTTAGTTAAATTCTTGCTAAATTAATTAAAGTATAATAGGATGTAAATTACAAGCTTAAAATTATTTCACTTCATTAGTTGAGTAGGCTGGACTGAGGACACAATCTTTCGTCTTATATATAATAGGAATCACTTACACAATATAACAATTCATAAAATTTTTAGTACTTAATTAATTTAAAAGCAGCTAATTAAAAATAAAAGCATATTTCTAAAGGAACTTTCAAGTTATTTACCGTCAAACTTTGACGGGTACTATCTAGTTTTAAAATAAACTACACTGCTCAAAACAATTAAAGGATATTGCAGTTTTAGGTGGATTTTGTATCTGGGAAACTTTTTAGCTGATTGATACATGGTCGACAGACATAGTAGGTTATATGAGAATAAATTACACATGTTTGGCAGAAAAAAAATGCATTTTATTGCGCATTTGTGTACAAAAGGAGAAAAACACAATTTGTGCATATGAGAAAAAAAGAATAAGAAAAGGTGTTTTTTTCAAAGAAAATCATTTTCAGTAGAGGGTATGGTTTCCACGGGCGGCCAGCAACGTTGAACACCTTTGAGGCATGGACTCAATGAGGCTATTAATGACGAGTTGGGGTATTCTGCCCCAAACTTCCACAGGAGCTCTTTCCAGTTCTTGGAGAGTTTGTGGGGGTTGTTGGCGGCCAGAAACTCGTCTTCCTAGAGCGTCCCAAACGTGCTCGATTGGATTCATGTCTGGAGAACACGCTGGCCATTCCATTCGAACGATTCCTTCCTCGAAAAGGAAATCCTCCACCAGGTTTGCACGATGTGGCCTGCAGTTATCGTCCATTAAAATGAAGTTATCTCCGATTGCTGCAGCGTAAGGGACTACAATAGGTCTGAGGATCTCATCCCTATATCGGCGACCAGTCAGAGCTCCATCTCGAATGATGTAGAGGTCAGTGCGCCCGTCAATGGAGATGTCACCATACACCAACACTCCTCCACCGCCAAATCTGACACTTTCGTGCACGAACGCAAGATTATTCCTACTGCCACGGTCTCTCCAGATGAAAATACGCCTATTATCCGGATGCACAGAAAAACGGGACTCGTCAGAAAACAGAATATTGCTCCATTCATTTCTCCTCCAGTTGACATGCTCGGTTGCCCACACCCTGCGGTCGCGACGATGCCTTGATGTTAATCTAACACATACCATCGGTCGGCGAGCATACAGACCTACAGCATGGAGCCGGTTTCGGACAGTCTGAGTTGAAATCGTGGTGCCTGTAGCCGAGCGAAGGTGTTGTTGGAGAAGAGTAGCGTTCATGTTTCGGTGTCTCCGAGCTGTTAACGCTAAATACCGATCTTCATTGGGCGTTGTTGCCCGTCTACGACCTTGCCCTGGTCTTCGGCCTGCACATCCACTCTCCAAAAAACGGTTCCAGATCCTGGAAATGACACTTTGTGACACTCCAATAGCTTGCGCTACTTCGGCTTGAGTTTGGCCCCCTTCTAACCTATCAACAATTCTCCAAGCTTCTGAATCTGTCAAATGACTTCGCTGAGACATCGTACTCATCGAAACAAAGCAATCACTGAATGCCGATCATCCTTGTCTTCATTCTCTTTTATCCAGTTGAAAGTCAAATTTCGTTCGCTGCCGCTGAAGCGACGTTTTTGACGTCGAACTCAAAATTTGCATACTCCACAGTTTGAAAACCAGAAAAATTTGCATTTGTGATTCTCTTCTTCTATTTTCGGCAAAAAAAATTTCGTTTATATCTTTATTTTATATAAAACTTCAAATATCCTTTAATTGTTTTGAGCAGTGTATTATAGATTAGAGGAATGACATTTTATTTCTTAATAATATGCAAAGTTAAAATGAAAAATAATAGTTTTATGATAAATATAGTTTTAAATAATAATTATTTTAAAAGTTAAATTAGCTAACGTAAGATTGATTTTTTTAAATTGAATTATTTCTGTAGGTTTTTTAATAAGTTAGTTTAACAGTTTCTTATTAAAACAGTTCATTCTATCGAATTTCGACGGGTACCACCTCGCATATATTAAATATGTTTTTCATTTTTATCTCAACTTTCGCTCCAACAATTACGTTTGACTTAAAGTTGTTGCGAAAAAACCGATATTGATTATTGCCAGAAAGTGTAAAATATAATAGAATTAAGTATTATTTTTTAAAGCTGTGAATTATTGCTATTTTCTGAGTAGCATTTTATTTCTATTTTTATTTTGCTTTCTGAAGAATTATCTTTTTTATCCTTTCGTGAAAATTGAAGTTATAAAAACACATTTAAAATATCGAATATATATTTTTTTCAAATTTGATAATAAAAAAAAAGTGACATGGTGCCGAATGTTGGTTATGCATTTTTTTGTTTTTATTTCACGGATTATAAATTGTGTAATAGGGATTTTAACATGATTACTTTTTGTTATTTCGAATATTTTGTAAAATGCGATTTAATTTTCTTGAATCTTAGCAAAATAATGGGAATAAATAATCTTAAAACAAATTGTTCAAGAAAAAATATAGCGAAATTTGTATCATGCGGATTTTTGAAAACTATGCTGATTGGAAAATTTTTCTTTCACTGTAAAAAAATATTCGAGAATTTTATGGAGAAAAAGATTATGCTGTACATCGTAAAAGCTGTTTATTTTACGGATATATGATTTTAACAATAGGGTATTAGAAAAAAAATGTTTACAGGCGCCTTGGCTAAAAAAAAAAAAGAAAAAAAAACTTTAACCTTCAGATAAAACATTTCACTGTTAAAAAAAAAGAAAGTTTGCAACCCTTCCCCCTTCCCTGTTCTTTACTTAAAAGAAACAATATTTACAGGCATCTTGGCCAAAAAATAAAAGTTCGTGAAAATACCTTTAACCTTCAGATAGAACATTTCACTGTTAAAAAAAGAAAGTTCGCAACCCCATTCTTCTTCCCTGGTCTTTACTTGAAAAAATAAGACAACAATATTTACAGGCGCCTTGGCTAGAAAATGAAAATTCGTAAAAATACCTTTAATCTTCAGATAGCACATTTCCCTGTTAAAAAAATTATATTCGCAGCCCTTCCCTCTTCCCTGTTCTTTACTTAAAATAAACAATATTTACAGGCATCTTGGCTAAAATATGAAAATTCGTAAAAAACTCTTTAACCTTATTCAGATAGAACATTTCATTGTTAAAAAAAAAA
This sequence comes from Maratus michaelseni, assembly GCA_963931845.1. Taxonomy (NCBI): domain Eukaryota; kingdom Metazoa; phylum Arthropoda; class Arachnida; order Araneae; family Salticidae; genus Maratus; species Maratus michaelseni. The sequence goes on along the minus strand of OZ007589.1, from coordinate 422,834,369 downwards.
AAAAAAAAAAAAAGAATTCGCAACCCCTTCCCTGGTTTTTACTTAAAATAAATAATATTTACAGGCGTCTTGGCTGACAATATTTTCCATAAAATCAACACATTTTTTTTTTTTGACAGAGATTTAATTAATTTTTATGCCGTTTCATTATGTTCTCAATCAGTTATCATGTTACATCTTGATCTATTTTCATATTTATTCTGCTTTTACTGACATGCTGCATTAATGCTTCTTGGCGCTATTGTGATGAGGTAACAGGGATAATTTTTTTGTCATTTTCAAATTTTTCGAGGATTAGCCCATGGTGAATTATACGTATTATTGGAATACGGGATATTTTCTATTTATCATCTAATTAAGGGCTTTAGTTTTATCATCTAATAGTTTATTAATTTTTCGAGGATTAGCCCATGTTGAATTATACGTATTATTGGTATACGGGATATTTTATATTTATCATCTAATTAAGGGGTTTAGTTTTATCATCTATAGTTTTATCATCTAATTAAACTGAACTGTAAAAAAAAAAAGTTAAATGTTTTTAATCTAGCTTTTATATTTCTTTAGGTTTACGAAACTACTATATAACCTCTTCCAAGTTACTACTGATTTCGAAAAGCGTCACCCCAGAAACCAACATAATTCCGAGATTTAAAAAAGCATTTCTGAAACAAAAGTTTCTTTTATTGCCCGTAATTGTCGGAAATGTTTCCGAATAGCCTTTACAGTGTATTAATCCGTTTTCTCAATCCTACATATCGGTTTTTCGGATGCCATCAAGTAAATATATTCGTGTTAAAAACACATGATAAATTAACAGTTTTAACATAAACAATAAAATCAATAACATTAAGATTAACACTAAAATTTATATTATTACTAGCTAACCCCCCCCCCCCCCGCCGTTGCGCGGGCCCGAGATAATTACAATCTCAGAGAAAGGCGTTAACCCCCTCCCTCCCCATACCCGCAAATATAATGAATGAATAATTTGTTCAAGAGAACCACCGTGACCTACACCAACGCGATTATTAAAAAAATAATTACATTTTTCTGATAATTAGAACATAACGAAGACGCGACGTTAAAATAGCCGGCAGATGTCACCCCTTCCTGACCGAAATTTCAAATCTATATCTTAATTAGTTACCTAAATTTTTGTTCATTAGTAAAAATTGGCAATTATTTCCTTTCATTTACGCAAACTAAATGGAGGGATTTTCCCGAGAAACAGATCTCTTTGTAGTTCAGTTTTTAATGAAAGCCGATCCCTGTCTGTAACTTTCCGGGATCGTTTTCACTGGCGCCTGCAGATTTTTGGCAGTTTTTTGCGTAAATTAAAAAAAAAATACCAACTGAATTTTTCAAAAATCACATAGTCAGATACAGAATATTTTTTACATATGCTCAGAAATTTTCGAATTGATATCTCAATTAGTTTTCTTAAAATTCGCTAATTAGTTAAATAATTTCGAATTCGTTCATTTCCGGTCGCAAATCAAATGCGCCAGTCCGTTTCTTTCGCCATTTTGATTTAAAAAGTTGACATTTTAGAAGCGATGGTTAATGATAATCTAATTAATATCTAGGCTAATTATCAAAATATTAAAATTCTGAGGCTCAGGTGCACATGGCCAGACCTTGGACTATCTACACCTAAATTTGCAGCCTTCTAGGTGGGCTAGATTTTCCTAGCCATCGCCAACAGACACACACACACACACACACACACAGACACACAGAGCGAAACTATCTTTTATTAGTATATAGATATGCTACTCGTGCATGTGTAAATTCTGTTACGCAGCTCAAAATGTGTACTTACGAATTGATAGCAGGTAAAATCAATACTCTGGGTAGAGAAAATTGATTAATGTATTGTAAAATCTACTCGGAAACGTGACCGAAAAGAACAGACAGCAAAAGAACCTTTCCGAAATGCTTCGTTAAATATCAGACATATGTTGGTTTCAAAGGCTCTAAAAGATAAATGAAGATGAACAGTTTTCGGAATCGTGGGTAACTTGGAAGAGAACTTTATTATATTTTCGTAAATCTAAAAAAAATAAGAGATAGATTAAAAATCATTTGTATTTTTATACAATGTCTCTTAAGAAACATTTTACCACTATAAAAAAAAAATACCCGGAAACGATACTCTGAGTAATGGGGCAGCAATGTGGCTGAAATCACGACTTATGTTTCTGTATATTTCGTAAAGGTATTCGGAAACGTTTCTGTATTATTCAGAAAAATTATTTGTTACACATACAAAGTTAAATATCAGAAATATGTTGGTTTCAGAGGCTTCTAAAAGATGAATGAACAGCTTTCGGAATCGTGGGTAACTTGGAAGAGAACTTTATTATATTTTCGTAAATCTAAAAAAGATAATAGCTAGATTAAAAATCATTTGTATTTTTATACAATGTCGCTTAAGAAACATTTCAACACTATATAAAAAAAAAAAAAATACCCGGAAACGATACTCTGAGTAATGGGGCAGCAATGTGGCTGAAATCACGACTTATCTTTTTGTATATTTCGTAAAGGTATTCGGAAACGTTTCTGTATATATCAGAAAAATAATTTGTTACACATACAAAGTTAAATAGCTCGTTCGAAATATATAGTTTCTTTATACTCTTTTCCATGATCCTACGACAGATATTAGATATTTTATTAATGAATAATAATGTAGTACTAGTATTAGTGAAGTACAGATAACGCGATTTTTAAGTTTTTATCATCCTTTCATGTTGATCTTAGGATTCGATTTACAACTTTTGTAATGATGAAATGTATCATTATGATAGAAGAAATTCATACTTTTACTTATACTTTACGTTTTTTCCTCGTTGTATATTAATCACATATTTGTAAATAGGTATTATTTAAAATTTTATTTATACACCTCTACAAAATAATTTTTTAAAAGCGGTCTCGTGAATTCCATCCTGTAAATATATACATTATGAAAATGTTTAATCTCCCTACTTATAAATATAGATGGATTTTTTGATACCTTTAAATAATTATTTTTTTATTTTGTAAGTAGATATATTATTTCAAAATACTTCCTATCTGCAAATAATTATTTTCATGAATTATATATTTATAAATACATATATTTTCTCAGATTATCGCAGAGCTTCTCATGTTATACAAATAAAATAAATATTTTAAAAGGATATATTTAGAAGCATGATAATTGCAAAACACTATATTAAAAATATTTACAAAAAGACAAAACATTTTCAAATATATCTTTTTATAAGTAAACAATTCATGAAAGTAAAATAATTATTCACAGATATGAAATATTTTGAAATAATATATCTGCTTACAAGATTTTAAAAAAATGATTATTTAAAGGCATTAAAAATGCATCTAATTATAAGTAGGGCAATAAAACATTTTCATAATGTACCTATTTACAGGATCGAATTCACGAGATCGCATTTAAAGAAATAAAAAATTATGTCTATAAATCAAATTTTCAATATCTCTTTACAAATATGTGATTCAACAGCGAGAAAAAAACGCATAGTATCAAATTCTCCTGTTGTATAAACGAAATATTTCATTTTTTACAGAAGTTACGAATCGAAACCTATGTTAAAAACGAAAAGATAATAAAAACGTATAAAGGTACTACCTGAACTTCACTAATACTAGTATTTTATTATTATTTATTAAACAAATATCTAATATGTAGCACTACATTCTTATTTATTAATCTAATATCTAATATGTAGCACTACATTACTATTTATTGATCTAATATCTATCACAGATTAATGGAACAAGAATATAAAAAAAAGATCGAACAAGTTATTTAGCTCTGTATGTGCAACAAAAGATTTGCAGCAACTCTGATATTATTATGCAAAAAAATTCAATCCGGTAATAATTATTCTTTTAAAAAAGTGTATCGTTTTCTTAAATAAATAAATAAATAAATAAAAATATGTACCAGGAATACTTACTCCCATAAAAATACGTTACGTCTATTCGCTGTTCCATCCCCAGAACAATAAAAATCACGTGATGATGACGTTTGTAGAACGTAATGGTATGTGCAGATGATCCGAGATGATGATCTGGCGAAAATCGTATATAATTTCGTATTAGCTTTTAAATACTTCACACATGGAAATGAGCGCTATATTTCCGAATAAACCAGAAAGTGAGGGAAACTTACAGTTTCCGCTAAATTTTCGGAAATTATTATTCGGAATAATTATTCTTTTAAAAAAGTGTATCGTTTTCTTAAATAAATAAATAAATAAATAAAAATATGTACCAGGAATACTTACTCCCATAAAAATACGTTACGTCTATTCGCTGTTCCATCCCCAGAACAATAAAAATCACGTGATGATGACGTTTGTAGAACGTAATGGTATGTGCAGATGATCCGAGATGATGAGCATGCGAAAATCGTATATAATTTCGTATTAGCTTTTAAATACTTCACACATGGAAATGAGCGCTATATTTCCGAATAAACCAGAAAGTGAGGGAAACTTACAGTTTCCGCTAAATTTTCGGAAATTATTATTCGGAATAATTATTCTTTTAAAAAAGTGTATCGTTTTCTTAAATAAATAAATAAATAAATAAAAATATGTACCAGGAATACTTACTCCCATAAAAATACGTTACGTCTATTCGCTGTTCCATCCCCAGAACAATAAAAATCACGTGATGATGACGTTTGTAGAACGTAATGGTATGTGCAGATGATCCGAGATGATGAGCATGCGAAAATCGTATATAATTTCGTATTAGCTTTTAAATACTTCACACATGGAAATGAGCGCTATATTTCCGAATAAACCAGAAAGTGAGGGAAACTTACAGTTTCCGCTAAATTTTCGGAAATTATTATTCGGAATAATTATTCTTTTAAAAAAGTGTATCGTTTTCTTAAATAAATAAATAAATAAATAAAAATATGTACCAGGAATACTTACTCCCATAAAAATACGTTACGTCTATTCGCTGTTCCATCCCCAGAACAATAAAAATCACGTGATGATGACGTTTGTAGAACGTAATGGTATGTGCAGATGATCCGAGATGATGAGCATGCGAAAATCGTATATAATTTCGTATTAGCTTTTAAATACTTCACACATGGAAATGAGCGCTATATTTCCGAATAAACCAGAAAGTGAGGGAAACTTACAGTTTACGCTAAATTTTCGGAAATGTTTCTGCTTTGGAATGTAACATTTCAGATTTTAAGTAAATTTTCCCTTCTTTTAATAGGAAAATGCGTGTTACATTTCTGACCAAACCAGGAACCGGAGAGAATAGATATTTTACGCTGAATTTTCGGCTACTATTACTTTCTGCTACGAAATGGAACATTTCTGATTTTCTTTACATAAAACACGCTAATTGTATAAATGTGAAAATTTATAATACAAAAAAATGTAAGAAAAGACCTAAACATTTTGACTTGAAAGTAAACGAATTGCGTATCATCTATTTATATGTGAACAATGTTATAAAATTAACCTTTGACAAATTTTAAATGAAAACGCCCTTCTGTAATTTTTAAGACGATTAATTCCTCATCCCCTTACAAAAAATAAAATGAAAAAAAAAATAAATAAAAAGAGAAAGATTATTGGTATTTCTTTTGTGCGAGGGGAGTAATAAATGCAATCGATTTGCAAAAAAATATGAGTTTATAGTACCAATTAATTTATAATCGATATGCTATCAGTCTAGGACAGTGTTTCCCAACCTTTTTTTGCCCATGCACCCCCAAGTCATCTCTAAAACCTTGATACCCCCCCCCCCCCTCCGTCTGCCTGTGACTAATAATTCTTATTATATAAAAAGTGAACTATTATTCCCACTAAAGAAGTCCTAAACGCCTTTAATCGGATCTAAATAAAGAACAGCACACTCACGAAAGAAAAAACAAGCGGAAAGAAAGTATTAATGAAGAACTCAGTAATAATAATAATAATAGTAATAATATGCAGCGGTGTAAAAAACAAATTATTTTTTTTAAATATTTAATAGAAAATTGAGATACATAAATAAAAATTTTAATTGAAGTTTTTTCTATGATGCTTTTATAATTTTAATTACTGGCAGTAAAAAATGTACCTAATAAATTGAAAATAGACTCAGGAAGAAGAGAATAAAATTAATGAAGTCCTTGTTCTTCCTGATGACTGCAGAGAGCTTTGATATCAAGCTCTAATTTAGTAAATTTTAATCTCAAGTCCCCTCATTTAGTTATGTCCAGTCGATTTCTTTTCTTCAGCAGTAAATCATTTACTGCACTAAAACCACATTCAACTACGCATGATGATGGGAATGGTAACAATATTTTCTTCCAAATTTTTCTTTTATTTGGATATTTAGATTTTGTCTCAGTAAAAGTTCTGTGTCTCAATTTTATACTGAATAAGGTCTTAACTGAGTCATCGTTTTGAATTTCAGAGAGTTCTTCTGGGCATTTATTGAATCATCTGATGATAAGTCCACTAACATTGGCTGTATGACCCATAATGGGAAATCCATTTGCTTTAAATTAGAAAATCTATCGTTCAAATCAGATACCAATATTTTCAAATCATCCACAATGACAGTTATAGCGGTATCGTTCATCTCTCATTTTTTTAAACAACAAAATAGGTCAAACTTTCTCTCAGAAATATTTTTCCGCCATACCTCACTAAACGTAACAAATCCAAATATTTTTGTTTTTGCATCAACAAGTGTTTTACATTTTCCTTGAAATTGTTTATTCAAGGTATTCAGTTTTTCAAAAATATCTGCTAAATAACTAACAAATGCTTTTCCATCAACGATTTGTAGGTGCTTAATGTGAAGATTTCTCACTTAAAAGTTCTCCAAGAACATTAAACAATTCCATCAATGTTTTTAAGCATTTCCCCTTTGAGAGCCATCTTACATCAATGTGAAGTAAAAGATTAACGTGATCTGCGTTTTTACCTTCACAAAACTGCTTCATTAGACGCTCACATTTGGCGTTAGATATTATGGAGTTAATATCTTATAACAGATTTCAATATATTACTAAGAGTAGGTGAAAACGTTTTGTGATACTAAACTCTCTCTATGGACGACGCAATGCACAAGAAGCAATTCTGGATTCTCATATTTCATTAGTTTTAAACATCCAGTTATCTTACCCATCATAACTGGAGCACCATCTGCAGCGCAAGATGTTATATTTGTCATTTGTATACTATTTATATCTAAGTAATTTTTCAATATATTAAAAATATCAGAGGCAGTAGAGGTGCTCTCTAATTATTTACAGAAAATCAATTCTTCAGTAAATTCTCCTATAACCATATACCTTACATAAGTAAGCAATACGGCTTCACCATCTCTCAGAGTTGATTCGTCCATTTGTATGGAAGAATTTCTTGATTTCAGCTTTTCAACAAATTGTGCTTCAATGTCCTCACTCATTTTCATCTATTCTTCTACTAACAGTATTTTTACTAAGTGGCATGTATTTCCCATCTTTGTCATCTTTTCCCAGGACTGTTTTCAGGAATTGATGATTTAATCAAATTTTCACTTATAGTGCGATTCTTTCTTGATTTAGCAATTAGTAAAGATATTTCATAACTTTCCTCAAGAGTACAATTTTCTGTAGCAGTTTGTGCAGTGAAAAGAGACTTAAAAGAGAGACTTCGAAAAGTTTTAAAATAACTTAAATTTGAATTTATATACTCACTATGTTTTGCCTTCATATGCGCTTCAAGACGACCTCGTTTCATAAATGCTTAAGCATTGTTTGCATAAAAGGCAGAAAGAGGATCGTTCATCGTGGTCAGTCGGTTTAAAACCAAATTTTAAATATTCATCTAAATACTTTTTCCAGATTTTTCACAGAAATACCAATTACATTTTTCTAATTATTTTTTTATACTATACTTGTTTATACTATATGATCAATAATAATTTGATATGAAAACAGTGAAGTAAGCTAAAGTTAACTAGAGTATATGAAAACATCAGCAACGTTTAAATAAATAAATAAAAATAAGATTAATTCACTTGTTGCATGACAAAAAATACAAAGATTAGAAAACAGAAGACTCTATCAAATAATTTGGCTCAGAGGAATATCAAAGAAAACTACAGAAATAGTTTTGAAAACAATAGGCGAATATACAGTATAAAATAGTTTGCACACATATTCAAAACAAATTTTTCACGCACTTATTTATGCATAAAAATAAAAATAATGAAATAATTTATTTAATTCCTGGACCTGTTTACAGCCTTTACAAACTTATACCACTTAAAAAGAAAAAAAATCCTTATTTAATCGTAGAATTTGCGATTCAATAACCGAAACATTTCTTTTCATAAATAGTGGTTGGAGGTGTATGTCAACCTATGTGTTAATCGAACCTTATATATTCAACATAGTACTCCCGTTCAAAACAAACAAGAAAAATGGTTGCATTAATTGAATCTGATTATTTCAAAGCATCACGATTTTCATTCATCACCCAGAATCAAATTTATTTTAATAAGCAGTATAAAGAATATATTATGAATTATAAGAAGAGAAGTAGTAAGTATTAAAGCTTATTTTAAAACTGTAAACTCAAAAATGCATATGGAATAAGAAATTTTGAATATCATGCAGTTCAATAAATTTAAGTTATAAAATTTTTGAAATCAGAAAATAAAAAATTATTAATTGAAATATCATAGAAAATATTTTTAAGAACTGAAATGCTTATTGAAATATTATATTTCCAATATAGTCATTGCTACGTTACACCGCTACCTCCGTAATACAATGGAGATAACGGTTAAACACGTTAAAATAAAAATATTTATGGCATCATACAAAAGAAAAACACATGTAGTAATTAATGGATATAAAATGCTAAAATGCATTTTAATTCGTCGATCGAACTTCTGGTCATGTATCTGACGGTAAAGCTTTGACTTTTGTGTTTTCCTAAGTATCAATTTGAAACAATTAAAATAAAAAAAGTTTGAAACCAGAAAATTTATTTTGCAAAATGTTTTTAAATGTTTTTATTTATTTTTGATTATTTTTAAAAGGTGAATTAATTTGATGAATTTTTAATGAATTTTTTAAAATTCAAACTGTTTTAAGATTTAAAGAGAGGACATCTGATTTTTGGCAAATTCTCAAATTGCCCCCCTAAAAAGTCAAAATGCCCCCCTGTGGGGCGTTGGGAACCACTGGTCTAGGAGATCACAACTAATTAAATATGTAGAAAGCCGATAGTACAGCCAAAATTTCTGCAAGACAGATTGTACTAGGTTAAAATTATGCAAGTTTCACAAGGACATAAAAGTTTTAAAATTCTGTTTTCTTTAAATTAACTTTTTTGAGTTAAAGCTTTTCATTTCAGCCGGTGATATGAAAACAAATCTAAAAAAAATATTTATTTTCCAGTGAATAAATTAATTAAAAAAAATTATATGTAGAAAACTACATAGTAATAATTAACGTAGCAATAAAACATAAAATAATACAGAAATAATTTATCATTGTTGTTTTTTTGTTTACACTTTTTTTAGTGACATTTATTTAATATTTCGCTTTTTTTCTATGTCATATTCCCATCTAAATGTTGCTCTAGTGCTATATTTTAATCCTTTTTTTTAATCTTTGTTTTATTGGTCTATTCTTAACATGTTACTCGTTTAACCCTAATTTTCGTGCGTTTTGTTCTAATTCTCTACAAATTACATAACAAAACTTTAAAAGGTCTTTGTAAAAGACTTTTACAAAATTTTAAAAGATCTACCTCGACACGATTTTTTATTTTCTATGACTTAGCTCTTCTTAAATTCGTCTTTATTACTTTAATTATATTTTTCTGGACAATTTCTACTGTTAATTTTTTTTAAAGATTTTTTTCTTTTAAATTACTTCTTACAATTACTCTATTATTTAACAAAATTTCATATTACGGCATAATAATGCCAGAAACATTGTTAATGGATGTTAATTTTTTAACCAATAAAATGCAAAATTATTATATTCAGGATGTAGACAAATGTCAGAACGTACATACTTTTCAACGGGTCGTCGCGTTACGTAATAGAGAAAATAGCATCTCGAATTACAACATACTTTACTAAATTCAAACCTACTTAAAAGTTTTAAGAAATAAAGATTTTTTACATAAATAGAAGGACAAATCTCTAAAACGAATTGCTTACTCATAAAAAACGAAAGCATTTTTAGAATAAAAAGCCAAAACGTCTTAGATATTAAGCGCATTATTTAACTTTAGTAGATCAGTTTAGCTTATCAGTTGAGTTTTGAGAGGAACTAAAACATAATTTGTTACATTATTCAATTTACTACAACTTGTACTGGTGATAACATTTTTGCTATTTCCGTACAGTTAGTGAAGGCCAAGAAAACTTAAGCCCCACCACATCCTTTGAATTGCATAATCATGAAATAATTCTCACAATAGTACTTGAGACGCGCATAAGTGCGGCGTCTGCAACACTTATCTTGAGCACTTAATCCTTAATTGTTGTGTTGAATAAAAATAATATTATCTTATTCTTAACAGCTAGCTGTTCAAGGTGTTCTTCTAATATTATTTTGCATCAACATCTATAACAATATTTGAACTCAAAAAGTTTTATACAATGAACTAAAAATTTAGCTTAGGTTTACAAGCATTTATTTTTGCACATTTTATTCTTTAAAATTATGATAGCTGTTCATTAGATAATTTTATTTAAATGAATTTAAGACTTTTTCTGTAAATATTTTTAAAATCTTATTTCTTTAAGACATATTTATGTAATTTTCTTTAAAATGCAAAATATAATAAAGGTTATTGTAATATTTTGGCATCAAATAAAAAAAATCTTTAAAAATGCTTTAATAGATTCCAGTAATTGATCAATATCGTAATTGCTTGAATGCGATTGGGGTGATACAAAATATGTGAGTGGCGTGTGTAAATCTAAAATTGTAAGATTTTTGTTGAGCATTATCAGCTTTCTAATTTTTCATTTTACAATCGGTATATACTGTAAACAAGAAAGAGAAATCATGCATCCGGTATAGATTATGAAACACTTTCCAACACTAATGAAATATTATTAAGAAATTTAATTTTTTCGTACGATAAAATGCAATACCTAAATAAGCAATAAAAAAAAAGAAAAACATAAATCAGTAAAAATTCATTTTCAACAATTTCTGCCCATATTCTAAATATATCGTGAATCCCTGTATATAGTACAGATATTGTAAACTACACCTAATACACTAAAATTTTATATCACAGTGGAAAGAGCACTCAATCCGGAATATAGGTTTTTGGATGCTATCAAATTTCAAGTAAACATTTCCATGTTACACTAACATGTTTCACAGATAAACATAATACATTAACATTAATATTATTTTGTTACTTTTACTTCTACAAATTCCATTACGTAGCTTAAATTGTTTAATTGAGAATGGATAGAATCCTCAAAACCGATATTCGAGTTTCAGAAAACTGATTAATACACTGTAAAAACTACTTCGGAAACGATTCTGAAAATAAGTGGCAGCTAAAGAAAAATTTGTTTTTATAAATGATTCATTAAATCTCTAAAATGTAATGGTTTGTGATGTTTGTTAGGATAAAGAGCGCTTTTCGTAATCATGGGTAACTGAGAAGGGGTTATTTTATATTTTACAGGGTTCGTACAGTTCAGTGAATTTTCCAGGATTGTCACCAGTATTTTATTTACAGAAAAAGAAATCTAGGTTAAATTCGCGAAACTTCGCCTTCTTTAAAGGAGAGATTTTCTGTAAGAAAATACTGGTACCAAAAAGTTACCTGGTTGCAAAATTCCAGGAGCCGTACGAGCCCTGTTTTCGTTCGTGGTTATATTGTATTTTGCAGATTGAGAAACATTTATCTTTTTTAGTGTAGGACACATAATTCCGAATTCAGATGCGTAAGAAGTTGCGTATAAAATATCTTCTTACCAATCCTAATTCCAAGAAAGACAAACTCTGCTATCATGTAATTGAATCGGTCATTTCAAAACCCAAATAAGTCAAGTTTTTTCCAAATATACATTTTTTGTCACAAATGCTTCCTTAAAGGTTAGAACCATGATCTGGGAAATAACCACACAAGTCAGTGTATTCCTTCCTCTTCAAACATTACCTTCTCATTTTCATTCATTACTTAAATGACATAAAGTCAGAGACTTAAGTGGTTTTTGCATGCAAATATCAGATTTCATGAGGATACCATAATACATTACCATATTACCGTTTGCATGCAATACCCTATTAAAACATGAAAATGTTCCCGTGTAAGTGCTATCTTCATTAATTTTGATTAAAAATATGTTTAATATGACTGTTTTGTTTAAAATAAATACAACCTATCCTTGTTTCTTGCTAAAACAACATAAGACAGGAACAGTTTTTCTGTTATTCTTCTTTGTATTATTCATAAATTATAAAATGTTATTCTATGTTTACGAACTTTGAACTCCAAACTCTATAATCAGCCCCAAAAAACCACATAAAAATTAGCTTACTTGGGAATAATACATTTTATTTTTTATATCTGAAATGTTTTGATTCTGTGACTTATGCGGTTTTTGAAATGGCCGATTTCATTTTTTTTCCGCTGATATTGATGACCCACGAAACTTGAACAGGATTTTGTTCGCAAAATCATTAATTCCCAAACTACGTCAATTTAAATCGAAAACATATAATTTCGTGGCCTATTGATGATTAAAAGGTTTTCTCTTAAAAACGATTAATAAAAGTCGAATACGAGTATAGTTAAAAAAATGTCTCAGAAAAATTTAGCGCCCCCGTATAGCAAGAAATGTGTTTGTCAATATTGACTATACGATTTAGATGATGAGAAACATGTTTAAAAAAAATTATTTGTTAAACTTGTGGAATTTTTGCTGATTTTATTGCCGTTACATTGTTAAACATTTTGTGCTGCGTTGAACCAGATTTTGGTGCTGCAGTAGCTGCAACCACAAAATGGTGAAATCTCGTTCCAACTTTTGGAGCTTCAATTGAACCAAAGCTCCATATGTTCGTATGAGATTCACCATCTTATGGTTGCAGCTGTTGTTCAATTAATTCTAACTAGACTTCAAAATAACAAAAACGTGATCTTTAATACCATTCTAGAAAAACAATTCCACAACGCTTCGTTGGTTATTTCTTCAAAATATCTTACACTTCTCACCCAAAACATACAATATACTTATTGTCGCATAGTCCAATTAGGCTTAGCAGCACCTTAATTGACTCTTTCACATTGCGACGCTTCCTCGATGATAAAAAATTATAAGACATGCTCTTTTTCCAATTTTGAAGGTATTCAAACCTTGATCTCGCGATCCAAAATCTTTAAAACTCGTGTTTTGAAATCATGGATAATAAAAATACTAGAGCGTCAGTTAAATCGATGATCACGCACGTCATAAAGGAAATGAAGTATGTTTAAATTCAAATCCTACAAATATATATATATATATATATATATATATATATATATACATAAATTATTACTAGAATGTTTGCATTGTATAAAATTTTAAATGATCAAAAAATTAATTAGTTAATTTAACAATGATAACCTTAGCTGCCAACTGCTGCGATTTTGGGACAGCAGTTTTCCCTAAAAGAAATCTTCTCCTTATTTAATAGCAGAAATCTTCGATTAAATAAAGCAAAAATTTTCTATTGATAAAAAGCAATGGTAAAAATTCGTACACTGTTAAACATTTGCAGCACACAGTCCAGTCATTTGACCATTTTTATAGAAAATTGTTACATAACCATAATTTAACTTTATTCTAATCGTAATGTGGACAATACTATGGTCATAATAGAGTTAAATTACGATTATGTAGCCGTTTTCTATAAGAACTGTCAAATGACTGGACGGTTTGCTGCAAATGTTTAACAGTGTATAGTAATTGGCAGCTATGGTTATCATTGCGAAGTGGAATGAGTGAATCAATGAGTGTAATAAAAAAATATCAATTATAAATTAAAAGGGATATGAAATGAGTTAATAACCTTAAACTGTTCATAATTCGTCTATAAGCCAAATGTGGCAAATCGAGCTGAAATTGTTTATTTATTGATCGATTGATTATAAAGTTATGTTAAGTTGGACTTCTGTTATGTTAATTTACGCTCCAACAAAAAGCAATTTTGCTACAGACCAAACTTACTAGTAGTTCAATACTTATACACGTACGCTTAGCATTTGTATATGTTATTTAGGACACAAAGTATGTAACTAGGCGCAAAAAACTGAAAATGATAAGAAATTTAAATTAAAAAAATTTAAAGCGCACAAAAAAAAAAAAAAATAAAATAAAATTACATTTTTATTTTAAAGAAATATAAATATGGTTTTGCTATACTTTTGTTCTTTTTACTCTGAATTTGTAGTTTATTGTTTTTTAACCGGTGTAAAGTGTCTGCTTATAGAGATTTATTGTATTTCCTCGTTTTACAGTTCCATTTATTTTAGGCGTTTTGCAGGTAATGGATAAATAAGTTCAGTTTACGCATTTTATCTTTATTATTTTTTTAATATTATAATCTGTTTTAAATTACTTGTAAGTTACATTCACAAGTAAAAAAAAAAAAAAAAAAAAAAAAAAAAAAAAAAAAAAAAAACAGATTTTTTTGCATTAAAATGTTTTAAGGGAATTTGAAAATATTTTAATGTTATTTTTTTACATAAATTAATGCAAAAAAATGTCTATTGAAAATCCTCATCTGTTAACTTTACTCAAATGTACATTTATTTAAAATATTAAAAACAATTTCCGCAAAAAATTAATTATTTATTCTTTTGATTTTCAGGTAAGTGATATATTCTTATCTGGTGTGATAAATGTGATAATAAGTGAATCTACTTTCTTCTCCCAGCCTTCTTGAGGTATTGTTGCGTATGTATATTCAAAATATTTTAAGTATTGCTAGCGGGATTTGATTCGTATGCTAGAATGGTATTATATATAGAATTTAATTTGTAAATAGTTATATCAAAATGAATATTTCTGTATGAAATACTGAATAATTTTATGTTATAAATTTGACCTGTTTATTAGTTTCATTGTTTATAATTTAATGCAGATATTTCGTTATAATTCAGATATATCATTTGGTTTAGTTATTTCTGAATAAAGATAGTTTTCACTGAAATATATCCGATGTCTTCTGTAAAACCTTTTACCGAAATGAATGTGTTAGAATAATTTTAAACAAACATAGTGTGAATTTTAGAATTATCTACAACTGAAATTATCGTGATATTGAGTCTTCAAACGCGTTTTAGTCTTGTTTATAATTACATATCTTTCATAATAATAGAATACCTTGGAAACCGAGTCTCGCTCGGTAATTTATTCTACGTTCCTAATGTATTTAAGTGAGGACACACTTTTGTTATTTATTTCTACATAAAAGTGTCATTTCTAGTTTTCAAAAGTAATAATAACAAATGCTCATAATGCGTTTTTTGAGTTTTTCTACATGTATTATTTTATATCCAGGTTCTCTGTGTTATGGAGATAACAGTAGTTTTTTATGTATATATTTGCGCAGTCGCTAACTACGAAATTTATTGATCTTATTGATCGTTAGGGTTTTGTCCATATAACATTCCGGGTTTGACGAGAATTTACACTAGGTAGAAATACTTTTAAACAGTTTCATACACAAAAACAGATATTCGCAAATCAACAGCAATGAATTCGAAGATCTGGCCTTGTGATTCGTATATAGTTACTGCAAACACTGGCCTTACAGGAAATTGACATTTTCGCATCGCACATTCAAGCTGACTTCTTATTGAATGGAGCGTAATTTGTGGATTCGCAGATGTTCAAGTGTTTCGCTAAAAGCATATTCAGAACATAGAAAATACAACTGGAAACTGCGTCCGCTTTAATTCCCTCCCGTTGTTTTGTGTCGGAAGAAATACCACATTCATCTCGTTTTAAACTTTACCAAAAGCGTCAAATCTCTAAATACTATGGCTGTTAATCATTTCATATTTGTATACGTTAAATAAAGCCAAAACAGAACAGAAAGTTAAATTTCGATCTGTTTTTGTCGAATTCATTAGCAAATGAATGGAATTTTGAAAATTGTGGCACCAAATCGTTTAGAAATTGACGATTTCGAGCTCAATTCATCAGTGCAAGCAGCAGTCACCAATTAATTTGCAGTTAATCGGATTAGACATGCGTTTTTAATAAAAATGAATCGCTTTGAAGAGAATACTTTCAACGTTAAAAGTTAGCAAGTTTTGGTACGTTGCATCTTTAATAGATGTATGATTACGCATTCGCAGTCGATTATATTCTAAAACTCGTAGGCATCCAGTGTCTCTCCTCTTTCTTTGTGTTGCGTTTGTTGTGCGGTAACTTGTGAAATGCTGCATATCACGTAAGCATTGAATGCGTTTCTTTTCTTGTTTCAGCAGCTCTTGTCCGTCTAATTCTTGTTGGAATTTTGATTCATTAAGATAATTCACTATATCAGCGATACTTTTCATGCTTTTTGATAAATTCGACGTATCGAAATAAATTTTGCTGCAAACAAGTCTTATCTGATTATTTTCATGTCCTCGAATTGTGTAAATTGTATTAGACCGGAGTGTGACCGCAGAAACTTTTAGGTCATCGATCATCATAAACTCGAAAGACAATATTGTCTGTGGAATATTAAATAGGTGGTCTGCCGGAGCACAATCAGCCTTAAAACTACGGAAGACTGGCCCGAAGTTCGACTTACATTACATCTGTCATAGAGGAGAAATCTCTCTGTAATCTTGTTGTTAATCATAACCAATACTATTGGCAAAAACTCCAGTTACAGAAGATTGGAAAAAAATATTAAACTTATAAAAAAAAAAAATCAGGTGTCGAGACATAATTATATAGTTTTCTCGTATTCGAATAGGACTTATTTAATGATATCATCGAAATTGTTTTCGATTTATAGTACCATTTTGAGTGCTGAGATTGTTTTAACCTGTCAGAACAAAATTTCTCAAATTCTGGATCTCGCGAGATTGTTAACTCGAGCTCGATATAGTATAGAAGTCATGTTTCTTCAAATCGTTAGAACCGTTTTCGATTTATTGTATTGTTTTCTATGCTGAGATTATTTTAACCTAATAAAACGAACGTTACTCAGTTAGAGACCTAGATACATCATTTTCACGTACTCTAATTAGTATAGAAGATATGTTTTCGGAAAATCGTGTAAGCATCTTTCGATTTATAGCAAGCAGCATTTTCAGTGCTGGTTTTGTTTTAACATATCAAAACGAATTTTCCCAAATTCGAGACTTAACTAGATCGTTTCTCGTGCTGGTTTTAGTGTTGGAGGCACGTTTCGCGAAAAACCGGTAAAGCCGTTTTCACGATGGTCCCAACAACCAAAATTTCTTGCTCGTTTAATATATATATGATTTGATTCAAATAGCTAGATTCTTGTTATTTCTCAAAATATTTTTGGCAATGAGTCCTTTTTTTTCCTTTTTGGCATCTTCTTCTTTTTCCTTAAAAAAATAATATCATTACAGGTATAAAAGGAAAAATTATTTTTGTTTTAAAAGTGAAAACACATGGAAACACACATGAACACAATGGTAAAGCGGAATAAATTTATAAAAATGTTTAAATAGATTTTTATAACTATTATATTTTCATTAATCATTAAAAAAGTGCACATAAAAGTGTCGCCAATTTGTAAAATGATAACTTTAGTAAAATGATATTTGTAAAATTATGACGCCAATTTGTAAAATGATACTGAAACCTTTCGTTAAGACAAAGAAAAGTTAGAATCTTTTGATAAGTATAATGTACTCTCCACAAAAAAAAAAAAATCCCCCGCACCTAAAGAGAGTAACTGAATCCTGATGCAATATATTTACAAGTATTCAGTTAAGGGGATGCTTTACCAATGCTGGTTTTGCCTACGCTGATCTAGAAGTTCCATGTTGACCCATGATAAATTTAATTAGGTGATTACTCACTACCTAATATAAATATCAAATTATGGTTTCCACCATAAGACAAAAGATGTTCTATGCCGACGTAATGCGTTTTCAAAAATTACGTTCTTATAAGTTAAATGTTTTTTAAAACATCAACATTGGCAAAGTATCACCTTTTTAAAATATTAAATACTTTATAACGGACTTTCCTTGCTTTGTCTGAAAAGTAAAATGTGCGAAAGCCATAACAAATAATTGAGTAGGCACAATCCGTGTACCAAACAGGCTGATCTGGACACTTCACATTTCGAAATTTTCGTGGACAGTGCGTATGGTATCATATATTGAAATATTGTGCACTTTCATCGTGTTTTAGAATTTCATCATATTGCAAACAAAACAAGTCAGACCATTGAATATTTTGTGATATTATCTTCATTATTCTTAAAGTTGTAAAGGAAAACACGCGGCCGACTTGTAGAGAAACGTTCTGTATTTTCGACAGAATAAATGGATTGCGATCCTGGCTTGCTGTAAAAAAATATCTCAAGCTATTACCTCTCCTAGTTTGTTGGTACAAACGGCCGAAACAAGAAAAAAGAACGTGCTATATAAATTTTAATCACAAAATCGTTCCAGAACAGAAATAAAAGAAAAAAAACAGAACTAGCCACTTGATTGAAAATCGGCTCGCTGACACTCCATTCGCATCCCTACATGTCTCACTATGTTATTCTAAAGCGGTATGTTCAAATTTCAACCGGTCTGGTTGTTAAGACGACGTTTCGTACCTTTTCATTTAAACACCCATCGTAGTTAGTAGTCTACTCCAAGAGACTGCTTTCTGGCTTTCAGCTTGATTTTATATAGCAATGTTGGAGATCTATATAAAGAATCTAATGATTATGATTTCGTTAAACCTAATATTTATATTTCTAATATGCATTTTTTTATACATAATGATGCCATATTAAACGATTTAGTTCTGCTGTTTTATAAAATAAAACATATCTTTAATTCGTTTGCCTTTCTTAAAATATAATTTTTCCTGATGTAGCAAATAAATTCCGCATCTGAAGAATAATTGGCAACATTGCCTGGTACTTTATACTGCACATTATAAACAACGTTGCACATATTTAAGGCATAAAGATCCAGTATAAGCAGCCACAAATATGCGTTTGGGCATTATGTTGACGCCAGCCACCCCATTTTTTATGTGCATTCCTAATTATATAAATACGTAGCACTTATAGTCGTCGTCTAGTCCGTCCATCCGTCTGTCTGTCCGCCTGTCCGCATATAACAGCGCAAAAATTACCCAACCGAATCGTTTGAAATTTAATATATATTATCGTTGCAGAATTTTATCGAGTCATTTCAAATTTTATGAAAATCGAATCAAAACTTAAAAGATATTAATAAAAGTTTTCTTTATTCTATTAAATCTTATCATACGTAATCTATATGATAAAAGCGCAAGTCATGTGACTGAGGAAAACAAATACGGGCTAACCACATATTTTCCCATATACCAAGAGGCCATTTTTATTATTTTTTCGAATAAAATTGCAAAAAAGTTACATTTTTAGAAAGATCGTTGAAAAAAAAAATGTTTGTTTGAGAGATGAGTTACATTAAAAAAAGTATAGATTCTAAGAAACTTCAGGGGAAATTACGTTAACAGCCGTATATCTCAATCCATTAGAGTAAATAAACACAGAAGATTCGTTCATTATGAGTCATAAAAATATTAAACCATTAAAACATAATCATTCGCAAAGCAAGATTCCATGGTGAATTTTACAATGCTGTCTGGTGTAGAAAAAAAAATCGCATTTATAAACGTGGCATACGTAATCTGAAAAAAAAAAAGGCATATTCATTTCGCTCATAGCAGACGATATAATTCATTTCACTGAAATAATAAAGATTATTATTTTACAGTGTGAAACTAGTTATAAAACGAACGCACCTTATATGTTACGTTTAACGTACAATTTCCAACTTGTTCTTATTTAACATTACACCTTTTGTCTAGTCAAATACGCTGAAATTTGCAAAAAAAGTTTTACGGATGATTTTTTTTTTTTAGAATTACTACTTTAAAAGTTTATGTAATTAAAATATGAGTGAGCATATTTATTTATTATAACTAGTTTAAATTAAATGGCTCAGTTTGGAGTCTTTCGTATTTTAAATAAAAAACAATATTAACATAAGTGATAATAATCCTTTTATCTATTTTTCATCTTTAAACTATTTAAACCGATCTGTTGTTAAAAGCAAAATTTGTTTTAAAAGAAGAAAATATACTGTCATTTTGTTTATTTATTAACCTTTATTGAATAATGGTGTTGCTTTGTAAATACATAATCTTTGAAAACGGTACGTTTCTCTGTAAATATTATTCTGTTCCTCTTATTTGGCAATATTTTCAATGAAAACAAATTCCCGCATTGCTTTTAAACACTTCAATGAACTGGAATTTATCTTACGTTGTTTACGGTATTTCATCTCAAAGAACAAATTAATTAGAAAGTAATATTTTGATAAGGAAAATGCAACTTTCATTTATTGACTTAAGAACTGTATTTGACAGAATTATTTCAACAAGTTAACTTAAAGATCAAAGGGGATTATTTTGATTCAAAATTTCCGCCTGAAGTGAATTAGAAACGCACTTGGATTTCAAGTTATTTTAAATGAACTGTAAATTTTGAATTTTCCTGTTTTATAAATTATTCAGTTTAGAAGTAAACTTTTTAAAAATCGTACGCGTCAAACTTGCCCTGCATATTAATATACATATATTTGATTCATGTATCTATATTATAAAGGATAAACCTGTCCGTTCGTAACACTGACGTCATTTTGCGAATAGCAACACTTGATGATGAAAGTTCGGTTTTGAGATTTTTGCTACTGCAATTTTTTTTAATTTCTAAACATCGCACATTTTCAATTTTTATACCGTTATATAGTTAAACAAAATCTACTTTCAAATGCAATTTGTTTGAAAACTGTTTCGCAATTTACTCATTTATTTTAGCATTTTAATTAAATTTCAAGCAGGATTTTTTTTTAAATTCTATCTCTATCGCTTGCAGACGATTACAGAATATTAATCCGTTTGTACTTTAAACTATATAAAAAGTTCAGCATTTGTAAAGCAATAAATGAAATAGTATATATAAAACACAAATTTAACACAGGTGTAATGGAAATAATGCCTTAAAACCCCTGAAATTATCAGAATAATAATAATAATAATAAAACTGCTGTAGATAACGAAATATTTAGCGATTTCTTCGGCTATTAACTTCTGGCACGAGACCAATACGAAATGACCGCTTTTAATAAATTTCAAAATTTTATTAGAATACATAATTGATATATTTCATATAAAAATGCTCTTTGGTGTTGTTAGGGGACAATCTAAAAAAAATAATAAATGTAAAACGTCTATTAGAGTTTTCAATAAAAATAATAAATGGTTTTCACATATATTTTCTATCCCGGGAAGGCCGGGTTGGATGTCCTAGTTTCTTTAAAAGTAAAAAATACTTCCCATCTCAATTAATTCGTTCTTTTTACAAAGTTGAATTAAAATTTGGATTGTATCATTATAACATGACTATAACTTTTATTATATAGGATGCGATTGCTTTTTGCGTACGCATTATTAAAACAATAATTATTATTGACGATAATGTAATGAAGTTGTTTGATCTAGTAATACAATAAAAGTAGACAGTTTTTTTTAAATTGAGACCCCAGCAAAGCAGTCGATTGGAAAGAGAAATAAACATAGATTTTTTTTTTTCTTTTAGGTTAAAAAATTATTTTTTGAAAGTGTTACACTGACATTATCCTCTTAACACACATTTTACGAAAAAACATGCACACACAGTAATCTACACTAATAAAAGAAAGTTTCGCTCTGTGTGGGTGTGTGTGTGTGTGTGTGTGTGTGTGTGTGTGTGTGTGTGTATGTTTATTTGTCTGATATGGCTGGCAAAATCTAGCTCACCTAGAAGCCTGAAAAATTAGATTTAGGTAGTCCAAACCCTCTCCTAGTGCACCTAATCCTCAGAATTTTAATATTTTGAAAATTAGAGAAGTTATTAATTAAAAACTGATCAAAGATCACAAATAAAAAACACTCTTCCGTTGTTTTCACATATATTCTCTATCCTGGGAAACCCGGGTTGGATGCTTTAGTTCCATTTAATAACATTATGATAACCTTTCTTGAAGATCGCTACATTAAAGTTTTCTGCATTAAAATACTTATTTAATCCTTACGGAATATTATTTACCGCATATTTCTGCGTATAACGCGCAACCACGACTTGAGACTGTATTTTTCTGATTTTAGGTATATTCGCCGTATCACACGCCCTATTTTTGTAAAGAAAGTTTCATGAGGTATCTAGCCTGGAAATATAATAAAAATACTTTAAGAGTGTAATAACTAATACATGCATAAAGAAAATAAGGAAATTTGAAGGGAGGACATATGCTACTGCCAAGCCTATATGCTTGAACTCTCAAAAAAGCGTTTTGGAATCGTGCTCTCATTCATCCAACTAATCATACCTTCTTCTTTTATTCATTAATATAAAAATCGCAATACTTTTGCTGAATTTTTAAGCTTTCATTTTTATACACAGCATGTAACGCGTACTTGCAAATTTGTTATTTTTTTTTGTTTCAAAAGTGCATATTTTCGCAGGTATATACGGTATATATTTTTTAACAATTGAAAAGAATTTTAAAAAATATTATGAAATAAACTAATTACAGATTTCTTTTCAAAAAATTATAGTACGTTTAGATATTTTAAGACTCTGGCACATCTTTATGTTAAGGTATTCTATTGATTTTTTGACCCGAAAATGGAAAATTAATTTTTAAGACAAAAATAAAGGCAAGTTCTAAAGATTTTTTCTTATCTTCGCGATGTTTGTGGAAACCCTTTATGTTTATGCACAGTAGAGTCCTTCACTCACTTGCATGGATTGAGTTATACTCGACCGAACCCAAAATTCTATTTAAAGTTAAACCAAAACAAGAAATGAATGTTTTAATTCAATTATGGTAAAATATATCTATAATATCAATTTTATCTATTATGTATACTAAAAATGAAGATGTATGCACTCATTTTTATTTAAATTTATAAAGTTGTTTAATCTGAAACATTATTGTGGTTTTTATTTTAATACACGGGGTCACCAAATTTGATCCGTAATCGATACGAATCCAAAACAATTGGATCTGTAATAACTGATCCGCAATGAAAACATTTAGAACCAGTCTGGCTTCAACCGAAACGCGAGGTGGGTCGGGTCCCAGTAAAGTCGAGTTATACGACCCAAAGCATGATTCTAATACATGCATATTTTAAATCTTATTATTAATAATATCGCTAATTTTTACATGCAGTAGACGATCATATAGTAAATGTTTTAGGATGTCCCTGCCAAAAAAACTATACATGAGGTACGACAAATATTTAAAAAATGTAAAGTAGTACTAAGTAGCTCAACAGCATATTCAATATTCTCTATGATATTAGTAATCATAGAGAATAACCAAGAAAACAGCCCGGCGGACAAACACATCAATTTTACCAATGAAATTAAAATGAGACCACCAGCAGAACGAGACCTTTCCAATAAAAATTTATGATAATTAATCCGAGCATCCGTTCAAACATTATGCATGGACATATGTAAAAAATATAAATATGTATGCAAATGAACTATATAACCTCATTCGTTGGAAGTTGGTTAAGTTAAGAGTTTAAAACGGTGATATATGCATGGCAGAGCCGGCCGTCACACTTTTTATTAGGAAGGTTTCCTTAAAGCGCATACTTAAAAGGTTTTTTTAAAAAATGCTAATGAAACTATTTACGTACTTAATAAATGATCTGTCAAATTTACCTGCGGAATCCGAGTAGAAAATCTGTAAAACAATAAAATACTTTCGAGTATTTGGCGCAAAAAGGACGAACGCAGCATGCGATTTGGCCAACAACACGTTTCCTCACAAATGTAAGCAATTTTAAGGTATTTGGAAATTGCTTGGTAAATAAGTGTTTAAATGCGTGGTACTTATGAATTTAAACATATATTATGTTCTTTCATACTTATGTGACAGTTACATACCGTAATTTAAAAAATATAAACCCTTTGAACTTTAAAATTTAATTTATGCACTGTGGACCTTCTCTACGAATTCTATTTTTCTTTCAAATTGATTTTTAAAACTATTTTCTCATTTATTGTCCTTATTTAAATCACCTTTATTTTATTAGCAGGGTATGTACGTTCCTTACTTTTGAGTATCACTATTTCAGAAAAGTAATATTTGCTAACAATTCACGAAATCGCAATAAAAGGTTGCGATTAAGTAAGGCAAACATTTTTATCTCGAAATAGCGGTATCAAAGAAAAGAGTGAGGACTATACGTAGCTAGACTGGCCTTTTTACATTTTATTGAACGTTGGAAGTACGAAAGGTCTTTTGGTAAATAAAAGCATTAAAAATGGACGTTACACTGTTTATTAATAAACAAATTAAAATTATAACAGTACATAATTGTATTCATATATATATATATATATATATATATATATATATATATATATATATATATATATATATATATATTAAAGCATAAACACTACGTCTGATTACTTTATTTTACACAATATAAGAACACACATTTTATCAGACAATTAGATTCACTGAACCAACATGAGTGAAAAATTGACCTGGGCCAGGACTCGAACCTGTGACCTTCAGCGTACCGTGCTGCAGAGCGTCAGCATGGTTCGCTGAAGGTCCCAGGTTCCAGTCCTGGCCCAGGTCAATTTTTCACTCATGTTGGTTTAGTGTATTTAATTGTCTGATAAAATGTGTGTTCTTATATTGAGTACATAATTGTATTTGTACTTTGCACTTTGCTAAAAGTAGTGTAAAATGAAACATTAAAACTTAGTAACAAGTCAAATTCTTCCAGCAGTTTGGGCTAAAATTCAATAGACATCCTCGGGGATATCCGATAACAAAACTGGCGATGTTTGCAGCGATTTTGGTAATTTCAGCATTTGAATTTTTAATTTAATTTTATCTATCTGAAATGATAGCATAATTTTTCTTTGAAAGAGAGAATAATTCTTGTTGTAGAGAAAAAAATAGTTTGGTAACAAAATATTTTATGGATTTGAAATTTTATGAAATTAGAAAAAAAATTACATTACATAGAAGCGGAAACTCAAAATTTCAAAGTGTATATCTATATAGTGCATATCAACTTCACTAATTTCCTTTCTTCTTTACAAAAAAAAAAGTGGAGGGGGGGGGGAATTCAAAGTGAATAGTCAATAGTAACAAAGTAGATTAATTTTCCAATTGTGGGGATGGAAACGTAAAATAATATTTATGAAAACGTAAGTGAAATGTAACAATTAACTTGGAACAATCGTGTCATAATTATACTGTTGTAAAAACGACATTCATAATGAGGTATTTTGATATAAATGAATTCAAATGTAACTACCGAAAAGTGTTGAATTAGTTGTGGACATACACTACGAAAGGTGATATGCACTACTCATAAATAAACATACTATTCTAAGTCAATGTTTATTCTGAAGAATAATAAAGTGAAAGAAAAATATTTATTTTCATCCGTTTGATAAATTAATGTTTGTTAGAACAAATAATCCGAAGTGTTACCTGCCGACTTCTTAAAAATTGAACTGTAATTTATAAACAATGCCTTTTCATGGTATTTTTGAAACTTTATAGAAATGATCTGATATTTCTTTTAAATGCTAAAAGGTGTAAATTAACAACATAAATACAAATTAAAATAACTTTTATTAGGTTGTTTGACATGTTTCGACTCACTCCGAGTCATTTTCAAAAACAAATGAGAATATTCCATAATTGCACGGGCTTTGAAGTTATTATTTAAAATGCTATCATTTAACATGTACTTTTTTTTTTAAATTACCAACGTTATCTTTTATTTTTACTTGGCTGTTTATTTTCATATCTGTAACCATGGAGTCACTAGAGCCACAATTTCGGTAAGTTAAAAGATGCCGCATCGTTACATAGTGTATTTTTTCAAGTTAGTATCTCTATGGTTTCTCTTATTATGGATGGATAGTATAAACTGAAGGGAAAAATTATTTTACTTTCATTGAAATTTATTTGGATGGTTTCTTCTTTATATAATCTTGTAAGGGCTGTGGTTTTTCTATTATACTTAATATCAGCTATATGCTCCTTTTTTCTGTAAATAAACTTATTTCTTGATATTATGAAAACGTAACTTGTAAAGTAAGCTTGTCCTTCTTGACGTAATTTCAACGATTCTTGATTCAAGAAATAAATATTAATTAATACGTTGAAATGAATTTTAAAAAAATAATCTGAAAATGAGTGTAATATTAACTAATAAACACTGCTACAATCTAGCGAAGTTAGCATATTTATACAAAAGCAAAAACTGCTTTGAATCCTTCTATATTAAAAAAAAGTAATCTGGAACTGAGCCAAAAACGAAATGGACCAATCAAATTCTGCGTAGATATTCCGGGTTATTCTCATCGCTTTTTTACTAGGGACTTTTTTAAGGAGCTATTACTTTTTTTTCTAGCCATAATACGGATTCGAAAATCATACCACCAGACGAGAAATATAACAAGCTTTCAGAAATTAAAAAAATTATTACGGTCGGACCATAAAAACTCAAAAAATCCTTAAAAATCGAGTAAAAAATCTTTTATTGAAAAAGTCATTTTTTTATATTGTTGCCAATTTCTAAATAAGCGCAAAGGATTATGTTTTATCTCAAATAAAAAATGTATTTGCGCGATACTATTAAATACAATAATGAAAGTTTAAAATAATAATTAAATGATCACGTGTTGAAAGCAGGAAATAAAGAAAATTACGTCATAAAAATTGTGTTTACACATGAATATTAAAAATAAAAAAGATGAATTAAATGGAAAAGCATTATAACCAGTTAAATGAAAAAGCATTATAACCTGATTACAGAAGAAAGTCGCCATTCGTGATATCACCATCATAATCTTTTTAAAACAGGATACATTACCAGGTTTTAAGAGGGTGTGAAATCAGAACGGGGGTTAGTGAGCGTAGCGAGCAGGGAACAGAGCCCCCTAGAATAATATAAAAAAAGCACTTTAACAACATTATAATAAATTTATAACATAAAATAAAATTTAAATTTTCATTCTTGGATTCTGGATGTAAAACAGCTTGCATATACTCTGAACCCCATATAACTTCAATTTTTAGTCACGAGAAAGTTTATTTTTCCAAAAATGTCAACTCTATAAAAATAAACTTTTACTTTCAAAATGTACATATTTCCCAAAATAATTAACTGGAGTAAATAAAACTGGAGGATTGAAAAAAAAAATCCTCTAAATATTTAAATAATTCAAGAATTTTAGTTTAGAATATTTTTAAATCTAAACTGAATTTTCCTTTTGCTTTAAGCAACATCCAAAGTAAATCTGTAACTTTAAACAAAGTATGTATCAAGAAAATGATTGTTCATGGAATTCTTGTTGGCCGAATTCTTGAAAAGCTAAACATTGTTAGAAAACATTCTTGACGTATTTCCGCTAAAAAATAAAATAAAATAAAATAAAATAAAAATCATAATGTTTGCATTCGAGTAACATGTAATGTTTAAGTTTTATAATAGAAAATCCAGTTTCTTTTTTAAGAGAAAACGTAAACTTCGTGTTTTAATATAAGCTTTTAACATTTTCTAATGCTATCAAGTTTAATGACATATCCCCCATTATAATAAGTTATTTTAAAAATATGGAATATAAAAAACGTCCTTCAAATCATACCCATATGAGCATGTACGAGGTACGTTCCGAAAGTAAGTTTCGTCATTTTTTTTTAAAGAGAAGATGGTACACTAGATGAAGCAAACAATCACCATAAGAATCCACACCCTTTGCTGATCCAATGACAGAAGGAGCGTAAGCGGAGGAGGAATGACGCATGTGCAGAGCACCGAAGGAGAGAGAGTAGCAGCAGACCGTCGTGCCCGAGGTTATTCGAATATAAATCACGATGACAGACAGCGTACTGACAATGTGGTCGCCAATGGAAGTACGCGCTGTACTCTTGGACGATAACTTAAAACCACACACAGCAAGGCTTACACAAGAACAGATTCGTCGCTTTGGATGGGAGAGATTGGATCACCCTGCCTACAGCCCTGATCTTGCCCCATCGGACTTTCACTTGTTCCCTGCATTAAAAGCCCCACTCTCTGGACTTCATTACCAAAACTATGCTTAGGTGAAGCAGGCTGTGCGATAATTCTTTGCATCGCAGGGCGCAGTGTTCTACCCAGCGTGGTTTCTTCAAACTGATTGCACGCTACGACAAATATCTCAATGTCGGCGGCGACTATGTCGAAATATAGTGCAAGGTGTATAGTACATGATACCATGGTGTATTTTTTTTAGCAATAAAGTTTCCGAGTGAAAAAAAAGGACGAAACTTACTTTCGGAACGTACCTCGTACATTTATATTTTGTGTAGTAGAATTCAATTTGGGAATTTTAATTGAATGCACAATGAAATTTGGTCAGTTGACGCTATGTGAGTAAAAAGAGGAGGTTCCGATATCTTTGAATGTTTGTGTATCGTAACGTATAATTTGTAGATAAATATAGTATGTAAGTTATAAAATGCGATAGGTAAGAGCTTTTGAGAAAATAAGCCTCAAAATTTAAATTACAGCTGATAATAGGATAAATTACTTCCTCTAACAAACTCCCTAATTGCATTGTTAGCAGCGCATTGGATTTCTGAATGTTTTGTTTGAGTTCGAATCCGGGTCAAAATTTTAGTTTTCGCTATGAAAACACTAATTAAGGAATTTTGAATTATAGTTGAAAAAAATTAAGTATAATCATTGAAATTTACCAAATATATAAATAAAGTACAACAATAAATTTTATATTTATATATACATATACGAACTAGCTTCACTAGAAAAAAAGCGGAAACATTTAAATATGAAAGCTACTTACGCAGCATATGAAGTACCATTTAAAATTGAATAAAATACATCAGAACGCAAAACATGTGCAGTGAAAAATTTAATAAATTTAAATTACAGTAAACATTAATTGCTTCAAAAACTACACTTGTTAAAAAATAAAGCGTGTCATGAAAACTTTTTTATGAATTATATTTCATTTTAATCTACATTTTGGTTAATATGTCCTCCTGTGTGTCATTCAGTTCTAAGCTGTTTTTGCTATTTCTTTATGTCTATAGGGGGTAGTTAAAAAGTATCATTTTGACAAGTTTTCTAAAATTTCTCTCTGTAAACCGATCACGTATTGGGAGTCATCAAATATTAAATTTAAAAATGAAAAAAATTAAGATCTGCTTCTTAATATTGTTTGTATGACTTTCCAGTTGATAAATCTGTTTCAAAAGAAATGTTGCTAGTTATTTATTTCTACAAGTGAATGAAGGTAAATAGAAATTGTAACTTACATTTAATATTTTCTATTTTCGTTAAAATAAAATTTATATTCTTAGTATCAAAGTCATAAAACGCTGACAATTGTTGTGGTACTTGGATGTACTTTGGTCTAAACTCATTTGAGGGGCAAAAGAGTGCTATGCGACATTTTTGAACTTCTGAGACATATTTCAATTTGAAAATTTGATCAAATACTCAAATCAAGATATACAACATAAGGTTTTTTCGCCAATGTCTTAGTAACATTTGAGATATTCTGAGTAACAATATGGCATTAATTTAATGATATTACTATTGCGTTTTTTCTAAATTTGCTATTTTCATTGGGGGCATAAACATCTGGAGAAAAAACGAAACCTCGGACATATGCTGCCACCAAGTGACATTAGAAGCAAATTATATGTTGGAGATTATAATTTACAATATTAAGCAACAGATTACAGTGTTAGATTTATTTCACAAAAAATGTGGATTGGCACTTCCTTGCCCCAACCCCCTCATTTGAGGTTTGTCGTCATAGTACTACTATGAATTTCTAGAGAGCATTTAGAACTAAGTTAATAAATGTACTCTGAAGACCTGACTATTTTACTGATTTATTTATTTCAAATTATGATGTTTTATTTTTCATTAAATACGAGCGCTTTTAATCATAAACTTTTTTTACTGATAAAAACGTAAAGAGATGCACGCGAATCTTCAAATTTTTAATATCGTTTACATTTTCTGTATTAATAATAGAACGTTTTCTTAAAAAAAGTTTTAGAGCCTATTGTTTCTTTAACGGTACACACGGTAATTTCTAATTTATTCATTAAGCTTCAGTGTAAATTCATTTTTAGCACTTTCCAACATATTTGAAAATATTTATAAATTTGGTTTGTATGTCTGTCTGTCTGTCTGTCTGAAGTTTGTTGACTGCCCGTGTTCTAACTCCCGTGAATATACTCAGATTGCCATGAAAATTGTATATGTTATTGGTGTTTACTATAGGAGGTTCGATATCAAAAATGAAGTGTCAAGAATTTATAGATAGTTTACAGAGACACAGAAAAGTATTCCGTTACATTACGGTCTATGAGGAAAATCGTCCCCGATGCATTTTAATGGTGTTACAATACTTCAAACATAATGAAATTGATATGCATCACTAAGGTGGACTAAAATTTGCTTTTTCAGGAATGTATAGGTTGGTCATAAATTATTTCCCTGATTACAATAATTTATTACAGAAAAACGAATATAATTAGGCACTTGCTTGTTTCAATATATTGTAAAGATGTTTCAATATATGAAGTTTTCAACACAAGTACTTACGTCAGTAAATTTCGATGTAAGCATACTTGGTAGCTCGAAGAAATGTCAAGGCGGTATTCCGTTTCTCGGCACGTATTGCCCAACATTTGGACTGTCACACTAGACACAGTATCTGTGATCCTGATCTTGAGTGTTTCAGTATGTTTTACTGCTATTGCAAACGCTCTGTCCTTTATGTACCCCTAAAAGAAAAAAAATCCCTGACGGCTCGGCCTACAGGCACAGGTAAATTTCGAAGACGCAGACCTTAGGGTTCCTGTTTATTGTAAATTGCAGAAGAAAGAACTATTTGCCATGATGCGACAGTTGGGACCACCCACTTCAAAATACACCTGTGCCTGTAGGTGGAGCCAGCAGGGATTTTTCTGTTTTTAATTTTTTTTCGCTGTAAGAGTCGATCCTATAAAAAAACTTGTCAATATAAAAGTTGTAGATAATATTAAGAAGATTTATAAAAAAAATCAAGCGGTTTTCATGATTTGTGAATTGACAAACTTATGATTTTATTTCTTCTTAAATCCCTATCCCCCACTCCCCCACTTAGGAGCATTTTTAATGAAATATAAAATCTGTCATACATAAATTGTTGGCCCTTTTCCTAGAATTAATAATAAGTTTAAACGGATTCGATATGTATCATAATTAAGAAGTTATGAAGTTTTTCTGTTTTCATAAAAAGCCCTCTCCCCCTCATCGGTTTTGCGCAGTAACGAACTTGACCGAAACTTTATGCCCTTGATTTTATGCATGCGTTTGGAAGAGATTTGTGTAGAATTATGGAAGTTATCGTGTCCATAAAAAAGTGATATGTATAAAGTTTTGAACTGGCGTGGTTTTGAGTTCTAGGAGTCATGATCAGTGTAGATCTGCAAAAAAATTTCAGAAATTCCAACTTAGGGGATATTGTAATAGTTAGTATTTCTTACAAAATCTACATAAAATCTAGAGGAGTTGGTCTATCTCGTCCGATCCGTCTTGCCGGTATTTATCGTCAAGGAAGTCCCGAACAACGATACAGATCGGTCTAAAAAAAACTTAAGAACATGATTTTTTCGTAATAAAATTTTTTACAGTATTACATTCAATGGTTATTTTGTAATAATGTTTTGTAATCCGGGAAGAAGTTATGACCACCCTGTAGAATAAGTAGCATTGATAGTTTCTTCACACAAAATAATTCCATTACATTATAATTATGGGCAAAAATCGTTTGCGATGCGTTTTAATAATGTTACTAGCTGTTTAACCCGTTTTACGAAAGGGAGCGGTTCATGAGTTTAATTCAAAAACAAAAATTACAAATAAAAATGACAACAAACAACTTTTAAATATCTAAATAAGAAATAAGAATTCCCCTCTTAAAGTGTTGAGTTTTTCAACTATTCGATTTAGAAAAATATTTTTCTACTACTGTGCATTTTTTTAATGAAATTTAATTTATCATGTTGCTATGACAGCAGACGATAAAACGATATCTTTGGAATAAGGGAATAAGTACAATAAAAAGTTATGTTGAAGTTTGTAATAAAATGTTTTTTTTTATTTAAAAAAATTAATAATTAAGCGCAATTAAAAAATCTCTAATTATTTACATGCCAGGTAAAAGAATTATCGTAATACCCGCTATAACTTCTTGGTATTGCAGCGTGGTGTACATAATATGTATATCTCATATTGCAGTAAACATTTAGAACTGGTTAGAACTCGCGCGATTACGGGTTGAACATAAAAAATTCAAAAATTCGTCAAAAACATAAAAAAAAAAAAAAAATCTATTAAAATTTTTTGAATTTTCTTGTCCCAGTCTTTCATGCCCCCCCCCCCCTACCAGCAACCTGTGTGTCAAATTTTGTAGCCCTGCGCTCTGTGGTTTCCGAGTTTTTGAGGTTACATATATAAATACGCGCACGGATTTTTATAGGGTAGATTTAATAGATAATACTTCCGACATAATAGAATTAAAAATGATCACTGAGGTGCACTACAATGCGTTTTCTATATATTAGGGAGTACGTAGCATTTATCTTCATTTAAGAGATTCACAAAAGAATTCAGTTACAGGACGGACTATGAGAGATTTCATTGAATGAAAAAATG
Source organism: Maratus michaelseni (assembly GCA_963931845.1). Classification (NCBI taxonomy): domain Eukaryota; kingdom Metazoa; phylum Arthropoda; class Arachnida; order Araneae; family Salticidae; genus Maratus; species Maratus michaelseni. Next base: position 422,801,315 of record OZ007589.1, on the reverse strand, counting down.
AAATTTCTTAATAATATTCTGCTAGTATTGGAAAGTGTTTCAGAATCTAAGCCTGATGCATGATTCTTTGTTCGTGTTGCCTTGTAAAGAGCTGCTTCGTTATATCTAGAATAAAATATATTAATTAGAAGCAGGTTTTTTTTTCAACGAAATAAAAAAGATAAAATTTGTATCCGAAAAGAAAAAGTAAAAATAGTTTAAAATGTATGGTGCATATATATATATATATATATTCAAGAACTGCTTTATAGACAATTATAATAGCATATGTTTGTATATTTGAAAAATGTATTTAGTAATATGATTGAAGTTTATCCAAAAAAAAAAAAAAAAAAAAAAACCGTTAAAATGGCAAAAAATACGAAAGTTCTTTTAATTAAATCCATCAGACAACAAAATGTAGAAATTGAAAATTTCAACTTCCGTCGTCCAGAATAGAACACGTAACATTTGGGTTATGAGGAAAACGCTCAACCACTGGACCATCTAGCCTTCACAAGAAAGACTGTCATTAAATTTATTCATTTAATTAGAATGATATAAGACTTTTTTCAAAATTATATGATTTGTCGTGTAACAGGAGGTATTCAGCTATACGTATACAAAATTTCAAGTCTCTGTACGTTTATATTTTAAAAATTAACGAACATAGAGCTCGAAGCAGCAAGGATTCGTCGATTGCTTCAGAGCCCCGGGTCTAACTCTTACCGCATTTCGAGGTGTTTAATTTGTTCATTTTTCCTTTTAAATTTGTCCGGTTTCAATTTTGAGATTTTTTTTAAACTATATATATATGCATTGTGTATATTTATTTTATTTTTAAACTATGTAATGAAACTTCGTGCATCAAAAATCTGTCTCTGTACGGTAACAATCAAAGTGATAGAAACATTTCTTGAGGAAAGTAAAATAAAAATTTATTTCCTGAAAAGGGGAAAATATGTCTATTATCTTTGTGACAGAAAATTTATTTAATTTTCTTTATTTTTTCCCTAAAATTCATTAAAATTTATTTATATAAAAATATTTTATCGCTTTCTCTGAAAAAAAAGTCATCAGAATGCTTATAATCATTTCTCCAAGAGAATATAAAACTGAATCTCCAACTGACCGAAATCTTCTGAGATACTGAGCGGAAGAGTTTTCCAAGGATAATCAGAAACAATACACTGAGGCCCTTATAGATGACAACATCCTTTTATTTCTTAAATGATTCACTCTGGAAGATGAGTCAGTTGTCATTGTAATTAATATTAATTGACAGTAAATATTTGATTTTGTCTCAAGGCCATGATAATGAACTATCAAATATTTTTGTTCGGAAATTCATTATTTATACGTCCTTCAAAATGCCATTGTTTCTTTAATAAAAGAAAGATTAACCGCTCATTGACTCTTTATATGATAATATGCAAAAGTAAATATTATAGCTCTTTTTTATCATTTATGTTCTCCTTACACCTCGAAGTGAATGAATAAAAATTTTATAATGAAATAAATAAGTTATACTGCTGTGCATACAAAACTGTTTTAATTTTTATTGCATTAATAATGAATAAATAATGGTAAATATAATATTTACAGAAATAATGAAATAAATATTTCTCATAAATTAAAATTTCGTTTGGCATTAAAAGATCGTGTACCTTTAAAATATCAAAAGGTATTAGAGCTTGTTATCTTAAAAATTATCAAAACTACTTGAACAAATTAAAAAATATATATATATAAATCTTCTTTTCTATTTTTTTACATTAAATTAAATATATATAATTTTTATTGATTTTAAGTCCTCAATAAATATATTGACCCGAAAATTGATGTATTTTCATAGGATAACAAACCCGTAAAACAACCAGTTACTTTCTTTTAATACGAATAGTGTCTAACTAAAATGAATTTCTATTAAAGCAGGTTTGGTATTCTTACATTAATAATCAATGTGGTCTGTGACCATAGTTTGTATTTGTCCTAAACATTCAATCCCGCCCCTTGTCCCGTTTAACGGCGGGTCCAGCTTCGTCTGTAGATTGTAATTTTTTTTAGACTTTAATAAATTGGACCGGGAGGGACGCCATGCTCTACAGACTTGTACTAGTCGGAGCAGTCTGAAATGTTAAACTTTTTTAAAACATAAAGCAAACATATTTTTAAAATATAAAGTGAATAATCAAAAATTTATATAATTTTATATACATTCGTTTATTATAGAAATTGTTGAAATTTCATAAAAATATCGGAACCTATTTTCGCGAATTTGTGTGCGCAGACCACAAAATATCAGATTTGAATAACACAATGACTTTCAAAATGAATATTTGCTATGTTGCATACAGCAACAGCTAAAATTCTTTTTATCATAACTTTTATTTAAACACAAGATTCTGTATGCAGTTTTTTTTTTAAATATTACAAATTAAGCAAGTTTCCATATGAAGGAAAAAACAGAAAATTGATTTTTTGGAATAAACTGAAATTTTGGAATTAAAAAAAAGAAACCTTTTAATATATATATTTTTAATATCCCTTACATTAACACTTAAATACATGATTTTTTCTTTTAGTATTGTGTTTTTTTATACTTATATTAAGGATTAGACACCAGAAATTTTAAGATAGATTTTTAACTGATTTTAGTAGCATAGTTATGTGATTTTTACAGCATTAACATTTTTATAAAAATATAGTGGTTCCGAAGAACTTGATTTATTTATTAAAAGTTAAATAAAAAGCGTTGCCAATTTGATACACTATGCATTGAAGAGTTAATTCATACATAAGACACGCACATGCACACACGTTATATATTACTTTTTATATACGTATCAATTAATATCCATTTTAATCCTTTTTCAGTTAATTTAAAAATATGGTGAAATAATTTGTACATTAAATTGCTCAGAAAATACTTTCATACATGTGCATTCTATAATTTCAGTTAATGAAACCCTGTAATTAATATTTGAACAATCTACATCACGGAATATTTAATCTTCTTTTACATATGTTTTCAGAATGGAAAAGATTTTAAACGTAAACTTAACTCTCATTATTAAAAATTCGATAAACTTTAAGATATTTCTAAAAGTTTTCTTCAGAAAATTGAAACCTCATTTTCAATGCACAGAACCTAAACGAAAACGAGAAATACATTTTTAAGTAATTAAAAAAAAAAAGAGTTTCAGCAGGCAGTAAAGTGAGGATTTTAAAAACGATAGTAAACTATTAAGTTACCAACGCGGCTGGAATGGTGACCATTTGTGTAAAAATTAATTCAAAGTCATTTATTGTTACATTTCTTGAAGTTGTTTAGAAAAGTCAATACTGGTTTAAAAAGAAAAAAAAAGTGTTTCAAAAAGATATTCTGTGAAATAAAAATAATAAGCTGATGTGAATTTTACACAAGTTGTTTTTATATTTAAACTAATCTATGAAATGTTCGAGAAAATTTAGAAATAAAGGAATGGTTGTCAATTTAATGCGAATAAAAATTTTTGAATAAAAAATAGATAATTTTCTTTAAGTATGAAATTATTAATACTGTAGCTAGTTAATTTATTTAATTAATCTAAAGTGGCATTTTAGTTCGATATTATATTTTCGATTAAAAATTAGTTCCATATACTTTTCAAAATTTAGAAATTCCTTAACATACTAATTCATTAAGCACTGATACATGGTGCTCCCAAAATATACATATATTTATAATAATTTTATAGACAGAAATATTATTTCATAAAAAGTACTATGACGAAAACACAAGGGGAAAAAAATATACAGGTTCTCGTCTCCGCCGATCAATCATACCTTATAACTATTGTATTCTCTTCGATGGGACGACGGAATTATTTCTTCTAACCCGGAAGAACTCGCGCATACCCAGTGCATGAATGACTTTCACTTTGTCACCAATAAATACACTAATAAAGAAATAATCGTCACCGTATTTAGTCGGAGACAACACTGAGAAAAATGACACTTTCAAATCTGAGTAAATCGATGTTTTCATTTCGTTATGAAACCTTTTATTTCAAATAGGACGGCCCAATGCTTTGAATTCTGAAATACCAGAAATACTCAGAATATTGTAACATGGACATACTCAAAACTGAGCATATAGAGGTCAGTTCATACTCATTTTTGAAACATCGTCATACTCAAAAATGATCAGAGTCAGTTCAAACTTATTTTTGAAACATGAACATACTCGAAAATGAGCACATAGAAGTCAGTTCATACTCATTTTTGAAACATGGACATACTCAAATAGGAGCACACGATGTTTTATTTTTGAGTGTGTGCATGTTTTCAGAAATGAGTATATACATGTTTCAAACTTGAGTAATTTTGATTCGGAGCCATTTTGACTATGTGACATACTCAGATTTGAGTATTTTTTGCACAGTTTTGAAAATGTCGTTTTTAGAGTGAATTGTTACAGATTTTGCGGTAAAGTAAATTGAAGATTATATTTCAAAATTAGTGGTGATAATTGTAAAAACCGTACGCTCCCTGGGTATGTCATATCCGCCGCAACTGCTCCATGGTTAAAGGCATGATTTCTTTTTCAGAGGTTTTACTGCATATAAAATACTAAGCTACCACAGAATAGTAAAACACCTTTCTGAGAATACAAAATGGAGACAGAAAAGGAAATATATTTATGTTTAATTAAAATAAATTGTTTTAGAAACAGTAAGTAAAATCATTAAAAAAATAGTCTACTGTTAAGTACATAACATAGATGAAATGGAAGTCACTAGTGACCAATTAAATTTCAAGCCATTTATAGTCTTACCTTTTAAAGCCTTTTGGGAGCTGTTTAGAAGAATTGATGCAGTTAAAAGAATTTTCGTATGGGAACTTAGTAAGATAAAAGAGTAAACAGGTATAGAATTTATTTCAGCCGATTTTATGTTTAAACTAATCTATGAAGATTTGAATAAATAAAACATATATCAGCTTACTGCGAACGGTAACATTTTGAATAATAAATATAGAACTTGTCAAAAAGTTATCAAAATCCATATAGAGATTAATATATTACTTTAGATTAAAATCCAGTTCTCTTTAATATAATGCGATATGAATTCTAAATTTTTTATCTATAATAATCTTGTATACATGGATATGGATATGGATAATAATCGTGTATACATGGATATGGATATGGATAATAATTATGTATTCTGAATAATAATCATGTATATATAATAATCATGTAATGCAATCATACTCATGCATTACATTTACAATAAAGTTTTTCATGTGTAAATAAAACAAGAACGAAAAATAATGCGTCAAGCATAGATTATGAAACACTTTCCAACACAGCCAGAAAACTGTAACGAAACTTCATCGTTCAATAAGTTGAAAGAAGATATGTATGTAAACAGTGTAGAAAGCATATAACACATTGAAAAGTACAGTTTTCGAAATTATCTTCCAGTGTCAAAAAAGTAGTCGAATTATTTTGTGCAGCCCAGTATATGTTCAATAGATGTGGATATGTAGCAAGATAAAATTTAGTTCAGTTATAATATTCACATTTAGCAATTTTCGCCAATCGATGGATATGAATTTATTTATATTCCACAAACTTCTATTAGTCTACTAAATGTAGTTCAGCTCGAAAATGCGTAACACAATTAAAAACTACCCTTAAGCAATTCACTTCCATAGTCTGTAATACTTACGGATTTCCTTGCGTAGCCCTGTATATGAACAACCGAGTTTATAAAGACACACGTTCTATGAAAAAAATTTAGTTAAACTTAAAAACGCAAACCAAAGTTGAAACGCACCTATCACACATAGACTGTAAATATCGCACATGTACTGTAACCAATATCTTTTGTGTGTTCCTGTAAATAAACACAATGCACACCACACTTTCAAGAAAGCAATTTATAGTGCACCTCAGTAATGCATATAATTTTTATTATGTTTAAAATAGTGAAATATCACTAAATTACCCTGCAAGCGATTTGTACCCCATAGAACAATGTGTAAGAGAATTCTTTTGTTTGACCCTGTAAATAAATAATAAATGCTTTGCACCCCATATTCTACAAAAAGTATGTTTTAATGCGCTTCATATTTATATATCAATTTCATCATGTTTTAAATGACGTAGCATCATCAAAATACACTTGAAACGTTTATGTCCCATTGACTGTAATGTAACGGAATACTTTTGACTGTCCCTTTAAAACACTATAAGTGCTACACATTTCAGTTGAAATAGGGAACATGCTATAGTAAACGGCAATAACTTACAAAAATTTCAGGATAATTCGAGTAGATTTACACAAGTTAGAGCACGGAAGGACGACCAGACGGCAGACGGCCAGACAAACCGAAGTCATAAACACTTTTCAACTAGGTTGGAAAGTGTTAAAAAATATTGATAGGAAAGTAATTATGTTATCGAAATAAAATAAAATTCCTTCCCGACTTAACATTCTTATTCTTTTCCACACTATAGAATAAAAGATTAATAAATTGTTAGTTTTGGGATGTAATTGTTTGCCACTTGTTTAATTGATATTACGCTTTCCCAAACCCAACTGAATTTTAATAGTTTGCAAGAAAAGTAGTAAGGGATTCAGATTTTTGTCCAACTTAGTTATCCATCTTCCATCTAAAATCTTGTCTGCCCTCGTTCTTTGAAAATATGATCGCTGTAGAAATTGGATTTATTATCAGGTTAATTAGAACATATTCTTTAGCAAATCATCATCATCATCAACCGTTTTCAATCCACTGCTAGATGTAGGATCCCCCAGATTTTTCCATTGTTTCCCGTTTAGTACTTTAGTCATCCAATTAACACCGGCCACTATTCTGATTTCGTCACTCCTTCTTACTTCAAGTCGTCTTCTTGGCCCTTTTACATCTCACCACTGTAAGGTTTTTGTGCTCCATCTAATTGTATTGTCTTCTTGCAATGTGCTCAGCCCATTTCCATTTTAGCCGTTTAATTCTCTCAATGATGTCAAAAACTTTCGTCTGACTCCTTATCTAGGTTATTTTTTTCTGTCTCTTCTAGTTATGCCTAGCATACATCTTTCTATACTTTTCTGTGTTGTTCGCAATCTTTTTATTATCCGTTTTATTAGCGTACATGTTTCTGCCCTTCTTCTTTAGCAAATACAAACCAAATTATCCAATAAATGGTCATCACAATGCGTGTAATAATTTTAGCTTGCTGTGTAAACAATATGAATGAATTATTGTTCTGTAGGTATTTTTTTTCTTTTTGTGTGAAATACATTATGGTTATGTTTTACATTTTTAAAAATTCTAAGTTTTATGCATAGGATTAAATATTCAAAAACACAACTTCGTTATAAACTCTGTTTTAATTTGATTACAGCCATTACATTTGATTACATTAACGTAGGAAATACGTTTGGTAGGATTTATATAGTCATCTGTTGAAGATTAGAACTCTAATATTAGTAATTTCTGGTTGGATTTCACTGAAAATTTACAGCAAAATCTGCACAAGGTATTTTTAAAAGTATACTTTAATTTTCATCCTATTAATATTCATCAACTTCAAAGAAATTTTAATGCATTTCTGAAAGTTAATTCTTAACTGCAGAAGTGTAAGATATCTAAATCAATGTACGTTCTCCTGTGCTGATGTGTAATTATAAATGCATGACGAATATTATTTCATAATTCCTTCTTTTAACTGATACAAGTGTAAAATATGTAAATTAATGTATGCTGTCTTATGTTGAGAAATATGTTATAATAAATGCATGTCATATGATTTCTAATTCTTACATAATTCCTTTTACGCAGTAGTTCTAGTTAATAACAATGTTTAATAGTTAATCTAATAGTTAATAATAATAATAATAAATCTCAGTAACTTTTTACTGTTAATGCACTAATTAATGAAAACAAATTATTCAGGGTTTCGCACCGAAACCTAACTGGAAACAGTAAACTGAAAAATAAAGTTAGTTCTCATGAAATTAAAACGAGAAATAAAGTGTTTTTTTTTTCGTTCCACTCTTTTCTATTATTACTTTATTCCCTCCAGAAGGGAAATTTAAAAAGAGTTATAATTTTAATTTTATATATTAATTTTAATTATTATCTGTATTAATTTAAATTTAGGAAATTTCATAAATTCAATTTATAAAATTTCCATTCTTTAAAAGATAATTTAAAATACTAGACATTCTTTACACGTAGTCTTTAACTTTTTGTAAATAGTAAAAACAGAAATTCTGACACTAAAACTAACTTCCAAATTCGAAAATATTTACAAACTGAGATACAGGAATGAAAAGTGTCATCTTAACACGTATGTCTAAAGTATCTCTAAATGCGCACCTAGTACTGATAATTCTTTTTCTCATCTCTAAATGTAGGCAGGATTTTCATTCAAATTAGGAAGGAAGTTAATTAAATATAAACATGTAACCTTCTATATTGGTACAAAAATTTTGTAGAATAGTGAAAATGCTATGACGAACAGAAAATATGAATTAGACATTTCATTCTGATTTGTATTATGTACATTAGTACATAATACAAATTAATGTACTTTCAAACAACTATATTTTGTTTTGTGCATGATTATATTTTGTTCTGACTTAAATGTATGACTTTTAATGATATATGATAATCTGGAACCGAATATGAATGAGAAATCAAAAGAAAAAAAAAATGAAAACAAAATTGTCATTTCTCTTGGAATGAAAAAAGGAACTGAAACAAAATCTTTTATCACGTCTGGAAATCAACAAAAAATACTATGGATCGGAATCCTGGAATTTTACCAGGATTCTACAAGGATTCTACAGGCTACAAATTACTGTACTTTCAAACAACTATGTTTTGTACTGTACATGATTATAATTTGACTTTTAATGATATATGACAATTTGGAACCGAATATGAATGAGAAACCAAAAGAAACCAAAATGAAAGCAAAACTGTTATTTCTGTTGGAATGAAAATCGGAACTGAAACAAATTATTTTATCACGTCTGGAAATCAACAAAAAATACTACGAATCGGAATCCTGGAATTTTTCCAGGATTCTACAGAATACAAATTACTGTACTTTCAAACAACTATATATTGTACTGTACATGATTATATTTTTTCTGACTTAAATGCACGACTTTTAATGATATATGACTATTTGGAACCGAATATCAATAAGAAAACAGAAGAAAACAACATGAAAACAAAACTGTTATTTCTGGTGGAATGGAAAACGGAATTGAAACAAAATATTTTATCACGTCTGAAAAAAAAACTACGGATCGGAATCCTGGAATTTTCCCAATTTTATGGCCAAATATTATGCAATGGATATGACGCAAAGTTTGTCCTCTTGCTATTTGTGGCTGGTTCATTGTACCATATTGGATTCGACACTAAAAGAATTTTTTTTTTTTTTTTTTTTTTTTTTTACTAAAAGATTTTTGAATGACATACAACTCGACATTACGGATTTGAGTCCTACCTCATATTCTTTTTCCGGTGGGCATTCTGTAAAGTTTCCGTAAAAAAAAAAAATGCCTATTAAAATGTGTTTTAGACTATTTTTCAATTTATTCGACATGATTTCAAAAGAAGAGCCTGAAAGAACTTTTGTGAAATTTAAATTTAATAAAAGCTTATTTGCATTATCTCAAAATCGTTCTGTGACGACTTATCGAGATTTTAATGCATTCCCCAAGACAGCAAGTCAGTTTTTTCCTTATTTAGTAGCAATAATTAAAATGCATTTTCAACCCAAAAACATACTTTTAAACGTATCATATTGTATTGTCTTAAATTTTGTATTGTGTTATAAAATATTTTAATCTACATCACTGAATCTCTCATAAAATATTTCATAGTGTTAAAATTCCAGAATTTTTAATTAAACTTGCAAACTAAAATATTTCGTTTAAAATATTCCAAAAGCAGAAATCATTGTAATTTTTAAAAAAATAATCTTCAATTGAATACATACTAATTTTATGTTTTATATCTCGGAACATTAGATGTGATTTAACGCTTTGAAATGAATAAATGCGTGCATAAAATAAATAGATTTGAAAGTGTTCTCCTAATGTTAAAATAATCTTTTTCCGAATCCTAATTTTATCCTTTTCAGAATAATAATTATTTTTCTTAGTTGAATATTTCGTCTTTATCAACTAATGTTTTATACAAGGTTCTTTCTAAAATTCCCCCAAAATATACTTGAAATTATAAGTAACAGATATCCATATTAAATAAAAATCATCATCGGAGATTTAGAAATGAACATAAGCAATGCATTTAAACATAAGTAACTTAAAAAAAATTTGAAGAACTAGAAAGTATTTTTGTTTTAAATTATATGGTTTGAAAATTCTGCATTGCATAATAATATTTGAATATATGTTTTTAATTTGAATAATTGGTGTGTTACACTTATGAATATTTTAATAAAATTTTGGTAAAATCATTTATTTATAGAAAAAAAAAAGGTAAATATATTTTTCGAAAAAATATTTAAAGTTTTAATTTTTATCTCTTAGCTATTCAATAAACATAATTCAGCATCCATAGACTAAATTACTCAATTATAAACACAGGGAAATTCAATATAACTGTATGATTTCTATACTGAACTAGAATCGAACACTTCGAAGTAGAGTTAAATCTATTTATTTATTCTAAAGGTTAAGATTTGTTTTATAGAAGAATTAAAATACAAGAATATATATATATATATATATATATATATATATATATATATATATATATATAGCCAACAATAAATAAGAGTAAATTCTGTAAAAGATGCATGATTTTTATATATTATACAGGACTCCAACCTTCAATACTCAACAACTTTAACGAGCCATATATGTCATATTAACTTTTCCATGGTACGTTAAAATTCTCATTTGGTTTTCAAGTAAAAAAAGGCCTAGACAATTTTTCGCCTATGTCAATTAGATAGATTGTGATAACCAGCCTTAGTTTATGCATTTTCAAAAAATATGAATATTTTTATGAGAGAGAGTTTTTAATAGGAATTAACAATAAAATCGAAGTCAACATACATCAAAATTTATTTACATTTAAAAAGCAAGTTCTAAAAATGATGACTTTTTAATATTTCGATCTTCTTGAACAACTAATGTAAAATAAAACAAATTTTAATTTTCTTATAGAAATCATCCATATTTTAAATCTATTAACTTGGACATACGTGGATCCAGAAGAAGGTCCCTAGAAACTAAATAAAATATGTTTTAATTTAGTCCTAGGTATACTGTGTTGCTAGTTAATGATATTTCACCAGCAGAGTATTGGTGAATTGTATCAAAACCTTCAACTCTGTCGATCCAGGACAGATTTAACACACATTTGTTAAGACTCCAAGGGTCCAAACTGCCCTCCGGGATCCAAGTAACCGCAATTTACGGTATATATGTATTTATTTATTTATTTATTTAAGTCAATCAGATTAGAGATACAAAAAAAATATTTTTTTTTGTTTAGGTTCCATTTCCTACTTCTTGATCATAGGTTCCAATAGAATCAATTACCCATTAATTGGAAGAGTTCACTAGACAGAAACAAACGGTTCCTTTTTTAGGTTGAAAGTGACTCCACAAAGGGAAGAACTGTTTAATTAGCAAGGAATATCTTTCATTTCTTGACATTATATCATGATTGTAATTTGGTTATCAACTAGAGAAGACTAGACATTTATCTTCCAGTGTGTCATTCAAAGAGCATCTTGTCAACAAGTCTTTATTTGCTAATTATACAACGACATAAACAGATTTAGTAGATGTTGCTACAAAAGAAAAATATTTAAACGGACGACAACAGTATTATATGAGATTTGAGAAAATTCTCATTATTTTATACAACTTAGGATTATTATTTAAAGTAAATTTATAAAATCTGGAATAACTTCGATAATTTTTCTACACTTTATATAAACATTTCTTTTGTATTTTAAAGTTATCTATTATTCAAAATAAATAAGGTTATAAATAAATTATAAAAATATTCCAACAAATAATTTTGAATAATGATATTTCAACCTATTTCCTTTATTATGTTCAATTTATGCTGAAGGGAATCAACGGATGCTCTTAACACACACATATCCACACTACTCTTAAACAAATACTTTTAAGGGGCCACAACACGTTTTAACATGTCAAAATTTATTATTATTTTTTTTAGTTAGCCCCATTCTTTAATAAGTTCTGAGCAGTTCTGAAAAAAAAAATCACATTTAAAAGCTCGTATTACTGTCCGAGTTGAAGCCTTTTTAAACAAAACTCTGCCATTGAACTACATTACTGTTTCTAACTTTAAAGTGAGTTTTTTTCAAAATGTTGAATCCCGTGTATACACTGTTACTTTCAAGACCGTTTAACTTAAGTTCTTGAAATTGTTATTTTTTTATTCAGGAAACTGGTTAAAAAAACATTAAAAAATTTTTTGATTAAATTTTAAAATTGGTATAACTTTTTACTTGAACATACAAAAACCTAAAGCGTTTTGAATATTTTTCAAATGTATTTTTTTAATTCTACTTTATTTTTAGTTTTAGTATATAGACTGTTCAAAAAGATACATTCCTGAAATTTTATGAATTTGCGTTAAATGATTTCAGAATAAGAATGCGCAAAAACTCAGTTTTAGTCGTTTAAAAAAAATTACTTTGAAGATTAAAACAGCAATGTATTTCAAGTGTTTTTTTTTTAAATAAGGTTAACTCATGTAATAATGTGAATTTTTAAATACTGTTTTTTTTTTTTTCTTGGTGTTCCGAAATGACTAAAAAATTAGACAAAGTTTGAAAATTGATTATTGAGTTATTCCTAATTTAAATCTATGGTCCTAACTGAGTATCTTATCGATCATCACACCAATACACCATGAGAATGTTTTCTTGTCCAATTCATAGAACGGCATTCTTATTATATATTCGTAGAAAACGCTATTGTTTTATCCAAACCGTTTTTAACCAAGATTTATTCTTCATCCTGACAATATCGTAGTTCAACAATATGAGCCATACTTTGAAGTCTAATGTTTTAAAATACATTATACATTTTTTAATTCTTTATTCAGAGGTTTTTGCGAATTTAAATCTAGCAAAGGACTGAGAGACTATTTGTAATGTGATTTATAATGATATCCCTAATTTAATTTTAAAGAACATAAGTAAACCTCGGATTCACTGACAACATATAACACTGACAACAAAGTAACACCGTATTGAAACTGAGATTTCTTCTTTTGTATCTCCAATTTTAACATAACTGAACAGGCAGTCTATGAAAAAAAGTTTTGACTAAAACTTAGAAATTCAAATGTGCAATTAGATTATAAATGACTATAAGACCAAACTATTTTAAACGGGGAAAAACCAATAAGAAAACAATACCCAAATATCAAAGTTAACGATTTGAAAATTAGATTATGGACAAATTTTTAATATATTTTAGTTTTTATATTATAACTATTACCTTTGATAATCTTATTATAGCTTGCGATTAACTCTTGTTTGGTTGAATTCGCGATGAATAAAACAGTATTAAATCGTTGATAGTAAATTTTAATTCAATCTGTGAATAAACAATTCAAAAGGAAATTGACAGATAGCAAAATAATTAAATAAGAAATATTTTTAAATTATGAATTTATTAAAGTTTTATGCTATCGAGCTAATCTTTAACAAATGTTTAAATGCTTAAAAAAAATCTATCTCAAAGTCGAAATTTAACAAGAAATTACTCCAATTTAAAAGTCGAATTAATGAAAGTGATTAGTTTCCTTGAAACCTTGGGTATGCTGGGATTAATTTTCAAGTCTCTACTTGACATTAAAATTAGTTTACCAATACCACTGGTAGACATTTAATTGTGTGGTTTTAAATAATTTATTGAGGTTTTTATTTGAATTCTACATTTTCTGCACCTGACATTTCTATTTCGAAATCGTAATTTAAATAATTAATTTAATAACACTGAATGGGAAATGCGTTAGCAGTAATACACTATGTTCAGATATTTTCGATTACAGTGCATTAACTTAATCGCTAACATCAGATGCAAATGTGAAGCTAATGCATCATTTACGCTTTTGTTAATTTATTTCACTTAGTTAGACGTGGAAAACGGTTTCTACGTAACGATTCGTTGCTAATAAGTATCTTTCGCATTTCATTCAAAATCAAAATGATATCGTGATTTATAAGTAATTTTGATGGAATTATTTGATAAATATTTATTGTCAATAAGATGCTGATTTATTTTTGAAAGAGGTAAGTAAAAATGCATTTTATAAAATGCAGTCACTTTTGTTTTTGAATTCTTGCATGGTATAGTATATGTAATGTGCCGGAACTTTCCTTCATAAAGTTCCATTTAATACGAATGTAACTAATTAAAAAAAAATTGATATTTTCATATTTTCTGAGAAATTACGATTAGAAATTAGATGGTTATTCTTTAAATTAAATTAAATGACTAGGAATTAAATTTCTCTCGGAGACTTCAAATTTACCTTTCTTTCTTTAATATTTCATTATAGAATATTTTAGAATGACATAGTACATTCTTTCGAATTCTTTCCCGCGTACGTGTAATCGAATCGTAAACGCTACAGTGCTGGTTTTCAAATGGGAACATGGCGAAATATCTTTAAATAATATCTCGATTTCGTATTCAGAAGAACGAAAGTTAAAATTAAGATGGGCATATGAACGATAGATGACCGAAAGAGCAGACAAATGGAATTTTCAAGCACTTTTCATTTAGAATAACAAAATGTTGTTTGTTTAAGAAATTTTAATATCGCTTACACAAATTTCTATTGGAAGCCATGTTTGATCGTCTGTCATCGTTGAGAACGATGATGAATCTGTAATAACCATATTTAATATTGAACATGAAGAACGAAAGTTAAAATTAAGATGGACAGATGAACGAAGGAGCAGACGACCTACAAATGGAATTTTCATGCACTTTTTATTTAGAATAACAAAACGTTGTTTGTTTAAGGAAGTTTAATATCGCTAACACAAACTTCTATTGGAAGTCTTGTTTGATAGTCTGCCATCGTTGACAACGATGATGAATCTGTAATAATCATATTCAATATTGAACATGCCTTTATATACATTACTAACATCTAAAAATTTTAGAAAAAAAAACATACAAGTATTGTTATGAAAAGTAGAACACTTCAAGGTAGATGCACATGCTAATCGGTGTCAAACCCGTTTCATCTGTTTTAGAAAATGTTAAAAAGTATTTGACATGAACAAAAGCGAAACTAGGAACAACAAGTAGTAAAAAAATGGAATTTCAACAGAATAATAAAAAAAGCTCCAGATAATTTTGAAAAAATGTCGAACAATGACCGACTGTTATTGCACTAACCAGCACCTCAAACCAACAAATATCGGTTTCCGGAAATAGTTTTGGCAGACTAATAATTTTGAATTGCAGATTTTAGCAGACAGCTCATTTTGAATAATTCATTGTCTTACGGACAATGAAATACCAATCTCTGTACCATATATGGAAAGACGTAGTTTTAGAGAAGGTCAAGGCACGGCAAATGATAAGATGCGTCTCTTTTTATTCTACATCGCTCTACGTGTAGCGAGAAACACATTTCGTGAGAATCTGCGCTTCTTGATTCAAATTTTCTGTTATGGAATATTTTTTGCAAGTCCACTGGTTGCTGGTAATGTTAGATAAATTTTAAGTTTAATATCTTTAATGCATGATGACATCCAAATTTCGAGATAGTGTAAAATAAAACCTGATAAATGGACATTAAACGTTCTTGTTTTCTTCTTTCAAAGATCAGTATTTTAAATACAATTATTTTTTTTCCTATAATACACATAATTTTTTAAAATAGCATTTTTATTTTCTATACAATATTATAAAAAGCATAATAGCACACAGTTGTGGGTGTAATTGACTCAGTGATAATTTTATTTGTATTCGAAGAAGTCAGCATGGCATTTGTTTCAATGTCTAGGAATAGTCTGATAATTTTAAATTAGCATGTACAGTAAAATCGATATGAAATTTAAAAATATTTCCTTATATTCTAATGAAATCAGTTACTCGACAGATATCAAGAGATGATTTGTGGAAACTCCTGCTTTGGTTTTCATGTTTAGTACTCGTAAGCAAAGAATGAAAATAATATCATTAAGCAAAACTAAAATCAAACCATCTTATAAAAATTTCAAAATGATGTCCTTATAAAATACCTTAAGTACATTACTGTGTATTATATACAGACGCCTTTTATTGGAAAATTAATAAAAGGGGTAAATCTTTTAGTAGTTAAAACTTTTGAATTTGGTCTATGGATTTTAACAAACAAATATATAGTAGTATATTTCAAATATTTATTAGTTAATATTTATTATTAAATATTTAGTTATTATAGTATATTTAAAAATATTTATAAAGCTTTTTTTAATCTATTAGGATAGTTTTTAGTTTCCAACTTTTACACTTTTCTGTTACCACTATTTACGAATAATAATCATAGATTTATTCATTCGCAGAAATTCTGTAATTAAATAAAATGAGTAAATTCTTTAATAATTAAAACTTTTGAATGCGGTACATGGATATTACCAAACAAAAATATATTGTTATAGTACATTTAAAAGTGTTTATAAAACGTTTTTAATCTATTAGGATAGTTTCTAGTTTCCAACGTTTACACTTTTCTGTTACCACTATTTTCGAATAATAATCATAGCTTTATTTAATCGCAGAAATTCTGTAATTTAATAAAAGGAAAAGTTTACTATCGGGAATTGTAGTAACAAAAAATCATAAAAGTTGGTTGCTATATAATAGATAAGACTCATGCAAAATTTACATACGTAAGTGTTTTGTTGTTTTGGAGTTCTTCTTTGCCAAAAATATATATATATATATTTAAAAAGTGTGTCTGATAAATATTTTGTAAACTATTCTAAATTTTGCAAACTGTCAAAAAAATGCTTATATAAACATCATCTCCCGGATTAAAAGCGTTACGAATATTAAATTAAATTTAGCTAAAAAGACTAAACATTTAAAAAGTAAAAGAGCATTTTTAATTCATGAGTTTTTTATTTGCAATTTATTATGAAAATTGAAAATAAATTTCCTTAATTAGGAAATGCATTTAAATCCTACATTTTTTTATTCAGACATCGTAATATACAGCCAACGTGGTGAGAAACGTTAATTTGGAAATTACTTTAAAATATTTGAAAAGATTTTCGCATAATTAATTTATTGTGAGGCTTAGTGAAAATGTGTAAAAGAAATTTGTTTAACTTTTTCATCGTTAAAAGGTTTCTTTAAAATGGTATGGTATTACTGATTATTTGATTATTAATATTCATATATATATGTATATGTATATATTAAATGTATTATTTAGATAATCTGATCAATTTAATTACGTACGATATTCTTCATTCATTCTTTACTAAATTTATGTAATGTATTCAAAATTACTTTTTGCTATAAAAAAGTTTTAGTTTTTTAACTATGTAAATAAATATTTTTAATGCATAAATCTAACAAAAAAAAAGTCTGCGAATTGTTTAAAACATTTTTGAGAAAATAAAAAGCAAAAAAAATCATCTTCCAAACATCTGTAAGATGAAAATTTTTCTCTCACATGATGTTTTCCCATAAGGCATGAGTGTTCTCATGATATAAAACTCTGTGCACCTTAATATTACACCCAGCCTACCTTCCACACACATACCTACCACACACATAATAACATTCCAACGGCAGATATCATTATACCAATAAGACGAATATGAACAATCCGCTCTTTTATAACTTTATCAGTACTTATTGGAGTTCAGTAGAATTGAGCTAATATTTAAAATTCAACCAACTGGGCATTGACATTTGTAAAAAAAAAAAACATAGATTGTAACAACTTCTACATTTTACTCAATAATTAACAAGAACATAATTTGCTGTTTTGTACTCAATATTTAAATAATGATGAATTTGTAAAAAAAAATATATTTATTTATTTTTTAAATTTTGTACTTATTTTAAAGAAAATTTTAGTTAAAGGAAGAATATAATATTATTTTGCTTAGTTAAATATACTTTATTAAGATAGATATCATAGAAAGAAACATAATACTTTTAATATCGTTACTTGTTTTCTGGGATTGATAAAAAAACTCACAGTGGACTTTAAAACAACGTTAAAGTTTAAAAGTTACTTAATACTTTTCTTCTTGTAGAATAATATTAAATTCCTTAATTAAATATACTTTATTAAGATAGATATTATAGAAAAGACATAATATTTTAATATCGTTACTTGTTTTCTGGGATTGATAAAAAAACTCACAGTGGACTTTAAAACAACGTTAAAGTTTAAAATTTACTTAATACTTTTCTTCTTGTAGAATAATATTAAATTCCTTAATTAAATATACTTTATTAAGATAGATATTATAGAAAAGACATAATATTTTAATATCGTTACTTGTTTTCTGGGATTGATAAAAAAACTCACAGTGGACTTTAAAACAACGTTAAAGTTTAAAAGTTACTTAATACTTTTCTTCTTGTAGAATAATATTAAATTCCTTAATTAAATATACTTTATTAAGATAGATATTATAGAAAAGACATAATATTTTAATATCGTTACTTGTTTTCTGGGATTGATAAAAAAACTCACAGTGGACTTTAAAACAACGTTAAAGTTTAAAATTTACTTAATACTTTTCTTCTTGTAGAATAATATTAAATTCCTTAATTAAATATACTTTATTAAGATAGATATTATAGAAAAGGCATAATATTTTAATATCGTTACTTGTTTTCTGGGATTGATAAAAAAACTCACAGTGGACTTTAAAACAACGTTAAAGTTTAAAAGTTACTTAATACTTTTCTTCTTGTAGAATAATATTAAATTCCTTAATTAAATATACTTTATTTAGATATTATAGAAAAGACATAATATTTTAATATCGTTACTTGTTTTCTGGGATTGATAAAAAAGCTCACAGTGGACTTTAAAACAACGTTAAAGTTTAAAAGTTACTTAATACTTTTCTTCTTGTAGAATAATATTAAATTCCTTAATTAAATATACTTTATTTAGATATTTTAGAAAAGACATAATATTTTAATATCGTTACTTGTTTTCTGGAATTGATAAGAAAAATCACACTGAACTTTAAAACAACATTAAAGTTTAAAAGTTACTTAATACTTTTCTTCTCATAGAATAACATTATGTTCCATAATATGTTTAATTATTTACGCTAAAACGCATTTAATTTATTCATATATCTTATCTTATTCAAAGAATTAGATTCTCATATAAATTCTATATTTTATTATTATATTCAACAAATTTTAAAGACTACATACGTTTCAAAACTATTTGTTTAATTGTTATACTACATAGTTTACATTACTTTTTTAAAATCAAGTATAAGACTAGTCTTTCAAAATTAAATATGATTTGTTCATTGTTTTATTGTTCTTGGTCAGCATCATCATTTTTCTACGATTTAGAATTTTTTGTCATTATTTGCGTGGAAACAAAAAAAAATATTTTTAAAATAAAGTAATCATTTGATACGACAAGTAAAAAAGTAAAAACTGTATAATCTATTTAATGGCGAATATGTAGAAAGTAAATGCAGCTACATATCTACATTAGAGATAAGACGGGCTCAGTCCAAATCCATGAGTATGAATCCGGACCTAGAACCAGTTCCGCAACTGGAACGGGCTCTATTTTTATACCAGATTTTGGACTTGTGTGGGCCTTGGCACAAAGTGAAAATTTTATTTATTAACATATTGAAAAAAGCAAAAAGAAAACTTGCCAGATGCTGTTTGAGAAACAAGATTGTTTTACAATCCTCTAAATAGAAGTTTAAGAGTGAATTGAATCGTTATTGATGACATATAAAGAGAAATATTCCATCTGATTCTAAGAAGAAAATATTTGCAATTTGCTCTCTGAAAAGATTTGCAATGGGCAGCGTTAGTCCCCTTAATCCCTTGATCAAGGATATCCCTTGTCTATTCTCTCTTTTTGTTTGAAGTTCTTTTTCAGATTTACTGGAAAACAGAAATCGTGTCTTTCTGTCATATTTGTATAACACAGTGATACCATATTAAGAAGAATAATAGTGGCTTTTGTACATTTTTATCAGTAGTAGAGTATAAATCATAAATTTACGATTTTAAAGAGATTTTCATGAAAACGAAACGTTCTCATGGAAGAGTAATTAGGATTAATAATTATCTCTTTTAAGATACTATTTAAATGAGAAAATTATCCTTAAAATAATTTTAAATTGTTATTAACAATTTTCTACTGCATTGTTCGGTATCGGGCTCGGGATATAATGGCACAATCTTTTCCGTGCTAGGATTTCGAATCGTCGGACTCGCGCTTCAAATTCTTATTCGAGACTATATCTTAGATAATCTAGAGAACATGCGAGAACATTAGATAATCATGCAAATATGAATAATCTAGAGATTATTCTTATTCGCATGATTAAGAATAAAGTATTTTATTTATTTATTTTCTGTTTGCATGTAAAATGTCCTTTGGGGATACAAGGCAAACCAATGCAACAAAGACAGCACTGCCTACGAAACGACCGTCTAGATGGGCGAAGCCCGGCTAGTTAATGAAATATTTACGAAAATCATTAATCGTTCAGACTAATTAAATGAAATGCCATTATCACCAAATCCATATTTTAATTATTTTAAATAGGAGATTTAAGATATTGAATTCTAGAGAATTACGGATTCTAAATTTACTGAGAGAACGAGGATTCGGGGGGCAAAACCCCCCTCCCCTAATATAATAAAAATATTTCACAGAATATAAATAATATTAGAGCACCACACCAGTGAATGTAATATATTTTCCCGTTACAAATTTTATGAGCTAAATCTCTCAAAATATATTTAAATCTTACCTGCAGTGATACTAATATGAAAGGAACTGAAACTGTGATTTGAACTGAGGGTTAAGAATTTCAAATATTAAACAAAATGAATTCAAAATAAAAATGGGATTTGCAGAACTGACGTCGAAACCTGAGATCTGCATATTTATGAATTATTTATGCAGAATTATGCAGAAATGTAATCGATATTTACAGTACTTCTTTATGCACACAGTTGGTTTTTCAGAGATGATTTATCAAACATTGACGACAGAAAGCAATAGTTTTTGGAACCGTTTATGAAACTTTAAAAATATGTCTTCATTTCGATGAAGTGGGCTTGAGCCCCTTGAGCCTATCCCTTTCTTTCACTCCTGAATTAATTTCAGTTTTCGAAAAGATAAAAGATGTACGTTTTTTGTTTCACGAAAGAATATGCTTAGATTCAAAGGGCTTTTATCACTCACTGGAGGAAAAATAAAATGTTTATTAATCACATCACTTTACACTTAACAAAAAAATCTTGTTTTCCATAATTAGTCTTTTTAAGTATTGTTGTGATTTCAGCATGCCTTAAAACAAATCCTTGTCTATTTTAATTTGTATAATGCATTTTTAATGGTATATTAATGAATATATCTTCAGATTTCTATAGGTTTGGCAATATTTTTCACGAAACTGATTCTATAATTATTTAAATTAGTTTCTATCCTTTGTAAATGTCATTTTCATATACAATACAAAATCTTTCATTAAAAAAATAATATATAATGTAAAATTTAGAAAATGAAATTGAAGGTTGTAGGATTTGTGATATTGTTTGACAAAATTGCAAAAATATAGTAGATATAGATGTCAGATTTTTCAGATTTAGACGAATTAAATTTTTCCTTATTTTTACATTATTTTACGGTTATACCTCGATTCATTGAAATGGTAATAATGAGAACCAAAGCTGGCCTTTGAACTTTCGGCTATACTTGCTGATTTTCATTTCACAAATGCTCAATTATTGCTCCTTCACAATTTAGTTTAATATAATTTCAGTTCAGATTACACACGAAACGTACCACTAAATAATGGAACATGAACTATTTCGTTAAATTATGACATACGAAACATTCCACTGAATTATGGCACGGGAAACATCCGCTAAATTGTTGACGATTTACTGAAAAATGAAGTAGTTTCTGACTGTTATAACCATGTAAAAAACCTCGATGATAACGTAGAGCTATAATTATTTACTTAAAATAAATTCATCATCTCGCACTTTCTACAAAGCGTAAAAAAAAAGGGGGTGGATTTTTCCATAATTAGATTCAGTGCCACGCCAAATTAACATATTGTAGCGGAATTCTTTTGTAAAAATCATCAGTTACAGCCATGAAATTGGGCGTGATTTTCAAGATGAACATTGATTGCTTATAAAAGAGTGTACTATAGAAAACTATTTTTACTTTTATACTCATATGAAACAATGGTTCAGTTTAGAGAAACATGTTTCGGAAATATTATATGTAAGAAAATCGGGGAAATTGAACATGGTTATATTATGATGTTCATTTGTGATCATAATTTGTCGATTTAAACAAAAATTGCAAAGTCATGAAATAATCTCTGACACAATGGAATCGGATAAATTTCAATGCCAGACCTCCCGTCTTGAAACTGGGAACGTTACCTCTGTGCACTCAACAAAACTATGGTACCTCGATGGTACCTAGACTATGGTACCTGATTACATCGCTGCAATATTTATCACTTATACTCTGTGATTCTACAGGATTGGTAGCAAATTGGTTTAAAAATGGATTAAACAGATAACTCGTCAGTCAGATTGGTTTAAAAATGGATTAAACAGATAACTCGTCAGTCAGATTGGTTTAAAAATGAATTAAACAGATAACTCGTCAGTCACATTGGTTTAAAAATGGATTAAACACATAACTCATCAGTCAGATTGGTTTAAAAATGGATTAAACAGATAACTCGTCAGTCAGATTGGTTAAAAAATGGATTAAACAGATAGCTCGTCAATCAGATTGGTTTAAAAATGGATTAAACAGATAACTCGTCAGTCAGATTGGTTTAAAAATGGATTAAACAGATAACTCGTCAGTCAGATTGGTTTAAAAATGGATAAACAGATAACTCGTCAGTCAATTCGTACGAAAATCTGTACAGTTCTTGTTGTAACAATAATTTATAACATATTCCTCAAATGGTGGCTCAGTCGAAAGTACAGTTTGGGAGTTATCGTGTTCACTCACATACACACATACACAAATAATGGTTATAATACTCCCTTACACTATATCTTTGGAAAGTTTAAAAAAAAAATCACATTGTGTATCTTTTATAACACAGTGGAATAGAAAAAAATATATATAGAAAATTCTGCGACATTACATCTTTTTGGTGATTTTGATACATACAATAGTTTATAATTATAGAATAATGGTTTAATGGTACGGAATAATGGTATGGACTAATGGTTTAGTAGTACGGAATAATGATATGAAATAATGGTTTAATGGTACGGAATAATGGTATGAAATAATGGTTTAATGGTACGGAATAATGGTATGGACTAATGGTTTAATGGTACGGAATAATTGTATGAAATAATGGTTTAATGGTACGGAATAATGGTATGGAATAATGGTAAAAAGTTTTTAATTATGGAATATAAAGTATGATAGTTGGAATGGGTTTGGTTCTTGCAAAACTTGGAAGGATTAAGAGGTAATGAATAAATTTTATATATTTGGCTTAATGGTAAGGAATAATGGTATGAAATAATGGTTTAATGGTACGGAATAATAGTATGAAATAATGGTTTAATGATACGGAATAATGGTTTGGAATAATGGTTTAATAGTACGGAATAATGATATGGAATAATGGTTTAATGGTACGGAATAATAGTATGGAATAATGGTAAAAAAATTATAATTATGGAATATAAAGTATGATAGTGAGTTGGAATGGGTCTGGTTCTTGAAAAACTTGGAAGGATTAAGAGGTAATGTCAGAGTTAAGGTGCATTTTTTACACAGTAAATTAGACAGATTTCCTGAAAACGTGGGTGGATTATTGTGAATGGTTCCACCAAGATACCAGAATAATGCAGCAAATGTACCGCAGCAAATGTACCAGCAAATGTAAGGACGTTGGGATCGACGCATGATGGCTGGCTACTGTTATACCTTACACAGAGATTGTTCTGAAGAGAGACATTCTAGAAAATCCTACGGGAAACGGTTTTAATAATAATGTTAAATCGTTTTTTCTGTTTTGTAATACCTATCTCACTCAAAATACAATGTTGCAAAATATGTATAAATAAATAAATAAATAAATAAATATATTTAATCATAAAATTATCTCAATTTTTACATATTTAATGTTACTTTTATGTACTTGTGTCATTATCGGATTGTTGGCTTTATAGTAAAAACGAGAGCCAATCCAGAAAATTTGCCATTATTTCCGTATTGAGTAGACCAAAATCACTCGAAATCCGTTGTCCAACCTCTTGCCTCAAAATCACTGTTCCCTGGCGAATAGCTCATCAAATAACCTAGTAGTGTATAGTCATTTGATGAGTGCTATACGAATGGTTTGATATTTTTATTATAATTGCGCTTACAAAATGTAGTATTTCTGTAAATTATCAAATCTATTAGCGTGATATTTTCTCGAATAAATTGATTATTCAAATTTTTGGAAAATAAACAACAAAATATGTATATATATATATATATATATACATATATATATATATGATACATGATATATGATATATTGCATCAATTTTAATTATTCTTATGTACGTTGTTGAGTTAATGAAGAAATATTTTAACAAAATTTATTCAGAATGTACATTTAGTAGAAAATCAAAGTATTCAAGTTTAAAATATATGCGAAATTTATTTCACTAAATTTATTGTCACCAAACGCAAATTTCTCTTACTATTTAATAAAAGAGTTATTTTCAATTTTTTTTTAAATTAGTGGACAGAGGCAAAAAATAAATAAATAAAAATCTTACGTGAGAGAGATTGAGAGTCTGAATTTAATATAGAATCGTTAAAATTATAATTGAATTTGCCTATTAGTCGCTAGTAGAAAACTACATTTCAATAACGTAAACGAATAATTAAGTTAATCTACCTAAATTAATTAAGTACTTATAATTTTGATCACTGATATTATCTTCATCAACAATGTTGAAAAATGTTAATTGCAAATCGCTAAATGGGATTTTATCATTAAAGTATAATAAGGGTCTAATGCGGTATAGTTGAAATTTCAATAAAATTATTATTTCTTTTTACGTTACGGTTATAATAATATCATAATATCATACCACACCGAACTGTGTCTGTGGCTTATTTGTAAGCAAAAATTGCAAAAAAAAAAAATCTATAAACGGAAGACATTTTGCATCCAAAAGGAAGATATTTTGCATACACAAAAACGGAAGACATTTTGCATAGCTACAATTGTCTAAAAATGTAGCCTCAAATATTTGCTGGTGATATTATGGTTGTCTGTTGTAAAGAAAGACTAAAAATATCCCTAATAAAAAGTATTAAAACCATGCATTTCAAAACTATATACGCACTGATTCTCTTACGATACACGAATGGACTCTATCCTTATCAGTGTGAGAGTGAAATACAGTGAGGCGATTGTTGAAAAGAATACCAGTGACAAAAGTTATAACTATTTTATATTTCTATAAAATATTTGGACGCAATTTTCTATTTATTACCAATACAGGGGTTTATTTTTAAGTATTATTTTAATGTTTCCTTGTTAAATTGATCCCATACAGCCGTATATTTTCCCTTTACATAAAATGTTTTAGCTCCGGCAAATTCATTGAAAAATTTAAAAAATATATTTGTTCTAGAACGTAACAAAAGGGAGTTATGAGAATTTCATTATTGTGAAAAAAAGTTTATTATTATTATTATTATTATTATTATTATTATTATTATTATTATTATTGTTTACATTAGTGTTTCGATTTTTTTCTCATCAAAAATTCTGGACACATCATATTAAAAGACTTCATTAACATTACAGGGTATGTTGAATTTCATTATAATTAATAGAAAAAAAAAGAATACTATCGAAAATTAGAATAATTAATTTATTCTGGAATCTAGCTCGCGTATAGACCTGATAATTTTCAGAATTATTATATTGTATTTAACTATTTCTAGTATTATTAATAGGCGAATGGCTCTTTGAGAAACAAACAAACTAAATCAAAAGAGCCTAGCCTGCTAGGCTCTTTTGATAATTTAAGCACAAATTTGAGTGATTTTGAAACCAAATGTTTAAATATATATATGCACATATTTCATGCACGTAAGTTTCCATGTTCTTTATTTAATTGTTTGTGTAATCTGCGTCTATCATTTTAATGAAATTTTAATGGCTTGAAATGCGAATTTTGCAGATTTTTTGCGAATTTTGCTAATTTCCCAGCAAAATAATAATTTAAAAAAAAAAGTTTACACCCATTACTTTAGCATTTAATGCTGCGCCATTACTAAAACTAGGGCATCCAACCCGGACTTCCCGGGATAGAGAATATATGTGGAAACTGTTTTTTTATTTATTTTTTGTTTGTTTTTAATTGAAAACTCTAGTAGATTTTTTACATTTCATATTTTTTCCTTTTTTAGATTTACCCCTAATAACACCAAATAGCATTTTTATAGGAAGTATGTCAATTATATATCCAAATAAAATTTTGAAATTAATTAAAAGCGGCAATTTTTTGTATTGGTCTCGTGCCTGAAGTCAATAGCCGAAGAAATCGCTAAAAACTTCGTTATCTATAGAATTTTTATTTTATTCTGATAATTTCAGCAGTTTTAAGCACTTATTTGGATTACATGTCTGTTAAATTTGTGTTTTATTTATACTATTTTATTTATTGTTTAATGAAGTTTTAATTACGCTATGGAATATTAGCTGGAAACAAATGCTGGACTTTTTATTTTGTTTAAAGTGTAAACGGATTAATATTTTGTAATCGTCTGCAAGTGATAGATATAGATTTCTAAAAAAATTCAAGCTTGAAATTTATTTTAAAAGCCATAATAAATCAGTCAATTAAAATACAGTTGTCAATCAAATTGCATTTGAAAGTACATTTTTTCCACTATGTAATGGTGTCAAAATCGAAAATGTGCGATGGTTAGAAATTAAAAAAATTGCAGTAGCAAAAATTGCAACATTAAAGAAGTGAATATAAAACATCACATATTTTTACTGAATGGTGTATACAAATTTAAAATTTTATACATACATTAATATTAAAAATATCGACGTTTCGACCACTATCTATGGTCATCTTCAGGAAAATTTTCTTATATTCTGGACACAATATAATAAAATTTTCCTGAAGATGACCATAGATAGTGGTCGAAACGTCGATATTTTTAATATTAATGTATGTATAAAATTTTAAATTTGTATACACCATTCAGTAAAAATATGTGATGTTTTATATTCACTTCTTTAATGTTGTAATATTTCATGGTGTAATCGTCCAGCATTTATATCAAAAATTGCAAAACCGAAATTTCATCGTCAAGTGTTGCCATTCGCAAAATGACGTGAGCGTTACGCACGGACACGTTTGTCCTTTATAATATAGACACAGGCTTAGTATTCTTTCATATACATATACTATAAACATTATTATAAACACAACTTTCTTGAAATATCTCTACTGCCGCATCTAATCAAATTAGCATTAAGAAACTTCCTCCGTTTCAATATTCATCTTACGATTCCACTCGCGATTTTTACACCTCTAATCCAAATGACTAGCTTTATGAACATTCCAAAACTTTTCCTGAAATATGTTTAAGGAAAAGGAACTCGCGAAAATAAAGAAAACTCACGCAGAAATTGCATATTAAATTTGAATATTACGAATGCAAGGCGTGTGAAATTTTCTATGGAAAACTTTCCAAGTATTAAATATAGATTTAAAATTGTTTACACTCATTAGTTTAGCATTTAATCTGTGTGTATTAAATGCTTTAGTAATGCCGCGCCATTACTAAAATACAGGCTTAGTATGCTTTCATATCTTAGGTTATAAACACAACTCTCTTGAAATATCTCTACTGCCGCATCTAATCAAATTAGCATTAAGAAACTTCCCCAGTTTCAATATTCATCTTACGATTCCAGCCGCGATTTTTACACCTCTAATCCAAATGACTAACTTTATGAACATTCCAAAACTTTTCCTGAAATATGTTTAAGGAAAAGGAACTCGCGAAAATAAAGAAAAGTGACGCAGAAATTGCATATTAAATGACAATGAAAGGTATCACGCTTCACGAAACTGATCGAAATATCTTTTCCGCTCCGGGTTGGATTACAGTTGATGAACCTTCAGATGTCAAAGTTATGTTATCATATTAATTATTCATTTCCTTTTCTTGTGTTTTTACCTAACTAATTAGGATGTTCTTCTGCATATAGATTTACCGGATCTGTCTTATTTCTCAAAGGTTCTATTCCGCTCGGAATAACAGAGGCGTTCAGATATAAAAAGAGGTTAGAAATAAAATTGAATCAGACACAAAATATCAAATTGGTAATCGTTTGCAATGAGTGTAATCACTTGAAATTATGTAACAAAACGTTTATTTTTTTAGCATGTGTTTATTAAAAGACTTCTAAAAATTTAGATTAAGTTAATCAAAATAAATATATTTTTTAAAATAAATAAATAAACAAAGAATAATTCTTTAACTTTCAAAACAGTATAACAGATTATAAAGCAATAATAAATTGTATATAATAGATTTTAGAGAACAAACACGTCAATATATTAAACTCACCAACCTTAAAAAATCCGAGGTTTTATATGTTTTTTATGTGGAGAAAATTGCTTTTAAATTTTTTCGTTGGGAGACTTCCGTAGTCGACGCACTTTATCGGCAGTTTTCATAAGTCATGTGTCACAGACGGAGGTGTATATACCGTCGTATCGTCTTAGAATAATTAATTTATTTACTTAAAATTTCCACCCGATGCTTAGATGGAATGCCGGATCAGTATACCGAGACTACTGTAGACTGCTAAGAAGGTACTTCCGCTACGGAAGATCCCACCGAAAAAATTTAAAAGCAAATTTCATTGACTAAAAAAACAACAAACAGCGGAGTACGAGAGTTCGGGCGTTTAATGGCGGAAGCGGCTTCGACTCCATTCATTGCTTTGAGATATCAAAGTTATGTTATCTTATTAATTATTCATTTCTTTTTTTATGTTTCTACGTAACTAATTATTCTTCTGTATATACACTGTAAAAACAAAATGTTGATTTTACAGTATAATACTGGCTACCGTAAAATCAATATTTTATTATTATTATTATTTTATGCAGTGTAGATTTACCGGAATAAAATAAAAATTACGTTTTTCTTTTCTAAAATTTTATCTGCGAAGTTCCAAATTTTGCGGAATATTTCCCGCACACGCTGTGAGCGCGTTCGTCTATATTATACAACTCTGCCTGTATATCAGCTGCTACTTTTTAATATTTTCCAACATAGTTGAAAAATATTTATTATTTAGGTTCGTTTGCTTGAACACCATTTAATTCTCGTAAATATATTTGGATTTTCACGTAATTGGTATGTGTTATAGAGGTTCACTATAGGATGTTCCCCATAGGCGTAGCGTGATCGGAAATTTTGGGGGGCACAAATGTTTATTAAACACTCACTCACGCACGCACACATATCCATATATATACAGTGGTATCTTAGTTAAAAACGGCAAATTTACCACATTGGGTAAAAAGAATTCCGATCTTCTAGCCCAATATAATAAATTTTGTCTTCGTTTCAAAAAAGTTTATTAAAAAGTTTCTCTTTCTTAAACATTCGGAAACTGTAGAGAATTTTTTGAAGTTTTCGCGAAATGTTTATCGGATTTTTAGTTTTTTCGCGTTTTGCAACATTTTCTTAACATTTGTGTTCGGAATTAAGTTTTGATATTATAACAATATATAGTAAATTTTGTTCTTTGCCTTTATTTAAATTTTTGCGAAATTTGTATGTGATTTTTAGCGTTTTTTAGCTTTCCGCGGCGATTTTTTAAACATTCGTACGAGAAATCTGGTTTCAATTTTTCAGCAGATGTAGTACATTTTCTATTCTGCTATTTTAAAATTTTTTGCAAATTTATTATACGATATTTCGTGTTTCGTGGCGATTTTTTTTCACATTTGTAAACTGTATCCAACTTCAATCTTTTAGTCCAATATAGCAAATTTTGTCATCTGCGATTTTTAGATTTTTCACGAATTTTCTATGAGATTTTAAGCGTTCTTTAGCGTTCCACAACGATTTTCTTAAACATTCGTAAATAGATCTGGTTTCAATCCTACAGCCCGATATAGTAAATTTTGTCCTCAGCGATTTTGAAATTTTTCGCAGTATTTTTATGTGATTTTTAGTGTTTTTCTGCGTTTTGCGGCAATTTTTTAACATTTGTGATACGAATCTGGTTTTAACCTTTTAACCCATTATAATAAAATTTGTCCTTTTAACCCATTATAGTAAAATTTGTCCTTTTAACACATTATAGTAAAATTTTGCCGTTTTTTCGCGTTCCGCTGCGTTTTTTAAACATTCGTAAAATAAATCCAGTTGTAATCTTTCAGTCCATTATACTAAATTTTGTACGCTGCGATTTTTGAATTTTTCATGCAACTTTTGGCCTTTTTTTCCCCTTGCGCTTTGTTTCAGTTCTGAACATCTGTAACAGGAAGCCGGCTACAATCTTTTAGCCCAATATAGTAAATCTTGGCCTCTTTTCAATAACGTTTATTCGGAATTCGTATAGCGACTTTTGAAAATTTCTCGAATTTGTTATGCGGTTTTTAGCGTTTTTTCACGCTTCGAGGCAATTTTTTGACATTCGTAAAATGAATCCAGCTACAATCTTTTAACTCAATGTAATAAATTTTGTTGTCTGCAATTTGTAATTTTTCGTGATTTTTTTCCCCACTTTTTACGAATTTAGCAGTGATTTTTTGACATTCGTAAAAAGTTTTTTAACCCAATAAAATAAATTTCGTTTCTTGCTATTTTTAAGTTGTTCGCGATTATTTTTTGCAATTTTTACGTTTTTACAAATTTTGCGACGATTTTTCTAGCATTGGTAAAGTAAATCTGGTTTTAATATTTAAACAAAATATAGTAAATTTTGTCTTCTGCGATTTTTTAATTTTTCGTGGATTTTTTTAGAGACTTTTTTTTCACGTTTTGTGGAGATATTTTCACATTCGTAAAAAAAAGTGGTTTCAATCTTTTATATGTCCTTTTATATTTCTTTAATCTGATATAGTAATTTTTTTTCTCTTTTCAATAAAGTTTATTCGGTATCCATACAATGATTTTAATTTTCCATGTGATTGTAACTTTTTTTTGTTTTTTTTCGAGTTTTGCAGCAATTTTTTAACATTTGTTACAGGAGTCGAGTTTCAACCTTTTAGCCCAAAATAGTAAATTTTGTCCCCTGCGATATATATATTTAATAATAATAAAAAAATGAGAGAGAGAGAGACAAATTTGTAGCGTTTTTTCACAAGGAATTCCGGTTTCAATATTTCAGCCCAAATACAGTAAATTTTGTCCTCTGAGATTTTTAAATTTCTCGCGATTTAAATTGCATAAAAAATTTTATGCGATTTTCTGCAGTTTTTCGCAGTTAGCGGCAATTTTTTAACACGTGTAAAATGAATTCGTTTAAAATCTTTTTTTAGACCAATATAGTAAATTTTGTCCTCTGCGAGTTTTCAATTGTTCATGAATTTTTTAGTGTTTTTTTGCCTTTTGTGACAAATGTTTTACATTTTTTTCCGAAACGGAAAGAACCAACTCACTGTTAAATTTTGCTCTGCTGTGATTAAATTAAAGTTGGAAGCATACAAAATCGTCGTAACGTGAGAGAACTACGAGGCTCAAAGTATTAAACTAATCTGGATCGAAATAAAAAATCACAAAAATTCAAGGTTAGTTTTATTCGAGACCAGAGCAGACGTAGCCTGTACGGGTGTGCACTGTTGACGGCAGTTGAGCCTAGAGTCCTGCACGGGTCGGGTTGTACCCGACACGAACCCGCAAATTTCATTTGAAGACAACCCGCAACCTGACCCGAACCCGTCAAAAAATTTCCTTGACCCGCAACCCGACCCGAACCCGCAAAAATAATTTTTGGCGACCCGCAACCTTACCCGCAACCGAATTATTTAAATCCACACCCGACCCGAAGCCGAAATACTTCAACCCACAATGAAAGACAATAAATCATATTTTAATGCTTATTATGAAATGTAATGTACAATTATATCTTTAACACCAATTTTATATTTTATGTAGAAAAATGAACACTTCTATATTCTTTAATATTCAAATATAGTGAAACCTCTGAATAGCAGACACCTCGAGATCGTTGAATAGAATCCTGCATTGGGTCGGGTTGTTTTTATTTTATTTATTTATTTGTTTATTTTATTTATTTATTTATTTATTTATTTATTTATTTATTTTTGTGGAGGGGGGGTGGGGGTCAGGATGATCCTAATTTTCTTTCTGCGTGTCCGGTTCACCCTAGAAAAAGTCCTCCGGGTCATATATAAATTTTTTGCAAGTCGGATTGTTGGGATTTTCACAAAAGATTTCAACAGTTATGTTTCAGATGGAAAGAAATACGTATTTGAATATGAATGAGTACATACATATTCAATTTACTGCATGAGAAAAAAAATGTATATAAGAAATGTAATCATAGACTTTTCCTGTGCAAGAACCATTTTTTTCTTTTCTCAGAATATGAACCACATTAAAAACATTTCATTTATGATACACACAAAAACACATGTATCGTATTTGTGATAGTTTATGCACACATACACCATACACCTGCTACATGTGCTTAGATTTAGAGATGCCCACTATTCCAAGGTATAAGCGTACAAATATATAAGTGTCAGGAATTGAAAAAGTGTTCGTTAAATAGAGGTTTCCACTTTTCGGGAGTGTCCATTATGTAGGTCTTATTGTATATATGAAATAATAAAAAATAAACCTTTTTAAAATTCAAAATTAAAAGTAAAGGTTTAAAATTTAATGTGCCCAAAATTTATCTCTAATTTTTAAATACAGTACTTAAGTCTAAATAGCCCCTGTTATTGGTTTCCTTAGCTTCACATTTATCACTCTCGTCCTTCAAAAGCCTATGTTCTTTAAAAGTGAAACTGCTGATTTTGGGCTTCTTGCAGTCGTTTGTGGTTTTGATGCAAATAGGTTTGCAGAACTTGTTGACCTCAAAGAACAAAGTCATCATGCTAAAGCTAAATAACCAATAAGATGGTTTTTACCCTCCCATGTCTCAGTGGCGCAATATATATTTAATCTAAATAAATATTGGATATTATTTTGAAAAAGCGGGTCAACCCGAACCCGACCCGAGCCCAAAAAATTGAATGTCAACCCGACCCGAACCCGACCCGACAAACATTTCATATCTCATTCAAGAAGAAAAAAATCACAATCATTGCATCTCAAAAATACGAAGGTATAGTAGAAGATTAAGTGCCGTCAATAAAATAAATAAGAAAGAGGAACGTATTGAATTATGCACAAGACATATTTTGGCTGTACTGCCAATTTTTGAAGGAAAATGTCCTGATTTTCATTAACGTACAAGTCAATTCTGAAAAAAATTGTCATCCCATTTCCCCCAGCTTAGTTTTGAACCGGCAATTTTTGGTACCAAACTCATTACTTCAAAGAAAAAGAGCTGTGCTATCTACTGATCCGATATTTGAGTAAGTAAAAAAAAAAAAAAAAAAAAAAAGAAGAAATATAAAATTTAAATAAAGTAGTTTTTAAATTTCCATTTTTGGGCGAATACAAGACAAGTCTTAAATGACTGTATCATATTTTAGAAATTAATCTTCAGGAAATTGGGGGGGCACGTGCCCCCTCGTGCCCCCCCGAGGCTACGCCTATGATGTTCCCTATTGAAAATAGAGTGAGTAGCATTTGGAGGACATACAAAATAATTCCGTCACATTATCATCTTTGGGAGAATTTGTTTTCAATATATTTTACTGATGCTACATTATTTAAAACACAATGAAATTGATATGTGTTATCGACGAACATTACAGAATGCTTTTTATATAATTTGGAGTGCGTAAGCATTTATTGTTCGTTTACAGCTATACACAAAATATTCAGTTACAGTAATTAACGATAAATGCTGAAGCTGTGTTTTGAGTTGTGGTATGAGTTTTTAAGATTAATTAATTTTTAGCATATTACATGGTGTATTTAAATTTTGTCGATCCTATACAGGACTGCAAAAAATATATTAAGCAATTACTTCGAACTGCTTAAAATGTGTTTTTAACTGTTTTATGCATTTTCAGCTAAACTATATTTGGTACTTTTATGTTAGCTAGGCGCTAGTGATAACTCGCCAAATTTTCTTTTAATTGGCATCATTTTAATTGCAACCCTTTCGATTGAAATTATTTGAATTCAATGATTTGAGTTTTGATTTCAATTCAATTCTTGAGCTTTTGTTATTTGTATTGATGCTTTCGTGTTTAAGTATTTTATCACGATTATATTTTAGCTATTTTTAAGTAAGTTTTCTAAGATATTATATTACAATATTAAAATATTGGTTAGCTGTTATTAGCTAATGTTAAAAGACTGGCGAGAAAAAAAAAGTTGGCGATATTCAAAAACTTTTTGACGATCACTGGCACCCAGCTAACATAAAAGTATCCTATATTTTAATACAGTGAAAGATGTTTGTAGGATATACAAAAAGACGGGCGTGCAAAGCAAAGGATATGTTGCCTATTAACGGATGCTATAAACGCGCTTTTACAAATGTTATGCATTTTATAGCTTAAATAAATTTTAACATACTGAGTGGTGTGTATAAAAATCTGTAAATCAGATTCAGGTCTGCGCAACAGTATTCGAATACATGGCAGCCTATGAACGAAATTGCTCAAAATGAAATATTAGTTTGCGATTTTTAGTTGAAGTAAATTTGAGCATACTGTGTGGTATAAGCAGTTAAAATATAGATATATATAAGGCTGGACAAAAGAACTCAAAAGATGAAATTTCGCTAAAATGCTCTGTTAGTATTGGAAAGTGTTTCATAATCTATGCGTGACACGTGATTTTTCTTTCTTCTTTGATGGTAATTTTTGAAAAATATTATACATTTTAATGGACACTTACAATTTATATGGACAGTAAACTAAGCAAGAGTTTACACATAATTAAAAAAAATTATACATACACAGTTTTTTTAATTCGCTATTTAAGAGGGTTAAAAATAATTTGATCCCCTTTGTTAAAATACCGACTTCTCGAAAGCTGATAAAAGTTATGCCGCTTTCATTTACTGATCGCTACATCAAAGGACACTGATTCATTCTCTGTTGTATTAAAAATGTTTCT
The DNA here is from genome assembly GCA_963931845.1 of Maratus michaelseni. NCBI lineage: Eukaryota > Metazoa > Arthropoda > Arachnida > Araneae > Salticidae > Maratus > Maratus michaelseni. The sequence continues at coordinate 422,765,765 of OZ007589.1, read as the reverse complement.
TTTGAAGTTTCCTTTTAGGTATCAAATTAAAAATGAAATAAAATTAATTTAAAACACGAATTTTGAAAAGTTTTTATATTATTTAATTATTATGATAGTTTAATTGTACCATATCGTACTTCATATAGATGTGCTATAATCGCAACTGTTAAAAGTTCAATAATGTTAATGAATAATTAGAAATATACCACATATTATTTGAAAACACATTCTAAAGTATCATCTTACTCCCAACCCGCTTAGCATTGTGACGTCACCCTCTCACAGTGTATCCAATTTGTAAAAAGTGTGACATTTGTAACGATTCTGCAGCGGGTCCGGTGACCCGATTTTAACCGAATCTGATTCGGATAGTTCGGAGCGAACAATCGGAGCGTTTGTGACGATTTATGACGATTCTGCATCGAGTCGGCTGACCAGATTTTACATAAATCCAATACGTGAAAGTTCGTATAGGCATTTTGTTTTGACTACAGATTAGATTTGCATTAGGGGTCGGGTGACCTGATTTTTGCGAACGAGATCTGACCCGAGTCTGGTGTATTTTTTTTTTTTAATGTCTAATTCGGAATAGAATCCTGCATACGATCAAGTAACCAAATTTTATCAGAAATTTATACGACACGTGTCGGTTCGGATCTAGTGTCCCGCATGAGTCCGATTATACCCGACTCGAACTTTTAAATTATATTTCAAATTAACCCGCAATTCGACCCTAAACCAACAAAAAAATGTCTCTCGACCTACAACCCGGACGACTAATATTTATAATTAAATTAAATTAGAAGAAACTTGTTTTTTAATCTTTAAAAGGTGTTCATTTTTATATGTTTATCGACACTAGTCCTTTGGTGTGATATTTTCCCAGGTTTTGTGTAACATAAATACCGCAGGAGGCTTTTCATTCCATCCTCATTCTGTTTAATTCTCCATAAGTACTCCTCTTTTCATGGATTGCTTTTCTGTTTCACACAAAAATTTCTATTCAAGTAACGCTATTCACCATTTACATGAAATTTAACAGACTGTAATCTATAGTTTCGTGGAAATTAACTATGCGAAATATTGTATATACATATATATATATTTGTTTACCATTTGTTTTCACACGTGTTATTTCATTTTTATTATATGTATATTCCATGTAACCCTGCTACACTGCACTGAGAAAAATGAAATTTTCAAATCTGAGTAAATCGATGTTTTCATTTTGATATGAAACTTTTTGTTTCAAATAGGACGACTCAAAGCTTTCAATTCTGAAATACCAGAAATACTCAGAATATTGAAACATGGACATACTCAAAATTAAGCACATACAGGACTGTTCATACTCATTTTTGAAACATGGACATACTAAAAAATGATTAGAATCAGTTCAAACTCATTTTGAAACATGGACATACTCATAAATGAGCACCTAGAAGTCAGTTCATACTCATTTTTGAAACATATACATACTCAAATAGGATCACATGATGTTTTATTCTTGAATGTGTGCATGTTTTCAGAAATGAGTATATACATGTTTCAAACTTGAGTAAGATTGATTCGGAGCCAATTTGATTATGCGACATACTCAGATTTGAGTATTTTTTGCTCAGTTTTGAAAATGTCGTTCTTAGAGTGTACATGTCGGAAGTTCGCCCTCTGGACTTGGTCAAGGTTCATTCAAACTTGCATCTTTTTGGGGTCGATAAAATGAGTAGCAAGAGTTCTTGAAAACTAAACACTGCGGGTTCCGCATCATACTAAACACTTGATTGGGCATTATTCCATCTCAGAGCACTTGGTGAAGATGCAAGATTTCGGTGCTGCAGGCCATAATTCTTCACAAGGTTGTAGCATCGCAGAGTTTAGTTCAGTTTTAAATTTCTTGTAATCTTCTAAAAATATGAACCCTTTTTTGTCACATGTATACCAGACTTTTATTCCAAGACAATATTTTTCCTATTTTAATTCTGATAATAAATGCGAATAATAACTACAAGAAGAAAAGAAAAATAAGGAAAATTTATTTTAAATTAAATATAAATTTAGTTCATTGAAAATGTTTACAGAATTTTAATATATACAGGGTGTTTCTAAATGAATATCGGAGTTTTAACGCTTGGTAGTATTTATTACATAAAACATAAAATTATAATTAATTCATGAAATGAAAGAGCAACTCAAACAGTTTTACCTACAAGCTTACAAGTGTTCAATGTGAACAACTTAATATATCTTAATATAGAAACTTAATATAGAAACACTCCAATAGCTTTCGTCACACGGCACACATCAAGTCGATAGCTCAGTTCTTCCCAAACGTTAATTAGTGTTTGTGGGGTAATTGTTGCAACAGCTGGCTGGGGGATCTAAATCTGAACTTAATCGGGAACGCACGTTGCAGTGGAACTACAGATTTGGTCTTTGCAAACTTCAGAACACAAAATGCTTTCTGTCCACTAGTCGTCATTTTTGGTACTAGTAGACCAAGAGCCGGCCGTCGATTTTCCTATGTATAAGATACAAGAGAAATTCGGCCGGTATAAGTAAGCCCTAACAAAGATCTATAGGAAGCCACCTATTTTATTTATTTATTCCTGCCGGGTCAGGGATTTTTTGCGTCACTTCCGGTGTTAATTTTGAGTGTTTGCCTATGTATCGAATACAAGGACCGTACATACATCACAATGTAGGTATCAAAATGTACATTAAGAATATACCGGTCTGCCAAGTCTAATCCTGCCGGAAAAAGGTGGCAGATTTACTTTTATGACGTCAATTTTGAGTGTTTACCTATGTATCGAATACAAGGACCGTACTTACATCACAATGTAGGTTTCAAAGTGTACATTAAGAATATATAGGTCTGCCAAGTCCAATCCTGCCGGAACCAGGTGGCAGACTTACTTTTATGACATCAATTTTGAGTGTTTATGTATCGAATACAAGGATCAAACATACATCACAATGCAGGTTTCAAAGTGTACATTACGAATATACTGGTCTGCCAAGTCCAATCCTGCCGGAACAAGGTGGCAGACTTGCTTTTATGACGTCAATTTTGAGTGTTTACCTATGTATCGAATACAAGGACCGTACATACATCACAATGTAGGTTTCAAAGTGTACATTAAGAATATATTGGTCTGCCAGGTCCAATCCTGCCAGAAACAGGTGACAGACTTACTTTTATGACGTCAATTTTGAGTGGTTTCCTATGTATCGAATACAAGAACCGCACATACATCACAATGTACGTTTCAAAGTGTATATTAATAATATATTGGTCTGCCAGGTCCAATTCTGCCGGAACCAGGTGGCATGCTTACTTTTATGACGTCAATTTTGAGTGTTTATCTATGTATCGAATACAAGGATCAAACATACATCAAAATGCAGGTTTCAGAGTGCACATTAAGAATATACTGGTCTGCCTGGTCTAATTCTGCCGGAACCAGGTGGAAGACTTACTTTAATGACGTCAATTTTGAATGTTTACCTATGTATCGAATACAAGGAAAGTGCATGCATAACAATGTAGGTTTCAAAATGTACATTTAGAATATACAGGTCTTCCGGGTCTAATCGTGCCGCTACCAGAACGAAAACTTACATTTGTTAAGTGAATTTCGATGATTAAAGTATGAAATATGCATAATAACGTTCATTTCAAAGTATACAATAAAAATATACTGTAGTGTAATATATTTCAGACACGTTGTGTTGAAGAGGCCGACCACGTGCTAACACGTGGTGACGTGATCACAAGTGAAAGACCGCAAAATATAAATATTAAAGTGAACCCAAGGTCTCACGCTCGCTATTATTTTAGCGATGGACTAGCACATAATTAAAATAAGTAAAAAGGAATTCTCTCACCCATTTTTAGCAGGAACGATGCGATGTATAAATGACTGAGGATACAGCACACTCATCTTAGGAAAAACTGAGACAAAAAGCCTTTTTGATGGTAAAATAAACAAGAAATGATTTATTAATCTATAAAAACTCTGAATAGGTGAGGGACTCCGGTGACATTGTGTCCTCCATGACTGATGAAATTGAATAAGATAAGATCTCCCAAACTACACTGAGCACATCCTGAACATAACTAATTTTAACATCAGCGCGAAGTGCCGAGCCGGTTGCCCTTGGCGATAAAACCCGCGATCGTCCAATAGCGATGCGCAGAAACGGAGCGAGCTCTGAAAACACGCCAACTGTTGGCGCGCGCCAAAGAGCGATGAACCTACCGCAACGCGTTCCTTGGCGAAGCATGTGGAGCGCTTTTGCCGGATCGAAGGAACGGGAGAAGCGGTGAGCCGATGACGAATTCCCCACGAAACTGCCGCGATATGCATCGACTGAAATGCGAAATATCGGCGTTTGACGAAAGTTAAAATGAGAAAGAAACAGCGTTGGCAGACAACGGATACGTTAAATTAAAGATAATTAAAAAACGCTGATACGGGGATAATTAAATACTGAAAGAAACATTAAAATTAATAAATTTAGAGATTTAATGGGAAATTGAACACGTGCAATCGTACACATCGCGATTGCGCTAAAAATGTTGCGATTACATCGTGACATATTCCCCCGCAAATGAAAAATTTGTAAAATTTAGACTGGGAATGAAAAATTTGACTGGGAAGCGACCATTTTACATGGGCGAGAAAAAATTTGGAAAAAGGAAAAATTTTGAATGTGAAGGAAAAATTTTGCAAAATTTAAAAGGAGAAATTCGAAGTAAATTTAGCAACAAATACGAATTTTGACTATGAATGAAATTCCGAACTTGCCGAACATGGGAGTAAAACGAGTCACCAGAGAATACACGGGATTAACAAAGACGACTATACAATAAGTCGTATAAATGACACAGTAAATTTCTGTTGTAAATGAAATAAATACAGTAATATATATATATAAACAGTACATTATTACATAATTTCAGTGATGCATATTAAAAATTACCTTCTGTGAGACAAACACAATTTCATAATTAATTTGACATATTAAGATTAACAATTATACTTCACCATTGGTAAAAAAAATTCTTTTAACAATTTAACAATCTAAAATATTTCAAAAGCATGACACAATTAGTTAAATGTAAATTCGTTGTGAGTAACACTAATTTTTTTTTTTTAATAATAAATAGATTAACACATTAATTGATAAAAATGTCACAAGAAAAATACATTATGTGCACTAGTAAATAATTTTTGAATGTGAAGAGACCAACTGTCATTGTTTTGACAGTGATGAAAAAAAAATTAAACTTTCCAATTATCAAAAGTTGAAAACCAAGAGTTAAGTGCAAAACACTTTGGATTGCAATACTTAAATGAATGAGTGAAAGGAAGTAGAACATAATGCTAATGATTAGCAAATGAAACAACGTTCCAACTATAAGAATAATTAAAATGGAACACACATGTACAGAAGTACAAACTTATAAAATTATCCTAACAAATTTAATTGAATAGTTACTGAAATGAATTATTAAAAGTACAACTTGTAACCTGTAAGTAAACACAGTATTCATACATACTTTATAAAGCCTAAGCACACAGTGAATTGAAAACAACTCCATATCATGAACATTGAATGGAAAAGTATGAATGCATGAGACACCATTGTATAACATTACACGATTAAAAAAATGTGCAAAAAAAAATTATTTGACTCAAAATTATGAGACAAAACCATTGAATAAATATTAATACCTTGAAAAGGATGTTATGAAAATGAGGAAAAAAATATATGTAAAATTGCAATAAGAGCAGGTTGAAGTAAAAATTAAATGCATCAAGTAGAAAATTATTGGTAAAATGCTGTAAGAGAACACATTGTTTATACACCATAACCTAAAATTTACCATCATTTTTTTTTTTTTTGTAGTTATGCAAACCTATATACACATACTTAGGTATATGAACATATCCTTTTGGGATAGTTGTAAATGAAAAATGTAAGGCCTTACGAAAAACATAAATGCATAATTAGCTTTTCAATATTTCAAAAATTTGACTATGTGTACACATTGATTGCTTTGAAATTTATACTTAGCAAAGGTATGATTGTTCATTAGGTACCATGGAACAAACATATAAGTGCAAAGAAAATAATGTCAAGCGCTTGAACTAAACACATAAATATACACAAAAGTTGAAAAAAAAATTAATAAAGGGCTAGCAAAAATTATAAAAGGGGGAGTTGCAACTCATGAGTGATTTAAATAAGGGCTAGGGAAATACACAAAATACAATTATAAGAACAGTAAGAAAATAAAAAAAAATCTGTCAAAAAGACAGGTGCCAATCGAAGATATAAAAAATATAGTTGAATAAGTAAAGATTTGCACGAAATATACAAACTGTATATCTCAACCTGTTTGTTATATAGAAAAATTTTGCATGAGAAAATTATATAAGTTAAAAAAATGACCAATGAATTACACAAAAAATAGATACAAATAATTTCAATAATTGGTAAAAATTGTTAATTTAAAATAAAAAAATACCTTGAGATAAATAAACTTTACAGATGATTATGCTGGAGCCACATCAACAGGGAAAAGGAAAATTGTGATAGTATGCAAATAAATATTGCATATGTTAAATATTTACGATAATTACAAATTAAGATGCTGCAAAAGGAGTTCTTTAAGAGAACAGTTCAGGAATGTTATTTATGTTAGGACTTAATCTTGTAGAGTTCAAGGCAAAGGTGAGTACTTGTAGATGGAAACAGTTCACGAAAAAGACAGAGAAATTGCAGTTAAGATGAAACACTAGCTGGAGCACACGTTACTGGTTCAGGTACGAACTTTTAAAATTGTGAATAAATTAAGGAAAAGCAGGGATGAGCAGCGGTACATGCCAGAGGAGAGTTTACAAAATGTCATGAAAGATTCATAGCAGTACCACTCCATTGGGTACTATGCACTCTCTCTAGCACGTACACATATTTCACAAACGGGAAAAACTTGAACACACTACGTAGAGGAAAAAAAAACTGTTGAATGTGGAGCAGACACAAAAGGATTGGGTTTAACTATTTTATAAGGCTTGAGCTTAACCTAAGCCTAACTTTTGAAACAAATAATTTAAAAGACTCACATGTTGGCGAAAATGCCGGATGGTCAACATTAAAGTTACGCTTGTAGAACTGATTATTTGCTATACAGTTTTTGCATTTCGGAGGTTTTGTGCAGCGGCCTGGTTCATGTGCTTCAGCACACCAGGGACATGCACGTGACTTTTTGCAAGAACTTGCAACGTGGTTGAAAGATTGGCAATTATAGCACCGGATAATACGGATAAACCGTTTCACAAAAACACATTGTTCACCAATTTTCAAAGTCTTGCAGTTCACAAGTAGTGTGGCGATGTTTGCAGGCACTTGAAAGATGTAATTGTAGTTGTTTGATTTTCTTGCTTTATTTTTCTTTATGAAATTACATGAAGGGGTAAAGCCAGCAGTATCCGATATTGCTTGGATGATATCAGGGATACTATATTTCTCGTCAATGGCATAAATGATGATTTTAGGTGGCTTGGAGGATTTGTTAAAAGAAGAATTAGAATTACTAGAGGAATTTAAAGTAGAATTGTGAGCCTGAAGAGACTTTACTGCAGGGGATTTTAAAGTGGAATTTAATATGGAGGTGTCATGTTCACACCTATGAACACAGGGATCCAGCACTATAGGAGCACAAGCTGGGGTGTTGCACGTCTGTGTTGATGCATCAGTAGAAGACGGCACATTTTGCTGCAGGTCCTCAACCTGGGTAGTAACATGAGAGACTTCAATCTTCTTGTTCATTTGTATTCGCTGTAATAATTTTGTATTAAGACTCTGGAGATTGTCTCTTTCATGCACTAGGCGGGCAAAATCTGTTTGCACCTCTTTGAACAGAGATGTTAAGGGCTGGATTCTAAAATTGAATACACTTAAAAGCTGCTTTTCGATTTCTGGCAATGCCGGGTTGCTTACACTGCTGTGTTTCTTGATTTCATATGTTACATCTCCTTCCACCATGTTGGATAGGTTCATTAAGATGGCTTCAAAACAAGTGAAACCTGGGACTTTCTGCCACGTCGGATTAATCATGCCATTTTGCACATTCATGTTGTTGATAGAAAAATTTTAAACTTTTAATTAAAAAAATATATAAAAAAACTAAGAAATTTAAAGGAAAAAAAAAAAAAGATTGGCACGAGTTATGCCCTGTCAGTGCATCAGTACAAGAATATGAGAGCTTTGCATGAAAAAAATAATTTGGCAATGATAAACACATTAAAGGACTTGATTAAATTTACAGCCAGAAAAATGATGAAAAAAAATTTTTTTTTTTTTTTTTTTTTTGAAAAATTTACATTCCAAAAGACCTTTTTTTTTTTTTTTTTTGATGAATTTAAATTTTAACTGATTAATTACTACATTCTATAGCATAAAAAATAACTTTAACGATTGTACAAAATTTTTAGGGTGAGAGTTTAAGTTTTTTTAGATTTTAAATTTTAAACAAATTGAATTTATATGGGAAAAAAAAAATAGTCCACGCTAAAATTACGACCTGGATCTGAGGCACCATATGTAGTGTAATATATTTCAGACACGTTGTGTTGAAGAGGCCGACCACGTGCTAACACGTGGTGACGTGATCACAAGTGAAAGACCGCAAAATATAAATATTAAAGTGAACCCAAGGTCTCACGCTCGCTATTATTTTAGCGATGGACTAGCACATAATTAAAATAAGTAAAAAGGAATTCTCTCACCCATTTTTAGCAGGAACGATGCGATGTATAAATGACTGAGGATACAGCACACTCATCTTAGGAAAAACTGAGACAAAAAGCCTTTTTGATGGTAAAATAAACAAGAAATGATTTATTAATCTATAAAAACTCTGAATAGGTGAGGGACTCCGGTGACATTGTGTCCTCCATGACTGATGAAATTGAATAAGATAAGATCTCCCAAACTACACTGAGCACATCCTGAACATAACTAATTTTAACATCAGCGCGAAGTGCCGAGCCGGTTGCCCTTGGCGATAAAACCCGCGATCGTCCAATAGCGATGCGCAGAAACGGAGCGAGCTCTGAAAACACGCCAACTGTTGGCGCGCGCCAAAGAGCGATGAACCTACCGCAACGCGTTCCTTGGCGAAGCATGTGGAGCGCTTTTGCCGGATCGAAGGAACGGGAGAAGCGGTGAGCCGATGACGAATTCCCCACGAAACTGCCGCGATATGCATCGACTGAAATGCGAAATATCGGCGTTTGACGAAAGTTAAAATGAGAAAGAAACAGCGTTGGCAGACAACGGATACGTTAAATTAAAGATAATTAAAAAACGCTGATACGGGGATAATTAAATACTGAAAGAAACATTAAAATTAATAAATTTAGAGATTTAATGGGAAATTGAACACGTGCAATCGTACACATCGCGATTGCGCTAAAAATGTTGCGATTACATCGTGACATATACGTTTCTACCAAATCTAATTCTCCGCAACTTCAGATGGCATACATGACGCTTACTTTTATTTCGTCAATTTTGAGTGTATCGAATAGAAAGATTAAACATACATCTCAATGGGTTTCAAATTCGATACATAGAAATCACTCAAACTTGACGTCATAAAAGTAAGTCTGCCACCTGGTTCTGGCAGGATTGGACCTGGCAGACCAATATATTCTTAATGTATACTTTGAAACATACATTGTGATGTATGTACGGTCCTTGTATTCGATACATAGGAAAACACTCAAAATTGACGTCATAAAAGTAAGTCTGTCACCTGGTTCCGGCAGGATTGTACCTGGCAGACCAATATATTCTTAATGTACACTTTGAAACCTATATTGTGATGTATGTACGGTCCTTTTATTCTATACATAGGAAAACACTCAAAATTGACGTCATAAAAATAAGTTTGCCACCTGGTTCCCGCAGAATTGGACCTGGCAGACCAATATATTATTAATGTATACTTTGAAACGTACATTGTGATGTATGTTTGATCCTTGTATTGAACACATAGATAAACACTCAAAATAGGCGTCATAAAAGTAAGTCTGCCACCTGGTTCCGGCAGGATTGGACCTGGAAGACCTATATATTCTTAATGTACACTTTGAAACCTACATTGTGATTTATGTACGGTCCTTGTATTCGGTACATAGGGAAACACTCAAAATTGACGTCACAAGTCTGCCACCTGGTTCCCGCAGAATTGGACCTGGCAGACCAATATATTATTAATGTACACTTTGAAACGTACATTGTGATGTATGTACGGTCCTTGTATTCGATACATAGGTAAACAGTGAAAATTGACGTCATAAAAGCAAGTCTGCCACCTGGTTTCGGCAGGATTGGACCTGGCAGACCAATATATTCTTAATGCACACTTTGAAACCTACATTGTGATATATGTACGGTCCTTGTATTCAATACATAGGTAAACACTCAAAATTGACGTCGTAAAAGTAAATCTGCCACCTGGTTCCGGCAGGATTAGACTTGGCAGACCGGTATATTCTTAATGTACAAATTTGATACCTAGATTGTGATGTATGTACGGTTCTTGTATTCGATACATAGGTAAACACTCAAAATTAACACCGGAAGTGACGCAAAAAATCCATGACCCGGCAGGAATAAATAATTTAAAAAGGTGGCTTCCTATAGATCTTTGTTAGGGCTTACTTATGCCGGCCGAATTTCTCTTGTATCTTATACATAGGAAAATCGACGGCCAGCTCTTGGACTATAGCGCTTTCTAACGGACCACGGAAGAAACATTGCCTACGCATGTGCAAGCACAGGTACCAACAAGCTGTTTGAGTTGCTCTTTCATTTTATGTATTAAGTATAATTTTAAGTTTTATATAATAGATACTACAAAGCGTTAAAACCCCGATATTCATTTAGAAACAACCTGTATATTAAAATTTCGCGTCATTTTTTTCACATGAAAATAATAAATTCATTTTTAAATTATTTAAAAAATTATTTAGAGCTGCATTTTAAAAATAATTTTTGTTTAAATATGCATCAAATTTATTTAAAGCTTTAAAAATATTTCAACTAGAAATATATTTTTGCTCAATTTTATAGTTACTAAAAATTGAAATACATTTTGATAGCTTTTGAAATTTAGCTAGAAATGATAGAGAATGCCAAAATATTTTTTTTTTCATAATGATCATACAGCAGAAAACTTCTATAATGAGCTCCCCTACAATAAAGCTCTTCTAATGACTCAAAACTTCCAACACATTTAATAAGCTTCTAAAACTAAATTTTTAAAAAGGAAAATATAACATGTTTTCTCTCAAATCACCAAGTCTTATGGAACAGAAAACTTCTTTTGAAAATAAAAAAAAATGACTTTGAAAATCTTACAATAAAAGAAGTAATTCAATACTTTCTTTAATAATAGTACTTCAGAAAGTGCAGTTTTTTCAAAATGATTGCAATAAAGATATTTCCCCCTCTTTTTAATGACAAAAATTAGTTCAATGTTAGCAATACAAGATACGTTGATTCTTAAGTTTAAAGAGCGTTGTAAACGGAACAAATACTTTTTAAACATATTTTTGAAATGTTGAACATAAATAGTTTGGAGCAAAATATGTTTTTAAAAATAAAATAAAGATTTAGTAATTCATATTTGTAAATCAATTTTAATACCAACATGTTAACCAATAACAATTAGAAATGATCTTTATTTAATGGAGAAATTCTTAAAAGCATATTTTCATGATTTTCGAAGATCTGAAATTTTATTGCAATTATCATTTAGATATAATACAAAATTTATTCTCAGTTATAAATGAATCATCAATAAATAAAAAAAGGGAAATTGGTGTAAGGTGAGTTCACTGGCAGAAACTGGCAATACAATAATAATGTTTTATCTTTCTGGGTTTACTATTTGTGCAGCTTTAAACTACGAGTATTATATTTCAACTTTATGGGAAGTTATTAATAAAAATAATATTAAGTCCTTTTTCTTATTAAAATTTAAATATTTTCTAAGTCACATGATGGTATTTCAAAATTTAGATTTAAACATTTTACAACAATACAGTCGAAACTCACAACGGATTTAAAGTATAAAGTATACATATTTTCATTAATGATTTTTTAAATTTTATATCTTTAATTCAGTTTTGTGGAAAGTGAATGGACTAAGAATGTTTCCATCTTTTCAAGTTTAAAAGGTTTGCAAAAAATCTAACTAGTTTTTATTGAATTTTAGGCATTGTCTGGAATGTAAGATATTAAGTGCTTTATCATATGTGGAATAAGTTTTGAAAGAGCGAAAAAAGAAAAAAATCTGGCATTTAAAAATACAGATATATAATTAAATTTTCTCTTAATTTTTAAAACTGCTGTTAAATTAAAATATTTTCAAATTATTTTTAGACTTAGGGAAACATTAGCACTACAGTTTCAGGAACTGTGCATTCATCAAAATAATTAATTTTACAAAATTGATAAATAAATGTAACAGCGATCTCAGTTATTTGATGGAATATTTAAAAAATATATTTAGCGTTTTTCTAAGACTATTTTTCTGCACATATGTATGCATACATGCAGATTTACACACACATACACACTTGTTGAATGGAAAAAAGTTGTTTTGACTTTATGATAAAAACAAAAAAAAGTTGTTAGAAATAAAGGTATTCTATTGAAAAGTATTAATTATGTTTATATTAAGTCTAAAGCTTTTGGTACCGGATTTTACTGTTCTTAAATTCAATACTTGTTATTTAATAGCTCCGAAACTATCAAAAGAAAATTAATGAAAATTATATATGGCGAAATTTGAGGGTCTGGTGTCAAAATTAGATGTTAGTATTAAGAATGTTTATTAATATATATATATATATAGGCAAATAGTATAAAAATCGTGGTTTTTTTACAATAAAGAGAGAAAGGTTTCTTTCAACTAGGTAAATCATATCCAATGATTGGAGTATCATAGTTGAGATTTATCCTAACAGAGTGAAAAATGTCAAGACCAGGACTCGAACGGGGGTACCTTGGCTTACCGTGTCAAAGCTCTTCCTACTGAGCTACCCAAACGATATCCTGGCTAGCATAATATTTGTTGGACAAGGCTGCGAACTGCAGTGCTAATTTCATTCATCAGAGTATAACTATACCGTTTACATGATGAAAGTGCGATGTAACACGGAAACTCTTGTATTTAGGTCATAATGAAGAGAGAGAAAGTTTGTTTAAACTTGGTAAATCATATTCAATGTTTGGAGTATCATAGTTGAGGTTGTTTCAACAGAGTGAAAAAGACCAGGACTTGAACCTGGGTACCTTGGCTTACCGTCTCAAACGGCTTACCGTTCTGGCTTACCGTTCTTACTGAGCTACAACAACGATATCCTGGCTGGCATAATTCACTATTATTTGTTGGACATAACTGCGAACAGCAGCGCTAATTTCATTCATCCGAGTATAACTATACCGTTTACATGATGAAAGTGTGATATAGCACGGAAACTCTTGTATGCCATGTAATTAGGTCATAATGAAACGAGAGAAAGTTTCTTTAAACTTGGTAAATCATATTCAATGGTTCGAGTATCATAGTTGAGGATATTCCAACAGAGTGAAAAGACCAGGGCTTGAACTGGGTACCGTGTAACACGTTAACCTTGGCTTATCGTGTCAAAGCTCTTCCTAAGGAGTTAGCCGGACGCTATTCTGACAGGCATAATTCATTCTTATTTGTTGGACATGTTGGCTGCATAAGCCAAGGTACCCATGTTCGAGTCCTGGTCGTGACATTTTTCACTCTGATGGATATATGATACTCCAGTCATTGAATACGTGTTTTTTTCTTTTTAACAGTTTCCAACATAGTCGAAAAAAGTTTATAACTTCAGTTTGTCTGTTTGCCGTCTGTCCTCATTCTAACTCTCGTAAATATACTCTGATTGATATGTAACTGAAATATGTTATTGTGGTTGACTATGGCATGTCCTCTATGGAAAATGGAATGTGTAGCATTTATAGTTCATTTAGAGGGACTCTCAAAACTATCCCGTTACATTACAGTCTCTGACGAAAAATCGTTTGCGGTGTATTTTAATGATGTTATATTATTGAAACATAGTAAAATTGGTATGCATTCCCGAGATGCACTAAAACAGGCTTTCTGTAGAATATGCAGTGCAAAATATTTATCATTCATTTACAGGGTCACGCAAAACAATTCGGTTACTGAACTGTCTATGAGCGATAAATGCAGGAAGTGCATTTTCAGTTTTGGTATTCGTTTTTAAGTTTAACTATTTTTTTGTTGCATACTACGTGGTGTTTATAAGCTCTATAAATCATATACAGGGACAAAAAAGAATTTTTAAGCCTTACCGCTAATAGCTTAAAATTTGTTTTTAAACTGTATTATGCATTATTTTGTATAAGCGTGAATTACATAAGTGTGTTTTTTAATTGAGATATGCATTTTACAGTTGAACTATATTTAGTATAATAAGAAATGTTTGTAAAATACAAATAAATTCATACACAGGGCTGCACAAAGAACTTGATACATTGCACGAATGGATGGTTATTTTTGAAATTACGTTTTCAGTTGTTATGTGTTTTCTAAATTGTTTACTTAAGATATCAGTATTCTGGAAGTACTGAAAAGTGTTTCATAATCTATGCTTGACACATGATTTTCTTTTCTTTTTTGTGGCGGGGGGAGGAGTGTGGAGAGGAGAGGTGTGGCAACCGTACATAGTTAAAAACACGATAATGTAATCAAAATTTAGTTATGCAAAATAGTCATTAAAAATAATAAAAGCCGTTTAAGATTTGAGAGGATTTCCTTCTTTTTTTCTTTCTCTCTCTCTTTCTCTCTCTCTCTCTCTCTCTCTCTTTGATGACGATTATTCGTTTCTGTTGAATACAGTTATAAATTTGGATGTAAATGTTTAGAAGCCCTTTAGTAAAACCCAAACAAAAGATAATTTCTAGGCTGAAATTCTATAATTGGAGATGGTTGAGAATTTGTGTTACGTTTACCACTTACTTATATTTAGACCCAATTTGTCCTCTTGTAAGTGAAGCTTTATCTAAAAGAATTAATTTAACTATTTCTGTTTTTTTAAGTATTTTTTCTTAAATTATTTAGGGGCTTTGTCGCCGTGCAGATTCCATTAGGCTCTAAAAACATGCTTATTTCCTATATTTTTTAAAAGATTGCAAAATTGAATGATATTATATATTGTATGATATAAATTCCCCTTTGATTGGGGGAATTGTTCGGCTCCCAAGGTCACATCCACCTCTGTCGTGACAGCTGATGGCTATTCTCATTATTGATTAAGTAAGATCAATTACATATTTGAAAATCAGGTTGTATAAAATGGTTAAGTAAAAAATATCATGGCCTCCCGGACTTTTATAACGTCTAAATGGAAAGTTTTTTTTAAGCGCTATAAGAAAATTGTTTTAAGTATGACGTTTTAAATATATCGTTTTATATGTGACGTAAATGTATCATTAAATCTTTTTCGTACGTAATAATATAATTATTTTAAAGTTTTCTTTCTTTTTTAATATTCATGCGTAAATATATTTTTCAGTTAAAAGTGTTTGGATATATTATAATTTGGGATCTTTAAAATCTGGCAATAATTATAATAAAAACGGCTATTTGAAACTATGAATTAAATTTCTATTAACATAATAAAATTTTTAATATATTTTTTAAATAGACATATTTAAAAAATTATTAGAAATTGCACATCACAATCTAGTCAAGCAAATGCCAAGAATACATGTTTAAATTGCTATGAATGGTTTTTGATCCTATCAAACTTATGTAACTAAACTATCTGGACGGATTTCAACATTAAATAGCGCTTTCAATAATTCTTTGATTTAATATGTTTCAAATTGTTTATCATACACTTCTCTTTGAAATTACCAGTTTTCATGTTTTTATGTGAAATAGTTTTTGCAGGATAAGTCGAAAAAGTTAAAAAGTCACAATAAATTTAATTACGACATCAACAGCATTAATTACTTTTTTTTAGAATGTAGAGATACTACTTATATAAAAAGATTTAAAGCTCTGATTTTTTTAATGAAAGACGTTTAAAAACACATATAAACATTCTGTGAAAAAAAAAGGCTGTTAATTAACAGACCAGTAAAGAAATAAAAATGCTTTATGAACTTATTAAAAATAACAGTCTTTAATTTTAAAGGAAAATTATTTCAGAAAAATTACGAAAAAGTAGTTAAAAAATGCTGTTCAGAACATTAAAAAAAAGAACTTTCGCATATTCTGTCATCTTTCAACTTACTTCGGGGATCTATGTCCTCATTTGATAAAGTTTATCTATTGATATATTTTTTTAAAAAAGATATGACATGAAAATTTGTCCTGACAATGAACCTTTTTGAAATTTGTAACAAAGAAGAGTTTTGTGCGAGGAAACAAAAAACTTTACAAAATGATAAAAGTTTTTTTCACAGAAAAAAAAAAATAATTTTATAAAACTGTCGGCAAAAATTGTATAAAAAGATAACGTTACAATCATTTTGAGGTTTCATTAATTTTAATATGAGATTAATGATTTTGATATTTACATGCGTAACAAGATTACACAAATTGTAACAAACATAATTTATTTAACCAAAACTAATAATGTATTTTTCTAATTAAGTTAAATACAGTAACACTTTTAGAGCTATTGTAAGACAGTTTGATATTTGCAAATGCATAGGATTGCCTGATCATCAATTTGTATTCCAATTATCTATATACTCGCGTATAAGTCGAGGAATTTCTGACAATTTTCGGCAAGCAAATTGGGGGGGGGGGGGGGGGGGGTCGACTTATACGCGAGTCAATTAAAACAACAACAAAAAACTTCAAATACTGCCAAAATTCTGGCAATAATATTTAAAATATACAAATAATAATAATTTATCATTAAAAAATATTTCATTGATTTGTTTTAACGTGCCACTTTTTACTTTTTTGTTACCACTTTTTCGCATTGGCGAATCACTCCTACCGTTTGTAATGCGTCTAGAAAGTTAAATATTTGGCTTGATTTTAAGTAAAAACTTAGGAGGTCGACTTATACGCGAGTATATAAGGTAATTATTTTTGCTAAACAATGTGCTCATTCCTATTCAATTGATGCTTGGGACAGCTTGCCCACCATGTTTTAATATAAGGTACTTCTATCAAATAAGGTCATGTTCTTAATAAAGCCACCAGATTATATGTTGCGGAGAATGGTCTCGAACCGACATATGTCAGCACATACCTGAAAGTTTATGTGTCCTTCCCATGAGCGGATAGTTTCAGCCACAATCGATACCGTTTTCGGACCACTGATTCTTTCGACACATCGTTGTTAAAAGCAGTTTTAAGTGTTATATGTGCTTACTTTAAGCCATTGTCCCTATATTTTAAAAACTGTTTATAGTGCATCATCGTCTAGTACCAGAAACTGTAGGGCCGTCACTTGCCGTTTTGTTATTGTCATTGATTTTATCATACTCTTCCCAATGTTTATCTAATGTTCACCACCCCACCCTCTGTTGCGCTTACCGGCGGGTTTTGTAATTTTTTAAAAAATTACATTAATAAGGGGTACCGGGAGGTGCATGGATGCTCTACAGACTTGGTTCTTAGACTGAGCAGTCCCTCTCAGGCAGTAAGGTAAACTTCCATATGAAATCAGCGTAAATCAATTATTGAATTTTACAATCTTTACATGATGTACGAGGTAATTTAACTATCTTTTAGTAAGTTACTATATTGAAATATTCTGCATTTTTAATTCTAATTGTGTTTGAATGACACATGAAAAAACAGAAGTTCCCTAATAAGATACTGATTCATTTTCAAAAGGAACCTGTCTTAGATAAGTCGTCTTTGTTCAAAGTGCAAGAATTATGTCCATGAAGAATATGTAGAACTGAATTAAATGGACACAAGTGCGTTTTTCTGTCTCGAATGAGTAGAACTTCATTTAGATTTCTTCATAAAATAACAATGACTTTAATTTTTACTTTTTTTATATCTGCATATTCCATTTACAACAGTTAAAATGTGTTATTTAAAAACACTTTCTTTATTTTGTTCTATATTGATATATTACCTCTAAAATATATGCTAATTAAAGTTAAACCATGTAGTTAGCAAATTATGGCCTTATTTAGATCAAATACTCTTAATAAGGCTACTTTAAAGTGTGTTATGCTTTGAACTGTTCTGGAAAAAATTCAACAGATACATCAGAATGCATTATTTAATACTGGAAAAATATGTATAAATATTACATTAACAACATTGAAAATATTAATGTTGCTATAACACGTTTTATTATTATCTGAATGCTTAACGTGACCTTATTTGGTACAGGTAACTTATATATTAGCATTGTACGACTGAATTATATACTATGTTTCTTAATTTAATTAATATTTTAAACAATTGGTTCTCATACATGATTAATTCAGCATCACATAATTATTAATTGCACAACATTTAACTGTGAAAAGACCTTTTAAACATTCAAATGTTTTCAGATTTCTGACAAACTGCAATATAATATTAGAAGAAACTTTAAAACAGTGGATGAATTTCTATTTTTGTTATCACTTACAGAAGATAGAAGTGGCAGCATTTTACCGTACGTTATTAGATGCTATCCTTGTTTATCATTCTCGATAAAAATGTCTAAGTTAATACAAAATATCCATAAATAAAATTGTCTTTACTAACAGCGTTTTGCAGTGCAAAAGTTATTAGTTAGACGCACTAGTTAATGTCTTAAACTTAACGAAAACCACTTTTAAATTTCCCTGTGATTTATTCGTGATCGGGGTTATCTCCTTACCAACTCAGTCTTAAAGAGTCACTGTTGAGCATGTTCATAGAGTGGGCGGTGGCAAATGGCAGTTGCCAGTTGCGTTTAATACATAGATAATACCCACAACCATTGAATACATCGAGCGACTTCGAGCTCGGTGGCGTACACTGTGACGAATTGGCTCTTATTTTGCAGACAATTACAAAGCGATTTTTAGTGTTTATAGAGCTGGTTCACAACTCCCAATCATGGCAATTTTTGTTAATTTATGCGAAATGCTAATTTTATACATTTTGAATTAAAAAATATCACGTTTTAGTCATTTTTAAGAAAAAAAAGTTTCTTCAAGCAAAATAGATAAATAATAATAATAATAATAATAATAATAATAATAATGAGGTTGGTGCAGAAGCAGGCTTTTTTTAATTGGACTTTCCTTCAATCAACTGCCAAAGTCGCATCTGGACGCAGGTAGTCCCAGCGTTTCTCGCTCCTTGAATGCCTGCAGAAGAGGAATATGACAACAATTTTGCGGGATATAGCGGGATCTTGACTTTACAACACGAAAATGTTGTAAAGTATAAACAAGATCAAGATTTCATTTCATATGATTTCTGTACTAATTTGAATAATAGTGTCAAAATTAATCTAGTAAAAAGTATAAACATTTCAAAACCCATACATAGGTATCAAAACCCAATTAATTAAGAAAGAAATTAGGTTAAGGATATTGCTCACAAGACCAAAAAAAATTACAATATAAAAAATTTGACGCATTACAGCTTTTCCATCAGTTACTGATTTTTGGTTTTCACCTGTTTTTCCTACTTTTCCTATGCATTTCCTTTTAAAAATGGGGCTAGATGGCATGTAAGTGGAAAATACATATGGTTTCTCATTTTGTAGGACTTATAGAACAACTGTTCTCGTACACTCAAAAAAGGCATTTTCAAAACTGAGTAAACAATACTCAAATCTGAGTATGTCACATATTCAAAATGGCTCCGAATCAAAATTTCTCAAGTTTGAAACATGTATATGTTCATTTCTGAAAACATGCACCACACTCAAGAATAAAAAAAAAATGTGCTCCTGTTTGAGTAAGTCCATGTTTCAAAAATGAGTATGAACTGACCTCTACGGTCTCAGTTTTTAGTATGTCCATGTTTCAATATTCTGAGTATTTGTTGTATTTCAGAATTGAAAGTATTGGGTCCTCCTATTTGAAACAAAAAGTTTCATAACAAAATGAAAACACTGATTTACTGAGATTTTAAAGTGTCATTTTTTTCAGTGTACATAGTTGACAAACCTTGGAGAAACAATTTTCATCTGCGTCATGGAAATTTGTTTTTTACGGTATGCTGTGCCTCGGTCGGGGTGAGTGGATGGGGCCGACGGCGTTTTAATAATCTAACACTGCACAATGGCAAATTACCCTGAACTCCCGGACAAATCTCTCATATCTTTCGGCTTTTCTGTGTCTTCTTTGAAAACGGGCTAAAAATCTTATTAAAGCATTGCTTCACTAAATATCTGTGATGAGTTTATATTTTGTGAAACACAGAGTTTACGGGCATCATATAACTTAATTTTATTAATCTCAATGCCAAATGCAAGTCATTTCGTACATTTATAGAATTAAATAAATAAATAATAAAACAGCCGTTTTCCCTCAAACTATTAAAGAATAGCAGTTAAAATTACTCATTTTATAAAGGTAAGATTACAAACTGTTTCTCTTATTTATTAATTCAACTGGATTCGGTAGAATACAAGCCATTTTCATAAATCTATGTAAGAAAAAATGAAATAGTTATTTCTGTGGTGACATTTTTAAAAATTCGTAAATGCTTACGCTCAAAACCTACTGATTCATCTTTACTGAAAGACACTCTATCATCAGAAGCTAAACATTATCGCCAGAAATGATTAATTTGTAACGCATCGTTTCAAACAATGGAGGTAATTAATTTTCCAATTTTCAACATCAAGATGGTATAAGTTAAAATAAATTGTAAAACCTTTATTTTACGCAATAAAGACGAGCTAAGCATATATTAAGGACACTGATATACAATTGTGCGATGTTGCACATTAAAAGTGTGTAACGTTTATCTCCGAGTTTTAGCTACAGTTTTGTGAAATTTCACCACTATGGGACGGGATCTTTCTTGAGTTTCAAAATTTTATGTACCAAATTATGAATTAATGAAAATATCGCCTTCCAAAGCACTTTTTTCGAATATTTTAAAATATGTACGTAGATTTCTGAAATCATTAAATAAATTTTATAAGTTTTCCTTTATTAAAATTTAATGAACTAACTCATTATTTATAAGGATTTTGTAGACTATTTACAACTCTACCCAAATCATTTCTTTAGGATATTGTTTTTAGCAAATTCTAGAATTAAGAAATGTACAAAAGTAATAGCCTTACATGTAAACATAAAAAAATTTCAGAACTTAAACTTTTAACTGAATGCCTTTGAACATAAAAAAGCTGAGCAGTTATAACTGAAAAAAGAAAATATCCAATTAAAAAATATTTTATATATTACTTTTATATTACATTCTTTAAATCTTTTAATGCAATTTGTGCACTTAATATGCACTGTTTTTTACTTTTCAGAGATTTATGATAAATAAAATATTAAATTTAATGTAAGAATACCTTTAAAAAAATATAAATATATAAAAATTCAAATAATGAGATCAACTGCTTTTACTCACATTCTTTTATAGCAATAGAAACCGAAGAAAGGTTAATTATTTGTCATTGCAAAATCAATAATACGGAAACTCTTAATATATTTCTTCTTTAAATCATTTTAGCTAGAGAGGTACTTTTAAATAGTTAACCAGTGATTTAACATTTTTCTTTTTTGAAGAATTTGAGAGTTATCTATTTGTTATTTTAAAGTATATATTTCAATAAATTGAAATACTTTTCTAAACAATAAAAAGATATATTTTTATATTGGAAATAATTTTGAGCCAAATTAATTGTTAATGAGTGAGTATTACAAGAGGCGAGATTCTTTTTTCGGTTATTTTATTTAAAACTTTACGTTAAAGTTTCATTTGCTGCTTAAGAAATTAAAAAATGCAGTTTTAAACACGATATTCTCTTAAAGGATTCCACTTAAAAGGGGTAACATATTTATGTTTTTTTTTATATATATTACTTAAAATTCCATGTTTTATTTAATATTTTTACATTTATTTATTCTAAGTTTTGAATAAAATTTATATGTAAATTAATTTGCAAGGAATTAATGATATAAAAATAACCAAATATTAATACATTTTATGTATCTCAGTAACATTGAAACAAAATTTAGCTGTATGCATGTCGAATTTAGTATAAGGAAAATATTACTTTTTGATTATTACTGGAATAAAAGTAAAAGTTTCCAAAGCACTGGTTAATTACCTTACACACACACACACACACACATATATATATATATATACAGGATGTCCCAGAGATATTGACCTCGGCTTTTATTCCTTAAATATTAATCATAGACATATATTATGAATAAAAATGCTAATTTAAAAGATTACAGAATCTTATGAAACCAATTAAAATTTTCAGGCGATTAAATTTGAAGAATTTCAAAATTTAGATTTGTATACGGGCCCCATACAAAAAAATTTACTAATGAGTAAAATGGGCCCCATACACTAATAAGGTCATGTACAAAATTTCAGCATTTTCTCCATAAAAAGTCGCAGAGATATGTTTAAACAAAGTAGGTGAGGCGTCAATCATAAATTAAAATGTGAATGTTTAAAGAAAGAGTGCAGATGACGCGAAGCAGAAATGCATCATAAGCAAATAAAATATGGCGCTTACCTTTACTTTTATCTAAAAATTTACCAAACTATGCTTCCTGAAAAATACCTTAAAATTTTACATGATGAACTTCAGAACAAAACTTGGGAATGACACAGTCAATGAACATTAAAACACTGAACAAGAACTTGATCGAGTGTACAGAAGTGTTATGAGACAAATGCATCTCTGCATTGGCATGGATGGAAAACATTTTGAATAAGCTTCGTAACCTTTGCGTAAAGTTATAAGTTCTATACAGTTTAGATACTTTTGTACCAATAAATAACACAAGTATTATTTATTTATGCAATCATTGTTTTCTTTCATAGTTTGTGTACGGCCCATGAAACGCGATCATCCGACATGATTTTTCCCCTTTGATTTTCCCCAGGCATCGAAAAGTGGTTTAGCATTTATGTATTTTCATGTCTCTGAGACTTTTTATGATAAAATGCTAAAATTTTGTACATGACCTTATTAGTATATGAGGCACATTTTACTCATTGGGAATTTTTTTTCTACGAGGGCCATATAAAAATTTAAATTTTGTATTTCTTCAAATTTAATTTCCTGAAAATTTTAATCTATTTCATAAAATTCTGTACCTTTTTTTAAGTAATTTTGTAATTTATAATATATGGCTACGATAAAAAATTTAAGTAATAAAAGCCGAGGTCAATGTTTTTCAGACATATAGTTGTAATACATCTCATAATATTAATTGCTCTTTAAAACTGCATTCGTGCTAATTATACTTAACTTTATATTTATAATGTGCAAATCTGAATGCTGTGCTAAAGATTGATATCCCCTTTTACAAACATATGCGTACATATTTATACAACTATTAGTTTAGAAAATTTATCTATACACGAACGAATACATACATTGTGATTAAAAATATTAGCAAATGAGTAGTATTTCTATGCTTACATTGAGTGATACGATGTGAAATTTTAAGAGAGACAATACTCCTCAGCATAGTATTTTAACATTCGTAAGTTAAATCCTGTTAGATAAATTGAAGAATTATTTACAACTCTATCGTTTGTACTTCATGATTTTCCTACACTATCTGAGCTCGAAATCAAACATAATAGTTTTATACTATTTCAATTTCTGTTGTTTTTATATGAGACAATCCCCGTTGTCTCATAATTTGATGAACCTAAATGTATGCATTATTCAATACTTCAAATCTTCTACTTAAAATAAACAAAATGGTTATTTCGTGATGATGGTATTAATAAGTTGAATGTTTAATATTTTCATCTATATTTTAACAATTTTTGATAGTTTGAATTGTTTAATTTATTTGAAATTAACCACTTTCACCCTTCCTCTCCACTTGCTGCATCACTCTTTACATCCAATGTTAACCAAAACTAAAATCTTTTACTATTAAAAAAATAAGGATATAAGAAATTTTAAAGGACTTTTCCATTCAATTTTAGCCAAAATTTAAATCATTACTATTTTCTTTAAAAGAACTGTCAACGCAATGCATCATTGCTATAAAAATTTTAAATCCTAAACTTTTACATTTATGAATGCATTAAACGGCGTATGCTTAATTTAGCCTTTGATATTTATTCATTTTGATATTTTAATGCTTAGTTACGCAAATCGATAACGTGATAACGAAATGCGGATTTGAATAATGGAAGCAAAAAAAAAAGTAGTGCTTTGAATTTCCGTTATGCTTGTTTCGCTTTGCAAATCCTGCTGATTTAAGTAAAACATAAGGAATAAATTTAACGGTTTCACAAGAAATGATACCTTATAAATTGCTAAAGTTAAAATATATTTTTATAGCCACTATTAAAATTAATATTATGTTCAATAAGACTTTTTTCAAAATTTCCATGATCATGATGAAATCGTAGATTGATTTGAAACTTTTGCTTGAAGATGACCGCAATTTTCTCAATAAAGAAAATTTTTCGCTAAAAATTTCTATGTTATTATTTTGTTTAATACACGAAAATGTTTTTTTTTCTTTTTGTTTTTTTTCACATATGGATTTTTCAGAAAGGAATATATATTGAATCATTTGTTACTATACATCTACATAAAAAATCTTTTTTTAGAAGCATGGTTTCGAGCATGGTTTATATCAGAATGGTTGTACCATAAGCTTTATTTTAAACCTTTATTATTAACCTTTTTTTTTATTGATGGCACAGTCGGGGAAAATAAGATACCCCACTACTAACTCTGCAGCAAATCATCGTGCACAAATATGACTTGTATCAACTGATTAGTAATAACGTCTGCTAATTAATACTATATTGAAACTATAAATAGGCTTCGGAGGTCGTCTAAACACTCAAATTGCAACAAACTTTAAAAGTTTCCGTACTAACACTTTTTTTTTTACTTCATATTTGAATTTTTCGGCAAACGTTAACTTCGAATATCACCCAGAAAGAAATTCGGTCAAGTGTTCAGATTTAAAGTTTAGAACTCTTAATATTACATTACATTTTATTCGTTCTAAAACAGATTGCAACGCGGGGGATTTTTTTATTATAACGCAAACCCTACTTGGTTGAATGAACTGTAACTTTGAATTCACGTATTTGAACTTTCTAGAAATAGATTTGTGTTACAACTTTTATAGGTTAAACCTTTGAATACCGAAGTCTCAAAACTGCGTAGTTTTCAAAATACGCCCGAACGTGAAATATGCTGCAAATTATTTATCCCCCTATCTTCTACCTGCCTACTTGTCAGTAAGACAATAAGAGGTAAAAGTGGAACGTCCATAAGATAACTAGTACAAAAGGCTCCCCATCCGTTAATTTCAATAATCCCCTGCTCTGCTACAATAGTTGGATATTTACGAGGGGAAGAAAATGGAGCAGGCGTTCAGGCGGTCTGCCAGTAATTTGCTTGGCCGTGCGTCTTAGGCGTTTTAGTAGGGAAAGCGTTAAAATACCTTTTTAAACATATCATTTACAATATATATATAAATTATGAAATTATTATTTGAAAATCTGGCAAGTAAATTTTACTTAAAAAACTGTCCGCATTGTTATCTATTTTGTAACGCTTAAAATAAAATTTAATATTAAATGTTCCAAAATTTAAATCTGCATAATTCCTAAACTACTTAAACAAATGACTTCCCTTTTGTTATGAGAAAGTAAAATTTCCCAAAGAATCTTACTTATAATAAAATCCAAAGGCGAGAAAGTGTCTGTAACGGTACCGGGTTGTACCACTCTGCGATTCGACCGTAGTTAAACGCCATGTTAGGCTTACTGAAAAAGAAGTTATATTATCTACTTTCGTCGTTTAAATATTTGTAAAAGCATATTCAAGCTTTTAAATCTTTTAATTTTGTTTAAAACCTTAAAACACTATTTCATAAAAAAAAATGTAGACAATGAACATTTCTGTTAAAAAAAAATTCTGTAAGCACTTTTTTTTTCAGAATGCGGTGATTTATTTCCTTGGGAGAGATTTGAGGTTGATTCAGTATAGTGTCGCCATCTACTGGCAGATTTTGAAATTGTCTTCCATCGTTCCGTATTTCGGGTCCTCCCGAAATTCACGATTATTTGACAAAATTCATGTTTTTTTCGTGATTCTTTGACAAAATTTGCATTTTTTCTGCTGTTCTTTGACAAAATTTCATTTTTTCGTAGTCCTTTGAAGAAATTTGCGTTTTCTTTTTGCGATCCTTTGAAGAAATTTGCGTTTTTTGCTATTCTTTGACGAAATTTGCCTTTTATTCACGATCCTTTGACAACATTCGAGTTTTTTCTGATATTGACGAAATTAGCGGTTGTTTTTTTTCGATCCTTTGACGAAATTTCACTTTTTTCGCGATCGCTTAACGAAATTAGACATTTTTTCGCAGTTCTTTGAAGAAATTTGTGTTTTTTTTTCTAGACCCTTTGAAGAAATTCATGTTTTTCCGCGATTATTTGACGAAATTCGCAGGTTTTCTTTTTGCGATCCTTTAACCAATTTTTTTTTTTTTTTTTTTTTTTTTTTTTTTGTGATCCCTTGATGAAATTTTACACTTTTTTCGGAGTCCTTGGAAGAAATTTGCGTCTTCTTCGTAAGCCTTTGACGGAAATCGCGTTTTTCTGCAATTTGTTAACAGAATTAGCGTTTTTTTTTTTTTTTTTTTTTTTTTTTTTTTGCAATCCTGCAACGAAATTTGCGTTTTTATTTTCGGTACTTTGACGAAATTCACGTTGTTTCCACAATCCTTTGATGAAATTTTCTATTTTTTCTGCGAACGATAGACATAATTGATCTTTTTTCGGCGACTATCGTTCAAAATTCGAGATATTTATGTTCGAAATTTTGAACTGAAGACTTAAATTTTCGAAATCGAATGCCTTAAATTTTTAGGAAAACTTGAACAGAATCACCCCTGATGAAATAAATACATAACTATTTTTTGTTTCTAACGAATCGTAATATAAATTAATTTTAAACTAAAATTTGAAAGAAAAATGATTTGTTTTTAATTTCGGGAAGAGAAGGGGGGGGGGGGGGCGTGTTCCCCCGCCACTGAAGTAACAATATTTTAGTGATTAAACATTGAAACACAATGGACTGAAAAAAATTAGGAATCGGTAAAAGTTTCGAAAAATTTCAGAAAATCTAAAATTTTAGTAAAAATTTACAAATTTTCGAATTTTTCTTTCCGGACTTCGAGTTTTTCCGGATTTTGGATTTTCGGATAATGGGTCATATGCTGTAAAATGATTCTTTCTTATCAAACGTAATTAAAATATAAGAAATGCATAGTACAGCGTAATTTCCATTTAATTTTGCTTATGTAATCAAACAATGTGTTATATGGTTAGTCAAGCTGTTTAAAAACTCATTGATAACACTTTTTTACAAAAACTTTCGCACATGGATTATTTGTTAATATTTGATTTTGTCCAATCGTTGAACTATTTCAGAAATTTAATACTAAGTAAAATATATATATATATATATATATATATATATATATATATATATATATATCCTTATTATTTTTATTTGTAGAAATCATTTGTCCTTTTTAAAATGTATTTTTCTACAATACAAACCTTTTAATAATAAATCTCCATGCTGTTTGTTTGTATGAAGTCTTATGAAAATGAAACGCAGATCAACAATCCGTCATTTTTGACGGGGTTATATACTAGTCCAAATATAATGTCAAAATTATGTATTAGTATTGAAAATTTTCATTGGGTCTGTTACAATTTCAATATGTAGACAACCGCCGAAGCATAATTTATCTGTAGTTCGTGGACGTTATTATTAATCGGCTTGAAACAGCCACATTTTTATGCAATGATTTACCGCAGCTTTAGTAGGAAAGTTTTCTTTTATCCACGACTGTACAATAATTAGAAATGCCAATGAATTAATCAATACAATTAATATAATAATGTTTCATTACGATAAAATTTATATTCGAGTTAATCGTTCAAATGTTTTGAGGACAAAAAAAATCAATTTTTAATGATAGTCCAGTTTAGTCGAGTCCTTAAATTTTCGTCCATTACCCTGTCACATATTTTAATCTTTACTGATAAATGGTTGAACAGAGAGAATATTTTATTAATGCTTTGTCTTAATAGATAATACAGGGGAAAATACCAAATTTCCAGTTTTTTCATTACTAGGAAAACCTTTCTTGTGAAACTTTTCTTCATTTTTTACACCAATAACAAACACATTCAACAGTCTTGAAAATATTATGAATAAATGTAGACGAATCTTTGATACAGAGAATTTAAATAAACTTATTTACTTATCGAACTTATTAAAATGAAATTATTTATTTTATTTTTCATTTTATTTTTGTACTGCCTAACAATATTTATGTAGGTGAATTTGATCTGATGTTGTATCATACATGTGGTATTTAATCATATTAATTTGTGGAAAGATTCATAATACTTAAACTACAGTTTTATGGATATTTTGGATTTATTAAAAGAAAAGAGACCTTCAATATTTCTTCGTTAAAAGGTTTTTAAATTCTGGGAAGTTAATAAAAACTTTTATCTAATTAAAAATTCCATCATTTTATCTCATTCATATCATACAATATTATTTACAATTAAAATACTGCTATTTAAAGTATTAAAATAAGATAGATAGTGCCGTTTCCATTGTGAATTTTACAGTGCTGTCATGAAGTGAAAAAAAAATTCGCATTTGTAAACGTGGCATAGGTAATAAAAAAACAAAGCATGCTCATTTCGCTCATAGCAGACGATATAATTCATTTCACTGAAATATTAAGGATATTTTTTTTTACATTGTGAAGCTAGTTATGAAACGAACGTGACGTTTAACGTACAATTTCCAGCTTGTTCTTTTTATTTTTGTATTACCTAACAGTATTTATGTAGGTAAATTTGATCTGATGCTGTATCATACATGTTGTGTTTAATCATATTAATTTGTGGAAAGATTCATAATACTTAAACCACATTTTGATGGATATTTTGGATTTAGTAAAAGAAAAGAGACCTTCAATATTTCTTCGTTAAAAGGTTTTTAAATTCTGGGAAGTGATTAAAAACTTTTATCTAATTAAAAATTCCATCATTTTATCTCATTCATATCATACAATATTATTTACAATTAAAATACTGCTATATAAAGTATTAAAATAAGATAGATAGTGCAGTTTCCATTGTGAATTTTACAGTGCTGTCATGAAGTGAAAAAAAATTCGCATTTGTAAACGTGGCATAGGTAATAAAAAAACAAAGCATGCTCATTTCGCTCATAGCAGACGATATAATTCATTTCACTGAAATATTAAGGATATATTTTTTTACATTGTGAAGCTAGTTATGAAACGAACGTGACGTTTAACGTACAATTTCCAGCTTGTTCTTTTTATTTTTATATTACCTAACAGTATTTATGTAGGTAAATTTGATCTGATGCTGTATCATACATGTTGTGTTTAATCATATTAATTTGTGGAAAGATTCATAATACTTAAACCACATTTTGATGGATATTTTGGATTTAGTAAAAGAAAAGAGACCTTCAATATTTCTTCGTTAAAAGGTTTTTAAATTCTGGGAAGTGATTAAAAACTTTTATCTAATTAAAAATTCCATCATTTTATCTCATTCATATCATACAATATTATTTACAATTAAAATACTGCTATTTAAAGTATTAAAATAAGATAGATAGTGCCGTTTCCATTGTGAATTTTACAGTGCTGTCATGAAGTGAAAAAAAATTCGCATTTGTAAACGTGGCATAGGTAATAAAAAAACAAAGCATGCTCATTTCGCTCATAGCAGACGATATAATTCATTTCACTGAAATATTAAGGATATATTTTTTTACATTGTGAAGCTAGTTATGAAACGAACGTGACGTTTAACGTACAATTTCCAGCTTGTTCTTTTTATTTTTGTATTACCTAACAGTATTTATGTAGGTAAATTTGATCTGATGCTGTATCATACATGTTGTGTTTAATCATATTAATTTGTGGAAAGATTCATAATACTTAAACCACATTTTGATGGATATTTTGGATTTATTAAAAGAAAAGAGACCTTCAATATTTCTTCGTTAAAAGGTTTTTAAATTCTGGGAAGTGATTAAAAACTTTTATCTAATTAAAAATTCCATCATTTTATCTCATTCATATCATACAATATTATTTACAATTAAAATACTGCTATATAAAGTATTAAAATAAGATAGATAGTGCCGTTTCCATTGTGAATTTTACAGTGCTGTCATGAAGTGAAAAAAAATTCACATTTGTAAACGTGGCATAGGTAATAAAAAAACAAAGCATGCTCATTTCGCTCATAGCAGACGATATAATTCATTTCACTGAAATATTAAGGATATATTTTTTTACATTGTGAAGCTAGTTATGAAACGAACGTGACGTTTAACGTACAATTTCCAGCTTGTTCTTTTTATTTTTATATTACCTAACAGTATTTATGTAGGTAAATTTGATCTGATGCTGTATCATACATGTTGTGTTTAATCATATTAATTTGTGGAAAGATTCATAATACTTAAACCACATTTTGATGGATATTTTGGATTTAGTAAAAGAAAAGAGACCTTCAATATTTCTTCGTTAAAAGGCTTTTAAATTCTGGGAAGTGATTAAAAACTTTTATCTAATTAAAAATTCCATCATTTTATCTCATCCATATCATACAATATTATTTACAATTAAAATACTGCTATTTAAAGTATTAAAATAAGATAGATAGTGCCGTTTCCATTGTGAATTTTACAGTGCTGTCATGAAGTGAAAAAAAATTCGCATTTGTAAACGTGGCATAGGTAATAAAAAAACAAAGCATGCTCATTTCGCTCATAGCAGACGATATAATTCATTTCACTGAAATATTAAGGATATTTTTTTTTACATTGTGAAGCTAGTTATGAAACGAACGTGACGTTTAACGTACAGTTTCCAGCTTGTTCTTTTTATTTTTGTATTACCTAACAGTATTTATGTAGGTAAATTTGATCTGATGCTGTATCATACATGTTGTGTTTAATCATATTAATTTGTGGAAAGATTCATAATACTTAAACTACATTTTTATGGATATTATGGATTTATTAAAAGAAAAGGGACCTTCAATATTTCTTCGTTAAAATGTTTTAAAATTCTGGGAAGTGATTAAAAACTTTTATCTAATTAAAAATTCCATCATTTTATCTCATTCATATCATACAATATTATTTACAATTAAAATACTGCTATATAAAGTATTAAAATAAGATAGATAGTGCCGTTTCCATTGTGAATTTTACAGTGCTGTCATGAAGTGAAAAAAAATTCACATTTGTAAACGTGGCATAGGTAATAAAAAAACAAAGCATGCTCATTTCGCTCATAGCAGACGATATAATTCATTTCACTGAAATATTAAGGATATATTTTTTTACATTGTGAAGCTAGTTATGAAACGAACGTGACGTTTAACGTACAATTTCCAGCTTGTTCTTTTTATTTTTATATTACCTAACAGTATTTATGTAGGTAAATTTGATCTGATGCTGTATCATACATGTTGTGTTTAATCATATTAATTTGTGGAAAGATTCATAATACTTAAACCACATTTTGATGGATATTTTGGATTTAGTAAAAGAAAAGAGACCTTCAATATTTCTTCGTTAAAAGGCTTTTAAATTCTGGGAAGTGATTAAAAACTTTTATCTAATTAAAAATTCCATCATTTTATCTCATCCATATCATACAATATTATTTACAATTAAAATACTGCTATTTAAAGTATTAAAATAAGATAGATAGTGCCGTTTCCATTGTGAATTTTACAGTGCTGTCATGAAGTGAAAAAAAATTCGCATTTGTAAACGTGGCATAGGTAATAAAAAAACAAAGCATGCTCATTTCGCTCATAGCAGACGATATAATTCATTTCACTGAAATATTAAGGATATTTTTTTTTACATTGTGAAGCTAGTTATGAAACGAACGTGACGTTTAACGTACAGTTTCCAGCTTGTTCTTTTTATTTTTGTATTACCTAACAGTATTTATGTAGGTAAATTTGATCTGATGCTGTATCATACATGTTGTGTTTAATCATATTAATTTGTGGAAAGATTCATAATACTTAAACTACATTTTTATGGATATTATGGATTTATTAAAAGAAAAGGGACCTTCAATATTTCTTCGTTAAAATGTTTTAAAATTCTGGGAAGTGATTAAAAACTTTTATCTAATTAAAAATTCCATCATTTTATCTCATTCATATCATACAATATTATTTACAATTAAAATACTGCTATCTAAAGTATTAAAATAAGATAGATAGTGTAGTTTTTGTTGTGTTGTTACGGCCAAATGAAATAAAAGCACTGGATACAGGATATTCACAACATAAACTATAACATATGAACTAATGATGGTATGTAATTTTTTGACGTACTCCAGTCGAAGAACATGGAAAAATTCTCACAGAAGATTGTACGTTCCGACAGCAAAAATATGTAATATATTATATTTAAAAGAAATAAACGAAAGAAACAAAAGCGAGCTAAAATGTTATATACATACATAGCTGCCTACTTGTAAGGTTTTAATTACAACTGAAATTTAATAATAAATTTTGTATAATTTAATCTTCGAAATCTAACGATTTTTAACGATTAAATTAGGCAAAAATTTCTATTAAATATTAGTGGTAACAGGTCATATTAGTGGTATAAGTTGGCAGGTATGTACATATAAAAATATAAATATATCAAATGAAAGAAGGAAAATAGCAACTTGAAAAAAACTAAAATCTGTATATGTGGGTCTGTATAGTGGGTTTGAAAATAGAAATAATTCGCGATCAAGTTTTCTTGCTTTTAGTGTTATCGTCATTACAGCGGTTATTAACGGAAAATTGCTTCTGGCAGATATAGGCATTGGAATGAATATTTAAATTTTCCACTCTGAGACTATTCAATAATAGATAGTCTCAGACAGACAAGATTGAACTTTCATGTGAATCTAATAAGAAGACGAGCTTTTTACTGTTAAATTAAATATGGTATATTTTAGAAAAATAAGAAATGCATGATAAAAATGTTTCGATGATGATAACACAAAATATGAACATTCAATCCCTCTTCCGATAGAAAATAAAATACAGGGCCAAAATTGTACACATGGACGCTTAACCGTTTCTTGTTAATTGGAAACATGGGTCAAAATATTTTTTATTCCCTTAAAAAAAAAAAAAAAACCCTGACGGCTTGGCCTACAGGTACAGGTAGATTTCGAAGACTGGCCTGTTTATTGTTTACAGCAGAAGAAAAACCTATTTGATATGATGCGACAGTTGGGACCGCCCGCTTCGTAATATACCTCTGCCTGTAGGCGGGGCAACAAGGATTTTTTTAATTTTTTTTTTTTACTGCAAGAGTTGGTCGTATAAAAAACTTGTCAATATAAAAGTTGTAGATAATATTAAGAAGATTTATAATAAATTTAATCGTATTTGATATCTTGTGAATTGACGAAGTTATGAATATATTCTTCTGAAACCCCCATTTTTCCCTCTTTTGGGAGCATTCTTAATGAAATCAAAAATCTGTCATGCATAAATTTTTGGTCCTTTTCCTAGAAGTAATAATAACTTTAAACGGATTCGATATGTATCAAAATTAAGAAGTTAAGGTTTTTTTCTGTTTTCACAAAAAGCCCCCCATTTGTACGCCCCCCCCCCCCCAGGTTCAATTTTGACCATTAATGAACTTGACCGAGATTTTATGCCGCTTGATTTTATGTATCAGTTTGGAAAAGATTTGTGCAGATTTATGGAAGTTATCGTGTCCATAAAAAAATGATATAGATAGGTAGGTAGGTAGGTAGGTAGATAGATAGATTGATAGATAAAGTTTTGAACTGCGTGTGGTTTTGGGTTCTAGGGGAGAATGTAATAGGTTGTATTTTTTACTAAATCTACCTAAAATTAATTTCTACCCAAAATTAATTTTCTATCGTAAGGCAAAATTCAACGTTTATAGTTTAAAAAAATGCTCTCAATAGCAAAAAAGTACCACAATTGTAGAGAACAAAGGTAAAATGTAGACAGGCATAGAGAGAAGGTTTAATTCTTTCATAGGCAAAACTACTTCAGTTCCGAAAACGTGAAAATGAATGAATTACACCAAAATTTACGAACAATTTATCCCCCAAAATTACGGTGCTATTGTGGCATTTAGGAATTAGAATTAATTGGTATAAGTAATATCCCGCCGCCCTTTAAAGGGTTAAAATAAGGATAAAATGGAAAGAAAATATATAATTTTTAAAACAATGTAATTTTGCATTTTTTTAAATCTGTGTTTCGCCCTTTGCTGTGTCTTAACATCTGTACTCTGCCATCGCTTTCATGATACTCATTTATTTCCAACATAAGTATCAATGCAGAAATTTTGTAAGATAAAATGGTCAACGCAAAGTCTTTATTATAGTTAAATACCGGAGTTTGATGTGGTAATACCTAATGAAATTATATGTTAAAAGACATCGAAGATTTTACATTTGACAAGAAAAATTAATTTAAAACACGAAAATGAATAATTTGGTAATAAATTATTTTCACCGTGGTTTTAAATTATATTTTTCACCATAAGTCACTTTAAATGGAAGCATTCAAACTTGTTTTGAAACCAGAATATTTTTCTGTTTACACGACCTTCATTTCGCTGAAATTAATTAATATATTGAATAAATGTAATACATTAATTCCCAAGTATATGACTTTTACTTGATAACATTTTTAGACTAATTTAATAACTAGAAAATATGCATTAGGGAAAATCTAGTTCGAGTATTTTAGATGACATATGTATTTCTGAAACATGTTTATTTAGTTACTGTAATCATTTATTTTTCGTGTGATTTACAAAGTAGTGGTCGTTAATAAAAATTAAAATATTATTTCTTTGTATATGTATATATATATATACTTACAGGGTGTTTCAAAAATGACCGGTATATTTGAAAAATCAATAATAACTAAACGGGCAGCGATAGAAATACACCGTTTGTTGCAATATGCTTGGGACAACAGTAATTTTTCAGGCAGTCAAACTTTCGAAATTAGTTACAATTTTCAACAACAGATGGCGCTGCAGTCTGGAAAAATCTAAACCACGATATTTTCCACATATCCACCATGCGCAGCAATAATATGGCGTAGTCTCTGAACGAAATTACCAGAAACCTTTGTAAACGTGTCATGCGGGATGGCTTCAATGCAGAATAGATGTACTGCTTCAGTTGTTCAATTGTTTCTGGATTGGGGCGGTACACCGCTCCTTCAAGTGTCCCCACAGAAAGAAGTCACAAGTTTAAAGAATCCTTCCTGTTTTAAAGAATACAAGTTTGTTTAAAGCAAAATAGTTGAATTATTTTAATTCCAGAAAACATGCTTTGTTACGTGACAACAAAATGAGTGATGCGAAATATAATCTGTTTGTCATTTAAAGACTAAAGAACATTAATTAAATTTATGTTATTTTACGAGGGAAATTCATTAAGTACGTCACAAAAGATAATTAAATAATAACTTACGATGATATTCACTTCAAAATTATTTTATTTCTCAACATATTTTCCACACATATTTATGCACTTATATCACCGTTTTATCAGCGCCCCAACACCAGCTACATAAGATTCTTTGGGTTGCTGTCTCAGCCACATTAGGACTTCAAGTTGAACCTTTTCATCCTCTGTGAACATCATCTTGCTTCCAAGATGGTTTTTTAGTGGACTAAACAGATGGAAATCGCTTGGGGCTAAGTCGAAGCTGTATGGTGGATGTTAAAGAAGTTGCACGATGATTCTCACAGATGATGAAAAGGTTCAACTTGAAGTCCTGATGTAGCTGAGACAGCAACCCAAAGAATCTTATGCAGCCGGTATTGAGACGCTAATAAAACAGTGATATAAGTGCATAAATATGGGTGGAGAATATGTTGAGAAATAAAAATAGTTTTGAAGTGAATATCATTGTAAGTTATTATTTAATTATTTTTTGTGACTTACTTAGCGACTTTCCCTTGTACTTTTGATGATACATTGTCTAGACATTTTACATAAATTTGATGAGATTTTATTCAATATCTTAAATATATACAACAACCAATAGTTAAAAAAATCCAAGAAAATTATATTATGTCTTCATTTTTGATTAATCCATCAAACTTTTTAGCAAAACTTTATAGCTTTATTTGATATTCACATAAAACGTTTTTTAAAATAGATGTAAAATAATTATCCAATATATAATTTATGGTATGAAATTATTTACACAATATAGTAATTTCTATTTAAATTTTTGCTACATTTAAGACTACTATTTAGCTCGCAGGCTATCAAAGCCTGAGAGCTAATGTGCCCACAGGTTCTGTACGTACATATTTATGTATGTACGTAACACGAGAACTGTTGATCGAAATATCCGATTTGCTTCAAATTTTGTATATAGGTCCATTCTGATAAGGCGCTTCCCTGATTAGTTTTGGGGGTTCATTGGTTAAGTATAAAGGGGGGAACGGGAGGCTAATCCCCCCTTAATTTAGATAAATGGGTTTTTCATGCAGAATTAGCCTATTTTCTTCAAATTTTGTATATAGGTTCATTGTGATAAGGCGATTAGTTTTCGGAGTTCATTGTTTACGTATAAAGGAGGAAATGGGGGTCTAATCTCCCCCCCCTTAATTTAGATAAATGAGTTTTTCATGCAGAATTAAGCGATTTGCTTCAAATTTTGTATATAGGTTCATTGTGATAAGGCGCTTCCTTGATTAGTTTTCGGAGTTCATTGTTTAAGTATAAAGGAGGAAACGGGGGTCTAATCTCCCCCCCCCCTTAATTTAGATAAATGAGTTTTTCATGCAGAATTAACCGATTTGCTTCAAATATTTTATAAAGGTTCATTATGATAAGACGCTTCCCTGATTAGTTTTTGGGGTTCATTGGTTAAGTATAAAGGGGGGAACGGGGAATGATACCCCTTAATTTATTGACAATTTCTTTATTTTTCGAGGGGCATTATTCTTTGAAATAAGAGTATAATATACAATTAATGTGACTATCCTGTCAGCTCAATGCCATCAGTTTAACTGGGCACTTTTATTTTTTTATTATATAGTTCAAATGATTTCAAATATTTTATGTTAGGATTTATACAATGTTATACCTCATCTATTTCACATTTTAAGAAAGCAAACATCCAGTGTAATGATTCTAAAATCTTGTTTCAAATATCGAAATCCTGAGCGCAAATAATTTATTGATCGCATTTAAATGAGGCTAGGATTTTAATAGCTTAACCATAACAGTCATTCCACTGTCCACCCAAATAATATAAGCCCTCCACAGCACATTACCTTCTGCTGAATGGATCTATAATTTCAATCTCTGAGATTCACTCTGTCACAATAATTGATTTTAATATTAGTGTACAGTCGAGTGCTTTATGCCACGAAATAGCTCTGGTAAAATAGATTTGATTAGTTTAACTAAATAAAAATATCTTAAGAAGTTTGTTTAATGTCTACACCTAATTTATTATTATAGCTCAAACTTTGGTTTAGTTTAAACGTTCATACGCTTTAATAAGATTATACTATATAAATGCTTACGAATTTTGTTGCTATGCACTTTTTTTTTTCAAAATTCTTATGCTTAATTTTAAAGTAATAAAATATTTTATGATAGCTAGTAAATTAAAAATAAATATAAGGATATACGAAATACTTTAATGAAAGTACAAAAGACAATTACGTTTCTAGACAATAAAAAAAAACAATAATTAGTTATCTAATCCATTTTTGACCCGATTTCTTGATTTATCATTTGGTAATAAAGATTTGTATTCCTTTAGATTAGATGAATGCAAAATATCAAACTCCATTTTAATACGTAAAAGTACTTTCCAGAGTTTATGATAACATCCATATATTATACAGGGTGAACCAAAAATCTTGCCCTGATTATAAATATATATTGTTCGAAAATTATTATAATTAGGATTATGTTGTTTGGATATATTGTAAGTACTGTTATAAAGTTTTTAATAAGACTACATACACTGTAAAAAATGGGTACTCAAAATTGAGTAAAAAGTACTCAATTTTGAATACGTCACATACTCAAAATAGCTCCGATCCAAATGTACTCAAAATTGAGAAACACATGTACTCATTTTTGATCCCATGGATGTATTCAAATAAAAAAAAATTATGTCATTAAAATAAAATGTATAGGATAAAAAAAAAAGTTACTTCGCGAGGACAACCTTATAAGGGATTATACATACATTTCTACTCATTTTTTTCATTCCTGCGTGAGTTTATAGTAATTAACCAACCCTTGCCCAAGAGAGGAATCGAACCCGCGATGTCCTGTTTACTAACCTGACGACCCAAACCAACGCGCCATGAGGGGGACACGCCTTCTTCTCAAATGTTGTTAGTTACTTTGAAACTCTCCCTCTATCCCTTCCTAACAGTATCTGCATCTGGAGCCATCTGTTAGGAAGGGATAGAGGTTTTAAATATGTTTTTAAGGATGTACAGTGCCTGTCTATATGTGTTAAAGATTAAAATAATGTCTGAAGTAACAGGTAGTTCGAAAAATTATTAATTAAAAAATGACATTAGAAAAGATCATAGATTGAAATACTAAAATTATAAACTTTGTAAAATTATAATTTATAAAATAATAAATTTTAGCGTAATTCATAAATTTGTAAGCCAAATCAGTTTAGTTTAATTTAATTTGCATAGCTATAATTTGCAAAGA
The DNA here is from genome assembly GCA_963931845.1 of Maratus michaelseni. NCBI lineage: Eukaryota > Metazoa > Arthropoda > Arachnida > Araneae > Salticidae > Maratus > Maratus michaelseni. Next base: position 422,726,684 of record OZ007589.1, on the reverse strand, counting down.
TATTACGTTATGAAACTTTTAAATAACACAATATTGTCTCACGTTAAAAAAGTTAAAATAAATTTTTAAAAAAATAGTGGAGAAAAGAAATCATAATTTTGAAGTACTATCAAGAAAAAAAAAGTGTAAAATGTGAGGAAAAAAAAAAGAGTAAATTTGTTGTAGTGGATACACTTTGATGAAAATCCCGAAGAAACAGATCCACTTTTCATTTCTCTTATTCTTCGTTTTTCCTTCAAATAATAGCTTTTTAGGCTCCGTAATTTCGTCATCACACATAATGAAATGTACAAGTATGTTGGGTTTGATCATATGTTCATTTTTGATCCAAAAATACTCATTTCGATATGAATACATGAACTTACTCATTTTTGAGAATGCTCATGTTCATTTTTGATCCAAAAATACTCATTTCGATATGAGTACATGGGCTTACTCATTTTTGAGAATGCACATGTTCATTTTTTATCCAAAAATACTCATTTCGGAATGAGTACATGGACTTACTCATTTTTGAGTACTTCATTTTTTACAGTGTACTTCATGAAACTTCAAGGTGTGCTCCCTTGGCAGCTCGGAGAATGTCAACGCGAAATTCTAGTTCTCATCAAATGTTCGCTTCAACCATGGATTATTTTTCAGCAAGATGGAGCAACCCCTCGCTGGAATTCCATAATTCGTAAGTTCCTAGACGAAAAATTCCCGGGCCCATGGATTGGAAGGGATAGACCAACACCATGACACCATGACATAAACGCTCTCCTGATATTACTCCTCTTGACTTTTTCTTTTGGGGCTATATATCAATTCCAGAGTCTTTGCCACACCAATTGCTGACGTTGAAGAAATGAAAGCTAGTATAAAAGATGTTGTGCGTACTGGTACAGAAGACATTTTAGACAACACTTGGCGAGAACTAGATTACCGCGTTGACAGCTTCAGAGCTACCAAGAGGGCACACGTTGAAATTTTATGAGGAGTATGTGGTCTTATTCAAAACTTTATAACACTACTCACAATGTATCCAAACAACTATATGTCTAATTGTAATAGTTTTCGAACAATACATATTTATAAGCAGGACAAGACTTTTGGTTAACCCAAATACCCGAATGGAAGTGAACATCTTATTGGAATTGAGAGATGTTATACATTATCGCTCACACGAACAGGAAATTCCATGAAACAAAGCGATAATTTCATGTAATTCAAAGACAATTCTGGTACAAACAACGAAAAGACGCGTTTTTAATGCTAGAAAATTTATGAAATTTAAAGTATCATAACTCCGTAAATTTTGATCGTACCAAGATGATTTTTTATTTCACTTGTTAATGAAGCATATTTTTCTAAATATAACTTATAAGGCACAAAGACTGTCTAAAATTTTAAATTTCATAAAATTTACAAGAATAACTATATTTATGTAAAAAGGTTTTGGTACTTTTCAGTATAGGAGCCTTGACGCGATAGAGAAATTTATTTTGGCGAGAGAAGGAACTTTTTTCATGCGCATTTTTTGGTTACCTATTCACTGTTTGATAGACACAAGCCCTTTTTTAAAAAAATAATACAATTTATTTAATACAAAGAAGATAATCTATTTTTATCTACAAACAGGAGTAAACTGTATATAAAAAACAATTATATATATATATATATATATATAATGCTATATTTAAAAATAGGTACTTTTCCAGTATAGGAGTCTTGGCAAGAGAAAGAAATTTTGTAACGTATTTTCTGGCAATCTATTCGCTGTTTCGTATACACCAGCAATTTTTTCAATATTTCTACAATTTATTTAATATAAAGAAACCATTTATCTATTTTTATATGCAAACAGAAATATATTGTATATAAAAAACAAGAATATATATATATATATATAAATGAAATGTTTATATATATATATAAGTTCACATTTAATCAAGAATAATTTTTTTTCAAAGCTGTTTATTTCATTTGGCAACATATCTCATTTTTTGGATCTCTAATTGCACTAAGCTTTTCAGAAAAACACCACTATAGTGGAAAAATACCTAAAAATACATAGATAAACAAACATAAAAGTTTACCGGGTTTATCTTCATAGCTGTTTATATAATTTGGTAACAAATACCACTTTCTGAAGACCGAATTGCACCAAGCGTTTTAAAGAAACGCCAAAGCCCCTATAAAGAAAAAATACCGAGTTTTTAATATGAAGGAGAACAATACCTGAAACTCGAAATATACCTCTATAACTAACGGTTTAAAAGATATCGATTGGTCAGAGGTAAGAAGGGATACCCGGTATACAGTGACACTATCTACAGGCTGATTCAAAAGTCAATGAGCAAATTTTAAGAGATGGCAGTGCACATTACAGCAAACACTTTTTGTATAGGAAACCAACGTCGAAATCTATTTATTCTGTCAAAGTCACCGGGTGAATGAATCCGATGTGAAGATAACTATTGTTCATCACCTTAACAAAAATAAAGATATTTTACCGAAGTTTTCATCAGATTTACTTTGCTTTACGCGAAATGCGACAGCAACGATAATGGAGTTTTCCAGTATTTCAGTAATGAGACCGTATGTTATGTTAACCCTTTCAGGGGCAAGCAATTTTGTCCCTGTAACGTTGAACTCACACCGGTATTTACGAAAGAATTTAGTTCAAAATAAGAAAAAGCAATTTTTCAACTTTTACCCGTCAAAGTTAAAAAAGTAAAATTTAATTAAAAGTTTCTTGTTCAAATCGGATTAAAATTAGGTGGTATATAATATATACCACCGCTCCTCAAAGGGTTAATCACGTTCGTACATATCGAGCACCTAGTTCAGCGCATTTTTAATGCAGAGAGTGATCACATCTACCACTTCTCGAAATATCGTTACATCTCACTTAAAAAAGTTAAGTTTGTTGAAAATTTCACTAAAATTTCTTCATTACTGTTAAAATTGTGAACAAAAATTGTGGTTCGAATTGGAGTGAAACATTCTGCACTTTTGACTAAATAAATAAATTAAAACCTTAGTATCCTATTCAGAAAATGCTTATTGTACTATACCCTACCACAACTTAAAGTTTGTCTAAAAACTTTTCCCCTGGATAAGGATATGACCTGCAACGATCTATGCTATTTCCTATGCGATCAATTGTATAGCGAACCTGTCCATAGCAATTATTCTTTTGAATGAAATCCAGTCTGTAACGATAATTTTGCCTTTTTTCGAAATGGTTTTTTGGATGCATCTGAGAATTTTGAAATCCATATACTCTTCCTTGAGACTGTAAAATAAAATAAAATCAGCTTTGTGGTTACATTTTAAGCGGAGCATTTTTGCGACTACATTCTTTGACTTTTGGGAAGCTGAAAGAAATGAAAGTATATAAAAGATACTAACACGGAATAAAGCGTGAAATAATTCTAAGAATCTTTCCGTCAAAAATAATTGCAGAGATAGTTTAATTTATGATTTTCTTTAAGGAGGTTTTGGAGATTTTAACCCTCAAAGAATAAAAGATATTCCACATGTGCTTCTATATTGATTCCTATTCATTTGCGCATGAAGATGTTAACTTTCTTTAAAATTTTAACGTCAAATTACTTCTTAACTGTATTATATATTTTACTTAGCTATAGTACAAATTAAAAAAAAAGAAATGGCAAAAAATATTTTCATATAAAAATATAATTTTTTAAATATTACAGTTACACTTTACTTTTAGTATTGAAACACACTTTAAAAGCAAAGTTAATGACATTCATTATACAGTAATTTTATTTTCGAAAAAATAAGTTTCTTTTCTTACAAAGATATAATTATATCCCCTGTCGAATTAATTTGGACAGGATTTCTTATTTTTTTACGGTTTCATTAAAGTAATGCGTTTTCCTAGAAGGAAACTATGCAAGCGTTACATTTAGTACCTCTTTTAGTACCTTGAAATAAATGAAAACATAACTATACTCAAATTACATGTGTTGGGGAATTTAGAGATAATGTGTATTAACAAAGAAATATGTGCTTTATATTTTAACTATAATTAAGTTACTTCTTTATAAGTAAATTTATGCTTGTTAGGAATAAAGAAGGTATTTATAAGTTTATTATAGAAAATTTATTACCCTTAATCTGGACAAAGCAACATACACTGATAGGCTCTTTTTGACATCTTATACAGCCATTTTGATCTTTCCTTTATATTACGTGCGACGAATGTCCGAGAGTTAGTTAGTGTCTTAGTTTATAGGTTTGGTGCTAGAATTGGACTGTATACCAAAATACGCCTACTAAATAATATAATAAAATAATAATATAATAATATAATATAATAATAATATAATAAAAAAATAATTGCCTACTAAGCACTGGCATTTAACATTAATCTTTTTGGTCAAATTATTGTAAACAAATGTAATGTAGAGTCCACCGTGAACGCGAGCTTAAAAGTTCACCATGGTGGAGGCGTCCGGTTCGACTCCAAGTGACACCACTGTGTGGAGTTCCGGGCGGCAATCTTCAGTGATGTCTTTTCCTTGTGTCAATCTTGTCCTCAGTTCGGCCGAGACTTATAATCGGGTGTAGATGTTGTCAATCATACAAGTCTGATATATACGTATATTATAAAATAAATAAATAAATAAAGTAAAATGAAATGTAAACATACTTTAATTAGAAAGCTGTAGGTGAGATGTTTTGTAACAATGTGCTTTTGAATTTGGTGCTTCTGCTCACTGACTTGTAAAGAAATACCAGATAAACTTTTTCTTTCACAGAGAGTAACATTGGTTATCTAAAACCTTTTCACACTGAGAATGAAACAATGAGATAAATGACATAAACATCTGGTATAAAACAAAATATCCTTTAAAAAAAGTTATTTTATAAAATAAAAATGCAATTTACACTCAAACTACCTCACTAAACCCAAATTACCCCGACAGGGGATACTCAATATATTGTGGAAATAAAAAAACCGAAAAAGACTGCAATTTCTATAACACTGCAAATGCGGTACTATTGACAAGAATAAAAAAATAAATAGAGACAATTCAGAGAACAGCTGTACCTCCTTAAGCCATGTTATCGAGTAATAAAATATTTTAAATAGGATGAAATCATTTTGTCAAAGGCTAGATCATGACGAAAGAACATTTGCATGCTAATGTTTGACGCTGCCTGGTGTAATTTGCTGTTTACATCCAAAATACAGCGTCAACGTTAGTACAAATGTTGTAAATTCAGAAGTAATGCTTTAGGTTTTCGATATAACTATTGGAACTAAATGGCTTCCCAAAATGTACTAAAGGAAATTTTTGAAGGGTGGTGGAATGCAAGGGCCTATAAACTTCCCAAAGTTCAAGTATACTAAGAATTAGCAAATATCTGTAGGAAGAACACTTTGTAAACAAGATTCAAATGTTTTCGTTATGGAACGGAAACTCACTGTTTTTGGACTTATAAGATAATATATTCCATGACCTTTTAGAGTTTTTTTTTCTTTCGTAGGGTAAGCAGATTACAAAAGTTTCTTTCTCGAAATGGTGAAATTGAAGAATAAAGAATTATATATTTTATAAATTAGAGTTTTCTAAACAATCTAATTTAAACTTTCTAACAATAAAGATTTGCCTACGCAAGTGGTTTATATTTATATGATTGCCAATTTTTTTAGCTTTGTACTATATTCGTTACTATAGTGACATGGTCAATTAAAAAAATGTAAATTAATTTTCATCATTTTTTAAAAATATTTTTAAACTTTTAATAATTCTTGTATCTTGTATGATATTAATGATTTACTTTACATTAAGAATCAGTGAATTAATATTGATTGTGTCTGTAACGCAATTTGTCGATAACGATAGTTTTTTGTATTGTTCCGATCCGTATCGTTTTGAACATATTTACTTATATATATACAGGGTGTTTAAAAAATGACCGGTATATTTGAAAAATCAATAAAAACTAAACGAGCAGCGATGGAAATAAACCGTTTGTTGCAATATGCTTGGGACAACAGTAAATTTTAAGGCAGACAAACTTTCGAAATTAGTTACAATTTTCGACAACAAATGGCGCTGCAGTCTGGAAAAAACTAAACCACGATATTTATCCATATATCCACTATGCGCAGCAATAATATGGCGTAGTCTCTGAACGAAATTACCAGAAACTTTTGTAAACCTGTGACTTCTTTCTGTGTGGACACTTGAAGGAGCGGTGTACCGCCACAATCCAGAAACAATTGAACAACTGAAGCAGTACATCTCTTCTGCATGTGAAGCCATCCCGCATGACACGTTTACAAAGGTTTCTGGTAATTTCGTTCAGAGACTACGCCATATTATTGCTGCGCATGGTGGATATGTGGAAAATATCGTGGTTCAGATTTTTCCAGACTGCAGCGCCATCCGTTGTTGAAAATTGTAACTAATTTCGAAAGTTTGACTGCCTGAAAAATGACTGTTGTCCCAAGCATATTGCAACAAACTGTGTATTTCTATCGCTGCCCGTTAAATTTTTATTGATTTTTCAAATATACCGGTCATTTTTGGAACACCCTGTATATATATATATATATATATATATATGTGTGTGTGTGTATATATATATATATATATATATATATATATGTGTGTGTGTGTGTGTGTGTGTGTGTGTGCATACATAAGTTCAGCATTCAAAATGTTAATAGTGAAAATCCTATAACATATTATCTTTAAAAATTATATCTGTGTATTTAAAAACTTTCTTTCCAGAATTACCTTTCGGAGTAGAAAATACTTTTTGCTTTGGTGAATCACCCCTTAATCCGTTTACATCTGTCTAAAAAGAAGCTTACAACTCGAAAATATGTTGACCAAAACCATAAAATTCAGCTTCAGCACTAATCTATATCATTGCCTCTGGAGATAGAGGCTTAGAAAAATTTCATGGGCTTCAAAAAACACGTAGAATTAAAATATATTCCAAAGTAATTTAATGTACTAGCATCCATGAATTTTCCTTAAGTCATAAATATTTTTCAATCCTTGAGGACACATGAAAATGGATTAGGTTATGTTTATTTTTTGTCTCTTAAAGTATTTTATGGTAAACTTTTAGTGTTTGGTTTCAGTATATGACCATAATGTTTTTAGTTTTTTTTTCTTTCTTTTTTCATTCTAAAAAAAATTTTGTAACTGCATTAAGTGATCCCCAAGATTTAGGTTTTATTTTGTTTTATATTTTAATATGTAAAAAGTTAATTTTAGCTTTAAAAACTTTTTATTTAAAGAATATTATTAAAATGATTTTTTCAGTTTTACTTGCAAACAAAAATTAATCGAAGGAATGATTAAATTTATCGAAGTAAAATGTGAGAAAATGAATAAGTTCTCTTATTCAATTTTGCGGAATTTTTGATTAAAAGTATGATAACCCAGTGCATAAAAATAACCTAATCTTTTGTTTTGCAGCTTGTTCATTGTAGAATAATAATTTTTTCCAGTTGATTTCAAGAAGAGAATAATAATTCTGCTATATTTTGGAGCACTCTAAAAACGACACTTTCAAAATTGAGCAAAAAATACTCAAATCTGAGTATGTCGCATAGTCAAAATGGCTCAAGTTTGAAGCATGTATATACTCATTTATGAAAACATGCACACACTCAAGAATAAAACATCATGTGCTCCTATTTGAGCGTGTCCATATTTCAAAGATGTGTATGAACTGACTTCTATGTGCTCATATTTGAGTGTGTGCATGTTTCAAAAATGAGTTTGAACTTATTCTAATCAATTTTGAGTATGTCCATGTTTCAAAAATGAGTATGAACTGACTTCTATGTGCTCAATTTTGAGTATGTCCATGTTTCAATATTATGAGTATTTCTGGTATTTCAGAATTGAAAGCATTGGGTCGTCCTATTTGAAACAAAAAGTTTCATAACAAAATGAAAACATCGATTTACTCAGATTTATAAGTGTCATTTTTCCCAGTGAAAGTGTTTATTGCACATGACAGAATTTTATGTGATATTAGTAAAAATCAAACACAAGTGTTCACATAGTTAATTTCCCATTCATCAAATACTGTCAAAAATGATAGCGCATTATAACGCATGGGCTGATAAGTTCCCGGTCTAATAAAGAAAACACAACTTTTTAACAAAGCTTTATAACTTTATGACTTTATAACTTTATAACTTTAATAAATAACATAACTTTAATAATAAATAATAATAATTTAATAATAATAATAGTAATTTAAAAATAATAATTTTATAATAATAATTTAATAAAAATAATTTTAAAAATAATTTAATAATAATAATTTTATAATAATAATTTTATAATAATAATTTAATACATGATTAATAAAAATAATTTAATAATAAATAACCTAATTTTATAACGAAAAAGCTCCAAACAGTGCTCAGAACTCGTTGTTGTTTATTGGTCAAAAGTCAACACGCGCGGCAACCACTTTGACAACAGCTTTTTCATAGACAAATGTTCATTCAAAATAAAACCTACACGTTCCTTGGATATCTTCAGAGTCTGAGCTATCTCCTGCTACTTCACTTTACGGTTCCCCAAAACGATTTTGTGGACTTTTTTATGTTTTCCGGAGTAACCACCTCTTTTGCGTGGTGCATCACTGATGTCCGTACGACCACGTTTAAATTCAGCAAACCAGTCAATAATGGTTGATTTACCTGGTGCAGTGTCCGGATAACGCTTATCTAGCCAAGCTTTTGTTTGAACGGTATTTTTCCCCATCAAATAACAATTCTTAAAATTCTTGTTATCAATTTTTTTGTTTATCAACAAAGTCGTTCAACTAAAACCACTCTAACGTTTTATCCACACGGCGAATCATCATGGCATTTTTTCTACTACCTTTTAAAGGTTATTATTTCCTAAAAACATCGGTTCGGCGATTGCAACGCCATCTGTGTGCCAGACCGGGAACTTATCAGCCCATGTGTTATATTAACACTGCAAAGTTTTTAATGTGAATTTACTGAAAATAAATTTATTGAATTTGCATTGCCTTTAAATAATAACATCTGAAGTAAAAATAAAATTAAATTGCCCTACTCACATAACCTAAAGCTTGATATGAACGTTTCTGTATCAGACACTGTGTTACACTGCTGCGTATACATTACTCCCATGTTGTTTTGATCTGAAGTCCTTTTACGTTAGCGGTATTTTTAGCTAATGCAATGTTCTCAATGGTGTAGAAATGGTCTAATAATACCCACAAATTATGAATCTTAATCTAATGAAATAAATAAATTCTGTTTGTCTGAAGTTTCAAGACTACTGGTATGAACTGTACTTTTACTTCGGCACCGTGGAATTCTGTTGGAATATTTCTCACACATTTCAATACCATACTTCCACTTATCGTTTCCCTAATTGCAGAGTTATATTTTTGACTTTCCAACATAAGTTAAAAGTGTTTATGACATCGGTTTGTTTGCCATCTATCTGTCCGTGCTCTAACTCGCGTAAATATACTTGGATTGTCATATAATTTTAAAATAAATTTAGGTTTATTCATTGAGAGAAAAGACATTTTCAAATCTAGGTAAATTGATGTTTTTATTTCCTTATGAAACTTTTTGTTTCAAATAGGACGACCGAATGCTTTCAATTCTGAAATACCAGAAATACTCAGAATATTGAAACATGGACATACTCAAAACGGAGCACATAGAGGTTAGTTCATACTCATTTTTGAAACACGGACATACTCAAAACTCAGCACATAGAGGTCAGTTCATAGTCATTTTTGTAACATGGACATCCTCAAAAATGATTAGAATCAGTTCAAACTCATTTCTGAAAGATGAAAATACTCAAAAATGAGCACATAGAAGTCAGTTCATACTCATTTTTGAAACATGGACATACTCAAATAGGAGTACATGATGTTTTATTCTTGAGTGTGTGCGTGTTTTTAGAAATGATTAGATACATGTTTCAAACTGGAATCATTTTGAATATGCGACATATTCAGATTTGAGTATTTTTTGTTCAGTTTTCAAAATGTCGTTTTTAGATTGTTGTAGAATGCTCGCTGTTGAAACTGAAATGCACAGCATTTATAGTTCGTTTACAGAGACACACAAAATAATTACGTTACATCATAGTTTATGTGGAGAAATTGTTTGTGGTGAATTTTAATGATGTCACAATGCTTCAAACATATTGAAATTGATATGGATTACTGAGGTACACTGCAACATGTTTTTTTATAGATTATGGGGTGCATACAGTTTGTCGTTCATTTACAGAGATACATACAAAAAAAAAATCGGTTACAAGACTGACTATGATCGATATTTGCTGGAAGTGCGTTTTCATCTGCGATATATATATTTTAATTTAACTATGAATTAATTGTTTACTAAACTATCAATTAAACTATGAATTTAAACTATGAATTTAAACTATGAATTAATTTTTATATTTTAACCATGTTAAAAGAATGAGTGACGTGAGACTACCCAAAATCGCATCTAATTACAGAACAAACAAAAGCAGGAAACAAGGAAGACCACCAAAGACCTGGATGGATAATATGAAAAAAAAACATAAGGGATAGGGGTCTGGAGGAAGAATGGACCCTCGACCGGAAAAAAAATGGCGGCACCTGACGCCACAAACCGAGTTTATATATATATATATATATATATATATATATATATATATAACTAATTTTTAGTGTATCACGTGGTATGAATAAATTATACGGATCATATTCTGCGCTTCTCAAATGAATTAACACACATTTCCGAATATGATCAATATCTGAAAAAAAAATTTACAGTGTTTTGTGTTGTTTAAATTGTTTATTTAGATATCTTATTTCACTGTATGAAAAAAATTAAATTTCTTAACGATATTTTATTAGTGTTGCAAAGTATTTATCAATGTATTCCTGATGCATGATTTGTCGTTCTTGTTTATTTCTTTCACGAACTCCTTCTGATTAGTTATTATCATTTTAAAAGTTTTCTGCTCAATAATTAATTTTAAAAGTTAAAATAAATTAATAATTACGTTCATCATTAATGCTATTTCATTTTAAAAAATTCCAATTATATTTCTCTTTAAATTCCGTTAATCCGACTTTTTAATTACTGTTTTAATTAATTTTGTTATTCAAAGAAATTTTTCATTGAATTGTCTTGGTACGAATTGCTTCAAATCTATTTGGCAGAACCTTTATTATTAAGAATTAATATATTTTTCACATTAAATTTAATGCTTCATTTAAGTTCTAAATCGAGTCATCAAATATTCATTAGATATAGTAATGACCTATAATATCCAATCCTTATTGATCTTTCAGGCCATTTCTGTAACGCTCTTACTAATACATATCATGAAAGCAGTATTTGATATCCCATGTGACATGGACAGTTTCGAAATGGAATAATCTGTGACATAATAACATACTCATAGTTTGGAGGTTAAACAGCCTGCAGTATCTCGGTATTAGAATTTGGCGCACAATGGATCGTCGTTCTGCATCATAATGACTTAGTACTTAAAAATAAGGAATTGTAGATTTCCATTCAAAAGGGAACTTCTGAATAAAATAATTTAAAGTGTTGATAAAGTATTTTCTAACCCTATTTGGTTATGTAAAGAAAAACTGAAAACGGGTGTTATTCTGAATTTAGCAATTTGGGCATATAATACAACCCAGCATTTAGTTTTAAATTTAAATCACAAACGATCTCTCTAATTGTGAAACACTACAGGGAGTGTTAGGTTTTACTGACTTGCTTTAGTGATAATTTAAAAATATATTTTATAAAGGGATGCTGACTTTTTATATTCAATTACGGTTTTAGTAAATATATTAAGTAATTTTTACGCTAATTAACATTTTAATCAATTTCAAATATAACTATTAATTATATAATTAGCAAAGCATGTCGTTTATTATATCTATCTGTCTGTTTCACTCTCTCTGTGTATATATTCAATATATATATATATAATTATTCAATAATTGTGTACTAGTTAAATGAAAACTAAAACTTAAAAGTTAAAATACAATAAACTATTAAACTTAAACAAAACTGTAACATGAACAACGACATAAATAAACTAGTCGTTGGGGGTCACCGTAACACTTACCCATCATCGATATGCATAATATAAAATATGAAATTAAACATGCGCAAACTATTTATAAAATGCATTGAAATTCGAATAAAATCGTGGCTTGATGGCGTAATAAATTTTAAATGCTCTATTACTGAATTGCGTAAAGGAAACATCCTTATAACTCCAAAATTGATAATCATATTAACTAAAGGTTTACTGCGTCGGATTAAGCTTCTCAATTCCAATTAAAATATATATTTGAATTGAAATTTGAATGAAATACAGGGTCATGAAAAATCGAAGAGTGTAGAAAATAGGATTACAAATATCTCGGCAACTCATTATCTGATCGACTTTATTCTTTATGCAAAATTTATGTTTTTTTATTGTCTTTTATATTCACTCCTTAAAATAAACAATTTCGAAAATTTTTGATATACCTTTTATCCGAAGGAATATTTCAAGAGTCCAAAAAAAGTAGATCCGAATAATCGAGGTTACTAAAATTTAATAAGCTTCTTCTCATTATTACATACTAAGTACATACCAAATTTCAAGTCTCTATCTCAATTTGTTCGGGAGATAGAGCGTTTACAGACACACACACAGACGGACGGTATTTTTTTTTCTAAAAATATGTTTTTCGGAATCTCCAGTGTCTGAAACGTATAAATGCGTCATTTTTTTTTTCAAAACGATTTCAAGACTTACCCTATACTACGAATGATGGGTAAGTAAAAGGCTGTAACTAAAAACACTAATTACTGACTCAACGGCAAAAAAAAAGAACGTGAAACTTTCAAATAAATGAATGAATAATTAAATATGTAGCGCATGGTTTTTGGCATGTAAACTGGGTTAAACATGTTCAACACTCTCCAGATCTGCGACAACCTTTATAGAAACAAATGAACACCAGGCATCAATGCAAATTGAAAGGTATCGATGTCATTTTCTTCTTAATCCGTCAAAGTCAAACAACCGCTCGATGAAAGAAAAATGACTTGAGTTCTCTTCGATAACTACTTTTTTGTATAAAAACATGGAACAAATGTTCCAAAAGTGCACTGGATAACCGTGGTGTGTAGCTTGATTATACTTATGGAAAAAGGCTGCTATTTTATCCGATATATCTGAATTTTCGATATGTTCAATACCATTAAAAAATATATTTTAAAAAATTAAATAGGATTATTAGGACTAAAATGTATAATCTTAGTTCGAAAAATGAAGATATCTATAATATCATAAACTCTAGTAATTAATTTACGCTCTTTAATTTCCATATTAACGTCTAAATAAAGCTGATATCAGTTAGATTATTGGATGAAAGCTGTAATTTTAATGTACCTGGATAATAACTGAAATTAAAATTAGCAAGTTACCGTTAAGAATAAATCATCTCTCTCTCTCTCTCTCTCTCTCTCTCTATATATATATATATATATATATATATATATATATATGTGTGTGTGTGTGTGTGTATGTGTGTGTGTATAATCTCTCTCCCTATCTCTCTCTCTCTCTCTCTGTATATATATATATATATATATATATATATATATATAACATCTAATATTTTTATGTAAACTTCATTTCTTTTTATATAAAAATATATCTGCCAAAATTGAACTGCAACTGAGAAAAAGAGAGATAAAACGTGTTAACCAAATATAGAATATTAATAAGATAGATGGATAGATAGATAGATTGATTGCTTGATTGAGGGATGAGCCAGTAAATAAATGCAATTGGTAATAACATGAAAGTGCAGAAGACAATGTGCTTATTGGGATGAAAGGTTACTTCTTCACCCAGCATTCCATCATTCTGTAAGCTGCTAGTTATTCTCGAAGTTACAAGAGTTGATGTTACACTCAGTGATTGCGCTATCCAGTGTGCAATGAAAAGAACGTGTATTGGGCTCTGTTTAAAGCCTCATTGAAACTTTACCAAACGAGACGGACTGCAGTTCAAATTGGTGATTCTCATCCACATCAACAACATTGTTGCAGACTACGAAATGGCGTGGATTTAAATCGCTTAAGCATCCACCTTATGTTCCCAATATAGTCCCACTTGACCAGGCACAGACTTCATTTCCATACCTTTGGTCGCTTAACGGAGGCACTGGACGTTATTTCAGCTCGGATGTTGAAATTCAGCAAGCGGTCCTACCGACTTCTTCAATAACCAGAAATATTATTTTTAGAAGATATGAAAAATGTTGAATGATATCGAAATTGCATCATTAAGCAGAAGAGGTTTATGAGGCAAACAATGTAGATGATATGTATAGTGGCTGTGTGATCTGTGCATTGTTTTTCACCCATGGAAATAATGTTCTTAATTGAGAAATTCCTTTACTTTTCTGATTAACCTTAATTTGTATAATGTGAATTCTTTTCCAGCTGTTAAAGTGTTGTGCGACAGTGAAAATTAAAATAAAAGACCCATCAAAAATTACAAGAATTAAGATTAATAGAAATTTTTAATTAATTTAAATTTCATCAAATTTATTCTTATTTTGTATAATTCAATTTATTCTTATTTTGTATAATTCAATTTATTCTTATTTTGTATAATTCAATTTATTCTTATTTTGTATTTTTTTTTAAATACCTAGTTTTTCAAAATAGAAGTTCCAAAGAAAGAACTCGAAATACATTTCAAATTAAGTTTTGTTAAAATCGCAATCTAAATTTGAAAATTTGTTTAGCTGTGAAAGGAATATACTGTACGCTTTTCTGTCGTTTACTGTAAATGGGTTGGTTTTATTTCATAAATGTCCACAACGTAGAAAAATAATATCCTTATGCTACTGAACGATACCATCTCATTTTCGAACACAAATAGACTTTTGTTTTACCTTTCTATTCCTCCTAAATCAGTATTCTACCATGGTAGCTATTAAGTACAGATTCGAATTACAATTTTGCCTTTAATGTTCGTAATATTCACTTTCAGCTGGATGGTCTGTGCAATTAAGATATCGTGTGCAGAGAGATGACCGTAGCATCCCAAAAACGTGCAAATATACCTGGAATTTTCAAATGTACCTTTTACGATTGGAACTCCGTCTTTTAAATGAGTTACTTTTCATGCAGTTTGCCTTTCAGGCTATACTTTCATGGGCATTTATTTACAAGACATTTTCTAGGAAGTACAATCGTTTAATTCATTGTAATAGCTTTCTTTTTAATTAGAATATGCATATTGATCGACTAGAAAAAAAACCCATCGAAACTGCAAAAAAATATTTTAGTATTCCGAAAAGCAATAAAGACTTATTGAACTGGAATGGAATTAACTAAAAATATTGAAGGAATATGTTATTACTTGCATATTAGTTAAGGCTTCTGCAAAAAAGATTTTTCATAATCGTTTGTTACAAGTTTAAGACTTTTACTTTTAATTTATAGATACTAGCTGACCCTCCCGGCGTTTCCCGGGCAGATTGTCATTGAAAAATACAACAGTGGAATGGACTTCATAAAAAAGACTGAATAATATTTATTTATACTAAAAACTTGTAAAAAAATAAATAAGAGCTAAAATTTCATAAGTATAACAGTTACTTTTAAAAAATCAAATAGTCAGGAAAAATTATTACACTTACTTTTCCTTTACTAAAAATCATTGCTTTGTTTACATTTTGAATTGCTAATTGTATTTAAATTATAAATATTAAATGCTTACAAAAATCAATATTTATGATGAAAATGTATAAAAATATATACATTTCATTGTTAATGTTGACAAATTATAATTACAATTTGAAATCATTGTTTGTTTTGCTTTTATTCCTGTAGATGGCAGCACCATGCAGGCCAAAAATCCTGGCCTAAATCCTGCCAAAAGACTTAACCAATGAGATGAGTTTCATTCGGGCGCGTTGCCATTAAACAATTAACAAATAATCGCGATTTCTGTACCACGTACGATAGCGTAATATATATATAGATTCTCACTAGAAGCAGATACATGTATATAAATAAATACTTTTTTTTAAATGTATGATAGCAAATCCAATTAATTTATACATAAATGTTTTTCTTTTATTGCTTCAAAATACTCTTTTCAATTAAATGTGTTCATTTTATTGTCTCCGGAAAAAGAGAAAACGTCCTTTGAGCCGTCATTTTAAATAATTATTTCTTTAAGATACGTGCAGGTTGTTTATTTAAAATATGTAAATAAGTGGAAATTTTTGTATTTCTATGAACTCTTTAAAAACTCTTGCTACATCATTAAAAGAACTTTTAAATTAAGCAAGTAAAAAAAAATGCTTTTTGGAATTATTATAATTTAATTTTTTTGAGAATTTAGTTTAAAATAATATGCATATCTAATGGGAATAAAAGTGTTACGATTTGAAGATGAAAATAAATTTTCATCTTTCTTTGCGCCATTACGAGTTTTAATAAATGAACCTTGCACAAAACATTATAAATAAAAATATGTTTATAAGAAATATTCTTTGAGGGAAGACTAAATACATTGTTGTTACTCTTTCCTTTGGTATCGATATTCATTTTTGCTTAATAAGTTTTAATTGTTAAAATCTTAAAAATTTCAGTTGAAGTCATGAAATAGTACTGTTTATTAAGTTGAGTGCAGCGGAAAGAATTAGTCTTATTATAAGAATTTTATTTAGCTATTATGTTATTTAACTGTCCTACATACGTATTATATGCTATAATATCAATTTCATCACGTTAAAGTCTTCAATTCTCTAATAAATACTATTAGTATTATTTTCACAAGACACTGGAAACCTTTTCTAACCATATCATTTCTTTAATATATATAATAACTAGCTAACCCGCCCGGCGTTGCCCGGGCCAGAGATAATTACAATCTGAGAGAAAGGCGTTAACCCCCTCCCTCCCCATACCCGCAAATATAATGAATAATTTGTTCAAGAGAACCACCGTCACGTACATTAACGCGATCATTAAATAAAGAATTACATTTTTCTGATAATTAGAACATAACGAAGACGCTACGCTAAAATAGCCGGCAGATGACACCCCTTCCCGACATCAATGTCAAATCTATATCTTAATTAGTTAACTAAATATTTGTTCATTAGTAGAATTTGGCAATTATTTCCTTTTATTTTCGCAAACTAAATGAGAGGGATCGGCCAGAGAAACAGATCTCTTTGTAGTTCAGTTTTTAATGAAAGCCGATCCCTGTCAGAAAATTTCTCGGATCATTTTCACTGGCGCCGGCAGATTTTTGGCAGTTTTTTGCGTAAATTAAAAATTTACCAACCGAATTTTTCAAAAATCACATAGTCAGATATAGAATATTTTTTTACATATGCTCAGAAATTTTCAATTTGATAACTCAATTAGTTTTCTTAAAATTCGCTAATTAGTTAAATAATTTCGAATTCGTTCATTTCCGGTTGCAAATCCAATGCGCCTGTCCGTTTCTTTCGCCATTTTGATTTAAAAGATGATATTTTAGAAGCGATGGTTAATGAGAATCTAATTAATATCTAGGCTAATTATCAAAATATTAAAATTCTGAGGCTCAGGTGCACATGGCCAGACCTTGGACTATCCACACCTAAATTTCCAGCCTTCTAAGTGGGCTATATTTTCCTAGCCATCGCCAACAGACAGACACACACACACACAGAGCGAAACTTTCTTTTATTAGTATAGATATGTTATAATATAAGTATTTCTGTTTGGAGCTGTCTGTAGCTTGAAGGAATAACCCGAATGAAAACAAAATCGGTATACTTAGTATTCGAGAAGTTGAAAGAAGAATGGAACAATAAAAAAACAGTTGCAGTAATTTCCAACAGATGATGCTACGGGGCCTATTGGTGCAAATGCCGTTCTATACCGTGGAAGTGTAGCAAACCTAAATGACTTAAACGATCGCATATCATAACATTTGGGATACATCACTCCTGTTACGTTGCATTTCGCAGTTGAGTACGTCGTGCACCACCTGGATTGTGTCCTTTTGCACAATAGCCATGTGGAACCTGAACTTGATCAGCAGTGCAATTCGAAAGCGTAACCGCATTCACTGTGATATTTTCCAAAAAATTGGGTTTGTCATCCGGTTTTACGCCTTCATTTTTGTTCTTGTATTACACATTACATTTCACACTCGAAAGCGCCATCTGTCGGCGATTATTGCAATTATTTTTTGTTATTGTTCCATTCTTCTTCCCTTTTCTCGAATAGTAAGTCTACAAATTTTGATTTCATTCGGGTTATTCCTTCAAGCTACAGACAGCTCCAAATAGATACACTTATGTTATAACCACCCGATTTATATAACTCTAGCTGTGTTCAAACTTTATTTTATTATACGAAAAAATTGCTTATAACTTTATTAATATAATGATTCCTTATAATATAAAGTTTATACACATTTCTAAATACGTGTAAGGTGAATTCGTTTCCAAGCTTTTTATGCTTAAAATATTACTGTTTTAGTTCTTGAAATCGTTGTTTACATGTGTAACTAGGGTGACAAAACGGAACTCCAAATCCTCTCCCTTTATCTTAGAAATGAAATTATACTTCTGGAAATGGCAATAGCGACTAATTCCTCTAAACAGTTTGGAGTACTTCCTCATATCGGACATTTCGTAATGCAATTCCCAAGACAACTTTCAACGATTACAAGATGATGATTAGTAATTTAATCTCTTGTGTCCGTCATATTCTTGAGGCATTAATGCTGCAATTTTGATTGTAAGGATATTAAATATATTTGGTGTATTCTCAATTCGATGGATTTAAAGGGATCACGTGGAATGTTCCGGACATCATACATGAGCAATTATGAACAATGGTATAATATGCAGTTCGTTGATTTCAGATTCTTCGTTTTCAGAAAGTTCTACTCTGCTATATTTGTTGTGTAAAATATATTAAGCCATACATAACATATTAAGCAATGTGTCTATAATGTTGACATAGTATTAAACTGAAAAAAGTAAAACTTTTTTTTTTTTTTTTTTTGAGGGGGAAGTTGGATAAAGTTTAAAAAGTTTGCATGTCTTACCAATTTTGTTCTTATAACGTTTAACCATTTGCTAATATCATTACTTTGCTTTTATCGTGTGTTATATATTGCAAAGTACCAGTTCTTTTTTTAGAATAAATTTTAGAACTACACAAATTAAACAAACACACGCGCGTACAGAGATAAAGAGAGATTTTTACAATTTATTCAAATGCTAAAATCTGAATTTTCGTGACATTGTAACAATTAGTTTCAATTTATGGACTTTTTGAAAGAAAATTATTTTAGTACTTATTACAAGACAGTATATAACGTATTTTTGTCTTTTTACAACAAATATGTAATATCATTTTCCCCTATACATATTAGTACAGATTTTGAATCTCAATTAAACGAAATACTGATAACATTCGTAAGATGAAACAGTTTTCTCTTGAGTCGGATGAAAAGCTAATTTCTGCAATAACGATCTAAAAGGTCTTTGCCATTAAAATGAGAAGAAAATTAAATAAATAAAAACAATTATTGGATTAGAAATTGCAATTTAAAAACGAAGTGTTTAAATGTTAAGCAATAGGTTTTATTATTTTAAAGCGCTTAGTTTGCTTGACAAATTGGCAGTTATGAATTTTATGCGACTCATGAGAAATTTTAAATGCAAATGGACTAAGCCAAGCATTTAATGATTTCGAAATTCATATACAAAATATTCAGGTGGAATGAGTTAATGACCTGAAAAGAACCCAACATTAATGATATAATTAGCGATTTTGCGCAGTTAAAATCCCAATAAAAGAAGGCAGACTTTTAAGATCATTTTCCTAAAACAAAACTGAGAAATGGGTCACGTTTTCAGTCGCTTAAAGATCTTTAGAGATCTTTATGACATAGATTTAAATAATATATGTATACATATAATAGTAAGAAAATAAATAATAAAAATTAATCAAAGGTTCCTAATTCAACTCGCAAATACACGAATATAATAAATATATACTTTTCTTATAATCTGATACTTAATTTAAAGCATTTTTTAATAACAGAAAATTTTAAAACTTATCATATGATGCAGATTTTACATGACACACACACAGACACACATATATATATATATACATACTATTCACAAAAGTGTTATTTTATATATATGTGTGTGTGTGTAGTGAAGTGATATAATCATAGTATCTTTATCACATCCTGGACTGTTTTTTTATGTTGAAGTTAAAGGATTTCACGCAGAAGATATTAGCATAAGTATTCGTAACTTAAGTATGGCACTCGTATACCCACTACTGAAACGGTTTGGTAGTCGCATTCTGGCCGAAAGTTCAGGCCATTCGGATTGAACTCTTCTAATGATTTATTTTTGTTCAAGAATCAGTCCGTGTTTATGTCCATATATATATATAGTAACCTTGTAGCTTATATTATACAGTTCACGAAAGGCTCCTAATCAATCCAGATTTTTTTTTTTTTAAATTGTTCAGTCTCACTACTTAAATAGTAAACAATTAAAAGTTGACCAATTTGAAATTTAACAATCATTTCAGTACCAGAGAACTGTTCATGTTCTGCCGAGTTTTTCCAAATGAGGAAATTGATAAAAACTCTGGTTTCTAATGGCATTTATTGTGTTTTATTGGTGATCGCGCATAGATACAAGTACTAGAGATGAATTCGGGCTCTCTTTTCGGAGCCCGGGCCCGCCCGAGCCCAATGATTTTAAATCTGAGCCCGAAACATTTTGTGTCATAAGAGCCCGAGCCCGCCTTAACCCGATACCAAAAAAATTGCATAATATTTAAAAATTGTTTTAAAAGTAATATCTCATTTTTAAAAAACTTCGTATGTGAAAATAAATGTTTATCCCGTGCACATGAGTAATTTTATGGAAATTTACATTCAATCTTATCAAAAGAGAAATTTGATATCAAATATAAATATACTTCCTTAAAAGGATGTAAATATTTTTCTCTCCCAACATTTGATGGCCACATTAACGAAGTGCGTTTTATGAATAAATGCATGCAATTTACAGAAATTACTATTTCTATGCCGAAGAATCGAACAACGTTTTCTATTTCTTATAAAAGGTGTATATCATAACTTATAATTGATTCCTTAATTAAAACAACATTTTGTTTTCCTGAAAATCAGCTTAAATTAAAAATTTGACACCGTTATCTGAAAGATCCTGTACTTTTATAGGAAAATTGGAAACAATCTTCAATTGCTTTCTATCGGAATAACAATACATGACAATTATATCTACTTACGAATGAAAGTGACTTTGTAAATGTGCAGAGCAGAGCTTTAGCATGAACAGAGTTTATGATTAAAAATAGAATCACTAACGTTAGTTTCATACGAAGAGCGAATATGACTCGCTCACAATAGAAGACTAAAAATTTGCAAACCTAAGCTAAGGCTCATTGACTAAAAACAAAATTATATTCATCTCGCATTAGATCTCTAAAAAAATAAAATAACATAAACGTTCCAATTAAAAAATATCCTACTGTCTCAAAAGAAAATTTGGCAACAAATATTATTCGCGCCACTTCGTATTGTCTCCATATCACCCAGTCGTCAGTCACGTCGCAAATATCGTGAATTTTCTTTTAAAGTAACATTCTAATACTAGAAAAGAAAAATAAGGCTTCTGTTTCCCCTTCTGATCAAAATAACATTAAAATTACTTGAACTGGAATATGTAGTTTTTTAAGGGAAAAGTTATTTTTTTTTCTGTATGAGAATAAATAAAATTGTCAGTTTCAGAGAAAATGAGCCCGAGCCCGCCCGGGCCCGAAGGCTGGTATAAAATCGAGCCCGAGCCCGTGTCGGGCCCGGGCCCAGGCTCGGGCTTTCGGGCTCGGGCTGATCCCGTCTCATCTCTAACAAGTACATGTCCGGGTGCCTAGCCAATCAGCTAGCTCTAGAGCACTATGGAACCACATATGGAAAAAAAGGTGTAATTTAGCTCGAGGAACAACGTGAAAACACATTTGATCGTGTCATAAATAAGCTAGGCTGATGAAAGCTCCTAATTCAGTAAGATGTGATTTCAAATGTCTCTTTGACTCATGTTCTTAGGCGGAGCTATTGATTTTGGCAGTAATCTATTTGGATTTTACGTGGTGGTTCATGAAACTCCGCTTGTTTCATGCCAAATTGGTCGAGCTAGCTCTCAGAATTTACGGCCACTCTAGATTTTTTCAGAGGCATCACGTTAATTGGAGGGGAGTATATAATTAGAGTAGGGTCCGATCAGCTGTTTGAGGCGTTTGTATACCTGTGATTGAGACTTTGCGTCTGTTCTAAATATTGTTTGTATGTTATTTTTGTAGCTGCCTTAGCAATTTTTTGAGAAATTTGAAGTCTCGGTACTGGAATTTATTCCTCTTATTACTATAAATTTTTGTTTCAGTGAATCGCTTAGACCAGCTGATTTTCGCGTGTTCGTGAGTGTGTAGAGCCATTTTGTTATTGTTAATTCACTAATTCTTCTGTAATCTGCAATATTCGTAAAAATAAATGCGTGACGCGTATAGGACTGTTTTCTTCGACTATCAATTTACACAAACTCTAATTACGTAATAATATATACTCCCTTATATATTATTTTAAAATGTTCTTTTAACATATAACAGCCAGTAATCCATTTTTCCTCTATACTCATTGTTCTTTAACTTAAATTAAATTAAAATTGAAGGAAATATCCTTATCTATAAATATTATCAGTTATGCTAGTTTACTCTAATAATCCTTCTTTTGTTTAAAATATGCTACATGAAAGCTGATATGACTCTGTACCTACAAAAAAAAATATTTATATAACTTAGGCAACTAAATCTTAGAACAAACAGTTACAAAAATGACTGAAACGTTTCTTTTTCATTTATAAACCTGAAAAAAAAATTATCTCAATTAAATAAATTAAGTATAAACATTCATAAACACTATAAGAAATATAACACGTAGCTATGAAATAGCACTAACATTTCCCCAACATGGCGTAAGATGCAAATATTTGTAAATAACAAGCATTGAATAAAATTATTTAAGAGTTTAAAAATAATTACTTGTATTTCTTTCTTTTTGTTTTGAAAATTATATTGAAAGTTGTTATTGCACCTTAATTAATAAGTATGGAAATTACAACACTTACGTATCATAAAATTGCTTAACAAACTGTGCAAAGTCACACAACTTTGACGTTCATAAATAGTTTAAGGATAGACAGACTTTTATCTCTTCTCCTTTTTCCGAGAAATTTATTTTGAATAAAGTTTTAATGAGACAATATCAAATCAACGAATTTTTTTCATGATTTTGCTGAACCTGATTTCAAAGATATCCTCCAAATAATGAGACTCGGCAAGTACAAAAATTAAATATTTATACATGTAGACATTTTTAGTAATTTAATTGCAAAGCATGCAAATGACATTTGTAGGGTTTTTTCTGTCACGTACGCTCATTTTTAATTTAACTAATCGTTACTGTTGTTTAAAATTTGATGTTTTTCTTACGCAGCATTAGCTTTATAAAAAATAAATTTCGTGTGATAATCAGTTATGCAGTGATACATTTGCACGTAAAATTTTAATGTTTTCTATTTATAAATTAAGCAGATAAATAAAATTTTTAAAGCCAAAGAAGCATTAATATGACTAAAACAATATTTGAATTTCTGTTTAAAAATGTTAAAAGATAAAAGTAAAATTAACTTAAAAAACACATATATAGTAATTTTGTATGCAGCTAAACAAATACAGTCAATTATAAATATGTGCAAACTGTAAGGACATTGATCATCTTAAATATAGATAGAAAACGAAACTGGTAAAATTATTAAAAATAATTATTGACAAACAGACATTTACAGAAACGTTCGTTTTAAATTTGATTAATCATTAATGATTTCAATTTCATTTTTTTTCTCGTGAAATTTTAGATACTTAAAATGATTTTTTTTTTTTACGATGATCAATTATGCAATGATACATTTGCACGTTTTATTGTTTTGCACTTAGACGTTCAAAAAATAAATAACTATATCTATATATATACAAATAATATAAAGTAGTAAAGATTGTTTTTTGTTTTTTGTTTTTTTGTTTGTTTATTTGTTTGTAGGGGGTAATCTCTGGAACTACGGAAGCGATTTCAAAAGTGTTGGTGGCAAATTGATGGAAACAATCTCTGCTACAACATAGGGTATATTTTATGTCGGTGCCACTACCCCCAGGGGGTGCAGGAGCGAAAAACGTTCTAAAATTTCGATTTTTTTTATAATGAAGGAGCTAGAAACATGAAATTTGGCATGGTATTTACTTATAAGATGTAAATGCTCTCTAAGAACAAATTCTAATAAAATTCGAAATTTAAAAGGGTGAGATGAACGAAAAGGGTCTAAAAACATTCTAAATTGCAATCGCTATGGAATCTCTGGAACTACAGAACCATTTTCAAAAGTGATGGTGGCAAATTGATGGTAACAGTCCCTGCTGTAACATATACTATGTTTTATGCTGGATCCACTACCACAGGGGAGAGGGGTGCAAAAGCGAAAAACGTTCTTAAATTTCGATTTTTTTTATACTGAAGGAGCTAGAAACATGAAATTTGGCATGGTAGTTACTTATATGATGTAAATGCTCTGTAAGAACAAATTCTAAAAAAATTCGAAATTTAAAAGGTTGAGATGAGCGAAAAAGTTCTAAAAACATTCTAAATTACAATTTCTATGGAATCTCTGGAACTACAGAACTGTTTTCAAAAGTGATGGTGGTAAATTGATGGTGACAGTTCCTGCTGTAATATATGCTATATTTCATGTCGGTTCGACTACCTCCAGGGGAGTGCAGGAGCGAAAAACATTCTAAAATTTCGATTTTTTGTTTACTGAAGGTGTTAGAAACATGAAATTTGGCATGGTAGTTACTTATAAGATGTAAATGCTCTCTAAGAACAAATTCTAAAAAAAATTCGAAATTTAAAATTGTGAGATGAGCGAAAAGCGTTCTAAAAACATTCTAAATTACAATTTCTATGGAATATCTGGAACTACCGAACTTTTTTCAAAAGTTATGGTAGCAAATTGATGGTGACAGTCCCTGCTGTAACATAGGCTATATTTTATGTCGATGCCACTACCACAAGGAGGTGCAAAAGCGAAAAACCTTCTTAAATTTCGTTTTTTTTTATACTGAAGGAACTAGAAAATCGAAATTTGGCATGGTAGTTATTTATAAAATGTAAATGCTCTCTAAGAACAAATTCTAAAAAAAAAATCGAAATTTAAAAGGATGAGATGAGCGAAAAGCGGTCTAAAAACATTCTAAATTACAATTTCTATGGAATCTCTGGAACTACAGAACCATTTTCAAAAGTGATGGTAACAGTCCCTGCTGTAACATAGGCTATATTTTATATCGGTGACACTACCACAGAGGGGGGGGGGATAAAAGAGCGAAAAACGTTCTAAATTTTCGATTTTTTTCGAAATTAGCGTGGCTTAATTAGTAATTTCTGAATTATCTGTGACAGTAAAATTTCCTCTAATGAAAATAAGCCAACGAATACCACTTAACATTTTTCAAGAATTATGCGAGCAAAGCCGCGAGTTTTTCTAGTAATGTATTGAAAAAAAATAGTAAATAAGCCATGCAATGAAATTCTATTTTGAAATGTAGGGGGGATGGGGGATGAATGGGACAAGGGATGGATGGGTCGTTCTCAATATTTTAGGCAAAAAATTTTTTTTAGTTGTTTCCTATCCTTACAGATTTCATTACCATAGTGTGCTTCAGATCCAAAAGCAAGAGCATATGTTTGTTTTCAGTTTTCTACAAATTTGCATTTCCTGAAAACTCTGCTTAAAAGTAATTTTTTTTACTTTTGAAGTTACTTAAATATCTTATGCAATATAAACAATTAAGATATGTTGTAATTTTTTATTTCAAGGATCAATATTGGTAATTAAAATGAATGCATATTAACCATTGTGACGAAATAATTTTTGAAACAAAATGGCTGACAATTGAATATATGCATCATGGGGATGATTGGGACATTTCAAATTTGATGAATAGAACTGTCTCATTCATCCCTAAAGGATGCTGAAAAATATATTTATTAACTAAATAATATTATATAGGTTGATAAATTAATACTTTATGGTAATTATTCTTTTAACATTTCATCCTCATTGTAGCCATCGTCTTCAGCCACTGAATGCTTCCGTTTATAGGCCTTTTAAGGCAAAGCTGAGATGAGTCCAAGATGATTGGCTAACAAATAATCCTGGAGATCATATTACAATTTAAAATCTCTCAGCTTTTGCCATGGAGGCATTTTTCTCAGCTTCTAGTTCTTAACATTGAATACGGGGGAAGGGGGGGGGGAATATTTGTGTCCCATTCATCCCTGCTGTGGAGATGATTGGGACATAGAAGAACTTTTTTTTTAATTTCATTTATATTTCTGTATAATAATAATCTTGAACAAATATTGTGCATAAGATGTAGTCAAACACATGTGATACATAATATTAATAATAACTTAAATAAAATATTTAAAATAAATTAATAAACTCTGAGTTACAACTCAGTGAAGAATGTGACAAAATCATCTGAATCTAACTCCTACCACCGTATTTATACCGATTAAACGACAACAGATTTCTAATTATTATATTATCTCTCTATATTAAAAGAAGTAACCGCCGCCGCTGCTGTTAATGGATTTTTTTGTGCCTTGAGATCTTTCTGGGCTAATATTTAGAAAAATATTGCATATAAAAATAAGAAAATGGGTAGTTTTATAGAGACATGTTCGATAAATACGCTGAAACAGACAGTTTTTAAATCAAAGAATTATTTTAAGAGATATTTAATATTATTATTGGTCGATATTTAATATTATTATTATTAATATATTGGTCGAAATAGTTCTCTTAAAAAAATTATAGGAACAAAAACTATGCATAGAAATTTAATATATTTTGAAACTATATACGTTGTTGATAAGCTTGCGGTGTGCAGTGTGTAATTAATTTTTTAATATGACTAATATTTGAGGGTTTTTTAAAATTCAAAATTTCATTATTTTAATTGAGATTTCTTTCATATTTAGAAAAAGCCATCTATTTAAATTTTTGCCTATTTCTAAAACAGTGCACATAATAATATTTCCTTTCAATTAAAAAATATATTTACATGTGACTATTAAAAACAGAAAAAGAACTTGAAAATAATAATTAAATTATTACGCGTTCAAAACATTAAATGGGGAAATTTACGCCATATTTAAAATGTTCAAATAACAATATTTCCAAACAGTTTCAATAAAAAAAAAATATTTACAAGAGAGATTCATTTATTTCGTCAAAATCTTTTACTTATTGTTGCAAATTTTAAACGGCATAAATAATATTTCCCCTTCAATTACGTCATTCCTTACGTCATATTGGAAACGACATATTTAAAACGTCTTACTGGAAACAATTTTCTTATACCATCGTTAAAAAATTCCCTGATGCAGCGACATTGTTTACTTAGCCATTTAACAGAAGTTGATTTTCAAATGTTTAACTGATCTTATTTAATCAATCACGAAAATAGCTGTTAGCTGTTTCGACAGCAGATGATCTGGTCGTAAAATCCCTCAGTCAAAAGAAAATGAATGTAAACCACCTGGTTACAGGAGATCGCCACTGATCGTTTAATTATAATTAAATCTTCCGTAATCGTTTTAGAGCTGATCAAATTAGCGTGTTTTTAGAGTTTGCGGTGTCAGAACGAGGGTTGTTCGATCGTAGGGGGAAGAACCCCCTAGTTTCATAAAATAACCTTGAAAATCAGATTCGTGGCGATACAGAGACACTTCGAGAAATTTAAAGTATGACAGAATAGGTAGCTCATTCTCGCAAAAGTGTTAATTGAGGGCACCACGACCGCACGCAAAACTCAAAACTCACTGGACGATAGAGTACCTTCATAAGAGAGCAGATAGACACTCTCTAGTTCCATAAAATGTCCTTGAAAATTAGATTCATGGCGATTCAGAGACATTTTGGGAAAATTAATGTATGACAGAATAGGTAGCTCATTTGCGCAAAAGTGTTAGAATTGAGGGCACCACGATCGCACGCAAAACTCAAAACTCACTGGACGATAGACTACCTTCATAAGAGTGTAGATAGGCACTGATGCTACAAGCTTTATTGTCATAAGTTTTAATGTTTTAATACAAAATTCTATGATTTCTTAATTCTCATTTTACTGTGCTTCATGTAATTAATTACAAAATGTAAAAGTATCAAAAATAACAAACTACTATTTTTCAATATATATATATATTTCATCTCAACGAAGTCAATTTATAAATGAGAATAATTATAAAGGTTATTTTTCATGATTCTCATTTTCAAATTAAATATAGATTAAATTAAAATATAAATTTGAGCTATGATTTTTTTAAAAACTTTTTAAAGTCTCAAAATTTCATAATGCAGCTTATACTGCTCCTTATATTGAGATTTTATGGAGCAAAGAGATCACCTGAATTCAAATATTAGTAGCAAGTAGCTATTGAATCTTAAATATTATAACATACGATTTTCCATCCTACTTGTTTGAACCATAAACGAAAATTTCTAAATAGCAAAAGAACAAGTACGCAATGCAATTGAACTCACTCACAAGTCAGGTATGCTAGACATTTAAAACAGCGCGTGCCAAAACAGCGTAAGCAAACTTATACATTTTTACAAGATTCTTGAATTAATTGTTCTTTCTCATATTTGAATAGTAAACTTTATTACATTGACGATAGCTTATACTTTTCGCAAATTTTTAAGCAAATCGGTGACTCCAAATCGCCGTATGATACTCTCTTTATAAGAGTTGAATTTCATGTTTCACAAGTGCAAATACAGGTAAACTAAGTACTGTGATTCAGGAAAATTTATTAATTTATTAATGGAGTGCCAGAATTTTAAAGTGGGATGTTTCATGAGAGGAGATTTCAACTCTTTTGAATATTTAACAGATCCGAGAGAATTTAAATTTATATGATCAATTAAAATTTTACAAGATGCAGATATTTTGGATTTCGCATTTTTCTGCATAAGGATGATCTGCTTAAAAGCTAAAAATAAAATCGCAAGATGTTCATTTATCGTTTTATTTTCTTCTATCTTTACAAGAAGAAAGTATCGGATTCATGAAAATTTTTGACTTCCGGTTTTCGATGGATTTATGCGTTTTAAAAGGTTCTGAACAAGATTTGACTGTTTTTAGAAAATGTCTGTCTGTGAGTCTGTGACTCTGTCTGTTTGTATGTGACAAAAATTTTGTGGGCGCTCTATCTCGAGAACTAATGCACGAAATTTAATAAAACTAAATATTCAGTTAGTACCTAATATAAATTGGTGCTGATTAGTTTTTGATGAAAATCGCCCTATAGGTGGCGCTTCTATGCTGCATTTTTCGCGATATCCGCAATAGCTATATCTCAAGAATTAATGCAATTAATTTCCTAAAACTTTACATTCAGTTAGACCTTGACATAAATAGACGCTGTTGACGTTTTGGTGTAAATATCCTAACAGATGGCGCTACTATACCACTTTTTTCATGATTTTTACGACAGCTATATCTCAAGAACTAACGGAATGCACGGAATTTCATCAAACTTCAGATTCTGTTAGACCTTGACATAAATAGATGCTGCATACGTTTTGGTGTAAATAGTCCAACAGGTGGTGATAGTATGTTACTTTTTTCACTATTATCACGATAACTATATCTCAAGAAGTAAGGCACGGATTTTCATCAATCTTCAGATTCAGTTAGACGTTGACATAAATTGTTGTTGATTAGGTTTTGGTCTAAATCTCCCAACAGTTGACGCTGCTATGTTACATTTTGCAGGATTTCACGATTTTAGCAATAGTCATATCTCAAGAACTAATGCGCGGAATTTAATAAAACTTTAGATTCAGTTAGACCTTGATATAAATTGGTGCTGATCTTTTTTAGTGTATGCAAAACCTGTGTGAGATAGAAAAAAGTTTTGGGAATGGCACATCTGACTAGTTTAAGTATGTCGTTAGACATTATAACAACAGATTTTTTTCTTTCTATTTGGTGCTAATGCATACTATTAAAAAAATCTTTCTTAATCTGCAAAAGTATAATTATAATCACGAAATAAATTGTACAATAATCACTTCCGAGTTATCCAGTATTCCGAAAATCGTTCTTTATCTTCAGAAACGTCAAAAACTAGTAAATTTTCATGATTTAAAGAAGCATTTTATAAACGAAGTTTATGTTGCGATTACTGATTTTTGGAAACGTTTCCGAGTGCATTTTATTGAATACAAGCTGATTCATGAGTAAGTATACAACTTCCAGATGCTGTAAAAACAGGAACAGTTTAAGACATGTTCCCCAAATGCAAGCCGTAAGGTAGGTGTATACATAAAGTTTTTTTTCCACTGCTGTGCGAAGTGACATGGCAATAGCTAGCGTGCAACGCGAATATCAACAGAAATGACTGCGTTTGCAGTGGAGAAGACATTTCGTGTTCTTGAACTGAGCAAAACGGAATCTGTCACCATTGTGCAACGGCATTTTCGAACACGATTTGGAAAAGGATATCTAACCGAAATAACTGTCATAAGATGTTCTATTTTTGCACCCTTAGTCATATGACACACAACCAACCGTTAATCCATTTCTGTCCACTTTGCACAAACAGCGAGTAGTTTCAAATTTTTTAAACCAATCATAAATGGATTTTCTGGTTAGAGGTTCTTTTCCAAATTATGTTCGAAAATGCCGTTGCACAATGGTGACAGATTCCATTTTGCTCAGTTAAAGAACACGAAATGCCTTCTCCACTGCAGACGCAGCCATTTTTACTTATATTCCGGTGACACGCTTGCTGTCGACTATGTCACTTCGCACAGCAGTGGGAAAAAGACTTTATGAGTACACCTACCTTATGCCTTGCATTTGTGGAACGTGCCTAAGGTTGTTCCTCTTTTACATAATCTGGAAGTTATATACCTACTTATGAATCACCCTGTATTAATAAATTTTCTCAGTTCAGACTGTCGGTTTTTCGGACACTATTAATTATCCATTAAACGTTTTCAGCTGCGTGATTGAATTTACACATGCAAGAGTAACAAAATAATATTATTTTTAATTGTAATGTTATTGTTAATGTTGTTAATTTATCATGTCTATCTGTAAAACATGTTTGTTGAACACGAAAATGTTTACTTCAGAATTGATAGTTACACTCTAAAACCGAAATTTTCAAAACTCAGCAAAAAATACTCAAATCTGAGTATGTCGCATAGTCAAAATGGCTCCGAATCAGAATTACTCAAGTTTGAAACATGTATATACTCACGTCTGAAAACATGCACACACTCAAGAATAAAACATCATGTGTTCATATTTGAGTATTTCCATGTTTCAAAAATGAGTTTGAACTGATTCTAATCATTTTTCAGTATGTCCATGTTTTAAAAATGAGTATGAACTGTATGTGCTCAGTTATGAGTATGTCCATGTTTCAATATGAGTATTTCTGGTATTTCAGCATTGAAAGCATTGTGTCGTCCTATTTGAAACAAAAAGTTTTATAACAAAATGAAAACATCGATTTACTCAGATTTGAAAGTGTCATTTTTTTCATTGTACCAAAAACCTATATTCCGCATTGAGAAATCTGATTAATACACAATAAAAACTATTCGGAAACGTTTCCAAAAACAAGTGGCAGATAAACAAACTTTGTTTTTATAAATGGTTCTTTAAATTTCAAAATTAGATTGGTTTCTGAGGTTACTAAAGATAAAGAACGCTTTTCGATATCGTGGGTAACTCGGCCGAGATTATTGTATATTTTTGTTCGTGGTTATATTATACTTTCCTTGACTAAGAAAAAATTGTCTTCTTTAACAGCGAACCAAAAGTTTTAATTAGCACAAATAACTAATTAATAAACATTAATACGATTTTTTTACTCTTTGTAAACCTAATATGAGGCTTGCTTAGCAATTAAGGAATAAATTTAAGATTTAATACAAGAAAAAAATCATGCGTTAAGCATAGATTATGAAACACTTTCCGACACATTCAGAATATTGTAACAAAGCATCCCTGTTTAATAAGGTGAAAGATGATATTTAAGTAAACAATTTGAAACATACATGGCACAATTGAAAACCCAATGTGAGCCATTACCATTTATAGTCAGAAGAGTTGAATGCTCTTTTGTCAATCCATGTATATAATATATAGATTTGTATATAGTATGATAAATTCAGCTCAATTAGGAAATGCATAATTTAGTAATTTCCGTCAATAAACGGAAATGAATTTTTTTGTGCAACCCTGTATATCATCTATAAAATTTGTTTGCAGCAAGTATGCAAATAATATGCAAAAAATTAGTTAAATTTAAAAAGGCATACCAAAACTGAAAACGCACTTCCATACATCGCTCCATAACATCGCTCGCAGACAGTAATGTAACCGAATTATTTCGTGTGTCCCTGTAAATGAACGATAAATGCTATGGACACCATGTTCGACATTAAGCATGTTGTAGTGCTTGCTCCTCACAAGTAAAGGTACTATAGACTGTGGTGGCGAATTTCGATTTTTATAGCTCATTGGATTTGTCCCATCGAGCTAAGTAATTTGCTACCTACCTCGCATATCGGCTATTGAGTTTTGATAATGACAGGGGGCCGGGTCAAAGTTTAAAATTTCGTTCATTGAAAATCAGTTGCCGTCAAAGAAATAAGTAAGATTTGAATTTCTTTATGGTTCTTACATTGACACGCATTGATGATAGTCAATTTTCGACGCATTGTTCAATCCGAAGAAGTGAGTAAACCAAAAATATTTCTCACAGTTTGCACAACGAACAAAGTCTTCTTCAGCTGGCTCGACGACGCATTCAAAACGGCTCTGCTTTCTTTCTGGAGTTAACTTGCGAAAACCTCCCTGTCAAATAGCAGACGAATATTTCATCTTCAATTATAAATTCTTATGATAACAGCAATAAGGTAACCTTATAGTAGTTATTGGCAATATATGGCACTGTAAAAACAATTAGTAAACTTAAATCGGAATTCTTTCTTTGAAGGCATCTCTTTTTCACTGAATGAAATTTTGAACTTTGACCCCCCCCCCCCCTGTCATTATAAAAACTCAATAGCCGATATTCGAGGTATAAAATTACTAAGCTTGATGAGACGAGTCGAATGAGCTATAAAAATCGAAATTCGCAGCCATAGACTATAATACCTTTACTTGTCAGTGATGTATTTGAATTTCAATACGTTTGAAATAGCGCAACGTTATTAAAATACATTGCAAACGATTTGACGCCATACATCATAATGAAACGAAATTATTTTAAGTTTCCTTGTAAAGGAACTATAAATCCTACATATTTCTTTTTTAATACAAAATATACTATAGTAATTCTCAATAACATATATCAGTTGCATGGAAATCCGAGAATATTTACCGGAGTTAGAGTAGGGACAGTCTGTTATAGAGACAGACGGCTAGACAAACTGAATTCATAAACACTTTTCAATCATGTTGAAAATTGTTAAAAAAAATCTATTTTATTTGTTCTTATAGTTTCTATAGTTCTTATACACTGCTCAAAACAATTAAAGGATATTGCAGTTTTAGGTGGATTTTGTATCTGGGAAACTTTTTAGCTGATTGATACATGGTCGACAGACATAGTAGGTTATATGAGAATAAATTACACATGTTTGGCAGAAAAAAATGCATTTTATTGCGTATTTGTGTACAAAAGGAAAAAAACACAATTTGTGCATATGAGAACAAAAGAATAAGAAAAGGTGTTTTCTTCAAAGAAAATCATTTTCAGTAGGGGGTGTGGTTTCCACGGGCGGCCAGCAACGTTGAACACCTTTGAGGCATGGACTCAATGAGGCTATTAATGACGAGTTGGGGTATTCTGCCCCACTCTTCCAGAAGAGCTCTTTCCAGTTCTTGGAGAGCTTGTGGGGGTTGTTGGCGGCCAGAAACTCGTCTTCCTAGAGAGTCCCAAACGTGCTCGATTGGATTCATGTCTGGAGAACACGCTGGCCATTCCATTCGAACGATTCCTTCCTCGAAAAGGAAATCCTCCACCAGGTTTGCACGGTGTGGCATGCAGTTATCGTCCATTAAAATGAAGTTATCTCCGATTGCTGCAGCGTAAGGGACTACAATAGGTCTGAGGATCTCATCCCTATATCGGCGACCAGTCAGAGCTCCATCTCGAATGATGTAGAGGTCAGTGCGACCGTCAATGGTGATGCCACCATACACCAACACTCCTCCACCGCCAAATCTGACACTGTCGTGCACGAACGCAGGATTATTCCTACTGCCACGGTCCCTCCAGATGAAAATACGCCTATTATCCGGATGCACAGAAAAACGGGACTCGTCAGAAAACAGAATATTGCTCCATTCATTTCTCCTCCAGTTGACATGCTCGGTTGCCCACTCCCTGCGGTCGCGACGATGCCTTGATGTTAATCTAACACATACCATCGGTCGGCGAGCATACAGACCTACAGCATGGAGCCGGTTTCGGACAGTCTGAGTTGAAATCGTGGTGCCTGTAGCCGAGCGAAGGTGTTGTTGGAGAAGAGTAGCGTTCATGTTTCGGTGTCTCCGAGCTGTTAACGCTAAATACCGATCTTCATTGGGCGTTGTTGCCCGTCTACGACCTTGCCCTGGCCTTCGGCTTGCACATCCACTCTCCAAAAAACGGTTCCAGATCCTGGAAATGACACTTTGTGACACTCCAATGGCTTGCGCTACTTCGGTTTGAGTTTGGCCCCCTTCTAACCTACCAACAATTCTCCAAGCTTCTGAATCTGTCTAATGACTTCGCTGAGACATCGTACTCATCGAAACAAAGCAATCACTGAATGCCGATCATCCTTGTCTTCATTCTCTTTTATCCAGTTGAAAGTCAAATTTCATTCGCTGCCGCTGAAGCGACGTTTTTGACGTCGAACTCAAAATTTGCATACTCCACAGTTTGAAAACCAGAAAAGTTTGCATTTGTGATTCTCTTCTTCTATTTTCGGCCAAAAAATTTCGTTTATATCTTTATTTTATATAAAACTTCAAATATCCTTTAATTGTTTTGAGCAGTGTAGTTTCTATAGTTTCTATTGTTCTATAGTTCTTATAGTTCCATTTTAAATATATTTCAAGTTATAACATGTTTTTCTTCTATTTAAACATAATTTATGCAGCATATATTTCAATGTACTTAACAATTATATTTTTATTCTTCTAGGTAAGTGCACAAATATGTCATTCTTTGTTCAGTTTCATATAACTGCTACTTCTTTTGCGTAAAAGACTGTAAGTAGAGAACATTTTTGCATATGTATTTATTAGATTTTTGCATAAAATACTTTCTATTATTGACAAAACAAAATAGCTTGTAAAAGTGATTACCTGAGCCTAATGCCGTCATATTAACCCATACGCAATACTACATACATTACGAAATTATCATCATTTACGGATGTTCATCAGTTTAACAGTAACCATTAATTGTAATATTTTTTATCGTTATTTCATGTAGGACGGTTTCCTTCGGATTTATTCGATTTAAACCTACTCATCAGAAGTTATTCTTTACATTTTTATTATTATATTCAATGTTTTGCACTTTAATGTTATATAATAAAAAATTTAATAATAACACGAAAAATACTCCCCATTTAATAAAAAATACATATTTTAATGCAATTGTTGCGCGCAACATTACTGATATAGAAACTAAATTTTAGTTCTAGTTTGAGTTTACATCATTATAAATACACTATATATAAACTTAGACCTATTGTTTTGTGCAATATGTGATGTAAATTTTATTTCTTGTGATTAGAATGTAACATTGAATGTGATATTTTCGACAATTTAATTATAAATTC
Organism: Maratus michaelseni; assembly: GCA_963931845.1. Lineage (NCBI taxonomy): Eukaryota > Metazoa > Arthropoda > Arachnida > Araneae > Salticidae > Maratus > Maratus michaelseni. Next base: position 422,690,531 of record OZ007589.1, on the reverse strand, counting down.
TTATCCATTAAAATATTTTTCATATACTCTAAAATCTTTACGTCTACATTTATTTCTAATGTATTTACATTAATAAAAATTCAAAACTGAAACTAATAATTATTTTTTGTGGCTGTAAAATTGCGCGTAACAAATATATTAAAATTAATTTTTTTAATAAATGATTAATATTTTCCGAGTTATAAATAAAGCTTTTATTCTATGATATTAAAATGGATCTTGGAATATAATAATGAGGCTGTAAAGAATAATTTCTGAAGAGTAGTTTTAAATCGGATAAATCTGAAGAAAACTATGATAGATGAAATAAAGGTAAACAAATCTTGCATGATGCAAAATGCCTTAATGCATTAATTTTAATTTCACACTAGATACGTTTTAAAGATTCTAGTGATTTCATTTAATGAAAAAGAAACATTTTTGCATCTTTTAAGACAAATATTATAATTTTCTATAAGATTAGAATAGTACACTAGATTAGTGCAGATACATTTTTTTTAACAAATTGAATGCATTACCAATACATAAATATTAATAACAAACTGCAATTTAATTAAAATTATATTCAACATTTTTTACTGCAAAGAAAGGTGTACATAACTCCAATCAATTTAATATTGCAATATTTCTCTTTTTACATATTCAGTTTAACTATAAAAGGAATATAGCTTTTCATTCAAAGCATTCTCCATGCAAAGAATGATAATCCCTCAGCAATATTTCAAGAATAACATTGATAACTTAAGCCATATACTTGCATGCCACGTGAGATGTTCCTCTTTAATTGAACGCTAACCGGAATTTTCAACGTGTGTTCTATCTTTTTCGCTTTGTTATCTGCTCAAAAGCATATGAAACATTTCATATTGTTAATCATTTCCTTTGAAAAGAATTTCAAAATACCTTGAGCTATTGCTTCTGTCACGGTAGTTATAAATGAATCAGGGAATTTAAAATTATCAGTTACAAGTAGTATTAGAAGATAAATGATTTTTTTTTTTATAAAATTGCCCAGTCGCTGGAATTATGTTGAAAATAATTAGATGAATATTAATGTTTCCTCTAAGTTTGTTAGGGGAATAATCCTTCGGGAAATTTCTGTGTTTATATGAAATATTATTAATGGATCACATTAAAGATTTGTAATTGCTTTGCTTTTTTAATTTGTTTTTGGTATTTAATGGAACACTTTAATTATACGAAAGATTATTCATAATGTTTTCTTCATTATCGAAATAATAAAAGTTTTAGCTAAAACTTTTTTGCATTAAATTTAACTAGAAAGTAGAAAATTGTTAAATTACTGTACTTGTTAAAACCGTAGTTGAAATGTTATAACATGCGCTTTTACAATTTTGCAGACTATGGGTTTTTATTAAGGTCACATAAAATGTATTGAATAGAAAAACATTTATTCTGTGTTTAAAAGCTATTTTCCAGACGTCGGAAAATTTTCATACATTTTTGATATAAATAAATAAATAAATAAATCTTTCGATTTTTCTGTGTAGCATTTTTATAAAATAATTTTAACTACTTTAGACAATAATACATTTCATTTACATTACAAATATTTAAGTTAACAAGTCAATTATTTTAATCTTTTTTATTCAATAAATAACATAAAAATACATTTTAAAAAAAAAGTAACTGATTCTTGCTTTAGACTAATGTATATGCAGTTATGTTATGTTATATTGTGTATGAGTCATAGTGTAATTTATATTGCGTAAACGCCATAGCATAATTTATTTTAGTTCCGTGTATTTTGCATATAGCGGTGCTTACATGTATCAACACTCGCGACTATTTTTTTTTATTATTATTATTTTGCTCACCATCTTTTCCAAACAACAATCTTCATGGAAATTTTATGCTAATCTTCAAGTTAGATTATTTTCCTTTGAAAATAGTGGTAGACAAAATAATAATAAAAAAAAATAGTTGTCAGTGACATTTTTGATATAGCATTAGAAATATTTCAGACAGATGGAAAAAAATATTTTGACAATATACGTTTTTGACAATTAGTAATTTCTCTAAATTGTACTTTTCTTTATTTATTTCAATTATTTATTTGAAGTCTTATATGATTTTTGTTGTTAAAAATATCAAAAACGATCTTCTGCAGAAAATCATCTTAGCGTTTACGTAATTATAATAACGCACTACCGTGATGATTCTCTTATGTTTTATGATAAATGCTCATTATTTTTTATACAATAGTTTTCCATTTGATTTTCAAAATCACGTTCCTTCTAAAATTTCTACCACATTTGTAATAAAAAAATCAAAATGATTAACATATCATAGCTAATTACGTCTATTGTAACAGTTTATAATTAATAAAAGAACCGTATTATCAAAGTAATAAATACAAAATTTACTAACGAAATATTTGTTGATGCATGTGTTTTATTATATTTTTATCAATAATAATGTAATAACATTTTGTAAAATTCTCCCTACATAACTGCTATCTCCTTTCCCTCTGTACTGATACTATGCTGAATAAATGACTTTGAAATTCAATTGTGATTGTACTAATAGATTTTTAAAAAAATGTGCCAAATGTTTCAATACGTTTTATTAGAGTACGTGAAATAATTCATTCAAGAATACACATTCATTAAAATATATCTTATAACATATTTATAGAAACCAAAGTTATTTAGTTAAGTTTCACATTATAATCCGTTTAAGGCGAATGTATTTCATATCTTAAATTTATATCTAAATTCAATTAGGTAAACTTTGAAAATGTACAGGATCTGCCATTTACAATAAATGTCTAGCATTGATATGCTATACTGTAACCCTTACACTCCGAATAATGAAGAGGGCAGATAGAATCTCCTTGACAGACCGTGTCAAGAACTGATATTCATCAATTATATTGATCTATGACTATCTGATGGCGTCTTATTCCAGTGCGATGCAATTAATTTTCTACCACTTTCTGCATATTTGTTCAATGTTTTGTAGTTCAAGAGAGAACTCCAAAGTAACAAAGGCACATTCAACAGTTGCCGCGTGCTACAGTATAATTTTGAGTGTTATGTGAATTAATGAATGTGAGCATGTATACATGGAGCCAGCCAAGTATGTCTGAGAGAGGAAATACACGTAATGAATAGTGCATATGTATAATGAACGATCTTTTATGGTTTTCGGATAATTTGTTTATTTTATCAACTAACAAGCAAAAACAAAAATAGGAAACTCGGGAATTTTAATTTATTTGAAACTGAAAGTAGTACTGGGAAATTTTAATGAGGTGTGTGTTACAAACTTACAAAATTGTGTTTAACTTTGTTTCCAACGAAAAAAATACAAACGAAAACAGATAGAATCTCCTTGACAGACAGTGTCAAGAACTCATATTCATCAATTATATTGATCTATGACTATTTGATGGCGTCTTATTCCAGGGCGATGTAATTAATTTTCTACCACTTTCTGTTTACGTCATAGCATATTTGTTCAATGTTTTGTAGTTCAAGAGAGAACTCCAAAGTAACAAAGGGACATTCAACAGTTGCCGCGTGCTACAGTATAATTTTGAGTGCTATGTGAGTTAATGGATGCGAGCCTATATACATGGAGACAAGTACATCTGAGAGAGGAAATACATGCAAAAAATAGTGCATATGTATAATGAACGATCTTTTATGATTTCCGGATAATTCGTTTGTTTTATCAACTAACAAGAAAAAACAAAAATAGGAAACTCGGGAATTTCAATTTATTTGAAACTGAAAGCAGTACCGGGTAATTTTAATGATGTGTGTGTTAAAAACTTGCAAATTGTGTTTAATTTTGATTTCAACGAAAACTAGACAGTCATTTTTGCTTCTATTCAATTCCCTGTTTATGCATGAGATTTTTTTTCTAAATTTGCCTTCTTAGTTATAGGATCTAGATAGCATAACAAAAGATAAATTTTCATATTTAAAAAAAATACTATTTTGAAGTAAGTGATTTTTTTCGCACGATGAAGGATTTTCATATAATTATTTTTGGAACATTTTTGCAGTTGAAACTTTACATCTGAAACTAACGCTTTAGGGATTAGTTATTGGTCAACGATAAGAAGGGACAACCTGTATTATAAAATCTAGTAACCATTTGGTAAATACCAATAAGTACCACTGTATTTAATGAATTACTTAAAAGAATAAAACTGAAATTTGAAGTATATTGCAAGGAAAATCTTTTCTTAAAAATATAAAGTTTTACATATTTAGAGCTTTAAAAAATAGGCAGATGTAATGTATGCTATGAAATTCCAAAAATGAATGTATTTTACTCTCCTAATTAGTCAAATTTATAAATAAAATAAAATAAAACAAAATAGCATTTAACCAAAGTTTTGCGATATTACATAAAATCCACAGCAGATTAGATTTTATCATATCTATTATCTTGTATTTACAAATAAGTTATGTTTTGAAAATATTGTTTACCAATTTAAATAGAATCACGCAGCTAGGTCGAAATATCAGACTTAGTCTATAAAATTTATGATCCATCTTCTGAGCTGAGAAAACACCGCCAGATGCATGTCGCTGTCAAGAACTCATATTTATCAGTTCATCTGAATTTCAGATTTCCGCGAGCTGTTTGTCAGATTGTCTTGTTATAGGGTTATGTATCTCTTCCGCTTTGAAGATGTCAGGAAAGGAAACCATATGTTTTGTATTGGAAACACGAATTCTTGAAAATTTCGGAATAGCTATAATGAAAGCCACACGTAACTTTAAAGCATCGATATACATTTGTTATTAAATGTAAGTTTTTAGCATAGTAAATTCAGAAAATAATTTTATTTAAATTGTTCTCTTAAACTTTCACACTATTTCCAATTTAAATATATTACTTTTGATATATAGTGCGCTGTAAAATTGTACTTTACCGCCAGAAAAAGGACGTTTAAAATTAGCATTTTCAAATGTTTTAATAATGACAAATCTCAGAAAAATTCGGATATAAAATTTCTGCGATAAAGATATTATTTGAAAAGAGATTGGAAAAAGAAACTATGATGTGTAAACATATAAAAAATAATCAAAAGATAGGAAAAAAGACAAGAGGGGGCTATTGTTAGTATTTACCAAGAGTCAGAATGAGATATACGGTTTCCTTATACCTCATAACTTTTGATTTAAGAACATGACGAAAACTATTATTACATATTCGTAAAGTGCAACTCAAATCGTTTTTTAAATAACACAAACAAAGTTAAAACTCAAAACGCTATTAATCAAATAATAATTAATATTAAAATTTTACCAAATTTATCAAAAACCCATTAATGAATTATGTAGTGGTGAAGGATTTTGTTTCGAAGAATCGCAATACTCACATCGCATCTTCGACTGCACTCGCTTTTTTGTCTCAGCCTTCCACAATACGATGCCGCAGCTAGGATTGCTACATAAAATGGTTGAGAATTGTACTTAACTTTGTTTGTGTTATTGACAAATCTTTTTGAGTTGCACTTTACGAATATGTAATAATATTTTTCGTCCTGTTCTTAAATCAAAAGTTATGAGATAAAGAAACCACGACAGCAATTTATGGACACTTTGCACATTCTACGACTCAATGATCAGAGGACCTTTCTTGACAGACATAAATTCAACACTTAATTTCGATCCAGGAATAAACTTAGAAAATTCTATAGAGTATAGACTGTAATGTATATGGGTTCTTTTGAATGCCCTTGTAAAAAGTTAGAGGTACTATTACAGAAATTACATAGAATGAAAAACATGCTGTAGTTTTCTACAGTAATTTTATTCCGTTGCTATCGCAGCCTATTGTAAAATCTACAGTCCAGACAAACAGTCAGACAGATCAATAGACATTCAAATGGCGGATAAAAATAACATTCAAAGCAGTCTTGAAAAATATTAAAAGACAAAAATTAAAATCAAAACATATTTCTTTTTAAAAAACCAAAAATAAATCATGCCCCCGTAGTAGGCTAATAGTGTCTATATCGATATAAAATATTGGCAAACTATTACAATGTTCACATTTTGGCAATAGTAGTTCAATATTGGCAAGATGTATTTAGCCAATGTTAAGCCAGTAAAACAAATATCAAGGCATTAATAGAGTTTTATTGGAAATATTTCTAGTGTATTGCAAATATTGGTTAAATATTTGGATTGGAAATATTTAAAACGAAATATCAACACCCGGATATTGTGGCAATATTTTGTACTAAACAAGGAATTTTTGACCTAATAGTGGGCCAAGATACGGTGAATATTGGATTGTTCCTGAGCTGATATTAAATTATCATGCAACATTCATTAATCACTTTTAAAATTCAATCACTCACTTAAATAACAAAATTATATTTCCAGATGCATTTCTGTGTTTGTGTGCAAAATGTTTCATTATATAATGATTTATTTGGCGTTACGAGACACATTTCTCAGCCAGTCATACAGTTCACACACACCAAGCTCTCTCGAGTTAATGTGCTCCTTACCACTTGATGTGTGAAAAAAAAAACACAAAATATTTCTTTAACTTTTTCTGTTTACTTAAAAAATAATTCATTTATAAACTAATGAAAACCTTACACATTCAGCTTTTATAATGCAACAGAGAAATATTTTTTATTAAAAGAAAAAATATGAAATGAACATATTGAATTGCCGCAACTTTCGCTTGAAAGCATTTCGTGTTACAGACCATGTTATAGAATGAAAAAGTCTGATAATATTGCATGGATGGAACTCATAATCTGGCACGAATACAACTGTTTTATAAATTCTATGATAATCTGAAATTTTTGGTTTTTAAAACAAGTAAAGGAAAAAAATCGTTTTTGCGTTTATTTATTTATTTATTTTTTTTTTTTCGAGGAGGGGATTTTGTTTTCTCCATTTTTATGCTTCTAAATTTGATATTCTGACTTTTAAAAGTTTTTTTTTTGTTGTTTTGTTATAGTAAAATGCAAAACATTCAACTTTTCACAATTTATATGCTCCTTCAAATAATTTTCATATTTCAATCTTATTTTATTTTATATGAAAGGGTGAATTTTTATGTAAAAGAGAGAAAGCAGAAATTAAATTAAATTTGTTATTTTTAATGGCAGACTTGATTATTAATTTATAGGTCTCTCTGTGAAAATATGTTTTCTCTTATTTGTTGTCCTCTTTAAATTTCTTATAGTTCTGTTAACTATTGATAACTGCCTTCATATCATTCATTCTTTTTCTTCAGATATTCTAAACTTTTCCATTTTTTTATTATATGAGATGGAAACTCCGATATTGAGTCGAGGGATTTTTGGACTTTGACATATCACGATGGAAAATGTTTTGAAAAACTTTCATTTTTATTTCTATAAAAATGGAAACTCGGTGTTATACTTGAAACTGGAAATTTAGTAAACTGTCAGATCGAACTCTATCTCGGATATCTATACATTTTTATACGAAGTTTATAGTTCATTCATGTGTTCGTACTTTCTTCTATAAATGCGTTCGTACAAATGTGAATATAAAAGTTTTCATACTATCATTTGTATACGATTTAATTTTTTTAACAAAACATGTGATCGGCTTACAATTTCAGTAATTATAGCTCTAAGTGGTATAAAGTAGGGGTTCCCAATCTTTTAGACTGCGTTACCACTTAATCTAAATTTATATACCTTAACTTCCAATAAAATTTTCAGCAGACTGAAACTACGCCATACATCTTTAAATGACACTACGAAGGATGTGAATCATTTTTCACTTTTCTAAGCAGCGTACAACCAACAGAGTGAAAAATCTGTCCAGACCGGGGATCGAACCCAAATACCCTGGTATATCGCACCAAGTCCTTTACCATTTAAGCCATCTGGACGATATCCAGTCTGGCATTTTTCACTTATACGTTGGCAAGATTGCGCTGGGAAGTTATTGGAAATTTAGATGTATTATCCGATTCTGGGTATTTATTCGTCTCATGTACGCCACTGAATAGTGTGCTCATGTATGACATTCCATCTTGCGCTGTGAAGTTGCAGCCTTGCCAACGTATAGGTGAAAAATGCCAGACTGGATGTCGTCCAGATGGACTAAATGATAAAGCACTTGATGTGCTATACCAGAGTATTTGGGTTCGATCCCCGATCTGGACACATTTTTCATTCTGTTGGTTGTACGCTGTTTAGCAAAGTGAAAGGTAATTCACTTCCTTTGTAGTGTCATTTACACACCTTATCACCAGGTAACGAAGGTGGTGCTAATAAGGATTAATTTACAGCAGGACAAAAATCTACTCATTTCACCTTAGTAAATATAACACTGTTAATAGATTCCTTTTTTTTTTAAATTCTGAATAATTTCACTAAAGGATAGCAGAGTAATTTTTTTTTCTTTCTCGTTACTAACAATGAAAGTGTATATTCAATTTAAAAAAGATTACTCATAAAAACAAAAATCTGTTGTTACATTGTATTGGATGTGCTATATGTTATTGATACTAATTATTTATATTGCTCATCAATTCATTATGTACTCTTGACATTTCACTTTCACCAATAAAGTTGTAAGAAAAGAGAATTGATCAAATTGTCTCGCTATTTAAAAAATTCCCAGCAACAGAAAAGTTTTTCTGGAAGATTTTGTCCACTGAGAAAAATGACACTTTCAAATCTAAGTAAATCGATGTTTCCCTTTTGTTATGAAATTTTTTGTTTCAAACAGGACGACCCAATACTTTCAATCCTGAAATACCAGAAATACTCAGAATATTGAAACATGGACATACTCAAAGCTGAGCACAAAGAGGTCAGTTCATACTCATTTTTGAAACATGGACAAACTCAAAAAGGAATAGGTTCAGTTCAGACTCATTTTTGAAACATGGACATATTAAAAAATGAGCACATAGAAGTCAATTCATACTCATTTTTGAAACGTGGACATACTCAAATATGAGCGCATGATGTTTTATTCTTGAGTGTGTGCATGTTTTCAAAAATAAGTATATACATGTTTCAAACTTTGGTAATTTTGATTCAGAGCCATTTTGACTATTCGACCTACTCAGATTTGAGTGTTTTTTGCCCAGTTTTCAAAATGTCTTTTTTAGAGTGTTTTGTGATGCGTTGCAAAAATTGCGCGTAGACTCCAAAAGCTTATGTTTAAGTCTACTCCATTCAGAATAGAGTTTTCCCATACCGGTATCAGAAGGTTCTCGTACTAGTAGTCAAATAAAGCTTGGGAACCTTGATATGAGGTATCTCAATTTATCGTGTAATCTGAAATTTAAAACATAGTAATCATAAAATTTCAAAAAAAAAAAAAAAAAAAAAAAAAAAAACTTCTACAGAACACAATGACGCTGTAAGATTAAAAGAATTTTCACTGTCTTTGGATATTATATTGGACAATAGTACTGGTACGCTTTAATATTTTTTGGCTGAAATTAGAGCAAATATCACAGTGATACGATCAAAATATTAACACTATAAAGAGATTTTTGCATAACCATTTTTCTTGTTTTTTTTTTTCACTTTTAATTAACTCTATGGCTTTATAAATTATAACATTTAAATTTGTCAGGATTGAATTATTATTCTAAATCCTATTTTGAAAACAGCATCTTAATATTGTTTCTATTTTTATTGAAAGCTATAAAAATTGTTGTCATTTATAAATCAGTTTTTTTCTTTTTATGGATTAAATTTATGGAAAGATCTTTAATATGTAAATTAGATATAGTAATTATCAAAGATGGTCATAGCTTAAAGATTATTTAATGCTAATCGCTGCAATGTTTCATAAAAGTAAACAAAAATCTTACAGTGAAAATATAAGACAAATAAATAAAAATGAGTGGAAAGTCTAAGTAAAGGAAAATGTTTTAGATTTGACGTTCAAAAACGTGATTCTCTGCTAAACTGGCAATTTTCCAATTTATCATGGTACAGTCTTTGAATTTTTATGAAAATCTAAATGACATATGGCAGACAGTTCGGTGTTTTGAAATATAAAATTAAAATATCTCCTTACAGATATGCTAGTACCATCAATGCAACTGCATATTTGACTCACCAGAAAAAATTAAATAATAAGTACTTCCCAAACCTTGTCTTCTGAATATTTCTGAAGTTTTGTTGCCAGTGATTATTTCTAGAATCTTTAATTCTTTACATTTTGAAATTTTAAATATACTCTAAGGTAGTTATACAGAGCATATCCTTCCCAAGCTCTAACTTTCATAATTATATTTAGATTACCACGAAATTTTATTTATTATTTATATTTACTTTTACAGTTTTCCTTTTGAAAATGTTGTTTATAGCGAGTACAGATATTTCACGGGATTAGATAATATAATTCAGGTACATAACGGTCTAAAAGCGGTCGTTTTTTTAAACATATTTTACTGTCGTTACACTAGTTTAAACTCATCAAAACTTATCTTTTTATTGAGTTTTACTCGATTAGACTATTATTTAATTTAATTATAACTCTTTTTTATATATTTTTAATTATTATTGAAAAACGATGTCTGTAGCATTCATAAATATTTTATAAGTAAAAGAAAATCGGGTATGTAATTTTCTCTCGAAGATCACTTTAATTACATTAAAAATCATCGAGATTTACATGGTGTTTTATGTTCTTTGTTGGAGGTTATTTATGCCGCATTGTACAGGTTTTGTACGAGACAGCATAAATGGATTCATATACGTTACTGTGTATTGACAGTTATTGCTTGAATTTTAATGTAATAATGTTACAATTTTCTAACATGAAAAAAAAATTAGTAAGCCATTTTGTACAGCATCAATTGATTTATATATCAGGAAAATATTTCAAGTAATACATTATTGTGTTTAAGCTGGTATCGTTTAAAGTATGTTTTAATGACAGTCTTTTTCAGTGTACTATTTCTTACAAAATCTACCTAAAAAAGATACAAATATTTTGATAATTGTGATTGCTGTAGATGCTTTCAATATAATATGTATACATTTTTTTTTCATTTAAAAAAGCATCCAGTAACTATTGTGTACATGCAAAGGTTTTCATATGCATGATGCTGAAAAAATACCTCTGTTTTCATATTTCTAAATGGTGTCCCTATCTTATGATGTGTATATATATTTTATTTCAAAGCAGCCAGTCTTAAGTGGAGAAGTTTTTATACATAGTATTTATACATATAATGCTGAAATTCGTGTATTGTAATTGTAAACTCAATAATAATGTTATCAATGGCTATATATATTTTTCTTTTTATACATTTGCAATGATATACATATATGGTTATACATTTATTATTTGCATACTTTACAGACTCAATTCAAGAGAAGAAGTCAATAAAATATCACTGAGATAGTTACTATTTTAATGTATTTAATAATAGCTTTACATAATGTATTCAACAGCAATATTATCTGCTTGATCCTGAAGAGAAAGAAGGAAAGCAAAACTTGCTGTCAACAAAACAGGCCGACAATATTTTCGTATTATTATATTCAAAACATACTTAGCACCTGGTTTCTCCAATAGGAAATTATATGTGCCTATGGCAGAACAATAAGAATGCCGAATCTTGGGCTATTCCATACTTTAAAATGAAATTATTTTATTAAAATTATTAAACTTAATTTTTATATTTCAATCTATTTTGTAAAGAATTTATTGTAAGATTATTCTTCACAATCAAGGAGTCTTTTCATTAGGACTAATGAACATTTGATAATTCAAGATAATGGCTTTAATATATTTTACTTTATTTCATTCACTAATGACTAAAATATATTTCCATAAATTTGAGATGTGTCAGCTGCTTTTCGTTTTCCCAAGAGCTATCATTAGGTATTTAATGAACATTTACTTGAATTTTGATTGCAATTGAGGTCTCTCGTGCATTTAGATTGCATTGAAAAACATTAGATTTCCACTTATGAATATCTGTTTCACTAAATGAAGAGATAATTAGACATGGTGAGAACTTAAAAGAAATTTCATTCATGTCATTAAACATTATGCCACTACTGAAATCATATTAATATACGTTAAGAGATAGATAAACTTCTTCATAAAATGCGGCATGTATTTAGATATTTTTGTTTTACTCATGCATTATGCCACTTTTATGTATTTCACCAATGTTTGAACAAAATGTTCTTTTTTATAAATTTCGATTTGTTTAATGAAATGTTATTTAGAATGCAATTGAAATTTATACTACGATTTTCCATAACAATTGAAATTGTTATGTATTTTTTCAATTGACATTTTATGAAATTACAGCGAAATATTTTGACAGAAAGTATATTTTATAAATTTGTAAAGAAGCAATTATTTAATATTGTCTGAAATAAATCTTAAAAATAGAAATTTTTATGCTTTGCTGTGAATTCAAATGACGAAAATAATTATAGTCCTACTAAAAACGGTAATTTGTAATTATTAATTGAAATCGTATGTTTAAAATGAATGTCTGATGCTCAAGAAAATATTTTTGTTTCATTTCCTTAAAACATTTAGCTGCTTATTTAGTTCTTTTAAGTATTTTGTAGGAAACGAGTACAATCTGCAAATTTCTTAAATAAACACTGCTGGCCATATAACATGCAACATCATGAAGTCAGCACTAAATAGGCGTGTAATTTGCATCATGCTTAGACCTTGAGACAATGTGCAAATGCAGGAGAATGTATAAATCATGTGTACCTTCAACGTCACCTAGAAGCACCATGAATTGTGAAAACAAGGAATGGTTTTATGCAGAGGAATTTTGTTTTTCCGCTATTCCTTTGCACGTGCTTTTACACTTGTTTGCCTATATCTAGATGGGAAATAGCTGAAAATGTATGATTTTGTGTTTTAGGTTGCTTTCAATACAAAAAGTAAACAGCTACTTTTTGCAGCTGTTTGGAGGAAAGCAATTCCAGAAACTTTCGGTATATTTTCACCGATCATGACGCCAAAACCACCCTCCGTTTAAATTTTGACTTATATATATATATATATATATATATATATATATGATCTATGTCATACGATAGCACACATATTTCTAAATCCATTTTCATGAAACTTATTGTGTGTATTAAGCTCACCAATATCTCGACCGAGTTCGTGGGCCAGCTTGGTCTACAGAGCTGAGATAGAGCAGTTTGAAATTCTAGGGTGGTTGAAATTTTGAAACAAGACAACAGATTACAAAAATCAAGGATTAATTTATGATTTTTTGTGACCGTGATTTCTCGAAAATTATTATCTTTCATTGTTGTAATCATTTCCCCAATCATATGCATAAAACTATATTCATATCTTATCTTATTCATATTATAACTATAACTTTGGCCTCCACATTTTGATACGTTGCATTTTCTATGTGTTGATATTTTTGAACTGTGACTTACGTTAAGAAAAATGTTTGTTGATGAGGGATTTTCATGTAAATCCGAAACGTCCAATTTTAATATGTTTTAAATGTTTTATGTAATTGTAATGTAATGTCTATAATATTAATGATTTTAATATAAATATAAATATGTTCAGACGTAATATTTTTGTTTACTTCAAATATATTCATATCTGTTAGCGTCAAATTCTCGCCAAGCTTGGCGACACTTGGCGAAATATCACCAAATTTGGCGACCAAAATAAGTTTTCAAAAATGAAGCCAATTTGACTATAGCTCACAAATTTGGACAATTTCTTATTCAAATTCAGTATTAACGAATCTTCTGTAATCGGTCTCTTTGCATTTTAGCTTGCTGCTTTCGAGTAACATTAGCTAAAATCTTAAAACGAAGATATAGGAAAGCTACCCTTTCCTACCGGTAAATTTTCATGATTTTTTTAAAATATACTTTTAGATTTTTAATACAATTTTTTAAAATCTCGGATTGTTGATTTTGTAATTAGAATAGCTGTTTACGTAATAAGTATTTTTAGCAATTCAAATACTTTTGTTTTGTTTAATATATTTTTGTAATATTATACTGTATTTTTATAATTATATAAATGCAGTATAAATTATGAACTTTTGCATGTTTATATATTTAAAGAAAAGTAAAGATAATAAATAAATAAATAAATAAGTAGGAAATTGATATTTCTATAGAGTACAAAATTTTGCTTGTTTTAAAATGTATTTACTATTACTTACATAAATAAATTACTATTTCTCACGGTGAAATAAATTAAAATACATTACATAACGATAAAGTCATAACACGATGTTTTAGTATTTTTTAAATTGTAATTTTTCTATTATCATAATAAAATTTCAAGATATATGTATTTTTTAACAACTAACTTTTAAACTTTGAATGTTTTAAATATCGGATTCTTGTGTTTCTAATTAGAATAACTGTCTTTGTACTTTAAAATAAATTCTTAAAAGCTATTCAGTTGCTAAAAATTATTATTTTGTAGGCAGTAAATACAAAGCCGAGAATCCGAGATTTTAAATAATCGTATTAAAAACGTAAAAAAAAATACTTTAAAAAAATCCCTACAATTTTCAAATATTTGGATAAAGATTCAAAATTAAAATAAGATATTATAAATTTTTATCACGTACTTTTATTTGTTTTTCTGTGAAAAATAGTAGATTACTCATTTAAATAACTGTAAATAATTTTAAATAACAGCAAAAACTTCTGATCTATAGATATATAAAATGCCTACTTTTTTTCTTTTAATTTTCATTATACATTTAAACATGCAAAATACTATAGTTAAAATTGAACTTATATCTAACAAAACATATATTTAATTTATATTTTTCGTAAATTTCAGTGATTATAAAATTGTGAAATATTTAAATAATGAAACAAAATTTAAATAATGTATTATAGGTTTATATCACGCATTTTATTTTATTTATCTTCGGAAAATATGAGATTATTCATTTAAATAATTCTAAACTAAAATATATTTAAAATGCTTAAGTGATAGAAATAGAAACAACAAAAGGCTTATACAAAAAAACCTTTTAATGATCGACATACGTTCCAACGCTCATTTTCGAGATATATAACGATAAACAAAAACATTCTCGCAAATTTTTGAAAATAAACTTGAAAACATGAATCACGCGATCATATATGTAAAAAAAAGCAGGTGCTTAAAGTAGCCAACTGTAAACGTGAAAATTAATATTCTTTCAAAAATTTGCGAGAATATTTTTGTTGATCGTTATATATCTTGAAAGTGGCGCCGTATGAGCGTTGAAACGTATGTCGATCATTAAAAGTTTTTTGCATTAACCTTTTGTTGTTTCTATTTGTATCACTTAAGCCTTTTAACTATATTTTAATTATAATTAGTGATCTTATTCTGTGATTATGTAATTCTAAACCATTGTAATTTTAAATAGCAGCAAAAATTTCTGGTCTGTAGAAATATAAATTTCTTACTTTTTTTTTTCACTTTTCCTTAAATAATTAAACATGCAAAATTCCATAGTTAAAATTGTACTTAGATGCTACAAACCATCTATTTAATTTATATTTTTTGTAAATTTCTGTGATTATACATATATTTTTTTAATTGTGGTTCGAAAATAATTGATAAACATTTTCGGTGCGAAAAATAAGAGCCCTCTGTGATTAGAACCCAAAAAAAAAAGTTCAAGAGTTCAGCGAGCTGTCAACTATCGAACCGAGCCACTAGCCGAAGGAAGTAACTTATCCATATTACTTCCTTAATTATAAACTGTTCCTGACAAAAAACTGTTACTTAAAATTTGAGGTTTACGTTCTCAGGACCCCCTGGGTATTCCGATGTATGGTTTTCATATATTTATTTACTAATTATAATCTATCGATACACAAACGTTCGCCACATTCTCTGTCCCCGACCTCGTAACCCCCCCTTGTGATTGAGAGAACAGACATTTATTTTGCATGGAAATGCACTATTAAAAAATTGCAGCGAACTGTCCAGTCATTTGACCGTTTTTAGAGAAAACGGTTAAATAACCGTAATTTAACACTATTCTGACCATATTATTGTCCATTTTTTGGTCAGAATAGAGTCAAATTACGGTTATGTAACCGTTTTCTCTAAAAACGGTCAAATGACTGGACAGCTTGCTGCAAATATTTAACAGTGTGGCAAATTGCATAGCGACTTTTAAAAACCCTAACGTGAGAATCAGGATCAGTTGTACAACAGCCTGGTTCAGGACATATATTTCGATGCCGTCTGTAGCAGACGTGTATTTTTGTAAGGCGCCACTGCTGCGATTATCGTTCATTCTGCACCGCAAGAGCATGCAGCTACAATGGTGTGTTAAAGTCTAACACAGACAAATGAATGGCATGACCATTCTTTCAGACAAATCTTTATTATGTGTGCTCGCAGCATATATACTTTGTAATCTTTGCATTATTCATTGGCCTAACTGTCCTGGGATTAAGATTTAGTGTTCAACTGCGTTTTTCTCTTACCCTTCCACTATGCATGCATTACACTCACCAAAAAAGGTATAGTTCTAAAGATTTAGACCCACCCATGCTTTTAAGGTTTGGCTGCGGCAAATTTCAGCAAGAGAATACAGGATCGTATCTAGTACGCAACTTTCAACAATTCTTCGTTCCCGATCTTGTCATACTGCTACCTTGGCTTTCAGTATGTGTTTCACCGAACACGTCTCCTCGACGATGGTCAGACGATGAATAGCACAGAAAAAACAACAAGCAAAAATTCCAAATGGGAATGTGCAACAGCGAAACTGGACGAAGATTGACATGAATTGGGTGAAGCTTTGCATACCTCAAGGATACATCAAAAGTCTGTTTGTCCAAAGCCCAAACGATTTACAATAGTTATTTGGGAGGGTGGGGGGGGGGGGTGGACAAGAGAGTACCAAATCACATTTTTGAACTTCTGAGATATTTCAAGTTGAAATTTTGATCAAATACTCAAATCAAGATATAAAACATAAAGTTTTTTCGCCAATATCTTAATAACATTTGAGATATCCTGAGTAACAATATGCCATTACTTTAATGATATTACTTGTACGTTTTTTGTAAATTAGCTATCTTCCTTGGGGACATAAACATCTGGGGCAAAAACGAAACCTGTCATATATGCTGCCACCAAGTGACATTATAAACAAATTATATGTTGGATATTATAATTTACAATACTAAGTAACAGATTAAAGTGTCAGATTTATTTCACCAAAAATGTGGCTTGGCAATTTCTTACTCCGACCTCCTCATTTCTAGCCGTGGTTACTACACGAAATACTGATTTCTTCGTGCTTCCCAAGTCGGATGAGACTGTATTTTTAACCAACTCATCTTTTATATTACTTGTTCATTAAATATGGCTTTGATATTTATTGTTATATTTTGCCAAAAATGTACGTTTAGTACTTCATTATTTAAGAAGCTTACGTTATCAAATTCACTGCTCCAAAACTTAAAGATATGTTATATATATATATATATATATATATATATATATAAGTTTCTACATTTCTATTCTTTGTAAGATAAACGAACTAAAGTTTCGTAAAAAAAATGAAGATGTTCCTAAAGACTTGAATGAGAATATTTAAATAAATGAGAATATTAAAGCTATTTTTATGGGCATATAAATTTGAACATGGCAAGCATGGTAATTTAAAAATTACTAACTATATATATTAAAAAACATTATGGCGTTAATTATATCCCAAGTAAAATTTCCTTCTATTTCAAGCTACAAAAAAAAATTAGAAATTTAAGTCCTATGTATGAAATCAAAATGTAAAGAATAATGAGAAATTAAGTTTCATTTGTTGAAAGTGTGGCATTTAAGAATGGTATAGTTTTCTCAACAATAATGCAAGTACTGTTTTAGTTATCGTATGCGTATTTCTGATATTTATTTTTCGAGAAAACATACTTTTTCCCATAGATGAATTAGAGAGTGTTATTTACACATCATTATAGACTATTTCGTGATATCTCTCGTTCTTTTATGGATTTACTAATGGACATTGTTGTATTGTACTAGGAAATATAATAACTTTAAAATATAACTCTATTTTTAGAAAATATAGATTTATTTAGTTTAAGAGTAGTGAATCACCTAAAACGGTGTTTTCGAAAAGACTAATATTGTGAGATATTTCTAATACACTGCGTGCACCTCATATTTTATTAATATCTATTTCCTTTACTCTCGATTAAGAAATGTTTCTGTTTATTTGCTTTAATTTATTATAGCACTTAGTCTATTCTCGTTTTGATTATTGCCAACAATTTATTCATATTTATTTTCATAAACATTCCATGTTTGTTTAAGAGTACAATTAAATCCCGTCTTTGTGATTATTCTGATATAGTGTATATTCCTAGAAAAATCAAATGGCACTAACTAGATACTGATAGATATAAATTTTGAAGTATCTGTAGGATTTATACATTTATATTTAGTTGAACGGAAGGCATTTTTGCTAGACTACTTTTTCGTTCAACCTTATCTTAAGCAAATGTTCTATTACATGCACAAGTTTCTGACTAATAAGTGATACGAAATTTAAAAAATCCTGTCTTCGAGTATTCATTTTAACACTATTCAACAAAGTTTAAACGTACTTATGACTTCAGTACGGCTGTCCGCTGTCCGCGCTTTAACTTTTGTAAATATACTTGAATTTTCACGTAATTGGTAGAGAATGTTTTCTGTTGAAAAAGGACTTTGCAGTATTTAAAGGTTGGACACACAGAATAATTCCAGTACATTATGGTCTATAAGAGAAATTTGTTTTCAGTGTATTTGAATGTTGTTACACTTCTCCAAACATAACGAAATTGAGACAAACGTTATTGATGTGCACTGTGATACATTTTTGTTATAGAATATGGACTGCGTAGTATTTATCGCTTATTCACAGGGGAACGTAAAATAATTCGCTTACGGTATTGTCTATGACCGATAACTGCTGAAATCGCGTTCCTATCTGGGGTATGCGTTTCTTAACTTAACTAAATTTTAGTATATTACAAGGGGTGCATAAATTCTATAGATCATACACAGAGCTGACAGAAGAATTAAGCATTACTGCCTTTGGGCACGATTTGTTTAAAATGTGTCTTGATCTGTATTTCTCCAATTCCAGTTGAATAATATTTAGTATAGTGAGGGATATTTATACACTGAGAAAAATGACACTTTCAAATCTAAGTAAATCAATGTTTTCATTTTGTTATGAAATTTTTTGTTTCAAAACGACGAAAAAATACTTTCAATTCTGAAATACCAAAAATACTCAGATTATTGAAACATGGACATACTCAAAACGGAGCACACAGAGGTCAGTTCATACTCATTTTTGAAACATGCACATACTCAAAAATGATAAGAAACAGTTCAAACTCACTTTTTGAAACATGGAAATACTCAAAAACGAGCACATAGAGTCAGTACATACTCATTTTTGAAACATGGACAGACTCAAATATTAGTACGTGATGTTTTATTCTTGAGTGTGTGCATGTTTTCATAAATGAGTATATACATGTTTCAAACTTGAGTAATTTTGATTCGCAGCCATTTTGACTATGCGAGATACTCAGATTTGAGTATTTTTTGCTCAGTTTTGAAAATGTCATTTTTAGAGGGTAATGTTTAGTATAGTGAGGGATATTTTTTAGAATATAAGTAAATTCATATACAAGGCTGCCCAAAACAAATTGGATACATTGATATCTATGTAAGATAATTGCCAAAAGTGCACTTTTAGTCATGGGTTTTACAGCTGAATTAAATTGTAGTATAATCTGCGATGTGAATAAAAAAGTAGGGTTAATATATAAGGTTGCATAAAAGAAATCCAATACATTACAGTCTGTGGATGAAAAATGCTGAAAATGAATTTTCAACTGTGTTATGCATTTTCTAGCTCAATTAACGATGCGCTTAAATAAATAGATGATGTACAGGGCAGCACAAAATGAATTTGATTACCTTACTGACTATGTGCGGTAATTGCTGTAACTTGGTTTTCAAATATGTTATACATTTTCTTCATTTACTGTAATAAAAGATAAAGTTGAAATATTCTGTAAGTGCTATAAAGTGTTTATAATGTATATACGACGCTTAATGTTTCTTTCTTGTTAACCTTTGAAAGAGTTTGAAATGAAGAAGACGATTCTATATTCTCCACTAGCAAATTACAGATAAGTGTCCATTCCATTTAGATAAATAGTCTCCTAAGGATAAAAAAATACTGAATAAATCTTAAGTTGCGTAAAAAATATGGAAATATTTGAATTTAATCTAACTTAAGGAATTTGCATAGTAAATAACACAATCAAAACCGAACTCATCTTGAGTAAATTGTCTATGAACGTTCGCATGTTAAAAATATGCAAAAGAACATATTTTTCCTTAAAGATTAAGGATAAATTATTTATTTATTTATGATAAATCCTATACATGAAAAGCTATCTAAAACTAGTACAAAAAGTTACATTTAGAAATCCCACCAGTAAAAAAAAAATGCTTTTTGTAATTCAGCATGTTTCATATTTTTTTACGCCTAATTTTCTCAACAAAATTGCTAAATCGCTAAAATATTATCTGCGGCCGTTGATCTCTGTACCCCACAGTACATCATATTCATTATTCACAAATGCCTGTAGAAGTACTTTTTACATTATTAGTAATGTAAATTTTTATCCAGTTAAAAAATGTATGACATAGCTGAAAAACAGTTGATTACTAACTGTTGATTACGAACATTTGATACTAATCAAATTGAATCACTTTTGTCAACTTTGTATAGGAATTACAGTTGACACATACACGACATGTATATGCTAAAACACAGTTCAGCTGGAAATCGCACAATGCCATTGAAAAAGCAGATGAAATATGAAAAAACTCCTAAAGAGGACGATGCATTCGAATATCTCTAAGAAGCACTATATAAGGATTAAACACAACATGCTACAGTGTACCTTAATAGAGATATAGGTAATTATAAATGAAGTCCCACTTTCAAAATGCTGTAAAAAAGGAACCACTGGTCAGAATGACTTCATATTTGGACTAAATATACTGGAAGAAGAGGGAAACAGTATGGCATAAGAAAGAAAAAGTTCCAAACTGTATCAATAGATAGTGCTGTAAGCAAAATAACGAAAGTGGATTCGGCGACAAGTGACAATTTTTAATGGAAATACGACAGCTTTGGCATGAGTTGCACAGTAAACCAACCGTATTGTTCAATGTGCATAAGTGTTTCGGTTGTTTGACCGAAAAAATTACTTCCAAATCAGTCAACAGTGGTGGCACTGTTAGTGGAAAGACCATCCACCACGGCAAGGTCGTACCACATTGGACGGGAACAAATCGGTTTCTAATTGTCCTTGGGCCAAAAACCGCATAAAAAGCACATAATGATTCGGTTTTTAACTACGCATGAGTGTCTTTTAATTTCCATAGTATGAAGCTTACGGCGCCATCTATTGATACACTTTGAAACTTTTTTCTTCTTATGCCATACCGTTTCCTTCTTCTGCTTAGTGTATTCACTTCAAATTTGAATTCATTCTGACCAGTGGTTCCTTTTTTACAGCACTTTAAAAGTGGGACTTTAATTATAATCACCCTGTATATAAATATGTGAATTAAAATTCGATAATCACATTAAATTTACTTCAAACAATCAAAACAGACAATGAGAAAACGAAAGCTTTTATGTGTCTATGTGAAAAAGCAAAGAATGCTACGTGCGTCATCGCCTAACATTTTGTATTGAATCTCTATAAAGTACTCAAAGCCCCAAAAGTCTCCGTACAACTTCAAAAATTTATTACAAAAAAAAAAAAAGCCTACAGCAAAAATAATTACAACAGTGCATAGAGTAACTTAAAAAGTTTTTTTCTACTGCCTTAGTAAACTTCAACATGAGATCCTTTTATAGCACGAAGAATATCAAGACGATATTCTAATTCAATCCACGAACGTTTTTCATGCTAACATCAACAGTAGTTACTGCTGTTTGGCTCTTTTGTTTCAATTCCATGAGAATATTAACTTTTGTTCAGATTTCATCAAACAGTTGTAACTACTGTTGATGTCAGCGGGCTAAAACGCACGAAGATGGAATTGGAATATCGACTTGATATTCTTCATGCAACGAAAGGATCTCATGTACAAGTATACTAAGGTAGTAGAAAAAAAAACTTTTTAAGTTACTCTATGTACTGTTGTCATTATTTGTGCTGTAGGCCTATTATTTTTTTTTTGTAATAATTTTTTGAAGTTGTACGGAGACTTTTGGGACACACTGTATATCAATTACATTATAGTTCAAGTAGTATACAATCAGTAAAGCACACTTTAAACAATTTCAATCTGCAGATCATAACTTAACCGATTTCTATTTTATTATTACTTTTTTGTGGACCTGTACACGAAACAAAAATGATACGCACATTCTTTTAAACGAAATATATTTTAGTAACATATCAATAACTTCAGTAACGTAATTACTTAAAGTAAAATAGGGTAATGTCATAATGAAAGTATTTCATTAAAATACTAAATACTAAATATTATATTAAAATGAATTAGTTGTTTATGAAATATTTAAAAATGATCTATAGTTGCAAAATAAAATTATGTTTTATTTGTATTATATCCTTATTATCTCATTTTATCAAGATATACTTTCAAATTCTAACATTATAAATCATTTGTTTAGCTATATATCATTTTTACCAACGGAGAAAGAAAGACGAAAATTTTAAATCTGAAAGATAATTTTATAAATCACCCAATGCTTTATAGCCTCGATACCATATATTAAGTTTTCATATAAAACGCATTCATTTATCTTTGATGTTTAAAGATTGACTTTGAGAAAGATAATAAAAAAGCACAGGTTTTCACAGCAGTTTAAAAAATAATCGTTCTTTGCAAACTATACGTACATTGAACATAAGATATTTGCTATAATAAAGATTTTTTTTCACATTAGAAATATAGGTATGTTAGATTTTTTACTTTTTTTTCTTTTTTTTTCTTTCTTTTTTCTTTTTTTTCTATTTGGCATTCGGGGTACTTCAATTTTACTTTGACAAAAAGGGAATTTTTGTACCGTTTTATTTTGTTCTTAAAAAGGGATTCTTTCTTAAAGAAGCAGAAAACACGAAACAGCAATGCAACATCTTCAAGATAACTTTTATCAAACGAAATTTTTGAACGAACTTTGTAATATACTGTAAACATCCGAAATGCATCCAGTCAGATAGGTTTTATCCGTGATAAATATAGCTCTTCCATGATCTGTTATCTCCTTGATATCTATCTTTTTGCCTTTTCTGCAGATTTTTTTTGTTCATTTCGTTTAGATATAACTCTAGTTTTCTATGCTTTTTTTTAAAAGACTTTTAATACATCTCATTTCTCTGTGAGTGAATAAAATATAAAATACCTTTTTAAAAACATAGTTGAAGTATTCTATCAAAAATAAAGCATTTTTTTATTTACATTTTTTAAAATAAATTTTATATTGGTTGAAGTTTGAAATTCGGAATAGGGTAATTATTTTCACATATTTGTAGACTGGAATATGTCTTTTGTAATTTAGAAGTCAGTGAATTTTTTATCTACAGTACACAAAAATTTCTTTTTATGTGCAAAATGCTTTATAAAATATTTCTATAAATGTAGCAGAACAAGGCATTAATAAGTATTTTGTTGAAACATAATGCATATACAGGGTGTGTCTAAACTCATGGTACAAACTTTAAGGGTAGGTAGACCACTCAGTAACAATAATTTATTGTATAGAAATGTATGGGACCAAGTGACGCATTAAGGTAAAAACACTAGGGGGGGGGGGGCAATTAGGCACTTTTTTTAATCTTCAAAATTTCTCATTCATACCAGAAAATTTTTATACTATCCTTTTCTTGACATTTCATAATTACTTAATAATAAAATTCTTCTTTGAAAATTTTTGGTGTGAAATCGAAATTTTTTGAATTGAAAATAGAAATAGAAATAGAAATTTTTTGAAATAGAATTGGAGTTTTTGGTTGATTCCACTGGCGGTAGAGGGCAGTAAGTGACTGGTCGCCATTCAATACCATGCATTTAAGTAGAAGAAATCGCCATTTTTAATTGTGCTATCGTTCGTCATGGAAGACTTTACATATGCCGAAAAAGCCGACATGCATTTCATGTATGGTCGTGCAAATGGCAACGCCAGGGCTGCCCTACGAATGTATCAGGAGCAGTTTCTTCGCAGAAGAATGCCTGATCATAGAATGTTTCAGTGCTTACACCGTCAGCTTTCTGAAACAGGTTCTTTCCACGTCACCAGACAGGAAACTGGGCGAGAAAGAGCTGTACGCAGTACAAGCCTGGAAAAAGTTATTTTGAATTTTGTGAGTGAAAGGCCCAAATCAAGTACAAGAGCTGTTGCACAGAATTTAGGTGTGAGTCATCCGACCGTTTGGAGAGTGTTAAATGAAAATCGATTTCATCCCTTCCGTTTTCAACGTGTACAAAATTTGAATCCGGAAGACTATCTTCTGCGATTGAACTTTTGCCAGTGGGTTTTGCAGCAACATGTACTTAGCAGACAGACTTTACAGCTCATATTCTATTTACAGATGAGACAGTATTTACACGCGAGGGTGTATTTAATGCACACAATTTCCATCTTTGGGCAACCAATAATCCACATGCAACGCGGCCACATACTTATCAACAACGATTTTCTGTGAATTTGTGGGTGGGTATTGTTAATAATTATTTGATTGGCCCATACCTACTACCAAAGAGGCTGGATGGTCGCTGTTACTTTATCTTTTGCAACAGGTTTTACTAGAACTGCTGCAAGATGTTCCGATCGCCATTCGTAATCGGATGTGGTTTCAACATGATGGAGCGCACGCGCACTTCACCACTGATGTGCGCAGTTACCTGAATGCGACATTTGGGACGCGATGGATTGGGCATAGTGGACCAGTTCCTTGGCCACCGCGATCTCCCGATTTATCGAGCCTTGATTTCTTTTTATGGGGACATCTGAAGACTCTTGTTTATGAGACTCGAAGTTGACTCAGACAAAAATCTAGTATCTCGCATATCCGAAGATGCTGCACATGTGCGGGATATGCCTGACATCTTTAGAAGTGTACGCCAATCGTTCCACCGACGCTGCGAAGCAATTTTGAACACTTATTGTAATATTATTGTATGCATTATTATTTAATTGCAAACTACATTGTAGATAAACATTTTATTTTTTTTATTCATGTATTTCGTTTGATAAGTTTGCCAGTTTTGCGCTTTTTTTTTAATTCAAAAATTTCGATTTCATACCAAAAATTTTCAAAGAAGAATTTTATTGTTAAGTAATAATGAAATGTCAAGAAAAGGATAGCATAAAAATTTTTTGGTATGAATGAGAAATTTTGAAAATTAAAAAAGGGGCCTAATTGCCTCCCTGGTGTTTTTACCTTAATGCATCACTTGGTCCCATACATTCCTATACAATAAATGATTGTTATTGTGTGCTCTACCTACCCTTAAAGTTTGTACCATGAGTTTAGAAACACCTTGTATTTAGTTCATTTTTTCAAAAACAGTTTCGCAGCAGGAATTGCTTTGCTTTAGCAATTAATTATTTAAACTGAACCATTTTTTTACGTCTGTAAAAGAAAAAAGGTCAGTTTTTTTTTTTTTTTTTTTTTTTTTTTTCATTTTGGAATTCGAATCGCCCGTGGAGTTGAAAAAAGATAAACACGAAAAGTTTTGCTGGACCTTTCCGGTTTTAGCAGTATATTTTGTTTAAAATTATTAATATGTACTATGGCAAAAAGCATTTTTCTGAAGCTTAGTAACATGTTAGTTTTTACTTTTTCTGTTTTTTCTGTAGACTTATGCTGTCATCCTTGATTCCAGAGTAAAAATCCAAAAATAAACAAATGCCCAGTTATTCAATGTATTTTCCGTTTCTAACAGTGTCTTAGAAAATACTAATAATATTTACTATCTCAAAAAAAATAATAATGTGAAGTTCGATTTAATGTTGGTTTTCATGTTTTCGTATCGTTTTCACGTTTTCATTTTTTCCATTTTTTCTGCATTTTGAAACTGCCTTTCCGATTTCGCGGATGGACATATAAATAAACGGAAAATACCCACGTTTTCAGAGTACATTTCCTGTTATAACAACATTATCGGTTTTACAAAATATTTATATTTACTATTTCAAAGAATATTTCCTGGAAGTTGATTCCGTGTTCCTTTTTCATCTTTTTATTTTTTTTCTGCTGCTTTTCGATACCTCGTTGTTTTCCCGGATAAAAATGGAAAAAAAAAAATCACTAATTAACGGTATTTTTTCATGAACACAATTTCCTTATCCATTCTAACGGTATGTCCGGTTAAAAAATGTTAATATTTACGATTTCATAAAAAAATTATTTTCTGAAAGTCGTTTCACGAATTCCCCAACCACTTTATTCCTCAGTGCCGTCCCAGATATCATTGTGCGTTTTAAGAAACTTGCGCTTTCCAATTAGGTTGTCAATACTAGAAGATGCCATTTCGCGTTTTAAAAGAATGTGAGGCGGGGGCGAGTTTTTTATTATTTAGGTTTTCTCGGAAACTTTTGATTATATTTGAATGTCAGAAATTAAATCGGAAACCACTATAACGGGGTCCCTTTATTTCATTTGAAAGGATTTTCGTTTAATAATATATATTATAAATTGTATCTTTTTAAATATAAATCGATCTCGAGAAGCTTCGAATATGTGAATCCAAATTACATAGCTCATTCCGCTAAGACTTTTTTTTAGAAAATATCCTAAAAAAGATTACAAATGAATTTAACATTAGGATTTCCAAATTTTAAACCATTATAATTCTTAAACTACTCAACCTAATAACCTTCAATTTGGTATCCTAAGGTGAAAATTACTGTAAAAGTCAAAAATTATGTTAAAATTTGGTGCTCGTATTGAAAATTTTAGAGTGTGGTACAATTTCAACGAGAAGACGACCATTTAATGATTATCTTTTTTAACATGAATTGAAAGAAGACATAATTTCCAGTCGAATGGTTATGTTTTCGTGACAATTTCGAGATTAAAATGTATGAAAAGTTCTTTCAATTTTTTCTTTTGGCCGACTGTACACAAATTCAAATATAATTTTATTATTCACCTACGCATTCCTAATTCATATTTATTAGTTTACAAAACTGCAAATTGTTCAGTATCGTAAACCAGAGAAGTATAATATAATAGTATATATAAATTACTGAAATATATGAATGATAAAATAATTGCATTTTACTAAGTTTATTACTAGGTCACTAGCATTTTACTTTTTTGCAAACTAGTTTCATATCAGGACCAAATTTTGTTGCTGAGAATCTTTCTGTAATGGCCTAGAACACCCACAGATAGACACCATTAATATTATTTTTTATATTACTACGGATATATTTGTTTTAAATTTAAAAATGCTTTTTTCTTAAATTACATATTTTTCATTTACACAAATTTAGTGAATAAACAGCTATTTTTAATGAGCAAGCATCTTTTTAAAATGAGGTTTAAATATAATATTAGACTATGATTTTTTGACAATATAAATAAATAATAAATCAAGAATGTAAAATTAAATTTAACTAATTTAAATTAATGCATATTTTTTTTTCTAATATTATATCAGGTTATTTTTACTGCATTTATATTCATTTTATGTTTTCACCTATTTTTAGAATAAGAATGAAGGACTTTTCTGAATATTTGTGACTGAGAAACCAGTGAATAGTATTTATATTCCGTTAACGTTCTTCCCTTTTTAGAATTAGAATAAAGAACATTACTGACTCTTTGTGGATCTGGACGACCAATGGACAGTAATCTTATTGACACGTGCTTTGCACTTAATGCTTTAAGATGTATTGCTTCGAAATATTGTAAGGCAGAAGGCGATTTCTTTAAGCCTCAATGTTTGGCATTTATAAAAATATAACATTGCTACTGTTTTATAAATATTTAAAGGAACCATCAAATAATTTTTAATTGCAAGTTTTTTTTAATTATAATAAATTATAACAACTTGTGATAATATATTTCTTTTAAATGCTAAAATGTGTAAACTAAAAACATAATATACAGTGAAAAAACTTTTATTTGATTGTTGGCATTTTTTGGCTCACTCCCAGCCATTATCAAAAACAAATAAATACAATAACATATATATATAATAAATATAATAACAAATAAAACAATTGTTTTGGTAGAAACATGTCAACAATCTAATAAGATTTATTTTACTGTATATTATGTTTTTAGTTTACATCTTTTAGCATTTAAAAGAAATATATTTAGATTACAAGTTTTTTTGACATTATAATAAATAATATAAAACTTTACAAATTAACTGTCTGCCCTTCCAACATCGTAATAGCAAATATATCAAAAATATCATACAACTAACATTTTCCCTGCAACATGCAGTGGTAAAAGTATTTATAAAACAGTAGAAAAACACACACATCCTCACTAAATTCACACTATATCTCGAAATAAAAAAACATTAGATCAAAATTATTGATAATTAATTAACATGTTTTTTAGACATGGGTTAAAGGAATTATTGATTGTTTTAAAAAGTTTGTACAGAGAAAGACAGAAGATGTAATTTAATTAATTCAACTGGCAACTACAGTACTACAGTATAGAAACTTTCGATATATATATATACAGTGAAACTTCCATTTAACGAAGTCTCATTGTTACACTTAAAAACTTCGTTAAGAAGAAAATTCGTTAAGTAGAAATAAACTTAAATTCATGAAATTTTTCCTTCAGATATGACAAACTGGTATTGGATTCAGAAGCATTTGATTCAATTTCAATTAAGAAGCCGTCTCTTACAAAACAGTTGTGTACAGTCGATGAAATCACTTCACATTCCCAAGCTTTGGCTCAAACTTTCACCAGCTCTGATACACACGTTCTCAAAGTAATGTTTTCACTACGTTGTCTTTTTTCTATCTTTTTCGATAATGTACCTCAAGATTTTCAATTATTCCTTAGACTAACGGCTGAAGTTTAGAAGTTGTATTGGCAGGAACAAAAATAAATTTGATGTTCTTCGATTTGCATTTTGAAGAATATTCTTGTGGATATACAAACCAATTGTCTATCAGCAATGAAAGGTCAGAATGGTAAGTGTCTGACTCTAATTGATATTTTTTGCTTCAATGCATCTGACGCCACTGCGTCACTGCATTTTCCATATTACTGAATGTAAAAAAGGAGATTTTGACTTCAACTGTCAGCGCTGGAGTCTCGGTGTGGGAGAGTAATGATAACAAGTGTTTCTCTTAGTGTGAAAAAAAAATTATTTAGCACCAAGCAGAATGGAAATTATTTAAATGTGTTCATTTTCATACAATTCGCTGAAATAAATTCGCATAATCCATCGCAACAGCAGCTGCTTAGTTTGTATTCTGTACATGTACAAAAGTCAAATAAACTTCGTTATATAGAATATATTTTTCGTACTATGGAGATTAATTTACATGCGAATGATGTTCAAAGTCAAAGTTCTGCAGAAAATTTCGTTAAGTAGAAAACTTCATTAAATAGGGACTTCGTTAAAGGGAAGTTCCACTATATATATATATATATATATATATATTAAAGATTTTGTAATTATAAACTATTCGCAGTTTTTTGCAATTTCGTCTCTGCTATAATATGCCTGAAAGGAACACCTACATACACTTTGTTGTAAAATACTCACATTATGAACAACAAAACTACGATTATCATATATTTTATTCCTGTAAATTCACAGAGTCATGGGTAGTTTTAGAGATGTAAATATATAGAGACTCCGGTAAACTTAAAGAAAAGTTTCTCTGTTTTTTTGACATATTCTTGGTTTCCAGTTCCTTCTGAATTTACACATGACTTGCGATAAAATATTAACAGAAGGTTCTCCGTTATTTCACAAAATATTTGTAACAGTGCATTCTTATGTTGATTTAATATAAAAATATTAATCAAAAATAAACAATCAAATATCCTCCTTTCTATTATTTGGATTTTTCCTTCACAACTTCAGATAGATTTACGTAATATAGATGAAATTCTGATGTTTCTATTTCCAAAACGTCAAGTGAAGACTTACTGTAGAGACGGAAAACTTTTGTTGTCTTTTTGTCTTTCTGTGTGCATGTCCCGTATTTTAACTGTCGTAAAGAAATACAATTAGCTTGATACATATTTAGATCCTATGACGGTGAGGTACTCGGAATTATCTGTACATGTTTTCGTTCAGTTTAGGCCATTACTTCAAACTAGTCGAATGTGTCAATCCCAAAACCTTATTCTAGCTCAAACATGTTAATGCTTCAAAATTCGCTATCACAGCGCCACCTTTAGATCAAATTTCACCAAATTTTGTCTAAACCTCAGCTTATGATATTACATCTGAATGTAAAATTTTGTCCAAAAATATTCATTCATATAAATCTTAATAATACGCTACCGCGCATGCGCGTTAGCGTTTTCCTGCTTATTTTACTGTTTATTACTGTTAATTTTACGGTATAGTACTGGCAGCTTGGATGCCAGTATTATACCGTAAAATGAAATATATATATATATATATTTTTTTTTTTTTTTTTGCGTGTAACATTATTAAATTGCAGATTTCAGGATGTTAGATATTGTTTGAAGTCAGATGAAAATTAAAATGACCTGTGAAAAATTGACGTTGAGGTTTCTGATCTGAAGATTTATTAGTTAATACACTATTTTTTTTTTTTTAATGTTGATTTTACAGTATAATACTAGCATCCAAGCTGCCAGTATTATACCGTAAAATTAACAGTAATAAACAGTAAAATAAACATACATTCTTTTTTTCAGTGTATCTTTTGTAGTATTCATGCAATATATTATTTATTTATCGGCAGAAAAACAAAAATATATTCGCTTTTGAAACATGCATATAGCATACAATTTAATTTATTTCTATCTCGCCTATCCCCAAGCTCAGCTTCTTTTGTTATTCTTTATTTAATTTATAGATTTCCTTCAAACAGCAATAGTTCGAACAATTTAATACGTTTTCGTACTTTTCCGA
This sequence comes from Maratus michaelseni, assembly GCA_963931845.1. Lineage (NCBI taxonomy): Eukaryota > Metazoa > Arthropoda > Arachnida > Araneae > Salticidae > Maratus > Maratus michaelseni. Next base: position 422,659,380 of record OZ007589.1, on the reverse strand, counting down.
TTTCGTTTGCGAAACAATTTTCCAATAAATTCAATATTTTTGCTGACTGTTAATATAAGAGAATTCTATGAAACATTTCAAGAAATCTCGGACCTATCTTTATAGGAATTGAATTTGCTTATTTGGGTCGGAAAAAAAAAACATTTATTTTCGGTGAAAAGCAATCCAGGCATCTTTTCCTTCACCGAAAGATCAACTCGATATTTATTTAATATACATTTTATTTGATATGTTTTTTTACAGATTACATCAATTGTCACGAATATATGTATATTCATGTGGTGCACAAATTGTGTCATAATAAATAGCAATTTTTCCAATAATAATAATAATAAAAATGATGTTTTCTTATGCAAAAGTATTTATGATTACTTTTAAAAAATGTAAAGGTGTTGTTATTTAAGGTATTGCTATTTAATAAATTAATTAAATAGCTATCTATTACAGATTCTTTGTTTTGTATTTTACTTACCCATCATACGTAGTATAGGGCAAGTCTTGTAATCGTTTTGAAAATCGAAAAAAAATGACGGATTTACACGTTTCAGACACTGGAGATTCCGAAAAACATATTTTTAGAAAAAAAAATTGCCGTCCGTCTGTCTGTGTGTGTGTCTGTTTCTATTTAAGGTGTTGTTACACTTTATTTTATGTTTGAACATGTTTTATCCTCTTTATACCTTCTTTCAGAAGAGAGAAAAAATCATTAAATTTTTATTCTTAATTTTTTAAGTTTTATACATTCTAAAAAAATAAGAAAATATTTCTGGTATTTCAAGAAACATTTACAAATATTTTACAAAAATTTAAGTAGTGATCGGTAATTTTGAAAAGTTTTCTTTCTTTAGAAGCATTCAGGAGAAGAACCAATCAGAAACCCAAGAAGCCTGTAGGTTTCTGAAACTAACACAAACGTATCTTCCGAATTCTACTAGCAACAATAAAGCCTATTTATTTCAAAGATGTTTCGCCAAAAGTTGGAAACCTATGCTTTAACGGAGTTTCTGATTAGTTCTTTTCCAAATGGCTTCAGAAGATAAGGAAAGGTCTCTACAATCGTGTTTACATATGACGTTGTACTAATTTTTTGTAACTATTTCTGCTACATCATTTTTTGGCAGTCGAAATATTTGAAACTGTGTATTATATTATTCATATATGGTGGTTTTTCCGAAAGTAATGTCTCCAATGATTTTTTCGAACAAATCAATAAAGATAAAAGAGATGTCAGTACATTATTGAATAAAGCATGGTTTCAACTAGAATACTTTATTGTTTATATGTTGTCATTACCTTTCTCTATTCTTTTTCGCCAGTGATGAACCATAACCAATTATTCATTGACCTTATTTGTTGTACTCCACGTTCACAAAAATCTGCAACAACCGATTTACAGATAAACATTTGTAAAGTTGTATTTGCACGCTACCAGCATATTTAAGTGAAAGACATACCAGATTCTGTACAGCAGCGGTGCACAAATGTTACACCAGGAATATATATATATATATATATATATATATATATATATATATATATATATATATATATATATATATATATATATATATATATATATATATATATATATATAGAAAGATATATAGGAAGAAAAGATGTTTTGCGTAGATATCACAGCTGTGAATCACATCACATTACAACTTTGAAGGAATGGACTAAATCTTTGCTGATGATCAGTACGAGAGTAGCATATAGGTTAATTGTTGATGAAAATACGTACAAAAAAAGTAGTGATCACATATAAAAATTGTGTTTTGCAGCTGAAGCCGTGTATTATTCGATGGTTATTGGGATCTTTTTAACACTTTCCAACATAGTTTAAAAGTGTTTGTGAATTCGGTTTGTCTGCCTGTCCGTCTTTCCGTGCTCTAACTCTCGTAATTATTCTCGAATTGTCATGATATTTTTACACATTATTGAATTTTACTATGAATGTTCGGTATTGAAAATATAGTATGTAGCATTAATAGTCCATTTACAGGGACACACAAAATAATTCCGTTATATTATAGTCTATGGGGAAAGATCGTTATTGTTGCTACGATATTTCGTACATGATGAAATTATTGTGCATTATTGAGGTGGATTACGGTATGCTTTCACTGGAGTATACACTTAGTAGCATTTATAATTCATTTACAGGAACGTACAAAATAATTCCTTTACATTATGATTTAAGTGAAAAAATCTTTTGCGGTGCATTTTGAGTATGTTATGTTACTTGAAACGTAATGGTATTTAAAAGGATAACTAAGATTCACTACAACTTATTTTATATAAATTAGGGAGTGCGTAGGATTTATCGTTCATTTACAGAGACGCACAAAAAAATTCGGTTAAAGGAATCTATGATTTCACTATAATCTGTAAATGCTGGAATTGCCTTTTATGCTGTGGTATGCATTTTTATGTAATTTTTAGTGCATTACGCGTTGTTTACAAATTATGTAGATCCTATACAGGGCTGCACGAAGGACTCCGAATATGGGCAGCATGTGCCGAAAATGGATTTTTACTGAGTTTTTAAATTACTTATTTATATATCTCATTTCATTCTAGGAAAAAAAAAATCTTAATAATAATCTGTTAGTGTTGGAGAGTGTTTCATAATCTGTTTCATAATGCATGATTTTTATTTCTTGTTTTTAATGTTCTTTGTTTTGTATTTTACTTACACATCATACGTAGTATAGGGCAAGTCTTCTAATCGTTTTGAAAATCGAAGAAAAATTGACGGATTTACACGTTTCAGACACTGGAGATTCCGAAAAACATATTTTTAGAAAAAAAAAATTGCCGTCCGTCTGTCTGTGTGTGTGTCTGTAAACGCTCTATCTCCTGAACAAATTGAGATAGGGACTTGAAATTTGGTATGTACTTAGTATGTAATATTGGGAAGAAGCTTATTGAATTTCTGAACCCTCGATTATCCGGAACTATTTTTTTCGGACTCTCGAAATATTCGTTCTGATAAAAGGTATATGAAAAATTTCGAAATTGTTTATTCTAAGGAGTGACTATAAAAGACAATAAAAATACATAAATTTTGCATAAAGAATGAAGTCGATTGGATGATAAGTTGCCGAGATATTTGTAATTATATACCACACTCTTCGATTTTTCGTGACCCTGTATTTCATTCAAATTTCAATTCAAAGATATATTTTAATTGAAAATGAGACGCTTAATCAGACGCAGTAAACCGTTAGTTAATATGATTATCCATTTTGGAGTTATAAGGATGTTTCTTTTCCGCAATTCAGTAATAGAGCATTAAAAGTTTATGATGTCATCAAGCCACGATTTTATTCGAATTGCAACGCATTTTATAAGTAGTTTACACATGCTTTATTTTCATATTTTATATTATGCCTATCCATGATGGGTAAATATTATGGTGGTCCCCAACGACTAGTTTAAAAATTGATGAATTTTCTTTACTTTTGGAACAATCATCGTGTGAAAATATCACTTTAATTAATTATAAGTTATTTATAAGTTACACAATATCGGGATCTATTAATTATAACTAAAAGTATCTACGTATTTGTTTGTTTAATCTTTGTGATAAAATCAAATTTTCAGTTTTCATTACCTTTACACGAAAGTTTTTGCGTTAAAACAAAATGTTCTAATTATTACAGTTTTAAAGTTAAATTTTAAGAATATTGCAATTATTTGAAGAAAAAAACAAACTTTTAAATTTTTTTCTGAAAATCAGCAAAAAATATACAAACACGAATAAAAGAATATAAAAACTTCGTGTATATTTTTTATTGCATTTTAAATGAAATAGCTGTAGCTTTAATTAAAAAAAAAAAAAAAAAAAAGTAGAAAAAAAAAAGAAGCCGAAATTCAGCACCGCATTTTAAAAGATTAAAAAAAAAAAAAAAAAGAGCCATTGTTTTATTGTTTTAGTCCTTTTTTCCATTTATTCACAACTTGAATTTTAATATTATTTTAATTTTTATTTTTTAAAAGCTGCCCTTCAAACTTTTTCATAATGCATGAAAAGAAAGCGCTGATTTTCTTAGTATAATAGATTAACTTCCTGCAAACATTTTTAATTGAATTTTCATAAAAGATATTTATCTCTGAATGTTTCCGGTATAATTTGATTAAGTAAATGAAAAAGTTGTAGTAGTTTAATTCTTCTATTAAATAAGTAATATTTATAAAAGGGAGATCTTTAGAATAATGTTTATGCCAAAGGGAATCTAGATAAAAACTTTTATTCTCCTTAAATTAATTTTGGAGCTTTAACATTACTTTATTATGTTACTTTTTTAATTTGATTTAATAACATTTTACAAGTATTAACAAATATGACAAAGGTAAATGAATATTCTTTCTCTACTCATCAGTATTTTTTAGCACATGCTGAAGCAATAATATATCTGAATGAAATAAAATGTCACTGACATAAGTGTCATGAGCAATTTAAGCATTATTGTTTTTTGAAAAATGTGAAAAGAAAAAGAAAAGTTCCCAGTTAAATGGAAGGCATTGAGCTGACAGGCTATTCACACTAATTGTATATTACACTCTTATTTCAAAAAATAATGCCCCACGAAAAATAAAGAAATCGGCATTACATTAAGAGGGGATTAAGCCACCGTTCCTTCCACCCTTTATACTTAACCAATGAACCCTCAAAACTAACCAGGGAAGTTCCTTATCACAATGAACTTATATACAAAATTTTAAGCAAATCGGATTAGAGTTATCGCGTTACATACATATATGCGTATGTACATACAGAACATGCGGACACATTAGCTCTCAGGCTTTGATAGCCTGTGAGCTAAAAACTATCATTTTTTTTTCTTTGTACAGAAACATATGGATTCCAATAGTATTTATTAACGTCTGTAAAATTAAGATAACTTCTGAACAGATTTTATTTTCTAATTAAATGAAAATATTATTTATATTTTGGTGAGTCAAGAAATATAGTATGTTTCATTAAGATCCCATAAATGTTGCAAAGCGATAATTTCCATTCAGAATACATAAAGATTGCTATATAACTATAGTACTTCTATGATTTATAGTTTTCAAAATAATGTAAAAGGAAAATCATGAAATCCATCCCTAAGCACGGAAATAAAATTTCAGTACTACTTGAAAGTCTGCACTGCACGATGGATGCAAGAATATACAGTTATTTTTTATCTTTTGTTTTTATGTGCGCGCAGCGCTTATACGGGCGTTATTGACCGCGGCTTTAATGAAATTCATGCATTCTAGAGATCTTTTTGCAAAGCAAATTTCGTGTATTCAGTGATTCTTTTTTTTTTCTTGGTTAATGTGCGCAAAGCGCTCATACATGATTTACTGACCGCTGTTTGAATGAACTTCGTGCACTCTAGAGATTGTTGCATAGCGTGTTTCGTGTGTCCAGTAATGTTTTTTTTTCGGTTAATATGCGCGTAGCTCTCATACATAAGTTACCGACCGCTGCCTGAATGAACTTCGTGCATTCTTGAGAGTGCTGAAAAGCGAGTTTCGTGTGTTGAGTGATTTTTTTTTTAGATATTAAAAATTGTTTTTTGAATGTTAAAAATATGTTTGGAACCCGAAATAACTGTTATAAATTCGTAAAAATTGAAAAATCCGGAGGAAAAAAGTATATTTTAGTAAAAGTCTGAAATTGAATTTCATTAAGAATGTTAAAAAATTGTCGCGGAACGCGAAAAAACACTAAAAATATATAAAATCGTGAAAGACTTTACATTTATGAAACTTTATAACTTCTCACTCACTTCGATGTGTGCAATAGAACACTACCTTTTATTGTTCAGAAGTTGGGATATTCATTTGTATCCCTTTATCATTGCACCCTGTATATAAGAAAAATGAAAGATATAGATAATAAAGTTGGTTAGAATAAGCAAAAGAGTCTGATTTTAATAGTATTAAGCCGCAGCTCTCATTGCAACAGTTAACCCTAAGATTATTTACGTGATATAATGCATAAGAAAATGAAAAGCATCGGGTAGAACAAAATGATTCTCTCATTTTTCCGCTTTGTTATTCGAGATATGATGGACACCGACTATATTCTCCTAAAATTCGGAAAATGGTAAAACATAACATTCGTCATTAAATTCTATACATTTTCTTATTAGGTAATAAGTAATTTGATTATGAATGAATGTTTGTTAGTTTAAAAAAAATCAGTTGCAAATATATATTTGATAATAGTGTATAATTATATATATTATGCTATATATGACAATATTAATATATAGTGTAATATATATATATATATATATATATCAAAGAATTCATCCAATTTAATATCGAATTTGATTATTAAATATACCTGTTTTATTGTTTATGTTTTAAATTTATAAAAACTCAATATTTACAACATCCATATATTATATGCGGCACCATTTTATTTTAATTTATTTTTACAACATATTTATTTTTATTGACTTCTTTTGGTATAGATGAAGTATTTTTTTTTTTTTAGAAAAAAAAACATGTCAGGATATAATACAATAATGCGACAAATAAACATTATTTTTTTAGTATTTAGCTTTTTTTTTCAAATAACACTCATGTTTTAATTCCTAGCTTACCCAGGGAACTAGATAAAATAATGAAGCTCTGTTACCCTCGACTTGAAAAACTCATCATAACAACCGAAGTCAATTAATGGGGGATTTGCCTTTAATCTATAAGTGACTGAAAAAAAGATTGTGAGAACTAGCCGGCAAAAACTAATCTGCTGTTAAAGCAAATAAAATAATTTCATTTGTATCTTTAGACAAAAATAAAAAAGAACAATATTTATTGACACAAATCTTCAATATATATACATAAGCAATGTTATGGCTAATATGATGATGAAACCACTCATTTTATTTGTGGTATTTACAGGCATTTGGGACTTGATAATTCTCTCTAAATTCCACAAATTTCATTCATTCAATTTCATTCATTCAATTTTTAATTTAATTTCTTCTTCTTTTAAATAAGTATTTGATATCTATATTCAGAGTGTTGGGGAACACTTTCGTTGTCAATAAATTATTACTTACTAAATCATAATTTCATAGTCTCTGTTGCTGTTTCGGTAATGTTTCATTAATGGTTATATATATATATATATATATATATATATATATATATATATATATATATATATATATATATATATATATATATATATATACTTGCTATGAAATTTAAATCCTATATACTCTTGATTCTTTTATATTAAGGCGGTAATCAAAAAAATATATTTTTCGACGCTCAACAACTCAAAATTTTCTGACACATTATCAGACTCATTTTTAAAAATAAAACATGAAACTTCATGGCCTGATTTTTGAAGATATTTAGAAGTGGCTTGTGTTTTTATTTTTCGAATTAGAAATTGATTTACAAACAATTATTTTTACTATACGATCATTTTTTTTTGTTTCCAGCACTATTGCCTCGGGAAATTCGGTTCAAAATGTCTACTTTGACAGCATTTTTTGAAATATATTCTACCTTTATCAAAAAATCGACCAATACGGACATTATAAAGTTTCTGAACAAGAGAACCTGCCAATTGGATGCATTTTAGAGCAAAAATGAATTTTAAAATGAGTCAAAAAATAAGCAGTTTGGATTTGAGTACACCCTTAAATGGAAAATTGTATGACACCAACTATTTTATTTATTATTAACAGTTTATTATTAACTTTTGAAACATTATTAAAACATTATTAAAACATTATTAAAAGTTTATTATTAACTTTTTAGCAGGCGCACTTAATTTTTTTTTTTTTTTTTTTTTTTCACGAGCGGATGAATGACATTTTTTTTTTTTGACAAAGAGTAGTTACGCTATTAAAAATGCAAAAAAAACTCACAACAGTAATAACATACATTTTAAAAGAGCTATTACACATATCAGTAATAAATATCTAATTTTAATTTCGGTCTGATTTGTGCGAACAAAGTTTCGGAAAAAATCAGGTTTGTCGTAAATATAGCGACAGCTGGAATGTAAAAATTTTATACATTAATGTACGGTGTGTCCTGTTATGAATTGGATTAATGATTTTCCGTGTATTTCTCTAATTTTATTCTCTTCTGTGTTATCTATCTGAAGGGACTTATCGCTGCAGTAAGTTAAAAGGATATTTTCAATAATTAACAGTTTAATGTTTCAATAGTAATTTATTTTTATTATGCTTAGAAATTGAAAAATGATTCCGGGGAGTGCAATTCTTTTACTATTTCAGACAATTATTGTATATATATATCTTTCAGTAATTTCATATTGTCATTTAATCACTCCTAAAATGATATTTTTTCTATTTAATAAAGTTCTGCATGTGATCATTTTTCAATTCTTTAACAATATACTCAGCTATATTTCTTAAAAGACATAGATAGATTCAATTATCTATATTTACTACATGAAATCCATTTTTCCTTTTCCAAATAATATATATTCTAGAGATAAATGGAAACCTACCGGACAAGTCTTTTGTTTTCCTCTGTGATGGTTGCTTTGCTGTCATATATCGATTCTCAAGCAAACTTTAGCATTTATCACTAGATTCAAGGAATCCCATTGCACATATTACTTTTTAAATTCTGCTCTTAGAAGTATGCCTTTATCCCTAAAATTCAATCTTTAAATGTCATCCTTAAAGTATATTTATTGAGTAACCCTTTCATGAATTATTAATAAAAGCAACGAAATTTCCAAAAAAAAAGTTACTGGCTAAGAATAAATATAAAAGGAAAAAAAATAAAAGTTGGCATAAGATTGCATATAGGGTAATTTGTCAAAAGTTTGGTTTTAATGACAAATAGTCCAAAGATATAAATGTTCCTGCAATAGACTTGTTGAAAGTGTTTAATGAGTCCTCGTCTATTTGTCAACTTGACAAAAATAAAAGTTGGCATAAGATTGCATATAGGGCAATTTGTCAAGAATTTGATTTTAATGACAAATAGTCAAAAGATATAAAAATGTTCTGGGAAGAGACTTTTTGAAAGCGTTTAATGAGTCCTCGTCTATTTGTCAACTTGACAAGATCTACGTAGCACAAAACTATTTGATTGATATATTTATTTATTTATCTATAACTTGTGAGATCAAATAGGGAGTGTACATTGTCAAAATCGATATAATGTAATAAGAAAATGTATTTAAAAAGTTTTTAACATTTAACTATGGTGGAAAAAGTAAGAAATTAAAAATTGCTGTTATGTTCATGTTGAAGTGATGTGTTATAGATCACCCAAAAACGTCTCATAAAAAAAATATTTTTTGATAAGTAATTTTTCTATTCGTTAATTTCTTTACCTGCACTTTGACTTTTATCCCTTTTAAAAACAACAGATAAAAATTTGTACATTTACGACATGACATCGATTTTTTCATTCTCTAAATAACATTTATTGAGGTAAATAGAAAACTACCGGACATGTCGTTCTATTATTTATTTGACTGATGCTCTTCCATCATATTAATTTTAAGACAGGTATTAATACCTAACACTCCATCGAATCAATCCAATTACTCCTATACTGAATTTAAAAATTGTGTTGATTTTAAAAGGAAAAAAATCTTTAGCAAAGATGCCAGTAAAAAGATGTTTATTTACGGAATAATTATTTTGTAATATACGCTCAATGTGCCTAATGTGATGAATCGTAAATGCGACCAATTTCTTTTACCTAAATTTCTAAGGCAAGTAATCGCATATAAATGTGCAATAATCAAACAGCCGCATTTCATTAAAAAAAACGCAAAGCATGTTACTGGATTAAATTACAGCATACATATTTAATTGTTAAATTTCCAAACATTCAATAAATGCGGAAAAATCCCGAAGTCGACCAAATTACAATTTTTTTTTTCAAACTTTTGAATGTCAAATAAACCACATCAATGTCAATGCATTGAAGGTCTGTTTAATCTATCGGAGGTGAAAATGGGAAAAGACGACACGTTTTTAACAAGAATTGTTAAAACTTTCATCATGTTTCGTTGCCTGATATTTTAAAAGATCTATTAGCGATGAATTGGATCTTTTAAGTGTGGAGAGGATTTAAGTAGATGTTCTAAGGTAAGTTTAAGTGGTAATTCCATATATTAAATTAAAATGACGTTTGGAAGCAGAAATTATGAATAACTGAACTTTGTTGAATGAATATACTTAGGAATTTCCACAAAGCGATATATCAGTATTTTTCTTTTGCTATGTACTTAATTACGAATCTGAAATGATACAAATAGAAAAATTCATGTCTTTACAAAATGTAATACAAATTTTGATTTTATAATAGCGGTATATATTTAAGCAAACAATAAAGAAATATGATCAATGGATCAAGTTTTGATATGTAAGGGGTAAAAAGCAATGCAAAAGTGCATTTTCTCTATTTTCCTAGAAACATCTGACCCATAGCAAATGGCCAGAATTATTTTCTTTAGCTATATTTCATATACTTTTTTTTTAAATTATGGAATAAACATGTATTATTTAATATAATTCTATTACTATTTTACTTTTTTTTTTTCGACGTAATTACTAACTAAACAAATCCTCATGAAAGCCTCTAAAAATCCTAACTATTCTTAGAATCATACTTTTATCCTTATAATCTTATGCTTATTATCCACAAAAATTTTCCCTTCGATGATATATTTACAGCTTATATCTTGGTTAGCAACTTGATGAATTATTAAGAAAAACAAAATTGCGAAGAAACTTTTTTGGGAAAGATTGAATACGAAATGGAAAATTAAAGCAAATATCCAACCGAATAAAGTGTACATTTGTCAAAATTTTGCTTTCAATGACAAATTATCAACACATATAAATGTGTGTATGAGAAACTTGTTGAGAGAGTTAGATAAATTCTGGTCCATTTGTTATCTGGCCTTGATAGACATAGTATTTCTCCGTTTGATTAATAGATTTATTTATTCGTTTATAAATTACGAGGGCAATACGTTAGGAGAAGTTATCAATATCTACTATATAGTTGACAGTATATTCTTGTGTTAACCCTAGAATAATAGTAGCACAGGGTAATAAATCCATATGTAGAAGATGCAAAGCGTTGAGAACAAAATAAATATATTATCTAGTGGAACGACACAGGATGAATATGTTGAATTAGATAATATACCGAGAGCTTGAGAAGAAATTTTTGCTTGACTAGAGTTTTCATGACGACAGCATAGATTGCCACATTTTACTAGTTATAGCTCTAAAATATGTATTTTTCTTTTGACAGACAGGATCACTTCTTTACACTCCATTGTTATGATTCCAAAATGCGACCATGAGAAGTATATAAGTGCGATCCAAAAATTCTCAGAATGCGTTTAGCATAATTTATGGAAAAAATAAATCTATTTAAAAAATTCAGAAATTCTACACAATAAAATACAAATTATTCTTTTGCTTGAAAAGTATTTTGCCATATTTGATTTAAATTACTAAGTAAAATTTCTGGTTTAAAACTGGTTTATTTGATCCGTGGAGTGTACTAAATTCATCACGGGAAATTTTGGATTTTACCCCGTACGTCCATTACATAATGCTTTAATTTTGACAGTACAGATATTTTTCTTGCCTCAAATTACGTACAACGCTCAAAACACTGGTTTTATTTCAGAGTGAGATAGAAGAATAAATCTTCTGAATTGTATCTATATTATAAAGGAGAAACGCGCCCTTGCGTAACGCTGACGTCATTTTGCGAATGGCAACGCTTGACGATGAAATTTCGGATTTGCGATTTTTGCTACTGCATTTTTTTACATTTCTAAGCATTGCACATTTTTAATTTTTACACCGTCATATAGAGAAAGAAATCTACTTTCACATGCAATTTGTTTGAAAACTGTATCTTATTTGAGTGATTTATTATGGATTTTAAAATAATTTTCAAGCATGAATTTTTAATCTCTTTTTTTTTTTCAATTTCTAATTCAATTATTCTTTCCTTTTACCACTCCCTAAAAAACGAATAATTAAAAAAAATGATTTATAAGCCAATAAAAATTCAGACTCAATCGCTGCATTTTTGCCCTTTTGAAATTGATGTCAAAATAACGTAATTGTTTTTAGATTTCAATTTCGCGAGTATTAAAATTACGACTAAAAAACGTGAGATTTTCATACACGTCAGGTTAAGCATTATCAGGTTAAGATTTTGTAATCTTGTTCTATGCGGCTAATACAAAAGTATAGTTTAATTATATTTCGAAATTTTATTTGAATATATTATTGATATTTTTCTTATAAAAATTCTTTTTGGTGTTGTTAATGAATCGGTTTAAAATATATATATATTAAATATGAAAAATCTATTACATTTAGAAAAAAAGGGGTTTTCGCCTATGTTCTATAACCCGCGAAGCTGGGTTCGATTCCCTAGTTATATAATGTCTGCAAAGTTTTAAGTAAAGAAAATATTCTGACAAATGACTAAGCGTAATGTTTGAAAGAATATTAAACTAAAACCAGAATAAATCATTTTATTATTTTTATTGCTATTTTTTAATAAGTAAATGTAGCACGTAATTCAATATAACAGAATGATAGATAGAGTTCATGTTGAATACGTAAGGAAGTAATTTAGAGCATGAACAGGGGTGATTGTGCCCCGGTATTTTGAATACCATTAAATTTATTTAGCTATATTCTTATTAACTCATCGCAGAATTCATCGATTAAAGAAAAAAAAATATTGTTATATAAATTTAGTTGTTATATAAAAAAGTTATAAAAAAGATTGTTATATAAATTTAGTTGTGTACAAAATACCGGAACACAATCACCGCTGGTATGAAATAACGCATAAAATTTGAAAAAAAAATTACACATTTAAAAAAAAAAAACTAATTACATGACAATTTTAAACTGTAAAATAATATTGTGATATCATAATATCAATATCATATAATAATAATAAAAATACTAGGTTTCTCCAAAATATCTGAAGAAGAAAACAATCCCAAAATTATAACAATTTTAAATTGTTATTTTCACTTTACGCCGTTACTTTTCCGATTGCGAAAGTGCATCTGTAACAAAACCCTTTTTTCTTTAATTCTTTAATTTAATTAAAAAATCTTTGTGTTATCTATAAGGTTCCACAAACTTCAGACCTACTCGCTATAACATTCCGTTCGATATGATATGTCAATATCTCCTTGTTTAATTAATGATTATTTTTTTAGTCTTTGTTGGATCAGAAAATTCCGCCACATTATCCATTATTTGTCTGATTAGTGAATCTTTGTTACCCGTCTGCAATTTCCTCATCAGTGACAAAATCAATAATAAAAAAGAATTATCGGACGCTTAGAGAGTTTTCGTAAAAAGAAAAAAAAAGATAAAGCTATTGTTTGTGCCTTAGTCTTGCAATTTCCGTCCACAGCTAGCGGAGTAAACAAAGCATAATAAATTCGAAAGAGTTTACAAACTTTGAGCTGCTGCGGATTAATTCGAATAATTGGCTTTGAGTTGGGAATTTTAGACAATTGGTGTCACTAAGGGAACTGGAAACTTATAAGTAGTTTATTCTCGATTTAGTTCAACTCTTTCTTTTGAAAATGGCATATTTTTATTCACTCACGTTTAATAATTAAAAAATATCGTTTGCATTTTCACGAAAACTTTGAAACATTTCATTAATATTAGTTTAAAAAAACAAAAAAACATAGTAATTTCGGGATCTTAACAAATATTTTTATTACTTACCCATCATACGTAGTATAGGGTAAGTCTTGTAATCGTTTTGAAAATCGAAAAAAAATTTTTGACGGATTTACACGTTTCAGACACTGGAGATTCCGAAAAACATATTTTTAGAAAAAAAATTTTGCCGTCCGTCTGTGTGTCTGTGTGTGTGTCTGTGTGTGTGTCTGTAAACGCTCTATCTCCCGAAAAAATTGAGATAGAGACTTGCAATTTGGTATGTATTTAGTATGTAATAATGGGAAGAAGCCTATTTCATTTCAATAACCTCGATTAACTGGAACAATTTTTTTCGGACTCTCGAAATATTCGTTCTGATGAAAGGTATATAAAAATTTTCGAAATTGTTTATTTTAAGGAGTGAATATAAAAGACAATAAAAAACCATAAATTTTGAATAAAGCATGAAGTCGATCGGATAATGAGTTACCGAGATATTTGGAATCCTATTTTCCACACTCTTCGATTTTTCATGACCCTGTATTTCATCCAAATTTCACTTCAAAGATATATTTTAATTGGAAATTTGACGCTTAATCAGATGCAATAAACCGCTAGTTAACAGGATTATTATTTTTGGAGTTATAAGGAAAAACCTCTTTCATGCAATTCAGTAATCGAGCCTTTAAAGTTTGTGACGTCATCAAGCCACGATTTTATTTTTTGAATTGCAATGCATTTTATAAGTAGTTTACACATTTTTATTTTAATATTTTACATTATGCATATCCATGATGGGTAAGTATTACGGTGGCCCCCAACGACTAGTTTCATTTTACTGTAGATTTATTTGGGGTTAATTATTGCTAGTTTTTGCAAAGTTTCTGTAAATCTAATGTTTTTCTTTAGCTAAAAAATATTTAGTTATTTTTAATTGAATGGAATTTTTTTTTATATAAAATGTTGTTTTTCATAGCTGTAGAATTCAATTTAAAATGATTTATGTATATTTGTGTATATTTTTTTAACGTACTTCACAAATATATTCTTTCATTTTCTCTAAAAAAATTGTTGTTCGTTTTTTTATTTCCGGGTTTCACAGTAAAATCCGTTAAGAGAAAATCGCAAGAGACCGCAGGAAATTTTCGCTTTAGAGAGATTCTCGCGTTATTTTTCCATTATAAGGACCATGGCGGGTTTTATGATATCAACGGCTGTGTAAACAAACCTAATGAATTGCTATGCTTGTTTATATTATATATAAAGGTTTTATTTATTTTCTGTTATTTTCTATTATTGTTTTTATATACAATTTACTTCTGTTTGTATATAAAAATGTATAAATGGCTTCTTTATCTATAGTAATAAAAGAAAGTTTCTCTCTCTGTGTGTACGTATGTCTGTTTGCGATTGCTAGCGAAATGTACCACATATAGAGGTCTGGAAATTTGGGTGAGGATAATCCAAGATAGGTCCTCTGATGCATCTGTGCCACAGATTTTTATTTTTGATAATTAACCGAGATATTAATTAAAACTCATCAAATACTCATATTTTCTTTCCGAGACGGCAAAAGCATTCGTGCCTGAAAAGAACCCGATTTAGGCATCAAGAAAAAATAAAAAACCAAACACGATTTTTTTTTTTAACGTAAATAGGAAAAAAACGTTCAGTACAATTAAAATTGGAAGACATATTCGGAGCAACCGTACTCTTACGTCTGAAATGCCGCAATATATTAAAAAAAAACATTGTTGTTAACCCTTTGAAAACAAGTTTTTAAAAAGGGTCGTTTTCCCGAAGGACGTTTTTCTCCCTAATGGCAATGATCCTCTGGACCGCAACTTAAGTTATCGACAAACCAAAAATATGTTCTTAAAGCGTAATCCTTCTTCTAGTCTACAGTGTAATTGGTTTTGAAAAGTACGAATTTTATCCCTTTATAAAACGCCCTAGGTCAGTTCGTGCCACACGGAGACGATTTTATTTCTACGCTAAAAGTAACTAAACGTCCGTATTTTAACACAAAATTTTCAGGGCATCTTGGTGGACCAGACTTACATCACCTGCAAAATTTTAGAAACATTCGGACATGCATAAGTATTTACGAATAAATTGCATATTTTTTCGTAAGTTGAGAACTTTTTTTTATTGTTATGTTAAACGAGCCGACGCAAAAACAAATAAGCAAAAAAGGCAGGAAAAGCATACTTCTTTTACAACTAGATAACAATATTTTTTCACGAAATCTTTACACGGGCTGTAAAAGCCGTTATATTTATAACTGAGAACGTGAACATACTCTGTCTTTTCAAGTACAATTGTATCATATTATTTTAGTTTAATATGTTAACGTCTTAAAATATTTAAGTTACATGCTATTATACATCGAAATATGTAACTGAAGTTAGTAATTCTATTATACGAAATCTATTTAATGAGTATTTAATTTATAAAGTTAGAAAGTCGTAAAGAAAATTAGTTTAAATTCCTTTTATAATTTTATAATAAAAAATTGTGACGTTTGTACTTCAGCTTCTATATTAAAAAGCATGCAATATATAAAAAGTTAAAATTTCAGTAAAACTTCACCTTATTTAATAATTAAAATTTATAAAGATACAAATAAATGTAAATATATTGCTTGAAGGTGCGTAAAAACATACTCACACCCTTGAAGTAGAATGGTTTGCTCCGGGCAAGCTAGAAGACGCAAAAAGACAACAACTATTAGTTTTTCACTGATGAAGACCGAGTAAGTTTCGGTTCAAAACTTTTTGATTTTAAAAGGACTTTAATGTGCTTTTAAATGATTTTTATTTATCTTTTACGCATCTTTTCCTATTACGCATCTTCAAACAATATATTTACATTTATTTATTCCCTTATGAATTTTAATGCATTATATAGTTTCAAGATCTACAACGCTAATCTTGAACAATACAAGTTTTTTTATACAAAATTTTGAGAATTCTCTAAACATTTCAACAATATAACTACATATAAAAAGAGTTCTTAATTGTTTTGTCTTTTATTATTTTTGCCAAGTTCGAAATTAAATAATAACAAAACTTGAAATACTTAAAAAAATATTCATGCTAACAATAATCTTTAAAAAAGAAAATAAATTAGTATGTTTCAATGCTTTAGTTCAGAATTTGAATTTATGTAATAGTTACTGTTTTATAACTAAAATGTTCCTTTATGATAGAGTACGACGAAATAATCTATTAACTCTCTGAGTACCTACCATCAGCAAACTTCTAATCAATGGGGAAACAGATTGTAAGAAGGATTTATCGACAATGTTGAGAGTTCTACTAAGATAAAAGACAATGCACTCAGTTATTTGCAGAGGAAACACAAAAGCCATGTTTTCAATTATTAAGAAACGGTGAAACAGTTCCCCTAACTGATTAAATATTAAAACATTATATTGATGAGTTACAGATAGTTTTCTACGACAAATAATTGCTAGATTAAAAAATTAATAAATTCTATGAATCGAGATGAATTATTTGTTAAAATCGTACCTAAATTTTATTCTTTGACAATGAAAATAGAAAGAACAAATTATGAAACTGAGTTAACTTAGCTCATATAACCAGAAAAACTTTTAGATTTTTAAGTGCGTTGCTCATATTTTTTCGTCGAGTAAATAAATAAAGAAATTATCTTAACAGAATGTCAAAAATATTTGCTATTAATCAGCAAGCAAAAATAGGTATTATAGTATAGTACAATGAAAACGCAATAAATCTGAATAGTTGAGTGCGTCATTTTCTCAAGTTAATAAATCCGATAAAGTTTTGTAAGAAGTGCTTAATTTTTTGTTGTTGTTGTTGTTCTTTATATTTTTATTTTAATAGTCTTTATTTTAGTCTTTACTTTAGTCTTTTATTTTATTAGTCTTTAATTTCTTAAGATATTATAATTGGTTCCTGTAACAATAACGTTCTATCAAACAAAATATTGCCTCAAACTGTGTTATCATGCAAAGCTATTTAAAATGATCTGTAAAACATCTAAATTTGAAGAATAAAAATTGATTTAAATGTTAGAATAATTCATATAACATAACTCTACGAGATAGCTTAAATACAGTAAAAATCAATTATTGTTTCGGTCTGACTATGTTTTAATAAGTGTTTAAGTAGAGGCGTTCCTATGATTTTTGTAACATAAATCAGCAGCAGACATCGCAAATGGATTAAAAATGAGCTTATACTGAGGACTAAGGAAATTTACTAAGGACAATTACTGAAAAAATTAGACCCAAAATTCCTATAAAATAAATTAAGTAGGAAATAATGAAAAGGCTATACAACCAACTACATAAATCTTTTTTTTTTTTTTTTTTTTTAAGTAAAATTTATCGTTCGGAAAACGACAAACAATGAAAATCCCTGTTGGCGGTAACATTTTTACAACTTTAAAACAAGAATTTTTTAACTAAAGCAAGTTTTTCTAAATTAATTTATGTATGTAGGTCATACTAAAAAAAATGTTTTTATTAGTTAATGTTCGACAGTATATATATATATATATATATATAACATTTTAGGGGTTTTGCATAATATAAAATATTTAAAATATGTATTTGATGATTTGTGATTTATTTATTATTTATTTATTAATAAACGGTTGTATACATGTATACCTGCGTTGCGTGGAACACCTAATTTTCTCCATTACATTTTCATTTATTTTGTGGATGTAGTACATTTATTATTCATTCAATAATAATAATAATAATAATAATAATAATAATAATAATAATAATAATAATAATAATAATAATAAATTCTTAGAAAATTCCTTTATACATATTTTTTTTAATTATAATTGTTTTAAAAAAATATCTGAATTGCTGTCTTTCGTGTAACCTCCGGTACGATAAAATTATGTGCATTAATTTAAAAAATATAGTAGCTTTTCTCACCTAATAAAAACATTGACAGGCAGGAGGCATCTCAATTTAATTTCAATTGCTATCCGTGGATGTGCACATTGTCGCTTGTCAGTAATTTTGAAGTAGTTTCACTAACCTAGAAATGGTCACGAACTTTATGTATCTTCCATTCTTGATTTAACAGGTAAGCATAATTTATTTAATAAAAAAAAATATATATGTAATGCTTTTTTAGAGATATTTACCTCAATTTTCATATCCTACACTAAATAAGCCAGGCATTAAAAAACAAAACATTATGTATTTGCATATTTCGCTGCATTATTACTAAGGAAATTGCACCCAGAATCCTTATAAAATAAATTAAGTAGCAAATAATGAAAAAACTATACAATACAACCAACTACATAAATATTGTTTTAAAGTGAAAGATAAACTATCGATATTAGTATAAAATGTTTTGGGCTTGAATTTATTTATTGAACATTGTACGCTTAAAAAGTAACATTTTCATTGAATGAATTTGGGTGGTATATTTATTTTCATGTAATAAACTAAAGTATCATAAATATTTGTTGTTGCTGTTGTTGGTGGTGGTGGTGGAGATGGTGGTGGTGGAAGTAGTGGTGGTAGTAGTATTTTTTATTATTATTTTTTTTAATTTATGTTCTAAAGGTAAACTTATACGTCATTTGTATAAAACAACTACTAATGCATAATAAAACTTAAAGTGTCCAGTGAAATTTATATGAAGCATAATAATAACATACATATCGTAGTATTACAATTACATAGCATTATAAACAATACATCATAGAATAGTATATAATGATTAAGAAAACGTTATTTTGAATTTATTATTGTAAAATTCCATAGTTAATTTCTCCGCAAAAAACTTTTCTTCGGTAAATGTATAATTATTTGTACAATTTTCATACGTAACTCATTATTCAGAGTCTGTTTCTGGAAAAAGAAAACATATTCACTTTGCCGCATTTAGAATTTATCTTAATAAATTATACTCTCATCGCATTAGTTTATTCGTTTTTATAGGGAAAAATTAATCTGAGTTAATGATTCTTTCTGAACCTCAGACAAATAGCTTTATTAAACGCACCTAAAAAGGATTTTTTTCAGTAATTATTTCTTTCAGTGCAATAATTACTCATTCGCACCTTCGTATTTCATCAGAGAACAAAAATAATTACATTCTAAAGGTTATGCGCTTTTAATTTGCCGCTGGACTAAAAGAAAAAAAAAATGAGAAAGAATTTCATCAAAAATATTTCTAAACCTTATTTCAAATGTGGAAAAAAAAAAAAAGGAACGCCCTTGATATTTGATTATACTGAGTTTGAAATTTATTCCATTTTCATTTCTGTTTGAAGGATGAGATAGATAAAAATTCTTTCGTTTCTAAGTTTATGATACCATATTGTATTGTAGAAATATTTTTAAAGTTTTCAAACTTTTCTGGTAGTAGACATTTTACGTGAGATCTGGTATTATTATATTATTGTAACGTATTAGATTATTGTAATATTGTATTAAAAATTAATATTAATGGATTTTTTTTTACTTATATGTTTAAGGCTAAGTGTTTTTTGATTATTTTCCAATAACAATAGAGCTATCATTTATGATTGGCTATAGCTTATAATATGCTATGTGGTACGTGTAGTATTTATAACTCTTATGCAAGGTTACACAAAGAAAGTTCATATATATACTCTGCTATTTGATACAGTGATTTCATTGTATTTCGTCAATATCTTATGTTTCAATGAATTAATTGTACAGAAAGCTTATATATATATATATATATATATTTCTCAATATATATATACATATATCTCAAATTTAGAAAAAAAATTCATAATACATACGTGACGCGTGGTTTTTAAAAGATTTTCTTCCCCAGATGTGTTTTTATAGTATTTTACAGAAGATAATGGCTTCTCCAGGTTAAAGTTTTACAAAATCTAAAAATCCTTCTAAAAATCTGATCAAACATAACAATATGATAAACAATTATGAGTCACATGAGAGAAGGACAAAGGTAGAATAGGAATGCAAAAGAAGGATAATAAAAAGCGTTCAATACTAAAAATTTTAGAATAAAAAATTAATAAGTTTAAATAAAAATCAATTTTTGAATCATACATGTCGAAGTCTAAGTAGTGCTAGGCAGAGAAACTGAACAGAAACGATCAAAGCATGTGTACAACTAAAATGAGTGAAAAAATTTCGAAAATAAAAATGTTTCTCTAAAACCTTTATTAAACCAGAATTATTCCAATTCGTAGATATTAACAATGACTTCTAATATGAATTTTATGTTCATAGATTCAATACCATTGACATTTTACATGTTTCTTTCCCTCTGTGTAGTTGCAGAAGATTTAAAAATTGGTATGCAAGCATAAGTATATATATATCTGATTCCGTGTCTATAAGTTTGCAATATAAATAATTCGGAAATTATATTCAATTATTAAATAATTCTCTCTTATAATTTCCTTTTCTTGTTGTAAAGTGATACAGTACTTTTGTCTAAATTTTAAAGCTATAATGGATAGTAAAACAACTACTTTTTACTTCAGTAAACCTCTCAGTGAATTTTGAAGCGTCGTCTGAGCCGTGTTTGTACTGAAAAGAAAGCTTCGTAACTACTATCATGCCTCACGTAGATTCGATAATATTCATCAGGCAATAACAAAAGAGACGCAGTTGTACTTTAAAGAGATTTAATAGATATCAGAGACATTACACAAACATAAAACAATAGATATCACGCTTCGCGATCACGACTATATTTCTTTTCATATATATCCAACCACGCGTCACAGCACGCTTCCCGAACACAGTCTCAGACTCTCCCCTCGCAGATTGTTGCCACTCGGCGTTTTTTAAAAGTTGTCGCCCCATTTAGTTCGATGTGTAGAAAAGAGGCGACCTTCCCAATTACCCATTATATTTTTGTGTATTATGTTTTATGTATGTGCAGACTAAAATTTTATGGAGAACAGAGAAAGCGAATCATCGTTATCATTTTAATCGCGTACCACCGTTTCTTGAATGGCGTAATTTATTCTCGTTTCTTCCTTAGGAAAATCTTATTTTTACATGTTTCTTTCTCTCTGTGTAGTTGCAGAAGATTTAAAAATTGGTATGCAAGCATAAGTATATATATCTGATTCCGTGTCTATAAGTTTACAAAACCTATTAATCAACACATAAGTCACGTTTGAGATTAAAGTTATAAACATTCAAATGAGATTTTAATAATTATATTACTGCGAAAATTCTTTAATCAGTAAATTATATATTTTTTTCTTCCTCAACCAGCATCACATTTTTTTTAACATCTGTCAAAAACATACTTTTTGAGTTTAAACAGAAAATGAATTAATTTATTCTACTTTTTTGACATAATTATCTTTTCTTTAAAAGTACTCATACTGATGTTCGCATAAGAAGGATAGAAATGTCATAAGTAAATGGGACTAAAAAAATCTCTCTTACAAACTAAAGTCGGAACCTTTTGTCGATATTAAAACATTTCCCATCCTTTGAAAGTAACGAAAGTTCTTTTTACTTTAAGTTTTGTAAACTTTTGTGGGGATTCAAAAGCTTCAAAGCTCATTAAACTTCCCTCTAAAAATACCTCGTGATTAAATTAAAATAGAACTTTTTTGAATAAGCTCATTTGCTATCGAAAATTTCTTAATGGGACTTTTCTGTTAAATATTGTAATGTTGGTTGTTAAGATGCTTTTCTAAATATGTCTCAATTTTGTTCTGAAAGGGTGAAAAAAAAAGGAAAATGGAAAGAAACAAAATGAAACTACCAGAAACTAAAGTCATTGTCGAAAATTGCTGACATCTTGAAAACTTTATGTCTATCCTCATTAATTATTATTTAATCAATACAGAAGATGATTTTGTTAAAATTATATTTCTTAGAAAATATTGAGGCAACATTAATTCTTCAAGAAAAATTTTCTGTAGCTATTATTTTTTCTTTTTTTCTTTTTGGTATCTGCATATATAGTGGCAGTATCAATATTTTTAATTAGCGGTTTAAACTAAAATATTTACTATATCATTTCGATAGAGCAGGTCTTTTTATACATGTATTTAGAAAAATTACTTGTAAGATTTTTTAATGTTTTTCGACTACCTCAAATTAGTTTTACTCAATGGTAAATTTTGTCACAACTTGCCTCAAAGACAAATCGTGATATATTTAGGATATATTTTGACCCATACAAATAAAGAAAAATTCGTTTACTGAAGCATATGTGAAAATTAGTTTTATATTAACCTTTCAGTTGGCTCGCTTAAAGTTTTCGCGCAAGTGGGCGCATGACGTATATTTTGTGGATGGTTGTTACGCTACTAAAAATGCAATATTTTTCATAACAGTAATAAAAGACGCCTTAGAAAAACAATAATACATATCAGTAATAAAAATTAAATTTTGTTGCCATTTGTGAGAGCAAAGTTTCAGAAAAATCACGTTTGTAGTAAAACATTGAAAAAGCGCGTCTGCTGGAAGGTAAAGCAGATTTTCCAAAAAGATTTAGTCCATTATAGATATATTTTAATAAGTAATAATAAGGAAAACACCAAAGGAAAACTATACTATATTCAGATTCAGAACTTAAAGAAAAGTACTAATCTTACATTGATGTTTGACTAATCACTCATGATTGTCACCTTTTTCAATGTCTTATTTGCTGATAATACGGAAATATTAAAATTCATTTTTGATACAATTTACTTTCATAATCAGCGAATTCTGATCTGAACAGCTTAAGATGATGTTTCATGAACTTGATCAGCTAATCAGCACGTGCAGTTTTGTTAACCCATTTACAGAGACGTTCATTTTATTTCTAATACCAAACTCAGAGGACGCTAAAATTCGTAAATATTTAAATATTTGTAAATATGAAAAAGCATTAATGCTGTAACATAAAGTGTATCCATAAAATAACGCGAGGTCTTCTGAGCCTTCTAGCCGGCAATCTATAGGGTGCAATGTAACATCATTTGGTTTACGATCAAAATGAAGCATGCGGTTTACATTAACCAAAATTTGTCATCAGGAGACAATTTAGCGCTGTTTAGAAAGATAAAACGCACTTGTGGCCATTGTCAGTAGCTTCTGATGTGAACTTCTTAATTGTTCAGTGCGAAGTGTTCGCAAATTTCAAGGAACTGGCATCAATGTAAGATAACAGTTGTTTGGTTTAATTAAAACTTACAAATTGTAACAGCTCCTGTGTTTAAACATTGCCTTTAAACATATGTCTTTTCACTAGTTTTCGCAATTTGCTGTTTATGTTTACTGCATGAATCTAAATGAATTGAAATTTTAGGCGGCTGTGAAAACACTGCATGCAGCTATCAGAATATCAGAACTGTAGTCATATTGAATCGCATTTCTAAATGACAATAAATATGGTTATTTATTGTGATTAAATTTTATGTTTGCAGTTTCATTTGGTATTTACACTTTCATTTACCACAAATTTGCTTCTTCAGTGCCAAATTTTCGCTTAGTGGTGAATTTCAGTACTATTGTTTTCTTTAGAAATCCAAACCACATACTTCACATGCCGAATGAAGCATGCAGATCACTTAAAGTGTGATATACGAACATGGTAATATGCCGGGTGGCCATAACACATTGTGAGATATTCAGAGTTCTCTAACTGTCAATCCATTGGGTGAAATGTACATCAAATAATGTTATATTTTGCCCGCAATAGATTACCAGATAGAGGCCTCGGAACACCTCACGTTATTTTATGGCCAAACTGTATATTAGCAAGCTTCTATAACTATTTTTTTATCACTTTTAAACATCACACAAGGTGTCTGATATCATATTTGAACATGTCCTCCTAGATTAGTATCCTATATATTCCATTTATTCACATATCAAGAAAAGGGCATCCTGTTAATATTGAAACACTTTTCTGGCTTTTCTCAAGTTGCACCTTTTGGACTCCACGTATTTTACCATTATCCTAGAATCTTCTGGTGTAAATTTAAACCTCTTAGTGATCTCTTGTAATTTATCATATATTTTTCTGGAATACAAACAAATGTAGTATTAAAAATTATATTATGGTAGAAGAGACTGTGTTGCAACGTGTCCAATAGATTCTGAGACAAGCAACAGCGAGAGATATCAGTATGAACTTTCTTCATTATTAGGCCGTAATTTTGTCATGAGTGAAAATCAAAACACATAGCATAATAGCTTAAACTGATAATATTCTAGCAATGCTGGGAAACTTAAAATACACCAGCTTTACTTCTGACCAGAACCAACTAAATCTACGTGGGACATCGCGGCAAATATCCAGTTGGAGGCTCCATAACAATTTTATTGCCACAAATTGTGCTCATTTTAAGAAATAAAATACCTGATTTTTAGCTTGGGTGCCCCTTTTTGAATTAGGGACCCTGAACAGCAGTCCCGTTTGCCCTTGTGATAATAAAGCCATACAGCTGATACGAATATATTAAAAATATTTTTCTTTGAAAATCGAAAACTCGATAAATAATTATAACAAGAATGATATTCGACACTATAATTTACAAATTTTAGGGGGGGGTTAAGTTGTTGTTTTTAGGGGTCTTTTTTACATTCACCATATTAAAAAAAGGTATAATCAATAGAATTAGGGATGGCTTTTTACAATAGAAGGAAGAGAATTATAGTTTTTTTTTAAAAATGTAAATAGGAAGAAAGCGTTTTTATCATTCAATTTTTTCATAGATAAGGACTTTTCTTTTTTTCCTCACAAACCAATGGGTTTATAGAAAAATCACTCCCAAAAGTTATAAAGGATACACCCGTGAATAAAAGAATAAAATGTCTAAAAATATTAAAAGTTGAAAAAGTTTCACTTTTTAAATGTTTTTAAAATTAAAGATTTTTTTTTTTTTTTTTACAAAATCAAACCGTATTATTTTACTTTTTGACGTGAAAATCATTTTGCTTAACAATTTAATTTTATGATATGTAAAGCATGTAAAAAAAAGGGCATAAGTAAAAATATTTTTACAAAGTGTACCGAGTGCCCTTAACTTAACGTTTAATCGTAAGACGTGGTATTAACTGCCGATTTATTTTCTTCCTTAAAAATATTTTTTTCAAATAAAGATTTCATTTTAGGATATGTAAAGGATCTAGAAAAAAAGGCAAATGTAAAAATATTTTTCAAAAAGTGCCTAGTGCCCTAAACTTAATGTTTAATCATAATACATTTTTTTTAACTCTCGATATATTTTAATTCTTAAAAGTAAATATTTTCTTTAAACAAAGATCATTATCAGTGTAATTTTTCTTCCATTCTTTTCAGATTAAAATATTATTAAACGCTGGTAACTTTTCCTTTAAACGAGAAAAGATTTTAGAATATCGAATTGCTTCTTAATTTCTAACTGTTATAAAAATAAGACTATTTCTATTGAAAACCTATTAATATCAATATAAGATATTATTATCTGGCAGAACAAGAAAACAACTTTCGTATTGCTGATTATTTTAATAAACACATAAATTGAAGATACAAAAAATATTATCTATTAAGTAGAGAAGGAAGTTGTTGTTTAACAGATATTTTTTTCATTGAATCATTTACTACAAATTGCATGTAAAGATAATTTGAAATATTTTAATAAATTTCATAAATAAGCTAACATTAAATATATGTTCAAATATTCAACCGTAGTTGAAAAATATTTTGCCGTAAATGTGAAATCTTATTATTATTTTATCTGTTAGAATTATTCTAATTTATTAGGATGTAAATTACATATTCAAAATAATAATTTTATAGTTGTTTTATTTCCTGAATATTAATTTATTTTTTGATTTTATGCTGAAAATATAATAACTAATCAACAGATTAAATTGTTTCTCGTAAATGACATTACGCATTATACTTTTTTCTGATAAATTCTGAAGTGATATGTGTGACCGCATTTGCAAACAAGCAGAAAGAATGCTTATAATATTGAATGCATATTTATCAGTGTAGGATAATTTTTCTAATAATTAGAATATTTTCCAGAATCATAATGAAATTGTACATTTGAGGATGGTTTGCAGAATTTTAAACACTTTCAAGCAATAAAAATAAAATAATATAATTTGTTTATATTTTACGCATGATACATAAGCAGTAGTTTTCCAATTTTAGCTTCAAAATTTAAATTAAAACAGAATAAATAAAGATAATATATTAAATTTAAATTAGTTTGATGATATTTAGTTTTAGTTATCGATTAGAACAATACAAATATTTTAGTCTGTTTCGTTATATCTTGTTATTATATGAGAAGAACGGGGCACCAATTCTTAATTTTGGGGGACAACAACACGTCACCGAGAGTTTTCTCTATCCCAACATTCTTTTCTCCAATGGCCTTATCAGGGAGTAACGGTGGTAAAAAATACATTGTTTGAGCTTTAATCTGGCACCAAATTAACATCGAATCAAATAATGTGAAAGTCGACTTAAAATTAACCCTTTGGTCTGCCTCTATGATCTACCAAAATATTACAAGGCAGACTGAAATGTTTATGTTGCACTAGTCGAGATCTATAACATGCTAAAATTTCATTCGGAAGCTTGAAAACTTGATTGTACCGCCAAAATTAAGAATTGCCATTCCGTTCTGCTCATATTGTACCAACATATCTCAAGGCAGATGGAAATATTTGTATTGTGATACTTGATATCTAAGATATATTAAAATTTCATTCCAGAACTCAATGATTTGAAATACCACCAAAATGAAGAATTGGCGCCCCATTCTGCTTATATTGTACCAAGATATCACAGGGTATACTAAAATGTTTGTATTGTACTAATTGATACCTAAAACCTTTTTGAAAGTTTCATGCCGAATCATGATGTCGAGATAGTTCCGCCAAAATGATGTTTCCGTAGCCCATTCTGCTTATAGTGTGCCAAGATACGCCGAAACAATCTATTAATAATCAATATAATACAAAACTATTAATAATCTGCTTTAACATAATTAATTCATTTTTAAACTAAATAATGCAGTAATATATAAGACAATATGTAAAATATTGTATTTAGAGAGTCTCTATAGTACAATATTACGTCATTTTCTCTGTCTTAAATTTTAGTATCCCGAAGAGCCGTACCAGGATATGCTCAGTCAGACCTTAAATATTTTTAATATACATTGATTAAACTATAATGTGGAACTAATTTCATCTTGAAGCTCGATGACGTGATAATACCGCCAAAATGACCCAAAATTGCACCATATGCTGCTCATATCGTACCAACATATGTCGATGCAGACCAGTCTTTCTTTCACATATTGTTAATAATCTTTTCCTACATCATAATTTATTTTGAAACTCGATGACGTAATCATTTTTGTCGCCACCGGACGGACTAATACTTCTTAGGAATTTTCGCAAATCACGGTCTTCAAAATATTGATGGAAGTGTCAAAGTTGTCTTATAATCCATCTGGTTTTAAGCGAATTTATAAGCTTCTTAGATGGATCAGAACAGCGTGCGAAAGGGAAGGGAGCATTTGATGAATAGCGTCAAAACTTTGTAATGACATTTTGATTTAAACTTCGTTGTGAGATCTTATAGCATTTGGAAGATTATTTCGTAATAATTTATATCAAACACGATTTCATACTATTTCGATTTACTCAATCAGGAAATGTATTAGGTATATAATTAATAATTTATAATACTGAAATTAAAATCTATTTATGCATATTTTTCAAAAGAAAAAAAATTTTCTAGGCAATACGGCAAAATAAATTGTGCGTAACAATAAAAAATCAAAATTTATTCATTTAGCATAATTTTGCACGTTAAAAAATGTATCAAGATTAATTAGAGTTAAAAAATCAAATTTTTGATTAAATTAAATTAAATATATTAAATTAAATGTATAATTAAATATATGGATTAAATAGTGATTAAATAAAAATATATTTCAGTTATTGATTTAATAAACAATGTATAGAAAATATGAATCTGTAATAATTTTTAAATCATTCTGTGTGGATTACATATAGGTATATCCAGCCCGATAAGGGAACACGTAACTGTGGCATTATCTTTCAAATTTTTATAACTTATTTAAACTAAAAAATAAAAGCAGTCTACGAGTAAATACTCTGTAAATATATTCGTTTAGAAAAAATGTCTAGAAAACTTTTAGACTGGGTGATTTTTCAAACTATCTAAAAATTTTAAGATATTTTAATAATAATCTTAAATTACTATTAATAGATGTAAAAGCAATTAAAATAATAGAAATAACAGATTTCGCCGGTTTTATCTGCGGCATGTTACGTACTTCAGAATATTTATAAAATTGACTAAATATCATTATATATATTTATATGATTATTGAAACTACTATTTATGATGAAACATAAATAGCAAAAATTTCCGATTATACAAATACATAAATTTCGATCTTGTATGTTAATGAAAACAATTATTTATTTGTGATCCTGATCTCATCCTTTATGGGATGAGGGAGAAAAGGGACAAGGGAGTTCTTCCCTCTATTATTGTGTGGTTGGAATTTTGAGTCTTCGCCCATTCAATTTTTGGAATCCCCTGATGACGGTGAAGTGGTTTGTGCCGAAACTGTTGAGAATTTTAACATGTTTTTATATTTTCATTTCCCATTATACATTATTTTTAGCATATTGTATAGTTTTACCCCTCCACTTGTAAATTATCCACAGTGTAAAGTCCACTCTCAAAAAAATTGATAGCAATTTCCTGGGAACACTTAAAAATCTACACGCATTAAAAAATAAACATCCTTGCCATCTTTTATACAATGAGGCTTATATAAAAAGAATTTTTTAAATGTCCGAGGCATTAATATTTATCTAAAACTTAATGTTTTGCTACAAATGTAAAATGTAGCGTTAAAAACTTTGATGTTATCGCTCCTGAGTTTCTTTACTTCAGATCTTTAAATTGTAATCATTATCATTTAAAACACATTTATCTCACTCATAGTTTAAAACTTCTGTTTATAGCATAAGTTCTGATTATTATTTATTTGTGGGTCTATATATCATGCGATTTCGCCTGAACTGCAAATAGGGTTAAAAAAAAATCTCATAAATGCGATGATAGAAGCATAAGTTTTTACATAAATTTAATAAATAAGTTTTACAATATTAAATTCAATGTAATTTTTTTTTATAAATAGCAGTTTCAAGTTTTATAATAAGAAAAAAAATAAGAAAAAATTTAAAAATCTTAATGCATTAATTATTTCAAACTGGTTATGTCTTGAAACAAAAAATTGAAACGTAACGAAAACTTTACACGATGTTTCGTTATTTTATAAATTACTCCCGGAGGCCTTTTCCATTTGTTTTTTAAGCAGAATTTGATACAGATAGATAAATATCGGCGTTGGAAAATTCTGACGGTTTCTTCACAAAAAAAAGAAAGGAAGAAAAGAAAGGAAAAGAAAAAAAGAAAAAAGAAAAAAAAAGAAAAAAAAAGAAAAAAAGAAAAAAATCCCTTGGACATTTTGGCAGGTATGCTATGTGTACATTTATTTTAAAATGAGAAAATAAATTTGACACTTGATAGACGGCTGAAACAAGATCCGCTCTGAAATTTCGGCAGCATTTCAAGGCATTAATGTTGTCTCATAAATCAAGATCTAAACTTTTCACAAACCCCAAGTCCATGTAATACTTGATCAATAGCGTTAATGTTCAAAACTGAGGAGAGGTTTTAAGTATGAGACTGGTTTTAGGTTCCATTAATTCCAAATAATTGCTCTTTCAAATGTTTTCAGAGATAAATATTCAGTCGCGTATAGATTTATAGTCATGTTTCTTTTTTGCTTAAAAGCATAATTTATTCAATCGACCATATATCTATATTGTATTCACTTTTGTAGTTGAAATATTTAAATTCTCCAAAAAAGTTTTTAAAAAATTATGTGTTTGGGAATAAGTTTAAATGGAGACTCATAAAGTATTTATTCTATTATATTTCCTTATTTTAAAATGCTAAAGTAGTCTTTTTATTTTTCGGAACTTTTTTTTTATAATTACAGAGTAATTATAGAGATTGCAAATTATTTTATATTATTCAAAGATCTTTTTATTCGAGACTTTCGCAAATTTTCATCATATGTTTATTAGTTTATTTTGGATAATGCAATATTATTAAAAGGAATATATAAATCATTTAAAATATTTTTGCTCATTAACTTTAGATTATGCGGATAAAAAGTTCTTAAAATAAATAGCAGTTATAATGAACAATGAACTTTATTATTTTTATCAGAGAAAAAATAAATGAACTTCAAAATATTGTACATGATATTTGGAAATTATATAAACACTTTTATTATTATTCGTATTATTATTCTTATTATTATTTAAAGTTCGGAAGTAACACATCAGTTTTATTTTCTCTTTTCAATAATAAAATGGTGAATTATCTTTTAACCATTATGAATTTTCTCCCGCAAAATATTTCATTTTTAAACTGATATTAAATAAATGAAAGTAATTTTGCGACTATTATCTTAAAAATTCTTTTTCAATGAGTTTTCATTTAAAAACATAATTGGCTTTTTAAAAAATAATTTCACTTCATTCTCATAATCTTAATTCTCAATTTTCACTTTTAGCAATTTATTTTTAAATTTTAAAGTTAAATTTCCATTAAACATTTAAAATGCTAAGTTGAAATCGGAAGTTCCATAAATTTCACATCAATTTTAATCATTAAAATTTTAATCTATTTCGAAAAAAAAAATAAGTAGCTAAAAAATATTGTGATTTTGTGTATCATCAAAAATTATATTTGTATCTCTATATTTTACAAAATCGTCTTATTTATGGTATAATTTTAATTACTTCTGTGTCTTTTGATATTGTAGAATAACAGTTTTGAAATTACATAAAAGTAAGAACTTTTTCTTGCAAAGTTAGATGTATATGAATATTAATATATTACTTATTTATTTCTGTACAAAATATATATTAATAAAAAAATATGTTTGTCAGTCTCTGCGTGTGTTAGCGATAGATAGGAAAATCTACCACATGTAGAGGTCTGAGATTTTGGATGAGGATAGACAAAGGCAGATCCGAATGCACCTGAGGCTCAGATTTTTCATTTTTTGATAATTAGCAGAGATATAATTAAAAACCGTAATCAATATAGCAAAATAGCAATATTCTTTTTTTTCAAAGGGATTGTGTTCCGCGGTCCTTCCAGAAGACGAAAGCAAAGCTTTCGGTTTTTTCTGCATTTTGAAATCAAAATCGCGCGATTAATTTTTTAATGCACGATCGTTGGGTTCCCCGTCGAATTACAAAAAGAAAGAAAGAAGAAAGGAAAAAAGAAAACGAAAGAAAGAAAGAAAGAAAGAAAAATAAAAAAGAAGAAAAGAAAAGGATAGAAAGAAAAGAAAAGCCCGAAACATTTTCCTTACCTTTTCGGTTCAAAGGTATCTTTCGTTTTTTCTTCTTTTTTTCTGTTTTTTTTTAAATAATAATACTTACTATTTCAAAAAACATTTTTACTAGACTTCGATTCGCATTAGTGTTGAAATATTCCGTTTTTATGAAATTTCAAATTCTCACTGTCACACCGCTTTCAGGACGAAAATACAAGAAAAAAGAAAAGAAAAGAAAAAGAAAAAAAGGGGAGAGCACTTATTCGGGTACTTTATCTTTCTAACGATGTATTTGTAAATAAATAAATAAATATATATTTATTTATATATTAATATTTACATTTAAAAAAATCCTAAGTTCGATTCATGTTTCCGATTCCTTTTCAAAATTTCCGTTTGTTTGTTTTTTCACATATTAAAACTATTGTATCTACTTTCCGGTCAAAATATTAAAAAAAAAAACATACACATTTCTTAAGCCGGTTCTAGTGGTACTTTTAGTTTGGAAAAATATTAATATTTGCTATTTCAAAAAGAAAAAAAAAATCTCGGAGGTCAATTTGGGTTTGTTTTCATCTTTTCCGATTTTACTCTGATTTTAAATTGCCATCTACTTTTTGCAGACGAAAATACAAAGAAAAACTTACCCACTTATTTTCATACTTTTCCAGTTCTAACGATATCTTTTGTTTAACAAAAATATTAATATTTACTATTTAAAAAAATATATTTTATTCAAGAATTCGGAAGATTTTCTTTTCTTCTCTCAGTGCCTTTTAAGTTTCCCTTTAAGAGAATTGTGCTTTAGATATCATTTTGCGTTTTAAAAAAGAGAGGGGGGATGCGCATTTTACATTATTTAGACTTTAACAAGAACTTTTGGTAAGAACTGAAAGTCTTATGTATCTAAATGTCAGAAATTAAATCGGCAATCACTATAACGGGTTACGACTATTTCGTTTGGAAAGAAATTCGGTTAACAAATGTAAAATCAGCCAAATTCGTGAATGTATGCTGCCGAAGGTTGTCGAGCGAACAATATTAGACTCGTTTGCGAAGATTTACGTGTAAAATATAAAATCGAAACAGACTGGTGTATGCTTAGCACTCCCGATGCACACTTCAGAAGATTTTCGTATAAAAATATAAAGTCATACAAATTCGATTTCGTACTTTGCTGAAGGCAGTGATGCTCCAACATTAGGTTCGTTTGGAAAGGTTTTCGTTTAAAATATAAAATCATTCGACACTGATTTTAGGTAAATTTAAGGCTATTATTACGGACTAGGGCAACGCTGGGCGACACTACTTTCTGAACGATCATCTGTTTGTATACAAAAATGCTGGCCAGTTAGTATTACTATATTTTAAAACTGATTTTGAATAAATAAAAAAATAAATACAATTTTACAATTTACATAAAAGAAAGTATTGCGAAAGAATTATCTCATGCTATTTATTCCTCAGTATTTTAATACGATTGAATAAGATTCACCCATGTGTTTAACAACAAATTCATTTGCAGATTTCCCATACTCCAATAAAAAAAGAGTTTCGTAAACTTCAATTAATTTTTAGTCCAAATAAGATATGAATTTTGCAATATTTAGCTCTCACAGGAACATCTTAAGTATAGAAATGTATTCAGAAAAATGTTTCATTCATTCTTTCGCCTCGCTATATTTAAAAAAAAAATTTTTAGTTTATAAAAAGTGGTACAAATTAGTCACATGACTCAAAAAATATTTTTATAGAGATTTCTGTTTTTAGCTTTACATTCATTTTTATAGAAGATTTTCTGTTGAAAATAGAAAAACACGTAAAAGATTTTTTTTTACATGTCTTCTATTATATTTAGTTACTTTTTTATTACTATCTCTTTCTTAGATGCGAAAAAAAAACATTATAAACAAGCTTGTAAAAAAAAAAAAAAAAACTGGTAAAAAACCCAGATGTAACGATGATAAAAATTATTGCTAATATTTAATTTAGAAGATGTTTAAACATTATTTTAAATCCATCGCAAATGATATAAAAGCACATCTGTTATAAAAATTCTATCAGTGCAAAGATAAATATCCTTTCGGTATCCATTGTTACTCTTCTGTTTGTTTTCAGCAAAAATAAAATTTTGACGAGTTCCATTCCTGACGATTTCCTTTTTTAAAAAAAAATTCCGTTTACTGAAAGACAATTTCTTTAAATCTAACCTAAAATATTTTAAGAGTGAATTTTATTGATTAAATAAATAACAGCCTATCGTTGCAACAATGGGAATCCCTTTTCAAAAATTTCAAATGCGTAAAATATTTACGATCTGACACGTCAAGTATCGAGAAATTAAAAAAACAAATACAAAAAACAACTTCTTGCATAATTCATTTAATTTCAGTTCACTCGGTTTTTCATTTTCTCGACATGTTCTTTAAAAAAGATCGTTAAACTTCTTTGTGTTACGTATTCACATAAACATTGCCGTAATATGTTTGTCTTCTTGATGCATCTTTTTATCTTTAGCGTACTTTGACTCTCATTCGGAGATAAATCGAATGCTTTCATCTATCTGCTCTTGATTTCTTTCTGATGTTCGTAGCTCACCGATTACCGAGTTGGTGATGGATGTGTCATGTTACGGACTAATTTGTTTTGCGAACAAGGCTCTTACATTAGGAACGAAACCTCCTAATGCATCGAAAATCTGTGTAATATGCATTAAGAGACTTACAAATTCACGTTATACAGTATGAGTATACTATCGGACTGTCTCGGTGATATATATTCAGAAATGTATGTATTATTCATTGATTCGATCGAAAGGACAACAGTCAGCGTATGTATTTGTGTATTAAAATAAGAGATTATTGGAAAAGATAAAATATTTCGCAGTTTCCGATATATTGTAAATTTGTAAATTTTTATTCAGTTATTCGTTGTAAAAGTAGTTTGGAATAACATAGGTATTGAATTCATAAAATGAATTAATGTTTATAATATGCATGAGTTTTATATAACGTTCATTGTATATATATAACATTTAAACACAAGTATACAGCCTTTTAAAATTTAAGATAAAAATCGCAAACATTGGGAAAATTCTTAAATTTACATATTGATTTTAATGAAATCAAGCCAAGATCTTGGTAAAACACGAAACTTCCCCTACTATAAATGTACCTCAAATCATTGTATAATAATGTGACTGGTATTAATCGATTAGTAATAACATCTACTAATTAATGTTATTATTTTGTTGAAGGGATTGTTTACATATAGAAATTGTAATAAACTTTAAAATTTTCTAAACTAACACCTAATTTTCACATCATATTTGGATTTTTCAACAAATTTTAGTTTTGTACACCAAGCAGGAAGTCATTTAATCTTGGAATTGTATAGATTTAAATTTAGAATGCCTAATTTTCAATTCATTTTTAATAGTTACAAAACATATTGTTTTTTAAACATATAATCCAAAAACTACTTGGCGGAATCAGCGGTAATTTTGTATTCATGTGTTTGAAGCTTTCAGAAATTGTTTTCTGTTAAAAAAAATTCATAGGTTACAATTCCTATGTTTTTCGAAAATTAATTTTAAAACATATATTTATTCAAAATTAATTTTTTGAAAAATATGAACTGTAACCTATAGTTATTTTTACAAGAATCGATTTCTAAAAGCTTCAAAATTACAGCTCATTTCGCCAAGTAGTTTTTGAATTATGCTTAGAACATTATCTGTACTGCAATCTGTTTTTGAACGATTACAAATGAATTTAACATTAGACGTTACAAACTTTAAACTTGCATAATTCCTAAACTACTGGACCGAATGATTTGCCATTTAGTATACGAAGGTCAAAATTGCCAAAAAATCCAATATGTTGTCTATATTAGGTGCTAGTATTGAAAATTTCAAAGTTTGTTAAAATGAATATATCTAGACGACACCTTAAGTAAAATTTAAGCATAGCGTAAATTAATATACTTTATTATAATCGATTGGAACCAGTCAAATGTTTATACGATGATTTGCGTCAGAGTTAGTAAAAAACCCTGCAATTTTTTTTCAGAACTGTGCAATATACACGGTTTATAATATAAAAGGAAAACAAATTAGAAGAAAATTATGATATTTAAGAAAATAGTACGCTGTGAAATTAACAATGTGGATGTATCAGTTTGGTATAAGAAAAACTTGTCTAATATGCCACTCGATGACCTCACATAGCAATTCTCTAGAGGAAGCGATGTGTGATGCTATTAATTTTGCGGTTAAAGGTTTGACACTGGCTCTAACTTAATGATTTTAAAAAAGATCTTACTTCCAAAAATGAAGTTGTTCTGAACATGACAGTAGCTGAAAGGGTGGATTGGAATTATATTATCAGCTTAGAACACTCAAACTCTGTGGTCTATAGCAGCGGTTCCCAACCTTTTTAATTCTTTTTCATTGAGAACCAATTTTTAACCTTTTATCATGTATACCTCTTGGTTAGACTTTTCATTTATAAGTAAGCCTTCCCGCATAAACCCCTTGTCAAATATTTTTGGTATTGATGTTAGATGCAGTTCACTTAAGAATTCGTTTTCAACCTTTTCAACTAAAGCACGATATCAACATAAAGTCACTAAAAACACCAAACATTAGCTAAAGATTTCAAATTAAGCACCGACAAAGCAGGAATTATGCTACACCTATTAATACACGTTAATAAATTTATGCTATCTAGTTGAACACTAAAATGATTACCTGTTTTCATACGGTTTTTTTAATGGAATAGTCGAAGCCAGAAGCTCCGATACGATTTGATTTTTTTTATTTCTAGAATTACCATAAGAAAAGAAAAATAAAAGAAAAGGGGGGAGACACATGCGAAATCGCAGCGATATTATTATTAATGGGTGGAGATAATGGCAACAAGTAATCATCCAATTAGTAGTTAGGTTATTTTTCCCTTCATCTTGCAAAGTAGCCTATTTGGCTTTCACACAAGTCTATGTAAGCGAAAATTCTACAATTCAGTTTTTCTCTTTTTATTTTAAATTTAAATTTTTGCTTTCTCTGCCAATACCAATGCAATTTCCTCGAATCTCCAGCTGTTATTCTACCACGTACCCCCCAGGGACCCGTACCCCAGTTTGGGAATCGCTGGTCTGTAGGATTACAGGTCCAGTGATCAACCATTGTTCAACATTCGGTCTGTTTAACCCTTTTATTTGTTATTCGGGTTACTATCAAATATTATTCGTCAAATACTGAATACTTCATAAGTTGGTATATTGATTACACAGCCCAAAACGTGTTTTGGTATCGAGGTTTTTTTAACTTGATTTTATGTATTTTTGGTGTGCTGATTTCAAATACAAGATCAGACAGATAAGTAAGGTGAATCCTCCTCTTTAATAAAATGTGAACAGTCCGGCACACTGGCTCATGCGCATTAATTTCTTCCCTGTCTTATGGAAATTTTGCCCTTGCGTTTTCAAAATTTCTCGGTGGGTGTTCGTCCATGCGATAGCTGCAAAAGTGCAACGGAAACCCCTGAATTGCTGCAAAATGTGTACAGAGTTGAAGCTGTTTCTCGCAAAATAGTATATCAAATGCTTTGGTGAAGGTTGTAAAAGCGTGGATGATGAATACCGTGGTGGATGACTAGTAACGAGCGGAACGACGGCAAATGTTGGCAGAGTTATTTTTACGAGATCACCGTTTGTCCGTCCGAATAATGACGTATGAATTGAATATTTTCTTGAAATTTTCGGAACCATTGTGACCGAAGATTTCAGTAAACGCAAGCTTTATGCGACGGTTGTAATTCATCATCTAAGCGATGAACAAAAACATCATCGAATGCAGTCGTGCGGCGATTTCGTCGATACGGCGGATAAAGATGCCACGTTTTTGCACTATGGGTATTGAAAGAACACACATTTGCAAACATTTCAGATATCCAAGCTGCTGTTGTCAGAGAACTTAAAGCAGTAGCGAAAGAGGAAGTTTCTAACACTTGTATGAAATACAATAAGGTTCATTTTTTGAAATATATAATATTGTAGTATATCTGTGATCAGTCATCTTATTTATCGGTCGCCCCTTGTATAACATAAATGTTTGCTTATCAGTTCTAGTTTTTGTATTATAAACTTCGACTGATTTCTGTTACTCTATTAATTTTATGCCTACAATTCACATAACAGAACACAAAACGTTGGAAAAAATAGTCTAATTATATTTTCTTGACTATTTTAGTGGCATAAATAAAACATAGTAACATTACTGTAAAACTATAATGACTCAATTAACACTTTTTCTATAAAGTATTATAATGAAACTATAATTGAAAAGAAAATTAGTTTAGGAAGCTTCTTTTGTGGTACATTCTTGAATGGACTCTGACATCATATGTAAATCTTATAATCCCCGGTAATGTCTACCATTATTTTAAATAGCTGGTGAAATCTTTCATCTTGCTCTTCGCTCATATAATTCAAATACTCTGAAAAACTGTCCAAGTGCAAATGACGAATTACATAGGCCGGGCGTAAGTAATGAAATTTTATTCTCATATTACAACCAAAGTCCCTGAAATTAATAAGCAGGTTGTTTACTAACTCAGCATAGTCTTGAGATTTGTGGTTCTCCAGAAAGTTTGACAACCAGAACGAATGGCATCACTGCTTTTCCCTCACCATTACTTCTACGAAAATACGAATCTACGAAAGAGTGGAATCTGTTAGGATCGTTTAGGAGCTGTCTTATTCCGAGTCCATTAAAAATTCAAGCTTTCAGTTTTTCCGTATTAATCCCGGGCATTTTTCTCCTTTATGCCAAAGCATGGACCACTTTGAATAAGAGCCTTCATAAATCAGGCCTAGCTTTATATGCAGTGAAGGCAAGATGATGTTGTCTCGTCCAACTAAGTGTTCACGAATGATATTTTCTCCTACAACCATGTTCTCTCCCACAGGCCACTCTCTTCTCATCCAGTGGCCTTGTTTGACTATAATGTTCCAGAGCCATAAGAATCAAGGATATTTTATGTAGACACTTTATTACCAAGGAGAAAATTGACTATATTTTTTAAATCAACTGACTGAAGATTTGTCAGATGTGATGTGCCATTGTCTGGGCAGGCGCAAAAAAGTACAGCTAATAGAGAATTTTTTTTCTCAATTTTGGAATTAGCACGCCCAATATAACCGAAATCAGTTCTAACATGCCAGGCACCAAACACTTTTTTAAGGGAGGGGGGGGGGTGTTATAAGGTTCTGAAATAGAAAATTAAAATACAGTAGAACCTGTCTATAATAAAATTCTGTCTTAAATGGAAAAACTTCATCATTCCCGGAAGGAATATCATACAAATCCAGATGTTAAAACGGATTTTTTTCATCGTCAATAGCGACTTCGTTTTTGTAGATTTACTGAATAATATAATATTTATTTTTATGCTGCTCTAAAATCCCATTAAATAATGAACAAATCCGTTTCGGAAGATTTCCGCCCGATCAGGAATAATTGTATGGTATTTCCTCTGCCGGGACGATAAAAATTTTCACTAAAGACAGAATTTCGTTATAGACTGGCACCATCTTCATATGTTTTAATGTATAATACCGTTTTTTAAATTTGAAAAATATTCATAAAAACCATTAGTGCTTTTTGTTACTAAATTGAATTGCAAAATTTAAAATACCCAATAAGTAGAAAATATAAAATTTCATAATTTAGCTCGGGATGAAATTAAAAATTATATTTTCTTTTATTAATCTGTTGTAAATCTAACATTGTATAATTTTGAATATTTGAACAGTAGTCGCAATAATGATTAATTTTTTTTATGTTAAATGCAAATAATGAAAAATTTAATAAACCTGAAATTTAAAATTATATTTTTGCAAAAAGAACCTTGCCCTTTTTTTAATCAAACCTCTATTATAAATCAATCTCATTAATCATAAAGCTGGGATATTTTGCTTGTGTCTTAAATTGGAATGCCAGACATGTAAAATGGATTTGAATATCTGATTTATATTCACAGTATTAGGCAAACGTCGGATCAAAATAATTTAGATTTCTATCATTTTATTTCATAAAATATTAGAGAAATTCATTTAGATAGTCTTTAATTTTCTATTATTTTAAGAGTTTCCATTCAACTGCGGACGTTAAAGGGAAACATTTATGCAAATTAAAGTTAGATACAAAATCGGAGAGTGAATTAGATTAGAAAGAAAGGAAAGATTGTCTTTGGAAGATAAATTGCCTCGTGGCTTTTCAAGATTAGAGACAAATTTTATTTCTTAAACGTCCTGTTTGGAATTTAAAGAGAATTTAAGAAGGATGGCAGATCAGATTATACGATTGCTTTCGATTTCACGGAATAAAATTAAATAAACGTGCAGTAGTAACTAGAGAATTGTTCTGGAGATACATAGTTTCTTTTATTCTGTTTTTTAATTCATGTTTATAATGGGTACTTTAAATTAGATGTACTAATAAAAATTCCTTGACAATTTTAAATGTAAAAGGACTACATCAAAATTATAAAAGTAATATATTTTCATGAGTTTGTAATTTCATGCATTTTTTAACACTTTAATAATAGCATTTATATGCACTTTATAACACTTTAATAATAGTTTATTTTCTAATACATTAATGCAATATACAAAATAATGAATAATTAGAAGGTATAAAATATCGATATTCTTTACAAAAAATTAAGTTACATTTTTATATGATTATTTTATATAACTAATTACAAAGAAGGTTTCGACAGCGTAATGATCATGTCGCTGTAAGTGCGTCCTTATTTCCCACTGATGAAGATTGTTATTGTCTGTTGCTTTATATATTCTATTAGCGTATTAAACATTCTAAGGTTTATCTTTAGAGTAAGGTTTATTTTTAAGAATTTTTAGTATTTTCATCATTGTCACGATCTCTTCAATAAATAGCTGTTCTGTATTGAAAATTTAAAAGGTTATAGAATACTTATTCAGTGATGCTTTGTAGCCATTTCGTAATTTAAAAGTTGTAATAGTCGTAACTAGCTGATACGCACAACGTTGCTCGGTCCCGTCGAAAAATAGCACAAAACGCGAAAAAACTCTAAGAGTCGCTGCACGAATTCTAAATAAACTTCAAAATTTACTATATTGGGCTAGAAGTTTGAAACTGAATTACTTTTAATAACATCGAAAAATCGCAGTGAATGATGAGGAAACGCTAAAAGTCATGAAAATTTATTTCAAAAGTCGCAGTGGAGAAAATTTAACTACATTAGTCTAAAACATTGAAATAGGATTTCTTTTACGAATGCCGAAAAATCTACGTCAATAACGAAAAAACTCTAAAAATTGCATAGAAAATTCACGAAAAATTCAAAAGTCGCTGTATGACTTCCGAATAAACTTAATTGAAAAGAGGAAAAAATTTACTACATTCGGTTAAAAAAGTTAAACCGCGTTCCTTTTAGTAATGTAGTCAAATAGTTGCAAAACATGAAAAAACACTAAAAATCGCATGAAAAATTAAAAAAAAATTTAATCAAAAATCTAAAATCGGGATTTGAGGTGCATAACTACATACATAGATGTACCTTCCTACCAAATTTTGTAGCTCTGCGTTCAGCAATCTCTCGACAGGCACGCACACACAAACTTCATTCCTTATTATTATAGATCTAAAACTTTTAGATAAGTTTTAGAAAAATGTAAATTTTAAATTATTTCAAGATATGGACCAATGTTCTCAACTCTTAAAGCACTGTAAAAGTCCCAAGTGCGTTCTTGAATTTGATTTTTGACAAATACTTATATATGATTTATACATGACTTCGTCTGTTAACTTAGTGTTAAATATTAAGATTCACTATCGAAATTTTGAAATCTTTATTCAATTCGAAGAGATACAAAAAATTTCAAATTTCACTTTAAAAAGTATTATAATGTGTGCTTAATTAAACCGTCAACAATCCGTTCACAAGTGATAAATGTTGATAGCAGCATTTTTACAATTATTAGTGAAAAAAAAATATTTACAAATATTTTACTAATCAAAAAAATTTCCCCGATGAATAATGCATTTAATTTAAAAAATATATATCAATTAGTTATTTTTATTTAAATTTAATTTAGCAAAATGTTTTTGGAACATGTTTGTTAGTTTTATTGCTTATGACTGTTGTGATGACAAAAAAAGTATATATTTCTATGTCTTTAATGTATTCCCATATTTTTTTGTTTTTCAGCTTTAAAATATTATTTTGTACGTAAAGCTTTATTATATCGTCTTCTGTCTCAGTCCCTAAGGATTAAACTTGACATAAGTAAAGTAGAATAATAAACCAAACAATAAGGTGTCTGATTATTTATTCTTTAAATATTTTTTAATGAAAAGCAACTCATTTTTCTGTTTTTATGAATGTAAACATTAAATTTTGCATTTATTAATGGATTTCTATTTCGAAAAACAATTAAATTTTTTTGTATGACTAAATAATTGACAGCCAGATATTGTTTTGAACGTTCCGAATCCCGCGAGATGGAGTTGAAATGCAGATGAGCTCTTTTAATGCATATTTGACAGAGACATTAAAATTTTATTGTGTCATTCGATAATTTTTTCAATCTACTTTTCTTTGTTATTTCTCGTAAAAG
The DNA here is from genome assembly GCA_963931845.1 of Maratus michaelseni. Classification (NCBI taxonomy): domain Eukaryota; kingdom Metazoa; phylum Arthropoda; class Arachnida; order Araneae; family Salticidae; genus Maratus; species Maratus michaelseni. The sequence continues at coordinate 422,616,604 of OZ007589.1, read as the reverse complement.
CTCGTATTATCAATTCAAATTTCTATTTCTTTTATCTCTTCTAAAAAGCAATCGTCGTAAAAAGAAAATAATAATAGTTAAAAATTTAAATATTAATAGATGAAACATATTACGTGCGCTGTTCTGCGATTAATGATTTTTCAAGAATTGCAATGTAATAAGCGAAGTTAATAAAAGCAACTTACTGTGTTTTTCCAATAAAAGACTAATGTTTTATTTATTTATTTAATTAATTTTTTCATGTGCTTGTATTGAATCATTGGTGTAAAAGTTAGTAGGCTTTTTTATATGAATTTAATAATATTAGAAACTTATAAAATTAACCAAAAATGGTATTCAGAAAAACGTTTTTATATAATATTAGGTTAAGATTAAAATAGCTTAAAAAATAGTTTGAATCATTTCATTGTCTCATTTAACCTTTGAATCAAAAATGTTGTGCAATAATGCTTTCAGAGTACTATTAGGGCAAAAATAGCCTTTTAATCTGAAATTTTTAAAAGGATCAGTATATTATGACAAGATAAACATAAACGACAAAATTTTTTTTAAATGTGTAAATATTTAAATTTCTTGAAAGAACCTAACCTAATGTCACAAAGAATTGCTGAAATTTATAAAACCTTAAAGTCTAGGTATGTACTCAAGAATTGTTTTTCTTGAATATTTTTGATAAAATTTTAAAATTGGAATAATAGAGGAAATGACATTGGTATATGGATTTTTAATTTACTATATAAAATGAATATTTTCTAATAGTATACCTTTATTTGCATCTTTTATATATTATCTATATTTAAAGCCCCATTAGCCAGTGGAAATACTGCAATAAAAGTTACGTGTAGTAAAAGTTAGTGGAGGTATCGCATCATTTCGGAACTCTGTTACACTCAGGAAGAGTTTTCTAAATTATACATACAATGAATGTTATCAATGCGAAGAATATTATTCGCAGGGCAGTCTTATCAGATTCAGATATGATAAAAAACTTTTGTTGTCCGTATAAAAATATCATATAGACTATATCTGCATCGAAATTTGGCAATTGTTAACTGTAAAGTCCTACTGGTCTTACAACGCACTTCAATTAAATGTCAAGAGGATCTATTTCAACCAACTTCAATTCAATCTTCGCATGAAATTTATTTTAAAATTCTTAATCAAAATACCGATCTATTAATGTATAACTAGTTGATGAGGGTACATAGTATAACTATGTGGTGTACGTAGATACCATAACTATGCATTATTCTGTAATATATTAATATTATTTCTTATTTTAGACAAACTTTCCCCAAATTAAAGCTTTAAAAATGCAATGAAAACAAAAATGGAAAGTGGAGGCCTCGTTTTTCAGTCATTTTTTGGCCCCTCTTAAGTTTTAAATTCGAATGTTGAACTTTCGAATTTGAAATTTTCTACTACACAACAATTTAAATTTTTCAAAAACAATAAAATTTTGCCGGAATTACAAAATTATTGAAAAATTAAAAAAACAGATTTTGTTAATGCAAGTAAAATTGATGAAATTTTACCAAAACAATTAACCCCAAAAACCCCAACTTATAAATTAAAACTCCCGGTGCATTTTACGTAATCAAGCCTCGTCTATAATTTCTTCTTTTTTGCTATATATTTGAAATAAAAACAAATGACATTAATTATCATTTAAAATGCACAATGCACCCAGAAAAAGGAATGGATTAAAACAACAAAACCTGTTTTGTTGAGTACATTTTGGTTGTTTTAGCAAAATTTTTAGTTGAAGTAAAAAAATTGGTTTTGTTGCTTGGACAAAAAAATATTGTTAACACTCTTGCAAAATTTTAACAAAATTTCATCAATTTTACTTGAATTAACAAAATCTGTTTTTTTTTTTTTTAATTTTACAATAATTTTGTAATTCCAGCAAAATTTTGTTGTTTTTGAAAAATTTAAATTGTTGTGTAGTAGCCATAACTCTCTCACGTAACTCGATTTATTTGACTTATATAGCTATATAATTAAATGATTATTATATTTTTTGGATAATTAAAACTTTTTTTTCATTGTGACGGACCAATGTAGTTTTAAAAATCCCCCTGTCCCATTTATTACTTTCTTCTATCTTTACAAGAAGAAAGTATTGGAATCATGAAAATTTTCGACTTCCGGTTTCCGAGGGATTTTAGAAGGTCCTTAACACGATTTGACTGTTTTTAGAAAATGACTGTCAATGACTCTGTCTGTATGTGACAAAAATTTTGTGGGCGCTCTATCTCAAGAACTAATGCACGGAATTTAATAAAACTTTATATTCAGTTACTTCCTGATATAAATTGTTGCTGATTAGTTTTTGGTGTAAATCGCGCAACAGGTGGCGCTGTTATGTTGCATTTTTGCGATTTCTGCAATAGATCCATCTCATTTTCAGCAGTGAATTATGCCTGTAATCTTTGAATAATAACCAGTGAATTTTTATCCTGCTTTTTGCAGGCGTAATTCACTGCTGAATAGGAATTAGCACATTGACGGACAGTAGGAACAAGTGAAGTTCGAAAATTGACACTATATGTTTTTGTAATTTTTAGAATATTAGAAGTATAGTTTTACTCTTTCTGCTTAAATAAACTTAATTTTGATTAATTCAGCACCTTTAATGAGGTTGCACTACTCCCTTCACAACCATGTCAGGGTGGCTAGTGGTCAGGGAAAAATACAGTAAAAAAGTGATAAAAACCAGTATATTCTTATAGAAAAATTTATGTTGATTATTCGATCAAATAATCAATTTGAATTTTTTTGTAAGAATATACTGGTAATTATCATTTTTTTATGACTGTATTTTTCCATGACCACTAGCCACCCTGCACGTATATACTGAAGTTTCGTATAACAAGTGAAAAACGAACTTCAACTTAAAAATTTGTTTCCAAAACATGACACTGGGCTTCTACTTGTACGCCGGTAAATGCACATTTGTGCTGCTATAGCCGTATTGTCTAAAAACGACCGTTTCGTTTTGGGCGGCTATTGCCGTCATGCCACATTGTGAACTTCGCTTTGGCGGCTATAGCCGCAAGTGTCAATATTAACTATGTGTAAATATTAACTATGTGTTGCCGTATGCTGGGCTTTGTAAGGTCGTCTCAAGTTTGCCGCAGAAATTTGCGTGCTCCTGATGACATTTTCATATTGTGCTGCGGTTGCAGCCGTTTCGACATATATAAGAGTCAGAAATGCCGAGCTGAGATATTGCTACTTGTAGCTCAGTGGTAGAGCCTCAGAGTGCTGTTCTGTGGACCCCGGATCTACTCCCTCCTTGGGCAATTTTCACTCTCTCGGTTGGTGCTTGAAAAAAAGCAGGATGAAAATTCGCTTGTTATTAATCAAGGTTTACAGGCATAGTTCACTGTTAAAAAATAGTTAAAATTGCGTATTTAGATTGGTTCATTTGATAAAAGTTTTTGTAGTATAAACAAAACAAGTTCGTAATATGACATATTTTATTATTTAAACAAACAAAATATATTTTGTTGAAGAAAGAAAATAGATTGTTAAAATAACACATAGATTACATCTATGTAACAAAAAGAATTTTGCTAATTCAAAAAAAATTGAACCATTTTACTTGAATTAACAAAAAATTTTTTTGCTGACGATACAAAAAATTTTTTTGGAACTGCAAAAAAAAATCAACAATATTTTTTTTTGTTGATTCAAACAAAATTTCCATTGACACATATTTAAACAAAAAGTTTTGTTGGGTCAACCAAATTTTTGTTGATTCAACAAAACTTTTTTCTGGGTGTGTATATAGGTCTGATCGAAATCCAAAAAATGTTAATACATGGTTGTTTCATTTTACGGCGCTATAGTTTTTTCATGCGAAGGTTTATTACAATTAGAGATGGGAAATACAGTTACTTTTGGTTAACAGGTTACAGAGTTCCACAGTAGCGTTGGTAACATGTTCCAATAACATGTTATTTTTTCAACGCAAAATCAATCACTATGTATGCTGCCAACAGACGTTTTAATTAAAAGTCCTTTAAACAGAATGTTTGAAATAATTTTGGGAAGTAAGTATAGTCGTCCTTTCCGTTGAGATGAATCCGCATCATTAAAATCTGTTTACATGATAAAATTAAATTTTTGTGCGACATATATTATTTAGTTATGATACTTTGGATTTTATGATTTTTTTTAGCGTTTTCTGGCACTAAAAACACTCTTTACAATATTTAGTAACATAAAATGCCAAAAATTCAGAAAATTCTACGTATCATAAATCGGAAAGTTTTCGTCGTAGAAGAATGAATTTTTGTTGGTTTACTTGTTAGAAGATAAACTTTTTCTGAATAAAACTTATAGGACCCAGACATCGTATAAAATCTTTAATTTTGTAACCATTTCAAAAGTCGCTATTAGATAACTTTCAATACAAAAAGTATAAAGCTACCTATTGCAGCCGTTCGGAGGAAAGCAGTTCCTGAAAATTTCGATATATTTTCACCGATCATGACCCCCAAACCGCAAAACCACCCTCCGTTCAAATGTTGATATATATATATATATATATATATATATGACCTATTTCATACGATAACGCTCGTATTTATAAATCGATTTTGATGAAACTAATTGTGTGTATTAAGCTCACCAATGTCTCGACCGAGTTCGTTGGCCAGCTTGGTCCGCCATTTTGTTGCAAGATGGCGGCCACTTAAAAAATTTAAAACTAAAATAAATATACAAAAAAGTTCAAAATTCAAATTTATTTTTTAATTAAGTGTTAGGCCTGGATACGAGGATTCCAGAGCATTTTTTGGTTTACCTTTTGGTATCTTAAAGAATGGCTGAGATAGAGCAGTTTGAAATTCTAGGGTGGCTGACATTTTGAAACAAGACAGCACATTACAAAAATTTTCATTGTTGTAATAATTTTCCCAATCATACGCATAAAAGTATATATTCATATCCGTTAGCGCCAAATTCTCGCCAAACTTGGCGACATTTGGCGAAATATCGCCAAATTTGGCGACCAAAATAAGTCTTCATAAATGAAGCCAATTTCGCTATTGCTCAATAATTTGGCGAATTTCTTATTCAAATTCAGTATTAACGAATCTTTTGTAAACGTTTTCTTTGCATTTTAACTTGCTGTTTTCGTGTAACATTATCTAAAATTTTAAAACGAAGATATAGGAAAGCTACCTTTTCCTCCCGGTACAGGCCGGAAGGACTTTTTTGACATAAACTGATTTATATATGGTGACATTTTAGCAATTGTAAATATACCTCTAAAACTAACGGCTTAGTAATTAGATATTGGTAAACAGTAAGAATGGGTACCATGTATAAAAATAAAACACATTTTTAAAAACATGATTTATAGAAAAATGTGAATGATTTCGTCTTTCCCTCATTCATAACTGCAATAATATATATGACTGCTCGAGAAATTTCATCAATTAAACATGTTACCTATTAGCTTTAATTCATTCCTGTTTCTGTTTACCTTGTCAGATACAAATTAACAACCCCCGCCCCCCACCCCACCACCCCCAAAAATGCTTGATTTTACTAAAGTTTAATTTATTATCAGCTGTTTATTAATCGTCTGTTCAGTAGTGTTATGTAAATATACTGGTCTACATGGGATGAAATATTCAGATCCCAGGCCACAGGACAGCTATCCTGTCATTGGTTCACCGTAATAATAAGCTACATTACTACTGTAAGTATGTTACGAACTGAACTATAATCCGCATTCGAAACTTTCAATTACAATCTTATTTTTTTAATAGAGTATACGTCATAAAATCTAGTAGAACTCAAAAAATCTAAAATGTTCATTATTACTTTATGTAATTGTGAAAAACAATAAGCAGTAAAATTATTCATTGCACAGATTTGTAAAAATATGTTCCACATAAACTTTTATTCTCAAGAAAACGTAAAATCTTATACTATACGCAAAATCTTATAAAAATACAATTATATGTTCACATATACGTTATGTATTAATCGACAAAATTTCGTTAATTAAATGAAATTTTACAGATGAGACTAATTTCTTTTTAATTTATTTCAAAAATTGAAGTATTTCTTTCCAAAAGTAAATGTAAATTGTGTTCATAGAAGTATACAACTTTAAATTTTAAAACATAATTTTAGAAGTTAGTTAAATATATTCTAGTCTAAAAAATGTTAAAGAAGTACATTTATTCTAATTTCCAAAAGCAAAATACATGTTATAAATTATGAAGAAATTTTACAAGTAAAAAGTGAGACGTGTGAACCCCTTAGAAAAACTTTTTATCAAACATTATGTACGAAAACTAAATCATTTCAGTTTATATTTAGTACGATATATGCAAATCAGTTTTAAATATTAAAATTCTAAATATACTTTATTATAAATAAATAATTATAAATAATGATAATTGGTGTCTGTGACGATTTTCTAAAAAAAAGTTTTAAATCATATACATACATTTTAAGATTCAATATTTGTCGAAAGTTATATTATTTTCTAAATTCGAAATTCAATAGTTAATTATCTATAATCTACATATTTTGTCTTACTGCTGTTTAAAATTAACAATATCACAAACACAATTAAAATCGTTAGAAAAATGATATATATACAAATTTTCAAATTACTCTATGCAAAATAACCAAAATTTTGAGTGTAATGAACAAATTTAAGACATATGAACAAATTTAAAGGTAAACTTCTTTTTATCATTTTAGACACACAAAACATCGAAGAATGATATGGATCAGCTGTTGTCTAACGTACGTAAAGTACTTCTCTTAGTGCACTATATATTCAATACCGTATGATAAAGAAAAATAAAATTCCAAACAATCTATATTTTTCCCGACAAGTTCATTTTACAAAACGCTAAATATTATTCGATTTTTCATAAATTATTGAAAGATAAAAATAAAATAAACAAAGCTGAAAATTAGTTATTTATTTAAACTATATGAGATTAAATGTTTGTTTTCTAATTTAACAGAAATTTTGATTGCGTTTGAGAAATGTCTAACCAATGTCGTCAAATACTCTAAATATTAATTTCAGGGAAGATCACGTACATTTTAATATCCTGAGTCGCTTCATGAAATATTTCACATACTCTAGCTTCTAATTGCTTTCGCTCTCATACTATACTTTATTCATGAGATTTTATTTCTTTTTACATAATTTTGCTTAAATACATCCTTAAACTTTAAAGATAAGTAAGCTATTTCTTTTTCTCATGAATTTTCGGTAAATTAATTCAAATAATTTTACACGAGAATGAAAAGAAAATCAATATTATTTTTTAAATACAGTCTTTCTTAGTAAAAATATTTATCAGTTTTTATTTTTTTTAAATTTAAGTCAGGTTACGTCCTTAATTATTGTAATTTGTTTACTAATCTTGGTAAAAATCGCGGGATTTATTTTTCTGCAATAAATTTGTTCTTTTAATGCGTTTTGTTTAATTAAAAGAATTAATACACATAAAAACAGTACTTACATGTACCATTATTTTCGATATGTTCTACAAATTAAGAAATATTCATCATTTAATGTGGCTCAGAACACAAAATCTTATATTATGTATATATATATATATATATATATATATATAATATATATCATTTTTTCATGAAATTAGTATTTATTTATTTTTTCAAATATAATTCATTCTAATTTTCATAAAGCTAAATAACTTATAAAATATGCCTTAATTATCTAGTTTATAAAAAGTGTATAAAGATTTGCAATGTACGTCTGATTGCTTTATTTATAATTTAAGAACATATTAATTCAGACCAATTAAATACACAAACCTAAAATGAGCGAAGAATTGACCGGAGCCAGGACTCGAACCTGGGACCTTCAGGGTAACGTGCTTTTGCTATGCCACTGAGCTGGTGAATAATTATTAATTCATCGTTGGTTTGTCTGAAGCTGCAGATTTTTCTGGAAGGTGCCTCTTTTTAACATGTATAAATGTGAGAAATTGCCAGACTAGGATATGGACCAGGGGTGGCTCAATGGCAGAGCTGCTGAAGGTCCCATGTTCGAGTCCTGGCCCAGGTCAATTTTTCACTCATGTTGGGTATTTAATTGTCTTAATTATTGTATTTAATTGTCTAAATTAAGAGTGTAATTAAATCGCTTATAAATGCAAGTATCCTCTCGCTTAGTGCGATTTACAGTTAGTGTAGTAAACTATTTTTAGATGCGTCCTCGATTACTACACAAAGTATGAAATGAATTATACGTTTTTAAAATGCCGAAAAAAGGAATGACATTGAAATATTTCGAAGATGCTTTTCAAGAATTAGACTTCCTCAGACAGCATTTGATAGATATATACCAGACATCAGTGGAAGTATGCAAGTGTACCGAAATTAGAAAATCAAATTTTGTGTTATCGCTAGATGTATTCCAAAAGAAAGCAAAAAAACTGATTTGGCAATTGATAAGTTTTCGCTTATATAAATTAAAATATATGTATGTTTGAAACAATCAAATTATATTAAAATAAGTTTAAAATCAAATTACACAAAGAATTGCAGCAATGCAAAATTCAAATTAAAATGGACTTTTCAATATGTCTAGATTCTTACTTATTTCATTAACTTACGTGTTTATGTTAATGGGTGTTCGAAATACAGATAATGTTTTCTTAAAATTTTAAATCAATCAGTAATATGTATTTTTTTTCTAACAATAATACATCAAAAACAATATCGTAATCCATTATTACATTGTCTATTTTTGTATATTCGATTTTTGAAAAGTTGGTTATGGATCTATTGATTTTTTTAATGTACGTTTCGATTAATGCGGCAATATCACTAATAACACTAACCGAAAGAAAACTGTATTATTATCTGTTAAGTTTTAGTGTTGCAAAAGACCAGGAAAGCACATACTTTCCAACAGCAGCAGAGTTCTATAGTTGTCATGTATTGTAGGCCTGGGTATGGATGTTTTAGCTTTCGTGACCGATAAATTTGGAAAAGCACGGCTGGTAAAACATCTACCAGAAGAACGGCCGTAATAGATACATAGAGGGATGTTTACACTGTGTTCTCGTTGTCTGCAAGCCTAGGGATCGTATTCCTGTAGAAAAATCAGTAGATATGCAATGCAAAAACAATGTACATGAGTGCTTGCAAGGTTTTCATTTTTATTCGGACTATCACAAAATGATGTTGAAATTGGGAGGTGGTCCTTTCACACATAAATCTAAAATGATTTATTTATACAGTGGCTAGGTGAAGTCTGCCCAATTTTTGCGGTACACATGTGCGCCAACATTCATCATCAATTTCGCCAGATGTACATGTGTATCAATTTAATCGCTATTCGGAATTTAAGACGGTTTAGTAGATAGCTATATTAATTTTGCGTGGGAGATAAGTGCGCCTCATATGATATGAGGCGGTTATCCAAAATAGCTTGATTTGGAAGAGCCACCCTGTGGATTGTTATGAGAACAACGCAAATGTAATATAGGGTGTAAATAGATTTTAATGAGAAATGCAAGACTGGCAGTTAGAAAATATGCACTGTTTGCATTCTAGTTACAACGGACATTTGAAGTTTGATAGAATAAAAGCACCACAGATGTAAAACATCTGTATTCTTTAATAGATTTACAGAGTGGAGGTTGCCGTTAAAAGAATACCATAGAGTATCAATGAGAAATGCAAGATTGGCAGTTGAAAAATATGCACTGTTTGCATTCTAGTTACAACGGACAATTGAAGTTTGATAGAAAAAAAAGCACCACAGATGTAAAACATCTGTAATCTTTAGTAGATTTGCAGAGCGAGATTGCCGTTAAAATAATACCATAGAATATGAATATACATGTTAAAATAACTGTCGTCACATTTAAATTTGTAAAATAAATACTTTTATGCGGTTAGTGAAAGATGTGAATAAATGAAAGATTACGTATACATGATTAGATAGCATATAGCATGGGATAGTTATGACTTTAATGTAGAATATATTGAATTTAAATAAAGATATAAATTAACTTTTAGAAAATATTAAGGAATTATAAATTTTGAATAAAATGACAAATATATATGATCTCTACATCATAACAGTTACTTGCAAAAATATTTTTATTTAACTTGGAAAAAAATTCCTATTTATTAAACAAAAAAATACAATATTTTCACTTCTAAAAATTAAACATAAAATATTTTAATAGAATTCCTTGTAGTGTATTGTTGTATAGTATTCAAAATTTTAATTTCTGTAAGATCTATTCGTGAAATTCCATATATTAATAAAAATAAAAATTTTATTTTAATATCTTCTCTTCGGTAATGGGGTTAAAGCAAGATAACAAAAATATTTTCTGTTATATATATCCCCCTACTTCCACTAACTGCGAAAATATTTATTTCTTTATAGCAATAGAGTGACATTTTCCCGTGATATCTGACAATTACACCATTTTCAGATGCATTATTGCTCTTTGAGACTGACTGTGATTAATAGTGTTTATATTTTTTCCTTTTTACTTTCTAAGTGAAATCATAAATTTTTAAGGCAACATTGTTCTGGATTAAGTCTGACGTATTGATAAATGAAGTGCACTTCATGGTCTGCTCGACCGATTCTCAAAAAAAGCTATACATCAAAAGACTGCGAATTCTTCACATATTTATCGAAAAATGACCACATTGTTCCAAAATGATAAGAGTAATTCAAAAGGTTTTTTTTCTTCTTTAAATCTTGTAACTAATGTTTAAATTTTACTAAAAAACGGTGTACAATATATTTCAGCAATTTTAACATATAAGTGAATTAATATATATATATATACATATAGATTTTATTTTTATATTATAAAAACATCAGGCATGTATTCTCTATTTTAATTTCACATTTTTTAAAGATTCGTTTATTTGATCCTCATGTATATTATTTAAAGAATTTAAATCTCAATTAAAATTAAAAGATCATATTTCCGTAAATTTTTTTAAAACTTTATTAAACTTTACATTGCATAATAATTACATCATATATGACAATATTATTTATAAACAATGCCAGGGAATACCGCAGGGTGGGACCGCTTCTAGTATTCTCTCTGACCTTTACTTATATTATTATGAAAGAAATATTGGTCCTAACAATGATTATGTATTTTATCGCTATATTGATGACATTATAATTTTTTATTTCAATGATACATATTGCACATCACCACTCAATTTTTATCCTAATCAGCTTACATTAAGCGAAAATGATTTGATTAATAATAATATAAATTTTCTTGACTTAAAAACTAATATTAATGATAATTATAAATTAATATTTGCTATTTATGATAAAAGATTTGACTTTCCATTTAAAGTAAATATTTTTACCAATTTTGCTTCATGTTTACATAAATCAGTTTATAAAAATATAATTATCAATTACCTTCATCGTATAAACTATCTATGCTCAGATATAAATAAAAACAAAAATATTAGATTTATACGAAATCAAGCAAAACTATATTGTTATCCTATTTTTTTGATAAATTCAATTATCAACTCTTTTAAATAACATTTATTACATTTTATAAATATAAACATGTTATGTAATAATTTATTTTGTTTAAGTGTGCGATAAAATATAGCAAATGATATAGCAAGTAATACAATTTAAACATATATAAGGACTATTATTAAGCTGGTTGAACATTGTTTACGCTTTATATGGTCATGGTGAATGTGCGTTTAGCCGATCACCTTTATATTAAGTGATACTAATGATCAGTTATAAAAAGTCTATAAAATGTCTTGTGATGTTCGCGGAATTTTGGATAATTATTGTGAGTAAAATATTTTATCTATTCTTTACAAGTTTTTTATTTCCAATTTTACTATTTCCAATTGTTTTCTGGTAATAATACAGTATACCTGGATGAATATACTGATCTTAGCATAAATGCCAGTATATTTATGAAATACTGTATTATTTTTTAAAACACGTGTGGATACATCCAGGCTGATGATTATACCTACACGTGTTTTTTCATTTCCAATTCTTATTTAAATCTCTTGTTATCCAATTTTCCATTATATTTAGTTCATATTTCATTTCAAAATCCATTTGTATTCACTTGATATCAACTTCAAATTATTAACATTTTATGGTTTATTATATAATTTTTTTTTCTCTCTCTCTTTTTAAATATTCTTCATATTTTCGGTATTTTTGGCCAATTACCATTGAAGCAAATGCTATGGTAAAATTATGATTGCACTTGTTAATTTATTAACTATGTGGTATTCTGTCTACACTTTATTACTAATTATCTCTCAGGAGATTTAATTAGAATGCTACAAGAACTTGATATGTTTTTTTGAAATTCAAAGATATTATAATTATATATATACGTATATATATAATATATATATATATATATATATATATATATATATATTGTGTATATATATACATGTTACATGTATACATGTATATATATACATACATATATATATATATATATATATTGTGTATATATATACATGTTACATGTATACATGTGTATATATATATATATATATATATACGTTCAAAGATATGTGTGTGTATAGATTTTATTTTTATATTATAAAACATCAGTCATGTATTCTCTACTTTTATTTTCACGTTTTTTAAAGATTCGTTTATTTTATTCTCATTTACCCTTTATAAGTGAATTAATATATATATATATATATTTATATATATGTGTGTGTATAGATTTTATTTTTATATTATAAAAACATCAGGCGTGTATTCTCTATTTTTACTTTCACATTTTTTAAGGATTCGTTTATTTTATTCCATTTAACCTTTAAAGTTAGAAACACTTTATTACAAATATCTATGTATATTATTTTTTTTAAACGTTAAGCTTAATAATATACCAGTTTGATTAAAAAGAAAAGTCTAGCACGTTTTATCATTTTTTATGTTTATATAATGAGCTTAAAATAAATTATGTTAACATTTTAAATATGTTTTGTTTTTATATAATATTTGTTTATAATCAGTCTTATAACGTTCGTTATATCATATGCTTAAATAATAAATTAACCCTATATGCCTCAAATTATGAAGAAATTGCCCCATCAGAGAGTTGTCTCCTTTAATGTCTGAAGATATATTAGAAAATTCATATGATAATAATAATATGAAGAATTTATATAATGATAGTATAAAGTTTTTTTCATTAAACTGATTTAATAAAATCGGTAGTTATAGCCATTTTCGTAAAATATTTACAAGAATAATTAAATTAATTAGAAAAAAATACTGATATAGAAATATCGTAATTCGTATAAAATCAATGTAATTAAATATATTTTGATCCTATCTGTAAATGGAAAGGTTTTGTAATTGCAAATTTCTCATATAATTTTTAATAACAGAAAAGCTACACTTATGTAAACGGTTAAGAAAAAAAAAAACTTTTTAAAAAAACTGAAAAAAATATTTAAATTCAACTGTTTTGCTGTGCTTTCTAACTGTGACCGATAAAAATATTTTATATTTATTAGTAGACGTATTAAATAAATTTTATATTAATTTTTCGTTAATGGTACTTTAAAGTAGCATCAGTCCATAAAGGGTTAAGCAGATATAGCCATGATATTCCAAATAAGAAGCTATTTAGGAAACTATTTAGGAATGAATTTGTTAAAATCGCTTTCGGTGCATTCACAAAATATGTATCATAATAATTCTCTGGTATGTAATCATGATTGTTCAAACATAAGCTATTATTGCATTCATAGCAATTATGCGGGAAATGGTTTACACTCTGCGCAAATATTAGCAATTTGCTCTTAATAGTTTAAAATTATGTAATATTTCCTGATATTTTATGTAATTTGAACTATTTCGGAAAATAAATGGTTGTAAATGTTAATGTATGTGAACATTTTACTGCAAAGCCAACTTAGAAAGGATTGGAGCGTTTGTTGTAGAAACATAACTGCGGGTTTATTGGATCATAATAGTAACGATATTTTCTAATTAAAAAAGTGCAAAATTTTGCTACTAAAAAGCATTTCTTAATTGATAATGATGCGTTTTGAACGTTCAATATGGGCGACTAACAGCTTTTGGATGGGTTGATTGGTTGGTTGTCCAGTCCATTGATAATCTATCATAATTGTAGCACGTAAATGGGAAAGGCTGTAAGTACCATATTTTTCTTTTTGAAAAAAAAAATATATATATATATTAGCTGCTCTTAGTATATGTTTTAAAAATCTGAAAAAAATGGAAAATCTACAAATTAATCACAGAAACAGGTTGTAATAATTAATTACTGAATTTTAGTAAGTTTTAAGTAACTTTTTTAAAAATTTCACTGGAAAACGTTGAACGTACTTGCATACAGTCCACGGAACGATGGAAGTGTCATGCAAAGTTATTAAATGCTGAACTTAATAATTATTTATTTATTGAAAAGATTGAAATTGAACGACAAGAAACTGAATACTAAATACTATGAACGAAAAAAAATATTTTCACACTATATAAGAAAGCTATTATCACACTGTAAACGAATAAAAAGTTACTACACTATGCACATTTACTCAGCCATATGTACGGTAACTGCTAGGATATCTTCGTAAGAACGTCAATGGCCAGTTTAAAAAAAAAAAAAAAAAAAAAAAAATCCCTGACAGCTCTTCTTATAGACACAGGTAGATTTCGAAGACGCTGACTGTGGGGCGCCTGTTTGTTGGGAATTGCGGAAGAAATGACCCTTTTGCCATGATGCCGTAGTCGGAACCACCCACTTTGAAACCTAACTTGTTTGCAACCGAAGCCGGCCGGGATTTCTAGTTTGTTGTTGTTGTTGTTTTTCATTTTTTTATTTTTTATTTATTTATTTATTTATTTATTTATTTATTTTTGCTATAAGGGTTGGTTCTATAAAAAACTTGTCAGTATAAAAGCTTTAGATAATATTAAGAGGATTTATAATAAATTTAAGCGGATTTGATATATTTTGAATGGACGAAGTTATGAATTTTTTTTTCTAAACCCCCTCCTTTTTTTCCCCCCTTGGGGGCATTTTCAATGATATCAAAAATCTGTGATACATAAATTTTCGACCCTTTTTCTATAAGTAATAATAACTTTAAACGGATTTGATACGTATCATAATTAAGGAATTGTGGTTTTTTCTGTTTTCACAAAAATCCCCCCCCCACTTCCCCCCCTTGATTCGATTTTGCCCATTAACGAACTTGACCGAGATTTTATACCCCTTGATTTTATGTATCTGTTTGGAAGAGATTTGTGCATAATTGTTGCAGTTATCGTGTCCATAAAAAAGTGACATAAGATAAAGTTTTGAACTGGGTGTGGTTTTGGGTTCTGGGAGTCGAGATCGGCGTAGATCTTCAAAAATTTTACAAAAATTCCAACTTAGGTGAGAATGTAATAGGTAGTATTTCTTACGAAATCTACCTAAAAATAAAGCATCTGTAGCAGATGCAAACGAACGCGCCAACGGAGCTGTTTACAAGCTGAACAGCGACTAGACTACGCGGACTCTACTATGTTGTACGGTGTTTTTAGAGTTTTCTATGCTAAGGTAATGCGACGTTCAATGTTTGCATTATGACAATGATCTATGAGAATATATTTATGATACATTTAATAAACTAATATATTACGAATTGCCACTTCCAACGGTTTCCTTACATACATACTCTATTCTTACATGAATTTCAGTGAAAAAACGGAATTTTTTCGTAATTTGGTACTTACAGCCTTTTTACATGCCTCAATTAGATCAGCAGAGCCGAAGCAAACTAAGATTTTCAGTTTAAATTATTTACGAATATCTACAAACCTCAAATGTGAATAGAAATAGATATCTTTAGACCAGTCTTGATAACTATTTGGGTTTAGCTCCGAATTTCACTCTTTTTATTAAATTTACTAGCTGGTTAACCTGTTCTACGCACGGGAGTTCATGGATTTAATTATAAAACCAAAATTGCAAATAAAAATCAGTACAACCAAACAAACAACTTTAAAATATCTAAATAAGAAATAAGAATTCCTCTGTTAAAGTGTTGAATTATTCAATAACTGTTCGATTTAGAAAAATATTTTTCTACTACTGTGCATTATTTTTAATGAAATTTAATTTATCATGTTGCTATGGCAGCAGACGATAAAACGATATCTTTGGAATAAGGGAATAAATAGAATAAAAAGTTTTGTTGATGTTTGTGATAAAATGTTTTTCTTTATTTTTGTAATACCCGCTAAAGCTTCTTAGTATTGCAGCGTGGCGTACGTAATATGTATATCTCACATTGCGGTAACCATTTAGAACTGGTTAAAACTCGTACAATTACGTGTTGAACATAAAAAAGGCAAAACTTCGTCGAAAACATAAAATTAAAAAAAAATCTCTTTAAAATTTTCGAATTTTTTGCCCCAATCGTTCATGGGCCCCTACCAACAGCCCGTGTGCCAAATTTCGTAGCCCTGCACCCTGTGGATTCCGAGTTTTTGAGGTTACATGGATAGATACGCGTACGGATTTTAATAGGGTAGATGTACCGGTAGAGGAAAAAAGTGCATTCCGATGCGACTTTACAATGTTTTTCGTAGAAGTGATGTAAAATCAAAACGTAATTGTTATGGTGTTTTTCGATCAAATACTTCTAATCCAAATAGTAGATAGTTATTTATTACATATTTTTTAAACTTTTCGATAATAAAAACATAACAATAGTATTTGAACATCAAGAAATGTAAAAAGTAAAATAATCATTTTGAATGTCAATTAGGAATTTGCTTGCGAATAGCAAGTAGCAAGAAGCGATACCCTTTGAGATTTATGAGAACATAAATTTCTATATATGTATATGATGTACTTTCCTGAACTTATAGTAAAATATAATTGAGATAAAAATTATAATAACTGGAACGTTTTATATTCATAATCCTAATAGAAGGTAATTTGTAATAAGATAAATTTTCTGGCTTAGTGACTAAATAATTTACGAGAAAAAAAAAACACACTTATACACTGAAAAAAAAAATGCGTGGCAGCGTATTACTGCTTATTTTACTGTTTATTACTGTTCATTTTACGGTATAATACTGGCAGCTGGGATGCAGTATTATACTGTAAAATCAACACTGTTTTTTTGCAGTGTATAAATTATATAGAAACAAAATTAAAAGTAAATATTTGCAAAACATTGAATTCAGATTTCAAAATTAAAAGTTGAATAATCGATGTTATCTAATAACTGGATAGCATGTTATAGGCATTTTAAGATAAATTTTCTGATGTTTTTCTATTATGACAGCAAATTTTACAAGAACAGAGAAGAAACACATTTATTACAACAATATAGAGGAAAAAAATACTTGCAAGTTTTACCATATATTGAGTCCATATTAAAAATCATAGTTGAGGCGTTGACATGGGAAGGGGACTGAGTACCAAAAATGAAATTTTACAGGAGAGGCAAAAAACTTTTTGAATAGTTTCTATTTCAGTAAATGAATTCTTTATTTAACTATGGACGTACACTCTATGAACGGGATATGGACTTACTCTCTTTCCGATGCTATTGGCCTTTGGTATTTACTATTTTATCAACGAAAGAAGGGAAAGGTGGATTTTTTGGCACTTATTGCCTTTCGCATGTCAACGCCTCAATTAAATAATGGAAATTATGAAATAAATAGATAACTTGTGGTCGGCATTTTCAAAAATGCATTAGATTAAAAAAATAATAATACACATTCTGTATTAGAATCTGATTATATTCGTCTGATATGTAATTATCAAATATCGCGAGGTTATTTTCTTTTATTGTAAATACCTTTTCCAAATATTTATTACACCTTTTTAAACGTCGTGATGAAAATAAATTTAATAAAAGCTATGTCTCATTTTATTTAGGCTCCCATAAATAAAGTATTTGTTTAAACTCAAATCAGTTTATACCTTTAATTCTATTCATAAAAAATAAAGTTTTGCTCTTATTTTAGTATAAACAAGCGCGTATTCTATTGTTAATAAAAGCCATATTGTAAAAAAAAGAACTGCATTGCTTGAAAACTTTTTAACCGGTTAAAAAAAAATATATATCAAAACATTTTACGGAATTAAAAAAATTAATAAAATATTTCAAATAGGGAAAGAATGTACTTTTCAACTTATATAGTAAACCTAAAATATCTCATGTAAATGATTAAGTGCAAATATGAATACAATGCTACTAAAGTTATCTCTATATTTATTGTTACATAAAATGCTCGCTTAATACTTCATGTGTCCTTTTTCAAAAATTTAAAAAAAACTTTGAAAAAAATCTTCATGACTTCCAAAAATGATTTTGGCATTAAAAGTCAATTTCCAAAATAACTATCTTACATATCATAATAGACAGAGTTTTGAAAATTTCTTTTCGGTTACCTTGAAGATAAAGTTACTTCTCTTGCATTTTTGTAAAAGTAAGACTACATGAAAAATGAACGGATAGAAAAATCCTAGTGATTAAAAACTCATTTGTGATTTCGTCAAAACCAATTTTTCATCTGGAAAGTAAATTAAAATGTTTTATAAAAGTAACTGTATTGTGATGGAAAATGTTGATATTTTTTTCCAATTTTATTCTTTATTTATTATTTTATTTTATTTTTTATGTTGATTTGATAATGTTTAAATTATATTGCTTGATTTTTAAATTGTTATTGAATATAATCTGTTAAAACAAAAATATTAAATCCAACACAGAAATAATATTAACCAATAGGTATTATTTGATGTCTTTTAAATAAGTTAATAAATGTAAGTTCAAACTCTAAGACTTTGCAAGTAATGTGTGACAATAATTAAAATATACAAAACTTCCATGAGCTACAGTCCATGTCGAATCATGTTCTGCAGTGTCCAATTCCTCTTTCGTAACCATATCGCTGTTGTGCTATATGGCATGTGTCCTAGTCAAACGATCCCAGGGTTTAATTCCTCAAACACGCTTGGAACTCTTTTCATCGGCTCCAAAGAGATGAAATGTTGCGTGAACCTTTACCAAATTTCTGACGCAAATATCGATGGAGAATCCGAAGGATCTAACCACTGAGTTACCAAGAAGTATCAGAAGACCAGGCATTAATTAAAATATAACAATAATTAATTGTCTAATGCAAAAGTTTTGATAGCTTGACGCAAACATCCAGAGTTCAGTTCCTCAAACACGCTTGGAACTCTTTTAATCGGCTGCAAAGAGATCGAATGTTGTGTGAACCTTTCCGAAATCCTTACGCAAATATCGATGGAGCATCGGAAGCCCTAACCACTGAATTACCAAACAGTATCAGAGGATCAGGCATCAATTAAAATATAGCAATAATTAATTGTCTAATGCAAAAGTTTTGATAGCTAGACGCAAACATCCAGAGTTCAGTTCCTCAAACACGCTTGGAACTCTTTTAATCGGCTGCAAAGAGATCGAATGTTGTGTGAACCTTTACGAAATCCTTACGCAAATATCGATGGAGCATCGGAAGCCCTAACCACTGAATTACCAAACAGTATCAGAGGATCAGGCATCAATTAAAATATAGCAATAATTAATTGTCTAATGCAAAAGTTTTGATAGCTAGACGCAAACATCCAGAGTTCAGTTCCTCAAACACGCTTGGAACTCTTTTCATCGGCTCCAAAGAGATGAAATGTTGCGTGAACCTTTACCAAATTTCTGACGCAAATATCGATGGAGCATCGGAAGTCCTAACCACTGAATTACCAAGAAGTATCAGAGGATCAGGCATCAATTAAAATATAGCAATAATTAATTGTATAATTCAAAAGTTTCGATACTTTTTTCCAAACTTTCATTTTAATCGTAAATTCCTACTTATTGATTATGTTTATGAACGACGCTTATGCTACATGCTATAATAAGATTTCTCACAAAGTAATTAATTTTATGTATCATATGTTTTTTGATAAGTCTTAAACACATAGCAACATTATAGTTGACAGTAATTTGTTAAGATGTTTCTTCATAAATATTTATGAAAATTCTTTTTAAAAAAAAATATGATTTTTATTTATTAGATTTATTATTGATAATTTTATATTATTCCATTTATCGCTGTTAACTTAATGGTCAAAAGTATAAGAAACTCAAGCAAAAATACACGGATTTCAACCTTCGTATGCCCAAAACGAAGGAGTTATAGTTTTTTTTCTCTTCTTATTTCTTCTTTAAAGACAAAACAAAACAAAAATATTTGACTTTCTCTTCAAAATCATTCCGAAGACCTATAGCAATGTAATCAAAACCGGAGGTATGTTAATAAAGTACTATTTTTCCTATCGTTTTTCAATCAGCTGCATCATTTCCGAAACGTCAGTTGAAGCTCACTGTAGAGACGCGAAAAGTTTTTGGTTTCCGTCTGTCTGTTTGTCTGTTCCACGATAACTGCCGTAAAAATCGTCCTATTAGGTTGATTTTTGATGGGTAGGTTGGTGAGGTACCTGGAAATAGTTGTATAGTTTTTAGTTACATTTGGATCATTCATTCGAAAAATATAGAACATTTCTTGTTAGGTCATAATGCTTTCCTATGAGAATGCAGACGATTTTAAAATTTCATTTTTAACTGAAATGAAAATCGCATATTTGAATAATGGATTTAAACGTAAAATTATTAATGCTAAATTTTCTATATGGAGGTTTGAAATTTATCCAATAGCTTTGAAAATTTGATAATACATTCATTAGAATTTAGAAATTAATTGTTTAAATTATTGGAAAATTCTTTGCCTCCTGCGGGAAATATAAAACATTTCATTTTCATATTTTTTACAAATTTTAAAACGCATTTCTTTTTACTTTGCTCTTTAATTTATTAGTTGCATAGCAACCCTATTTCAAAGAAAATAAAAATAATAAAAAAGTAACTCGCACTATGTTGCTGCAATATTTTACTAGCAAAATAAATTATTTTTGTATTCTATTGAAATAAATGAAGAATTTATTTTAATACAAGTTTATTTGTTTTATGCTCATGAATAAGAAGTTCATAATAATTTCAGAATATCATTGCATGAACCGTGTTTAATTTAACGTATCTAATTTCTGAAACCTCCAAGGTATTTTATATGCCTATAAATATGTATGTAATATAAAAAAAATTAAATTGCGGATTGTAAGATGTTAAATAATATGAAAAGTGAGATTAAAAAACAATGACTTTTAGAGCTAACGTTAAGGCTCCTGATCTGCAAATTTGCTAGTTTATTTGATAGCATTAGAGGCATCCGTTTACCTTTCTTAATCAAAGCTAAAAAATAATATTTTTTGCTTACATCTAAAATGTTAAATACAAATTTTTAAAACATTTTTGGTAATTACGTCACTAACACATTTTCAAACTTTTTCACGCAAAATTAGCAAAGCATGTATAAGTCATTTCCGTGATTTAAGCTAAATTAACATTTTTAAAGCAAACATGGTTAAATTTTAAGTTGGAAAGTTGTATAAATTTTAAGTTTTATCTTCACTGATATAGGAATCCCAAGCTTTTAAGAAGGTTTGAAAGTATATAAGTACCCTATTAATCTTCCCGAGGCCCCTACGGGATCAAAAATGTGGTTCAAAAAGTAGAACATTTATTCTTACCCCAAGCGTGATGCATTTTTTCTGGAAGAAACACAATATGATGTATTACAAGAACGTGAGGGAATTTATCTTTCAAGGTTTTTGGCAAGACAAGAGAAAGTGCGTAAGCATTGTTTGTTCTTTTCAATTTTGTAACTATTTCGTACATGATTATTTTTACTACTTTACTTCTTTTTAATAGGACTTGTTAAATTAAAAAAACTTTTAACTAGAAAAATAAAAAAAATTGGATATAACTGGAAAAAAAAGAAACCTATCGACAATTTATTTTTTCAATAATCCTTCTCGGTCTTCATGAATATTCTTACTGAAAATAACTTTTGATGTTATAATAATATAATGTAATGCTTAAGACCTCACTCTTTAGTGCCTTTAAAATAAATATTTAAATATAACAGCAATGTAAAAATTTCTTTTTTTTAGTCAAACATTAAAGACATGTGTAAAATATCTTATTTTTAAATTAGGAAAAGCCTATAGTGATACATAAAATAGATACTGATATAATTTTTGTCACCATTTCATTTTTTGAAGAAATATTCTTTTTTATACGAAATATAATAATTCTTGGAAGTTTTAACCCCTTCCGGACCGGCGGCTTTTACACAAATTTTATTCGGTTGGCACCACTTTTTTTTAAAAAGCTACCTTTACTTTAACTATCGCAAAAGTGCTCGAATTAGAGAAAGCAAATATTATTTTTATTTTTACTGGTACCTAAAACAAATTCTGTATGCTCTTTTTGAGGGTGCATATATGCACCCATGGTCCTGAATGGGTTAAGTACCCAAATTAATCACATAAATGCAGTCTAGTTTCAAAAGCATAACAGCCTCTTCCTCGGTGCAAAACGGCGCACTGACTAGCTATCACACTAATGAAACTAGTCTGCATTTATGTGATTCAAATTTAGTGCTTAAAACGTGGTTCAAATTCATTTAATTATTTATTCCCTCATCAATATTCAATAATAATAACAAAAGTAGTTTAGTAGTTTCTTCCTCTAAAGTTTTAATTAATTTTTCTTCTCACATTTGATTAATTTAGGTTCAAAGTTCGAATATTTGTGAAAATAGATTTTATTTATGCTATTAACATCATGATTCGATAATAAGTAAATTGTTAACGTAATAATGCGCATTTTAGGATCTTCTGTTTTTATTTTTGAAGAAAATAAGTATTACTTTTAACAAAATAAAATGCAAATTTAAAACACTCTTAAAATTATAGCTTTTAAAGATCAGAAGAGACTTACAAACGCGAAATTCTACACTTATCGGAATATTTTTATTTACTTTTTACATCCCGACAGTGATTGATCACATTCCTCTACTTAAGTATTTTATTGGAAATGAAAGACTTTTAAACTTGTCTTTTAAGCTTTCTTAAATCCATTGAACCGGATGTCACGTAGCATTGATGTTATTTTATTGCATTTGTTGAAAAAAAAAGAATAAGCAAAACGAATGAGGTAATCGAATTACCTGATGCATAAAGCAACTAACCATAGTTTAAAAAAAAAAACGTTAAAAGTTATCCTAAAAACAGAATGTAGAGATTTGGAATGAAAGTACATAACATAGATATTTATTTATGATAAGAATTTTTAACTATGGTAATAAGAAGGTCTTATTATAGACGTTTAAATGGAAAAATGATAACGATGATTGATTAGTAAAAAGAAAAAAGGGTAATCTGCAAAACAACTTAAAATCTAAATGTTAGATACAAAATAAATAGCTTGTAATAGCATTATTTATATCTGTTTTGATTATGGAAAGGTCTATGAATGTCTATTTTTTTTTTCACAATTTCAAGTGTATTATATGGGTTTGAAAAATACATGTATCTATTGAATTAAAACACCTTCAATTTCATAGACGAGTTTTCAGAGTTTAAATGATGTATTGTTTTATTACTTACCCATCATACGTAGTATAGGGTAAATCTTGTAATTGTTTTGAAAATAGAAAAAAAATTGACGGATTTACATGTTTCAGACACTGAAGATTCCGAAAAACATGTTTTTAGGGGAAAAAAATTGCCGTCCGTCTGTCTGTGTGTGTGTCTGTAAACGCTCTATCTCCCGAACAAATTGAGATAGAGATTTGGCATTTTGGTATCTACTTGGTATGTAAAAAAATAGGAATAATAGGAAGAAGCTTATTGAATTTCAGTAGCCTCGATTATGCGGAACTATTTTTTTCGGACTCTCGAAATATTCATTCTAATAAAAGGTATATAATTTTTTTCGAAATTGTTTATTTTAAGGTGCGAATATAAAAGACAATAAAAAAACATAAATTTTGCATAAAAAATGAAGTTGGCCGGATTATTAGTTGCCGAGGTATTTGTAATCCTATTTTCCACACTCTTCAATTTTTCATGACCCTGTATTTCATTCAAATTTGAATTCAAAGGTATATTTTAATTGAAAATGAGACGCTTAATCCGACGCAGTAAACCGTCAGTTAATATGATATGACGTCATCAAGCCACGATTTTATTCGAATTGCAATGCATTTTATGAATAGTTTACACATGTTTTATTTTCATATTTTATATTTTGTATTATGCATATCCATGATGGATAAGTATTACGGTGGCCCCCAACGACTAGTTTATTTATAAAATTTATTTCAGAAATGATTTTTAGATTTACAGAAGTTTTTTTTTTTCTTGTTACATTTCTGCTTAAAAATCTATGCAAATAAAAAAGATTAAGATAATCTATTTTTATATAGTTATTTTTTCCCACATTGTAAAACATGTATAGGACAATAATTCATGAGAAAAGTTAGTCAATAAATACCTTTACAAAATTTAACCATATATAAGGATTTTTCTTAGTGATAAACATGATAATTAAGAGATATATAAAAGAGACATATGTTAAATGAGGTATTGAAGACGGAAGAAGGTTGCGTTACATTTTGCATTGTTGCCA
Source organism: Maratus michaelseni (assembly GCA_963931845.1). NCBI lineage: Eukaryota > Metazoa > Arthropoda > Arachnida > Araneae > Salticidae > Maratus > Maratus michaelseni. The sequence goes on along the minus strand of OZ007589.1, from coordinate 422,591,962 downwards.
ATCGTCAATCTCCTTAAAATATTATATTACTTTTTTTTTTGGTTGAGAATAAGTGAGAAAAAATTTACCTTAAGATACCAAACGGAAAGCCATTCGGTCAAGTGGTTTGGGAGTTATGAAGGTTTAAATTTTAGAACTCCAAATGTTAAATTCATATGTAATCTTTGCAAAACCAATTGTAATACGTTTCTTTTTTTTTTAAGCATAATTCAAAATCTACTTAGCGTAAAGAGCTATAATTTTGAATTCACATATTTGAAGTTTCTAGAAATCGATTTATGTTTAAAAAAAATTTATAGGTTACTATTTTCTAAAATTTTTGAAATAAATTTTCGAAGATAACAACAACAACAACAAAAATAATTTTAAAAACATTTTAAAATAATTTCCATACTATACGCAAAAAAGGATAACAGAAATCAAAATATTTGTTCTGATTGCAGTAACAACTGAATGTTGAATCAATAATTTCAAGCTTATGGTATCCATTATAGTTTGCTGATTATCAGATCCTACTGCGAAACAGTCTTTAATAAATATTTCTCATAGTTATTATCACGATAATTAATAAACGATAACAGTTGAGTGAATACATATTATTATTCTGCAGTTGCTACCTCGCATTTCACGCGTTTAAATTAGATCCCTAAGATTGTTTCTATCTAGTTTCGAAATTGTTTAGATAACATCATAATAAATACGTTTGTCATAGCTTTCTTTTCAATCAGATTTACAATAATCATTATTCTGCTATGCTTTAAATTTAAATATTACTAAAATATAACCTAATTAGTGATATAATTATGATGTTTTAAAATGTAAACGAATATGTAGTATAGATGTTTTTGGGTTATTTCTGTGATGTACGTCAAAATAAGTGTACAAATGCACTTTCAACATTATTTAATTAGTTCCGTTTTTACTTTCACAGAGCTGTATATATTTTTAGGTAGATTTCGTAAGAAATACTACCTATTATATTCTCCCCTAAGTTGGAATTTTTGAAAAAATTTTGCAGATCTACACCGATTATGACTCCTATAACCCAAAACCACCCCCAGTTCAAAACTTTATATGTCTATCTATCTATCTATGTCACTTTTTATGGACACGATAACTCCCATAATTCTGCCCAAATCTCTTCCAACCTGATACATAAAATCAAGGGGCATAAAATCTCGGTCAAGTTTGTTAATGGGTAAAATGAGACGGGGGGGGGGGGGATGGGAGGAGATTTTTGTGAAAACAGAAAAAAACCCATAATTTCTTAATTATGATACGTATCGAATATCGAATCCGTTTAAAGTTATTATTACTTCTAGGAAAAGGGCCGAAAATTTATGTATGACAGATTTTTGATATAATTAAAAATGGTCCCAAGGGGGGTTTTAGAAGAGAAAAATTCATAACTTTGTCCATTCTCAAGATATCAAATCCGCTTAAATTTATTATAAATCATCTTATTATTATCTAAAACTTTTATATTGACAAGTTTTTTGTACAACCAACCCTTATAGCAAAAAAAAAAAAAAAAAAAAAAAAAAAAAAATCTCTGCCGACTCTGCCCGCAAACAAGTTAGGTTTTGAAGTAGGCGGTTCCAACTGCCGCATCATGGATAAAAGGTCATTTCTTCCGCAATTCCCAACAAACAGGCGCCCCACGGTCTTCGTCTTCGAAATCTACTTGTGACTGTAGGCCGAGCCGTCAGAGATTTTTTTTTATATTGCATATTTTTCACTTTTTACTTTCTTTAATAAGGAAAAGTATGCATATGATTAATAAAAAAAATATAACCTAAAACAATAGAGAAAAAAACAAGTTTACAGACCCAGTTTTTAAAGAAAAATTACAAATAAAAAACTTTTTTGTGAGATTACCTTGCAGTCATATTTAAATTTCATCTAAACAAATAGTCTACAAATAACCGAGGGGCTCTGATCCGTGAAAAATTTCTATATTCTAGCGAATTCAGAGATTAAATTTAAAATCATGATAACAGGTAACATTTGAACAGTTCAGATAAAAGAATAAATTTCTTTTCGCAACTTAAAAAAGTATAACCATATTAAACTGCTTTTAAAATATTGAAATGCTTAAATTCATTGGATGGACTTATGGAAAAAATAATGAAAGTTAACATAACATTTTCGTAAACTTAACAATTTGAAATCTGTGATACCTATTATAGTTTGCTGTTACTATGAAAAAGCCTTTAATAAATATTTCTCACAGTCAACATCATAGAAATTAATAAGCGATAACAGTTGGCTGGATTTCTGTTATTGTACTCCAGCTGCTACAATGCATTTGTTACAAATAAAATAGAATCGAAAAATTGTTTCTATGTCATTTCTTTATTGTTTAGGGGCATTGTAATGAATATGATTGCCGAAAGGAAATTAATATAATTTGTTTTGCAATGCGTTAAACTTATAAAATTCTAAAATATAAAGTAATTAGTAATATAATTTAAATGATTTGAAAAATACACGAATTCACACTAATAAATTAGTTGTTTATATAATTTGTAAGAAATATTTCATAGTATGTGTACAATTAACATAAAATAATTTAATAGTTTTTCTGACATGCCTTTTTTATTATTTAGTATATTTTCCTATATTTCACAATCTTCATGTTTGTTTTTCATGTTACAGGGAATTCTCGTTTGTACGAATTTCCAAGGGAGGCCGTTTTTTTTGCACATTAACCGATGTTCCCAATAAACGATGTTAACATTTGAATGGCGTAAGATAATCCCTTTCGTTGAACAAATTGAATTCAGTTTATACCAGAAATTAAATAGGTTACCAACTTTATGCTAAAAGAAACAACTTTTATTTTTAATTTTAGTAATTTTAGTTAAAAATCAAGTTAGTGACAATTTCTTAATGCCAAAAAAAAATGCAAAAAGTTACCTTACTTACATAATTTAACTTTAATTAAAGTAATATGTCACTTTGCATTACATGAGCGAATGGTATTTTTACCACATGAAATAAAAGCTTTACGACACGCTCTAAAATTTGTTCTATTATAATGGCGTGCAGCCATTAGCAATTTTTGAACCTCTCCCATTTTTTATGCTAGAAAGTTTTCTGTCTCTTCATTATTGTTACTTATAATTTTCTGATCTCTCAAAAAACAAATTTGCATCAAAGTTGATTTTCAAAGAAAAATAATGCACAAAAAGATTCTGCTCGGTCAGTCTGAGAAAAAATTGTCCGCATTGTCCGATGAGTACTTCACCATTAATTGCAAATAAGAAACGATTGGAAAAATGAAATTGTCTTCATTAATCAGAGACGTAATAAAGAGAGGCCACTGTATTTGGTACAGAAAAATACTTGTAATTATTTAAGTAGAGAAACAAATGAGGAGCGAGGATAATTAATCTAATGAAGAAGATTTATAAGAAATTGTTTTTTTAAAGGTAAAAAATTAGGAAGTAATAATTTTCAGCAAAATTGTGTATTGTTAATTCAAAGATTAAATTAACGGTCTCTCCATACAAATTGGATTGTATATTACTTTAAAGAATTTCATAATTTAGCATTACCACAGTTATATTGACTGCAGCAATCACTTAAAGCCGAACTTTATATAAAGTTTATAATAACGTATCTGTGGGTTTAAAAAAGCATTACGATACATTTTAGTAGGATTCAATATTATATGTTTAATATTCAATATTATAATCCCTAATATAGATTTCTATAAAACAAATTCTATGAAGGTTAATTTTTCAATTGTAAGCATATGCTGCAATCGTTACTTTTGAAAGCAATAATTGAATTCCGTTATTCTCTAAACACAATTTCGGAAATTAAAGTAAACAGACAAGCAGTTAGACAGAACATCATCACATCGTAATACAAGATCAACGAAACATCTGAGAGAAGAAAATGATCATGCAAACGTATCATCTAAAATTTCACACAAAACTTACGCATCGATATGTGCCCAAAAGATTTATTGATCAAATGAAAGTCCTTTTCTGTATGATGTTGACAAAAATTATTACTTAGCAACATTTTATACGATTTGATGTTATTTCTTACGATACACATTCTCATCAAAACATCATCCATGAAGGAAGATTTTATTGGGAAAAAAATGTAGAAAATATTACTGTTTACACTCTAAAAACGACATTTTCAAAACTGAGAAAAAAATACTTAAATATGAGTATGTCGCACAGTCAAAATGGCTCCGAATCAAAATGACTCAAGTCTGAAACATGTATATACTCATTTCTGAAAACATGCACACACTCAAGAATAAAACATCATGTGCTCCTATTTGAATATGTCCACATGTTTCAAAAATGAGTATGAACTGACTTTTATGTGCTCATTTTTGAGTATTTCCATGTTTCAAAAATGAGTTTGAACTGATTCTAATCATCTTTGAGTATGTCCATGTTTCAAAAATGAGTATGAACTGGCTTCTATGTGCTCGGTTTTGAGTATGTCCATGTTTCAATATTCTGATTATTTCAGGTATTTCAGAATTGAAAGCATTAGGTCATCCTATTTGAAACAAAAAGTTTCATAACAACATGAAAACATCGATTTACTCAGATTTGAAAGTGTCATTTTTCTCAGTGTATCCTAGGAAATGGTGTTAAGAGCATTGTTCATTCCTACTCCTTAGAATTTTAATTGTGCTTTAATTATCTTACTTTGTCCTTAAAGCATTCTTTGTCTTCGTCATTACAAAAACAATGTCCTTTTTGTTTAAGTAGCACCCTTTTTCCCACAAAAGTATTCTTAGTATTAAAAAAAATCCTCCTAAATCTTCTTATGTATTATTATTATTATTATTATTATTATTATTATTTTACATTTATTCATATTTGATGAGCTTCATATTCGAAAGAATGAAAATAAAAATAAAAACAATACATAAAATCAAATATAGTATTCATTTTATTTTCCCAGTGTCAAAGGATTTTTTATATTTTAAATATTATCTTTTTATGAAATGTAATGGTGTGCGAAGACAAACGAAAGGTTAAGTGTAATAATTTCTTTCATATGCACAATTATTTAATCCAATTTTTATTTCGTGTGTGACAGTGTCAACTAACCATGATGCTAAGATATAAAAGAAATGTCGCAGAAAATCAATTTTCATATAAAGATTTAAATAAAGTTATATTTTTAGAATGGACGCATTTATTGTATTCATATGCTCTTTCTAATCATTGAATTTGTCCTTCGATGTTAGGAGTGCCCTGTGCTTTAGTCGGATTCAGAATATGCTCTCTTCCCTTTTTAAGGTTAATTGTGATATATGTTTGCATGCATGTATGCATATTTGTAAAGTTGTATGCATGCATGTATGTTTGCATGTATATGTATGCATGTATGTATGTATGCATGCATGCTTGAATCCTGTCAGAATTCATGTTACAGCCAAAGACGGGAGTATGTTCTTCAGATATATTACAGCTGAACGTGAGGAAACAGGACGCCCTGTACTAAAAGTGTCAATTTGTGCCTCAAGTACTAATACAATTTCATTACAAAATGAGTGTTGAGGAATATATTTAAAGGCATATGATGCCTAAAATATCTATTTTTCTAAACAATAACAAATGGGCACGTTGCCTAAAGTAAAATCTCATCAAAAACAACTCGTTGTAAATGATCCCGCCAAGCCACAAACCTAAAACGTCAGTCACAAAAAGAAGTGATATCACATAAAAAGAAGCGATATAGAAGTGCATACTCAGAGTCCCGTGTAAAAATCTATCACCACTCATAATGTTTCCAAAGGACTCGGAGTGAGGTACAGTATGTGAAAACTTATGTGATATATATTACAAACTCAAAATCTTTATACGTTTACTTAAAAAATCCTCTTCGTAAGAGTGGTGTTTTTAGTTTAAATAATGGTAAATAAAATCAACAAACTGATTTTTCAAGCTCATAAATAAGAAAGGACATGCAAACACAGAAGCTTCAACTTTTACAATTTTATGGGAGCAAAATAAATAAATAAATAAATAAGTAAAAGAAAATAAAAGAAAATAAAAGAAAATAAATGAAAATAAAACAAAATAAAAATAATATAGCCATATGTAACTGAAGGAAACGCAAACATTATAAAAGCCTGCAGGTCGCCAAGCAGTTTTCACATACTGTACCTCACTCCGAGTCCTTTGGAAACATTATGAGTGGTGATAGATTTTTACACGGGACTCGGAGTATGCACTTCTATATCGCTTCTTTTTATGCGATATCACTTCTTTTTGTGACTGACGTTTTAGATTTGTGGCTTGGCGGGATCATTTACAACGAGTTGTTTTTATGAGATATCACTCCTTTTTGTAAGGTATTTAATTTCAATTATACGGATTCCATTTTTATTCAGAAAAGAAAAGATGAAAGGGGCAAAAAAATAATAGTGATGCTATAAACAGAATTATACATCAGAATTATACAATTTATTGAGTGACTTATTCCAATGTACATGTCGCTACCATAACAACGGGGAAACTTTTATATTAATTTCCTTACATTGTATTCACCAGATTATTTATGACATATTTATTTTCCCTTTTTTTTTGTTTATATCACTCTTCCGTTTATATACATTCAAAAACAAAAAATTAGACAATTTTACAGTAGTTTACAAACTAATTAAAATACTACAGTTTCAGAAAAATGTGGAAAAATAAGAAGCACTTTTTTTCGGTCAACTACAATGATAAGTTTATGAAGCGTACTTTACCGAGAATAATCAACATTTTTTTTTCTAAGAACCTATTTCTATTAGTATAAAAATTTACAGAGATTTTTATGTTAACATAATAAATATATTATTTTTGAAAATTACTGAGCACCTTAGAAGTTTTTTATTTAAGTTTTTTAACTCAACGTTTCGAGAATTTGAAATATATAAAATTCGCAACGTTTTCAAAAGTATAAAAACTATGAAAGTGATTTCGGTTCATATAGTCTGTTCATTCCAATTCGGTGATCCTAAAATATAGGTCCTCAATCTCCGGCAGTCCATGAATTAATTAGGACATATGTATGCAACTGTTAAAATGTTCTCAAAGTTGACAATAGAGGCAATAAGTATAGCTCGGCAAATATGAAACACGGCATTGCTTCATCATGGCTTTGTTTCGTGAGGTGTTCGTTCTCCGAACATAAAAATCTCACGCGAAAGTGTTCGTTAACCGATTTGTTCGTAAACCGAACAGTTCGTAACCGATCACCTATTGTATACGAAATTTAGCATTTTAAGTTCGTCATAGCCGGGGATTCGATGAACGTCGTATATTTAAATGCAAAACTTGTAATCTTGGGGTAGCAACATTTTTACATTCTATTACTCAGCGCATGAACGTAAAGTTGGAATGTTGTAATCGCTATTTCAATCAAATCCTGATACGCTAGAATTATATATTTATAAATAAACTCAGTTTTTTAATCGATGAAAATACTATATTTTAATAGATTTAGAGCTTAACATCGACGAGATTTCAGACGGACAAAATGAACTCATATTAAATTTTAAAGCAAGATAATGAAACCTTACAGAGATTGAAAAGTGTAAAATCATTAAAATACATATCACTCAGTAAATATACATCGGTTGTAATGTAATCAAGATCTTCTAAGAGACTCTGTAAACGAAACGTATATGCTTCAATGCCGTTTTACAATACAGAGGATGTAGTAACATATTTGAATATCTTGTGTATATAGCCAATTTGACAAAAGTTATGCAATTTATTATTGTTTTTCCTCTGTGTTAAGTACAGGAATCATGTACTTCAACGTAAAAATTCGCTAATTACACAACTTTTTAGTCTTATTAAAAAATCTTTTGAGTTACCCTGTAAACGAACAGTAAATTCTACAATTCTGTTTCACAATAGGAAGCTAACTTAGGTCGTTCATAGTAACATATTTTAACATCATGCGCATACGTGCTTTTTAAAAAGAGTTAGACTATTTAATATTTTTTTGCTTCATCTTAAGTATAGGAATAAATCATTTTAAAGTGGTATACATAAAAAACTAATTAATATTTTTACACGAAATATTAAACACTTGAACTACTCATAAAAACAATTCAAATGCTGCAAACCGCGTAAAAATCTGATAATTACACAACTCTTTAGCCCCTTATCAAAAGATCTTTTGTGAGTCCCTGTAAACGAACTTTAAATGTTGCGATTTTTTATAATAGGAAGCTTACTTGGGTCGAGTGTAATAACATATCTTAATATCATGTGTATACGACCATTCCTAAAAGAGTTGTGTCATTTATTATTTTTTTGCTCTATGTTAAGTATAGGAATCAATAACTTTAAACTCATATAAATCAAAAACTAATTAATATTTTTACATGAAAACGTTTGAACTACTCATAAAAACGATTCAAATAACGTAAACCGCGTAAATATCCGATAGTTACACATTTCTGTAGCCCTATCAACAGTTTTTTGCTCTATGGTAAGTATAGGAATCAATAACTTTAAACTGATATAAATCAAAAACTAATTAATATTTTTACATGAAACTTACAAAAGTTCAAACTACTCATAAAAACGATTTAAATAACGCAAACCGCGTAAAATTTCGATAATTACACATTACTGTAGCCCTGTCAACAGTTTTTGGTCTGAACAAGATTTAAAAGGTGCAAAAAACAGCACTTTTAAAATCGCATTTACTGAAAACCTATTCGTCGGATTTTGCTTTACTTTTGAATTCTTAGTCCCTTGGCACGCCCCATTCCATAGAATCAAGAATTTTGTTTCTATCATAAATAGAACGCGAGATATAGATGTGTCAAAAACCCGTTTTGTCCCGTCCTCAAAATATGAACTAGACAGAGTGCTAAAATTTTTTTGTAAAATCGTTTGGCATCCACTGGCGGAAATTCCTTTCATTTACGGTTCAATGCATTGCTATTTCTTATGCTTGGCGAGAAACTCTGTCGAGTTTCTATGATTCTATCATAAATAGAACGTGAGATATAGATGTGTCAAAAACCCGTTTTGTCCCGTCCGCAAAATATGAACTAGACAGAGTGCTAAAATTTTTTTGTAAAATCGTTTGGCATCCACTGGCGGAAATTCCTTTCATTTACGGTTCAATGCATTGCTGTTTCTTATGCTTGGCGAGAAACTCTGTCGAGTTTCTATGATCATGCATACCAGAACAGAAATATTAATATCCCAATCATTTCAAATGCTATCAAATTACACGCCTTGCAGTCATTTAGAAACTCTTTCAAGCATCTTTTCTTCATATCACTTTTCATTTCTTCATTCGAAGTAATCATCTTTTGTACCGTCTCTAGAGTCAAATAAATATTCCCAACAGAAATGAGTTAGGAAGTATTTTAAAAAATATCACGTCTTTATGGAAAAGAAAAGCGAGTGTACACGTCTGTTATGTTACAAAGATCGGGATGGGTAAAAATCCAGAGAAAAGAAGATTGACGTTTGAAGCATAAAGATTCACGTACCGAAATTCCTTCTTGAAACGATGTTGGATTGTCAAAGTGATTACAAATGGTTTAAAACTCTCAGGCCCATTTTTTATGAAATATTTGAAGTGTTCACGTTTTACTTTTCTTTCTTTAGAATTGTCTATGTTGGAGATAGAATTAAGTGTCTGGATATTTCTTCAAAAATGAGTAGCTTAGCAGAAGAAGAATAGAAGTCAATCACAGAAAGAAATTCGTAAAATAATACTAAAAAAAAAAGTTTTTTATCTTATAATTATATGTTTAATATTTTATTTCAGGAATATAAAAAATGTATAATAAATTTATTTCAGATTTTATTTATCATTATTTATTTATAATGGTTAATAGATATCAGCTTAATCTAAAATGACTTTTGTATTTTTCAGTTCAATATGAGAACAAAAAGAAGAAATTTTTTTACCACTTCAGTAATTTATTTTTTCATAGGGATTTTAAATACTGTAGTATATAATAGGATGCTATGTTATTTATTTAATAGGTCACATCAAAATTAATGGAATTATAACTCAGCACAACTACTTTTTAATTAAAATTTATCTTGATTCGTAATTCATATAAATTCAAAATATTTTTAAAAAACAGCTTTCATTAAGTATCTATAGTAATAAAAGAAAGTTTTGATCTATGTGTGTGTCTGTCTGTCTGCGATGGCTAGCGAAATTAACCGCACGTAGAAGTCTGAAAATTTGGCCGAGGATAGTCTAAGGCAAGTCATGGTGCACCTGAGGCTCAGATTTGTAAGTTTTTTTATAATTAGCCCAGATATTAATTAAAAACTCATCAAGCATCCATCTTTTTTTGCGAGACGGCGAAAGCCCTCGTGCATGCCTAGAAACCGACTTATGCATCGGGAGGAAATGAAGACCCGAACGCGCGTTTTACATTGGAAATTGGAAGACCTTTTAAGAAATATCGTACTCTTACGTCTCAAATGCAGCAATCAATTCGAACAAATGTTGTTAATACTTTGAAAAAAAAAATCAAAAAGGATCGTTTCTCCGAAGGACGCTTTTCCTCTTATGGCAACGCCCCTCCAGAGCACAATTTTAGATGTACCGACAAACCAAGAATATGTCTTAAACCTGAAATCATTTTCTAATCGACGGTGTAATCAGTTTTAAAAAATACTCATTTTAACTGTTTCACAAATACCCACGAACGCAGGTCACTTCGCGCTTCACGGAGACGATCTTTTATCTACGCTAAAAGTAACTAAGTTCGACACAATCTTTTTAGAGAATCTCAGTAGTTCCGATTTACATCACCTACAAAATTTTCGAAACATTTGGACGTGTAGAAATTTAAAAAAAAAAGAGAGGAATTTTCGAAATAAAAAATGCAAAAAAGCGGGGTGTTTCGGGGTGGCTTTGCTTTGCTTCGATTCATATTTTTATTAATAAATATGCATATTTTTCACGAAATTTCAAATAGAGCCAAGAAAAATTTAATAGAGAAATTTTTAATAGAGCATAAAGTTATATTTAAAATCGATTAATTTCAGAGAGTTCGTGATATGAGAACAATTTTTTATTGTTATGTTAAAGGAACCGACGCGAAAACAAACAAACAACAAAAAAAGTAATAAGGAAAGGTACCTCTCTATTATCCCGTCGACCACTTTTCATAACAAAAAACTATCGCCAAACTGTAACGCCAGATAAACGGGAGAACGTTGCCATTGGAATATCAAAATAAATAAATAAATAAAATATAAGAATTTAAGGACACAATAGTTATTTTAATGAATAACTAATAAATCCGTAAAACATAATGAAAAATACACGCAAATGTCGAATTAAAAACCACTTGATGACATAACAAACACGTATAATGCTTCTGACATTAAGTAAATGGGACTGCATTTTTGGCGTTTAATCTTACAGTTTGCCGATAGTTTTTGTTATGAAAAGTGGTCGACGGGATAATAGAGAAGTACCGAAGAAAACATATTTCTTTTACAACTTGATAACAATATTTTTTCACGAAATTTTTACACGGACTGCAAAACCGTTATATTTCTAACAGATAAAAAATTCAAAGAGTTTGGACAACAATTTTTTTTAAACTATGAAACGACCCTACATAAAAAAACAAGAAAATGTCTTATTACGAGCACTTTTATCACTAAATATGAATATTTTTTTTGAGAATTTTTCAATCGTGTATTTATCAGCGGAAAGAGGTGGGGAGACTGTTTGAAGACTTAAATTTAAAAATAGGTTGGCACATTTGTTTTAAAATATTTGATGTTTTAAAATATTTAACACTGGAAAATACGATTGTTCTTCACGAAATATCTATATTGTAGCTACTTATATCTATAGAACCATATTGTTTACGAAACAGCAACAAGATTCACAAGTGGTTATTCTTGAAAATGATTATAAATTAAAAATTAAAATGGTACGTTAAGCTTCCTTGTGGGAAATATCGAAATATCCTTAAAATTTAATTTCACGCACTTTAATTTCATTTCAAAGAAATCTCATCTTAATGTTTCCTCATGTTCTATTTTGTTATTCTTTGATTCAAAAATATGCTTCATGAAATTTGCCTTAAAATTGAGTCATGAATATTTCTATTCAAAACAATTCAACAACAAAATCGTTACACATTAGCGCACATTATCTAAACATTAAGGAAGCATTAATTAAGTGTGCCTATAATAATTATATTAGTTATGACAATGGTAATTGTTGTTCCGTAAAATTCGAATTCAATTTTGACTTTATTAGCACAATAAATTTTAGAAATTTAATAGAAATTTCTTAGTTACATTAATTACATAATTGATTTTATTAATTTTATCGAATTCAATAAGTTCCTTAGTTTTTAACAAAGACCTATTAACATTTTTCCCCTTCTTTAAACATGTGTGTAAATTGATAATAATAGATTTTCTCGAAACTTCGATTTCTGCTTATTTAATGATATTTTTCAATACTTTATAACTGATAAAGAAATATTTACCGGATCGAATGCTTGAGTTGTTTAAAAACTTTTACAGCATTAAAATATCAATATTTAGTTACACAGTGACCATTTTGGATCAGTGCATTTTGCCATCGTGATGTTATTCGATGGGTTATTTCAAACAGTATTTTGTCTTTGCTTTCATCAGCTTTAACTAGAATTCCCGTATATGGTGGATCTTTAATACCGATTAGTCAGAACGAAATTATGTAAACAATTTTTGGCATAAATTCTTTCTTAACACAGATTCTACATACACCTGATCTGTTAACAAATTTTCACCATTCACTTGTTCTGTTAACACAGCTTCTCCATACACTTGTTTTGTCTAAATGTATCTTCCATACACTTGTTCTTTTAAGAAATTTTAACCATAAACTTTACCTAAAAATGTTCTTCTTGAGCAATCTTTTTACTTTATTCCATTTTTCATGTGACATATCGCCCCACAAAAAGGATAAAAAAAAAGACCTGCGCAGAATAATATGTATATGTGTATGTGTGTGTGAACCTTGAAAATCACCTGTCAAAATATATAATGATAATGTTGTTTAAAATGAAGTTAATTTGCTAAAAATAGAATTAAATACTGTCGTTTGTAAAACAAAATTACTTATCTTATTAATATGCAGTATGTGTTTTCCCATTTATAATCTCCCTATACTTACCCCTCTCCCTATACTCCCTAAGGAAATAAAATTGTTGCATTTTCGTATCTTATATCTTCAACTACAAAACCCTATCTTCAAATGCAATTCATCCATGCATAAACACAGTTCTTTATGTCATTTTACTATTAACATTTAGTCTAATTACTTCATACAAATTTTTCAGATAAATTCTAGAACATCAAACATACAGTGTCTCACATAAGTGATGGGACACTTGTGCTTTACAAAAGGAAACTAATCAAATAAATTAAAAAAACATGTACACATTTTTTTTGTGGGTGTGTTTCATACTTAAATTTAGTAAAGATTATTACATAACATACATTTTGTCAAAATATTAAAATATTAATTTAATAAAAATACAAATGTTTAGAACGGAGCAAAAAATAGCTCACATAAGTGATGGGACACCATTATATATGCAACAAAAATCGCCTGAAATAAGCAATAAAAATATTTTTTGGGGTTTTATTTTTACTTAAAAGCAATTGGCAATAATTTATAAAATCGTCTGCAGTATTTCTCTCCAGTTTGTTTTGGAATTTTTGTGTTTTTTAGCTCTGTGTAGTCATGAATGCTAAACGAAAAGAAACTTCGCCTGAAATTCGAAAATTAGTTATTAATTTGCATATTGAACGTGGAAAATCTATTAGAAAAACTGCTGAAACAGTTAACTTGAGTCGTTCAACAGTTTTCAATATCATTAAACGATATAAAAAGAATCATATGATTCAGGATAAAAGAAGACCTGGCTGACCATCAAAGCTATCCAATGGAATAAAGCGAATTATCGTTCGAAATATTAAAAAAAATCCAAGAATTAGTGCTTCAAAAGTTGCTGCTGATTTACAAGCATTATATGGAATAATTGTTAATCCTGAAACTATTAGAAGGGTAATTCGATCTGCTGGATATCACGGTAGAGTAGCCAGGAAAAAATTCTTCGTAAGTGAAAAGAATAGAAAACTCAGACTAGCTTTCGCAAAATCCAACATAAATAAGAATTCTGATTACTGGAATAAAGTTATATTTGCTGATGAGAGTAAATTTAATATATTTGGTTCTGACGGTAGAATCTTGGTGTGGAGAAAACCCAGGGAAGAACTTCGCAAACAGAACTTGGTACCAACAGTAAAACATGGTGGAGGAGGAGTTATGGTATGGGGGTGTATGTCGTCCGCTGGAGTTGGTAATTTTGTTTTTATTGACAGTATAATGGATCAGTACAAGTATATTGATATTTTAAAGCAAAATTTGAAATCTTCAGCACGAAAATTGAACCTTCATAACGATTTTAAATTCTACCAGGACAATGACCCCAAGCACACTGCTCTGAACGTTAGACTCTGGCTGCTATATAACTGTCCTGAAATAATAAAAACACCACCACAATCTCCAGACTTAAATCCCATAGAGAATATTTGGCAAGAATTGGAATCAAGAATTCGCAAACACACCATTTCTTCAAAACAACAACTAAAATCGGTGCTTCAAGAAGAATGGGGTAAAATCACTCCAGAAATCACAAAAAAATTAGTCGAATCCATCCCAAAAAGATTAAATCATGTTTTAAAAGTAAAAGGAAATCCAACAAAATATTAAAACCTTTTAAAAAGTAAAATTTTTGGATAAATATTTGATGGAAAAGTAAGTGTCCCATCACTTATGTGAGCCATTTTTTGCTCCGTTCTGAACAATTGTATTTTTACTAAATTAATATTTTAATATTTTGACAAAATGTATGTTATGTAATAATTGTTACTAACTTTAAATATGAAACACACCCAAAAAATTTTTGCACATGTTTGTTTATTTATTTTATTGCAGTTTCTTTTTATAAAGCACAAGTGTCCCATCACTTTTGTGAGACACTGTAAGTGACCCTAGATATTGAAATATAACCTTACAGACATTTTGTCTGAAAATTTGGTCTACCATAGTGACCGTACGATGCCTGGTAAAAAGACCGTTTTCAAATTTTCGTGACAGTTATTTTTTATTTACTTATATTTTTTGCGGAAACTACTTTATTCCTAATAATATACAACTACAAATCGATTGTTTTTTAGCAATCAGCTTTAAAATGATAAATATTTAGTGAATTTTGCAAGAGAAATAGGTTACAAAAAGTAACAAGAGAATGAGTATTAGATATTCCTTTTGTTCTAAACTTAGTACCGGAAGCAGACATTTTACTGGCAATCTGCGATGGCTATTTTAATATTTAAAAATAATGTACAATCATGTGTATAATGTGAATATGCTGAGTAATGTTATAAAGTTGGGCTCGTAAATCCCACAAATTCCTTTTGTTGCGTCAACGAAACACTTCGTAAATTAATATTTATAAATATATTTTTTAAACTCATGGAGAAATTTTTTTTTAATGAAAACAATCAAAATATTCTCAATTTTCACATTTCCTTTTCTTAAAATGAAATCTGATGGAGCCAAAATATTCAAAGAATCATGCGTAATGAAAAATATATATATATACCATTTTAGATATTGTTTTATTGTTTGTATATACTTGATTAACTGCAAAGACTTTGCTGTGCCATTGAAATTTGTTTTGAATATACATCTATTGCCATATAATATCTATATATATTTTCTTGTGTATTTGTGAAATGTAAAACCTACACAAACATAAATAATTAAACATGTATGAATGGCTGTGGACATGTGCCTACTAAAACGCTTTCAAAATTCAAACTGTTTAAGTTATTGTAAAATTGGTTTACGATCTCTGTCATAGAAAGTAGTGCTTATCAGATGTTGAATATAATGTTATTGAATCTCTTAAATTAGACTTTTAATCTCACCTTGCATTCCTTCTTCAAGTAAGTTATACGAAGTATCACACTTTCTAGCTTAAATCAAAAATGCGATTTTACTTCTGGTTTGAAATATTTGAAAGGAAATATTATCCTATTGTTAATTTTTCTATCTGTTAATCAATATTAAATCAAATTTCCCCAATTGAGCTTTATGACCTTGACTTAGCTTAACAAAAAAAATGAGTATAAGGAGTTTAAGTGCTTTAATTCCATTGAAAAGTAATTTTGAAACTTAGTTTATTTTGAATTACACGTAGTATTTGCTAGACTAAAATAAATCAACTTTTGCCGCTTTTGAGATTTTAGCAATTTAAAATAATCTATACTCTCAAAATAATCCGAAAATTAACTGAAGGAATTCCAATATACATACTATTAAACAACACACTTTAAAAAGCAGAGTTTTGCTTAAATCGCAGATATGTTTCAGATCAATTTCAAACTTAATTTCCAAATATTTCACACTGAAATCTACACTCCCTCAAAATGATAATATAGAGTTATATTATCATTTTCAATAAAGAGTTTCAATATAGAGTTATATGCCTTTTATCCAGCAAAATCTAATATTTTATGATATAAATTTGTACTGCCTTTTATAACATGAAGTGACTAGAAATTGGAATTTTACATTCAATATTCAAACTATGTATATTGTATTGACTAAATCTTGCGATTTCAACTCATTTACGTCATTGTTTAAAAACAGTCTAGAATATATTTTAAAATAATTTTGAAACGAAACACGATTATTTTATCCAATCATAAATAATACGCCTAAGAGCAGGGGTCGAAAGTAGCGCGCTACATCTAGTGAAACTTCAGCAGTAACTACATTGTACAGTAGTATGTACTGTAGCGCGCTACATTTTAAACAATGAAGTTTAGCGAGTAGCGCGATACAAAAAAAAAAAAAAAAAAAAAAAAAAAAATCAGTAGTTTCTAGCGAGAACCGACGCTATTTTTAACGCTTCTTCAAGAAAAAAATGCGTCATTCTACAAATCACGTGGTCGTAACTTACTATTTTTGTGCAAGATTTGTTCTGCTCAACAATTTGTGAATCTCAGTGGCAAATCTCAGCTGCAGTGTTTAGCAACGCATTGCATAAACTCTTAGATTATTCTCATTGACACTTGCTGTTAAAATCAAGTACTAACCCAACAAACGAATTTATTTTCTTGCTGGACACACTTGTCTAACTACTCATTATTAGGTCTTCATGTCTTAATGCCGGGCTTCTTATTTTTTGGAATTGTGTTATTTACAGATTTATGCATTGTTTGCTTTAAGAGTTGTTTTCCTGTAATTTTCTAGATTTTAAATAAGACAATTTAATATACTTAACTCTCAACAGAAGTCAATACAATTAACATATTAAGAGTGTATTAGAGAGTTAACTATACAAATCAGTTGGTAAATAATTAATTTAATCCGTGCTTCAGTTTCGAGTGAAAATTCAATGCTTTGACAAAAACTGAAAGTAGCACAGTAGCGAGAGCTTTGGAAAAGTAGTTTGTCGTCGCTACTTTTTAAAACAAATAGTTGTAGTTAACTACATTAAAAAAGTAGTTTTTCCGACCGTTGCCTATGAGCTTTGTCCTTCTTTACAGATTAAATCATGCATCTCTATGCTCATAACAACGCACATTCTTATAACAAACGAATCAGTGCCTCGAATCATTTTCGAACTTAATGATTAGCTTTCACTTACAACTTTTTGATTATACTTGGAATTTAATTTTCTTTAAAGTTTTTGTTTTTCCTATGATTTTTTTATTTCGGAATTGTTGTTATAAAAATAACAAAGACAAAAAAAAAAAAAAAAAAAAAAAAAAAAAAAAAAAAAAAAACATTATTTCTTACATACTAATGTTTCGAATATTGATGAAAAAACAGCTTAAGTTGATTTTTGTATCCAAAATGAAAAGGATAATGTGGTAAGAATACGTGGTAAAAAGAAATATAGAATCTTTACAAATTTTATAAGATGATTTTTTAAAATCATTTCTTTACTCATGTAAATACATTTTTCACAAATGTGGACGAATATGGGATTAGAAGATTTTGCAAGCATTTTTTTAATTATAATTTACTCATATAATACAAGAAATTATATGTTGTAATGTTATTAATAACATAACGATTTTTTAATTTAAAATATGTTCAGTGCATAGTAATTTTTATCCAATCCATAATAATTTACTTTGATAATATTTTATTGTTATTTTTTTTCAGTACTAAACACACTGGTAGGAGTTGCACATAAATATTTTTTTATTAACTTTTTCCACTTTCGAAATAAATGTAATTAAATAAAGTTTCATCCTAAAATTGATTTAAAAATATTTCGTATAATTATATTCGTACATTTATTTTCATTTACATTGAACTCAATTAATTTAGAAAAGTATTTCAATAATCTTGTTATATATATACGAGGTGTGGCTATTAAATGGTCAGACTGGTGCTGCCACCGGCTAACACCGAGGGCGGTGCAATCGAACTTTCTATGACACACTTTTACGTGTTATCTACCCAATAACCTGCTCGATAGTTAAGGTCACACATGTCGCTTAGTTTGCCTGTAGAATTTGCTCAAAGTGAACCGTGTGCCAGTGAATCGGCGGAAAGATTTTGCATAAAACATTCAACATGAAAAATCCTGAATCCTTCACTAGGACAATATGCCACCCATTTCACTTAGTCTGTGGAGGCGTTCTGGGCAAAGCACACCATCCCCGTGTTGTATCATCCACGGCACTTACTCGACGTAGCCCCCTGTGACTTCTTTTTTTTACAAAGGTCAAATCTGAGATAAGAAGGCAAGATCTTGAGTATGGAATCGGTGAAAACAAAAGCGCCGGAGATTCTCAAGAAGCTGACGAAGAGGAGTTCCAGCACTGCGTTGCAGAGTGTAACATTTGAATGGAGTGGTGTAGGGATCACCAAGAGGAGTATAATGAAGGCGATAAAATTTCTGATATAATTAGTAACGAATAAGAAGTTTTATGACGTCAGTACGGTTATTTAATAGCCACACCTCATATATTCTAAATTTTACGGCTGTCTCAAAGAAATAAATCTTCTACATTTTACGGCCGAATTAAAATATACTGTGTTTCAACATAACCATTACATCAAGAGTTGTGTAACATTGTTTTCAGTACTGCTCTTACCCATTAAGCGCCATTGCTCCCATTTTGGGAACATTGCTTTATGATTTTTTTCTAAAGTGAGTATTTTATATATTGTTAAAAGGTTCGTGTTATTTGAATTTTGAATATAATAGACGACTTCTGAATTTTTTTTTAAAGTTTCATTAAAGTTTTCTATTTTTAAAAAGAGTTATAAAAGGCAAAAAATAGCTTTTTGGCCGTACTCGAAAGAAAAAAAACCTCTATAATAAAAATTATATTTTTTAGTTAAAATATGTTTATAACAGTGTATTATATTAAACAACATCAATCCGGAATTAATATGTATAATTGATCAATCACAATTACCGAAAGCATAAGTTCTTCCCAAAATGGGAGCAATGGCTCTTAATGGGGGTAATGTTTTTGAAAACTTGTACATATGACTCAGTGCATTTATGGTATTTATTTTTCAATTTATTAGCTATAAAAGGGATAATATCATTCTGAAACTAATATTTAAAGAAGATTTAAAATAAATTAGTCCAACTTTTACATTTATAATAAAAAAACAAAATGAAATTACCAGTTCTATAAGCATTTTCATTATCCATCTCTTTATTTTTCATCATTACATTATTTTTTATTCTGATTTTTTTACATGGAAGATGATTGAACAATTTTTTAGATTTGGATGATTTTTCGCTGTTCCAGAAATCTTTTTTTTTCCCTGATTGCAATATTGCAACATACAAGGAAGATATCTTCCTCATATGTATATTGCATAAATTATTTTCTATTACATATGTAATAGAAAATAATTTATGCGACGATTTATCCCATGTTATATTTGGTGAAGTAGAACTTTCCGTAAATTCTAAATCAACAGACAATAAAGAAATATCTGATTTAGAGTTTAAAAAAAACAAAGTATTAAAAGCAGACTTGATATTTCAGATAAAAGTTCAGACGAATCTTCAAATCGGAATATGGAAAAACTAAGCAAAAAAAAAAAAAAAAAGTTAAAAAATCAATTTTAGAAAACGCAAAAAAATAATATAATGCTGCATAAAAATGTTCCATCATTTTCATGTAAAATAGTAGGACAGAAATTAATGGGAAAAATAAAGAGATGGATAATGAAAATGCTTATGGAATCGGTAATTTTATGTTTTATTTTTATTATAAATGTAGATGTTGGACTAATTTATATGAATTATTCGTAAAATATCAGTTTCAGAATGATATTACCCCTTTTATAGCTAAAGAACAGTGAAATAACAACCAAGTAAAAATTTTGAAAAAGATTTACCCCCATTTTGAGCCATTGCTCCCATTTTGGGAACATGCTATTTTTCTTAAATATTTGAATTTTTTTTTCTTCACAAATACTTTAAAGGCTTCCTATTCATAAAGAAAAAACAACTGTTCCATAAAAAAATAGTTTAATATATATAGCGGCGCTTAATGGGTTAAAACAGATTCAATTTAAAGAGCAACAGAATACCAGTAGTTTCTGATGGTATTTAAAAATAATGCAAGTTAAAAACTTAAAATTATAATAAAAAAAATTAAATGCATATATTTTCATGATGAAAGGGATTTTAACGTTATAATTAAATATGTTCATTGAAAATTTTTGAAGCTTTATTAAAATCAAAATTTTGAGCTAAAATATATGTTTCATTTGCTTTTCTTTGTCCTTCATACTTTTTGTAACTTTTGTTACTCGTAGAATATAATTTGATATTATTACAAGTACTAAAAAGCATCATTCTTAAAAAAGAAGAAGAAAATAATCATGTATTTTGAAATTTTGGCTAAGTAATTACTTTCGTTAATGATTAAGTATTTGTAATTATAACTTATTCAAGTTCTTTTAACTAGAAAAATGGAATACTTTATTTAACTGAAGTCTCCAGATTAATTATAGCGCGACTGACAAATTACGTTTACTTCCTCGTGATAATACGATATCTTGACAAAATAAATGAAACAATAACGTCATGAAAGAATACTAATTAATTTTTCAATTACTCTCTAGAATTCTTAAGTAAAGTTTTGCTTAATATTCTCTCTCCTTTAGTTAAATGTCGTTACCATTATCAGCTCATCTTACAGAAGTTTAGTTCGTTTCAAGCTTCTTTGTGATAAATCTTATAACATCTATTTTGCAAACAACTTTCTTTCATTTATTTTTTTTAATCCGGAAATGGCCACATACTGAAGGAGAACAAAATACCCAAGCGGACTTTATATATAGCGCAGATTTCACATAATGATGGCATTATGAAAACAAATCCAAAAATTTCAGTTTTAAATACTTGTTCGGTGATAAAAGGAATCAGAAAAGCAGTGCAGTTATCATAATTACAAATATTTTAGTTAAAGATCTACTCTTGCTTCATGTTATTTTAAGACGAACAGGAAAGCAATTCGTATAGAATAATTAAAATAAATTACATACTTTTATTTGCTAAGATTAATTTGTGTTCTCTTTCCTAATGCCTGGTCGTTTTCTTAATTACCTTTTGCTTGTCTATTCATGCTATTTACATTTATGTTTACAAAAAATATCAAAATATTTATTCTAAAAGCTCTAGTGTTTTAAATGTTGGTACATTTGTTCAACTACTCAACAATTTTGTGTGAAAAATCTAACTATATCTATTCCGGAAATAACTTTTCTTTCTTTGCTAGAAATGACTAATCTTTAACAAAAACAAATTTCTAAAACACTTTTACTTTTAACATGGATTTCACCTAATGATGCCATTATGAAAACAAATTCAGCGTTCTTAGCTTTAGACACATTTCCTGGAATAAACTTAGAAAGAAATGCAGCTAAGTTAAAACAACTAAGATTCATGTCTCATTCTGAACACGTAAGATTATTTCATGCAGAATAATTAAAATTAACTATATTGATTTTATTTACTCAGATAATTTTCTGATCTTATTTCTAAGGCTGGGCCATTTGCTCAGCGAACTTTTGTTTCCTTGTTTCACATTATTTTTATTTGTATTTATATTAAAAAAAAATTATTCTAAACATTGTTTTTCAACTGTTTTAAAATAGTGAACTTTTATAATAGTTAAAAATATTTTAAAGGATCACATGTCAGAGACACTTCGAAATTAAATATTTAAAATTCCATGAATATACACATGAATCAAAATAAAAATACTGAACCAAAGTATAAGAAACTGCCGGTAATTTTAAACAATATCTACAATATTTTAGAAATTAAAGACAGTGTCTGTAGTTTCAGTATATGATATACCGGTATTTCGAGCTTTAAAATACGGGCGAAAACATTAAGCAAAATACAACCGAAAATTACTGTCATTATAATATCAAAAATTATTTTAAATTGTGATATATTTTAATATGGTATTGTTATATAGTATGAGTTATAATTTTCCAACTTGACGAAAAATGCCCGGACGAACGTCCCATACGAACATGGGATATCTTTGTTGAAGCTGCCACGCTGTACCAACTGAGCCATCCCTCTTTCAAATTGTGTTAAAATCAATCTAGTGTAATCAAGTATCCAACGTTTACTGGAGTTCCAAATTACCTGCGATTTATTCTGTTGAGCTTATTCAGATATCAGACCAGATCCTATGATTAACTGGATAAATTAGGTATTCCAGATTCGAACGGTATGACTCAGTTGGTAGAGCATGGCAACTTCAGCCAAGAGATCCCAGATTGTATTCCTGGCCCGGACATTTTTCGTCCAGTTGGAAAATTACAGTTGTTAAAATTAATCTATTGTTATATAGCTTTTATACAGTTCTGTTTTATATAGTTTTTTTTTTTAGAATATTAGGAATATATATAAGGTGTATACGTGATACAATTAAATTAATATACAGGGTGATTACAAATGAATATCTCAACTTTGAAGGGCTTTTAAAAGAAAATAAAAAAAGTACAACCTTGTTGTTATTCAGAAATCAAAACTAACAGTTGAAAGTTTAAATTCAACACAGTAATAAGTGTTCAATGTGAGCCCCTCTAGAAATTCGAGACGGTAGGATAACTCATCACTGACATCACTCCATGTGATTTTTTTGATGAGTCCTCATCAAAGATCAGGTGTTTGTTCCACCAGTACCAACTGACGTTGATGAACGTAGAACACGCATATCTGCAGCCATTCAAAGAGTCACACCAGACATGCTGAAAAAAAATATGGGATGAGTTATCGTATCGCCTCGATATCGTTCGTGTTCCTGGAGGGGCTCACATTTAACACTTATAAGTGAACAGTGTTGAATTTAAACTTTCAACTGTTATGTTTGATTTCCGATGAACAACAAGATTGTACTTTTTTTGTTTCCTTTTAATAGCCCTGTAGATTTGGGATATTCATTTGTAATCACTCTGTATGATTAATTAACAAGTTCAAACATCAAATTACCGAAGCGCCATTTCAGTGACGGCACGCAGCCAAACATACTTAAAAGTTTTCAAGAAAATTTAGAAAATAAATATATATATAATGATATAAGATGCCATATAATGTAAGAAAAAATGGAATTTGGATGTCAAATGAAATTAAAAATGGAATTCGAAATAAATAAAGACATGTGCAATATTTAATACCATTGCAATTGGAAACGCTCCAATAACTCGAGAAATATACATCAGATTGAAAAACGGGAAAATACGTGTTTAATATTTTAGAAAACTGGCAACTTTGATATCCCTAAATAGATTTTTCAAAACTATTGAACATGCATTTTTTCCGTTTTCAATACGATGTATATTCAGTGCTTTCAGTTCGCTTGAGTTATTCCAGCATTTCCAGACATCGCAATGGTAGCGATTCTCACAGCATTGCACTCGATTACAGCACCATCTACAATGTTTCGAAGAAAATGTTCAATACAAAATTTACGTATTTTTTTCCCGTAGAATCCGAATCTGCAATAAAAAATGGGGGTCATCATTTAAAATTTCAAAGTTGCCCCCCTTTTCCCGCGGGGGGGGCAAAGTGGGGGGCAAATTTCATAGCCTTAAATAGATTTTTCAAAAATATTGAACATGCATTTTGCCGTTTTTCAATCCGATGTACATTTCTCGATTTATTTGACCGTTTCCAGACTTTTCGAACACCCTGTATATATATATATTAATAATTCGATGTGAAACTGAATAATATAAAATTATGCAAGCTTAAAACTATTTATGAAGCCTATTCATCATACAAAATGAATTTTTATAAAATTTTCTCAATTACGCCTTCACTAAATCATTGAATTTTTAGAAGTTTTAAATAATAAACTACTTCATCTAATATTCTTTTGAATACTTTATCGTGCAATTTATATGATTAAGAATTGCTCATAAATCAAGCATCTCTTGTTTTCTTCCTTTATCATCAATATTCTCAAAATTATGCCCATTAAGGGGGAATGGTAATTTAAGGAATTGATCTTCTTTACTCTCTAAAATTGATCTGTAGAAATCTGATTTTAGAGACAGTGATGTGCTTTCAATTACTTTTAACATATCTTAAATTATTCCTTCGCTACTCATCATCTTTCAAATGATGCATCTTATTGGTTTATTTGAAAATAGATTCTATATAAAAGATTCAGAAATGGTATTTCAGAAATATCATTATAGCGTTTGAATTGAATTAGGAATGTTTTTAAAATATGCATTAAAAATATGTGTGTTTAATACAAACATTAAATAATATGAAGTATTTATTTTTTAAATGTTAAAAAATTATTATACTTGACGTACTGATGTGTGTGGAAATATGACAAATATTTCACTAATTCTCGAATATTAAATTTCAATTTATTACATATTCAAATTTCTGCATATATTTATATATAATGCTGACTTTTTGTATTTTCAGAATGTTTAATAAAAGTGTAATTGTATGATATAGTATCAGGAATGTTAAAAACATTGAATGTATTGCTTAAATTTAAAACTTTTTATTTATTATTCATAGCTCTAAACAGAAACCTAACAAGTATTTTCCATTTAAAAGTAAGAAATTATTTCTATTACTGGATTGCTTGCCAATATAGTGCAGTAAATACAATTTGAGAAAAAAGAACTATGTAAGATGTTTTCATTAGTACATAAGAAGTCAAATACTTTTTTTTTTCGAGCAATAAACCCTATCGTTGGTGACATAAAAAGTTTATTTTGTTTCTTCTTTGACGCACATTCTTCGTTGACATGGGCTATTGATTGCTTTCAATGCGGCATAGAAAAATAATTATTATTTCAATCATGGGATATCCGGACAGAAAAAAAAGTAAAAAAATAAACAAATGTACATTTATCAAATTAGTTTCTGTCAAAGTCGTTTATTAAATCTTGTCGATAAGGTCATAAATGATTGTAAGTATAAATATGATAAATTAAATAAATTAAAATGTTACAAATTAGCTCAATAATTCACATAATTTCATGGCTGCATCAGAATGTAAAATTCCTGAATATAATCAGTGAGCTTAAAATTAATTAAAGACCGTTTATATAACATAGTCCGTTCTGAATATATTCTAATTTTGTTACACCGCATTCAAGAATCTTCATTGTTAAAAGTTTGCAGCAAACTGTGCAGTCATTCGACCGTTTTAATAGGAAACGGTTACATAACCGTAATTTAACTTTAGTCTGACAATATTTTTGCTCTTATTATTATCAGAATAGAGTTAAATTATGGTTATGTAACCGTTTTCTGTGAAAACGGTCGAATGTTTGGACAGTTTGCTGCAAATTTTTAACAGTGTTTATATGATTTTTTTTCTATGTGTATTAGAAATGTGGGACAGGGAAAATACACTTTTTTTCTCCTAGGAAAATTTAAATATTTCATTTCTTTAATCTGTGCTAAAGTCCAACCCGTTCTTCTACGGTTACAAAACACAGCTGTAACTTACTTTAATAATATGTATATTTTAGATTGTTCATTAACAACATCAAAAAGAATTTTTAATTGAAAAATATCAATAATTTATTCCAATAAAATTTTGAAATTTATTAAAAGTTATACTTTTGTATTAGCCGCATGCCAGAAGTTAATAGCCAAAGATTTCGCCAGGGATTTCGCTACTTACAGAAGCCTTTTTGATTGTGATACTTTCAGTTGTTTAAGCGCGTAGTTCGATTACATGTCTGTTATAATTGAGTTTTCTTTATAATATTTTATTAATTTAATTATGAAGTTTAAATTTCGTTAAGAAATGTGATTCGGAAACAACTACTGAAGTATATATATTGCTTTAACTGCAGACGGGTTAAACTTTCGTAATCAGGCTGAACACGATCGAGATATTTTTTAAAAATCATACTTGAAAATTATTTTAAAATCCACAAAATATCAGTAAGTTTTCAAACAAACTGCATTTGAAGGAGCTTTTTACATATTGGACATTGTAAAAGTTGAAATTGTGCGATGTTTAGAAGTTAAAAACAATTGGAGTAAAAGTGAAATTTATTGGCCAGGTGTTGTTATCGTCAATATGACGCCAGCCAGGACATGTTTTTGTTTTAAAATATAAATTTTTGCCAATTCAAAAATTTGACAATCATAGCCCAAGCATAACCTCGTATGAGACTGCATTGAAAAACAACCCTCAAAGATGCGAAGTTGGGTGGTTATTTATGTTTATACTTATTTATCACATATAAACCTCATGTATGTTCAATAATTCTTGTGAAATACAGAAATAGATTTCAGAACTATTCAAATATTTAGTTCTAAAATTTTCTTTCGATAAATTTGTTTCTGTTCTGTATGAGAGAATGTTGTCTCAGAGAATTTCTGCTTTTGGATCTAAATAAAAGCATGACCAAGAATATTTTTTTTCTTTTACTTTTCATTTGTAGTAAGGTGTATATTGTTTAAATAATCATCAAAAACGATTTAAAAAATCTTAATAATGTTTTCTTTAGTGCTTCTGAACGTTTTATCAGGGTTGTTTTGTAATTTTTAAACAAATGTAAAATTTTAAAACATCCTACATTATCTGTTTTTAATAATCTATTTTAAAAACAAACTATCCTTTTTATCTACTTAAAAATAATTCACACATGGAAGGGATAATCTTAAATTTGCAGAAATATTCGAATGCAACTTGAATTTTCATTTAGAAAAGGACAATCTTAATTTATGTTTATAATTATACCATAATGGTTTGATTTGATATGCTGATTCCTCGTACATAATTTTAATAGTATATGCAATGCATGATATTGTGAATTATAGAAGTTTAAAATAATTAACAGGGGTATTTAACATATTACAGAAAAAAACATTATAAATTGTTCATGTTAAAATAGTTATAAGGCTGCAATATTTTTACTAACACATTACATTTCAGATAGACATAGTAATACATTTCAGAAAGATAGTGATTTAGTAAAGGACTTTAATTCAATTTTATTATATAATGATGTAAATTCCATTTGTACAACTATAGAATATTATACATTTCAGAACGATATTTAAATAAGAACAAAAAAAATCATGCGTCAAGCATAGATTATGTAACACTTTCCAACACTTTTAATATACTTTTACAAATCTTTACCATTTAATAAGGTGAAAGATGATACCTAAGTAAACAGTTTGGAAAACGCATTGCATATTTAAAGACCCAATTTCAGGAATTACCAACAATATTCTGAAAAATATCCGAATTCTTTTGTGCAGCCCTGTATATACTACAGATTTTGATATACTATACGATACTATACTATCTGTATATACCGTAGGATGTATAGATTTGTATATACACTACATAGAATGCTAAATTTTAGTTCAGTTACG
The DNA here is from genome assembly GCA_963931845.1 of Maratus michaelseni. Classification (NCBI taxonomy): domain Eukaryota; kingdom Metazoa; phylum Arthropoda; class Arachnida; order Araneae; family Salticidae; genus Maratus; species Maratus michaelseni. The sequence continues at coordinate 422,563,998 of OZ007589.1, read as the reverse complement.
AAAAGCGTAGCAGAATTTTAAATTCCCCTTATAAAATTTCCGCCAATAAGCCGTAACGTACTTAAGTACTTTTGTGCTGCCCTGCATATGATCCATAGAATTTATACACACCAACCAATAGATAAAAAATGAGTTAAATTTAAAAACGCATGAACAACTGAAAACGCACGTCCAGCAATTGTTTTTAACATACAGTACCGAATTATTTTTTATGTCTCTGTAAATGAACGATGAATGCTATGCACATAATATTCTATAGTAAACCTCTTGTAATGCACCTTAATTATATACTATATCAATTTCAATATATTTGAAATGCTGAAACTTTATTAAAATAAACCCCAAACGCTTTTTCTCAATAGACCGTAATGTAAAAGAATTATTTTGAGTGTCCCTGTAAAAAAACTATACGTGCTACACACTTCATTTCAATACCGAACATGCCATAACATAAATCAATTGCATGGCGATCTGAATATATTTACGTGAATTAGAGCACGGAGAGACAGACAGATAGTCAGGCAGAATGCAGACAGAAAGACAAACTGAATTCATAAGCACGTTTCAACTATGTTGAAAAGTGCAAAAAGACAAGTTTATAACCATCTTTTCTGAGTAAAATGTACATTATTTTAAAATTTGGAACCAATAATTTTTCAAGTTACCGTTTGTAATTATTGGTGTTTATATTATAACAAAGCTTAGTTCGATTCTTAATTTTGTCATTGTTGTCTAAAACGGAATAACGTTAAAATTTCACATTAATTATACCTATTGACCGTGAAAAGAATCTTCTTCATTACACAATAGTTGTCGTCAAACCGTATCAGTCTTGATTGATTTTATTATTTTCATAAAATATACCTACCACATCTTTTATAAATTCCCCAATAGCTTAAAATTACCTTTATAACAAATATTCAAATTTAGGAGTTCGGTAAAATGCATGTTAGAAATGGTATGGGTATTATACATACCTCATTTGATTGACGAAACTAAAGTGAAGGCACTTACTAAGTACTCTTATAAAACTACGATGAGTTTAATGAAACATAACTACAACGTGTTGTAGTCATTAATCACTGATATTAAATTATGAAGCTAGAAAATTAATTTATTGATTACAGACAAAGGTGTTATTTGCTGAGTTGTTAGTTCTGGGTAATTCAAGTTGCTTTCTCGTCATTTACTTGTAAAACAAATTTATCATACAACGGATTTCAAACTTTTAGCACAAGGGAATTACATCAACGTGCTTGTAAAAGCTATACTGTCTATATAAATCAAAATCCTTATGTCGACAGAAAATGTAATAGTTCTTTGTTAACGTACGAGCGCATAGAATAGTTTCGACTGGATTAAATAATCCATAATTTTTTGAAATGTCATCATTTATGTATTCGATTAAAATTGATGTCTTGACTTGGAAAGAATTTTATAAGAAATGGGGGAAATCTGAGGATTTTGTGAGAAAAAAAAGTATATTTATTGATAATGCTTTACTTTAAATTCTTTTGAAGATATTAAAATAATTTCATAGAAGAAGAAAAAATAAACTTACATTTTCGTCAGATTGACAATACCATTTATGTTAAAAGTTTTAAGGAAAACGAAGGTTTTTTGTTTCTACATCATTCTACATATAGTATGTGATTTAAGATGCCTTTTGATAAGTTTTAGAAAGGAGTATATAAAAATCGATGTAGCCGTTCATCTAAGATTTTTACTCATATATATATATATATATATACTTTTTTACAGAAATGTTACAAGCATGGATTTAATTTTTGTTTCAATCAAAAAATGTCGGTTCTTTAAAATGTATGAGCTTTCCAAATTGAAGTTTTAAACCTTTCAATCAAGTTTATACAAAGAAAAATATATTCTGTCAATTTTCATGGTATTTTAATCTGAGTAGTGTTTTTTATTGCTTTAGTGTCAGATATACTATGTTTAAGTTATTATATATATTAATTAACGTAATTCCTGGCCTATAATCCGCAGATCAAATAATTATGTTTCGACCCAGAAATTTTATTTTATATAATGTAACTTACTAGATCGCTGTAAATATTTGACTTCAATTATTAAATAAAATTTCTGGGTTGACACATAATTGTTTGACCTGCGGATTATAGTCCGGAAATTACGGTAATTACATGCTATCTTTAAATTAAAGATTTGCTCAGATTTAGTAAAAGAACTTGTTTGTTGTCTTTTGATTTCAAAGGTATTACAGTAGAGTCTCGATTGTTCGAGTTTCCCGTAAATCCGAGTTAGTGAAAAAAATCAGTTTAGCTTCCAAATAATGACGAACATATACGCAACACATGAAAGAATTATTTCGCATCACAAAATTCAAGTATCTGGTTTTTATTGTTGTTCGACGGGTCATATGTCAACTGCGCATCCCGAAGCCACTCTCTGAAAAAAACGGGTGTATTCTTCCTATAAGTGCAGGGGATCCCGCCGGGTAAAATTGGAGAGAATCAGAGAATAGTTGTTCAACGAGCTTCCGCCCCACTCACTCTTTATGTCTACTGCGAACGTATCAGAACAGAAGTAAACTAGAAGCTTTTTCTACTAACAACTGCTCTGATTTATCCTTGGACAGAAAATCCTTAAAAAAGTCTGAGTATGAAAAAACTGGTGAGCCACTTTGTGTGTGGATTACACAGCAAAGTATAAAAGTATGCCCTCTTTCAGGTCCGATTCTTCAAGAAAAAGCTTTGCTGTTTCGAAAAGAATTTGAAGAAAGTGATGAAAACTTCACTGCTAGTGTAGGCTGGTTTGAAAAGTTGAAAAAATATATCGTATCCGGCAATTAGACATCTGTCGAGAGAAGCTATCTGAAGATTCTGAGGTCGTCGCCGTGCAATTTTGCAAGAAATTGCAGGAAGCCATGACAAATGAAAACCTTACGAACGACCAGCTTTATAATTTCAATGAAGCTGGCCTTAATTTCAAAATGCTACCATCTAAAACAATCGCGTCAAGCTAAGAGAAAAGTACTCCGGGTCTCACATAAAAGCAAAGATAGGTTAACACTTCTTGCTGCATCAAATGCTTTAGGAAATCACAAGATTAAACTTGTTGTTATCAGAAAAGCTGCAAAGCCAAAAAAGAGCATTTAAGCATGTCTCGATATCTTCACTGTCGGTTACTTATATGAAACAAAAAGTGCTTGGATGACTCAAGAAATATTACTTTTTTTTTTTTTACGATTTTGTGCCAGAAGTTATAGAGGAATGGATAAATAGTCACAAACAACTAGAATTTACGGATTCTGCCAGAATCAGACAGATTCCACACCACTAATGAGTCACAGCAAGGGGCTGTCTGCTGCGCTAGAATCCGCCATGCTATACGTAGAGCAATAGACTGAGTCGACTCCAGCCAACAATATGCTGCTTTGACGATGGCGTGATATTGCTGCACGGAAACAAGACAATGTGTCAAAAAAAACAATTGATAATTATTTTAAGATATAATTAACCTGTTGCTATATGCAGTAATGTAATAATTTGTAAGTACATTTTTCATTTAAATATACACTGAAATTTAAAAATTGCTTTATCTTCATTTATTTATTAATTAAATTTTATGATTTCGATAATTCGAGTTTTCGATAGTTCGAGGTAAGCCCGGTCCCGTCCACCTCGAATTATCGAGACTCTACTGTATATATATATATAATAAGAAATTTAAAATTCCGTCCTATTCTAAAGTATTCTAAAAATGTTTCCCGTCTAATATAATTTACAATTCTAGTTTATTTAATTTTTTCCTGTCTTAAAAATATTTCAACCAATCATTTTTTCTTACTTTCAAATTCATCTAATTGCATTAATATTTTATTTATCCTTTTAAAATCCTACTTCAAAAAGAACAATACATGTATTAATATTGTTTTACTTCAAAGGACGTTTGTTTAGTTTCATTGTCTTTACATTTTTTCTTAAGCACCGATATGAATCCTACTAAAATTATTTGTTCTGCGAATCTCATTTTTAATTTTCCATTTTTTCCTGTAAGTACCTCAGTACGGCTTTTCCCCTACGCAGCCGTAAAATATAGTCCTTTTTTTTACGCTTTCTCATCCGCCAAGAGACTTGCTTGCGCATTGCAATAAAACATCCTGCACCTACAGTATTTATTGACTTACCTGAGCTTCGGAGAAAGATTTTGTGAGTGTACTTAGATTGTTAAATTATCGGGTCACCAGGAAGTTGGATTTTTTAAAGCATGGATTACTTTTGTAACATCTTTTATAATGAAAACTGCTGATTGAATGAATATTTGCATCCAATTTCAATCGGCATTATTCTGTAACTCATAACAATGCTATGATGGTTTTAAAGGGTATTGATAATGATTGTTGTAGATTTATTTAATGGAAAATAAAAAGTTTTCCTTGAATGGATATCTGACTGAAATTATGTCTGGGAAAATACTAGGAATTTCGGTCCTTGCCATAAAAGAAACACATCGATGACTATGGATGTCATCGGCGTCATGCTAGTCAAAAATATTGCTAGTGCTGCATATTAATGTGATTATCGGCTGTCATATAGAGAAATACGACCCCGTATGAAACTAGCAGTACTGGGCTTTTGACCTCGAATAGTAAATAAAGTTTTCGATGGATGTTAACCTACAGTGTGGTTAGTAAGTGTGGAGTGCACTTGACGATCACTAGAGATCTACTAAAAAAATCATGCCTATTATTGATATTCTACAGAGAGTGCACCCTTCGTAACAAAAAATTGTCCGAGAATCGAGTATTCAATCAAGGCGAATACAAAACACACACACACACACACACACACACACATATATATATATATATATATATATATATATCATCATCATCATCATCCGTTTTTCATCCACTAATGCATGTAGGTCTCCCCCAGATTTTACCATTGTTTCCTGTCTCATGCTTTAGTCATCCAATTAACACCGGCCACCACTTTTCTGAATTCGGCACTCCATCTTACTTGAGGTCGTGTTCTTGGTCGTTTTACATCGCTGGGATACCACTGTAGGCTGTTTGTGCTCCATCAATTGCCTTTTCTTCTTGGAATGTGTCCAGCCCATTTCCATTTTAGCCATTTAATACTCTCAATCATGTCAAAAACTTTCGTCTGACTTCTCACCCAGGTTATTCTCTTTTTGTCTCTTCTAGTTATGCCTAGCATACATCTTTCCATACTTCGCTGTGTTATTTGTAAGCTCTGTACCATCAGTTTAGTTAGCGTCCATCTTTCTGTTTCATAAATTACTGCAGGTAAAACATATTGGTTAAATTCCTTTGTTTTCAAACAGAGGCATGTTACTCAGAATAATATTGTTATATATAAATATATATATATTTGCACATATATATATATATATATATATATATATATAGCACATTATGTATTAAATGTATTCGGCAGACCCAGAATATATATATATATACATACACTGGTGAGAAAAATTAAAGGAACAACTATAAAAACTTCTCGAACTTCTATAATTTTGCAAATAAGAACATGAAACTTGCACAAGATCTTTATTTTGTCATGCCTGACATATATTCAAAATGAAGAACTGCCTATTTCTGCAAAAAATAAATTTACATAAAAACATAGGAGTGTGTGATATAAGAGGGGATAAGGAAATTGCACTGTTACATTATTTTAGAGAAACACAGGAAAATTCAATAAGTTATGTGGTCACGCCAAACCGAAATACAAGTTTTACACCAATTTTCCTTACTGTATATTAGATCAACCAGAAGTGCTTGCGGTAACAATGTGTATTCAAGATTAATAGTACTCCGGAGCTCCTGGAGAGTGCTAGTTGGGGGTTGCTGAGATGCAAGTCGGCGTATTGATGCGTCCCACACGTGTTCTATCGGATTTAAATCCAGAGAATATACAGGCCACTCCATTCGCTGGATTCTTTCGCCCTCAAGATAATCAGTCACTAATCCAGCACAATGAGGTCGTGCATTATCATGCATTAAAAGGAAGTTATTACCGATTGAAGCCCTAAACAACTTAACATTAGAATCAAGAACCTCATTTCTGTATATTTCAGCATTCACAGTTGCACAGGTAAAAACACTTGGTAAACACAGTTGTACTGACATTCAAAATGATGCTCGCCCATACCATGATTCCAGGACTTTCGTATCGATGCCTTTGATGCACGTTTACAGCCTTATTGCGTGTGTTTTTCTCCCTCCCTATGGTAACACGTTTGAAACCACTCACCAAACACAATCGGTATTCATCGCTACAAAGAACTTGGCTCCAGTACGTGGTACTCCAATGACGAGGATCTCTGCACCACTTTAACCGGGCGCATTTCGTTGCCGGAGTTAGTGGAATACAAATCATGAGTTTCCTTGTATACAGCCTTCTTTTATGCAGCCTGTCACTCACAGTAAATCAGGATAGTGCAGTTCCTGTTGCTGCAGCGAACTCCCTTGCAATCTGAACTGCCGTCAGTTGGCTGTCTATTTTAGCAATCGTTGCCAAATAACGATTCTGACAGTCTGTTGTGGCATGTTTTCGACCTTGACCTGGTTGTCTCTGTATATTACCAGTATCTTTAAACCATTTCCAGATTCGTGGCTTTTGGCTATTTTTAAGTCTTTACAGACCCCTGTCAGTGTCTGTCCTGCTTCCATTCTCGCTATCGCACTCCATTTATCACAATCGGTGAAATGTCTTCTAGATGACATATTGCACCTACTACAAGCGAAATTTTATGCATCTACACGTAAAATCTTAGAAATTATACTTCAAATCACCCACGTGTACTCCTTTTTGAAACGTGCAGAAACAGCGGGATCAAAAAGTTACATATTTTTCTGTAGCAAAGGTTAATCCCATTGGGCTACATGATAACGTTAACATTGAGTTACCAACCAATCACTTTTCATTGAAGTTCCCACAATAGTTCTCACATAAAGCACCCTTTTATGGTTGTTCCTTTAATTTTTCTCGCCAGTGTATATAATAAAACTTTCGTTAACAATAACCATCAAATCACATAAATATTCGAGAATATAAGAATCGATAATTATAATATATATATATATACATACGCACACACACACACACACACATACATATATATATAATTCAGATTACATAAAAATCCTTAACAGATTTAGTTCTTGATTATAAAATAAAATCTGCGTTTATTGAGACTACATTATTTTATATTTATTACACACGAACTGAAAATTATTTAAATTATTGATCAAAGTATGTCTGTTCACTTATCAGGTAATAGGTAAAATCAATGTATTTGCATTACTTATCAAAATTATCACATAAAAATTAAAAAAATATGTATAGTTTCTCACTTAAAATACAGAGTGAATAAAATTTACTAAGAGAGCTTCAGACCTCTCTGATGTAACAATCAGTAGGCAAACTTCAACAAAGTTCCGTACATACTTTTCTATGTATATAATTTTGATATCTGATGAATGTTTAGTACTTTGGTCAATTGTATACAGAATTGATTCTACAATGCAGAAGAGTTGAAGAATATTAAAAGTAGCTGAAATTGTACCCCCCCCCCCCCCCCCGACACACACACAACACACTTGGAAACATGAAGAATTTTTGACAGATGGCGATTTTAGTGAACGAGAAACTTGCTCAAACATATTGCACGTTGTTTGTTAAACTCTTTTATCAACGAAACAAAATCTTTTTACCCGGTAAAATATTTCCAATGGTATTTTAATAATTGTAAATCTTGGATGAATCATTTTGTGTTTCGAAGAGAGTATAACATTTACTGTAATTCCTGAATGTTGATTCAAAACAACTGGAATGTGCAGAGAAAATTGTAGCTACAATAGTGGAACATGAAATACACATTAATAATTATTGTACACGAGCAGTATAACGGGATATGAACAAGCCATAGTTGATAATGTGGAAAGTTCTGCGGGATGTCTTGAAAATTATTTGTTGACCCATATCTGCAATTGTAATATGACTTTGCATGTAATAGCAATAATGTTAGCATGGTAAAGTTTTCCATTTTTTTCATATGTTATTAAAAAATAGTTAGTGCACATTATTTTTTTTACTGTTATTTTTCATTTATTCCATTTCAACATATTTTCAGTACAGGTATTGTGCATTTTCTGTTTCTTATCTTAGCAATAGCTGTTAGGTAATTTCGATAATTTGAAAATTTCAGCAAGTATAAGCGTAATTTACCTCTATCGGCTGAAGTGTGAGTTATTTATTTTCCTTTAGAAATCCAATAATTACAAAAGTATGCGTGTGATTATTTAGTTGTGGTTTGTCCAATAGTTTTACGTCAAAATAGTACGAATGCTGCTTGCTTAATTTTGTTTACATTGTTTTTATGACAAACAGAATTGATTTACTTATGTATTTTTGCTTCCGCATTTTGATTGAAATTTACTTTCTTTTCTTTTTTCCTAGGTAAGTTGTTCTATTTACCTATAACTGAAAACTGCTTCTTTAGAATATGAAGGTCAAGATAACTTTCATAAAGGTAAAGATAATTTCCGTCACTTACTTATCAGTTTACTAACATAAAAAAGTAATCTCATTCTTCATACCTACTGGTCCTACCATGCTCGTTACGCTTTAATTATATATGTTACAGCGTTTAAGTAAAATATGCATGGTATTTATGTTTATACCGTATAGAACTTTCACTGATAGATATGTTGAAAATAATAATCATTATTATATTCATACATTAATACTAAAATATAAGAAAAATGTTAGGTGGAAACAAAACATGCACTTTACGAACATAAAAACGTAATCCCATTATTCATACCTACTGGTCCTTCCATTGTCGTTGCGCTTTAATTATATATGTTACAGTGTTTAAGTAAAATGTGCATGGTATTTATGTTTATACCGTATAGGACTTCCACTGATAGATATGTTGAAAATAATAATCATTATTATATTCATACATTAATACCAAAATGTAAGAAAAATGTTAGGTGGAATCAAAACATGCATTCTGCCGTTCTGCCGTTAGGTTACGCCACTTGGTGAAGTACTAGCAATCAAATTATTGTTTTTGAACATGACATAATATATAAATATCACTTATCATATCAATGTCAAAAATAATGTATATCGATAAAATAACCGATATCACTGTATAAAATAGTGTTATTATATGAAACAGAAACTCTCATTTTCTGTGAAATTGCTTTGTTCATTAAAGTGTACAAATTAAAAGATTATAATGAAGTTTTGAATATTTGATGATATTCTCTGAGAACCTACCTCAGCGTGTAATTAATGCATGCAACTTAATATCGTTAATATGTCTCTTGATACATAATGACGTTCAGTTTTCCGTGAATGTCATGTAAGGAAATTATTAAATAGTTTAAGCTCACGTAATATTTGGATTCTTAAATATTCTCAGTTGTATATTCAAAATAGCTAAGAAAATTGAATGTAACATGTTTACATTCGCTGCCTTTTTATGAGAATTAATTAGTAAATAATTGTTTACTAGTTCATTATCTAAACGTCGCATGATTTAAAGATTTCAAATGCGCTTAAAATTTATATTTATTTAAGAAAAAACACATAATATTTTCAATTTAAGGGAAAAATCTAAGCGCGCATACGCACACACACACACAAAAAAAGAAAGAAAGAAAGAACAAAATCAGCTATCGTAAAATGAAAATGCATCTTTTTAGTACACTGTAAAAAATTTTCGTAAAATTTCAGTAGATGTACCGTAAATGAACGGTACTTGACTCTTTACGGTATGAGTAACGTACTTCTAAGGTATATTAAGCGTAAAAAAAAAACCGTATATGTGCCATTTCGATTATAACCGGTATTTATACCGTAAATTGACTGTTTTTCAGTAAAAAATCGCTATTTATACCGTAAAATAATTATTTTTCATTAAGGAAAAAGCTGGTAGCCCCGCGTCGGTGTACGGCAACACCTGAAGTGGTGCTCTTGTTCTTGTTACCTAATGCGTGCAGGCCTGAAGAGAGGGGGTAGTGCAGCCGGTACATATACTTTAAATGCTTTACAGTACATATACTTTAAATGCTTTACGGTACATATACTTTAAATGCTTTACGGTACATATACTTTAAATGTTTTACGATACATATACCGTTCAGTTAAATTACGGTATATATACTGGTCACAAAGTTGCCAGTATATGTACCGTAATTTGTGACCAAAATTTTTTACAGTGTATATCATGACCGAAATTCTATCAAAACATATATGTACTGGAACCAAAATGCAATTATTATCGTTACTGGCGCCGTATTCTAGTCACTGAAACATTGAGATGCCACATTTTGAGAAAATTACAAATTACCAAAATGTCGGCCACAGCGAATACACACTTTACCCACCAAATGTCAAACACGTAAGAGCCACTGTGTGATGAAATAAAGGAGCCAAACTTTGGCCACGCTGTAACTGCGACACTTGTGACCATATGTGACGTTTTTATATATAGAGACTGTAATATTAGGGTAAATTGGCACGATATGAAATGAAAAAAGAATTATCTTTTTAATTCTAATTTTAGAGGAGTGTTGAAGATAATCAGCATAAAGTCGAATATCACACAAATCATTTATTTCGAAAAAAATTATAATCTACATTACTTGCTATTACTTCCAAGACTATGTTACTTGAAATGAACGTCTATTCTGAAAATCGGTTTAGTTAAACTATCAAACTGATTGTCACAAATAAGCTATCGTTCAATTCAGATCAATAGTCTGTGGGGTATTCCAAATGTGATAGAAAATGTAATGAATTAAGAGGATTCAAAATAGCAGCGATAGTACATATTGCCATATATATATATAGAAAGAGAGAGAAAGAGAGCGCCATCTACTATCGCTACTACTTTGAATCCTCTTAATTCATTACAGTTTTTGTTATTGACATGATTGCAACAAATTAAAAGACATCTCTCTCGTAAAAATCGAATTGATATAGTATACAAATTGGTATAATGGAACATACAGAATTTCTTAACATGCATAAATGTAGGCAACATAATACCGCTAATTTAATAACCTCTTCTTTTTGCTTCCCGATAGTTAAATAAAAGGATAATATATTCTCCATTGTTCAGAATAGATCATTATATTTTTAATTAGTACCTTTCAGTTTATTTATTTTTTAATAATTTGAATTCGCAGACCTTGGGTATTCAAAACCTTCGTTTGCTTGTTTATACTAATTTTTTTACTAGCATAAACACTTTTTTCTTTGATTAAGCTGAAAACGCTATCATATTTCTCTCAGAGGCGTAACAATATTTTTTTAATATTTTATGAGTAAAATTTATTTTTTATACTAATAACCTTTTTATTAAATTACTATTACAAATCATTTCATTACAGATTTATTACAACGCTACCATATTTCTCTCAGAGGCGTAACAATATTTTTTTAATATTTTATGAGTAAAATTTATTTTTTATACTAATAACCTTTTTATTAAATTACTATTACAAATCATTTCATTACAGATTTATTACTGATAATATGAAAAGCCCTTTTAATATTTCAATAATAACAGATGAAATCGAATATGGTTTGTAGATATAAAATGAAATAAATTTATTGATTTACTGTTAATAAGAAAATTTTCAAAATCGATATAAATCATTATAAAACAAAACTTCCTATTACAGATTATTTCATTGCAGATTCATTACAAATTCTGATAATATGAATAGCCCTTTTAATATTGATAGCCCTCTTAACTTTTCACCGATTTTTTTGTTTCATATCCTAAACTCTTCGTTTGTAGTATAAAATGTATTAAACCTATTAAATAAGGAATGATTAAAATACTACTGAAACAATGATAGTAAACCAGAAAATTTTAAAAAATCCTCGAAAAATACCTGTTTTTATTTAATATTTAAAACAATAAAATTACATTCTAGGCTAAATTTTGGAAGTGTGATGCACAGAATTCTAATTCCTAAATTTTCATGGAAATTTATTTAAAGAGAAAAATAAATTTGGTATAAAGGTGTCGTCAGAGAAAAATTACTTTTGTGAAATCAAATTTAATTTATTACTGTTGCCATTTAGGAATATATATATATAATAAAACTTTCATGTATAATAACCATTAATTCTCATAAAACGTCGACAATATATGAACCGATAATTATAATATAATACTAATACATATATCCAAAAATGTATATATATTACAAACCAATATTACATTATATACATACATATATTACTGACCATATATCTAAATAATATATATGTGCGTGTGAGGTTTGTAATAAAGTGCACTAGCAAAATTAAAAAGAAAACATTAAATTTAGATCACTGTCAAGTTCTGAACCAGAAGTTTCTGTCCATTTCACATGCACGATGCCTCAGAAAATCTCGCGAAATTTAGCTAATAATAAATGTAGTCAGAAACGGTTTGCAAACATAAAACAAAATAAGCTTATGGGTTGATAAGTAAATTCTCTAAATCGATAATAAAATAGAATAAAACGAAACTTGCAGCTGTAACACAAAACAAAGTTATGGGTATAGAAAACACCCGTAATTTCTCTAATTATAGATGAAGTGGAAAACAGTTTGCAGATATTAATATATATATATATATATGGGTATATTGTTGATAAGGAAATTCTCGAAATTGATATAAAACAAAATAAAACAAAACCTACTGATATAAAATAAAATAAAATACACCCGTAATTTCATTAATAATAGATGAAATTGAATACGGTTTGTAGATATAAAACGAAATAAATTTATGGGTATGCTGTTAGTAAGATAATTTTCAAAATCGATATAAAACATTGCAAAACAAAATGTGCATTTAAAAAAGAAAATGAAATTATTGTTATATAGATTGTTGATAAGAAAATTATCAAAATCGACTCTTTAACAATAAGTTTAATATTCGCTTTCCTTTAAAATATTTTGTAATTTTGATTTAGAAATACAAAACAAAATTAAAAATATATTATTGCATTATTATGGTTTTGTATATTTTAATCTGTGAAATTTGTTGAAAATGTGAAACGTACGATTTCATTTCACGGGTGTTGTGTTTTGTTATATGCCATCAAAAATCATTTTCAGTCATTGTTTTCTATAAATGATTTGAAAATTCAAACTGTTAAGAATCAATATTCGCTGTTAACTAAAAATTATGTATTACACAGGTTCCACAATCACACGTTTTTAACATTTTCTAATAATTTGTAGTAAAAAAAAATATATCGTTCGAACATTTTATGGTTATTAAAACAATTATTACTGAACATCGTATCTGAATATTCTTTCAATGTATTAACTAATTTTTAAAGTTATTTTTTACTAGTATTTTCTTAATCATTCTATTGACTCCCATTAAAAAAAAATTATACTGTAAAATATATACAGTGTCTCACAAAAGTGATGGGACACTTGTGCTTTATAAAAAGAAACTGCAATAAAATAAATAAACAAACATGTGCAAAAATTTTTTGGGTATGTTTCATATTTAAAGTTAGTAACAATTATTACATAACATACATTTTGTCAAAATATTAAAATATTAATTTAGTAAAAATACAATTGTTCAGAACGGAGCAAAAAATGGCTCACATAAGTGATGGGACACTTACTTTTCCATCAAATATTTATCCAAAAATTTTACTTTTTAAAAGGTTTTAATATTTTGTTGGATTTCCTTTTACTTTTAAAACATGATTTAATCTTTTTGGGATGGATTCGACTAATTTTTTTGTGATTTCTGGAGTGATTTTACCCCATTCTTCTTGAAGCACCGATTTTAGTTGTTGTTTTGAAGAAATGGTGTGTTTGCGAATTCTTGATTCCAATTCTTGCCAAATATTCTCTATGGGATTTAAGTCTGGAGATTGTGGTGGTGTTTTTATTATTTCAGGACAATTATATAGCAGCCAGAGTCTAACGTTCAGAGCAGTGTGCTTGGGGTCATTGTCCTGGTAGAATTTAAAATCGTTATGTAGGTTCAATTTTCGTGCTGAAGATTTCAAATTTTGCTTTAAAATATCAATATACTTGTACTGATCCATTATACTGTCAATAAAAACAAGATTACCAACTCCAGCGGACGACATACACCCCCATACCATAACTCCTCCTCCACCATGTTTTACTGTTGGTACCAAGTTCTGTTTGCGAAATTCTTCCCTGGGTTTTCTCCACACCAAGATTCTACCGTCAGAACCAAATATATTAAATTTACTCTCATCAGCAAATATAACTTTATTCCAGTAATCAGAATTCTTATTTATGTTGGATTTTGCGAAAGCTAGTCTGAGTTTTCTATTCTTTTCACTTACGAAGAATTTTTTCCTGGCTACTCTACCGTGATATCCAGCAGATCGAATTACCCTTCTAATAGTCTCAGGATTAACAATTATTCCATATAATGCTTGTAAATCAGCAGCAACTTTTGAAGCACTAATTCTTGGATTTTTTTTAATATTTCGAACGATAATTCGCTTTATTCCATTGGATAGCTTTGATGGTCGGCCAGGTCTTCTTTTATCATGAATCATATGATTCTTTTTATATCGTTTAATGATACTGAAAACTGTTGAACGACTCAAGTTAACTGTTTCAGCAGTTTTTCTAATAGATTTTCCACGTTCAATATTCAAATTAATAACTAATTTTCGAATTTCAGGCGAAGTTTCTTTTCGTTTAGCATTCATGGCTACACAGAGCTAAAAAACACAAAAATTCCAAAACAAACTGGAGAGAAATACTGCAGACGATTTTATAAATTATTGCCAATTGCTTTTAAGTAAAAATAAAACCCCAAAAAATATTTTTATTGCTTATTTCAGACGATTTTTGTTGCATATATAATGGTGTCCCATCACTTATGTGAGCTATTTTTTGCTCCGTTCTAAACATTTGTATTTTTATTAAATTAATATTTTAATATTTTGACAAAATGTATGTTATGTAATAATCTTTACTAAATTTAAGTATGAAACACACCCACAAAAAAATGTGTACATGTTTTTTTAATTTATTTGATTAGTTTCCTTTTGTAAAGCACAAGTGTCCCATCACTTATGTGAGACACTGTAAGGCCATCTTTTTCAGAAAAAATTATATGTATTCTAAATATTTTGATTTGAGGTTAAAATATAATAAATAAATTTTATTTTACCAGCTATACAAAGATATTATGCTTTCTTCTGGCGAAATATCTCTAAGAAAAATCGTTAAGTTGGAACACTTATTTACTGTATCGTCTTTTTATTTCTAAGAATTCTTACTTTTGGTTATAGCACTGTGTATTTCTATAGAAGAGTTCCTAAATAAAAAGAGTATTATTTACTTGGATCGATATCAACATACGTTTTTGATGGTCAATATCTAAGGTCAAATCGCTTTTTCTGTGGATAAACAACTTTTTAAAAAAACGATAAACATAAAATGTATAAACAGTTGAAGTAATATCTCAGAACCTTTCAAACAGTATAATAAACTCTATAAATATTTTAGTACGGTCGTTATGATGTATTTATAATGACAGATTGCATTGTCTCTTGCTGTATTACTATTTTTTTAATCTTTAAAGGAAGTTTCGCTGTATATTTTGTATTTCTGTTATTTCGAAGAGGATATTTGTATCGCTTCATTCAGAATTTCAAGTTTTCAAAATTTTAAGTTTTCAGCTATTTAAAAAAAGAAACTATCTAACGAACTGAAACGAACATATTTTTTAATGAAAATAAAATCAAGAATGTAAAAAAAGATTATCTATGTCAAATGGTAAAATAATTTATTCTTTAAGGTCCAAGGGAGAAACTAAAAAAGAAATGTATCTCTTATCAGTTAGGGATTTCTGTAACAGAATACATTTCTCCTCAGTATTTTCATGTGATTTACAAATTTTATGGTACTAAAGAGTTGAGTTAACCATATTAGATTACCGTTATATTAATGGAACTATCGCAAACTTCATATAATGCCTTGCATTAATGCAACAACCTGCACTTTACTAAAAATATGTATAAATGTGTCTTAAAACCCGATACAAATAAGTGATATCATCTTATTTCAAAACATTTTAACTATTAAATCAACATATTGATCTGAAAGAAAATTGAGGTTTTTATGGGTAGGGCAAAAATTAACAAACTTTTAATATACCGGAAATTTATTTTGGTCAGTTACAAAAATTTGAAATAAAATCCAAGAGTGAAAAAAAGTTTCCAGATCCTTCGGAACTTAACACATTTCAGGTAAATAGAACGAAAGTGAATGAAGTATTTTTCACAGCGTAGAAAACTAGCCCAATGAAAGTGCTATAAAATGGTGACGCATTCTTTAAAATACGAGCAGGGAAGACCGAGCTATGCTCGGTCAAAATTAAATTTGAGTTAAAATATCATGACCCATGACCAAAATGACCCACTAATTGAATTTTCTCGAACATGTGACCTAGCCCAACAGTCTTCTCGTGCTCGAAAACCATTGGATGCAAAATTTAGTGTAAATTGAGCCGCTTTTTAGATCTTGACCCACAAAGACCCAGAAATGACCCACTCATCGAATTTTCTCGAACATGTGACCTAGCCCAATGATTTTCGCGTGCCCGAAACTCGTAGGATACAAAATTTAATCAAAATCGTTAGAACCGTTTTTTAGATAAAATTAATGTGACCCACTTTGACCCAAAAATGACCCACTAATCGAAAGTTCTCGAACATGTCACCCAGCCCAATTGTCTTCTCGTGCCCGAAAATAGTCGGATACAAAATTTCGTCAAAATCGTTCGAACCGTTTTTTAGCTACAATTAGCTTGACCATGACCCAAAATGACCCAAAATGACCCACTAATTGAATTTTCTCGAACATGTGACCTAGCCCAACAGTCTTCTCGTGCCTGAAAACCATTGGATGCAAAATTTAGTGTAAATTGAGCCGCTTTTTAGATCTTGACCCACAATCACCCAGAAATGACCCACTAATCGAATTTTCTCGGACATGTGACCTAGCCCAATGATTTTATTGTGCTCGAAACTCGTAGGACACAAAATTTAATCAAAATCGTTAGAGCCGTTTTTTAGATAAAATTAATTTGACCCGCGTTGACCCCAAAACGACCCACTAATCGAAAGTTCTCGAACATGTGACCCAGCCCAATAGTCTTCTCATGCCCGAAAATGGTCGAATACAAAATTTCGTCAAATTCGTTTGAACCGTTTTTAAGATAGTATTAGCATGACCCTGACCCTTGATGACCCAAAATGACCCACTAATCGAATTTACTCGAACACGTGACCTAGCCCAATGGTTTTCTGGTGCCCCAAAACGGTATACAAAATTTCGTCAAAATCGTTAGAGCCGTTTTTAAGATAAAATTTGCATATATATATATATATATATATATATATATAACCACACACAAGATTTTCTCGTATTAGAATATATGATAAGTTTAAAAAACGTAGACTGCTTTGGGATATTTGAAAAGAATAAAAGGTAATAAAGTAATGACGTTGTTTGTAAATATTCTGCAGTAAATGAACATATCAAGGACGCAAAATAGGAGTATACATAATGGTATTTTAGCGAATTTTTGAACCAATGAAAGTATCTATCAATCAAATTTAAAAAACGGTGTTAACTTAGTTTCAAAATTTTTATCAGTTTAGGCAATTTCTGAGTGTTCGATTCATTTGATGTTTCAGTAATTGCAGATATCACATTTAAAATTTTTCATATTTTTTAACTTTTTGGAATAAATTTATTTTAATATGCATATGGTACAAAATTAACTTTTCTTTAGAAAAGTGCTTTTTTGCATCGGACCGAGGAAAATGTTTTTGCTTCTAAACACACATTTCGTTTAAAAGCAGCATGTAATCGTTTTCCATAAAATAATTCTCCTTCTCTGGAGATATCTGGTAGCTAATGATAATAATTGAAATGACAAAGAATTTTATACAAACACTTTTGAGAGCACAAGAAGCTGAATTCTATGAAAATATATTAATAATCAGAAGTCGCCTATAACGGTTATTTTATCGCTTTTGCTACAGTTTGAATCTAAAGCAGGTGAATAATTTAATTAAATGTAGAGAAAATGGATTATGTAAATCAATATTAGTTCCTATGTTGTAGTCTGCCAACCACCACTCTACAAACTTCTGTCACTGTCTCTTACTAAATGGCTTTCCTCTGGTTGATCACAACTGCTACAGAAACGAATTATTTTAACTTCTTAATTATAGCTCTCAGTGCTATAACTTACAAAATATATGTACGCAACAACTAGTTAATTAATGTACTTGGACAGGATTTTAATTTCTTATGAAAAAAGAAAAAATAACCATTACTTGCTCCCACCATGCTTACCCGCTAAAAAATTTCACCGCTTCCATGTCGCGTGATGAAAACCAGTACATTGAAAAAATAAAGAATTGCTTCCGACCTTAGCGTTACAGAGAAATATTTTCAGTTAAAAAAAAATTATAAGATATAAGAAGGATTACAACAGAAAAAAAACGCAACTTTTTAATTTATTTTTGTTTAAATGAGTTAGTTTATTTTTAATTCACGGGAAGAAAAATTTTAGCAAGTTGAGTTATATAGAACATCATCTAACATAATTGTGCTAATTTCTGATTGTTTAAAAGGCACGAATTATTTTTCGAACGCAAGAGAGTTTTGCAAAACTCGTGGTTGAGGAACTTGCACAGAGGAATGATTTCTTCTGTGGTTTAGTAGTATTGTCATTCACAGAGGAATCAATCCGTTGTGTTTACTTCGATATCGGGCAGAATTTCAAATGAATATAATGCAAAATATATACATATTTTAATACAAGTCCTCGTCCAAAAATATTTTTTTCACAATCTTTCTAAGTAGAGTCAATTTTATACAATTTTCCCCAAAAAATAATTTTGAAAAAGAAAGTGGTAGACTGGCTTCTGAAATGCGAAGCGCCCAGTCTCGTTTATTTCCGATGATCATGTGATATGCGCTTTTATAATATAGATGATAATATAATCTATTTAACAGAAAAAGGGGGTAGAAATCCTTTTACTCAAAAGAAACAATTTTTACCAAAAAACAAATAAATTATATAAATAAAATATTAAATAAAAAAAAACTGGATGTTTCAATGACTATCATAATATTATTCTCATAATAGTCTTCAAAATTAGATATTATCTTTAATGTAGATGTAAATAGTGGATATGAAACAAACTTTTTAAATCATAGTAAATAAACATTACAAATCTTTGTAAAATAAATGTTTGAATTAATTAGGAAAGATTTTACGTAATAGTGACAGTTTTTGAACTTTTTTCAAAAAATTTCGTAATTTGTGTCACGTAAATCATGTTTGCTTCTGCACAAATTAGACTAGAAATATAACATTTTTTTCTTTTTTAGGATATGAAAAAAATCTGAAAAAATTTACTCTTATAAATCCACTATGAAATGTCATCTTAAGCACGCTCTATGCTAGAGCTATCAGCATATTCTCCTAACTAAATATATATTTTTTGCATGAAAGATTATTAGCTGCGAAAATTCGATATTAAATGCAACAGGTTATATTTAATGATAATTTTGAAAAAGAAAAAACGCTGGATTCAGGTAGTTATTTGTTTTCTGATTATCAAATTTCCATTTTTTGCATCTGTGATATTTTTTTTTTTTAATGTAAAAAATTAGGTTTGTTTAAATTTTTCTTTTCTTTTACTTAATGTATCTCTAATAGGAAGAGAAACATTACTCAAGATACACATTTTGGGCAAGTACTAATTAACTCTTTATGCTATAAAAAAATTTAAGAGTCTTTTGCAGATTTAAATAAATAATCCATAAAATACTCTTATAATAATCTTTTATAGAGTTAGATATATAAGCAAGCATATTGTGTAATTTCTAAAACCATTAACATTGGACCTGATCAACTCTATGAAGGACCCGCGACACACAGGTCATATAGTGTCCCCTTTCTCAAGAAAATTGCATTATAACCATGACAAACAGCTTTATTTGCTGTGTAAAATTTAAACCATAGTTTTATGAAAAATGAGTATATTATAGAAACATGCAAAAATGTATTAAAAATTATGAGAAAGTATAATTTTTTGCACTGTATGCTATTTAAAATAAATAAACTGTAAACCTAAGGGATTGGATGAAGTATATTTGATGCAGTGGTGCATCCAGAATTCGGTTCTAGGGGGGGGAAGGGGGTTAGTTTCTGATAAAGGTGGTCGCCGGTTATATGAATCACTGGTTAATGGAATCAGTCTTTTAAATGTATAAATCATAGTGCTTTTCTCCGCAATGACATTGGTTATGATTCATTTAAACAGCGTTTACAATATTAAAGTTACAAACTATAAAATGCACCAATGAAATAACACAAAACTAGGTTAGATTTATAAAGTGTTTAAAAATTATGCGGGGCAAACTTTAAGATGGAAGAGCACAGTAGAGCAAATAATTTTTACATAGAAAATAACAGAGTTGCAATCCATTTGTTCAATGAAATATACACAAGATTTCATTATAAGAGAATCATGAATTCTTATTCCTAACTTTAAGCAATTTTAACAAAATTTTCAATAGACTTACTTACCTTGCTTTTAGCTAAATGTAACAACTCAATTAGGTAATCGATGCTTTTTAATGTAGTTGATATTAAACACGGTATTGTAGACTAAATTACTGTGGACCTTCCAGTACTTTACATGACATCAAATTTCGCATTATCTAATGTAAATCTAATGAAAATTTCGTTAAAATATATTTATTATTGTTAAAGTTCTCTAAATATATCCGAGTTTGAATTGAAGTAGTATCTATACTAATATTATAAAACAGCAACGTTTGTTCTTTCTGCAGGGGTTCTTTCTGGAATTAGAGAACGGATTTAAAAAGTAATTTTTCATATGCGAGGTTTATTCGTGTACAAAGGGTTCCGCACAAAATATCAGAACTGTTCAAAGACAATATATATTCACATAGTCACATACCTAAAACAATATTACATGCCATAATTTAATTTTATTGGTATTGGAATGAAAAACAATGAATATATCTCCCTCTAAAACAAAGACCTTGAACAAAGTTTAAACTTGGCGGGATACCACCAATCACGCTTCGGAAGAAGTCGTTGAGTTTCACATGAAAAGTTACTTGTCAATCATATTTGATGTAATAGTAGACAATTTTAAAGCATTTAAAAGAAGTATGCTGAACAACCCGAAACTTTCCAATTCCTTTTCAAAAATGAAATCATATGCAGGCATAATTCAAGGGGTTTGTTATCAAAAAGTTTTTTCATTCTAAGTGAAATATATATATTGAATTATAAGCAATTGTTGTGTCAAAATTACTGACTCCTAATGTCTTGGAATTATTCTATGAATAATTTTTTTCAATATTTGCCCTCAGTAATTGAATTCAGGAGGTATGAAAAATGTTGACTATCACTATGATTCGTCTTACCTAAATCAAAGATCTTGTACAAAGTTTAATCTTAGCATTGTGCCAAGCGCGCTTCAAAAGGAGGTCGCAAAGTAGCAACACTGTTTTGATCCATGCCGTTGTTTTCTAGATGGGTTTTTAGTTAATATCTCAGCTAATTACAGACACATTTTTTCGAAAATCATTATCAACAATCCTTAGATGATTCTGTGTCGGTAACCCTCAACTCCCCGCTGAGCGCCAGAAAAATAAGACACAGGAGTAATCTTATAATAGTTCCATTTTTACTTTTTAAGTATGGAACTTGAATAATGGTGTCAAAATTCTGGTGACCATCTCCTCTCTAACATAAGCTATATTTTATACAACAATTTCCAAACATTTTTTTCGGTACAAAAATTTCAAAAGGGGTGCAAGAACAAAAACCATTCTAAAATTGCACGTTCTACGATATTGTTGGTTGTAGAAGTTTGAAATTTGGTCTAGCGGTTACTTTAAAAAGATGTAAATGCTCACTAAAAATGGTTTCTAAAAAGTTCAAAATTTAAAAGGGAAAAGGAGCAGGAAACGTTCTAAATTACAATTTATTTGTACAGTTAGGGCTAGAAACATGAAATTTGTCATGGTTGTTACATTAGAGACTTAAATGTTTAAACCCAGAACAGTTTGCCGGAGCAAAAAAAACCGTTCTAAAATTGCGATTTGTGTGATACAGTTGGTATAGAAGCTTGGAATTTGGCATGGTGGTAACTTTTGGGATGTAAAGGCTCTCTAAGAACGATTTCTAAAGAAATTCTAAATTTAAAAGATGAAAGGAGTGGAAAACGGTCTGAAAATGATCTAAAAACAATTAATTTGGAATTGTTTGTGCAAGATATGTGGAATTTGGCACGACTGTTACTCTAGAAATGTAAATTATCATCCAGAACAGTTTTCAAAAATTTCGAAATGTAAAAGGATGCAAGAACAAAAAAGTTCTAAAATTTCGATTTGTGTGATACAGTTGGTAGTTACAGATGCTTGTTATTTTTATATTCTGGTTAATTTTAAGATATAAATACTCGTTCAAAACGGTTTTTAAAAAATTCGAAATTTTAAAAAGTGAAATGAGAAAAAAACGTTCTAAAAGTGTTCTAAATATATTTAAAACTTTTAGGGCTAGAGTCTTGAAATTTTATATGGATGTTACTTAAGAGACGTAAATGCTCGTCCAGAATTTATTTTTTCAATTCGAAATTTAAAAGAATGTAAGAGTAAGAAGCATTCTAAAATTGCGATTTATGTGATACAATTGGTAAGGAAACTTGGAATTTGGCATGATGATTACTTTTATGTAGTAAATGCTTTCTTAGAACATTTTGAAAAAAATTCAAAATTTAAAAGGATGAAATGAGCGGAAAACCGTCTGTTATCTTTCTAAAAGCGATCTAAATGATGATATAGTTGAAACTGTTAGAGTTAGAAACTTGAAATTTAATATAGAGATTACTTTTAAGATGCAAATGCTTGGCATAAAGATTTGATTATAAATGGGAAATTTAAAGGTGTGAAACAGCTGAAAGCATTCTAAATTACGATTTATTTAGAACTGCATGTCATACCGCGCATTTCGAAGACTACCTTTTTTCTATGCTAAAAGTAACTAAACGTCTGTATTTCAACACAATCTTTTAAAAGCATCTCGGAAGATCAAATGTACAGCGCCTACAAAAATTTTGAAACGCTCTAATGAATAAAAGTATTAAAAATCTGAGAATTTTTCGATGAAAATGCTAAAAGAAAGTAAGGTGTTTCGGCGTGGGTTCGCTCGGCTTCGGCTCATGTTTTCACTATTAAATGTGACTAAGTCTGTGGCTTAGTCTTTTTTTTTTGTGACACCGTGTTTCTGCGACTCTGTTCTCTTCGACTTTAGTCAAAGACTTAGACTTTTTTCACGGAATTTTAAACAGGGGCTGGATGCAGATATATTTACAATCGAATAAAATTTCAGAGAGTTTGGACATTTTTTGTTGTTGTTGTTATTTTAAGGGACCCGTCGCAAATCCAAAGAAAAAAAAGAAGCGAAAAGAAAAAAATTCTTTTACAGCTAGATATCAATATTTTTCCATGGTCTGTAAAACCATTATATTTATATCTGATGAAAAAATTATAGAATTCATACAACTGGGGTTATTTTTTAAAAAACTATGAAACGAGAGACCCTTACGAGGAAAAACAAAACAAACAAACAAAAAATTGTTTTTTAAAAATGCTTTTCCCTCTAATAATCATTATTTTTTAGCAAAAATTTCATTTACAAATATAAAATTGATATAAGATATATAATCATACAAATTTGAGGTAATTATCATGGGCCTGGGCACCGCCGGACGGGTCAGCTAGTATAATTTTAATGACATGTAGGTAGCATTCGTTAAAATTTAATAAGTGTAAATCAATGTATAACTAATTTATTTGCTGATCCATTTAAATTAATGCATGATTAGCGTAAAATTGTGTGTAATTATAGATAGTAATTTTATTATAGAAAATGCCTCACATTTAACGCATCTTTTTCAAAATCCATACTCACAGGCAGAGCTTAAATTCTAGCAAAAAGTGTACCGGAGCTCTAATTTGCAGCAGTAATAACAATCATCAACCCAAACCCCCTTTCATTAGAAGGAGGGATGTGTTATGGTTGTTATCTCACTCGCATATTTATATTTCATACATTATTTGTAAAATTTAAAGCAATTTTGTCTTTTGTAAAAAAAAATAATAATAATACAATTTGACTGTATCAATATTCAATTATGCATAATAAAATTTAATAAATCAATAGAGCAGAAAATAAGCAAAAAATAGAGCAAAAAAAAATAATAATAGAGCAAAAAACATTGAAATTGAAAATGTGGAATTTTCAGAAAATCCTACTCGCTAAGGATGTCTTTATACTAGTCTGAATTATAGGATGTCTGAACTAGCAAAACATAAAACTGGAGCTGTGCGCCTGTGAGCTTCATCGCAAATTTACAGTGTTTTACAAACACGAGCAAATTACAGAGACTAAACATAACAATACCTCGAGTAAAAATAGCAGATACGATGCGGTTAATTCTGGCATTTCTCATCGCCGTTCGAAAACCATTGAGACAAAAAACAATTGAGTCTACATCTGTGATCGCTAGATAGATACATGCTTCAACGTGTGTGACACGCTACGTCACACGTGTAAGCGCTTTGGTAGGAAATGACGCAAAATATTGGTAATGGGAGAAAAAGAAAAACATAATTTATGCTTCGATTTTTCAGAAATGCTCTTCCGCTGAGCACCGGAGCGCAATGTTTATGAGCTCCGGTGAAATCTGACCAATATTTAAACATTGACTAAAAACAAAGAAGTATAGCAGCTGAGCCCCAGTAAGCTCCGCCGCAAATTAAGCACTGCTTACAGGCATGTATCTGTAAGTAAATAAAATTACAATCAGTGCTTCTTTCCTCCGAGGGACAGGATGCAGTGCCTCCCCGAAAGCAAGACGTCGTTGCTACATTACCAACATATGAAATATAGTCTTTAAATTTGTGTACAGAGTGCAGACCCCCTACGAAACAAATGATTCGAAAGAAACACTGATTGCAAAAATCTGTTCACAATCAAAAAATAGCTTTTTATAACTTTAAAGTACTTGACTTTAAAGTACTTAAAGTAATTAATTCTTACTTTTGTGAAGATTTTTTCCTGGGTACGCAAATAGATTGGTCTTAGATATAACTGAGAGCAAAAAACGCAAAAAAAAAAAAAAAACGTTTGAAACTGAGAGAGACTTACAAAGTGTGTGTTTTATTTTTTCCCTGGAATTCGATGGTCTGTTATTGTTTCGAACATAGAACAAAGACAGAAATGCAATAAAGGAACGGCCCACTGTATATGACCCCTCTTTTACTATAAGACGTCTCGACAAAGTGACACAGTCCAAATAACCAGTTTTGACTTAACCGATGCATGTAACATGCGCTTTCACAGTTTTAAGTGGAATTTTCGCCGTTTAATTGAATCACATTACTGAATAAAATTTGATTTAACAAAGCGGCGGATTCCGCCAAGGCGGAAAGGCCAAAAAATTTAATTTTAACTTTATTTTTGATTCATGTAAGCGGCAATTATAGTAATTTTTTTTAGCTCTGGGGGGTTTTTAACGCCTAACCCCCCCCCCCTTGGCTGCGCCACTGCTTGATGTAATTTCCGTTCTTTTCAGAATTTTGAAGTTTACATTACATTTAATTGCCATTAGTGAAAACCTTACATGATTTAGTTTACAGGAATTTAAAAAAATATTTTTTTTCTATAAACTATAAATGGAAAATGGCATGAATTTGTAACTTCAGAGAGTGGACAAAATGCATTTTGGGGAGCCCTGAAAATGTGGGCCCGGGGCACATGTCCCTTGCATTAACACAGATTTTTTTACGATTAGAAATAATAATAATTATACTGATAGTAATAATAATAAAAGCAATTCTAACTATTTCAATAATTATCGTATATATTAAAACACCAAGCTAAAATCTTAATTTTCAGCGCAAATTTGATGTTTTTGCGCTTACGTGAGATTAAATTTAAAACCTCTTTAATTTTAAAGTACATTCGAATGCGGTCAGTGTATCCAGTATTCTAAGGCGTTAGTTTACGCTCTGGCTCTCTGAATAAAACGTAAGTTCTAATCCCGATTCCGACAAAATTATTTCTGCAATACTTTTGGCTATACAATTAATTAATTTTAATTACTGTCATATTTTCAGGAAAATTAGTTATATGATTTGTATTTAGTACAGTTTAACACCTAATAATATTTTTACAAATTAAAAATTGTATTAAAAATATAACAATATAAAAAAAAATATTTGTAAAAAAAAAATATATTTAATTTAAAAAATAATTTCGGTGTAGTTATCGATTAAAATAAATTGAAATGATCCACAATTTTTGCTATATTTTGTATGTGACCATTATTAAGAATATATTTATATGTATACTAAGAAAAATATGTGATTATTTTTCGTAAAAAGAAAAAGAAAAGAAGAAAAAATAAAAAGAAGGAAAATATTCCTCTAAGAACTATAAAATATTTTTTTTTTTATATATCCATAGTTTAATAATTAAATAATGAAAAATTTTAAAGGTAGTGTAGTTTTATAAAATTAGACGATACTAGATATTGTTCTTTTTTTTTCAAAACTGTAATAAGTAAAAATAAATGTCCTGCCCATTCGATTAATATTTTTATTTAAACTTCTGCTAAAAAAACAAGCATAATATGTTGTAAATTACAAGTTTACAATTCTTTCATTTGATTAATTGAGTATGTTGGACTGAAAGCAACATCTATCGCCTTATATCTATAGGAATAGCTTATACGATATAGCAATTGTTCAAGTCTTCAATGCTTAATTAATTTATATGCAACTAATTTAAAATTAAGACATATTTCTAATGAAACTTTCAAGTAGTTTACCGTCAAATCTTGACGGGTACTATCTAGTAGTAATAATATCAGAAACAATTTCTTCCCGTTAAACTGATCTAGACAATATGTTATTGCTTTGCGCATCTGTTTCAAACAAAACACATGCGTTTTGTTTAAAACTACGGTTCTTCCCTTGTTAGCGGCGAGGTCAAAGTCTACGAACCCAATTAGAGTCCTTCAGAAGGAGTGAAAGAAAGAGATAACTCTAAAGAAAGATGAGACATCTGATGCTGACAGATAAAGTGGTACTCTCGTTGGCGGATGTGAAAGTTGTGAATGGAAGCATATGTTTCACATCCATTCATTCATAAAATGTTTCCGCATCAGCCTTGAATCGGTCTTGTTTAATAGCTACATAAAAGAAAACTTCATATGTTTAACATGTTGTTATTTTTCTTTTCTTGTGCATATATTTCTCTTTCACATAGAAGTTAGAACAACTCGAGCTTTTAAATAAATAAATAAATGTATATATAAATATATATATATATATACATATATATTAATACAACAAAGGGATTATGAATCTATTTGTCTGCCTGTCTGTCTGTCTGTGTACGCTTAGATACTGTGACGGATAAGGCCAACGGTACAACATTGGGCATGTAGATATTCCAAGGTGTATCCAAAAACCCCTTGAAGAGAATTATTTAAAAATTCGATTTATATATTTATTTTTTTAATTAAGATTTTGTGATTTTTTACTGGATTTTTGCACTAGATATTTCTTTTCTAAATATTGCATATTTCTTCTAAATATTTCTTCTAAATATTGCATAATTTCAGTCTTTACAACACAGAATAGAACAAAAAAATGCGCTTTCAGATTAAATGCATCTCAAAACAGTTACGTAATTTATAGAATTTTAAGGATTAATTTTACTTAAAACTTTTTAAATGTGTAAATGTTTGCTTTTAATTTCAATAAATGCCAAACTGCAAACGATTATTTTCTTTCAATGCACAACGCTAATGTTTTTTTTTTTCTTTCTAAATTTGGGGAAGATAAAAAATGCCAAACCATATATGCGCAATAAGAATTATGAGACTTATGAGAAAAGAACTCATTTTCGGCAGTCGTAAGTAAAATGCTTCAGACTGTGCATGAAAATACACGCTTTCTTTTAAAAATGACTTAGTTTTAATGACGATTTTTTGCCATTTAGCCACGTTAGTAGTTTCAATCGTTGGTTAAACCATGAAAATTCAAACAATTTACTTTTGTGATGTAGGACTTTAATCTTAGTCTAGGCTGAAAATAAAATTGAAAAGTGCATATCCTTTAAACAATACGTGTAATATGCTTCATTTTTATGGCTGAAATTGCCGATATATTGTTATAAAACAGGTAAAATAGACTAAAAATTGAAAAATAGCCGGCAACTGTTGTGCATACATGAAATTTTTGAAATAACTCGTTTTGGCACTGGAAATAAAAATATGAAGATGAGTCCCCATATAAAAAAGTTGTTTTATCATGTTTTGCAGCTGTTGTTATTGTTGTTTGGAGGGGGTGCACAAGGGTGACAATTTAGAAAAACTCAACTGTTTTAACTAGATCGAGAGGGGTGTCGTTTTCCATCGATGTTTTAATGCTGAATTGAATGACAGCATTTACAAGTCGATTCGATCTCCTGTTACTGAATCATGACGTTTTATAAATAAAAAGTATAAATTATGCTTTATATTAGAGAGCACAACCTTATTACACTTCTTTTACCCGCCATACACTCACATAACAAGTCATCTTTATATTTTAGATAGTTATTCGAACCGCAATTAATTAATGATCGGCATCAGGGTCATCAAAAATGTTTGAAGAGTGCCGAAAGCTACGTTCAATTGTTACCTAATTGAGGTAAGTGAACGGAGACACGTTGCATTAATTCCATTCTCAATTTCTCCAAAGGCTTACGAGCGTTGGAGTTCCATGACCAAATACGAAAGACAAGAATTGCTGAAATAAATAGCTTTTATTGAAAGTTTTACAATTTACATTTTTTTTCTTATTCTAAATATCTAATAAAAACTTTCTACAGTCTTTGACTTTTTTTATCTACGTTATCGTATCCTTTGTCCCTTTTTACATATTCTGGAATGTAAAAAAAAAAAAAAAAAAAACACGAGAAATTAGTAGCACTGTATGATGCATTTACCACTGTAGATGAAAACGAATTGCGTCACAATGAAGCTTTCGTTGTTGATGGTGAGAACTTGATGCATGCTGTAAAGCAGAACAAAGGTACTTTCAAAGCTTATCATGACGCTCATGCAGTACGTAAGCTACTTAAAAACAATTTCATGCTGGCAAAAACACACGTAACAGTCACGCAGATTCGATAGTTATGATAACCCAAATAGTACGAAAGAGAGCGAACAGTTACCTAGGTACGGGCATGTCACCACACAGTTTGAGATTGCAGAAAGTGCACCGGTTTATGGCAATCTAAAGCGGATTTCTTTGGTAATGATAAAAATAAGAAGCAATTGATTGTAAGGCTGTCTACTCGGTGAAACATCTTCTGGAAATTCTAATTGTTCAGACAGCTGTAGAATAGTATCAGCAATTACTACCAACCATTGTTACTCAAGACATATACGCCCTGCTAATTCTAACTGTCTTTATAGCATTTGAAAAGCCTATATTTTTCTTAAAATCCAAAATAAGGAGTGTGCAGAGGAAAGTGTATTTTTTCACCGCATTACAAAATCAACAAAACGCCATGAAAATCTACAACTTCCTCGCAAATGAGTTTAGCTGATGTGACACAACTAGTGCCATACACGGCAAAGATAAAGCTAGTAGTTATTAAGTCAATAACTACTGACAGTGCCTTGGATTAATGTGTGTTGGCACTTTCAATAGAAAAAAAGCCACTGCTGACTTTTGCACAGAAAAGAACACCTTGACTTAATTGCTGGTAATAATAAGTAATTCTGTCGAAGATACACCAAAAACCACCATAAAGCCATGTTGTTAATTTTAGTATACTTTAAATTAAAATAAATGTTATCGTAAAACATTATATATCGTTCTGGCAATATGATAAGGCGAGCTTTTAAAATAAAAATAATAACGCTCACCTTAAGAATTAGGTGGTTAAAAATATGTATATTAATAATAGAAGCTCTGAATATCCTCCTAAATATCACTCCTTGCACCCTCTACACGTTCTCACTACTTTACAATTTGCGGATCACCACAACTCGATCTTCAGGCCTAAATGTTCCATGCATAGATCATTTTGCCATGCGTCATCATTTGCTTGTAAATATTTTTATGGTTAAGCATTTAAAAATAAAATTTTTAATAATTTTTAATTTTTTTTTTCAAAAGCTAAAACAAATACATTATAGGTATTTATTATTATATATGTTTAAAAATATTAATGGTGATAAATATATGTTTATAATATTTATAAATCACCATTATATGTGTGTATTTATATATTATTTTCAAAGAACATATATTATGCTTGTAATATTAAGTAATTTAATTAAAAATTTTTAAAATACTAAATGAAGAAACGAATAACCTTACTTAAATATAGACAATGCCAAACTATCCTTCAATTCTATACAGAATATATTATTGTACCAAGAATTCTTCAATAAATAAAATTCTCGTATCTTGCCAACTATTTAATATAATTGTTTTAGTTAAATTTGGATTTTTTTTTTTTATCTAACCGTACAAATTTCATAAAAATACAATTGTAATATATTAGTACATCTCTTTTACAATGATAAAAGTATAAGCAAAAATAAGTATTGATAGAAATGTCCCTCAAAATTTAAAATATTACGCATTTTTATTCGGATATCTAGCCTATTTGATTATTCTAAAATGAATCAATTGTTGAGAATTATCTTTCTCTCAACATTTATCCTTTCTAACTAGAAATTATGAAAATAAACTTTAAAAGTTTCTTTGTAAATTTTACTGTCCATAAATTTTCATTAAAAAAATAACAATTGTGGGATAAATATTACTGAAATGGAAATTATTATATAGTTTATGTACTGAAAAAAAAAAATTATTACTTTAAGCATAACAAACGCGTTTTTTCCCCTTGTCAGTTAAACTGTTGAATCTTATTTCCTAAAATAGAGACATATTTAGAATACCATGTCAATCAACCTGACACCTCTTACGCTAACATTAATTGTATCCCTGAAAAATGCTGGATTTAAACATATTTCTCAAACATTTCAAAATACCGCAAAATTCAAAGCCTGAAAAATTTTAAATGAATAATTATGCTACACTTTTTCTGTTCTAATATTCGTTCAAGAATTACGTGTGATATTTTTAACTTAATGAATAAAATTTAGGTCATTTAAATTCCCGATTTCTTTTCATTCTTTTATGGTAGCTTCAGAATTTTACACAAGAATTTATAACTTGAAATTACAGTTATTCAGAGACTTGGATATTGACAAAAATGCAAGCAATATGCTTTTTTATTTAAAATAACAAACTTGTATATCCGTACACATATGCACAGATCTCAGTATGTAAAGATTCAGTTTTATGTAATTTTATTTATTTTGAAATAACAATTACCAAACACGGTTACGAAAAAGACATTAAGTAACTTTGAAAAGACTAATTGGAAAAAATTAGCTATCCTTGTATAGAAATATTTAATAAAATGAAACTGGGTTCTGTAGGTGACTTTGAAAACTTCAATCTGTGTATTTATTACCTATCATCTTTTTTTTTCTGAAAAAATATTGTTGATTTGATTTAAATAAAGTAGACTTTTTAATTTATTAAGATAGTGAATGATTCGAACAGCAACAAAAGAAAAGAAGACTATGATGTTGATCTAAAGCTTAGTATTTTTTTCAAAAAATTGTCCGAAGTTATAAAGAAGGTCGTTCACTTTTTATGGAAACGAATTTCGTAGTTGATTTCTATGTCAATGTATAAATGCTACATTCTTTACGACAATTTTACTTTGTTGTATAGCGTTGACTATAGCTCTTCCTGAAAATTCACATGATAGTAGAAATCTTCTTAGTACAGTCGTGTCAATTTTCTCCAACATTTCTTGGGAAGCTTTCCAAACTCTTTTCCATGTTCATGGATGGCGCATTTCTAACTCTTTAACAAACAGCTAGCTTCTGGTAAATAGAAATTTGTGGTACCACTTAACGTAGCATGGCTTTATTTAACGCATTTGCATGATTAGTGCTCCATTTCAGAAATTAATTTTTTCACTCTAAAATTTTGAAAAAAGAATTTTTCCTGTATGTAATTACATAACGCCTGTCAATAAATAAAGTAAAAATTAGTATTAGGAATTTCTGGTATGAATTCGGAACTTCTGAATGTAAAAGAAATTCCAGAAATGCACGCAAATCGGTTTATGGGGCTATAACCAAAAAAAGTAATTTTTTTTATCAATCAGTAGAAGCAAAAGAAAATGGCAAAGAAATGGGTTCGTGGGTGTAAAGATCGCCCCAAAAGATTCATGATTGCTTCTGGATTTTGTTATGAAGATAAATTAAAGCTTACAAAAAAGAATCAAGTAAAACTAAATAAACTCGCTCTATTATCAGCAAAATACTCTACAACTTAATTTCAAAATGGAAATTCCAGTTTATATGCAAAAGACATCAATAAAATCGATCTTCACATGAAAAAAGTCCCGAGTCACACTTCCAAGTATGAATATTTAGCTCGCATTAGAATATTCAGTACGCATAGTTATCGGAAAAAAAAAGAATCAGAAACGGGAATAAATTATGTCCCATTTAAAGAAATACTTTTAACATCGCCAGACGACTGCCCCATGAACTTTTCTGAATTCGGCTTATTAAAGAAAACGTTAGGAAGATGTCATCATGAACATTGAAAAGACTTACTAAAGTTTGGACTTTAAAAAATATGAGAGAAAATTGACATGACTGTACTAAGAAAAATTGTCAAATCAAGTCAAATTGTTGCAAAGAATACGACATTTATGTGTACAAATTAAGTATGAAAATCATTTCCATTAGGTGTGGACTACCTTATGTATTACATTCTAATACCTGATTTTCAAATAGACCTATCATAAGTCCACCGCGCACTTTAATCATTTATGATCACTTTCTGACTCGTTTGGTTAATTGAAAAACAAACAGTGCAAAGAAAAAGTATATGACAGGTAATATTATAGCAAAAAGATTAACAGAATTAATTGTGATTCAAAAGTCGTTTGTATATTTGAGGCATATTTGTCAACAGCCTTGTAGTTATATGTTCATCTGTGCCAATATCGGAGATAAGCTTCATTATGCTGATAAATATAACATAACATGTGAATCAATAAGTATTAAAAACACCAATTAAAATAATTTAAGACAGACATGAGTACACATAAAATAAAAATTTATAAAAAAATATATACTTAAAAACAGTTAAAAATACAAAATAGTAGACGTTTCGCCAAGCGACACGCAAGGCATCATCAGTACAAAAACAATCTATTGCATAACAAACCACAGAACAAGGAAAAAGAAAAGGTTTGAAATCAAGGAAAGTTGAAGTTATTTTATATATTTTTTTATAAATTTTTATTTTATGTGTACTCATGTCTGTCTTAAATTATTTTAATTGGTGTTTTTAATAATTTTCACATTCAGACGTTAAAATGTATACATTTTGCAAATCAATAAGTACTTTAGAATTATTTTTTATTAAAAAATACATGCATCTTGTTTCTTTAGAAAATATTTTATACAATGATCTCATGTGAAAAAACAGAGCTCAGATTATTAAATAGATTAGGAAAAAATTAAATAGATTAAATAGATTAGGATTAAATAGATTAATAATAATAATAATCCTCATTGAAAAGCTAACATTTGTGTATTGGTTGGGATCTGTTTAAATGTCACTTTGTGAATGATCACTGTAAGATGCTATATAAATTTTCTTTGAAAGTTTAAATCTAGTTTATTTAATACTTTTCTCATTTATGGCATTTGCTTCCTATTTCAGTAATTCACAATTTTACGGCCAATTAGACAAAGTGGTACAAAATTGCTTTAATATTTTTTTTGAAAGTATTTGCTTTTGAAAATATTTAAGAACTAGCATTTTGTAAATGTATCATTTACAAAATGCTAGTTCTTAAATATTTTTCACACATGTCTCTAACTTAATTTTATCCATTACAAGCACTTATTTTTAATTCAACCAATAAGAAATTGTACGTAAGAAAATTTTGAAAAAAAAACAAAAACAAAAACAGTTTTTGAATATTTTATATAAATTGTATATTTTGTAATATTAATAGACACTAGCGAAGCACGTCAACTTTTAGACAAATTAAAGTACAAAAGCTCCTTTGTTAGATTCCTTTATTTAGCAATTATTTAACATGATTAAAGCAAAATCACTACTGTTTCTTGAATTCATTTTGAATGAAAACTAACACAAATGTATATTTAGAAAATCAAGTTCATTACTTTATTACAAAAAGAGTGATATACAAGGTTTGTCCGAGAAGTAATGTCAGCTATTTTACTGTGAAACGAATACACGTCGCAGCGCGCTTGGAGCAGTTTGGATTGGGGAAGGGAGGAGTTAGATTACGCACGCACCTTCCCTCATTCGTCTCCGACCGTCTGGAGAGTTAGGACAGGCATTTTTGTGAACCTTGTTTTTGTCACCCGTGCAAGCCGCGATGCAGCGCCCGATTGAGCAAAGGGTTGTCATCAAGTTTTGTGTAAAACTCGGCAAGTTCGCAGTGAAAACATTTCCCATGATAAAGACGGCCTTTGGTGATGACTGTTTATCAGAACGCCAAGTATACTAGTAGCACAAGGTATTTTTTAAGTCCGTGAAGATTTCACTGACTAAGCCTGCGCTGAAGGCCATGACGACCACCACCGACGAAAATGTGACGCGTGTGACTGAACTCTTGAACTCTGACCGTCGTTTGAGAGTCCGTTTAATGGCACAGACATTAAACATTCGAAAAAGTTCTGTTCACGAGATTGTGACGAACAATCTGCACATGAGAAAAGTGTGCGTGAAGCTGGTGCCCAAAGTATTAACGGACGACCAAAAATTGCACCGAGTTGAAACGTGCCGCGAACTTTGAGGCTTGTGTGAAAGTGACCCCCAATTTTTAGACAATGCCATCACAAGAGATGAGTCTTTTGGGTCTTTGCGTACGACCCCGAATCAAAAAGGCAAAGGGCCGTGTGGCACACCGTTGTTTCCCTTCGCTCCGAGAAGTCCAGAATGGGCGAGTCAATGCTCATTGAAGCGAGTCAATGCTCAGTCAAGACAATGCTCATTGTGATTTTTGACATCAGGAGGCTAGTTCACCATGAGTTTGTACCACATGTTGTAACCGTCAACGCCAAATTCTTCATGGAAATACTCAAAAGACACAAACGAAGGGTTCATCGCGTCCGGCCCGACATTGCGCACGATTGGAAACTTCAGCAGGAGAACGCGCCGGCCCTCACTGCCTTCTTCGTGACCTGCTTCCTGGCCGATTCAAAGGTGCCAACAGTGCCCCAGTTGCTCTACAATCTTGGCGTGGCATCCCCAGACATCTTCTTGTTCCCGCGCTTAAAAACTCCCATGAAAGAATATCGTTTCGGGACAGTTGACAAAATCAAAGAGGCTTGCATCAAGGACCTTTCGGAAAAGATCTACCGTGACACCTTCGATGACGGGAAATCTCTGCGAAAGCGATGTATCGACGCAGGAGGGAGTATATTTTGAAACCTTTTAATGTATTGTACCGATCGTATAAATAAATGTCTTCTAACCGACTCACTGACATCACTTTTCGGACAAACCCTCTATATAGAAATACACTTAGACTACTGAAATTTTCATTTAAGATAATTCTATTACTTTACTAACTATCGTAATATTTTTGCTCTTTTGTTGGGCAGTCATAGAGTTAATAACCAATTAGTCATTTAATCTTACTTAAATCTAATATTTCATATTAAATATCTGTTAGCTAATTGTTGTTTAATAAAATAACTGTTTCTAAAGTTGCCATTAATTGTAGTAAAATTCAAAATCATAAAATGAATGATAAAAAACTAACAACGTTTCATACGACGTAATTCTCATAAGAGCTTTTGACTGTATTTATTTATAATAGTGAGACGCGAATTAAAATTTTCTTCATAAAATCTCGTATTAAAGATATTTTCTCGAAGTATAAATTTATATAAAGCTTTCATTGTTGCAGTAATAGTCCTTATTCTGGATATAAAAAAATCTATGTTCGTTTCTATTCGTTTATGACATTAAATAATTCTCAGTTGAAAAAATTATTCCTTTATAAATGACATATTTTGGAATTTTTCGTAATAGTACAGTTCAAAACAATTCAAATTTCTTTTACGGATAAATTACTGATTTAATAATCTCCTAACACTTTTTTCTGTCTTATTAAAAGCGATATCTTCAATTAAACTGAAAGCTAATACGCTTTTGTTTCTGAAATAATGAACACCAGAATGACCGATTAAACCGATCCAGCGGATATTTTAATTATCAGTTTCAAATTCCACAGAAAAAAAAGTCAAATTATGTTACACATGTTTCTGATGGATCTCGACAAAAGTTTCCGATGTCTCAATATGAATTCAGAGTTAATTTCTGAAAAAGAAGTAAGGTATTCATCGTAAAATCAGACCTGACGAAGCGCTTTAATCATGCAACTAGAGCCTCAGTTTAAAAAAAATATTCCTTTATAAGTGACATATTTTGAAATTTTTCGTAATAGTACAGTTCAAAACAATTCAAATTTCTTTTACGGATAAATTACTGCTTTAAGAATCTCCTAACACTTTTTTCTGGCTTATTAAAAGCGATATCTTCAATTAAATTGAAAGCTAATACGCTTTTGTTTCTGAAATAATGAACACCAGAATGACCGATTAAACCGATCCAGCGGATATTTTAATTATCAGTTTCAAATTCCACAGAAAAAAAAGTCAAATTATGTTACACATGTTTCTGATGGATCTCGACAAAAGTTTCCGATGTCTCAATATGAATTCAGAGTTAATTTCTGAAAAAGAAGTAAGGTATTCATCGTAAAATCAGACCTGACGAAGCGCTTTAATCATGCAACTAGAGCCTCAGTTTAAAAAAAATATTCCTTTATAAGTGACATATTTTGAAATTTTTCGTAATAGTACAGTTCAAAACAATTCAAATTTCTTTTACGGATAAATTGCTGATTTAATAATCTCCTAACACTTTTTTCTGGCTTATTAAAAGCGATATCTTCAATTAAATTGAAAGCTAATACGCTTTTGTTTCTGAAATAATGAACACCAGAATGACCGATTAAACCGATCCAGCGGATATTTTAATTATCAGTTTCAAATTCCACAGAAAAAAAAGTCAAATTATGTTACACAGGTTTCTGGTGGATCTCGACAAAAGTTTCCGATGTCTCAATATGAATTCAGAGTTAATTTCTGAAAAAGAAGTAAGGCATTCATCGTAAAATCAGACCTGACGAAGCGCTTTAATCATGCAACTGGAGCCTCAAAAAGCATAATGCAGTTCTCATCTCTAAATGAAGTCTAATTAAAATTCGCATCTACACTCGCGTGCGATGTTTGTGCCATGGGAGAATAACCTTGAGTCTTATGCATGATGCATATCACACCTGTATCATATTGACCAAGACTTTTGTCTTTTAAAGATTTTTTTCCAGATATTTCAAATTATTAGCTTATTGTTGAATTAATTACAAGATCAAATTTTCAGGAAAATCTTGCTTAATGTAGATAATAAACGGAATGTGCAAGTCCGAAAAATTTATTAATCGGCTGAATCTTTTTATTTAAAATGGTTCTCTGGGATTATTAAAAAAGCTCTTTAATGAATGTTTTACAAAGTATAAAATATCCATAGTAATTTCGTAATCAGAGTAATCACAGTCAAAGAATAACTTAAAGTATGAAAGAGGAGATATCATATTATTTCCACAGTAATATACTTAGAAAAAAATGTATAAGAGTTTTTATTCTTAAAAGAGATTTTTTCAATGGATACATATTTTTCAGAGTATTGCACATGTAAAATAATTGTTTTGTCTTCAAAATCGATACAGTTTAATAAAAAAATTTAAATTAAGACTATGTAAATAACAAGTCATGGCGTTATTTTAATGCGCTGAAATCTAAGAGAAATTATATAATACTTAACGAAATTATCTGTATTTAAACAATTTTATTTAAAGAAACTGTTTTTAAAACTTATGCAATTAATTAGTAGAAATTTCTTTTGATGAAGTTGTAAAAATTTGAAACATCTATGTTCATTTAGCGTAATAAAAGCAAAGAAACTTTCAAATCTAAAAACTCTTAGTCCAAAATTATGTCAATATCGCTTATTCAAATAAAAGTTTGCAAAACATATTTATAGTGTTGTTTTCGGCACACATTGGAAGAAGAAAAACGAATTTAAGTTTTATATCAAATATGATACTTCGGTCGTATATCTGGAGTACATTTGCGAATAGAAGTGACACCACAACAACACAGATAAGCGAAGAGACAAGCATCATTCAGAAAGTGGCTTTTTTGCAGGATGTTTAATAGCAGTTATTGAAGGGCGATTACATGGCCCATCGGGAGTGACCCGACCAAGCACAGAGCGTCTTTAGAGGCTACATTATCCAACGAGATCAGGAACAGAATTCCAAAAAATTACTTCAAAGTCCTTGACAGCTGGTACATATTTGGCGTGCGGTTTACGCCGAATTCCTTTGAAGAATTACCGAGTTGGCGATAAAATATGCAGAGAGATACAGAGCATATCGATGTTAAAAATAACCAAATGAGATATCTATGAAAAATTGCATCCTCAGAGCATACCAACATAGGGTTGCGACAGGGCAAAAGTTAGTCTTACTGGGAACAGAAAATTATCTCAAGCATTTAGACAATACATCCGCTGATTGTAGAATCTATGAATTAATAATAGACATATCTAACGGCTACATTTTTAAGTGTAAATGCAGAAGTGCAGACATGAGAAGGAATTATTCTTTCTTCTTTATTTTTTAATTGAGCAAAATTACATCTGCACAAAATCGAGTGTAGGAGGATGATTTTGAAATGAAAGCGATATCTTTTATAATAGAAAGGGATATATTTAAATGCATGGGATGGGATGCACAGACAAATTAAATTTAGAATATAAATTTAAAATAATTAAATTAAATGCATATTCAATACGAAGAGAGGGTTAACTATTAAGAAAAATATATATAATGGAAACTCCATTATATATATCACCCCCCGAACAAGAAAAGAAAAAAAAATTGATACCATAAGGCTTGCGAACAACTTACTGTGTCTCTCTGCATTATATATATAATGGAGTTTCCATTATAATATTTGGTGAATTATTTTAGACAAGAATGCTTTTTCAATCTGAGTACGAAGAAAAACTATGTATATATTATTTTTAAAAACAGGCTACTAAACCCGATCAGTAAAAATCTAAATCCTAAGCCGAAACAATTACAATCAACCCTACACGCAAAGAAAAAAAAATATTATCAACCCGATACGACTCAACCCGCGGGTCGGACAGTGTTCGAGTAAAATCGGGTTAATCGACCTGACGCATGGCTGTAGTGCACATTCATTTTAAATTTCATTGTTGTCAAACTCGCTTCTTTTAGGCTTAGTAGTAGATAATATACTAAATTTTTTCATGTGTCCCTGTAAAAAATCTATAGATGATATGACGACTATTTTTAAAATGTAATATACCTCGATACAGTGTCAGTAAAAAAATAAAGAAAATTATTATTTTTTATTTTTTTGGCGATTTATCGTCGGTTGTCGAAACAAGATAATTTTAAAAAATACGCTTTTATAATCGTTTTACTCTTTAAATAAAAACTTTTCTACTCATCATACTGCACTAGTTTAAATAAGTTTAAATTAAATAAATACAATTTTATAATTATAGTTTTCTCATCTATATATTTAAAACGCAAAGCATATTCTGTCAAATCCACATAAAATCGTTCCCAATATGCATGCGTCAGAAATTCCTCCGGGATGTCCACTCTTAATAAAGTGAACGATTCACCTTAGAATTCAGCGACAACACATTTCGCTCTTTACCTCCAATATACCTTATCACCATATTAAAATTTCGTGATGATTGGTCAGTTTTTACGTAAGTTAAAGCGTATAATGAAAAAAATGAGATGAAAACAGACAAGCCACAAACGTATCATTTTAAAATCCTTATGATATTATAAAGGAACCATCGGCAGATCGAGACTTTTTTAATTAAAAAAAAAGTACGAAAATCGGATATCCGTTCAAGAGATATGCATGGACACACATAGAAGAAAAAGAAAAAGATACAAAAAAATTTTATACCATCTTTTGTTGAAACTCGGTTAAAAATAATTTTTTAAAATATAAAATCAATTCATAAATCACTTGTACCATATTGCTTTATACTATATAACAATATGGTTATTCATCTTCAAACAACTAAAAAAGAAATAAATAAAAAGTAAATTTTACGGTATATATTATTCATAATTAGAATTTAACAAGTATCATTACGCTTTAAACTTGAACAATAGCTTCAAATCTTGTTTATGTTTTCATATTGGGTATCTCTAAATTGTCTCGAAACTGCATAAAAATGCTGCTGTTATAAATGAGCCTTCTCTTTTTCTTTTACAAGAAAGTCAGTGTCGTAAAACTTAATACCTACTTTACTACCGCTCTCCTTTGACAATGATAAATTGCATGGATAAAGTAGCAGTTGAAGCCTCAAAAGCCAATATGACTTTAAATAACGCTAATTTGTCAAAAATGTCAGATTCTTCTCGTACGCCGTCTTACACCTTATCATCTTAATCGATACTACATCAACCCAAGCTGTCCAATAAAACAATCTGTATTTTATGCTAGGGAAATTTAAATCAGATTTTTCTGTAGACTCATTTATCTTTAGAATGTGTTTCATTTTAATAGATTGACTTTTTTTAAAAAAATAAATCGGTCAAGTGCGAGTAAAACTCGCGCTCAAAAGGTTCCGTACATTAAATTTATTAATTACTATTTAATAATTAATAAACTCCTACTTCCTCTAATTTTTTCCTAATTGTAAGTTTCAGTAGATTCTGAAATAGGGGAGAGGGCTATATTTTTCAAGTATACTTCCGATGATATATCTGAAAATATAATACCTAAAATTAAAACAAATATATATTTGAGTTCGATGTTACGAGATCTTTCGAAAGATAACCTGCACTATACATAAAAAGAATTTTTATTTTTCAAGTAACTTAATTAATATCTCGGCTAATTACAGACAATTTTTTTCGAAAATCATTATCAAATATCCTTAGATGATTCTGCGTTGATAAATACCACGAGCGCCTGTCATTTCTTTCGCTGACCGCCCGAAAAGTAATGTTTGTGTGTAACGGAAAAATGCGTTTTTCTCAAAAACTACGTTACCTAGGAAAATTGCTGTAGTTTTCCTACAATGTTTAAATAAACTCCTACTATCCTTAAATTTTTTCATAATTTTGGTTTTAGTAGATTTTTAAATAGAGAGGGGGGCGGTAATATTTCTGCAGTGCATATTCGATGATATCCCTGCAAATATAATACCTAAAATTAAAATAAATATATTTTTGAATTCTTTATTATGAGATCTTTTACACGATATCAAACACGATACACAAAAATAAAACTTTTTTTTTCAAGTAACTTAAGTAGCCTCCTAAATTTTTTCTAAACATATTTGTGAATGACTAATAATCTGAAAATATGTGGGTAAAAATGCTTTTTAACTTTCCCAAGATTGAACTTTCCACGTCCCATAGCTCACGAGAAAAAGGGCTCTGACAGACACAAGCATGATCTTATAATGGTTACGTTTTTACTTTTTAAGTACGGAACCTTAAAAAATTACATTAACCTTAAAAATCATCATTAAACCTTAAAAATCATCATTTTAAATGTATCATATTAACTTTATCATATTACTATATTTTTATAGATTAGGGAAAATATTTCTTTCTTCTAAGATTAGTGAATTCCTCATACGAGTAGGATACACATTTCTTCTGCATTATCAAATGTTTTAAAATATAGCATATTAACAGATGTATTCGTGTTAGCATTGATAAAACGTGCTCCTGTATCATTGGATAATAATATTTTTAAAAATCCTGACTTTTCATCAAACTTTTTTTTTTTTTTTGTCAATTATACATCTAAAAATGATTTAATTCTCAGAAAAAGTAGTAGGAATGATTTTAAATGAGCATATCGATATTTATTTATTTTTTAATTACGAGAGTATTTTATGGCTTCAAAAATTAAGCTCCCTAGTGTGTGGCCGCAAAATTTTTAGAAAACACTAAAAATAAATTTCCAACGAATAATGTTTTATTTGTCTGATTTACAGAAGGTTTAAATTACTGGGAGATTCCCATTAATATGAAACGTTTGCTTCAAATGTCAAATAAGTATCTGTCTATTAAAATATTATTTTTTTAAATTATAAAATAAAATATACTTAAAATTCACATGAATATATTTTTTAACCAAGAGACATAAGATAACTTTAAAGAATTTTCAACTATACATTTTTGAATAAATTCTGTTAATAAATTTTAAATGTGTAGTGTCTGTCTTTTGAATGAATGAAACTTTCATTTTTTCCTCATTCTTAAAAAAATGATAAAATTACTGTAAGAATACATTTTTCTCTATACATAAAAGAAAATATTAATAGTTATATTTGGGAATTTAAATTAAAAAATAATGCTTCAAAACATAGTTTTTTCTTAAATATGCATGCATTTTCTAATTTAAACATTTAGATAAAATATTATGTATAATTTTGTTCAAAAGAATTTGTTTCTTCGCAAGAGTTGATTTTATTGAAATAAATGTTATTTTTTAAATTCTTTTCAAACTTGTCTTGCCCTACAAGTCGTCTAAATACTTCATTGATTTATTTATGCATTTTTTAATTTACTCATCAACTAAATATATACTTCAATAGCCTAAATTTATAAACTGTAAGATAATATAAATTAGTTAAATCAATTAATTAAGTTTATTAATTAATTTAGTTTATTATGTTATTATCAAATAAATTATTTATTTATTTATATTACTTATTTTAATAATTATTTACTTTACAATCATTTAGCTTAGTATAAATATTTTACGGATATATATAAATTTTTTGTTTATTTGTTTGTTTTTAACGGTCGTAAAGAATACATTTAACTACAATTTTACAAATTTTACACATTTCTACTTTATTATTATTATTATAATGCATTGTTTGATTGATAGACTGTACTGATAAAGAAGATATGAATTGCGCTTAGTTATTTCTGATCATAAATTTTTTGTTTGTTTTTTAACGAATTTTTATAAACCTCTAAAACCACATACAATCTTTAAAAATCGAAATCAGAATATAAGTTAAATTTTTCAATAACAACAATCATGAATTATTTAAAAGGGTCCGGGACATATTTTAAAAACATTTTTATTTATTGAATTAGAATTTTGAGGATTTTTTTTTTCTTTTGTGATGGTTAACTATATAATTTGCAAACAGAATCGAATAATAAAACTTCTCATAAAGTTTTTTTCAAAAGTTTAAAATTTAATTTTTTTACGAAAGTGGGGTAATTACTTGTTAAATTGTTATAACTCGAAATATTATTCGTTAATTTTTTTTTAATGTCATTTAATTAAACAGAAAACTATAAGTTTTAATTTTGATTCAGCATTTTTTTAAATCTTAATTTAAATACATGTATATATAACACATGGGCTGATAAGTTCCCGGTCTAAAAAAGAAAACACAACTTTTTAAAAAAACTTTATAACTTTATGACTTTATAACTTTATAACTTTGATAAATAACATAACTTTAATAATAAATAATAATAATTTAATAATAATAATAATAATTTTAT
The DNA here is from genome assembly GCA_963931845.1 of Maratus michaelseni. NCBI lineage: Eukaryota > Metazoa > Arthropoda > Arachnida > Araneae > Salticidae > Maratus > Maratus michaelseni. Next base: position 422,519,976 of record OZ007589.1, on the reverse strand, counting down.
AATAATAACTTAATAAATGAATAATAATAATAATTTTATAATAATAATAATAATAATTTTATAATAATAATAATAATAATTTTATAATAATAATAATAATAATTTTATAATAATAATAATAATAATTTTATAATAATAATTTAATAAATGAATAATAATAATAATTTTATAATAAATAACATAATTTTATAACGAAAAAGTTCCAAACAGTGCTCAGAATCATCGACTCGTTGTTGTTTTTGGTCAAAAGTCAACACGCGCGGCAGCCACTTTGACAACAGATTTTTCATAGACAAAATGTTCATTCAAAATAAAACCTACACGTTCCTTGGATATCTTCAGAGTCTGAGCTATCTCCTGCAACTTCACTTTACGGTTCCCAAAACGATTTTGTAGACTTTTTTTATGTTTTCCGGAGTAACCACCTCTTTTGCGTGGTGCATTACTGGTGTCCGTACGACCACATTTAAATTCTGCAAACCAGTCAATAATGCTTGATTTACCTGGTGCAGTGTCCGGATAACGCTTATCAAGCCAAGCTTTTGTTTGAACGGTGTTTTTTCCCATCAAATAAGAATTCTTGAAATTCTTGTTTATTCATTTTTTTTGTTTATCAACAAAGTCGTTCAACTGAAACCACTCTAACGTTTTATCCACACGGCGAATCGTCATGACATTTTTTCTGCTACCTTTTAAAGGTTAAAAATTTACTAAAAAACCATTGGTTCGGCGATTGCAACGCCATCTGTGTCGCAGACCTGGAACGTATCAGCCCATGTGTTATATTTAAAGTACAAATTAAACAAAATGATGTAAAAATCATATGTTCAAAAGTAAATATTTTTTTCAAATTTGTTGAATCAAACATAAAATAAATAGTTGACAAAGACATGTTCGAAGTTTAAACCATTTATATTTAACTGTTCATGGCTTATAAAAATTTAAAGACGAGAATTGTTGTAAAAACCCGTCATGCAGAAAAACGCTAAAACGTTTCCATAACAATCACTACTTGAAAGCTAGATTTTGAAAACAAATAAATAATATATCCTGTTCTAATTAAGATAAAAACATGATGAAAACGTCATTTTATGTGGAAAAAAAACAGAGAAATTTTAATACAATAAAATATTTTTTCAAAAATGTAAAGATTTTTGTGTCCCGGACCCTCTTAAACAGAGAAAATTTTACATTCAATATATTAACTGTACTGAATATAATAATAAAATATTATTAATGACAATAAAATAATAAGAATAAATTTATTAATAAGAATAAGAATAATAAGTCTTAACACTTACACCAGGTGCGTGCTTTATTGAGTTGTCTAATAGATATGAATCCTACATTTCAACCTTAAAATCTCTTTAAATTATAAAAAAATATATACACCATTATAGAACGGAATTTCTTTTTTTATAAATACAAATATATATATATATATATATATGTACTGAAGACTTTTGTTTTAGTCATTATAAATATTCTTGTTAGTACACATAAAATTAAAAAAAATTATGTATTTATTGTAATTTATTTTGAAAAGTTTTTCGGAGAATTCCTATAAAAAGACATTTATAGTGATGACTTGTTTATATATATAAAGAAAAAGCATAGGAAACTTTTGCTTCAATAATTCACGATCGACTCCTTTAATGCTACATGGAGCATGAATTTTTAAACCTTTTTAAACTAAACGAAAAACATTCCTTAGCAGAGACAATTTAATAAACTTACTAATGGGTATGGATACAATTTTATTTGTTACCTCAGGGCTGTATTTCAGTGTTTTTCTTTTTATTATTTACTTTTTCTTGGAGGTTCTGTTCAAGTATCAATCAAGTCCACCGAAAGAAAAAGTTTTAAAATATTCATAAAATGATTGTTAAGAATATGTTACAAACTGTTATTATTTGAAAAACTTCTTCTTTTTGTGAATGATACAGTTATGATATACGAAAAAAAATAATAATAGAGTGAAAATATTATCTTCTTTTTTTCATGCAACGATGCGAAATGATGAGGAATTATGAAAACTGAAGACTATGAATGAAAATACTTTCTTTTTATGTTTAAAAATGTATTTTCTTTAAATTAAGGCATTTATAAAATTCTGAACAAAGAATTTTTAACTGGAGTTTTTTCAAAATTGTCTGTATTTATATCATATACAATACACATATGTGAAGTCTTTATATATCAAATAAATAAATTTATTTAACGGAAAACGAAATCCTGTTGAGTTAAAAATATATAGAAAAATCCATATAATACGAACGTCAAATTCACCTATCAAATTTTATAAAACACAATGTAAACACATTGATAATTTACGGTACTACCGAGGTGCAATAAATCAAATCACAGTTTTAAAACATTAAAACTATTAGATGTTAAAATCCATGAGCTTTCGGCTAAACATTAGCCTTCCTCAGATCAAAAACAAGCAGTCAAGAAGACGCAGCTCTGAATGGCGCGCTTTGGACATACTGGAAATGGGCGAAACCAAACAGCTATGAAATGCAGGGAGTGACGGAAGTCGGGATGATACCATTACAAGCTGGGGGGGGGGGTCCTCAGAAACCGAAAACCCCAGTGATACCCAGTACATTATACCATATACGAGGGATCTGATAAGATAATACATCATTACATGTATTATCACCTCTTTTCAAAATCTCTAGGAACTCTCTGATTATGCAACTATTATACTGTGAACCTCGTGAAATTATTTTAGCTTTACTGAAAAATACATCAATATCTTTAGCTTGATTTAATCTGGATAAAGCAGTGGATAATTTACATTTTTTCATGTCATCTGTATGTTCCTTAATCCTTTCCTTTAATTTGTGAGTTGTCATGCCTATATATGAATATATTTTAGAACTGCCATTAACTTTAAAAGGAATAATATATATGCCAGATTTGTCTCGGTTATCAATAGGGTCAATCATTCTATGTACCAGATATTTTAGCTTTGTTGGGGGTTTAGCGATAAGAGTTACATTATATTTCTTTAATGCGTATTTAATCCGCTCAAAAAGATATAATCAATACTGTACCGCGGGTTGATTATTGATTATTGACGGCCAATTATCTACACTTGGGATATAGGCCCGGGGGGAGTGCCCTTCGTGGGGGTCTTTCTAAGGGAACCTAACCCGTATTTACGCATGGATAAAATCCACGGCTCGAAGAAAACCACGAAAACTCCGAACGATTAGGCCGACGGGCGCGATTGGTATCGAACCCAGCACCTCCCGTCTACCAGCTTCGAGACTGTACCGCGGGATATAATCATCGCGAGATATAATCAATAATGTAGAATTTTGAAGATTGCATATCTTTTTTAACTATTGTAGCTTGTTTATTTCTGTACTCATAAATTAACTTATTAATAATTTTGTTTGAAAAACCATTTTCATATGCAATCACCTTTAATTTTGTTCCACTCTTCATTTAAATAACCTTCTGAACTAACCTCAAACGCCCTTTTGATATAAAACCGATATGCTGCTGCTTTGTAATTAAATGGAACATTACTATTGTATGATATTGTGTTATTGGATCTGCAAGGTTTTCTGTAAATTTTTCTATCAATGATACGTGTTGAAATATTTTTAATAAGTTCTATATCTAAAAATGGTAATGAACTATTTTCTTCAATTTCACAAGTAAATTGTATATTTCTATCTATACTGTTGGCATGCGCCAGAAAATGATTTAATGTAGAGATACCGTGATTCCATATGATCAGTATGTCATCGACAGACCTAACCCATAATGCAGGTTTAAAGGGGGATGTAGAAATGATAAGTTTTTCCAGAGGTCGTAATTTTAATTCTGCCAGTAATCCAGATATAGGTGAACCCATAGGGGCTCCCTCATATTGTTTATAATAACATCCGTTAAATAAGAAAACATTGCTATTAGTAATTAAGTTTATACTTGAAATCAGAGTGTGTTTGATACTGTCATTATAAGCTGGGTTATTTATAATGCTATTTTCAATGATAGGTTTAACTTCCTGAACATCAATAGAAGGATACAGCGATTTAATATCAAAACTTGCTAGAATGCTGTTATCTTCCAGTTTAAAGCCTTTAATTATGCTAACTAAATCTGCAGTAGAATTGACTACATGCTCAGTGGGGGGAAGCATTGATTTAAGTAGAGGTACAATATTTCCCGCATCTTTTTGAGCATGAATTATATCCCGCATCAATTATATCCCGCATCTTTTTGAGCGGATTAAATACGCATTAAAGAAATATAATGTAACTCTTATCGCTAAGCCCCCAACAAAGCTAAAATATCTGGTACATAGAATGATTGACCCTATTGATAACCGAGATAAATCTGGCATATATATTATTCCTTTTAAAGTTAATGGCAGTTCTAAAATATATTCAGATATAGGCATAACAACTCACAAATTAAAGGAAAGGATTAAGGAGCATACAGCTGACATGAAAAAAGGTAAATTATCCACTGCTTTATCCAGATTAAATCAAGCTAAAGATATTGATGTATTTTTCAGTAAAGCTAAAACAATTTCACGAGGTTCACAATATAATAGTTGCATAATCAGAGAGTCCCTAGAGATTTTGAAAAGAGGGGATAATACATGTAATGATGTATTATCTTATCAGATCCCTCGTATATGGTATAATGTACTGGGTATCACTGGGGTTTTCGGTTTCTGCTGACCTCCCCCTCCCCCTCAGCTTGTAATGGTATCATCTCGACTTCCGTCACTCCCTTCATTCAATAGCTGTTTGGTTTCGCCCATTTCCAGTCTGTCCAAAGAGCGCCATTCGAAGCTGCGTCTTCTCGACTGCTTGTTTTTCATCTGAGGAAGGCTAATGTTTAGCCGAAAGCTCATGGATTTTAACATCTAATAGTTTCAATGTTTTAAAACTGTGATTTGATTTATTGCACTTCGGTAGTAAGGTAAATTGTCAATGTGTTTACTTTGTGTTTTATCCTGTTGAGTTGTCTAATATCAAAATCACTTACACAATAAATGATTAACACAATAAGTCATGTATGACATGAAAGTAAATCTTAATGTTTGTTTTGTTTTTTTCTAGAAAAATGAATATTATGGTAGGTTATTCTATGCTAATTTAATAATTTGTAGGATTTTGATTATCATAGAATGTTTACATATTTTATCAACAATTTCTTTTGTACTTTAATATAATTATATATATTTACCAAGACACGAAACGAAATCAAAGTAAATTAGTTTAGTGTTTTCATGATTTTTTTTTTTTTTTTTTTTACATTTAAATCTCAACTCCTACTAATCTCACGTCCTTCTCTAAATAGATTTTTAACTTAATCAAATTTCAGATAAAATAATTATTTCCTATTTGTACTTCGGTTACTTTGATGTAAATTGAGCAGAAAATCTCTTTCGTTCTTTAAATCTATAAATTCAAACGAGAATATTTAAAAGTTATATATGGCCGGAGTATAGGGTGAAGATGGGGTACAATAGACATATGGGCACAGTGGTTCTGCGTCAATTCGTCGCTCACAATTCATCGAGGAACAATTCCTCGCGGTGTCAATTCGTCGCAATGACAATTCTTCGCGGCGACAACTCATCGCAGCGTCAATTCGTCGTGGTGTCAATTCGTCACGACGTCAGTTCGTCAGAATGAAAATGTTTTTGAAGGCTATGATGATAAAATAAAGATAATTTAGTTAAATTATTCAATGATAATTTGTTTTTTAGATATAATCGCATGTAAATTGTTAGCTATAATTCTCTATATCTAAAAAACTAACTATCATTAAACATATTTACTAAATTGTCTTTATTTTACCGTCATAGCCTTCAAAAAACATTTTCGTAGCGACGAATTGACACCACCACGAATTGACGCTGCGATGAGTTGCCGCCGCGACGAATTGACGCTGCGCTGAATTGTGCACGATGTGTTGTTCCGCGATGAATTGTGCGTGACGATTGACGCTGCGCTGAATTGTGCGCGCTGAATTGTTCCGCGATGAATTGTGCACGATGAATTGTTCCGCGATGAATTGCGCGTGACGATTGACGGGACACCGGACACAGTGGATCCTCCCTTCAAATAGTATTTATTTTACATTGTTTTAATTTCATATTAGTACTAATATATGACAGTATAGTAATGAATATTTTCAGCCGTAAATCATAAGTAGCCAAAGAATAAGCAGAATTATTTCATTTAATAAGAAGTTTCTTGTGTTTAGCTACAAAAGTAAAATTTTGCTCCCTAGCTAACAAAGATTAGAAGAACAAAAGAAACAACAATGGAAGTTTAAAGAAAAGGCATTCCTTTATTGATAAATTTATGCAAAATTTGCGGTTTTATATCAAATAAAATATTTTCTTATTCCATGTCTATATAAGGTGCACTACACCATCTCAAAAACGAGCACAGTGGACCACGCTTTTATACTGATTTAAGTGAAGTTTTCAATAGAAAAACTTAACAGTGTTTCCTCTTTTCATTTAAAATTAAAACTGCAGTTTATTAACAGTTTTAGTATATTTTGTTGTGAAATTAAACAATATATATACATAGTTTTAATATCTTTAAGAATATCGCTACCAATTCATGTTAAACGCAGAAAAATGTATTTAGAAAATTATTTGCTTTCTTTTCTTTTTCTTCTTCTGTTTTTTTAACTTAACAATTATACCATTTAAACGATAAATAGCTAGGTCTAATTGTGTAATTTTTTAAATTGCTGTAACTGAAGTCATCAGGAAAGTCCAAAGAAAATTATTCTTAAAATGATCTTACTTACATGGCATCTAACATATTCTAAATAATTTTCATTTAAAATTAAGTATCTAAGTGAAACTAAGTGATATGCATATTATATATATATATATATATATATATATAATCAGCTGTTTTGTTTGTGATGTGATGGTTACTGCTTATATATATATATATATATATATATATATATGCATGCTAATTATGCATTATATATATGCATATTAGTATGACCTTATATATATTCATATAATGCCATTCTGCACAAAAGTTCTTTTAAATGTGTTTATGCATGTAAAATCATTCAAATGCTTTTTTCAGTGCACTGAAAAATGTGGCAAACAATTTCTTATAAGTACTTTGCCCATTAAGTATGCATTAATATTGTAATTTACCTTCATTGTGCATTGCTCACTATTTCTCATGTGGTATCTTACTGTACACCACATATGAGGTACAGTTGGATACGTTTTTAAGCTTTAAAAGTATTTTTGTTTCTTTAAAAACTGTTAACACTTGTGCTTTCAGAAAATTAATAAATGAAAATAAGGAACTAAAGTATATTAATATTTTTTTATGTAGCTTGATCTGTACATTTTAGAATAAAAAAATAAAAACTTCTAAACGGTGTACAGTGCACGGTGCCACATCTTTCCCTATTTTTATTTTTTTCCCTTCCAGACTTAAAAAAAAAAATTCCTCAAACAATAATAAAAATCTCTGTAATGACGATGACTTTATTATAAGCCTTTCTATTTGAGATATGAATTAGAATCACTATTAGCAAATGATTATTTACTTGTGTATTCGAAGTTTCATGTGACATATATTCGCACGTAGACTTTATTATTTTGCTTATTAACAATATCGTAATATTCACGACAAATAGACAATAATGTTTTCAATTTGTATCGACGAAACTTTTTAAAAGTACAGTAATGAATTTATCATAAAACGATACATTTAATAAATCATTTTAAAGTAACATTTAATTTAAAAACACTTAATCGCGTTTTTTACAGTTTCCTTTGATAACTTGTTTTTCAAATATCGACTTTATTATTTTATTTATTAAAAACAAATACTAAAAAAATATATATAGTAGTGCGCAAATAGCAGTGCAAGCTCGTAGAGAGGAAATCCCAATTAAGAATATCTTTTTTTAAAGGATAAAATCTGTTTACATACGCACTTAAGACTTAATCATCGTGCTCAATAAAGTTTGGGATATTTTTACAAAAAGACTCCATTACGTGACCGGGTTTTAGAAACTGCATTAACTAATTGTTGTATAAAATACAACATTCTGGAATAATAAACTATTTTTTTCCTTATTAGTCACACCATTTGTCTATATTTCGTATTTATAAATGCGATTGAGGATTTTATAGATATATTAATAATAAATAAAACCACATATAAAATTTAATTTCTTGTTTAAAAGGCTTCCGACTAAGTTAAATTTATCAACAACGAAAAGTGTATTAATTACACAAATAAAATCAATTGCCTCTATAAGTGATAAGTGCAAAAGCATTACGTTTTGAGAACCAAATGATAAAACCTGAATAAAATATTAACTTAGGTATACATTATCACTCAGTGTTATTAATAAATGCTTGTTAATATGTAAATAAAGTCGTTCAGCTTTTACCATTTCTGCACATTTTCATTTTATTATGGTAAATAGCAGTTCATACGTGTTTTCTATATGAATTATTCAAAAGTTCCAGGCATAATACGTGTTAATACTTTCTACTAATTGTTTAGGGTTACAAGTAATTGAATTAAGCAAATTGTTTAGCTAATGTTCAGTAATATAAGAAAGTTTGTCCCTGTAACGCTTGCATGCTGTCTTTAGAATCAATATTTGTAAGCTTTGGTAAGAAATTAAATGAAAGTCTACTTTCTCATACTACAAGATTTATTTTTGTTTGAGCTATAAATAAATGATTAAGAAATGACTTACATGATAAATCATATATTCTAATACGAGCAAATCTTGTGAGTGGTTATATATATATATATATATATATATATATATATATATATATATATATATATGTAAGGAATTTTCCGGGGACGACTTGGGAGACTAATACTTTACAGAAACATACAAATAAGTTGGACTCGGGACCTCTGGACAGATCGAACTCGTTTATTGAAGCATTTCTTCGTACAGACATCTTCGCGCGTTCAGTCGGAGGTCCCGCGAGCCATTTACGTTAAATTTTGAGAACTACATGGCCGAGGGTTTGGCTGACCGCTCAAATGTGCCAAAATTCCGTCTTCTTCGACCTTACATGAGGTTTTAATCAGAATTTAGGATATTTTCCAGCAGAGGTAGAAAGAGTCAAATTGGGAGGATCATTTATTTTAATTGGTCAATTAGCTTTTGATTGATGTCTGGAGTCTTATGCCGACACCAAGGCTTGGCCAGGCCTGGGAACTGCACGCCACAGACTGCTGCAAGAAATGCAAACTCATCACTTTTAAAACTTAAAGAGATGTCGAAATTGATAGATGAAAGTAATATTTGTGAGGCTGAGAAACAAAGATCACAGGGGCAGATTAGATTTAAGCATTAGATTTATAAGTTAGAAAAAATGTTTTAGGATTTTAACTTTTAATTTTGCATTTTAAAAAGGGTTTATTTTTATCCTTTCACATCCCCCCCCCCCCTCCAAGATGAGATCCACCAGATTTGCCTGCAAAACTGGGGGAGCTCACCCGGAAGACCGAGAATGCCAAAGTGAGTTAAAAAGAAGTGTTTCATTGAGTAAGGCTTCAAAATAAGTTAATGTTAAAGTTAAATTTACAACTAAGATTGTTAAAAAGTGAGGGCTGAATTTTGCTGCTGGAAAAATATTAAAAGTTTACATTTTGACGCATAAAAATTAAGGAAAAATGAAAGATCTTATGTTTTTATGCTAAAAATTTCTCGGTTTGGGATATGGCTCTCGGGACAATCTGACCGAACTTCACATTAAAAACTTGAAAAATAATATTTATACCACAAAACGTATGAAATATATGAAAACAATAATATACTAGTGTAATACTAACACAAGGAATATATGAAAAAATATATATACAATAACAAAATAATATTGTTTTAAAGTTTTGTGGTCATAATTGTGTGGCTTTAAAGTCTCGGGACATTTTTGTGCTATTTTTGTTCAAGTCCTTACAGCACAAATTTTCCAAATTTTATATAAAATTATATTTCTGTACAAAATTATAATTCTGTAAACATATACTATTAATACGAAAAATAAGAAATTATTCTAATATCTGAAATAATTGAAAAATATGTTTTTTATATGCAACATGTTCACATTAGACAAATACTTGAAAATATTAAATTATGAAAAAGAAACTTGAAATTATTTATTCACATTTTTCAAAACGTGAAAATATTAAAATTGCAGTAATATAAGATTGTTAAAATTAAAAAGATTATGCAAATATTTAAAAATGGTGAAATATACTGTAAAATGGACAAAACAGGTGTGGACAAAACAAGTGTAAGATATAGAGTTTATTTACAGGGACTACTGGTTAGGTAAGTAGTTTTATTTGTATCCTAAACCTTTGGAGGTTTTAGCAGATCCTAAACCTCGAGGAGGTTTTAGCAAAAATTTAAAAAAAAAAGAAAATTGAGCATGATATTTTTATTTTGGGTGAAGATGTAGATGCAATTTAATTGTAAGCAATGGAATTTACTGTTTTGCAGACTGAGGTGTATTTGTTTTCCCCAGTGGCATCAATAAATCTGAGCAGCAATATAATAAATTACAACTACATCTCACTGTTAGCTCAAAGAAAAAAAAATAAATAATAAATTCCTGCTCTAGACAAGTATAAATCGCAGAACATTTTTCCTTTAAGATTGAGGCCAGAACGCTCTGAATTTTCCTTGCTAGCTTTTACACAAATAGCAACAATCTTTTTATTTTTAAGGGTTTTACTACTGGCAAAGGCAAAATTAATTAATAAAACAAAAAAATAATAAACCTGGTATGAATAAAAAAGGACAGCGTTTTAGAAGTGCATGGCAACCTGGTGACAATTCTCTTTACTAATGGATCTATTCTTACAAAAATGTCAGCAGTCGCCACATTTGCACGTGAATATCACTGAATCCTCTTTGATTGCACAGGGGTGTTTTTGGGTGGAGTTTAACCAACTCAAAAACTTAAAAAAATTGTGGTCTTAAAGATTTAATGGAATGGAACCATGGTCATCTTTAAAAATTGAATGGATGGATTTAGACACTATTGGACTTACCACGGCAAAAGTGGGTTCACCAAGGTCATGTCTAAACCGATTGGTTAATAAATTGAATTTATTTTGAATATTTAAAATGGTAAGGACGGGGCCTTCCAATTTTACCTTTAAAAACTGGTTGGGGTTTAACCAACACAGGGAATGATGGGTCACGATATTTGAATTAAAAAGTGATATGGGTAATAAAGGGGTGATATGAGTAATAAAAAAGGAAATGGTAAAAACAATATAATATAAAATATAAAAATATTGAATAAATGCACTGGAAACACAACATACATTACTTACATGAAATATTTTTAAAAATACTGCCAATCTGATTGGTATCTCCAACAGTTCAATAAAAATATATTTTCATATAAAAAGAAACAAATAATAATAATGAATAAGTAAAATAGGTAATACTTACTAAACACACACAAATTCTAAAAAATAATAATATATTTACAAATTAAAAAAAAAATTCACCTGGAAAAATTGGGTAAAAACTTGATGAAAAATACTTGGAGAATAAAATGATGAAACACTGAACGATAACTGCGTAAATGTATCATTTCATAGCTTTATAGCTATTTTCTGTTCTGTTTCACTCTTATATGGAAAAAGTTGTAAAAATAAACAAAAAAGTTGTCTGCTTAATTTTTTTTTTTTTTTTTTTTTTTTTTTTTTACTGGAAAACATTCATAAAAGTAACTACACCTCATGAAAAAGAAAAGAAAACTACTGTTATCAAAACTAATCCCAATTAATGTGCATAGCTGGTCATTCCCCAATTTCTTATAACTTTAATAACTTCAACTTTACAAGAAAAAATAAAGCTCATAAAATTTTAAAATAATAAATTTAAATTTGCTTAAAACTTATAAAATCCCTTTAACACATTTTAGAAAAATCTACTTTTAAACTTTTAAAAGTTACACATTGATAACAGCAATTTTTTTTTTTTTTCATTCTTGATATTCTCAGAAGTAACTTTTCAATATTAATTCGTTAAGCAAATAAACAAATAAAATATTGTTTAATTTAACAAAATTGATTTTTAAAAACACCTTTTCATAAAAAAAAAATAACGTAAAAGAAATCTGTATTGTGGCTTAATTACTTTTAATACAAAACTTAATAAAATATTAAAAAAATTAAGCTTCAATTAAAAAAATATCAGTTACTTTCAAACACTTAAATGAAGAAATTAAAAAGAATGTAATCAAACTTTATACTTTTTTCTACAAAACCATTAAGACGGAAATTTATATAGCAATAAAACTTACCTGTGGATTAAAATATCCAATTTGCTTTAACACACCCACACACACAAACAAAATAAAATAAAATAAAATAAAACACAGGGCTTTTTCTGACCCAGATCATTATCGTTATTTGTTCACTAAAGGTAAATAAATAACATTTTCCGGTGGTCGGTTCACAGTGCATCATGAATCACTTTAGTTTAACGTGCTCAACTGAAAGAAAAGAAAAACTTAAAAAAATAAATGAACACTGAATGTTTTTTCCCTTTCTTACTCAGTTCTAACCACAAAAATTTAAAGTCGGGATCGCACAGATAACGAAGGACACAGATAAATATTTCAGTTCTGTATCAGAGTTTGCGCGATCTTGAAAATCAGCTGTCTCTATGACCTACATATGTTGAGGATGAGGTATAAAAGAGTTTTTCGAAAGATTCAGTTTGATCTTCAGTGAGTCTAAAGTTAATAAATTGATGCGGTTTGCACATAGATAAGTTTCTTTTTGACGATAACAGAGTGAGGAAAAAAAAAAGTTTCTTGGTTGAGGACCGGAAATATAGCAAATAAATTTCAGCATAAAGGATGTTTATTTTCGGTTTTTCTCAGATGATCACGAAAATTATTTTAAGTTTATCTGGCGTGTAAGCACACTAAGTAAAATAATTTGATTTGGAGAAAAAAAAAAAAGTTCTTTTTTACCGGCCATGGGGGTAAAGTATTTTTCTTTTCTAAGTGAATATATTCAGTTTTTATACACAGACTATAAGGACCCGGTCGGTACTCATTATTTTTCAGCAGTCTCATGATTTTTCCGAGTGTAGCGACGAAACACGAAAAGGGACTTTTTTATTCGCAAAGGTACGCGCAAAAACATCGTTCTCTTTCTCCAATCGAATGTCACATTAATTACAGGCAATATTCTAAGATTGTTCGTGGGCCGATTGCGCCGACACAACTCTAAAACTATCCAAATTTTTCATGGCACAAGTGGATTTTGTCCTTTATCAAGTTCTGGAAGAAAGGCTGGGATTTTCCCGAAGTAGGCGACCGTCATGCCGACTTTATAAAATGTAAGGAATTTTCCGGGGACGACTTGGGAGACTAATACTTTACAGAAACATACAAATAAGTTGGACTCGGGACCTCTGGACAGATCGAACTCGTTTATTGAAGCATTTCTTCGTACAGACATCTTCGCGCGTTCAGTCGGAGGTCCCGCGAGCCATTTACGTTAAATTTTGAGAACTACATGGCCGAGGGTTTGGCTGACCGCTCAAATGTGCCAAAATTCCGTCTTCTTCGACCTTACATGAGGTTTTAATCAGAATTTAGGATATTTTCCAGCAGAGGTAGAAAGAGTCAAATTGGGAGGATCATTTATTTTAATTGGTAAATTAGCTTTTGATTGATGTCTGGAGTCTTATGCCGACACCAAGGCTTGGCCAGGCCTGGGAACTGCACGCCACAGACTGCTGCAAGAAATGCAAACTCATCACTTTTAAAACTTAAAGAGATGTCGAAATTGATAGATGAAAGTAATATTTGTGAGGCTGAGAAACAAAGATCACAGGGGCAGATTAGATTTAAGCATTAGATTTATAAGTTAGAAAAAATGTTTTAGGATTTTAACTTTTAATTTTGCATTTTAAAAAGGGTTTATTTTTATCCTTTCACAGTTTTCTATATGAATTATTCAAAAGTTCCAGGCATAATACGTGTTAATACTTTCTACTAATTGTTTAGGGTTACAAGTAATTGAATTAAGCAAATTGTTTAGCTAATGTTCAGTAATATAAGAAAGTTTGTCCCTGTAACGCTTGCATGCTGTCTTTAGAATCAATATTTGTAAGCTTTGGTAAGAAATTAAATGAAAGTCTACTTTCTCATACTACAAGATTTATTTTTGTTTGAGCTATAAATAAATGATTAAGAAATGACTTACATGATAAATCATATATTCTAATACGAGCAAATCTTGTGAGTGGTTATATATATATATATATATATGCAAAAATTATCTTATATATATATATATATATATATATATATGCAAAAATTATCTTATATATATATATATATGCAAAAATTATCTTAAAAACGGCTCTAACGATTTTGACGAAATTTCGTATCCTACCGTTTTGGGGCACCAGAAAACCATTGGGCTAGGTCACATGCTCGGGTCATTTTGGGTCATTTTGGGTCATGGTCTAGCTAATTGTATCTAAAAACCGGTTCAAACGATTTTGACGAAATTTTGTATCCGACCATTTTCGGGCATGAGAAGTCAATTGGGCTGGGTCACATGTTCGAGAACATTCGATTAGTGGGTCATTTTTGGGTCAACGCGGGTCAAATTAATTTTATCTAAAAAACGGCTCTAACGATTTTGATTAAATTTTGTGTCCTACGAGTTTCGGGCACGATAAAAAGCATTGGGCTAGGTCGCATGTCCGAGAAAATTCGATTAGTGGGTCATTTCTGGGTCATTGTGGGTCAAGATCTAAAAAGCGGCTCAATTTACACTAAATTTTGCATTCAATGGTTTCCGAGCACGAGAAGACTGTTGGGCTAGGTCACATGTTCGAGAAAATTCAATTAGTGAGTCATTTTGGGTTATTTTGGGTCATGGTCAAGCTAATTGTATCTAAAAAACGGTCCAAACGATTTTGTCGAAATTTTGTATCGGACTATTTTCGGGCACGAGAAGACTATTGGGCTGGGTCACATGTTCGAGAACTTTCGATTAGGGTGTCATTTTTGGGTCAAAGCGGGTCAAATTAATTTTATCTAAAAAACGGCTCTAACGATTTTTATTAAATTTTGTATTTTACGAGTTTCGGGCACGCGAAAATCATTAGACTAGGTCACATGTTCGAGAATATTCGATTAATGGGTCATTTCTGGGTCATTGTGGGTCAATATCTAAACAGCGGCTCAATTTACACTAAATTTTGCATCCTATGTTTTTCCGGCACGAGAAGACTGTTGGGCTAAGTCACATGTTCGAGAAAATTCAATTAGTGGGTCATTTTGGTCATGGGTCATGATATTTGAACTCAAATTTAATTTTGACCGAGCATTGCTCGGTCTTCCCTGCTCGTTAATATTAAATTCATTAGTTTAGAAACGTTTTCCAATGTCTTTTATTACTACTTTCCAACATAGTTGAAAAGTGTTCGGTTTGTCCGCCTGTCTGTCTGTCGGTCTCTCGTCTGTCCGTGCTCGAACTCGCGTAAATACGTATACTCGGATTGTCATGCCATTGATATATGTTATTGATGTTTACTATAGCATATTCGGTATTGAAAATGAAGTATGTAGACTGATAGTTTTTTTTACAGGGACATTCAAAAGAATTCCGTTACATTACGGTCTATGGGGAAAATTTTTTTACAACGTATTTTATTGACGTTACACTATTTTAAAGATATTCAAATTGATACATACCACTGAGGTACACTACAGTACGCTTACTCCAGAATACGGTGTGCATAGAATGTATCGTTGATTTACAGGGACACTCAAAAGAATTCCGTCACATTACGGTCTTTGGTGAAAAATTGTTTGCGGTTTATTTTAATTATGTTTTAATATCTCAAATATATTGAAAATGATATATATCACACAGGTGTATTGCAAGAGACTTACTACAGAATATTGTGCGCATAGCGTTCATTTAGTCGTTCATTTACAGGAAACAAAAAATAATTCTATAATTTCTGTAAAAAATAATTGCTGGAATGGTTTGTAATTGCTGAATGCGTTTTTAAATTTAACTCATTTTTTCTCTCTTATTAGTTTTGTCTACTTGTGTATAAATTCTATAGATCATATGCAGGGCAGCACAAAAGTTCTGGAGTACATTTGTGTTTATTGACGGAAATTCCTAAACGGGAATTTTAAACTGTGCTACGCGTTTCCTAACTGAACTAAAATTTAGAATTCTGTGTAGTATGTATACAAATCGATAGATCCTATATAGGGCTGCACAAAAGAGATCGGTTATTATTTTTTCAAATATTGTTGGTAATTTCGGAAATCGTATTTTTAAATAGGTTATGCGTTTTCTAAATAATTTGCTTAGATATCGTCTTTCATCTTATTAAACGGTAAAGATTTGTAAAATTATTTTGGATGTGTTGGAAAGTGTTACTTAATCTATGCTTGACGCATGATTTTTTGTTCTGGTTTTATTCACTATTCCAGTTTTCCCACGGAATTACAATGCTTTTATTTGACAATTAGAACAGCACTTTAGGATAAAGCATTATGCAATAACTTACTAAATGAAATTTTGCTAACCAGCACTATTATTAGAATCATGATTGAAATACTACAGGTCCTTTTTTCATGGAATGTTATTTTGTCAGTTGATCACATTTATTTGTTTAACGTATAGCAACTTGTCGTTTATTTATATTTAGTTAGCTGCATTAATGTAATAATGTGGCGGTAGATGGAAGCTCAAAAGAGAACACTCACTAATTCATATACGGAAATAAATTTATTGTAAGTAAAATAAATAAACGTTTGTTTGCACCAGTTCCTAACCGCATACATGTATCTAAAAATATCAACATTTGCACCAGTGGTCTCGATGGCGTCCGTATCGCGAAATATATATTGCAATTCCAAAAAAGGTCAACTAACAGATACTATATAATTGCTCTGAGAAAAAGAACACTCTCAAATCTGAGTAAATCGATGTTTTTATTTTGCTATGAAACTTTTTGTTTCAAATAGGACGACCCAATACTTTCATTTCTGACATACTAGAAATACTCAGACTATTAAACCATGGACATACTCAAAACTGAGCACATAGCGATCAGTTCATACACATTTTTGAAACATAGACATACTCAAAAATGATTAAAATCAGTTCAAAATCATTTTTGAAACATGGAAATACTCAAAAATGAGCACATAGTAGTCAGTTCATACTCATTTTTGAAACATGGACATACTCAAATAGGAGCGCTTTTTTTTTTTATTCTTGTGTGTGGGAATGTTTTCAGAAATGAATATATACATGTTTCAAACTACACATGGTTCAATTTATACACAATAAGCAACAGAATCAACGACAGCAAATAATACTGATACTATTGGACGCAGTTGATTTACATACATTATATTATTTTCAGAAAAAAGTTATGATGCTATGATTCTGTATGTTATAATTCTTTCATGCATCTCTTTAATGTAAACATCTAAATAGTACGTACAAAGATAGTTATTGAAAATTTTAATTTATCCGTGCTAAGTATTGAAACTGTATTTCTGGATGGACATTATCCATTGAAATATGATTTAACTTTATTTAGAGAACTATTTTCAGTTTAACAAAAAGCTTATTTTGCTTATTGGTATTTTAAGACTTTTTAACACTTTCCAGCATAATTGAAAAGTGTTTCTGAATTCATTTTGTCTGCCGGAACCCTCTAAATACGACATTTTCAAAACTGATCAAAAAATATTCAAATCTGTAGCATAGTCAAAATGGCGCCGAATCAAAATTACTCATGTTTTTTACTCAAAGTTTGAAACATGTATATACTCATTTCTGAAAACATGCACACACTCTAAAATAAAACATCATGTGCTCCTATTTGAGTATGTCCATGTTTCGAAAATGAGTATGAACTGACTTCTATGTGCTCACTTTTGAGTATTTCCATGTCTCAAAAATGAGTTTGAACTGAGTCTAGTTATTTTTGAGTATGTCCATGTTTCAAAAATGAGTATGAACTAATCTCTATGTGCTCAGTTTTGAGTATGTTCATGTTTCAATATTCTGAGTATTTCGGGTATTTCAGAATTGAAAGCATTGATTGGGTCGTCCTATTCGAAACAAAAAGTTTCATAACAAAATGAAAACATTGATTTACTCGGATTGGAAAGTGTCATTTTTTCAGTGCATGTCTGTCTGTCTCAGTGTCCGTCTGTCCGCGCTCTAACTCGCGTAAATATACTCGTATTGTCCTGTAATTGGCACATATTATTGAGGTTTACCATAGCACGTTCGATATTAAATATGAAGTGTGTAGCATGTATCGCTCGTTTACAGATACACTCAAAAGAATTTCGTTACATTGTGATATATGGGGGAAAATCGTTTTCAGTGTATTTTAATTATGTTACATTGTTTCAAACATACTGAAATTAAAATTCATCGCATAGGTGCACTACAAGATGCTTACTATTGAATACGGTGTGCATTGCATTTAACGTTAATTTACAAAGACACGTAAAATAATTTAGTTGCAGTATTACCTATGAGCGATAATTGTTGGATGTGCGGTTTCAATTGTGGTACTATGTGGTTTAATTTTTTTAACTATTTTTTTTCCGCATATAAATTGGCGAGTAAAAATTCTATAGATCATATATATGGCTGCACAAAAAAATTCGAATACATTTCCGCTTATCACCGGAAATTGCTAAAGAGAATTTTCAACTGTATGCGTTTCCCAACACTCTAAAAACGACACCTTCAAAACTGAGCAAAAAATACTCAAATCTGAGTATGTCGCATAGTCAAAATGGCTCCGAATCCAAATGACTCAAGTTTAAAACATGTATATACTCATTTCTGAATGCACACACTCAAAAATAAAACATCATGTGCTCCTATTTGAGTATATCCATGTTTCAAGAATGAATATGAACTGACTTCTATGTGCTCATTTTTGAGTATTTCCATGTTTCAAAAATGAGTTTGAACTGATTCTTATCATTTTTTAGTATGTCCATGTTTCAGAAATGAGTATGAGAGATGAGTAGTCAGAAATGAGCATGTTTCAGAAATGAGTAGTGACCTCTATGTGCTCAGTTTTGAGAATGTCCATGTTTCAATATTCTGAGTATTTCCGGTATTTCAGAACTAAAAGCATTAGGTCGTCCTATTTGAAACAAAAAGTTTCATAACAAAATGAAAACATCGATTTACTCGGATTTGAAAGTGTCATTTTTCTCAGTGAACTGAACTAAATTTTGGTATCAACTGTAGAAGGTAATTTCTGAAACTGGGTTTTCCAAATTGATTATTTAGACATCATCTTTCCCTTTATCAAACAGTGAAAATTTGTTACTGAATTCTGAATGTGTTGGAAACCGTTTCATATTCTAGCCTTGACGCATGATTTTACTTTCTTGTTTTAAATTATTAATAAACTTCTATAATTATTTATAAAATAAACTTCTTACTATAAGTAACGTTACGTTGCACATGAGTTTTGCCAGTTTAGTTTGATTTTTCTCGAAGAATATACATAAATTTTCTTATAAGATGATGACATAGATGATAAAATTTGAAATATTTCTATTTGAATAATTTATCTATTGCATAGAAAAAAGTCTAAAATAAAAATTACATAATAGAAAATTGTTTAAAACTTTCAAAATATTGGAGAAAATGTTAAACAAACTAGGAAAATAAAATGCCATGATGACAAATATCTCATTTTTTTAAATCATGATTTTAAAGATGTGGCGTATGTTTATATTTGATTACATATAAACATGCTGCTTTTTTATTCAAGTTAAATTTTTAGTATGGTAAATAAACAGTGAAAGAACATTTTTTAAATCCCGAAAGCAAAATTTATTTCGAATATTCTTTCGCTGGAAAATAACATTTTAGGATAATTCAGTGAGAATTTCTGAAAAAAAAAAATCCACGAAGAATGGTTCTAAAAATTTACATGATATTTTAAATATTATAATATCGAATAATTTTGCATTAAATTTCAAACTAATATTGTTTAATCTGTGTTTATAAATTTTCACATACTGAATTCTGAAAATATTAAAATTTTTATATAACGAAAAACGGAATTTCTGAAAATTATCTAAATTTTTGTTTCTAAGTTCTTATAAAATTACGTAATCCATATGAATAAATCTTAAAAGATTTAAAATTATTATTAGAAAAAAAATCATAAAATATAAATCATGTTTTAGATTTATTTTGAAAATAACTGTAGCATAATTTTTTGTTATATTTTAAGCTGGTGCTTTATCGTATGATCAAAATCTTCAGGTATCATAAATTAGGTAAAGAAATTGCTAATATTTTATAAATATAAAAGAAAAAAATAATTAAGATTTTTTTTTGTTGTTGTTGTTATTCAATATTTTTAAAATTCTGTAAAATTTCAATTTTAATCCATACAGATATTGATTTATTTGCCATAATTAATCTACATTTTGTCACATTTTTAATTATTACTAGCTGCGTAGCAACGCATTGTGTTGCATTTAAATTGCACGAGGTATTTCTATTGTTTTGGGGGAAACGAATTCTATTTTATTGTTAATTTTACATTTCTAACCCAAACAATTCCAAAAAATCGTAATTTAGAACGCTTTCCGCTCATGCCACCCTTTTAAATTCTGAATTTTTTAGAAACCCTTCTTAGCGAGCATTTACATCTTATAAGTAACCATCATGCCAATTTTCAAGTTTCTAGCCGAAATTGCACCGAAATTGCAATTTTAGAATGTTTATCTCTTCTTCACCCTTTTAAATTTCAGTTCTTTTTTTAATTAGTCTGTGCGTCTTAAAAGTAACATCCATGTCAAATTTTAAGTTTCGAACCCAAACAACTCTATATAAATCACAATTTCGAACGTTTTTAGATCGTTTTCGGCTTATTTCACAGTTTCAAATTTCGAATTTTTTTTAAAACGTTCTTAGCGAGCATTTACATGTTATCACTATACCACTATGTCATATTTCCAGTTTCTAGCTCTAATAATATAACAAAAATCGAAATTTTGTAACGTTTTTTTCTCATGCGTTCTTTTAAATTTCGAATATTTTAAAAACTAGTCTGTGCGAGAATTTAAGTCTTAAGTGCAGCAGCCGTGTCAAGTTTCAACTTTATAACCCTAACAGTTCCAAATAAATCGTAATTTAGAACGTTTTCCTCTTATTTCACCCTTTTAAGTTTCGAACTTTTTTTTTAAACCGTTCTTAGCAAGTATTTACATCTTAAAATTAACCACTACACCAGATTTCAAATTTTTAGCCCCAACAACGTGACAGAAATCGCTAGTTTAGATCGTTTTTTGTTCCTGCACCCCCTTGGTGGCTATTATACCGACATAAAAATTTCACATACTGAATTATGAAAATATTAAAATTTTTATATAACAAAAAATGAAAATTTTTAAATTTATCTAACTTTTTTATTTCGAAGTTCTTCTAAAATAACATTAATAATTCATATGAATAAATCTTAAAAGATATAAAATTACTATTAAGAATAAATGCATAAAATTTAAATGACGTTTTAGACATATTTTGAAAATTATTGTAGCATAAATTACTCTAATCCTATGTTGCAGCAGACATAGCACCAACATTTGGCACCATTATATTTTAAATCGGCTCTGTTGTTCCAGAGATTAAACCCCCTACAAACAAACGTTACTTCTTTATATTATTAGTATAAATTGCATTAAAGTTATTCGAATTCATGCTTATATTCTATGAATTACTATTTTTAATAGTATAGCATAAAATAAATCAGTATTAGTACTTGGAGAATTACACTGAATCTCGAAGGCAAGGTTTAACATTCTTGATTGGCAGATCAACTACCGATGTGATGGAAGTGCTGTTGCAGAAATATTACGCTTCAATGAACTATTTGCTTGGTAATGTCAGTGTTTGTATGGTATTTAAATGCATCAAACAAAATTTATCCGTAAATCACAGTAAATTGTTTGGAACTAATAACTAATTTCTAAAGGAATTAATTCTAATAGAGCAAATCTTTAGAAAGTTACCTTAAACTCTGGGTAATTTTGTTTGATAAGCAAAGTAAAAATATTCATAAAAAAATAATTTTCAGACTAACCTAAAAATTTGTATTTTATTAATTGTATATAAAATATGTATTTCAAATGTTTTGGGCTAAAGTAAAAATAATCCCCATAAATTATACATATTAACATAAACAGGAAAATAAAAATAAACTTTTTATTTATTAATATAAGTCTCTTATTTTTCTCCGAATGGTATGTAAAAATACACTAATATAGTTTCGAGTACAACTAATTAACAGCTCTCTTCATCAGGTGATTAATAGCAAAAAGTAGTTAATCCAAGAAGTTTAAAACATAGTTGCAGAATATATTTTTTATTTAATAATTATGCAAAAATGTTTCAAAAGACTACAACTTTAAGAATTGCTATTTAACTCTTTGATAAATGTAGTTCTCTAACATATTTTAGTGCTTTTATGTTAGCCATGCGCAGATGATAAATCGCCAAATATTGTTCCCATTGCCATCATTGTATTGCATTCATTCAATTTAAAAATATGAATCTTTCACTCATTTCATTTAAGCTATATAACTTCATTTTAAAATACAGATATTACATGAAGTTAAAATACATGTCTTTCACTCATTTAATTTAAAATAAAATAAAATAATAATTAAATAAGAAATAATAACATATACCGAAACATTTGATTTCAAAATCAAACCATTGTTTCTAATTTGCACACGCGAAAAATATAAGCTGGTATTGGTCACTAAAAAAAATGCCGTTGACGAGATTTGCGCCCAGATAAAATAAAAGTACCCATATTTTAAAAGCATTTACGCAATATGTGTACACCATAGGTCTCAAAATTTTATTTCATAATTTTAAGTTATGTATATATGTATATATATATATATATATATATACGAGGGTCGATCCAGAAATAAGGTTCCCATTAAATTTACAAATAGACAACATTGTTTATTCTCATAGAAATTTACATCGTTAAGAAGAAAGTTTTCTCTATTTTTCTACATAATCGCCATCTTTTTCTACGCATTTTTGTAGACGGTGCTCCAATTTCTGTAACCAATGTCGTAGAACTACGCCGCCAACCCGCTGAGGAAGCGTTTCACCTCTTCTTTGACGTCATCGTCGCTCCGGAAGCGTTGGACACCCAAATGTTCCTTTATCTTGGGATTATCATAAGTGATAATCACTTGTTCCCTTTGACGTCATCGTCGCTCCGGAAGCGTTGGACACCCAAATGTTCCTTTATCTTGGGATTATCATAAGTGATAATCACTTGTTCCCTTTGACGTCATCGTCGCTCCGGAAGCGTTGGACACCAAATGTTCCTTTATCTTGGGGAACAAGTGATTATCACTTATGATAATCCCAAGATAAAGGAACATTTGGGTGTCCAACGCTTCCGGAGCGACGATGACGTCAAAGAAGAGGTGAAACGCTTCCTCAGCGGGTTGGCGGCGGAGTTCTACGACATTGGATACAGAAATTGGAGCGCCGTCTACAAAAATGCGTAGAAAAAGATGGCGATTATGTAGAAAAATAGAGAAAACTTTCGTCTTTCCAACGATGTAAATTTCTATGAGAATAAACAATGTTGTCTATTTGTAAATTGGATGGGAACCTTATTTCTGGATCGACTCTCGTATATATATATAAAGTATTCTTGAACCTCATGTAGTCATTTTGAATTATACTGAACACACAATTAATTAATATTTTGAATTATTGTAGAATTAATGGATTAAGATTGAATAATTTTTTGCTTGATTCCATTGAATCTCTTAATTAATTTTAGTCTTATTAAAGTAACTTAAATTAGCTTTCTTGCATTTTATGCAATATCGCCCTAGACAAAAAATGGTACATTTCTGTGGGTTTTTTTACAAAAATATTATCTCTTATTCTATCATAAAACATGCTTTAGTCTTTTGCTCTTGTATTTTATTTATTTTTTCATCAGTTAATTAAAACTATCCACTTCATTTACATTACTATATTGTGAAAATAATTTCTCTATTTAGGAAACTTATTATGCAATATGCTGATTTTTTAAGATGATGTTTACCGTATTATTATCAATCCACGAGTGCTTGTATAAAATGTCTAAAATTATAAATCTTATATAACATAATCTATAAATAATATAAAACTTCCTATTTATTTTTCAAACATTTTCAAGCATTTTCTCGACATTATTTAGCTTAATTCATAATGCAATTGATTTTCGTTGTCTTCTCAAAATT
Source organism: Maratus michaelseni (assembly GCA_963931845.1). NCBI lineage: Eukaryota > Metazoa > Arthropoda > Arachnida > Araneae > Salticidae > Maratus > Maratus michaelseni. Next base: position 422,495,603 of record OZ007589.1, on the reverse strand, counting down.
TTTCGGAAGAAGAATGAAGGACATGGAACGTGCAGAAATATTACCGTTACGTAACTTTAAACTTTAAAAAATTTATAAATACTTTTTTCACAAGTTTTCGCAAATTAATGTTTTGTGCAATATAAAAAAAATCGGTTCATTGTTGAACCATTTGTAAGAGAAAAGCAGAATCACTAAATATGGTTCAGTCTATTTTTAAAATCTATTGACTAGGGTGAAACTTTGACAATGGTACAAATTTTATTATTTTATAGCGATATGTAACAGTCCATAAAAACTAGTCGTTGGGAGCCACGGTAATACTTACCCATCATGGATATGCATAATATAAAATATGTGTAAACTGTTTATAAAATGCATTGCAGTTCGAATAAAATCGTGGCTTGATGAGGTCATAAACTTTAAATCGAGGCTAATGAGAAAGACAGGCTACCGCGGTGCATTCCACATATCTTTTTTTACAGACCGCTAGAGTGACGTGATGCTCTTTTCGAACCCTTGCATTGGTGCATTCGAGCATCACGTGACTCCATGCGGTCTGTAAAATAAGATACGCGTAAAGCACCGCGGTAGCCTTTCTTTTTCGTTAGCCTCGCTTTAAATGCTCTATCACTGAATTGCGTAAGAGAAACATCCTTATAACTCTAAAATGATAATCCTATTAACTAACAGTATATTGCGTCGGATTAAGCGTCTCTTTCCAAATTAAAATACATTTTTAATTGAAATTTGAATGAAATACAGGGTCATGAAAAATCGAAGTGTAGGGAAAATGGGATTACAAATATCTAAGCAACTCATTATCCAATCGACTCCATTCTTTATGCAAAATTTACGTTTTTTATTGTCTTTTATATTCATTCCTTAAAATAAACAATTTCGAAAATTTTTATATACTTTTTATAAGAACGAATATTTCAAGAGTCCGAAAAAATAGTTCCGAATAATCGAGGTTACTGAAATTCAATAAGCTTCTTCTCATTATTACATACTAAATACATATCAAATTTCAAGTCTCTATCTCAATTTTTTCGGGAGATAGAGCGTTTACAGACACACAGACACACACACAGACGGACGGCAAATTTTTTTTTCTAAAAATATGTTTTTCGGAATCTCCAGTGTCTGAAACGTGTAAATCTGTCAAAATTTTTTTTTCGATTTCCAAAACGATTACAAGACTTACCCTATACTACGTATGATGGGTGAGTAATAAATAGTTCTATACACTCTCAATATGCTGTTTTAGAGAAGGCTGCAGTCAGGCTACTTGTTTAGTGGTTACAGCGCAGCTCACAAATCAAGAGGTGACATGTTCGAACCAGTCCAGGCTCGGATGTCCACTGTGTGTCGGATTACACTTTTAAAGGAGACTTACATCTAATTATCCCTTGTTTGCAGCCATTTTTAAATTCAAAATTTTACCAGTTTACTTACTGTTCGACACTTTACTAAGTCATTGTGCAACATTTTCCTCGTACATGGTTCAACATAAACAATTTTTTGATTCAACTGAAACACAAAATGTTCGAACAAGGCTTATACAATGTTTTGGTGGAACTTTTTTTTTTTCTTTTGTGCAACTTTTTTTTTTTTTTTTTTTTTGTGAAATGTTGAGCCAAACTTTTAACAGTGTAATCTTTGTAACATTTTCAGAAATTATAGTAATTAGAGAAACTTGAGTTATTCTATTTCATGGAAAATGAAATTTTTAATTAAAATCTGGTCATTTTTTATGTCAATGTTTTATATTTACAAAAATAAGTGAATATAATTAGACCGGGAAGCGGCAGCACAGACAATCACCTCATCGAGTTCACGGCTGAAATTCCAGAATTAGTTAAAACTCGATTCGCATATTAAAACGCAATCGGTCTGCCAAGTCATATCTTGGTGGAAAACACGTGAAAACCCGATTTTAGCGGTTGTCTCGTAGGTTTACCATTGTGTTTTCCTGCACCCAAAAGTATGAAAACATGGAGAACTGGGTGCAGGAAAACACAATGGTAAACCTACGAGACAACCGCTAAAATCGGGTTTTCACGTGTTTTCCACCAAGATATGACTTGGCAGACCGATTGCATTTAATATGCGAATCGAGTTTTATCAATTCTGGAATTTCAGCCGTGAACTCGATGAGGTGATTGTCTGAGCTGCCGCCTCCCGGTCTAAATGTATTTAAGTATAAATAATGACTTTAACATTTTTGAATTTTGATGAGATTTTGAGATTTTTATTTTTATTTTTAAGAGTAAATTTTTTATTTAGTATTGGAGATGGTTATACATTTTAGGATTTTTCTATTTAAAAAATAAACTAAATATATAATAAAATGCATTTATAGTTAATTTCAGAAATTTATCATTTAAAAATAAAGTATGTTAACATATTGAAGGGCATCTTTGGCAGTCAAATACGCATACAAATACGAGGGTTACACTGAAACATTTGAGATACGGCTAAATGGTACAAGCTCAACTTACCAACTTTTGGGAGTGTCCAAAGTAGTTCCCTCCAAGATCAATGCACTTTTGTAGTCGAATTTTCCAATTATTAAATGCCTTAAACCATCCATTTCTTGGAATAGAAGAAAAATATTCCTATATAACCTCATCAATCTCATCTTCGAAATGAAAATAACGCCCACGTAAACTTTTTTTTAGATTAAAAAATAGTCAAAAGTCACATATTGCAAGATCAAGAGAAAAGTGGGGATGTTCCATAACTTTGATGTTTTTTTATTCAAGAAATTCGACTGTTATCCTTGCTGAATGAGAAGATGCATTGTCATGTTCAAGCATGAGCCCCCTAACATTCACCTCTTGAAGAATTTCTGGAAGAGACTTAGTGGTGTAGCAGTTAGCTGTAACTGTGTTCTGTTCCTCTAGCTTAATGGCTTTGACCAGACCTGTACTTCTGAAGAACACGACATACATCACTTGTTTCATTGATCGTTATCTTTTCACCATTGTTGGTTTGAGATCATCTTCCAAGACCCATTCTTTACTTTCTTGACGTGTTGGAACATCAAAAGAAGGTATGTACGTCTCATCACCAGTTATAATTTCAGAAGTAATGCGGTGGTCACCATCATAATGTAATTTTAGGGTTTCTTTAGTAATTTTCACTTGCTCCGCTTTTTGGCGCTCTTTTAAATTATGGGGCACCCAACGACAAACTAATTTTTTCATATGCAGCTCTTCGTGAATATGTATAGCTTCGGATCCAATGTTAAGTTCCTTCTGTATCATTTGGTATGTACAGCGATTATCATCGATTAACATTTTCCGTACGGCCAACACATTTTCTGGAACTACAGTTGGCAATGGTTTTCCTGTGTGTTCTTCATCCAAAAGAAAATTTCGTCATCTCAATACAGTGGCACGAGATGGAGCTTCATTTCCATATCATAATTATAGGGCATTCTTCTTGATATAGCCCCTAGCTGTAGAAAATCATAGTAAATCATAGCTTGATAATGTTCTTGCTTAAACTCCATTTTCTCTTCTTTCTAAATGTATTCTACGATAGTTAAATTGCAATTGTTGCCACAAATGTTTGTCTGTGGACGTACAAGTGTTCAAACTTACATATCCGACTAATATATATATATTTTTTTTTTGGGGCGCATATCGTCTGTCCCTTTCTCAAATATATTAGAGTGACCCTCGTATAAATTAATATGTTTAATAGAACTTTGATTGTTCTAGATTTATTATCAGTATCAAATATTTTAATAAATATTTTAGCTTTAATTTACACTTTTTAAGTGTTCTGAAAATTCTTTATTGAAACATACACTATTTAAGTTCTTCTTTTATTACTAAAGAGAATATCTTAAAGTAACCACTATGGGTAATTTGTATTTTTTTTTTTAGTTAATACCAAGATGAAAACAAATAAAAATAAGCTCAAAATCATGAATGTAAAACACACATTACATACATGAAATATTCCCATTTACAGTTTCACAATTTTTTTCTTAATGAAAAGTTATATTAGAATACGATTAATTTTCGAAATTACATATGAATGAAATTTTCAAAAACACTTATTGTTTAAAAAAAAATAAATTGAGAAAAAAAATATGCGTTGAGAATCACATTCATGTTTAAAGAAAAAGATAAAGAGTTCCTTCAAATTTTATTTATGCTAAAGGTTTCTCAAATACACATATTCTTATTTGATATGATATTTTAAGAATGATTCCCAGTATTGTCTGGAAAATACTAAATATGTATTTAAGTAGTTTGGCTTCTTTAAATTGTTTACTTAATTATTTTTTATCTTCAAATTTTATTTGTGCGAAACATTTCTTAAATAAAAACTTTCTTAATTTATAGGGTGTTTTTTAAGCGTTGCCCAGAATTTTAAATGGGTATTAATTAGTCAAAATGAAGTAGAAAACGTATATTTAAAACTTCAATTTAGCTCCAAAAGGGCTAAATTAATGAATTAGCATAAAAGTTTTTTACCTCTTTAGCTTTTTACGGACGCTTCTCTCACAGGAAATTTACCGTTTCAGTGAAGTCTTTCAGACAGCGGTCGTTTCATTTATAATTTGTATTAGAAGTAGTCTTTTTTTTTTTTTTTTTTAGCATTTAATCGGTTGGTAAAATTTGTTTTGAGAATATTTAATTGCAATACTGCACATGCGCCATTGACCAGTCAAACATATTCGTTTCAAATTAAGTGCATATTTGTGTAGTGCATCGAAGCTTATTGCTTTCATTTTTGCTTGTGTTCGTTCTGTTATTACTTTTGCCATACACGTAATTTTATCAAATCCCTTTTAAAACCTTTAAACAAGATGACCAAAAGTTACCTTTTTTCAGAGGACAGTGTTCATTTTAAGGCGTATGAATTTCCGACGGAATAACTGATTAGGATAAGCTGACATGTGGTCAACATATTCTAATTTCCATCAATATATTCTAAATCCAATTTTTCAAAACTGATTAAAACATTTCAAAATGAGCATTGTTCTCTAGAAAAGAGGGAATTTGTCACCTTATGTTTAACTATTGAAAAGAATCGTGATAAAATTTTTGCTGTGGGAATAAATAACGAATATAAAAATAAAACGGTTGGATACAATGGTTAAATATTTAGAAAGTCGATCAAAATGTTCTTCAAATAAAATCTGCAAAAAATTATGATATTGAAAGGTACATTTGTGAGGAAAATAAAAAGAACAACTATAAAATTAAAAGGTTCTTTATGTTAGTTTCTTCAGGGATATCCAAACGTCTTATAAAATGTTTCTACGTATCTCTAAAACGTCGTAACAAGTAAAATAATTTTTTTCCTACGCCACTTTGTGTCCCTTTTCCTATAATCGTATTTAAATAGGCTATTCTGCATTTTGAAGGTATTTCATGCATGACAAAATAAATATCTTTTGCAAATTCCATATTTTTAACGGAAAAATTATTCAAGTTACATGAGTTTTTATACTTCTTCTTTTAAGTTTTCCCGCCAGCGTACAGATTGGAAATAACTTCAATACACAAGCTAATCAAAGAATCAGCTGGTTTTATTGTTGATTGTTACACAGCTATATATATTTCGGGCCAATTCAGCAATTTGAGTTCGACGCTATTTTCCGATAGTAAAAAAATGCACACATCTCTAAAGCTGATATTGTTACCGATGGTCTTGCTCTTTGTTTACGAAAAGATTTAGTAAAGATACTGAAAATGGCAATTTCTGTGCGATCATATATGAAACCAAAGATAAAATTAACGAAAAATTATTAAATTTTATTATCAAAGGTTTCTTTAAAGCGAAACATGACACAATGTTATCTTTTTGAAGTGTAGTTCAATTTATTAGATGAATGCAGCGCTGAATGCATTTGTAATGCAGTTCAAACACATATTAGCAATTGGAATAATTATATAAAGAATTAAAATTAAACTTCTATTCAGTCTGTGGATCTTATAAGTTATACTTAGGAAAACTCATATATAAGTTATATTTAAAAGTTGTCTGTCCGTTTTTAGTGCCATAGAGCACCGAAATTTCATAAAATGCAAAGCATCATAACTCTGTAAGGTTTGGTCGTAGTAGATTGGAATTTTTATTCTTTAACTTAACAGATCATAAAGAAAACATATAAGGATTACTTATAGGACCGTATGAATATTAAATGTCGTTTTTCAATATGTGTACAGCCCCCTGTAAAACAAATGACATATCCGAAACCGATTATTCATTTGTATATATTTTGTTGTTGGAAGTATGTTGCTTTCATCAGCGGTTTCAGAGATAATCGAAATAATCTGTATTTTAAATCACCCAGATCCATTAAAATAAAACTTTAGTTATATATATATATATATATATATATATATATATATGTGTGTGTGTGTGTGTGAAATGAATGTGAAAAAGTATGAAAGAATATTGAATGTGAACGAATGTGGATTGATATGAAAGGATAGTTAGTTATTCCAAATCAGAAACTAAAATATAAAAATTCAAAGTTTAAAATCCCTAAATCATGTGTCAACATTTTAAAGCTTTGCCTTCATTTCTAGTTGCCCCTGTAACTTAACTTTCCTTACGATACATTTATTACGAACAGATATCAATTTTGAATCCTAGTTAAGATTAAAAGTGCTGACGGTAGCGCATCTCTCTTCTCCCGGTGGTTAGTTTCTGCATGAATAATTATCTGGGCTGCTTACCCAGATATGAGTCAAAAGCTAATTAGCCAATTAAATTACATTATTTCATAATTTGCAAAGCGGTCTCTAGCGGTATTTTCGATGTATATAATGTGAGGAGCACGTTTTTTGCGTGGCCTTTGACACTAATCACTCTCCCCACAAACTACGGCCAGTTATTCTTCGAAGTGGGACGGCAGCCTTGCCGTTGTAAGTCCGGCAATTCGCCAAATTACGGCCGATAAGACGATGTTTTCCCTGTGAAAGACTCCTCAAATTCTGGCCTGGGCCTAGCTTAGTCAAAGAGAGCTGTATTACAAATGAATAAAAGCTAGTTCCCAAGAAAATGTCTGCTGATTTCTCCTACACTCGTCCGACTACATACATTTATCTTCTGCCTATGAATTACACGGTGATTAGACGAACGAGCGCCGAAAAACTACATTAACGGCGTGAAATATGGTCCTTCAAACATCTTGATACCTAATACTGGGATATGTGATAGCGGCGATCGACCGTTCCTTACAGAGGGGTCCGAGGTGCGCTCGTTATACAGAGGCGGTATCTTACATATATATATATATATATATATATGTATGTGTGTGTGTGTGTGTGTGTGTGTGTTGTGTGTGTGTGTCTGTGTGTGTGTCTGTGTGTGTCAAATTAATGATGTGTTGCTTCCAACATGCGCTTCTTATTTTTTTATTATGAAATTCTTGAAAACAATTCTTGATAATTTAGAAATTTCTGATCCTTTACTAATAATTAAAAATTTGTTTCTTAATCATTAATTAAAGAAGTTGCATAATTAAAGAGATTTCCTTTTACTTATTTTTATAAAAATATTAAGATAACTTTCCACCCCTAAAATTACAAAATAAATTAATTACTAATTACAAAAAATCAGAAATATTTCCATTCGAATAATTACTAGTATTTTATTTCTTTAAAGTATTTTAGAGATTGTATAAGAATAACTCTTAATGGGTTTTCCCTCTGCACTCATACATGCAACTCTATTCACTTTCTAAACAGGTTAGAAATAAAAATAATTAAATGATGACAATTTATAATAGTTGCTTTATAATTGCGTGAAATTTAATGTCTATTTTTTTACCTCCTATCATATTTACATAATGAAAACAATAAAATATTATTTCTCTCAACATTTTTCTTTTTAATATTTGCAAATTTACATCTAAAAATGTTAATTTCCTTTTATAAAATATGCATGTTCTGTGTCCTCTGCATTAAAATCTAATTATTTTCATGTATACGTATAATATAAAGATACAGATAGATAGTCATTACAAACATGCATATTAAACTATTATTGATATTACACATTTCATTCAAAAACTTTGAAATTATTATACTAGAAATTTTATGCAACTAAACAAATAATGCATTAATTTAATTACAATATATTTTAGAATATAATTCATTACTAAATATTTTAGAATATTACTGGCTTCCATAGGGATTGTTGAGTATTTCTCCGATTTTAATATGTTGTAAATATTTAATGTAATTTTTTTCTAAAAAATGTAGCTTTCATATTACATTCCGTACTTATCGTCAGTACTAATCGTCTGTACTAGTCGTCTAACTCAAAACCAAACGGATTAATTAATCGAATTTATATAAAAAATAATATTTTTTTTAACATCATTACTTATTTAACATGTATGAGTTGCCTATAACAGCTCTGTATTTTTCTTAATCATTGTTGTTTTATATTCTATAATCGCTTTGTTTGCCTAAATAATATAATAGTTATGTATAAAAGTCATGTATTGTTTTGTTTCGATCGATTATAAGCCAAGCAATGAAAGGCAACAATTATTATTCATTAATCATCCTTTAAGAGACGAGTCAAACATTTGTTAAGAATAAAAATATTTGTCAATTTTTTTTTTTCTTTGATATGCATATATATCTAATGTGAACTCGAAAACAAAATTTTATTTTTTTAATTTCGCAAGCTGTGTCGAAAACATGTTTTAAAATGTTTCTGGGATTAACCCGCATTCAGTTCTAAATCAATTCTAATCAGTTCTAATTCAGATCTAAATCTTCAGTTCATAATCTTTACATGAATAGTAATAAAATACAAAAGATTTCCGAAAAACAGAAGAATTTTTTTAAGCACCAAAAACTGTCTTTAATATTTGGAAAATATTGTTTAAGTTTCATAAAATCATGGAATAAATGTATTTATTGCAAGAATTTTTTCTCATTACAAAAACAATTATGATTTTCTTCTGCCTCATATTACCTCGTTTCTCTCTTATTGGCACACCTTCCCTTATTTTTATTTTCCAATTGAACTTCATCACAAAATTCTATCATAATAGATAAATACATACATATATAAATATAGCTAAAGATAGATAACGAAGTTCGTTATCTGTGAATTATAGGTGTTCGTTAGGTGTGAATTATATGCAATCAAAACTCAAAATCTGTAATGATTAAAATTCAGTTATTTTCGTCTTTTTCTTAACATCTTACTACGTTTTAAAATCAACTGCAATTCCGCTATGTTACAATATTGTGTAAGCTGAAATTACGTGTCTAGCAATTATGCAGTTGATTTTTAAAAGTGTAAAAGTATATTTCAATGTACTGTTTTGTTTCAGAAAAAAGAAATAAATCATATTTATGTGAAAATATTTCAGTTTGGCCAGTTTCGTTCGATTTCCTTATACTGTAAATAATCTCTTAATAGAAATATATATATATATATATATATATATATATATATATATATATATATATTTGTTGACCCACTTGTTTTGAGTAACTTTAGCATAGGTATGAATTTCGAACTTACTTGGCGTTGTCAGGTTTTATGTCAGTTCTGTATATAACGTTCTTATTTTCCTATCTAAATTTCATTATGTTACGTCGAGGCACTATTGGTAAACGACAATTGGTCGGTTACGCAAGTATAGTAGAACCTCGGTTGCAGAGCGTATCAATTGTCAAACAATACAATTCTCAAGTAAGAAATTAGAAGGAAATTTAATTTGGTTATAGAATTGCTAGAGTGTGGTTCCCAAATCCAGCGAATGGTAAATACCGTAGCAAAAGCAACTGAATTCATTTCGTTTTCCGTTGGACGCAAACCTCACATAAATAAGGTACAGTGATCGCAGTGTTAAAGCATTTTACGTATTTTTAGATTCCTGTATAGCGAGGTTGCTGGATCTACTGAATGCTATATATTTTCCTTTTATTTTCCCCATTATTTTTCTTGGGCTCGAAGCACATGTAAATGCGATATAATGACCCCAGTGATGAAGAATTCTATTTTTTGGATTAAAAAACTGTGAGATTGTTAATTTAATTACAATTTAAAGAAAAAATATTTCCGAAAATCTGTCTTAGAACAGAAAATCAAAATATCACATTACATGATTTAAGATATCATCCTATAGAAATAAGAACGTAATTAAATTAAAGTTATTAATAACCCTATATTTTCGTGGGGTGATTTTCCTTTGGTCTTATGTTGGAGCTACATTGTTCTCAACATTTACACTATTTTTTTTCATAAATCGTATTGATGTTTTAAATAATTTTCTTTAAATACCTACATATTTACTTATTTATTTCTGAAATAAATGTAAATGTATTAAAATAAAGTTAAAGCTGTTTATAAATTTTTAAAAATGCAGTGTTTTGTTTTTCTGCTTACTGCTGTTTTGCGCTACTTGTGAATCAAATTTTTATAATTATATGTAAGCAAATATTGCCTACCATTTTATTTACTATGTTTCAATTATTTTCTTTGGAAAATAAGTTAGATCAACATCAAGTTTATTTTTGAACTGTTAGCAAGGAAATTTTAACTGTAATTAGCCGATTAATCCGAAAATAGTTAATGAAAAACAATGGTATTACAACGTGGAATTCACTGATAGATATGCGTTAGAATTAAAAATTCTACATTTATGCGCCTATCTACTTCTGTGCATTGACATTTTTTCGATGGAGTATTTTTAATATTTGAAGTTAGATCAAATCATATCGAAAATATACTGCAAATCTCCGTTGTTTATTATTATTAATATTATTATTTCCAAGTCAACTAAACGAGAAATTAAAAATAGGTATTCAGTTGCTACGTAAATAGGTATTCAGTAATTATTTGAAATTTATAAAATCAATATTAAAGTAATGATAAATTTATAATGTTTAAAAGAACTAAATATAATTAATGCAGAGGTGGGAAATATGGGCAAGCATTGCACAATTCCTACAATTGTGTGTCACTACCACTTTTGGAATAATCTTCGCCATATTTAATAGCTAAATTCGTATAAAGTGAATATTAATACCAGGAAATAGTGGTACTCAAAAATAAAAACTATGCAAGCCCTGCACACTTTCCATCTCTGTTATACACTTATATTGGGCGAAAGATATATTTAGAAACTTCAAATATGCGAATCCAAGTAGCTTTTTAGTTATGCTTAAAATCTACTTGCACTGCAATCTGTTTTCCAACGATTAAACATGAGTTCAACATCAGGATTTCTAAACTTTAAACCAGATTAATCCCTAAACTACGTAACTGAATAACTTCCCAATTGGTGTACAAAAATAAAAATTAAATCCAGATTTAAACAAGAATGAAAAATCATGCGACCAGCATAGATTATGTAACACTTTTTCCGTAATAAATTTACAAATCTTTACCGTTTAATATGGTGAAAAATGATATCTATGTAAACAAGATCAAGGTCAAACCGGGCGGGGAGAGCTACCTTTCAGTTTAAGCTCAACTAGCCCCGTCCATGTTTGAAATAGTAAAATTTATTAAAATAAACCGCAAACGATATTTCTCCATTGAACGTAATTTAACGGAATTATTTTGAGTGTCCCTGTAAATGAATTTAAGTGCTATGCGGACCCTATTCTATAGTAAGCCTCTTGTAGTGCACTTCAGTTATACATACTAATTAAATATGTATGAAATAGTGTAGCATCATTAAAATAAACCGGAATTGACTTTTCCCCGATAGACCATAATGTACAGGAATTCTTTTGAGTATCCCTGTAAAAGAACTACAAATGCTACACACATCATTATCAATACTGATCATTCCATAGTACACCTGAATAATATATATGAATTGCAAGGCAATCCGAATATATTTACACGAGTTAGAGCACGGACAGACAGACAAACGGAATTCATAAACACTTTTCAATTATTTTGGAAAGTGTTAAAAAGAACTGTAAAAAACATTTTTAAAACTGAGAACTTAACACGAGGTGTGTATAATCCAATAACTATATTGAATGTCACATTTTTCCCTGAAACTCTCTATTTTAAAATAATTCCTATAATACAGTACAATTTTCATGTAAATTTTCTCGTTAAATATTTTAAGTGTAATTAGCAGATTATTGTTTTTAAAAATTGTGAATGGAAAAACAATCAGATTACAACATTTCATTGATAGAATCACTGATAAGTATTCCCTGATTGATATGCATTAGAATTTAAAAATCTTACATTTCTGTGTATATCAGCCTTCGTACATTAATAATATTAACATTCAAAGAAGGGTTGCAGCTTTACGAAATTGTGGTTATTCTATCATAAAACGAATCGTTATTTGTCAATATTCATTGCATTGAGAGATTTTTACGGTAAAATAATTCATTTTAATTTTCATACATCATTCACGAAACTAGTAATTTCTTTTCGATTTTCCGTTAACAATTTCGTTTTTCATTTTTCTTCACTTCTTTTCCTCTTTTTATTGAGTTGGATGTGTGAATGATTGATATTGTTTGTTGTATAATTGATTTCTGGTATGAGAAAAATGCGGTGACTGCTGTTTATTCCGTTACCGCTTTTCTTCTGAAAAGAAACGAATGTGACAATAATTTTGTTGACGTTACATATTCATAAGATTCTTTGTGGGACATGAAAATTTGTCTTTTCTTTCAATACTTATTTTCACTGTCGGAAACAAATTTATTTCTTACAAGATTTATTTTATCCCCATTTTTCAAGTATTCTATTAGCTATTTCTTGTTTTGATTTGACTTTGGTTTTATTTTAAATAAAGTTCTCTTTTTTTACTAACAAATCACACATTTTAAATAGTTTTTCAATGCAGGATGTACGTAAAGGATTAGAAATAATTACATACTAAATCGAATTTTTCAATAATATCTATCTATATCTAAATCTACATATCTATAACTATATTTCTATATCTATATATCTATACACTGAGAAAAATGACACTTTCAAATCTGAGTAAATCGATGTTTTCATTTTGTTATGAAACTTTTTGTTTCAAATAGGACGACCCAATTCTTTCAATTCTGAAATACCAGAAATACTCAGAATATTGAAACAGGGACATACTCAAAACTGAGCACATAGAGGTCAGTTCATACTCATTTTTGAAACGTGGATATACTCAAAAATGATTAGAATGAGTTCAAACTCATTTTTTAAACATGGAAATACTCAAAAATGAGCACATAGAAGTCAGTTCATACTCATTTTTGAAACATGGACATACTCAAATAGAAGCACATGATATTTTATTCTAGAGTGTGTGCATGTTTTCACAAATGAGTCTATACATGTTTCAAACTTGAGTAATTTTGATTCGGAGCCATTTTGACTTTGAGACATACTTCAGTTTGAGTATTTTTTGTTAAATGATATTTTTAGAGTGTATCTATATATCTATAGCTATGTATCTGCATCTTCATTAAAAATATGAATTCTCAAATGTATGTTTTCAAACGTAAGATATACTAACGAAAACAGTAGTAATCTATTAACTAAAAACACTTAAATTTTAAATTTAATCATCCAAATATTAACTTTAAAACACCCAGGTAAAAGTATCACATTTTTTCATCAGCGACTGGAAAGGGGTAAAAAATAAACAAACTCCACCCCCAGCACAAAATTAATTAACTGCAGCAGGTTTCTAAAAACGTAAATCTTAGATTTTATTAACAATTGAAAATATAATATACGTAATATACAAAATAATTTTCATAATTAAACTTTTAAAATATATATATGTATCTGTAATCTCTCTCTCTCTCTCTCTCTCACTCTCTCTCTCTCTCTCTCTCTATATATATATATATATATATATATATATATATATATATATATATGATGAATGACCCATTTTATAATAATTTAGATGTTATCTATTATCTCCTGTTTTAAGGTTGTATATATATATATATATATATATATATATATATATATATATATATGTATATATATATATATATATATATATATGTATATATATATATATGTATATATATATATATATATATATATATGTATATATATATATATGTATATATATATATATATATATATATATATATATATATATATATATATATATATATATATATATATATATATATGATGAATGACCCATTTTATAATAATTTAGATGTTATCTATTATCTCCTGTTTTAAGGTTGTATATATATATATATATATATATATATATATATATATATATATATGTATATATATATATATATATATATATATGTATATATATATATATGTATATATATATATATATATATATATATGTATATATATATATATATGTATATATATATATATATATATATATATATATATATATATATATATATATATATATATATATATATATATATGTTGTATATATATATATATATATGATGAATTACCCATTTTATAATTTAGATGTTATCTATTATCTCCTGTTTTAAGGTTACTATGCAAAATCGTCAGAGTGCCATGTATTAATCTATAAATATTCTGTAGGCATTTAAAATACGTATTTTATATTCCTAAATTATATCTTTAAAATGATCAAAATTATAGCATTTCGCTCTATATTTTTTGTCAGCCTCGAGAGCAATTTAATTCATTGCTTTTGAAGGACACGAAAATGTTTAAACTCAACACTTAACCTTAAGTAAATCAAAAAGTACCTTTACCTTATAGAGAAGAATAGAAATTTTTCAAATGCTCGCTATCTTTTTTTACCAGAATAAGACAATGATTTCAAATATGAAATATTAAATGTATGTCTTTGACCAGTCCGTTTTCGAGGTCGACACATTCATACTCATGAATGACAGGAAAAGTGCAAGGTCAGAAGCTGCAAGTTATATATTCTTTTTTTAAAAACGATATACATATTCCTTAAAAAAAAGAGAAAAACAAACAAACATTTGCATTTTTTAAAGTCTTATATACAAAGAAGATTTTACTTACAGCCCCATTAACAAGTTGGAGATTGTACGTCAAACGTGACAAATGAGGTGCTTTCGTACTATAAATAGTTTCAGTGAAATGATATATATCGTCTGTTATTATGATATGATTTTTCCGTAATAAAATAAGTACATTTTAAGTTGACAACATTTTATCATTTGTTGACATTTACTGATAATTCCAACTTAAGCCTAGCATTGAAAATTCCGAACTTGAAATCCATACTTAGGCTTTTTTTTCCATTTAATATCTATTTCTCCAGAAATATCTATCCAAAAACTGTCAGTAGATTATAGGATTGCTATAATTAAAAAATTTTAGTATAGAAATTCTGTTTTTAAATTCAGTAATACGGAAATAATAGGATTCCATTTTAAATAGGACGTAATCACTATGGCAACCTATCATTACCTACAATGTGATATCATTGAATTAATTACCTATGATCGGATTTAATAGAATGATAAATCTCGTTCGTTTGACGATTAATCCTCGGAAGCTACAGTAACAAAGAAGTACCAATTTAAAAAAAATTCACTTAATAAACATTTTTATTAATATCTTTTTAAGTTTTGATTCGATTTTCATAAAATTTGAAATGACACTACAAAATTCTGCAAAGATTATACATATTAAGTTTCAAATCATTTGGTTGGGTAGTTTTTGCGCTGTTATATGCGAACATACGGACAGACAGACAGAGGGACGGACCAGATGACGACTATAGCTGCTACGTATTTATATAATTACGAACGCACCTAAAAAGGTTCTCCCTGAAAGCCTTTCTCGCACACTTTTCTTCATGCTAGATAAAAAAATAATACTGTATTCTTTCTGTTAAATATAAAATAATTAAATTATCTTTTTCGCTCATATACGGAAAACAATCGTAGGTATGTTTTTGTTTTTGTCTTGTATTTCATAAAAGTTTTTATAAAACAGCAAATGAAACAAACATGATCAGATGATTCAAAACTTCTCAGAAAATATCTTCCCCCAAATATTTAAATAAACTTTGTTAATACGGACAAGTTGGAAATTGTACGTTAAACGTAACAAATAAGACGTGCGTTCGTATTATAACCAGTTTCACAATGTAAAAAAAATCATCCTTATTATTTCAGCGAAATGAATTATGTCGTCTGCTATGAGCGAAATGAGCATGCCTTTTTATTCTTATTATGTATGCCACGTTTACAGATGCAAATTTTTTTTCAACACCAGACGGCGCTGCAAAATTCACCATGGAGGTCTTGCTTCAAGAATGATTACCTCCATGGTTTAATATTTTTATGACTCATAATGAACGAATCTCTTGTGTTTATTTTCTTTAATGGCTTGAGGTATTCGGCTTTCAACCTAATTTAAACCGAAGTTATCTCAGAATCTATACATATTTAAAAGTAACTCATCTCTCAAACAAACATTTTATTTTAATGATCTACTAAAAATGTAACTTTTATACAATTTTATTCGAAAAAATAATTTTTAATAATAATGGCCTCTTGGCATATAAAAAAAGAAATGGTCAGCCCGTAATTTTGTTTTCCTCAGTCCCAGGACATGCGTATTTATTACATAGATAACGTATGATAGGATTTAATAGAATGAAGAAAACTTTTATTGATGTCTTTTTTAGTTTTGATTCGATTTCCATAAAACTTGAAACAACTTGACAAAATTTTGCAACAAGCATATATATTAGATTTAAAACTATTCGGATGGGTAGTGTTTGCGCTGTTATATGCGGACGGATAGACAGACGAACGGACTAGACGACGACTGTAGATGCTACGTATTTATATGATTACGAACGCACCTAACAACCCTTTCATATCTGCCAATATCATATCTGCCAATTGAAATTCATAAAATCAATATTTAAACAATGACAAATTCATGAAGTTTAAAAGAAATAAATAGAATTAATGCAGCAAAAGTAGAAAACATGCTCAAGACTCGCATGGTTCCGACATTTCAGTATCACTTACTTACGACTAATCTTCGCCTTATTTAAACTTAGAATTCTTATCATAAAAAAAGGCTAAGATTACTATTCGTTAAAAACTGTGCGAAAAACTGTGCCCCGCAGCTATATTCATCTCTGTTAAAGACTTTCATTTGGAAATATATACATCTAGAAGATTCATATATGCGAATCTAAAATTACACCTCATTCTGCATAATAGTTTTTCAATTATGTTTAAAAAACAGCATTGAAACGATTAAATATGAGTTAACATATTTAAGCGATTATTTATTATTATTTATTTTAAGCGATTCCAAACTTTAAACCTGCATCATTCCAAAACTATATAGCCGAATAATTTCTCGTTTGGTATCCAAAGATTAGGTAATCCAAATATAATGGGGAAATTAAATGTTAGTATTGAAATATTTAACTTCTTCACTACTGAGTATTAATTTAATATTATGAATTATTACTGAATTATTGCCTCTAAAGTTTCACTTCAGAACAAGAACTTTAATTTATTTGAATTATTTTAATCTTGGACATCAAAGCATATCATTTTGAGATCGGAATTTAATTATGTTAGAGTATCATTTTTAAAACGTGCAATTATTGAGGTCCGCATATTTGGAGCTGCAGTGGGAGTGAAGGGGTTAAAGGGGCATAACCTTTCATCGAAAGGTAAGCAATTATATTATGTATATTAATATGTATACAGCCATGCAGAAAAATCCTATTTCCAAAGTATACTTTATCTGTATATTTTTTGTAATTGGAAGTATATTACAATCATAAGCGGCATAAAAGCTAATCAATATTACATACCTATTTTTAATTGGTATTTGCAGATTTGCAGATATTAAGTTAACATTTGACTTCTCATGTAAAATAATTTCAAATGTACAAGAGTTTAAATTGTTTCATAATGTGCAAGAATGTGTGTACATAGCTCCAAGTTCTAAAACATAATTTGTTCGTAACACGCGATCATTTCTATCTAGATTAGAAATAATGCCACTGCAACACCATCGAGCTGAATTCCACTTAGAAATTTGTTTGACATAACACACCGAAAGACATTAGTTATATGTGTATAGTATACATTCCCTTTGGATCCGGTGAATCGGTTCCGAAAGTGAAAGTATCCTCGTAAAAAAAATCCGCAAAGAAAATCGAAAAAGTAATCAACGACGGAAATAGAAATTGATCTCAACCATCCAGTGCAAAAAAAAAAATCGTTTAAAAATATTGAAATACAGACGATATATTAGAAAAATAATGCCCCATAGGATTAACATTAGCGAGTGGATCTTTTCGCGCGAGGGGAGAGGGCTCTAAATCCTTAAAGGGCGGTGGAGCATACATATCCCACTTAATTTTAATTACCAAATGCCACAATGACACCGGAATTTTAATATCAAATATTGCTTATATATTGTACTTGAAGAAATGCTTTTACTTATTTTCAAATAAATTTGTTTCTAAATCTTTGTGTCATTCAATCATTTCAACATTTTGGCTGCAGAAGTACTTTCTCCCTGAAATTGTTAAGTAACGCAAAGAAAAAAGAGAGATTGCTTTCATCAGAGTTAAATTATGTAAGTATATAAATTCCATATTTTGTTTGTCCTCGGTCATTTATTCTTTTGTATTAAGAAACTGTCACTAACCTGCTTTTTAACTAAACTTACTAAATTAAATTAAAAGTTGTTGATTTAAGCATTAAGTCAGTAACCTGTCAAGCATTAAGTTTGAATCTCTGATGGTTTCTGTCAAAAAAATGAATTCAATTTATTGAACAATAGTATTTATTTTTCGCCATTCAAATTTTTACATCGTTTATTGCGGACTTCGGATAATCCGGATAAAAAATGGCAATCCCTTGGAAGTCCGCACTAATGGGAGTTCACTGAATCATTTTTTTTTATCTTTGCTATCATGTACTTATTTATTTCTTGACAAAGTTTTGTCTTGAGTCTGGAATGTCTTTATTACTTGACATTTTCTGAATTTTAATCCACAATGCAGATAGGTGTATTTGAGTCACATTCGTACGGATAATTATAATATGAAATCACTGAGTTAGAGGCTGAAGTAATGTTTTGCAAGAAAGCAATTTCATTTTACAATTTTTTCCCTTTATTATCTGCATGTTAAAAAACTAAATTCTAGATAACAAATTTGATAATAGATAAATACGTTATATAGATTATTTTTACCCTATGTATTCACTGAAAAAGATATCTCTTGACAAGTTCTAACCTCATACGTATAAAACAGGATACATACCTTATACAGTTTCTCCATTTTCAGGGAAAGATTATTTGATGGAAAAAATATTTTCTCTTATATGGGATTTTACTCCATTTCCATCACACTATATCTCACATCGTCGTTGTTCTTAAGGCGTTGAGCTATTGGATTCTTGCGTGCCAATATTCAATAAATATATTGAGATGTGTTTTAGAATTTTCCTTTTTTTAGGCGAAGAGAAGTATTCAATATTTTTGATTGCTGAAGCCCAGAGAGAGAAAAAAAGATTTATTATTCTAAATCTATGTACCTCAGCTTTTACTTGTCATGCACATCAAAACAGGATGAAGTATACAAACGTCTTTTAAAAAGGAAAATGCATTTTGTTAACAATTTAACTATTTTAATAGTCCAGAAAAAAAATTCACAATAACATTTTAATTGCTGAATTATTATTTACAATCGAACTACTTTATTTTATTTTATTCTATTCTGGTTAATACA
The DNA here is from genome assembly GCA_963931845.1 of Maratus michaelseni. Taxonomy (NCBI): domain Eukaryota; kingdom Metazoa; phylum Arthropoda; class Arachnida; order Araneae; family Salticidae; genus Maratus; species Maratus michaelseni. Next base: position 422,475,910 of record OZ007589.1, on the reverse strand, counting down.
CTGAGCCTTTCTCGTTTAGTTTTGTTTTGGTCACGTAAGAAATTTAAAATGATATGTTTTTACCGTTTTATTATTTAATTTTAGATGAAGTGGTAGATTAAATCAAGTGATTTTAAACAGTTGCCAGTGCCTCCCAATTTCACTTCGGGCATCAAAGTATTTCTCAAGCTAGCATATATTTACGATTACTTAAATGCAATTTCATTTGTGCATTATTTGATTATTTTAGTGATGTACGTGTTTTATACTTGAAATACACTGTAAAAAAATACAAATGTATCTTTATCTACGATTGGTTGATTGGTTGGTTTAGGACGGCCGATTATCTACTCGAGAGATATAGGACAAAGGGGGGAGTGCCCTCCGTGGGGGTCTTTCTAAGGGATCCTACACCATATTTACGGCAATATTCGAAGAAAACCACGAAAAACTCCGAACGGTTAGGTCGACGAGCGCGACAGGGGTTTGAACCCAGCACCTCCCGTCTACGAGCTTTGAGAACAGAAACTCTCAGCCACTGATGGGGCCTTTATCTGCGAAAATATAGTATAACCACAAACGAAAATTTACAGTAACGTTTTCCGAGTACCTGCGATTCCCAAAAAGAATTCTTTATTTTTTGAAACCTGAGAAACTAATACATTTTGGAGATTTAAAGAAGTATTTATTATAAAAACAAAGTTTCTTTTGCTGCCAATTATTTTCGGAAACGTTTCCGAGTAGTATTTGTAGCCTATTACTCAGTTTTCTCATACCGGAATATCGTTTTTTTAGGATAGTATTAATTCTCAGCTAAGCTTTTTCAGCTGCGTAAGTGAATTCATATATGCAAGAGTCACAAAATATTATTAATGTTAATGTTAACGCTGTACTTTACATGTTTGTCTGTAAAACATGTTTGTTGAACATAAAAATGCTTACTTGAGAATTGATAGCATCCGAAAAACCTATATTCCGTGTTGGAAAACCAATTAATACACAATAAAAACTGTTGGGATATGTTTCTGAAAATCCGTGGTAGCAAAAGAAACTTTGTGTTTTTAAATGCTTGTTTAAATGTCAAAAATATATTGGTTTCTGAGTTTTCTTGAGATAAAGGACGCTTTTCGAAATCGTTAGTAACTCGGAAGAGATTATTGTATAATTTCGCTCGTGGTTATTGTTTATTTTCTAAATTAAGAAACATCTGTCCCCCTTTTTTTTAACATTTTAGAGGACTTTTCCTACATTGTTAAGGATCAAATAATTTTTTTTTGGAGGGGGGTCAAATATTTTGATTTATTTAAAGAGTTTCAGTACCTCAAATTTTTTTAAAGATTTATAAAAATATTAGATTCTGATTTTTGTTCGTACCAAAATTGTCCCAGTTCCATAATGTAAAATATATCACAGCGAAATTCCACTTCCTTTCTCCCATTAGCAAGGCTGTTTTAAAAATGCCTAGAGTATTTAATCTAAATGAAAAAAAAAATATTTTAATGCATTTATGACACTTTGTATATCATAGTATTTTATCTTGTAAGTATTTAGACTTAGTCAGAAGTTTACCAAATATTTTCGAAATTTTAGTAGATGAATGATAGTGATAATCTTATTTGTTGTTTATTCTTATATAGCCAACATTTACAGATTTTTATTTACTGAACATTTATACATTTATTAGAACCGGACAGAAGCTTTCCTAACTGTAAATATGAGCAGAGTCCGTCCATTATTTTTTAACTGGTGGCTGTAAGTTTACCGCTACTGAAATCGCTCTACACGTTGAGAAAATATTTTATTGATTTAAGCGTTTTTTTTTTAATATATTGCTGCAAATTTAGCACCAATTCTAAATCCAATTTTCAAAATACAGGTTGTATAACCCCTAGACGTATCCGTGTTTAACAAAAGGTTAACAATAATGAAATAATTTAACGACATTTTTAACAAGCTTAAGATAGATAACAAGCTTAAGATACACCTTGTAATTATATATTTGACGCCGTATAGACTTAGCGTTAGAATTCGACGTATGGTGTGCGTAGTTCAGTGTTGTTTGAAAAAGATGCACTAACATTCCCAAGAATTTTTTTAATGAAAAAAAGCATTGTGACTATGATTTCTATGAGACAAATAGTTCTTTTAAAATTGTCTATCTAAATATTATAGAAGCAAACTAAAATAATACAAAATAATAATTTCGTATACATTTATTAAGCACAAAACATCAGATTAATGCCTTTTAACTAAGAAATATACGATGGTAGTTTTATTTTTGGCTGTATGTTATATCTGCCGGAATGAATATAAAACATATATTCTAATCACATGCTATATCTATATCCACATATATATGTTACTACATTGGCCTCCAAAAGTTAAGGTATAACCATTTTTTTAGGCTCGCTATCTAAAGAATGAAAATAAAGGTAAAAATTACGATGTATATGAATGAGCATAAGTAACTTCAATGAAACTGATTTTGAAACAATTATGCCCATTTCTATTTGTATTAAGAATTGAGCGCTTATGTAGCTGTCGAGAGAAACTGTGAGGGATGAGAATTTGTGAATTCACTTTGAGAATTTGTATGCAATTTTTTATGTTTGTTAATCTTGGATTGTTGGTTCTAAAATAGCGTTGTCCATATCTAGGATATGTCTTTTACGCATCACTGAGAAAAATTACACTTTCAAATCTGAGTGAATCAATGTTTTTGTTTTGTTATGAAACCTTTTCTTTCAAATAGGACTACCCAATGCTTTCAATTCTGAAATACCAGAAATACTCAGAATATTGAAACATGGACATACTCAAAACTGAGCACATAGAGGTCAGTTCATACTCATTTTTTTAAACGTGGACATACTCAAAAATGATTAGAATCAGTTCAAACTCATTTTTGAAAAAAGGAAATACTCAAATATGAGCACATAGAAGTCACTTCATACTCATTTTTGAAACATGGACATACTCAAATAGGAGCACATGATGTTTTATTCTTGAGTATATGCATGTTTTCAGAAAAAGGGCATATACATGTTTCAAACTTCAGTAATTTTTAGTCGGAGCCATTTTGACTATGCGACATACTCATATTTGAGTATTTTTTTTGCTCAGTTTTGAAAACGTCGTTTTTAGAGTGATTCGTCAAGATGGCGGGCAATCGAATGGATGGAAATGGGGTTATCATAAGCTGGTGCTGCTAGACTTCTTAATGTGTCTCGTAGAGTGGTCCAAAAGCTCGGTTCAATTTCAGTACTAAAATTCAGTACCAATATGACCTGTTTCAAGCCTCCCAAGGATTCTCAAGGAACTCCTGCAAAAGATTGCTTTCTAGCTCTTTCGTCTGAAGGAAGAGGAATATTACTGTGACTCAGCTCATTTCGGATCTTCGTAACGCAACAGGTATAAAAATTTTGCTTCTACGGTGCCGCAGTCATCTTTGCAATTAAGAACTTTATTCAAGACGACCCGTTGCATGTGTGCCTCTAAATCGACAACACAGAAGTGCCCATTTATGTTGGCCAAGAGAGCACGTTTCCTGTAACAGACAACAATGGGCAAAAAATCCAAAAACATTATTATTTTTTTAAATAGTTTGTCAGAAATTTACTACAATGGACCGAAAATAGACGAGACCCGGTTGGTAATGCCTCGTTTACATATTCCAAATATTTCCAAGTTAAACGTGTTCAATATAATCAATTATAGATGCAGCCTTAAGTAATTTAAAGTGCAAAATTTTTTTTTCATGTGACATATTGCAAAGCGAATAGAAATACAACATTCAATAAATACTAAACGAAAAAAAAATTACAAACATTTTTAAATAGAAACGGCATTAGAAATATTATAAAAGTTTTTTAAGATGAAATTAAATATTTTATACTATTATATTATTTATATTTAATTAAATTTTAATTATGCTGGAAATTAATGAATATAACAAAGGTTGTGAATTATCACTTACTACACAGCGTACCCCCTCCTCCCTCCGTTGGGAACCACATATTTAGGGGATAATTTCTTTAATAATTTTGTAATGGAGGTTGCAATTACTTAGGGTACAAATATATAATGTTTTGTTTCATCAATGTTTCATCAGGCTTATTTAGTATATTTTTAGCATTGTCTTTTAGCATCGGATATGCCAAAAGAGCCTTACATATATTAATTAAAAGTTTATTTTTATTGAATAAATTATACTTTTAAATCACGAACAGATGATACATTAAGTTCACTAGCGCAGTTAAAATATTTCTAAATTAATGAATAACGACAATGCGCGCAGCCACGGCTAATAACTAAAATTAAAAAGGAATGCTTGCTCTGTGGATATTCTATTAGACGCAAATGCTGCTATAGTTTGAAAATTACTGCACATAATTTTATTGTAACGGAAAACACACGAAAGGCTTCTAACAATAGTTCAAACATCCCTTTAATTTATTTTTTTATTTCAAAATAAAATTTAATTTACAAATAAGTGAATTTGCAGAGAAACAAAATACATTATTGAGTGAATAATATATTTATCACATTAACAAAATAAATAAAGTTGTTTTAGATAAAGGTTGAGGTAACACTTGATGGAAGTATACATGTATACCTCCGTTTATGACACAATAAATTAAAAAATAACACATCATCAATTTTCAGCAAATATATATTTTAAATGTTTTATAGTATGTAAAAATCCAAAAACATTATTATCAGAAATTTACTACAATGGACCGAAAAAGTAACGTTTATGGTAGAATGACCCATTATATATGAATATATCGTCTGTTTCGAAAGTACGGAATAAGAGTAACATGTGATAAAAAAAGAAATATCTCTGGGTCGAAGAGACATGCGATTAACAGAATAATATTCGCCGATGAAATTTTGTGTGGAATGAAAAAAGTTCAAAATTTCAACAATAGAGGGCGCAGCTGAAAGTAATGCTATGTAAGAGATGTATGCATATCGGTCACACAAAACAAAATTGGGGTGAAAAAAACACATTTGTAAACACTGTGAGCATAGTTTTAGTGTGACAAAATAATAATAGTTTCTGTTATTTGGGATGAAAACAAAATTGGAATGAAAAAAACGAAATTGAGATGAAATAAACAAAATTGGGATGAAAAAAACACATTACTAAATACTGCGTGCATATTTTTAGTGTGCCAAAATAATAATAGTTTCTGTTATTTGGAATTCCAAAAAGCACATACACTGTAAAAAAAATCTCACAATTTGGCAGAAAAAATGTCAATTTTGGCGCCAGTGAAAAACCGTTTAATTTACAGAAAATATCTATATATTTTCATTAAAACAGTTTTTTCTGTAAAACATATAGATTTATTTTGTAAAAATGACAAAATCCACATTTTTTTGCAGGTAAAAACTGTTTTTCCTTAAAAAAGTTTTTTCTGTAAAAAAATACAATACTTTTTTGTCAAAATTACAGTTTTTTTTTTTTTTTTTGCAGTGTACCTCTTGTACATGTGTGTGTATAAATTTGTTATAAGTCTCACATGACGAGAATCAGCCAGAAATAAAATTTGTGAACTATTTTGTTTATGCCCCACGAAAATCCCATACCTCGGTCTATACTAATATACGAACTCCATGTCTCTCCGACCTATACATTTTGTGTTATGATTTACATTTGCTTACGATTTTGGAAACACAAGGTATAGTGCGCACAAGGCATATATATGTGTGATATCTAATTATATATACTCCATTACATTAAATATTCAACTTGGTCAGTCTAGATAAAAAAAGATGTACTTGATGAGAAAGATGTACTTGAGAGCTGTGATGACAGAAGATTACAGCCAAAAATTCATTTAATCAAAAAACATTTGAAAATGTCACTTAAAAAAAATTACATATACTCATATGTAAGTTAATTGATTGTATTTACTCACTAGATTTTATTTGACATTTTTTTCAGTTATATGCAATGAACAACAACAAAAAAAAATCATAATTAGCAAATGTAAGGTAAAATATTTAAATAAATAATCTATATTACTAACACCCCGAAACCGAATAACTACCATGACACAAATTAGCTCTATGTAATATGAAAATAAACAAATTATTTCTTCTAAAACAACATCCACGAAATAGGAAATAAATCGATTTTCACAAAACAAACAGCTCATAATTCGTAGATAAATATTTAATAGTTGTCTGCATGTCAGGAGGTAATGCTTCCAGCGTCCTTCTTAGAGAATAATGTACCATTAATTAAGTTCAGTTATTGTTCGTATAAAAGAAATAATGGAAGATAATAAAAAAAATCCCCTTACAAATTTATTAATTAAAATTATCATGAATGCTAATTTTCATATAAATGAGATGAATGTTCACAGATAAATGAATTTTCGTGAACAGAGTAACTGAAATAATCAATAACATGGACAAAAATTTTCTAATAGAATCCAAAAATTGAATTACCTGTATAGTGTCAATAATATTGTGATAAAATATTATGTTAAGCTATTTAACAATCATATGAATATGTGCGTCGAACGCTAGCATATTTCGAGATTTTTTACGAAGCACTGTGTTAAAAGCCTTTTAATTTACTTTACAGCGTTTTAAAGGTTTGTAAAACGACTGAAATTTATATATACATAACTTGTATGTTTACAAAATACAAATTTCATTAATTATTTAAAAAGAGATGTGTTAATGAAGGGATCATCCATAGTCAAGAGTAGGCTAGGAACATTGTTTGCGCATTTGTTGCCCGTTTATCTCGAACGCATTGAATGTTTTTTTTTTCTTTTAATCCACAAATGATATTTTTTTTTATCAGTTAAAAATCAGAACTAAGTCTATTTCGTTTCTAAACTTCATCCTAAAGAAAACAGTTTTATTTCAATATGGCGAAAAAGTAGTGTCTTATAACATGCTTTGTTCCTTTCCTAGAAATAAACTCAATTTAAAGTTCATATCATACCAGCCGTAGTACACCTCTTGATCTGGATCACATGATGTGAAAAGAACTACATTTAAATTTTCATTCGACTATGTAAATTTCATCCAAAACAAATATATCACTTATACCGTTCGTCCACTTTTATGAACACGATGATGCAAATACACGAGTTTACATTAATAAAATTAATGCCTTTCTAATCCGAGTAATTAACCTTTTTATAAGTAGTTTACATGTTATATATAATCCTAAGTCCTTCATTTTTTTTCTTTACGCAGCTTTTTAAACGGTATTTGGATCCTTCCATATCAATTGGCTTATAGGCTGTAATTGCTACAAGACATACATATATTTGTGAAAGGAACATTTTCAAAAGTAGAATCATACGTAGTATAGTTGAGCCAACAGATGGTTGCTTCTGTAAAGTTCACTATTTCACTGTTGAGAAAAATTATTGCTCATGGTACCAGAAACCTTACATATTGAAAATGTGTGATCTAGTACAACTTTTTGTGCTGAAAAACAGAAATTGCAGTATCACAAAAACGAAAATCGTTACATTCACCGGCACTTGGCCTCAATCTGGGCCATACAGCCTTTCGCGTTGAATTTGGCATTTTTTTTACTTTAGAAAAAAAGAAAAGAAAAAAAGCTTTCTTAATTTTTTTTTGTCTTATGGCACTTTATAGAAAATTGTAGGCTATGCCAATGGAAGAAGATTATGGAAAATTAATGGATTTAAATGGGAATTTCGCCAAATTAGCCAGCTATCACCCAGTTGGCTTCGTATATGGCAACTTATTTTTATCGTAAAATGTGACGATATTTGCAAGATTTGGCGCTATTGTGGTAACCCTGTCATTAGTACTTTTCCATAAATACTCATTGTATTCATATGTATTTCATCAATACATACTCATTCATATATGTTCCATATAAATGCTGACGTCGTAATGATGCGGACAGCAATCAACAATGTGATTAAAATGGATGACTGTTGGAACAATTGAGCTTTTTTTTTTTTTTTAAATATATTAAAAAATCGAAACATTATTTCTATGAAGAAAATGCAAGTTTTGGGCCGACGCCCCCCCCCCTTCCCACTTAGGGATCGAATTTTAAAAAAATCAATGTACAATTCATGTACAGGGTGTCCATAAAAGAATTCCGTGGTTTTGAAGCAAATTTTTTTAATTCAATCATAAAATTAGGTTAATGTTATATATATGTACTTAAAGGTAAATTTATCAAGATTTTTACCATCTAGTAGTATGCACCGTTTGTGTCATGACACACATCCAAACGATATTCAGTCTCTTCGACTGCGTCGTGTCAACGATTTTTTCGGACTTCGTTCACATGAAGTACGGTTTCTATCGACGTTCTCTTCTAACACTCGTGGCCTACCAGGCGACGTTTGTTTCAACACACTTCACGTTTCATTAAACGCACGCAGCCACTGACGAATGGTTTTGTCCGTGGGCGCATTACCACCATACTCGCGCCGAAAGTTCCGCTGTACGATGGTAACAAATCCAGTTTCTATAAGCCATATAACACACTGAGCCTATTGTTGTGGCGTCGCCACTGCATTAACAGAATGGAATGATGGAATGAGCGTCTGCTACGTTACTTCAAGGTCAATAACGCGCAGTGCTACCCACTGTTGAAAAAAACAAACTGAAACTGGTATGGATAAAATTTGATGAGCTACTGATTTCTTCTAAATTAATTGACCTGACCTAACTCATACCATTAACTCGGTATGATTTTTTAAAACTCCGGAGTTCTTTTATGGACGCCATGTATTGCCCTCAGGAATAAATATATATTCCAAATTTCAAAACTGTATGTCAACAGGAAGTGGGTGAAAAATGAGTGATAAGATTTGATTGCCACATACATACATAATTGTAAGATAAAATAAAACATGTTAAAAAAATCAAGGTTCGAAACACTTACAACTAATATAAGTGTGCAAAGTAAAGTCCCATTATACAATTTCCGAAGCTGACATTTTTTAGACGTCCATCTTAGACATTTTGTGATGCAAGATGCTTACTATACAATGTGACGTGTGTAGCATTTATAGTTCCTCTACAGGGGCACTTACAAGAACTCCGATATATTATGGTATGTGAGGAAAAATCGTTTGGGGTGTATTTTACTGATGTTACACTATTGCAAACATAACGAATTTCTGAGATGCACTAAAACATGCTTTCTGTAGATCATGGTTACGATTTTTGGTATTCGAATATCTGTCTGATTGGATTTACCATTACAAACTTAATACTAAAAATATTAAAATATGTAAATTCAATATACAGAAATTAATTAAAAAATACAAAATTTTATTTCAAGACACGGAAGTTAATAACCTTTGATGTTTAAATTCGACGGGATTTATGACGGATAGTGAAAACTGCTTCAGACAGATAATGAAGCTGAAATTAAACTTAAATGAATAATTAGATAAACCAGTTTTCTACTCTTCAGTTTAGAAATGATTAAAAAAAACAGAAAAAAGAAAAATGTATAAAAGATCATAACCCCCAGGACTCTTTTTTCTAGATAATTTTTTAGACTAGCATATTTTATCTTTACTTGAGCAGGATCTGGAAAAAACATATGTTATTCTTATAATCCTTACTTACTATGTAAAGATATGACCAATATATTTTTTATCAGAAATAAAGAGACAATGAGATTTTAAAGGTTTCATGGAATGATTATTATAAAAGTTAAAGGAAGGAATGATAGTGATATGTCAAAAAAGAATTTCATACTGTTAATATATTTTTATAAAATCAAACTTATTTCAAAAAAAGTGTTTTATAATGATATGACCATTTAGCAATATAATTAAAATATCACTAAAATGTCCTAACCGAGAGATGTCACTGTTACCAATCTTGTTTCAAATATGTAAACTATGTTGCATTTATAATTTGAAATTTGATTTACTTTGTGATCAATTTGTACGTCTAACATGATGGCCAGACAAAATCCTTCAAATGAACATGCGAGGAACTTATTTCTTACGAATAAGGTGGTCTTTCAGCGAGAGCAATAAATGAAAAGCTCGCCTAAACTCTTGCTGTTACTTTAATTTTGCTTAATCTGGATAAACCATGTTGTGTGAAAAAGTACCTAGCCAAATAAGCTAGGTGACTTTTTCACACAATATGGTTTATCCAGATTAAGCAAAATTAAAGTAACAGCAAGAGTTTAGCCGAGCTTTTCATTTATTGCTCTCGCTGAAAGAGAATTTATTGCTCTTGCTTCTGAAATTCACTTCAAAACAGGAAAGTAAAGTCGTAAAGTAGATTTCGCAACAAAAAGCTACAGTTCGACAATTTTCAATTCCACCAGATTTCCTTACTTCGAGAGCGACAATACATCGAACAGTTCGTAAAACCGGCTAATCCATAAAACACATATTTCGCCAGTGCATGCACATTTTGAACTCTATTTATCTGAAATGGAATAATCTGTTGTTGATATATCGATTTTTAGATGACTGCGTCATTCCGTGGTGCCAATTTGTCTTTACGTTATTATTATTATTATTATTATTATTATTATTATTATTATTATTATTATTAAATGTTAGTTTGTGCTGTTATACAGATTGATTATTTGTACCAATATTATAGATATTAGACTAGATTTCTCCATAAATTTTATATTAAGTTGAATTGAATGATGGCCTATAATAGAATATTCCAGATCAACGTGAAAAAAATTGTTCACTCATTGCCAGATGATATTTTTGCGGTCATTCAGAATTTTGGTGTATATACATAGTGTTAAAGGAAATTCGTTATATCATTACGAAGCAGTAAATTTCTAGAAAATGCACTAATAATCACTTATAACATGATATTTGTTACTTTGATTTGAAATAATTGTTATTAAATTTTAAACAACAATAAAAGAGGTACAATTTTTTTAAAAAATGTATCATTTTGAGTAAATGGCTTTTGTTGTGTTATTATTCTCAAAAAGGGGGATGGGATATCATTATGAAACGCACTGTAGTTACATATTAAGTTATCGTTAAAAAGCATCTTATTCAGATTTAATTTCCAAAATAATAAAAAATATGTTGTTTCACATTAAATTCATTAATTTTCATTGTTTTTGCTTTTACAGTGCTGGAAAAAATTATAAAGCCGATAGAAAAATTTACAAAATTCAAAAAGTAATGGAATTGTTGATAACGCAAATTCTATTTTCATTTGCATGATCAACATTGGAATAATACACATAAACTTTATTTGGAAAAACGGAAGGGGGAACATAAATTATGCTAATTTCTTACAACCAATGAAAAACAACTTGGAAAAAAGTATAAAGCCGATGGTTCTAGCCTCATTTGGCATAATGCCAGACTTAAGAAAATAGGTCGCCATGAAAGTTTAGGTAAATGTAAATGCGTTACGTGCATTCATTTTGTATTTGGTTTGTTTAATACAATACCAAGAGGAAAAAAGTTATCCGATGGTCAACAAATTATAATATTAACTTCAAATGAAGTTGGAATGTCTGGTTCTAATATTGCAAGAAAAATAAGAAAGTCTAAGGCTGCAGTACACAGTTTTCTCAGAAATCCCGAAGATTACGGCAGTAAGAAGCATACAGGAAGACCGAAATCCTTAACTGTAAGGCAATCAAGACAAATCCGGAAGCTAGTTTGCGGACAAAAAATGTCGTATGCCCAAATTCAAGAACAGTTACAATTACCATGTACAAGCCGAACGGTAAGAAATGTTTTAAGTAACAATCCCATTGTTCAATTAAAAAAAATTAAAGGAAAACCACCTTTTTCTAAGTACCACAAAAATGCTCGCTTAGACTTTGCACGAAAACATGTAACCGAAGGCACAAATTGGAGAGATGTTGTCTTTTCCGATGAAAAGAAATTTAATTTCGATGGACCCGACGGCTATAAATATTTTTGGCATGATTTACGACAGGAGCCTGATATTTTTTCAAAGCGTCAATTTGGAGGTGGCTCGGTTATGGTTTGGGCTACATTAGCTGCCTGTGGAACCACTCCAACTGTTTTCATGCACAACAAAAATAATTGGGTTATGTATCAAGAAATGTTAGGAGATAATTTATTACCCATTTGCTCCTCTTATAACTTCAGGAGACTGGACATTTCAGCAGGACAACGCTTCCGTTCATGTTTCGAAGTCAACTAAATCTTGGCTAGAACCTAATCAAGTGAAATGCCTTCAATAGCCAGCTCATAGACCCGATCTGAATGTAATAGAAAATCATTGGGGAATTTTAGCTCGAAATGTTTACAAGAATAGACGAAATATCAATTTAAAGTTAGATTTGATGAATACCTTTTAAAACTGCTGGAATAATACTGATGCAAGTACTTTGTGTGGTCTGATAGATTCAATGAACAAAAGACTAGTCAAAGTCATCGAAAAAAATGGGTCTCACATCGATTATTGATGAAATACATGCATCGACTTTATAATTATTTCCAACTTTCTTTGTACAGAAAATTTTCTTAAGTCTATTAATGTTTTATTAATGTAGTTATTAATGAATTTATTTTTTTCTTTACTTCCTTGTAGCATATAATATATATGTATGAAATTTCATAAATGTTCTATATTTTGTTTTTTAATTATATCATTCAAGTGGCTTTATAATTTTTTCCACCACTGTATATTTAAATTCGTAATTTTAAGAATTTCAATAATAATAATAATAAATAATTTGCTGTTATTGGAAATAATCTTTTCGTTTATTATCGCAAAATACACTAAATCAAAATGCATTACAATTTTTTAAATGGATTTAAATGTAAATAATGAAAATTTAAATATTTTGTTGAAGTTTTCTCTATAGCTTCGTGAATTTATTCAATGTCACTCCTAATTAAATTGTTATAATATATTTCATATTTTATTTGAATGGTTTTCATCAATATTGTTTTATAGGCCATCAAAATAATTTATACTTCCACTAGATAATTGAAATTTTAAACAGAAAATTATTACGTTTTCAACAATTACTTAATTAATTGCTCAAATTAATAAACATGTTAGATTTTGATATTATGCACAACAACGCAAACTATAACCAAATTGATAAAATAACTATGAGGAATATAAATGTTTAGGACCGAAATTTCTCTAGATATACTTAAAAGAAAACTAATAAATTTACTTACAAACTAAAATTACATCGTTCAAGTGTAAGCAATTTATTGGAGAACGATAAAACTTTATAAAGACCAGATCGTCGATATAATTCATATGATTTATGCATGAAACATTAAGACCGTGGACTTATAACGTTCATAATTTACAAGTGCTTATAACGGAATTTATAGGATAAATTTTTATAGCTTGCATTCCGAAATAACTGTTTAAATACATTTTTGAATTTAATATTCCCATAAAAATCATTTTGTAATTTATGTGGCATAAATTATGCATAAGTTATACCCTAATGTAACATCATAAAACTCAATACAGCACCTTTAAATGGAATATTTTAAGAATCATCCACAGCATACCTTCAGTTTAAATAAATGCATCGTATTTAATGCAATTCTGAAGCAAAAATATCTAAGAGTAGATTGAGTACGATACCTAAAAATAGCCAACATAATAAAGCTCTCATAGTATAATCCACAAAGCAATCGCCTCATGAAATTCCATTTTCTTAGGTAACATTTTCGTAGAGTAGCATTTTTTCGTAAGAGTTTAACATTTTATTTTTAAACCTTTTACTTTTCTAATATCATTTCTATAGCCACTGTGCTACAGTATACAGGGTATCAATTCTTACCGTTGACAAGCCTGTGCACATGGAGGTAGTTCAGCCATAGTCAACCTGTGGCCCGGTGACCTTTTATGTGCGGCCCGAGACACTTAATCATTTCTCACTATTTATAAAATTAATTGAGATATGTATAAAAAGTTTTCAATATTTTCACTGCTCTTTTATATATTTTCATGGGAAGAAAATTTCCTGTTATTTATAATTACTAATTAAAAATATTTGAAGTGACGTTTCCTTAGTCAAAATTCTTTTTACACGTAGTTTTACTTGTGCTAAACTAGTATATACATCTGTTAGTCCTTAACACTAAAAAAACATTATTCCAAATTAATTTAATTTGCACTCTATATTTCTACATTAAAAAAAAGTTTTTGCATTTAGAAAAAAAACTGATTTATTACAAAAAATCCCTTGATTTTTTTTTTTTTTTTTTTTGAGAATTTGGAATTGCTGCATTGTTGTTACGTTTTATACTTATCATATACCTAATAAGGCTTATTAGGGTTAAATTTTTGTCGCAGAAAAAATTGGCAGCAAAAAGTTTTATAAAACTATTTCAAAACAACAATGTTCGCGGCATTTGCAATAGAAATGTATATTTTTTTACATTATTATACAAGTGTGTTGCGGCCTGCCAAACGTCGCAAATATATGTTTGCAGCACGCGAGAAAAAATGGTTGAGTATGGCTGATAGAATTAAACACCAAACCCCTCTAATTCATTTTTTTTAACACAATGAATTTTCAACGTTTAAAATATTTTGAGCCTGACTGAACTTGGATTTAAACACATAAGTCAAAAATCTAAACTTGTAATGTTTCAAATTTAACTATTCAATTTAGAAAATTCTACGTGTAGGCATATCTAAACCATCAGTTTTAGATACATAGTTCCAATTGCATATATTTGAAATGCTGTTTTTCATCATATACAAACCCATTTACGTCAAAAACGTTTTTTTTTTTCAAAAGTTACGAATTTTAATTTTTTATTCGGTCTATGGTTCCTATAGGTCATATTAAGAAAAATATTTTTAATACTCTAGGAAATAAAACAGTAAAATTTTCATTCTTCTACAAGCAAAACTTACCAAGCTATGATGCTTTGAATTTTATGAAGTTTCGGCGTTTTCTGGCACTAAAAATGCGTTATGCTTTTTTGGTTTCTTTGTTTGTTTTAACAGAGATAGCGATTGAACAAAAAGTAGCAGTAGTGCATCTTTATTTTCAAAATCAGTGCTTAATTATTGTGCGTTCATTATTCTGCATTGTAAAGGTAGTCTATCCATGTGAGCTAACTCTACTGGTATTTGTTGTGAAAACGTGTAATTAAACTGCGTACTGGGATCTTTGTAGGAAATTTCTGATAACCTTGGCAGCAATATCTGAACGTTGATTTTGGACTTAACTTGTTTTGAAAAAAAAAAAAAAAAAAAAAAAAAAAACTCCATAATCTAAACAGAAAACGAAAAGAAAAATTACGTCAAAAGCTAATGTCTTCTGATCACTTTTTAAAATTATATCACCTAGTAATATTACCCCCCCTCCCTGTATATTCATTTATTTGAATGTAAAAGACAAATTGTGAATTTGTTAGTAAAATAAAAGACAATTACTATTAAATGTGAAACTATTTTAAAACTTTCTAAAAACTGTTTTTAAAACTTTCCATTTCATTTTATTTCATTAGTATAAAAATTTCCGTATTTATAAGCAAAATTTTATATGTTAATCTGAGACATAATGAATAAATTGCTTTTTTTTTTTTACTTTTGAATTCTCAGAATTGAAAACATAACATCGGATTGCAACATTTTTATATTTATAAACATATAGAAGAGAAAACGGCGTATTAATTTCGACATATCGCTTATTAAACACAGCCACGGGATAGCTAAAAAATCCATCAATTTTGAATTATTTAGATTGTTGAAATCTATTTTTCATGAACTTTAAACTATACAGAATGCACATCTATAAGTTGAAAACTTAACAAGAGATTTACACATTTTACATATAACAGATAACAACATTTTACATCCTTTATTATATGACATCTCTAAATTTGAAGTTTAGGTCATTTATTGTTTATATATGTTGGCTTTTTATTTAAAGTTAGTTATTCCATATATTAATTAATTACATGTCATCTTTAAATTAAAGATTTGGTCAGATTTAGAAAAAGAACGTGTTCGTTGTCTTTTGAATTCAAAGGTATTATATATATATATATATATATATATATATATATATATATATGAATATAATAATATACACACACACACACACATATATATATATATATATATATATATATATATATATATATAATAATACACATATATATATTCATTATGATGTTCTGTGACAAATGTATGAAACTTTATTATATGACGTCTCTAAGTTGGAGTTTCGGTCTTTTTTTTTAAATATCTTAGTTTTTGATTTCAAGTTAAGTATTTCATCTATTACTTAAGTGCATGCCTTCATTAAATTAAATATCTGGTCAGATTTAGTAAAAGAACTTGTTCGTTCTCTTTCGATTTCAAAGGTATTATATATATATATGTGTGTGTGTGTGTGTGTGTGTGTGTGTGTGTGTCTTTAATGGGAAAGGGGGTAATCACCCCATGCTATTTATTACCAAATTATCGTAGATGCGAGAGGTGCCGTTCGACTGCGAGTTGTGTCTAATTTACGAATATGAATGCAATTTTTGAATTAATGGTCGTCTACATATAGAAATTGGAGCCTTTGAGTTTTCAAACGGTAATATCCACTCTTGACATCATATCTGAATTCCTTGGATCAATACAGCTCAGAAAAAGGTGTAGTTTATTTAATTTTCTTCAATATTCATAGAGTTATAAAAGAAAATGTGTAAGAAGTTTAACCATAACTTTCAAAAAATTAAATTAAGATCTTACAGAGAAAAGTGCCCTGAATAAATTTATACCCAGAAAAATTATACTGAAATTTTTAATTTAAAATAAATTCACTTTATATAAAAATAAGTTTATAAAGTTTTTATCCATCTAAGACTTTTTTTTCAATAGATGCTTTGGTAACCTGAAACGGTCTCCTTAGACCTCCGAAAAGTAAAATTTCCGTATATCCCAAAAAGTAATGATTGTAAAGAACTGTAAAATTACACAATTATGTTTCTAGCGGTTGTGATTATTTTTATGTAAAAATTAATGTAGGTTATAATTCATATTTTTTTAAACATGAATTTATTAATAATTTTCCTAATTAAAAATATGTTTATAAATCAAAGAAATACCGGGAATATGTTTTGGTTTATTGATAGTATATTAATAAAAAAACAACAAAAATTCAATTGGACGATTTTTGGAACATATAAATTAAAGTTTGCCACTTTGATTTAACATTAGCATCTTCAAACTTTGACACTTGCTATTTCCATTAAGATATTAAAATAAAGTATATAAACTATACCTTTTTCCGGGCTGCCTTGATTCAAGAAACTCAAAAATGATGTGTCAAAAAATGTTACCATTCGAAAATTCAAAGTTGGTATAATTTCGTATATGTAGACGATCACTATTTCAAAAATTGTATTCATATTCGTGAAGTAGACACAATTTCCATTCGAAAGTTACCTCTCGTAGACCAGGGGTGGCCAACATTTTTCCCTGAAAATCGTTCGACACCAGTTTTTTTTAAATAAAAATTTTAACTTGATTTTATCACACAATTTCATTATTTATTTAAGGCGAATCACTCTGTTAAAAAATACTGGTAGCTCTGTGACACGCGTGCCACAGGTTGACAACCCTTGCTCTATACGATAATTTGGTGATAAAAAAAATATGGGGTAATCACTTTATATTTTAAAAAGCTAGGACTGTAATTTTTTTTTCTTAATTAGTAAAATAAAATCTTACACCTTTAAATGCTACAAAGCTTAAAATTTAATCTAAAAAGTACCGAAATCATTTTCTTGAAGAGGTATTTCTGTGGAAACAATACTTTCTGAAATATATTCCTTTTTCAACTTTTCTACACATCTAGCATATTCAAAATTGAAATGGTGAAACGTCAGTCATTTCAACAGGAAGTAATATTTTAAGATAAGTTAAAAAGAAAGTTTGAATATTTAGTGTTTATTTCACTTTTCACTACTTGAATTTTTCGATTTATATAAGAATTATATACACTAAATTTTATCTCCTCTTACATGACATCACTAACATTTCAAAGATTCTTTCTTAATTTTCTAGACAGATGGCAGAATTCAAATCGTAAATCGTCAGCCATGACAGACGGGAATAATATTTTAGAATATACATTTTTTTAATGTTCGAAAGGTTTGTCATCGCTCTTTCTTCTTTTTTTTCTTTTTTTTTCACATAAGAATAAAAATATAATCTTTCATTTTATGTTAAGAAAGAAAACGATATTCAAAGTTTTTCACACTTTTTTGTAAAACCTGTAATACAGTTAAAATGAAAAATGTAAAATTTTAATTATGGTAACAAGTTATAATATTTAAATAAAAGTTTAATTTGGAAATTCGGGTGCTTATTTCTCATTTTCCGATTTATCTAAGAATTACATACACAAAAATTTTATCTCCTCTTACATGAATTTACTAACATTTAGGAAAGTTTTCCCTAATTTAGGAGTAGACTAATATATGAAAAATGGGAATATGAAAACGCCAGTTTATGCCAACAGGGAGTAAAATTTCAGAATAGGCTGAAAAAAAGAAATACACCTGATTTTTCATTTCAGTTTTTTTTTTTTTTTTTTTTTTTTTTGGATTTGTTTTACGAAGATACTTTTACTTTCGGAACTGGTTTCGACATATTATTTTATTTTACTCACACAAATTTAAATATATAAGTGAAATGCCAATAAATTCAATTGAAAAAGCCTGAAGGTAATATTTGTTCTCTTTGTAACCGAGAAAAAAAATTGTAAAAATCACGCAAATTTTAGACAAAGAAGAAAAATCTTCTGCTTAAGTAAATAAAATAATCTTTCAGAAGATTTTCTCTATTTTTACCATCTAATATATTTAAAATTAAGTTCATAAAACGTCCATCATGACAATAGGGACCACAGAAAAGCTTTTTTTGTGGAAAATTTATTTTCAGGTTTCTGCTCTTAGCTCTTTTTATAATGTGTATGTGCGTTTGTGTGACAGCTACGCGCAACAAACATTTATCTTCTCTTAAACAAATTTACCAACATTTCATAGACTTACCCGCTACACCTTGTAAAATGTACCACGAATCTCAAATAAATTGATTATGTTTTCGAAATGAACCCTATCTAATAATAGACATTTCTTCAGGCGTCTTTTCTAAAACTAGCAGCTTAGCTGGAAAATGAGAGTAAATATATACTTTTTGAATAGTGTTATCTTACTTTTTTCAGCTGAAGAAATAAATGACTTTTTATGTTTGTTAAACTCCGAAAAGTAAAAGGTTCCCAGCTTCTAGCTCGAGGGGTCGAAGGTTAACAAGAACTTTGGTAGAAAAATGACTGATATGGAAGATGAATGATTTTTTATTAACGGTATCTTATATCCCAGGTTTTACGAAAGTTTTTCAACTTTCGTCGAAAATCCTATCCGAAAACTTTTTTCTATGGAATAAAAGGGATGAAGTTACTTACTCAGAAATAATTCAATGCTCTCATAGAAAAAAAAATCCCTGACGGTTCGGCCTACAGGCACAGGTAGATTTCGAAGACGCAGACCGTGGGGCACCTGTTTGTTGGGAATTGCGGAAGAAATTAACTTTTTGCCATGATGCGGTAGTTGGAAGCGCCCACTTCGAAACCTAACTTGTTTGGAGGCGGAGCCGGCGGGTTTTTTTTTTTTTTTTTTTTTGCTATAAGGGTTGGTCGTATAAAAAATTTGTCAATATAAAAGTTTAGAAAATATTAAGAGGATTTATAATAAAGTTAAGCGGAGTTGATATCTTTTGAATTGATGAAGTTCTAAATTTTTTTCTTCTAACGCCCCCCCCCCCCCTTGGGGCCATTTTTAATGATATCAAAAATCTGTCATACATAAACTTTCGGCCCTTTTTCTAAAAGTAATCATAACTTTAAACGGATTCGATACGTATCATAGTTAAGAAATTATGGGTTTTTTTCTGTTTTCACAAAAAGCCCACTCATTTCGCCCCCCTTGTTTCAATTTAAAAAATTAACGAACTTGACGGAGATTTTATGCCCCTTGATTTTATGTATCAGTTTGGAAGATATTTGTGCAGAATTATTGCAGTTATCGTGTCCATAAAAAAGTGACATAGATAGATAGATAGATTAAGATAGAGTTTTGAACTGGGTGTGGTTTTGGTTTCTGGGAGTCATGATATGGGAGCGTAGATCTGCAAACATTTTTCAAAAATTCCAACTTGAATGTAATAGGTAGTATTTCTTACCTAAATGTTCGCGAAATATATTGTTTCTGAAAAAATGTGTAAGCCGAATAGCAAAAACACTGATATAAAACACATTTATCATTACTAAACATTTGAGTGAAAATTAGCCATTGATAAAAACATAACGTATACAAGAAACCCTGGTACTTCTGCTTACAAATAAGTTTAGTATAAGTTTTAAACAAATATGTATGAAATATGTGTTTAATTGTTTTAACACTTCAGTTTTCAATGCACACTTCAGCATGCGCATCTTTTTGATGACTGAAATACTTGAAAAACATTCTAATGGCAAGTTCAGAGCCTTATTCGAACTAATGAAACAGTTGATATCTAATAAATACCTTGTGTTTTCTTTATAAAAGTTTCAAACTTCCTCCTGTGTTTTCGATTCACGACTCACGAATCGCGACACTTGAACATTGCCGAAATTTTGTATTTGTCAAAGGTGACTTGTGAAAGGTGACTACTGATATTTTTCACAATTTTTTGTTAAGAGCCTACATCAGTCATGCGGAAAACGCTCAAGCTAATGTTAAGTCTATGGGAATATTCTAGCGCGATTTCTCGCTCGCATTTTAATATTTTTAAATGCTTTTTTTGTATAGGATAGCTGAGGTCAATCTCCAACGTTGTTAGTTTTTACTTTTTCGATTTTGGTTCCACTTATTTTATATAAGGTTACTTTCACTTTTTGAACTGGTTCCAACCGGTTTCAAAATTGAAAATGCCCTCTTATAAAAAAACTAAAAAGTAAAAACTTACAACGTTGGAGATTGACCTCAGCTATCCTATGCAAAAAAGCATTTAAAAATATTAAAATGCAAGCGAGAAATTGCGCTAGAACCTTCCCATATACTTAACATTAGCTTGAGCGTTTCTTCCCGTGACTAGTGTAGGCTCTTAATAGAATTATTTAAGATATCTTATACATGAAAATTGTCAAAGTACTTATTGCTCCAGTGCCGAGTGCACACTTGTAAGAACACTAAATAATTGCATATATTTGTCTTGTTTAGCCACTAAATAACTAAAAACATGTGCAAAAAAAAAAGAAAGAAAGAAAAGAAAAAGAAAAGAAAAGAAAAGAAAAGAAAAGAAAAGAAAAGAAAATTGCTAACTTAAATTATTTGGGAATTGAAGGATTAAGTTTAGCGTATCATATATTGCATTGTAAATTCTGTTTTTATCTTTACAATTATTACCTTATAATTGTATCTCTCTTTTCTTTTTAAGTTTTAGAAATATATATTTTGATTGGCAAATTGAGTGCTCATTTTAATTTACATCCTCACGTATTGCAATAATGAATCATGCAAAGAGAAATTTTTCTTGTGTATCATTGTAAAATATTACGTTTTTCTCTAAAATATAAAAAAAATCTTTTCTTATATTTTACATTAGTGCTAAACATGACATCTTAAAAATATGGCTGTCCAAAAAACTCCTTTTCTCAATTTAAAAACACTGCACATACTGCTTTCTCTGACAGTTAAAAATGTCGTAGCCAACGAAAGTGCACTAAATAAAGTTTGCTTTCAAATGCAGAAGATTCATTAGATTTTTCTTCCTTATTTCATCGCTTTTGTGTTTGACATTTACATTTGTAAACTGGAAATAATGCTTAAATCTACTTGTTTGTGCAAATTTATAGAATAAATGCTTCTGAATGCTTCAACGGTGTCATCTATTTCTATTGTTTTTCTTTTGTTTCGATTTTCAAAAATTTGTTTCCTTTATAAACTTTACCCTTTTAGAAGATGAGTGAAAAAATAATATATACAAATAATCAAAATCATTTTCTAAACAAAATAAAATCACATTTTTTGTTGAAAACTGATTCAATAAATTTCACAATATGCTATCTATATTATAAAGTAAAAACATGTCCGGTAGTAACGCTTACGTGATATTGATGGTGGCAACACCTGACCAATACATTTCGCTTTTCTGCATTTATTTTTTAACTTCTAAACATCGCACAATTTCAATTTTTACACCGTCGAAAAGGAAAAAAATGATTCTTTCAAATGGAATTTGTTTGAAAACTGTATCTCAGTTTACTGATTTTTTATGATTTTTTAACTTAATTTAAAGCATGATTTTTTAAAAAATCTTTCTAAATAGCGTGCAGCTCGATTACAAAAGATAACCCGTTTTCACATAAATCAATATAAACAGTTCAGCAATTGTTTTCGGCTAATATTCAACAACGAAATTAAAACTTCATCAATAAATAAATAAAATAACAAAATAATACAAATAAAACACAAATTCAACACACATGTATTCGAACTACGGGCTTAAACCGCTGAAATTTTCAGAATCAAAATGGCTGCTGTAAGCAGGGAAATCATTGATGATTTCTTTGTCTACTAACTCCTGGCATTTTGGTAATATGAAAGTACTATCGCTTTTAATACATCTCAGAACTTTATTTGAATACATTATTGATACAAATTGATCCATTCCGGGCTGCTCGGGTTAAATATATTCAATATACTCTTCGGTGTACAGAACGTAGGTAAAAAAGGCTTTTAATTAAAAACTTTAATAGATTTTTTACGTTTTGTATATTTTCTTATATTGCCCAACCAACGACATCAAAAATCTTTTTTCGTATTTTCGTATTAGCCGCATGTCAGCGGTTAAATGCCAAAGATATAAGTATTTATTTCAACCTTTTGTATTCTAATTATTTTGGTGCATAAGTGTGTGTATTTTGATTACATATCTGTTAAATTCGTGTTTTATTTACTAATTTATTTATTTGTGAAGTTTTAATTTTATTTCGCAATTAAGTTATGTAATATTAAAAGGAAATAAACAAATGCTGAAGTATTTACATTGTTTTAAGTGCAAACAGGTTAATTTTCTGTAATCAGACTTTACGCTATTTTTTGCCGAAAAGAGATGTTTAAATTTATACTTGAAAATTATTTTAAAACCCATAAAATATCAGCAAATTAAGATACAGTTTTCAAACGAATTGTATTTGAAAGCTAATTCTTTTTTCTATTCGATGGAGTAAAAATTATAATTGTGTGATATTTAGAAGTTTAAAAAAAATCAGGAAAAACAAATTTCATTGGTCATGTCGTTGCCACCGTCAATAAGACGTCAGAGTTACTCGCGGACATGTTTTATCTTTATAATATAGATTTGTCATTTAAAAATCCTTTTTCATGTTAGTGGGTAATCTAAAAAACGTTTTTAAATGTAAAACTAGTAGGATGTGTCAATCCCAAAACTAAAAAGAATCAGCACCAATTTATAGCAAGATCTAACTGAAACTCAAGTTTTATTAAATCCCGTGCATTATTTCTTGTGATATGACTATCGCTAAAATCGTGTAAATCCTTCAAAATGCTGCATAGCAGCGCCACCTGTTGGGCGATTTTTACCAAAAACTAATCAGCACCCATTTATATCAGAGACTAACTGAATATAAAGTTTTATTAAATTCCGAGCATTAGTTCTTGAGATAGAGCTATTGCGGAAATCGCGAAAAATGCTGCATAGCAGCGCCACCTGCTGGGCGATTTTTACCAAAAACTAATCAGCACCAATTTATATCAGGCACTAACTGAATATAAAGTTTTATTAAATTCCTAGCAGTAGTTCTTGAGATAGAGCGCCCACAAAAGTTTTGTCACATACAGACAGACATTTTCTAAAAATAGTCAAATCGTGTTCAGGACCTTCTAAAACGTATAAATCCGTCGAAAACCGGAAGTCGAAAATTTTCATGAATCCAATACTTTCTTATTGTAAAGATAGAAGAAAGTAAAAAATATATTAGAGTTTTCAATATTAAAAAAATATTTTTTTTCACCTATGTTCTGTAACACTGGAAACACGGGTTAGATCCCCTAGTTTTTAAAAAATGCAAAATTTTGAACAATCATTGTTCAAGGACCTGACAACATATTTTAACGTACTTTTTCATTTACAGTGTTGAATTCAGGTTGTGGCCCGGGTTGGACCTCCCTCCACCCTTCCCCCCCCCCCCCCGGAGCATTGAAATGTCCTCCCCCTGGAAGATTTGAGATTTTATGCTTTTAATAGTTAAAAAGTGCAGTTTTCCTCCGAAACTCTACAATGCCCCCCCCCGAAGCCCCAGAAATCTCTCTCTGAAAAAAAGTCTGAATTTAACACTATTCATTTAGTTGCAGATAGTAAAAACATTCAGACAAATGTCAGGTATATGTCAGCGAAACGCTAAACGCCGAAGAAAAGCGTTTTTCACTATAAATTAAGAAAATTTTCGCTTTAAAAAATTCTAAATAATATTTCCTATGCAAAAACTTATTGATTTTTACCTCGTAGCTAAACATAAAAAATATATCTATTTTTTAAGCCGAAAAATTCATATGCCAGCTTAATAATACATCAGTCGTATATAACAATTCTTAACTATGATATAACATAGACCTTTTTCTGATTTTTACTCTTTCTTTCTAATATTTCAAAATCCATAAAAAAATGTCTTTTAATACCGCCTTTTCTCTTTTCATCTCAAAAATAGGCAGTCATGTGAGAGATGAAATTGTTGTTTACCGTTATTTTTTTCCCGATAGATAGATTGGTGTTTCATGTTTCAGTTTTTGGGCAATTTGCCTGACGACGTACTTCATTGTCAGCGAAACTTTTGATATTTCTTGTCAGATCCGTGTGCTCCGTAATTGATGTCTCACGTATCTAATCCACATACAGTTTTTTCTTTTATTTTTCTGTATCTATCAATAAGAGAGATCTCACGTAAACATAATGATAGGAAGAAAAAATCGGTGAAGAAAGTAGTACAATATCGCATACTATGACTTAGAATTGAAATTTTTGAATTCATTTTTACATATACACGCACGCACATTATTTTATTTATGCACATACTTACATATGCATATTCTCTATTTTTTTTAAATTCAAAATATCTAACTTTTTATGAGGAGTAACTTAACACATTAATTTACATCTGTATGTAAACGATTTAGACGGCCATTTTCCATGATAAAATGCTAAATTTTTAGAAAAAAAAGTAAATAATGTAATACATAGCGGACAAATAATAAACATACTTTCCAAAGCATAATTAAATGACTTATCCACGATCTCAGGCTTGTAAGCAGATTCTGTTGAAAAGTTTTCCATTAACTGACACCATCTCAGCAGCAACAACGAGTGAGCGTTAGCAAAAAAATTACTTACTAAAACTTGCTTACCCCCATTTAGAGTAGAAATTTGAATTTGAATATAGAATGGATCTACTTTCGAAATTTAGAGATGAGAAAACAGTACTTAGATCCGGGTCAGACGTCTAAATTTGCTGCCAAACATGGCAGTTTGATCACAAGTGTATGTGCTTGTGTTTGGTGTAATTTCAAAAGAGTACTGGACAAGTTTATTCCACACGGTCGCGCTATGGACTCTGAGTTTGATAAACAATAACTGCAACAAGTATACTTTATTTTGAAATCTTGGTACCGAGCACTGGGCAACAGAAAGCGTTCAATCCTCCAGCATAACAAAGCTGCAGCATACACAGCTCCATCGACTGAGGCGAAACACACTGTCAGAAAAAATGTCAAAATGTCAGCATAATTTTCTGTAAATTTATGCACCCAAATTGTCAGCATTTTTTGCTGTAACATTTAGTATGATTACAGTAAAATTTACAGTACTGATTTGCAGTAAAATTAGCATGTTTGAAGCACATTTTTCTGTAAAATTCCAAACATAATATTATTTAAGACCTATTTTGCTGTCAATTTACAGTAAAATATGCTGGCAATTTGGGAGCATAAATTTATAGCAAATTTTGCTGTAATTTTTGGCGTTTTCTCTTAGAGTGACCAAGATCTTGAAAGTATCGATGAATTTTTTTCCCTCTCTTAAATACTGACCTAACATTGGTATGTCTACTCACTATGATCTTAGAACTTTGGCTTGTATTCTGTATGAAAAGCAGTTCACAGAATCGGAATGATGTCTAGAGCGGATGAAGAAAATTCTTTGTTTCTACACTATTAAAAATTTGCAGCAAACTGTCCAGTCATTTGATCGTTTTTATAGAAAATGGTTACATAACCGTAATTTAACTCTATCTCGGCCATAATATGGGCAATAATATGTTCAGAATTGAGTTAATTTACGGTTATGTAACCGTTTTCTAGAAAAATGGTCAAACGACTGGACAGTTTGCTGCAAATTTTTAACAGAGTAAATCAAAAGAAAATGAAATCAGCCATACCTGGAGAGACAGCTGTTAAGCACAGAAACTTTTCTCCACGAGGGGATATGTTAAATGGAAACTCATATTTAAAATTACAGATGTTGAATATTACATTAGACCTGTTTACAAAATTTGTAGAAAATTTATTTTTACAATTCAAGTTCAGTATCGCAACATATTCTGAACATAAAAAAAAGAGAGAAAGAGAGACATCTCCTGCACCAGTTACTTAAAGCAAATCTATGCATGAAGTCAAACTGCGATAACTAAACTTCAAAAAATTTCTATCCGATAAGAAAAAGAATAAAGATAAATATGTTTTGAAAATTACAAACAAGTAAACTTTTGCATAAGATTTCTAGCAAAAATCTGTATAAATGATACTAGCGTTGAATTGAATTTTTAGAACAAAAACGTTTGTCCAACCTGGTAGCATCTATTTTTTAAATAGTATTACAAACAGTATTATACATTTTTAACTGTCATTATTAAATAATTTTCTCCTAATATTGTTGTCTAAGTAATATTTAAATTAGTTATTTTTACTGTGTTAAGTTCAATATCATTTTACGGTGAATAAATGAGAAAAAGAATTTTTTGAAATTTATATTTTTTTTTAACTTTTTAACATAGTTGAAAAATATTTATTAATTAGATTTGTATCTCTGCTGTCTGTCTGTGCTCTAACTTACATCAATATACTCAGATTGCCGTGCAATTGATATATGGGGTTGACGCCATATATGGTGTTGACGCCGTATTACTATGGCATGTTTGGTATTAAACAGGAAGTGTGTAGCTTTTATAGTTCGTCTACACCTAACCTACAGGGTCACTCAAAAGAATTCTGTTATATTACGGTCTACGGGGGAAAATTGTTTGAGGTGTATTTTAATGATTTTACACTATTCAATCAAATTGGAATTGATATATATCACGAGGTACTCTGCAAGAAGCTTACTATAGAATATGATGAGCACAGCATTAATCGATAATTTACAGGGACACACAAAAGTATTCGGTTACAATAACAGTCTATAAACAATATTTGCTGGAAGTGAGTTTTCAATTGTGGTATGCGTTTTTAAATTTAACTAATCTTTTGCATATCATTTGGTGTGTATAAATTCTATACATCACATACAGGGCTGCACAAAAGATCTCGAGTACATTTCTATTTGTTGATGGAAATGGCTGAGGGGAGATTTTCAAATGTGCTATGCGTTTACTAACTGAATTAATTTAACTATGTAGTATATATACAAATTAATAGATCATGTACAGTCCTGCACAAAAGAATTCCGCATTTTTCCGATTACAGATGGTAATTGTTGAAATCGGGTTTTCAAATGTGATATGCATTTTCCAAATATTTTTAAATAAGTAAAGCATCACCTGGTTACTATATTTTTCTTACTATATTATTTATGAGTGTTTTCCTTTCTTTTAGTGCTGGCAAGTTATGTTATTAATCATTTTCAGAAATTGTTTTCTTTTTTCTTAAGTATTTTATTTACAATATTTTTCTTTTGTCCAGAGCAATAATTCCTTTTTTTAAATTATTAAGGGTAAATCAAATCATTGTTCCACAAATTGTGCTTAAACATTGTTTAACTTTGTTTCATTTGATAATTTATTTAAAATATGTTTTATTATTTACAATTATAATCCTGTAATGTTTGCAATTTATACTTTTAATTTTGTAATAGTGTATGTTAAAGTAAACAGTGGATTTGTGGCTTCACCCCAGGATTGCACTTATACTCTAAAGCAAAAGCTAGGTTCCCGGGGCGGTCATCCCTTGTCCTCCCTTGTTTATTTAGACATCATCTTTCACTCTATTAAACTGTGAAATTTTGCTACAGTATCCTGAATGTGTTGGAAAGGGTTTTATAATCTATGCTTGACGCATTGATTTTTCTTTCTTGTTATTTATCTCTGGGATATATTTAATTGCGTATAGACGAATATGTATCAGTATTCAGGATGTATTATTCCACTATAGTATGTTGAAAATGGTAAATAATAATACTCATAATAAAATAATATAACTCCATAAAACTTTTACAGGTCAAGAAATTTATTTTTATCTGACATTCTGAGTCCTCTGTATCGATGTTTTTCGAAAAATCACGATATGTTTCAGTTTCGAAACAACTGCGAAAAAAGAAATTGCTTCGAATTTTATGTCCTGTGATTCCAGGAACTGAGATAAGTTTCTATTTATCGAAACGAACGCTACTTTTTTTTCTGGGAGAAAATATCTCTCGCAACATATACTTGAAATTTTAGTAAAATAGTTACATTTCACATCCACCTATTTCAGTTCTTTTATCGCTTTGAAAGACGAAAAAGAATCATTGAAGCTCTGTTGTTCAAGAACAAAAGTTTTTTCCGAAATTCTGATTGCTTCAAAAGTTTGCTTATATTTAGAGCATTGTTTCAACATATATTTTCAGACGCATATTTTTTATTATTAAATAATACATTAAATCGATAAAATGTCATATTTTTAAACTCATATTTATTTTAAGATGAAACAATCATAGTATTCCGCTAAATTATAAATTCAGATTTGCTACGTGAATCGTGCGATTTCATACATCTAATATCATCCATTTTTTAAACTTCCATGATGTAAATACATTCAAGACAAGTATCATCAAAATGATGCACTTTAAAGTACAAACTTTATTTCCATATATGATGTTCATTGCGTTATTCATTAATTAAATGCTCATTTCCTATATTTTCAGTGTAGTATAATCCATATTTCAATTACACATACTATATATAACTTATTTCTCAAATTTTGAAAAATCTGTTATTTTGAACATGCTTTTCAATATCGCATGACATTTTATGCTTCAGATTAAATTAATTTAAAACTATAATTATTTTATTTATAGGAAAACATAATTTATTTATGTCTTAACATAACAAACATATTGCATCAATGGAATCTTGCAACATAAAAAAATATTTCTCACAACTGAAACGATCTAGAAAGGTATTCATTTTGCAGAATATTATACAATGCCCTCCAAAAATTAAGATGCAATCAGTTTTTTTAACGCTAAACATTAAAAATTGAAAATAAACCTAATTAATATGGATTATATGAATGATCAGAAGTAGCTAGTACAATCAAACCTTATGATACAATTATACCCACCAGTATTTTTTTAAGAGTTGGAAATTATATGGCAGTCGGAGGAAACTGCGAATATCCCACTTTTGTAATTTGTGTGAATTTTTTTATGCCTGTTGATCTTCAATTGTTGGTATTAAAATACTGTTGGTAATATCTAGGAGATATCCTTTACCCGATTCGTTGAGATGGCAGACAATCGCATAGATGGATATGTATGACAAGCCGGTGCTACTAGGCGTCTGTCTTAATGTGTCTCGTAGTTTGGTCCAAAGATTCGGATCAATTTCAATACTAAAATTTAAAATCAAGATGTCCTGTATGAAGCCTTCTGTATGTTAATAACCCCTGTATGTCATGTATGTTAATGATAATCCCTGCAAAAGATCGCTTTTATCTCTTTCGCCTGAAGGAAGAGGAATATTACTGTGACTCAGCTCAATTCAGGTCATCGTAACGCAACCATTATCTGCTACTACGGTGCGCAGACATCCTCAGAATCAAGGACTCTGTTCAAGACGACCCGCTGTATGTGTCCCTCTTAATCGACAACACATAAATATCCGTTTATTTGTGTAAGAAAGCACAGTAACTGGACCAAACAGCAATGAGTTTCTGTACTCTTCACAGACGAATCCCTGTTTGTTTTGGAGAGTGATTCATGGCATGTGCTGATCTGGAGAGAACAAGGCACAAGATACTAATAATGTAACATTGTTGAATGACATAGTTATAGAGGAGATTGGATCATGGTTTCGGCTGGGATCTCTCTGGATGGTCACACTGACCTGAATGTGTGCTATGGTGGAAGTCTAATTGCTGTGAGATATCGGGACGAGATCCTTGCTCCTTATATCACATCATATGCTGGCGATATTGGTGATGAATTAATCCTAATTGATTCAATACCTCCTCGATATAGGCTACTTGTTGAATATCTTGGAATCAAAGATATATTTGTTTCACATATTCGTATTTTTGGTGCGACCCTGTAAAATAATTATAATTGCTATATACACATTTTTAGAGAAAAATATATACTGTAGGGGACTGTATTAAATTACTAAAATTTCCTTACATTCTTTTTTTACTGTCAACATTCTACAAATCTCGCAGTTAACATATAGTCGTATTTTTTGTGTGGGCCTGTAAAATAACTATAAATGTTATGTACACCTTCTTCGAGAGAAAACATTTTGTAGGTGACTGTAACAACATACTAAAATTTCATTACCGCCGGCATTCAAAAAGCAGCGTCTTTGGCATATATTCGTATTATTTTGTGTGACCCTGTAAAATAACTATAATTGCTATATACTACATCTTCAAGAAAAAACATGCTGTTGGTGACTGTAGCAACATTCTAAAATTACATGATCGTAAGCGTTGTACAAATCCTGTAATTTACATATACTCGTTTAATCATTTGTTTTATTCGTTTAATTAGTCGTTCATAAAATCGTTTCATAAAGTCGTTTCATAAAATCGTTTCATAGTTTCATTAGGATTTTACATATATGGGGTATAGAGTAGGAAACTAATTTAAATTTTAAAATTAAAGACCACTTTTGACAACCTCGGATCCATGCGGATAGCTGGTGTTAATTTGATCGCCAACTTTATATATTCTAGGAGAAATAGCTGTAAAATATTCGACAACATATATTAATTTATTCAGTCGTTTCATAAAATCTCCCCGATCTATGTTACTTGTTGAATATCTTGGGATCAAACTTTGGAACCAATGGAATGGCCAGTCCAATCTCCGGACCTTAATACGACAGAGCATCTTTGGGATTACCTCAATTGCCTTAAGTACTCATCCGAGGTTGCTAAGTAAGCTGAAAAAAATTGTTACTCTATGTATGGGCAGAGACTCCCATTCCTGTGTCCGGCAGTATGGACAGTCGATGCCGCGAATGCATTACAAGTAGGGGCGGACTCATTCCTTATTAAAACCCATCTATTTAATTTTTTTAGTAAAAATATGTGATTTTTTTTATCAAATAGTAAACTTTTGCAAAGAATTTAACTCTTTATTTGTAAATCATGCTTCTTGTTAAGATTATGTATAATTCAAGAAATATCTGTTTAAAGTACGGTGCTTCTAAATTTTATGTTTATATGTTTATTATTTTCAAATTAGACACAAAAGACTGGTTGTACCTTAACTTTTGAAAACCAGTGTATAAAGCAAAACATCGAACTGTTACATTTTCCATCAGATCACACTTTTTCATCTAGCAATATGCATTTTTATTACTTATGAGGATTTTTAAAAATAGTGAACCTCAGGAAAGCAAATTTATGATTAATTTTTATGAAGTTTATTAAATGTTAAATGAAATTTGTTATCTCAAAAACACGTTGCTTTTATTTCCATTATTCCCCCTACAACTGTTACCGATATTATAACTTTACTTTGATTCTTTGAGATGCCTAAATTTAAAAATTTTTAAACTATTGCACAATATGGTGTCGATTAGACTATTAAAATTTCTCTAATTTTTGTATATTAAGGCAAGATGATCAAATGTCTCCGAATTTCGCGGTAATCAGATGATTCACACAGTTTATACAGTTTTTAATTTTTAAAATATTAAATGTTAAAATGTTGATAAAATCGTGACGCTTTAGAAAAGATAAAACTTTAAAAGTTATAAATCTTACACTGAATCTTACACTTAAATCTTATACTTAAATCTTACACGAAAACATTAAATTTGAGTCCCATTACATTTAATAGGGCCATAATATTATAAAGCCGTAGATCCAAATTTATATGCAAGATAAATTCCTCTTTTCAAGCATATTCTAATTTGTTTAAAATTATAACTTATATGAATATTATGCCGAGACGACAACACTCCATACATGTTGGTCATTCTGCAGAAAACGTTACCTTCTGAGCGTAAACATGTCAATGAAAAAATCTAAACAAAAAATATTTATATTTTATTCATAATTTATCTTTCACTTGCTTTAAGATTTATATAGGTGGCCGTTTAGGCTTCTGATTACTTAACTTATTTTCTAAGGATTTAGGAGATAATCTCTTTAATAATTTTGTAACGGTTGATATAATCTACGGAAAAAACAAATACACAATGTTTTATTTTATAATGACATGCTTATTTAGGATAGGATATAAAACGTGAAGTAATTATATTTAAAAAAGCTTTATGTTTATGAATAAAAAAATATTTTTACTAAATAAAGCATGTTCACATTTTAGATCAAGAACGGGGGATATATAAAGTTCCCGACCATTTCTAGTTCAGTTACAATATTTCAAAATTAATGACAAACGACAATGTGCACAATCACGGCTGACAACTCAGATTATCAAGGGATGCCTACTGCCTTTGAATATTTTTACTATGTGACGAATGCTACTATACATTGGAAATTATTGCACATAATTTTGTTGTAACGGATGATTAAATAAAGGATTGTAGCAGCACAAATATAATGTTTGAAAAATAATAATTTTTTATACTAACATTTAATACTTATATTGACTGAGAAAAAAATGCGTTATTGAATGAATAATATATTTATCGCATTAACAGAATAATGACAATGCTAATAATGGAAATTTAGTGTGACATGTAACGGAGGTATGCATATGGACCTCCATTTATTTAACAAAAACAAATAAAAATATCCTAAGTCACCAATCTTCATCAAATATATATTTGTTAATATGCTCTATTATGCAAAACTTAAAAAAACATTTAAGATATACAGAGTGTCCCATGATTATTGGGACAACTTTAAGGGTAGGTAGGGGACATGACAAGGATTCAGATTTGCATAGCAACCCATGGTCGGAAACGTCATGAGAAAGTAGTATGACAGGTACAAGAAACAAAGAGACACAAGACTGAGATCATCTGAAATAATTTGTTGGTCAAAGATATTACATGTGCTGTGGTAGATGATATGTGAAAATGTCACAAAAGAAGTTCATGTGTCGGACCGTGGATTGGCAGACTCGCTCAAATACACCTGGATTTTGTTGGATATCCGCAGCAGCACAGACGAGTCTTGCAAACCAGATCCATATCGGAATCCACAGGCGTTGCGTACACAGCACTTTTCAGTACACATCAAAGAAAGAAATCTATGCTGCTTAAATCAGGAGAGCGTGGTGGCCAGGGAACCGATCCACCACGGCCAATCCATCGGTGACCAAACACCTGATTCAAATGTTCACGAACACACCTGCCATAATGGGGAGATGCCGCATCATGTTGAAACCACATATGGCGTCTGACATGTTGTGGTATAGTGTCAAGTAAGCTTGGTAGCACCTCTTGCAAAAAGATGCGATAATCTGCAGATGTTAGAAGTGATGGCAACAAGTAAGGCCCGATTAAGAGGTCGCCGACCACACCAGCCCAAACATTCATTGAAAAGCGATGTTGAGCAGCATGTGGTGTCACGCTATGGGAATTCTCGCCAGCAAATTCCCTAATCTGAGAACGCTGGTTTCCTCCAATACTCTTGTGAACAACACCACCTAACGGCGAACGAAGCCGTTTCCGACCATTGGTTGCTATGCAAATCTGAATCCGAGTGATATCCCCTACCTCCCCTTAAAGTTTGTCCCAATATTCCTGGGACACCCTGTATATATATTCTGTTAAAAATTAACTACCATCTATCGAAAGAGTGATGTTTATTGTAGAATAACAAATGTGTTATAGTTTACAAATTTCTCTTCGTTACTCGCTATATTAACGTCTAAAGCAATTACCATTAGTATTAATATCTTATTAAAAAAATTCCTAACTGTACAAAAGGGATTATACGTTTATGTAACATTTTAATCATTGGATGAATTTTGAAAAATATTTATTGTCATTTTTCATTGTATGATGATTAAAAGTTAAAACCCATTAATAACTGAAAGGTTGAAAAAAATCATGTTTTTTATTAACTTGTTTTACTTAAAATCTCAAGCTCCTTTGTAAATCGTTTTAAAAGTAAAAAAGAAATTTCAGATTTGAAAATGTCATTTTTGTCAAATATTCAGAAAAAATGGCACTGCGATTTTCACCTAAATAACTTTATTGTACTTAGAGACACAAAATCAATTAAATAAATATGCTTTTGAAGCAGAGATTTAAGGAAATAAAAAATTACAATTCTCATATTAATTTTATAATAATAATATTTAATTTTATAAAATAAATTTATTTCATTGTAAAAATAATTAGCCTAATTTTTAAATTTGTTTATAAACGGAAAATACAATACTTTGTTTTTCGTAGGACATAAAAAAATATTTGTAACCAGACTATCTCATTTACGTTCATCTCTTAAAATAATAAAAATAAAAGCATTTTATAAACATTTTGATTGCTCTTATTTATTTCCATATATTCATTCGAAACAATTTTCATTTTATTTTTAATTTTAAATTATCCTAAGGCATATTAAAAAGAGGATATATTTTTTTCAGAATGCATAATAGTTATGGCTTACTGGATATTTCAGAAACGCATTTCTTTCTGGAATTAAGCTGTACCGTATCTCATTAAGCTTATTTTTGTACTCTTTGAAAGTAATCTTGCTCGTTATTAATCTGTGGTATATTAAAAAGATACAAATGCTATTTCGACTGCAAACTCATCATTTTACATCCAGAATCAATTAGATGAATAAAGAGACCATTCAATTGTTAATTCCACTCTATTTATGCGCGATAGGCATTTCTAAATCCTTTGAGCATTGATCATTGGATTACGCTGATTATGTCATTTTAGTTTTGAATTGAAGCAACTTATTTTAATTTGAAAAGCAATGATTTTGTAAAGTTCATTTCATGTAAAGATGTTCTAAATTGAAAATAATTTTAAATAGAAATCATTTGTTATAAGCCATTGAATAATTGCTAAGAATGTTCAATAAAAATTTATTTTTATGTTATCAGTATTATATTAGTTATTTCAATGTATGGAAATATTCGAATACAATTAAAATATTCGCTTTCATTTTTGTTATCTATGCTACAGAAGGAGAAGAAAGATGTCGTTTGGCGGTCATCAATTTCTAAAATGCACTGCTGTTTAACTTTTTAAATCCAAACTTTATAAAACTGAGTGACTTTAGAATACCAACAAAATAGCCCAAAATACTCGCTTTTTCGTTCCCCCCTTTTTCACTAGGTAAGCAGTGGAAATGACCCTAGTGCCGCCTCCTCCCTTTATTCAAATTTCAACAGATGTTACACCCCTATGTGTATCATTGCTCCAGTTGCTAAAAAAAATCTTGTGTTTTCTTTCTGTACTGTCCACAAATGCCAACACATTACCCCATCCATTACTGAGAGAGTCCATCCCCTTGACAGCATCCCGACCCATTTAAAGGGAAGGAAAATTTTTTCGGCTATCCAGGACTATTGTGGGTTTCAGAGATTTGGGATGATTTCGGCTATTGCGGGATTCAAAAGTTTAAAGAACTGCAACAGGAATAAAGAAATATTAAGTAGGGTATAAACTTTTCTCATGAGCTAGCTACTACCATAGCCTAAGATATAAGATAGTTATAGTAAAATCTGTAATGGCAGCAATGCTAGCGTCACTAGTGACAAGGGGGGAAAACTAACAAACTTCCGAAATTTACCTATGTATATGAAACCAGTTTATGCTCTATGTTTTTAATATCTATTCTTTTTTCTTCGAGGAAGACTATTCTTTACAAATTGACCATTGGTGCGTTGTTTACGAGTCTTTTGAATCGACTTCATTTTTATTCTTTCTTTTATTATTCCTCAAAAAACAGTACTTTTAAAAACTTTCTTAGTATGTCTAAACATGTTAAAGTATGTCAAGAAGAATATTGTCTGCATACAAATCGGAGTTCAAAGCTTTCGTATTTCGCATTTTCTGCCAAATTGAAAAAATAAACATGTGACATTTAAAAAAAGAAAGATCCTAACAAAATAGACGTTCAAAAGCAGAAACATTCCGCGTTTGAGAAGTTTCTTCCCCAATGTCACTACAGGCGCTGCAATCGCCATCGCGTTACCATTACGCTCTATGATAGTGTCCTATCTTGTATGTTAATCTATGGCTATTACGAGACGTGCAAATGATAAAAGCTCCAGATACACCGTAAAAGAAAAAGACAAATGATTCTTAATCTACAAAAACACAATATAACCATAGACGAAAATATACAATAACTACTTCCAAGTTATTCATCATTGCGAAAAACGTATTTTATTTGTAGAAACCCAAGAAACCATCATATTTTCAAGATTTAAAGAAGTATTTACAAAGAAGAAAAAAATTCAGTTCCTGCCACTTATTTTTTCCGAAACTTTTCCGAGTAGTTTTTATAGTGTATTAATCAGTTTTTTCAAACCGGAATATCGGTTTTTAAACATTCCCGGCTGCGTAATTGAATTTACACATGCAAGTGTAACAAAATAATAATAATTTTAATCTTAATGGTAATTCTGTTAATTTATTATGTTTGTCTGTAAGACATGCTTGTTGAACATAGAAATGTTTACTTGAGAAATGATAGCATTCGAAAAACCAATATTCCGGGTTGAGAAAAACTCATTAATACACTATAAAATCTATTTGGAAACGTTTCCGCAAAACAGTGGCAATAAAAGAAACTTTGTTTTTATAAATGCTTCGTTAAATATATTAGTTTCTCGGATTTCTAAAAATAAAGAACGCTTTTCGGAATCGCGAGTAACTCGAAAGAGGTTATTTTATATTTCGTTCGTGGCTATATTATGTTTTCCTTGATTAAAAAACATTTTCTTTTTCTTTTTTTTTACGGTTTATCACAGAGTCCACATGAGTCCAATCAAATAAGGAAACGAATAATTTTTAAAATAAATAAATAAATAAATTAGACGAAAAGTGCGTGAAAAATACTTAAAAATGTGTAGAGAAAAATCGAATATCCAGAAAGTGAAAATTATTACAAGAAGCAGTTGGAAATTTATATAGTGGAACACTTTCTCAAGGGTAATATTCCACTAATATAAGTAAAATGTAATTGATTTCTGTTTGGATTAATAGCCATGAGCTTAATTTATTAACTCAAATGTCCGAATGAATTACCAAAATAAATTTAAAGAAAATTGAATAAAAATGGACAAATAGTGAGTAACTGAACATGATATGTGCAAAAGGCCATTAATAGGGAGCATTATTAAATTCAAAAACATATTTAATGAAGAATTTATACACAAAAAGAGAAATTGCAGTAAAACATATACCCTGTCAGCAACATTTTAGCTTTCAAAAACCACGTTATCCGTTAGAAATGCACGTTGTATGTAATAGTTACATTGACAGTTAACATAAAATAATAAACTATTTTTACAAATTTAAATATAATTCATATACACCTATTAATAATTTTTATCATATTTAAAACAATATCCAAACTATATAATAATAATATTAATGAAAGGGATTTTGAAATTAAAATATTTAAATCTTACAACACAAAAAGAAAAAAAAGATATATATATATATTATATATATATATATATTATATATATATATATATTATATATATATATATATTATATATATATATATTATATATATATATATTATATATATATATATATTGGTATCATGAAAAAATTGCCATCTCTAGCTGTGCGTATCAACAACTTTGGAAATATTTTATTATATTGTAAATTTACTTTAATATTTAATTCCTCTTTTCAATTGCTATGCTTTAGTTCGGGGGTTTTATCTGTTTCTTTTAATGTCTTACGTTAGTCCTAACTATTTATATGCCGCGATATTACTTTTAACACTTTAAAGACTTGCGGCATTTTATAGCTTAACCTGTTCTTAAATATTTCAGTCTCATGCTTAAAATTGTGCAACTCTCAAGTTTACAATTCTGTTTAACTTTCTTTAAACTTTCGGCTTAAGAAAAAATTGCTTTTAAAGCATTATAACATAGTGTAGAATTTATTAAGAAAGTTGTATTTGTAGATGTATATTGTAATATCTTTTGGTGTATATTGTAGTAAAAACAACTAATATAGAAACAGTGTTGAAATTTGTACCATGTTGTAACCTAATGACCATTTATTTCATTAATGTTTCTCATAATGGAATAATCGCTGTATTATTGCATTTAAAAACAAAAAAATTTTTTCTCTTTGTTGATTTTTTTGTCTTACAAATACACTAATAAATTCTTAACAGGATGCCTTGCTCTAAGACCTTCTGGCAATCTGGTATTTCGATCGTAAAACGTTGACTTCGATGCTTCAAAATTTGGAAATGACAACAGATCTGACATTTTCTCTGAAATATCCAAGACTTTTAAGTGCATGTGAAAAGGGCAATTACCATTCTATATTGCACTGGAATCATTCAACCCAGTAATAAAATATTCCATTATTTGCGAATTTTCGGAATTATTGTAGACCAAATGAATACGTTGTATAAAATTTTCTGGGCTTCATTGCATTTCCATATTTGACGTTATCTTCTAACAGTGAAACCGTCAACCCCACTTATAAGACTATTTATTGATAATAATTAATCTATTACCCCCCGGACAATAAATGTGTACAGATTCCGACTGAAAATAAATCATATTCGACCTACTTATCTCTTTATTTTTTCATTTCTAACCATTCTCTATTTCCCATACTATAGATTTTTTACATCTAAATTTATAAGACTACACTATTATATTCTACTGGAACTCCTCAAAAATCACTAGATTTTTACTGAGACCTCAGGTTATATTGTCGTAATCGGACATATCCTTAAAAATATCGCTATATTTTTCGTTATTTGCAATCTCTCCTAACGAACACAATTATACTGAATATTAAAAGAGTCTAGTAAAAGTATATTCGCTCAGAATTTAATATTTACAGGCACTTTCTACAGTTACGAACACACTAGTTTTCATCTTGAAATACCGCTATTTGCAACAGATTTCCCATTGTGAAGATAATTTTCTCTTGAAAAGAAATTCGTAGAAGCACCTCTATTAAGCAGCACTCTAGATATATGCCCATTGTCGAGTTATCTGAACCTGCTACCCATTTTGTATATGCTACTTTCGATGAAACAAAATTGATTTAGATAAAATAAATGTAGTTCAGACTTTTTTATTTTCAGCAGTGAATTATCTTTTCATTCATACTTACAACAAACAAAATTTAAAGACCTTTATACCTAAATACTTTTAATTGTTTTAACGCACATTTACTTAGCTGTAATTGAATACTTTTTCATAATATTCAATCCTTATCTGTTAGAATTAATTTCCTATCTTCAATTTGATAGATGTAGATATCATCGGTTCCTTTTATTTAAATTCTATTGATAGAAAACCAATTTAAGTTTCGTCTTTTTCTTTAAAAAAAAACGTAGGTATCTTTTTCGATTGATTTTTTCTTTACCCCATTAATAGAAAGTGCATTAGTTTTTTTTTTTTCTTGCATTCTGAGAGATCCGCTTTTTCCTTTGCAATGTTTTTTTGAAATATAAATTGGAAATGCAGTTAATTTATAATTACTCTTTTTATAATCTGTAATTGCATTTTATATTGCCTTTGTTAGTGAATACAATTCATGAAATGTACATTAAGGAAGATATTGCGACTTCTTGAATAAATGAATGCCTATAAATATATGACAATTTAAAGGCGATTCTTTGTTTACTAAATCCTTGAGAACAACAGCTTCAGGAAAAAAAATTGTCTTCTGTGATACACTTTGTGAAGTACGGTTACAAGAAGTCTATTTAAATTAAGTAGTTTTTAAGAATCACTTACGAATTGTGGTACTAATTAATTAACAATCAGAACATCGAAAAAAGAGTTTAATACAGAATATCCAATCATGATAATGAAAAAAAATATTTCAAATCAATTGGAACAAAACTAAAGAAATTAAATTTGAGTCAGAGTTGAAAATCTACTTATTTATAAAAATATAATAAATTATAACACCTTGTAATAATATGTTTCTTTTAAATGCTAAAAGGTGTGAATTAACAACATAATAAATACACAGTAAAATAACTTTTATTGAGTTGTTGACATGTTTCGGCTCACACCGAGCCATTATGAAAAACAAATGAGAATATTCTATAACTGCATGGTCTTTGAAGTTATTATTTGAACTGCTATCATTTAATTTCCATGTACTTTCTAAAAATTACGCACGTTATCTTTTATTTTTACTTGATTGTTTATTTCTATATTTGTAACCATGGAGTATCTCGAGCCACAATTTCGGTAAGTTAAAAGATGCTGCATCGTTACCTATTGTATTTTTGGGTGTTACTATCTCTAGGATTTCTCTTATTATGGATGGATATGCAGCATCTTTTAACTTACCGAAATTGTGGCTCGAGTTACTCCATGGTTACAAATATGGAAATAAACAATCAAGTAAAAATAAAAGATAACGTGCGTAATTTTTAAAAAAGTATATGAAAATTAAATGATAGTCATTTCAAATAATAACTTCAAAGACCGTGCCATTATAGAATATGCTCAATTTGTTTTTGATAATGGCTCGGAATGAGCCGAAACATGTGACTAATCTATTAAAAGTTATTTTACTGTATATTATGTTGTTAGTTTACACCTTTATGCATTTGAAAAAATCTACTTATCTATAAAAAAAAAAACTTGCAATAATTACATATTTATTGAACTTTATAAAATCACCTTTTTTTTCTTTTCTACATTTAAAATTATAAAAGCAGCATTATATATCTGGCATTATGTATATATTTTATATATGAAAATATTGTAACGCACAGCATTTGTAGCGTTACAATCTGAAGGTGAA
This sequence comes from Maratus michaelseni, assembly GCA_963931845.1. Classification (NCBI taxonomy): domain Eukaryota; kingdom Metazoa; phylum Arthropoda; class Arachnida; order Araneae; family Salticidae; genus Maratus; species Maratus michaelseni. Next base: position 422,434,528 of record OZ007589.1, on the reverse strand, counting down.
ATATACGGATTCCATGCATTTTTAGAAGCGACAATTCAAAGAACTCTTCTGCTATATAGAATTTTCCCCCACCAAAAATATGTTTTTATTCTTTTTATCTCTAAAAGCTTTTACTTTACAAAAATGCTGTGATTTTTAACCTTCCCTGAATATTTCATGCCTTTGGCATTTCGAATTTTTTGCTACATTTCGCAGAACACCTGAGTCGCAAGCATTCCCTTTTTTGTTCTGCTCAGTTTGAGCATTTCCACTGAAACAGAAAATACTTTTTCTGGCTGTGAAAAGTGTTCGTAATTTAATTTAAGTATTTTTTTTTCTCTGAAACATGAAAAACTTTATATATTTTTATTAACTAGCAGATAAAGAAAGTCAGAATATTTTTGCGTGTAATATTTAATATACTTACGTCTTATTTACATATGGTAATATTTATATTTTTTCCATCACTACTTTAAAAAAAAAATTGCCTAACAAAAAACTCACTTTGAATTTTTTTCCTCTCGCAACTTCATATGCTGATGTTTAGATCATATACATTATTCATGAAATGGTGGATATTTTTCGGTTCAAAGTTCTTCAAAATCAAGTTATTTTTTTACACGTCTTTTCATTTTTAACAGTCTGTTTTCTAATTCGCTCAAATAAGTTTGCATAGGTTTCTAAGTTTCTTAAATCAGATACATTATACCTGATCAATGGAAGTAAAACTTTCTACTTAAGAGTAGAGTAAAAATTCATTCTTTTATTATACCGTTGAATATTACAAACTTTTGTTCTAACTCAGAACTTTCCATAAAAAATAAGTTATTCTTTTGCTCTCTTTGATTTCTTTACGTCCAAGAAAAAATATATAAATATATTGACACCTTTTAAAATGATAGCAGTGATTTAAAAAATATCTTTAATTTCTACTAATAATAATTATTCTTAGTCACTAATAATTATTACTAATATGTAATGCCTAGATTCAAGAACAATAATTGAAGACACAAATGAAAGAAGGTGTTATGCAAGATTTTTCTGCAAAATTGCTTTACGTTGTGATGGATGAAAGTGTTGTGGGGATGTTAAAGCTAAAATACTGATTATAAAATTTGTTGAAGCTCCGACAGATTATTTTTTTTAATATCTAATCTTTTAATATTTAATAATTTAAATATTAATAACAATAAGTTTTAATATTTATAAATTAAATGTTAATAGGTTTTTCTGGAAGAGCTGAATTATCATTTGAAATACCATCTGAATTAACATTTCAAACGTGCTAACAAAAAGAAAAAAAAATTCGCAATTTTTACAACGAAGCTATTTCACTTCAATTTTCTCGAAATTTAATATTTGTTACTTAACGCTTTCTTCTACTCTTGTCGTCAATTTTAAAGCTATTTTTATCAAACTTCAAAGAGGGCAAAAATGAGAAAATTTCTTTCGTTTTCTCTCTTTTGATGATGGCGAGGTTCTGGTCGAAAGCGCTCGTGACTCCGACGAAACTTTTAACATCTATAGACGGGTTTTAATGTTTTAAAACCTTTATTTCATTTTATAATTATTTTAGTAATAAGTAATAAATTTTAAATGTTTTCATGTTTTTCATTTGTATACGAAGGTGAATTTAGTGTTCCAACATTAGAAAAAAAAATACTATTTAACGAATGAATCTACTTTTGAAAGAAAATCATCTGAACCAGTAGAGTACTTTCCCTTGTTTGACGATATCATTAACAATTATAGCGCAAATCGCAACAAGCATTATTTCATAAAAAATCAAAATTTAAAAGTAGTGTTACTTGAAATCGAAATTAATAATGTTTATTTTCTACATGGCACAAACAGTTTATTAATTTTTATCGATATAATTCAAGATAAAATTTTTATGTAAATTCATAAACTTACATAATCAGATTAAGCAAAAAATAATATTTTTGAATTGCTTCAACTTACAATTTCAATGAAGGGTTGTTACAATGAATGGCTCATTACAATTTCAATGAAGGGTTGTTACAATGAATGGCTCATTACAATTTCAATGAAGGGTTGTTACAATGAATGGCTCATTACAATTTCATTGTAATTCAATTTTTATTACCTATGTTATTGCGCTTCTAATCGTACGAAATGTAGGCCAAACATGCATTTTTTAATCCCACCTTACATAATTTTATGTTTTTTGTAAGTGTTTGTGGACGTGAATCGATGTTTAAAATTTCAATTTCACCAGTCAATGATATAAAGATGTATTGCTATGTAATTATTTCTATCTGAATTCAGAATTAACGCGGTACGATCGTTACAACTGTTTCTTAATTAAAAATAGCAAATCTAAATAATTAAATAAATAATGCGATATAAAAATTTCGAAAATTGCGTTGCTATGTAATTAAATTGTGTAAGTATAGGACTAAAAATGTTACTTGTAGCAATGTCAAAAGAATTTTCATTTCAAGGGTGTTTTTACCTTTTAATATATTTCTTCAGATATTAATGTGGAAAATTGTAGGCTATGTATTTTTATTTTTTTATCTCATTTTATTCATTCTGGAAAAGTTTTCTAAATTCTACATACAGGGAATTTCATCGGTGCTACATATATTCACTAGAGTGACGTAGCCGAGTCTACATATATTTCATTAAACAGTTTTTCTATGCTCCCTACATATACGGTAAGTAGAGTATATTTCTAGTATATACAGTTGATCTAATGTTCAGTTTCCCAAATGGTTTCTGGTTACTACATCAGGATGTCATATGATTGGTTAACAAGTTGACTGCGTAGGACACAAAGCCGCATCTAGTCATTGATTAGCAGTTTGCGGCGAACGCAAATTCGCGTCCTGTCCAGATTTGCTTACAGTGCATTAGTATAGTTACAGGATTCACATTGAACGTACAAAATGATGTCCAAATTTCGCTTGCCGGATTTGTCGCCGTTTTGTTTTTGTTTTTTCTGTTTGTTTGATGCAAAAATGTGTGATTCTGGGGCAAGTGGTATTACCCAACGCTTTTGTTCTTTATGTTTATCAGTATTTTTTTTTTATATGTCAAAGTATATATAACAGGATCTAATATTCGAAATATTTTTAGTTTTGCTAAATAAAATAAGTAACACTAACGAAATCTGCATTATTTATTTCTGACACTACCGGATCCGCGTCTGTTAGTACTGAAAATGAACATTTCAACTATAATGCTAACGACACGGATCCGCAACCAAGTAGTAAGATACGTCAAAATGAGTTAATGTGCCATCTATGTGATAGTAATCAAATTTGTATAGCCATACGGACTTTTTCTTGCATTAAAACTAAACCCCGTCTCATCTGCGATTACAAATAATGCTTCGCAGTCAAAGTGTTAATAATCTATTGATTACATTTAGATTTCCTGTTTAGATCAAATTCCTGAAGTAGTGAGGATCTCCAATTGCGTTAGATAAACTTTTCCCCTCCAAAAAATTAAAACCGCAAAGTATAAAATAAAAATGGGTCGATTTTTATAGTCCTCAATTTTATAGTCATTTTGGGGGTCCTTTGAAATTTTAAAGGGGGAAACGGAACAGATGTGCTAAACTCACGCACCTATCTTTGGCAGTTTCTGATTGGCGCGTTTTTCAAGTCCGCGACAAACCAATAAATTAATATAAGCGAAGCATAATAGCCAGGTTACCATTAAATGAAAAAATCCCGAAGTTTGGCGACTTTTTTTCCTTTTTATAACCGATTAAAAAAGAAAAAAATCGGTGCGTGAGTGTAAGACATCATAGCAAGGGAAGCTTGTGCTTCACATGCATTCTGGACAATCAGGTCCTGCATTTTTTAAAACTGAGTTATATATTATAATCGAACAAATATATAAAGCTGTGGGATTTATCCTTTCTGACCACTGTTCGTTGTGCTAAAAGCCAACAGATGTCAGCACTATGCAGGTTTACGCCAGTGAATGAGCTGTTGTGGAAAGATGCAAGCCGGAACTTGCGTGTGAGGCATGCAAACCACAAACGACATTGCTTGCGCCAAGTCAGCAGCCTGTTTTTTAGGCCGAGATCGTGATTTGTCCAGAATTCTAGCAGAAGTGAGTTGAGTGTCGTGGACGAAGTTAGACTGTGTCACGATAGTGGTATCGGAATGTATAAACATTCCGTGAAGTTGATTGAAGTGGTGGATGTTTGGTCCAATATGATGCTGATGTTTATTATTTAAGATGATAACCCACCCATGGATATACCTTGTAAATATTGTCCGTTCTTGTTAATATAATCATTTTAAAAGATCCAAGCTCTTTCGTCTATTCATTTATTTAATCAGAGTGAAGTCAATTTCCACATGTGAGCGAGTCGATTTCTAAATATAGGGGAAGGTAGCCTAAAATTATCCTAGCGGGCAAAACGATCCAAATATCTTTTCTTCCAGGCAGGTCGTGCTATCTACAGGGTAACACATAAACTAGTTGCGATAAGTGAAGAAGAAGAAATGGCGGTTTTCAAACGATCATAGCATTACGCGTCTGAATAGAATTTAAAATTCTTTGAAAAATTGGGTTTTATAACATCCGTTATAAGGTAAAAACCAACTTTCATATTTATTTAGATATACAGTCTTTGATGAATAGAATATGATTGATTTACTTAATGGAGTATGTTTATAGGTGTTACTTACACTTATGTATTGTCATAATTACTTTTATATCCTTTATTTTGCCGATAAAAAACAATTTACAATTGTTTTTAAATGAAGGATCATTTTGCCCTTTGTTGAGGGTAAAAGGATCCTTTGGACACTTGTTAAAATATGTATTTTTTTTAATTACTCAATTTGGGATTAAACTATTATTAAAATATGTTTATAATGCAAAATATAGTGTAAAACATATTAGCAAAGGGCCAAAGTTTTATTTAAACACTTATGTTGTTTTACACACGTTTCCCCCTTAAGGGGATCATTTTAGGCCCCCTTCCCCTATATAATTTTTTAACACAGGTATATATCATAATAGAACGAATATATATATATATTTATTTGTACACTATTTATTTGTACACTGTTTTTAAACTTAACCCTTTACACTTCGTTTTATGGTATATGTCTTATCGTTATAATGAAACTGACTCATAGTAACTCATTATAGTACAAGTCATGCAAGTGCATATTACGCTACGTTTAACTTTAATTAAAAGAGCATCTTCGTTCGACTGATAACGCAGACAGGTGGAAGCAGAATTGTGATCCCATGCAGTGCGAGAAAAATTAGCAGTAAAAGGTGAAAACAGGACATTTTAATGTAGAAATTAGGAATAATCTAAATTCAGATTTTATGCGAAATGGAATTATATGATCCGTTTTCAAGATGTCTATTATATGATAATTAGTAATTTCAAATTTATTTCGTTCACATTTTTCTAAACATTATTTTGAATTAAAAAAAGGTTCAATTTCAGATATTCATTCAAACAAAATTTACTAGAAAATAGTCATTATCATTGAAAGTAATGATTACGCAAACTAAATTTTAAATAGAACCGTTTCTAAGTTAAATAAAATGTACTTTTATTCTGTATTCGTAAGACATTATAATATCACTTAACAAAATTGTATAGTAATTTCTAAACGAATTCATAAAACCAGTAATCGTGAGCTGTCAATATAGGCTCATTCTTCGATTACTTAAGTTAAAGAATTACAGTTTCACCGAAACATTCATGAAAATCGTTTAGGTTTGAAGCATATTAACGATACACTAAGCTGCTATAAAGGAAATATGAGCAAATAAGAATATAATAGGCGTGTTTTATGTAATCCCAAACAAATCATATTCATAGAATATCAATATGAGATTCGATAGATCCCACTGTTACTTAACAGGTGACATTTAAAAGACACAAATAGATGTTAAGAGATGTTTAAAAACCGTCCAAGTACTTTCGGCCGGCAACCGCGACCATCCTCGGGGGACGAAAATCCTTTCTGACTGCCGCCTTACGCATCTGAACTCCAGCTACGTCTTGAAGTGGAAAAGTCCATTATTTCTTGGGTGTTGTTTGAGTTGATGTTCATAGAAACTAACTCAAACATTTACTCATAGAAACCAATTCAAACAGTATCCATAGAAACCAATTGAATCCCATTGAACCCAAGAAATAATGAACTTTTCCACCTCAAGACGAAGCTGGAGTTCAGATGCGTAAAGCGGCAGTCAGAAAGGATTTTCGCCCCCTGAGGATGGTCGCGGTTGCCGGTCTAAAGTACTTGGACGGTTTTTAAACATATTTTAACATCTATTTGTGTCTTTTAAATGTCACCCGTTAAATAACAGTGGGATCTATTGAATCTCATATTGATATTTTATGAATAAATGAAGGTGAAAATTTGTATTTCGCCCTATGTGTTTTGAAACCATATTCAGTTTGGCGCGATTATATTCAATAAAAGCTTTTAAGGATGTTTCTCAATAACTTATCGCTGCTTCATTAAAATCTCAAAATAACATCATGAAAAGTAAACAACAAACGGACCATTATTATTCATGCCATTTCTACTGTGACTCTAAAAGTATTAATTTGCATCGAAAGAAGATATTCGGATACTCTATTCATATAATGCACAAAACCACATATCAAGGAATTTTTCTAAAATTGGGACGACAGTGTAATTAAGTCCATTCAATATGTTTTTTTTTTTCTACAAAACTTACAGTTTTAAAATTGATTATTTTAATATATCTTTAGAACTTAATATCTCTACAATATAATTCCTTGTAATTTCTTGGTTGAACAAATCATTGGAAGTTGAATTCATAATTAATTTCACTATAGACATTTAAGTTTACAAGTATTAGCAGTTATATATGTGTTGATGCAAAATTTGATGCCGCTAATTATTCAAAGGGCATTCGAAAATCTGTTGAATTTGCAACAACAATAGTGCAGCGGTATCCAAGTCAAAAGCAAGAAAAGTTTCGTACACTTTCGCATTAAGCTGTTATCACCGAACAAGTAAATTCTTAACAAATGAGCTAATTGTGTTAATCGTTGGACCGGTGCATTCAAAAATATGATTGCACACTAAACTGAACTATTTTGTAGTGATGAAACCACATTTAGCTGTACACAGTTATTAAAACTATTTAAAAACAAGTGGGTAAGTGTGATCGAAGATCGCATAAAGGGTTTTGTTTAATATTCCTTTCAAAACACTTTATCCTTTCTTTAATAAATCCAAATAAATTTCATTTTCAAAAAAAAAAAAAAAAAAAAATCATGTTTTTTACAAAGTAAAAATTTACCGGTCTATTTTTCTCGTTTTTTTCGAAAAACTGAACCGGTCCGATAACTCTGTCATAATAATATCCGTCATGTGGACTAAATGCGATATTAAAAAAAATCAATTTCAAAATTAAACAATTTGTATAGAGACTTTCAAAATGTCAGACGTCAGATTAATTTTCTTTTAATTCACTAATGACGTCATATTAAGTGCTTTCTGTATTTACACACACTCATACTCCTTCTATTATTAAGAAATATTTGAAAATTTCCATTTTATTATCAATGTGACGTCATATTAATCTTTTTTTTCAATTGCTGAAACTTTTTATTTCATTTTCATTTTTCACGTGGAAATCTTTCAATATAAAATTAATAATTGTAGAAAGACTTTTATTGTGGATTTTTAATTGTTGGCAACTGCTATAACGAAAAATGTTTAAATTTAATAGAAAAAGGTTGTTAGATTTTTAGTTTTTTTATCTCTATATATTAAAAAAATACGATTTTTTCAAATTTTATGATTTTGAGCTTTATAGTAGGTGTTCAGCTATAAGTACACAAAATTTCATGACTGTATGTTATATAGTTTCTGAGAACCGACTCTGTGACAGACCTCTGTGACCATAATAACGAAGCGGGACTAATAAGGTTTCGTGAGATGAACGAAACCCAAAAAACAGCCGAACTTCTTATCACAAATTGTGATATTTGTTTCAATCAATTTAACTAAATGAAAATGACCCACTAAACAGCTACCAAGATTCTTGCCCATACAGGGTTTCTTAACAAAACCATATATACCTAAGGAACTGTAATTCTCACTTGGATAACATAAACAAATGACCAGAGACCTCCATAATCCTTTGATATTGAGGAAAATATGAAAAAAAAAACGGCATTCCCATTATAGTTTTAGCCTTTCAAAGTAAAACTATGAAAATTGCTTAAAAGTTTGCGAAAACATGATTCATATTTGAAGCATCACACGTAAATTCTTCTTCGACTGTTTAAGGTGTTTGCTAGAAAATGTGTTCTAAAATTTTAATTTTGCATTCAAAATCAGAAAAAAAAAAAAAAAATAGACAGTAAAACATCTTCATTATGAAACATATGCTTAAAAAATAATGAAAGCATATGTTTGAAAAAACATTATATTATAACATGAGAAAAATAACAGAAATTCCATTTATTATTAGCATTTCATTCTAAAACTGCAATGCAAGTACATATGTAATGTTTTCTATGCAATAATAACGCATTTTATTAAATTAAACTTCATTAGTATCTTTTATTAATAAGGTAATTTTCAAAGCTGCAAATCCTTTATATAACCTAAATTATGTCTGGCACATTTTCAGTAGCGGTATTTGCCTGCTGTTTGCAGCTCTGTCTTTTCAATATACAATGACAAAATTTCTTAAAGTTTGTCACAATATGGCATTTGGAACATCACATGTATTTTTTTTTTTCGAATCTTTAAGAAAAAGTAAAGCATTTTAAATTTTAAAAATTGCATGCACAAAAAAAAAGAAGTACAAAATAAAACAAAAAGTAAATGTTTTCAGTAACATTACGATGTATATAAAACAGCAGAAATGTCATTTATTATTAACAAGTTCTTCGTATTTAAAACTATGATTGAAGCACAGATATGACATTTTATACCAAATCATAAAATTGTTCCTTTAAAAAATATGTCTCTTCGATGTCCTTCATTGACAAGACAATTTATAACAGATCCACCCAAAGTGATAGATAACACACTTTCTGTGATATCTACACGCTCATTGCGTAATCTATCCTGTATCCGCTTGATTTCATTTTGTGAGAAATTAATAATTCTGGGGAACAATGAGAGCACAGGATTTGCTGACAAGTCACAAAATTAATCTCTGAAAGCTCGCCGTCATGAATATTCATCTAGGAGTCACCTGTAATTTCGACATTAGATCCCCACAATGCATTAGTTTCGGAGTTAATTTTGCTCATGCACTCTCCATTTTTGCTTATTCGAGTTTCAAAAAAAGGAAAAAGATCTATTAATACAACACTCTTTTTCTTGTCGTTTTTAACCGACTTGGGAAAAAAAGGATGTTGCTCAATTTGACGATATCTGTATGCATTTTTAGCGCTTGATATATTGTTTCATTCGGCTATTTCTAAGCGTACATCGGCATAAAATAGACATGCGTGAATATCTGATGCATAGTACCTTTATTAATACATTAAAGAACTTAATGTAGATTTTTGATGATATTCATAAACATTAACATACGTTAATTTGATTTAATTTTTGTTTTAATAATCACACTTCAACAGTTATAAAGTCATTCAGACTGTATCATTCGGAAGGGATGTCTTTTGTTGTAGAAAATATACGATACATTTTCATTTTTGATTGGGGATTTTTTTTATTTTGTTATATTGATTTAACAGTTAGGTTTTCATATAACAGTCTCTTTAGCTAATGGGTTAGCTTAAATAAATATTATTATTATAAATATTATTAAATAAATATTATTAGCCACCAAAAAAAATTTAATACATTCAGCTTTTCTTTCAGCCCATATCCCGTTTGCAACATTTGCTTTTTTTTTTTTTTTTTTTGCTAAAACGTGTATCGTAATTTCCTCTATTACTTAAGATAAATTAATTTATTTTTAACATACGTTAAAATCCATGTCTTCGTCAGTAAGTATAATACTTTAAAAAAGACTAGAAAAATAATAGCATCAATATTTGTTTTCATATCAAGTAGGACTAAAGTTCGTTTAGCTGAACTATCGTATTTTCGCCAGTACCTTGAATTATTCAAATGGAATAGATACTACAGTATTTTAAAAATTCTGGTATTGTTTCAGTTAGATAAAATTTTAGATTAGATTAATATAAGCCTCTTTTGGTTGAAAGAAAAAAATATATAAAAATCCAAAGTTGGCATATAATTTTCTCTTTGATTCTGAAATGAGTCGATGGGAACAAAAGACCGTTAGATTGAGAGAACAACTGAAGTCTAACTGTGTCTCACATGAACAAACCAAGTGGGGTGAACAATACTGTGCAATCAGTGGAAATGTTTAAAAGAGGGATGGACAGGGAAAGAAGCGAATAAATCCAAAGATATTGAATGAGATTGAATTATTTCGTTCATGACGAATGTTGACGAAACATGTCAAATGAAAAATTCCACGCAATCAGTTGAAGTATAGGAGGCAGTGACACGAAAATGAAGGAATAATTAAAAAGAACAATAATTCATTTCATTTACTGCATTCTAGCTACATACACACAATAGCACGAATTTTCTATGAACCATTTTGTACAATCAGTGTAAGTGAAGGGAGACAAATAGAACTAATTTTCCCAGTTAATTTTTAAAGAGATCTGATCTTATCGTATATTTTTTGGAATAGTTTATTTGAACTAGTTCGTTCAAGTACGCCACTTCTCTAATATCAAGGTATAAATATTGATAAAACTACTATCCGAAACTAGTCGGATGCGTCAATCCCAAAACTTTCTTCTAACTCACACAGGTTTCGCATATACTAAAAAGGTTCAGCACCAAATTATATCAAGTTCTGACTGAATCTAAAGTTTTATTAAATTCCGTGTATTAGTGCTTGAGATAGGACTATTGCTAAAATCGTGTGAATCCTGCAAAATGCAGCATAGCAGCGCCACCTGTTGGAAGATTTAGACCAATTGAATCTGAAGTTTGATGAAAATCCGTGCATTAGTTCTTGAGATATAGTTATCGTGATAATAATGAAAAAAGTAGCATAGCAGCGCCACCTGTTGGGCTATTTACACCAAAACAAAAGAAGCATCTATTTACGTCAAGGTCTAACAGAATCTGAAGTTTGATGAAATTCCGAGCATTCGTTCTTGAGAAATAGCTATCGTAAAAATCGAGAACAAAGTGGTATAGCAGCGCCATCTGTTGGGATATCTACACCAAAACGTAATCATCATCTATTTATATCAAGGTCTAACTGAACCTGAAGTTTGATGAAAGTAACTGCATTAGTTTCTGAGATAGAGCTATTGCGGAAATCGCGGAAAATGCAGCATAGCAGCGCTACCTGTCGCGCGATTTTCACTAAAAACTAATCAGCACCAATTTATATCAGGGACTAACTAAATATAAAGTTTTATTAAATTTCGTGCATTAGTTCTTGAGATAGAGCGCCCACAAAATTTTTGTCGCATACAGACAGACAGACAGACAGACAGAGTCACAGACAGACATTTTCTAAAAATGGTCAAATCGTATTCAGGACCTTCTAAAACGTATAAACCCGTTGAAAACTGGAAGTCGAAAATTTTCATGAATCCAATACTTTCTTCTTGTAAAGGTAGAAGAAAGTAAAAAGGAAAGATAATATTTTACAAATGATTCCAAAGAAAAGAAGGCTCAAAGCTTTCTTACGTGACATTGTGAAACAAATCAAACTAAATTAAATGATCGATTCAAAAGAATTGTTTATGAAGAAATAACTATTTTATGAGTTTTGATTTTCTAATATCAGTATAAGCAGTAGCTCAGCTCAGAGAAAGAAATATCACAGATCTAAAAAATTCCCACTTGTGAAAAAACTTTTTAAAAAATTACACTGATTCGATACATTTATGGGTTGTTTATTCCAAAAATGCTGCATTTGTTTCTATCATATTAAAAAAAAACACCTATTAATAACAAATAAATAAAATGGAAAAATTTAATGTGAAAATTTGGACATAGATATACATACACATATAGAATATTTTAAAATACTTTTAATTTCATTAATTTTTTAATCAAGGGTCTTATACTGTTTTTTTTTCTTTTGTTAGCAAAGCAGCGGTTATTGGTTTGGCTGTTACATTATGATTTTGCATTTTCACTATTCAAATCACGATCCAGCAATAATCAGTAACCATATATCCCTCTGATCCCAGTACAATAAGTACAGAGACATGTTTGTACCCATTTTGTAAAAGAACAGCTTTAAAACTTCCTTTAGTATAGTCAATCAAAAGTTGCCCTTCCTTAGGCTTTATATTTAATGCCGAATTTGCGCAACAATCTATTAATCCGAGAGCACAAGCAGTGGATATGACATACCTAGGATGCGTACAGATTTTATTTTACTGCCGATACATCCAATAACTATCGTCTCTTTCTTTCATCACAGTCAAATATTTCAAATTCTGCGATAAAATAAGTCGAAGATTACTTTTCGTAAACTCGTGGTGACAAATATTCAAACCGTACCACTTAAGGTACATCATACTCTGCGCGTATGCTCCCGTTTTAATACTCCTGCAGTAAATTTAGTCATTATTCCGTAGAAAGTAAGAGATAAAGTCCCGTTCAGTGATTATATTCATCATAGCAGATGTTTTATTAGCTAAAATGTTTTTCTTTTAATTAGCCTAATATTTCAAAAGATCTTTTAGATGACCCAAAATGTCTGATTGAAAAAAGAATTTTCATATCGATTATATAGTTGAGAGCATCATTGTCTTTATTTTAATGAAAATCATCAACAACAACAGTATCGGAATCCGAATTAGATGAGTCTAAAAATTTGTCATGTAAACGAGGGTTATAAAATTGTAGATCACGTTGAACAAGCGGTAGAGCTGAGTAAGATTAGGGTACTTAAAGGGTTTCTTGTTTTTCTAGACTTATAACATAATATGAGCTAAAACGACAATCATCCGCGTAGTGTTTCGCCCCCCTCTATACCAATAGGATACTGAATCTGAATGCTTATTTTATACCTTTTGACAAGATTTTTAAAAAATCCTATACACAAACATAGCGAATTAGATGAGTCTTTAAATATGTCATGTAAACGAGCGAGGGTTAGAAAAATGTGGATCACGTTGAACAAGCAGTACAGCTGAATAGGATTAGGGTACTTAAAGGGTTTCTTCTTTTTGTAGACTTATAACATAATATGAGCTAAAACGACAATCATGCGTGTACTGTTTCGCCCCCCTCTATACCAATGGGATACTGAATCCGAATGCTTATTTTATACCTTTTGACAACATTTTTAAAAAATCCTATACACAAACATAGCGAATCAGATGAGTCTTTAAATATGTCATGTAAACGAGCGAGGGTTAGAAAAGTGTGGATCACGTTGAACAAGCGGTAGAGCTGAATAAGATTAGGGTACTTAAAGGGTTTCTTGTTTTTGTAGACTTATAACATAATATGAGCTAAAACAACAATCATCCACGTAGTGCTTCGCCCAACCTCTATACCAATGGGATACTGAATCTGAATGCTTATTTTATACCTTTTGACAACATTTTTAAAAAATCCTATACACAAACATAGCGAATCAGATGAGTCTTTAAATATGCCATGTAAACGAGCGAGGGTTAGAAAACTGTGGATCACGTTGAACAAGCGGTAGGGCTGAATAAGATTAGGGTACTTAAAGGGTTTCTTGTTTTTGTAGACTTATAACATAATATGAGCTAAAACAACAATCATCCGCGTAGTGCTTCGCCCCCCTCTATACCAATGGGATACTGAATCTGAATGCTTATTTTATACCTTTTGACAAGATTTTTAAAAAATCCTATACACAAACATAGCGAATTAGATGAGTCTTTAAATATGTCATGTAAACGAGCGAGGGTTAGAAAAATGTGGATCACGTTGAACAAGCGGTAGAGCTGAATAAGATTAGGATACTTAAAGGATTTCATGTTTTTGTAGACTTATAACATAATATGAGCTAAAACGACAATCATCCGCGTAGTGTTTCGCCCCCCTCTATACCAATAGGATACTGAATCTGAATGCTTATTTTATACCTTTTGACAAGATTTTTAAAAAATCCTATACACAAACATAGCGAATTAGATGAGTCTTTAAATATGCCATGTAAACGAGCGAGGGTTAGAAAACTGTGGATCACGTTGAACAAGCGGTAGAGCTGAATAAGATTAGGGTACTTAAAGGGATTCTTGTTTTTGTAGACTTATAACATAATATGAGCTAAAACAACAATCATCCGCGTAGTGCTTCGCCCCCCTCTATACCAATGGGATACTGAATCTGAATGCTTATTTTATACCTTTTGACAACATTTTAAAAAATCCTATACACAAACATAGTGAATCAGATGAGTCTTTAAATATGCCATGTATACGAGCGAGGGATAGAAAAGTGTGGATCACGTTGAACAAGCGGTATAGCTGAATAAGATTAGGATACTTAAAGGATTTCATGTTTTTGTAGACTTATAACATAATATGAGCTAAAACGACAATCATCAGCGTAGTGTTTCGCCCCCTTTATACCAATGGGATACTGAATCCGAATGCTTATTTTATACTTTTTGACAACATTATTTAAAAATCCTATACACAAACATAGCGAAGCAGATGAGTTTTTAATTTTGTCATGTAAACGAGCGAGGGTTAGAAAATTGTGGATCACGTTGAACAAGTGGTAGACTGAGTAAGATTAGGGTACTTAAAGAGTTTCTTGTTTTTGTAGACTTATAACATAATATGAGCTAAAACAATAATCATCAGCGTAGTGTTTCGACCCCCTCTATACCAATGGGATACTGAATCCGAATGCTTATTTTATACCTTTTGACAACATTTTTAAAAAATCCTATACACAAACTTAGCGAATCAGATGAGTCTTCAAATATGTCATGTAAACGAGCGAGGGTTAGAAAATTGTGGATCACGTTGAACAAGCGGTAGAACTGAGTATGATTAGGGTACTTAAAGGGTTTCTTGTTTTTGTAGACTTGTAACATAATATGAGCTAAAAAGACAATCATCAACGTGGTGTCTCGCCCCCCCCCCCCTCTGTACCAATGGGATACTAAATCCGAATGCTTATTTTATACCTTTTGACAACATTTTTTTTAAATCCTATACACAAACCTAGCGAACTTTGTGTCTGTCCTGCTATTCAAGCTTCACTCCAAAATAGGTAAAATAAATTTTTCTAATAGAATGTATAACACTACACACACTTAATTATATGAAATAACAAAATATTTATTTTTTTAAAAATGGCCCCATTTAATAGAAATTAGGCATTGTAATTGCAATAAGCTGATTGTAGCGCCGCTTGCATATTGCAAAAGTAAAATTTGTAGAAAAATGGTACGCCATTTTTTTATTGATGTTATGATTTTTAAATTCAACACCCAAAATTACATTAAGAAAAAATAAAATTATCAAAAATGCTTTCTCCTTATAGAGCTGTATAATTAGTGAATTTAAATGTATAAATAAAAAAAGATATACTAATGATTATTCTACTGGAACTGAGTTAATTTAAACTAAGTTTAAGTTAATGTTTTATTGACTTTCATAATGCATTACATATCAAATTTAGCAATTCTTTGTAAATGAATATATATATTAAATAGTGATAAATAAATAAATAAATATTAAGAAGACAAACGTAAGTTAAAAAACAAAAATCCCACAAAAATTACTTTGAAAAAAAAAAAAAAAAAAAAAAAAAACAGCAATATAATTTTAATAAACTGCTTTATAAAAATTAAT
This sequence comes from Maratus michaelseni, assembly GCA_963931845.1. Lineage (NCBI taxonomy): Eukaryota > Metazoa > Arthropoda > Arachnida > Araneae > Salticidae > Maratus > Maratus michaelseni. The sequence continues at coordinate 422,418,723 of OZ007589.1, read as the reverse complement.
TTTTTAGGTAAGTGCGAGTAAAATAAAAATTTTCTTCTTGTCCTTTCAGTTAATAGAAATAAGTAAGAAAATGATTTAGAACTTTAGAAATAACTTTAGAAAACACTTTTAAAAACTTTTAGAAAAAACTTTATTTAAATATCATAACTCAGTGCAGACACCATACACTCTGCCCATAAAGATTTGTTAAAATAGTAAAATTCTACAAAAATCTTTCTTTATTTATTTAAAAAAAAACAGCTAGACTTAATGAATCCTTATTTCATTATTTTAGTTTTAAAAAATCTAGATTTGCGGACTAGGTTGAAAATCAACGCATTTGTGAAACAGAATACTTCTAGTCGAAGCATTAGAAGATGTTATTTCCAGGTCATGTCATTTAACTGGACTTTGTCGAGACAGTGAACTTCACGTTTATTTAGAGCATTCATTATGAGAAATAAGATGATCAAATGACAGACTTCAATTTCCTTTGAAAATTATTTTGATAGAATGGACATTTCTTGTGGAGAAAACGTCGAATCATAAAACTGAAAACTAATTTTTTTTTTTTTTCACCAATAGTAAAAGCTTTTAACATATGCAAGTGCTTAACTTACATTTATAGTTAATCAAAAAATAATAAAACAATTTATTTGTAAATGTTTATTCAGAAGTCGGACGTGATTTGTATATTAAATGTCAAAGGCAAAACCGATGAGAGTTGTATTCTAGTTATTCTGAGTTTTTTTCCCTTCATATTTCTTCATGTCTCTCTTGCCTATTTTCAAATTTAATTTTTAAGTTACTACTTTCGTTTTTGAATCCATCTAAGTTCACCAAACGAAAGTACGACTCTCAAGTTAACAGAGATTGTACCATCACTACAAATCTCACAAATTTGAACTATCATCGTTTTTATTAACACTTTCCAACATAGTCGTAAAGTGTTTGTGAATTCGGTTTGTCTGTCTGTCTGCCGTCCGTGCTCTAAATAATTCTTGTAAATATACTCGGATGACCATGAAAATTTTATATACACATAAAGAACGGTATATTTTAGATAAATACAATAAATACAATAACCCAAGAGGAGCCTGAAAAATTAGCCTGGGCCAGGACTCAAACCTGAGTCTACAGCGTAATGTGCTGTTGCTCTAACCACTGAGCTAACCTAGCCGATAATTTAGCAGGGCAATTTATCACTAATAAACCATGTTGGAGAACGTCACTGGCCAACAAACAGTCAGCGCATGATGACGGGAAATACGATGAATAATTTAATATTACACGATACACAGTACAGCACATAGGTACAAATCTGAAATTCATTAAAGGTACACATAACGAACAGCATATTTCAGATAAATACAATATATACAATAACCCAATAGGAGTGAAACATTAGCCAGGACCAGGACTCGAACCTGGGTCTACAGCGTAACGGTATATTTCAGATAAATACAATAACTCAACCAGAGTGAAATATTAGTCAGGGCCATGACTCGAACCTGGGTCTACAGCGTAATGGTTTTTTAGGTAAGTCAGATAAATACAATGTTGGGTTATTGTATATATTGTATTTATCTGAAATATGCTGTTCGTTATGTGTACCTTTAATGAATTTCAGACGTTTATCTATGTGCTGTATTGTGTATCGTGTAATATTAAATTATTCATCGTATTTCCCGTCATCATGCGCTGACTGTTTGTTGGCCAGTGACGTTCTCCAACATGGTTTATTAGTGAGAAATTGCCGTGTTAGATTATCGGCTAGGTTAGCTCAGTGGTTAGAGCAACAGCACATTACGCTGTAGACCCAGGTTCGAGTCCTGGCCCAGGCTAATTTTTATCTTTTTAGGTAAATCAGATAAATACAATATATACAATAACCCAACAGGTGTGAAAAATTAGTCAGTGACAGGACTCGAACCTGGGTCTACAGCGTAACGGTATATTTCAGACGCTTAATCGCTACAAAATATAATTTGCATTGCTGAATGTATTTCGAACAAAATATATCTACCTAGTATTATTACAAAAACGTATTTTGTTAATGTTTGTTAATGTGTTAATAATGTTTCAGGGAAAACATTGTACAGAATAGATTATATATACTTCTTTTTCGGAAATAAAGATTATTTCAGTTAAACGAAATACGTTTTTGCACAGTCTGTCTTCGTCCTTCTTATAATATAAAAAACGTTATCTGAATGAGGTCCATGTTGAATTTCTTTCGTACAGGAAGGGACTTTCACATTACTTATTCGTAGCTTAAAGTCTGATACGGTGAAAAGCATTAATTTTAAATGTAATCTGTCTGTCTCGTATTTTTATAAAATATTAAACTTTAAGCTTAAACGCAAACTAAAGTAGGATTTCCGTATTTCACGTTTTGCATTTTAAATAAATGTATATTAATTTTTAATATGATCTTCCTTTCTCAATATTTTATGAAAGTGTAATCCGAATACATGTCCAAGTATGGATATCGCAGAGGAGAGGATTTAGGTGTTCTTCCTCTGAATTAGGATTAAGTTAAACAGACTTGTTTCAAACATAGATTAATTTTACCGTTGATTTATAAAAACATAATCCGTATAGATATTCAAGCTGAGAATAAATAGTATAACCCAATGCTATTTATTTCTGTATTTCTTGTTTGGAATATTAAGTAAGTTACACTGCTTAATTATAAACACATCTGTATCGTTATTTAATAAAAATGTATTTAAAATGTGTGTTCCGTTTGATGGTATATTACATCAGATAAGATTTTCTGTAGTTCTTGTCTGAAATTTAAATGTCCAAATGCGTTAAATAAATATTAAAGTGCAGTATGTCTGCATCAATCTTTTATGAAAACGAAATCTAGACACATGTTCAAGTTGAATACATGTCGCAGAGAATAGGATTTTTTTTTTTTTTTTTTTTTTTTTTTTTATTGTCGGAATGAGTTAAATATGTTTAGTGGAGTTCAACAAGATATTTCATTTTGGAACAGAAATTATTTTCCACTGATTTAAAGGATTCCTAATGCAATATCTTTTAAAAGTGAACATTAAAAAGTTAACGAAAGACAATTTTGCGCTTAATTGAAAACTGATTTGTTTAAAACAAACATATACACATATTATGAAATTATTTACTCCAGTTCACTAAAATTATCTCAAGTCTCACAAATCACAAGTCTTTAAATTTTGAACGCCGATAGGTAATGTGATAAAAATGGTGTCTAGGTGTCTAGGCATTATAGTAAAGTGTCTATACGTTGAAACTGTTTACAGCGTACCCTAGCGTTAGCTAGCCGTTCTGACGAAATACTTGAAAATAGTCAATTACAAAGTCATGGGGCAGTATCGATTTACAGCCAAAAATTGCACTAGATGCTAAATATAAGTAAATGCAAAGAATATAATGTTTATGCATGTAAATGGTGGGAATAAGACGCGTAAAATGCTCATTTGTCTATTCGCAATTTCTAACACTGTAACGTAACCCAAATGATTATTTTTAGTGTCCTATTTTAAGCATTTAATGTGTACAAGGTGTCCTTAGGTACAACTTTATAATTGACTATTTTATGATATCTCGTGTAATTTTCATGTTCGACCCGTTAGTTTTTAATTCGGCAAGCAGTCTCATCAAAGGAGGCATCGTCCGTTTATTGTACTTCCTAGACACCAGTTTTATCACTACACCTGTCGACGTTTAAAAGTTAAAGGCGAGAGAATTGTAAAAGTTACCCCATCTAGAATATGTAACTTCAACATTTTGTTTAGATTTTTGTTATAAACAGTTAAATTTTCTATCAAGCATGATTTTTTTCAGTGACTTTTTAGAACTAATTTTTTGGAAGATATTGCATCAAAAATCATTCAAATTTGTAGACTATTATTTCTGTACAAGATTCTACACATTTTACTTCTTATGGCTTCTTAGCTTTTAATAAACGCTGCCCTCTGCAGGCTTTTATTAACCGCTTGGGGACGAGCGACACGTTATACGTGACGCATAAGATGGTCAGAATCCTCGATTATTCCCACCAGTTATTTTTTATTGTAAGCTTTGCCTTATTTAATGGCAACATTTTTGCGATTCAATTAGGCGAAATTTTCTGTTTTGATAACCCGGTGGTAAAAGATTAAATATTCTGTAAAGGACGCTCGTCGCGAAGGGGTTAAAATGCAATGAATATATATGTATTCAAGTTTATTTTATTTCGAAAAATCCAGCGTCTTTTTGAAAGAGTTCGTTTTTAAATTAATATGCAAGTCACGTAATAAATGAGTCAATAGCCTTTTAATTATTTACATGTTTGTTAGGCATCTAATTTTTATTTTTTTTAATTAAATAATTGTATATTTTTGTAATATAATTCATTATTTTTTGGATTTTTTTAATGATGATTTGATGATTATACCGGGTATCCTAAAATGGACTGACTGATTTTAAAATTCAACAAATTCCAAATGGTGACAGATATTTAAAAAATTCTTGCACGAGAGTACTGTAAGATGTCAGGAGTTTTTTTACTGTGATTCCTGATTTTAGTTCGAATTACCAGCAATAGATGTCGCTGCGAGCGATAGAGTGCAATCCAGGCCAAAACTAAAATCACCCAGAATTGATGCGACGGAAGGAGGTTCAATACATGGAGTGGGTCTCATTCGCTAATGCAATCTTCTTCTTAGGGCTCGATTCTGAATAAGATTTATTGGTGAATGATACCCAATCCATGTATTGAACCTCCTTCCTTCGCATCATTGCTGGGTGATTTCTGCTTTTGTCTCGATTGAATGTCTATTGCTGATAATTCAAATTAAAATCAGGAATCGCAGTAAAAAAAACTCCTGACATCAGACATTACTCTCCTGCAAGAATTTTTTAAATATCTGTCCCCGTTTGGAAGTTATGGAATTTTAAAATCAGATTGTCCATTTTTGGACACCCGGTATGATCAAATGATAGTACTATCATTAACCATTAAATGTTACATTAAATTTTTTGTATCTATAGAAATCCTCTTCGGTAAATAATGATAGTACAGACACTCTTTTTATGATTTCATGTAACAATACACAGTATTATCACCATCCAGTCCTGTATACATTTTTCATTATAAATATACAACAGGATCTGAAGTAAAATGACATTAATAAATATGTCTTTTTCTATTTTAACTGAAAGAAAAGAAATCCCTCTCTTACTATCCAAGAATCATTATTCATTTGATAGATTTAATCTTACTGTAACATGAGAATGCAATTAACAAAATAAATGAGGATACTTTGTCCATTTAAAGAAAGCTATTGTGGTGAAAGAAGACCATTTTTTGAAATGATTATGAGAGAATATTTGAGTATCATTACTTCATTTCCTCAGCGATGAAAAAAGAGACAAAAAGATTTTTTTTTTACATGTGAAGTTTTTTGAAACTGATTCGTAGACTTCATTTATTTCTGTTATTTAAGTCGCCTTTGATCGTCTTTCACTTTCCCCCCTTTTTTTTAAACTAACGTAATTCATTTACATATAATGATATTTGTCGAATCTAATGAACAGAAAATTAAGGCAAATATTTAACGACATTACTAAGTATATTTATTTCGTTCTTGTTCTCTTTGAAGGAGAAAATAACTGAAATGTAACAATATTTAGATATGCTAAAGGAGTTAATTGAAAAGATACGTTATTAATAATAATAACATTAATTATAAATTATTATCAATAGATTTACTGATTTATAATTATGCTTCGATTTAAATATTATATAAACTGTAAAATTCTGTTTATAAATAATATGAAAGATTGTTTATATATATTAAGAAAGAAAATTTACTATTATTTTTGTTGTATGTTTATTATATTTCACAAAAGCAAAATGCTTCTTAATTACTTACGAATCAAAAGGTTAGTTCTAATAGGGTTGACCAATAGACGGTGTTACAAAGCTGTTGTTGTACGAAGGTATCGAAAATAAAACTATAAATAAATTAGAGCCAATACCATGCAATATCAGCTGTGAGTATAAAGAAGTGAACGCCAGCAAACGTAAGGTAAAGCTAGGAGAGTTTGCGCACAATTCAAAAGAATAACAATAAAAATTATAAATATTATTTTTTTGTTAAACTATCCATGAATAATTTTTACTTCATTTGTTTTTTATGCATTTCCATTGCTATTTTGTTGTTATGTTGTAATTTAATAGAACAGTTGTAATAAAACCAAGAAAGTTATTTTGCGCAATCTGTCCTTACAGGGTTGGTGTGATTGCGCACATGGGTAGGAGAGATTGTTACTAATAATAACTACAATTAAATTGTTAACAATAATAATTACACTTAAATGACATTGTTGTAAGGTTTTTGTGAACAAATATTATTGTATTAGGAGTGAATTTTTCAACTTAATCATTAAAGAATCAAAAAAAGGAAATAATTTTTAAAACGATTACAAAATTTTAATTAAAGGGAAAAAAAATTAAAGAAACAGAAAAAGCAAGTCCAGGTAAGATTACAAAATAACATTAAGTTACTTGATAACACGTTTAACTTAAAGTTATAGTCAATTTTAATTTTTCATTTTTTATGCAAATTTACCAATAAGCTGCGTAATCTCTCCTATCATAGAAACTAATGGAAACAATGCGCCATCTCTCCTAAGTAGCAGATGCGCAAACTCTCCAATTTCGGTAGGAGAGATTGTGTGGCCTTTGATATAAACATGGCCGCTACTAAAACGAAACGTTGATGTTCACATTGTTAGTCTAGATTAGTAGCTTATGAGAAATCGTTTAAATTTAAAATATTTTGTACTACTGACATTGTATAGAAATTCTGACGAATAGCTATGAAAATTCAAGCACTTACTTTGCGAAAACAAAACAAAATAGCAATGCTTTATCTTAGACGCTCACAACAATCAACGTGAACTTTCAAGTAGACACTCCACTACTGCTGTTGTACATTTACCTGGAGTCGCTACGCGCTCACTGTACTCCTTCCCCCCGAACCTCTAGGTGCGCAATCTCTCCGACTGCGCCATCTCTCCGACTGCGCCATCTCTCCTGGCTTTAACTTATAAAATTTTGCAATAATTTTCTGCTGTCTTTCAATGCACAATTTGTTTGCTTGTTTTTTAACTTAAACACCCGCAGAAACGTAGTAGTTACTAGGTATTGCAACAACTATCCTAAAACAATCGATAAAGGCGTCCTATAATATCAATAATTGAACTACAAGGGTTATTTTTAAAGTAAGGTCCGTTTTAGACAATATATATAATAAGTACATTTAGAAAATTTATTTTTTACAAGATTCTCCATACTTTTTTCTACTTTTCTACATAGTTGCTACACCTGTTGAAACATTTGTCATAACGGCCAGATCTAAGCCCCTTTTTGTAACCCTTTCTCGTAAATGCCGCCACCTGTAAGAAAACCATAGATTAATCGCCGTTTCCACTTCTTCGTCAGTGTTGAAAAGTTGCCCACCGAGAAAGGATTTCAGGCATCGGAAGAGGTGATAGTCATTGGAAGTAAGACCAGGTCTGTATGGAGAGTGCTCAAATTGCTCCCACTAAAAAGATTCGGTGAGAGAGTATGTTTAAGCAGCAGTGCGTGACCTCGCATTGTTATGAAGCACGAAGATCACAGAAGACAGTAGACCAAAGGCGACTTGTTGCTGTCGAAAACCGGATTACTGACCGTATTTGACAGGCGGCAGGATGCTCAATCGATTTGAACATGTGTATTGCTTATTCTAAACAACTCACTGACACCGTAGATGCACAACTGGCACTTTCTGTAGTGCAAGAAATGCCGGAAGTGTGTGTGCTGGCGCTTTGCTGCAAGCGTATGAGATTTAAATAGATATTTGGTAACGAACCTTACTTTAAAAATAACTCTCGTTGATACTGGTGAAAGCCAACAGTTTGTAAATAATAGATAATGAGATACAGAAGCATCGTCAATAGAATTAGCTATACCTATCTGTCTATCTATCTATATACATATATATAAATATTTATATATGTATATATATATATATTTTTTTTGTGTGTGTGTGTGTGTATAAATATATACGTATATGTATAATTAAAGTGTCTGTCTATGATTTTCAGAAAAACACCTATCCACCCTATATATAAGATCAAAAATAGAATTTAAAAAAAATGTTTACATGTTTGTCCGACGTAAGCGCAGAAAAGGGTTGCATAATTAAACTTATCAAGACCAGATATAAACTGTTTCTGTCTACAATCTGCTGTTTGTCGCAATTCCGATATTTAAAAAAGAATGAGAAAACGGGGAAAATCTGGGAGAATCTTTCAAAATTCAAAAACACATGAGCAAATTATTGAATTTTAAGTAATGTTACTGCGATTGAAAAGTCTAATTAAGATTATGAATTGTTAATGATTATATTTTTAGCATTTGACTTATAAATTTAAAATTTAGAAAATGGATTTGTCGTATAAGGAGCTAATATTACATAATCGGATCCTAAGCCAAGGTTCACATCATCTATAAGCAACAAAATGATCACCTAGGATGCCATGAAATGTTTGTCTCATTAAAAGAAAAAAAACTGTTATCAAGAATAAATTTAATTTTCTGCCAGACCACATTCTAAAATATGCCAATTGGTAATGAAGAAGATTATGAAAGTAATAAATGATAAACGATAGTCATTTTTAATCGATCCGATTTTTAACGTACAAGTTATTCATTTTAATTTAAAACTGAAATAGCAAATAAAAAAGCTAATATTCCTTAATCATGTTCACAGTGAAATTCAGCGTCAGTGTTAAACAAGGAAATGAGCATCACGGATACCTTCAATGAATAAAAATAGATGGCGCTGTTCAGTATCTATTAAATTAAAGTCTGACGGTGTGTTAAAATCTGACCATGTGTCGAGTTTTGAAATTCTTTCCGAATATTTTTGCCATTTTCTAAGACATTTTCTTAATAATGACAACCAAATTACTCCAATGTTCACAAAAATGAAAGAGAGAAAGAAAAGAGAGAAGGATTATTAAACCTTTTAGTTGTCATTTTCTCAATAAAACTGAAATGAAAAATCATGTTTTCATTTTGATATATCACGATTTTCGTCTGCTATCTGAACTAGCGAACATATATCTTTAATTTTGTTAGTATGTAGAAATCAATTTCATGACTTTTTGTTTGCCTTCTCTTTAAAAAAATCGTACAATAAAGTATGGTCATGTCATTTATGTCTGCATACGAGTATACCTAAGTATTAACAAAAATCTAAAAGATTGCACTATAATTAATCCATGTGAAATACATTTTCCGAATTTGAAGAAACTGTAGATGGATAGCCTCTTATAGAACAGGGAACTTTTGTAAATTATTTAGCTTCACCGACGTTTACTGAGACTATGCAAGAAAAGACATCAAGCACTGAACAGGAACGAACGTGGCGTTTAATATTTACGATCGGACCAAAACGGTTTCTAGCCATTGCTCTCGACGCTATTTCTCTTCGAGGCGTTATACGAATACTGATGATACAAACAAATGAAGGCATATAAAATCCTTAGTTGTCCACCTGATGTATGTGTTCAGATTCTTGAATGAAGATAACGCTTTACGCTGAGTTTGTGCACCAATTCCGCTGCCATATGCCATTTGTATTCTACCTATAGATGTTTTAAACACTGTTCTCTAGGGTATTAAAAGTAAAATGCTTTATTGGATAAAAATGACATCATATTTATTATGAATCATGCATTTTAACTCTTAAAATTGAAATCTTTTTTATGCGTAAAAAGTATTTCATTTTCATACAACTAGTTGCGAAACTTTTCAAAGAACAAAATGTTTTGTCAAATCTTATTACCTTCGAAAATGACATAGTTAAAATCGCACACTGAGCAACGTTTTGCTATAATTTAGAATTCTATTATTTGAGAGAGGTTGCATGTGCATATGGTCCATACTCGGATTCAAAATATAATGGCAAGCTCCCGAAGTTCTTATCCAAAATTCACTCCCGACCGTAAAATTATATGTAAATGTCACTGGTTAGGTATGTTTTACTGTTATATTTCTCCTTTTTTAGCAATTCTTTATTAAATACGTTTTTGTATTTAATAATGCTTCCCTATTCATTGATTTTTGCTCATATCGTGTTCAGTTATTCAATAGTTGACCATTTTTTTTAAATTTTCTTTAAATTTGACTTTGTAATTGATCGGGCAATTTGAATTAATAAATTTGGCTCATGCCTATTAACTCAAATAGAAATCAATTACATTTTATTTTTATTAGGGGAATATTGCCCTTGAAAAATTGTTCCACTATATAAGTTTCCAATTGCTTCTTGTAATGATTTTCACCTTCTGCACATTCGATTTTTTCTCCACATACCTTTAAGTATTTTATCCCACTTATTTTAATTTTGAGAATCTTGCATTTTTGGATATATTGTTTAATGTATATAATTGCGGGGATAATCATCATTCAGATATCGTATTATGTTTTATACTTGCGTGGTTTAATTTAGTTTTATTGATCTAGGTGAATCTTCATGAATCATTTAATTTGCATATCTAAGAAATAACAGGGAAATCTACAGCTCTTAAATTGTTGTATATAATTGTTGTATTGTATATAATTATAGGTTTATCTATTGTCGATTATTTATGTGGTTTATTGGTTATTATTAACAAAAGTTTTATTATATACACACATATATATATATATATATATATATCCGTATCTCGTCATTAGTTTATAAAAGTCGCTCTACTATAATTGCATCGAAATCACGTAATTTACAAAATAGTTTTCGTACATTGCAGTTAAACTACATTTAAAATATGATTTCTTACTAATATTATAAAATTTGATAAAACTAATATTATTATTATTATTATTTTAATATAGAAGAAAATTAATTTATTTTTCCCTAAAAATATTGAAAGATGTCATACAATGCTAATGCATCATATCGGGTTGCTATACAGCTAGTGTATAGATAAAATTCAATGGCATCTAAGAAACAATGGATTATGTGGTACAATAGTGTTGAACACTCTATCTCTTAATCAGACTGAATCCAAATAAATAAATAAATAAACTACCGAAGAAGACAAACACACTGTTAGAATGTTAAGGAAATGTCGCCGAATGCTTTCTAAAATCATTTAATTGGGTTTTCAGAACAAACATTGCAAAAACTTAAAGCTAAGAAAACTAATTTTAAACAAAAAGCTGTGGGATATATACTATAGGATATGGCTCCAGTACCTCAAAGAAATAAAAGCAAAGAAAAGAAAAGTGCTCAGTTAAACTGATGTCATTAAGCTCACAGGCTATTCATACTAATTGTATATTATACTCTTATTTCGACGAATAATGCCCCTCGAAAAGTAAAGAAATCGACAATAAACCTGTATACCAAATTTGAAGCAAATCTGCTATACTGCTATTTCTGCACGAAATACCCATTTAGCTAAATTAAGGGGGTATTAGCCGTCCCACATTTCCCCCCTTTATACTTAACCAATGAACCTCCAAATCTAATCAGGGAAACGCCTTATCAGAATAAACCTGTTTACCAAATTTGAAGCAAATCGGATAATTCTGCATGAAATACACAAAATATCCATTTAGCTAAATTAAGGGGAGATTAGCTCCCCCCCCGTTTCCCTACTTTATACTTAATCAATGAACGTCCAAATCTAATCAGGGAAACGCCTTATCAGAATAAACCTGTATACCAAATTTGAAGCAAATCAGATAATTTTCATGGAAAACCCATTTATGTAAATTAAGGGGAATTACCCCCCCCCGTTCCCCCCTTTATACTTAACCAATGAAGCCCCAAAACTAATCACGGAAGCGCCTTATCAGAATAAACCTATATACAAAATTTGAAGCAAATCGGATATTTCTATCAATAGTTATCGCGTTACGTACGTACATACATACGTACATACATAGAACGTACATACAGAACCTGCGGGCACATTACTTCTCAGGCTTTGATAGCCTGTGAGATAAAAAAATATATTGTTTTAAGCTATTGTTTTAAAGAAATTTACTTATAAAGGAGTGCATTTGTTCATATTTTAGCTATTTGAAGTTTTACTTTTTTTTGCTTATGTAATGTGAGTTGAACAGAATTAAGTACGGATTTCTCGGCGCTGAAATCTGGTTAACTTAAATATCGTAGTATGCACAAAGTATTTTCGTTTTACTCTAAATTTTTTTTTCAACTGTAGCCATCGTGCAGAAAATAAAATCAAAATAAGTTTAAATTTTTAACGCTTTCTAAGCAATTTTTGTATGTGAATGAATAAAAGTTATTTCTTGAACTATAAGCTCTGAAATGAACATTTCATTAGATTTCATTTCTTAGGTTGTTTACTTTATATTGAATGTAATTAATTAACAATTTAAGAGCTGTAGATTTCCCTGTTATTTCTTAAATATGCAAATTAAATGATACATGAAGTTTCACCTAGATCAATAAAACTAAATTAAACCACGCAAGTATAAAACATAATACGATATCTGAATGATGATTATCCCCGCAATTGTATACATTAAACAATTTAAATATTCTAATACTTTCAAATTATTTTATTTTTGAAATTGTAAATATAGTTCAAAAGTTGTATCAGTCGATTAATACATCTAAATTTATTCATGTTATGTTTTTATTTTAAATAGCCGAAGCTGTTAGAACTATATCGGATATTTTCTGTTTAAAGAAGGGAAGTATTAAACAGATACTTTTGTAAATGTAGTCATGATACTTATCCCCGTAACATGTAATGAAAAGAATTTCATGCATGTAAAGTAGCTACAACATTTCAGAAAGTTGAATGCATTTCCTCGAATTTCAAATTAGTCTCATTAGTTGATTTATTAGCTGAAGTATTGTTAAGTCAAGAAATAGAGTTCCTTTGTTGAAAAACGCTGCTGTCGAAAAGATTTTTTTTTTTAACGAAAAATATAATATATATTACTCAGCTCAAATATTTTAATTGGAACCAACAGCCCTATATTTATTTTATAAAAGTTGAGTATAAAATATTTTACCCTAATAATTAAATACTTATTTAAGTAATATTATAATGGATATTTAAAAACTTATAATTAACCCTTTCAAGAAAGATTTTATCGTAAAACATTAGGCACAAAGATAGTAATTTTTTCATTAAAAAAAGCATGTTTAATTTTAAGATTATATATTTTCTTAATCAAAAATATATTATTGAGTTAAATGGAATTGAAAAAGGGATTTATTTAAAATTAAGAATTGAACAAATTTTGTGATAGAAAAATATTTTAAATAACTTTAGTCGCATGACGAGTGTAGCTCGTCGTTTAACCGTTTAACATCAACAACATGACTATCTACTTTCGTCATTTTCCCGCAAGGAGTTAACAAATGATCTTTGTTAATAGTTAAGCATAAAACTTTGTGGAAATAACGAATTACGCCATCGCTTATCTGACATTTCCATTGGCAATTTTTATTGCTTTACTTTTTTTCATAAGCAAATCAAAAATCTTATTTTTTTCTTTGATAACTGCTTCTTGTTAATAGCTGCTATTTATTAATGCGACCATTAAAGCAAAATTATATAGATTAATTTCCAACTATGTAAAATTAGAATTTGATTCTGGTTCTTCACACTCACAAAGGGAAAAAATGCGATAAAAATGAAATGTGAGGATAGATTTAAGCCGCAGGTGACTACTCTAATTACAACAGTAGATTTCTATTATTTGTGAACAACTTTTTAGAATTATCATTGAGTTTTTCTTTATGATAAAAATAACGAAGATAATGGCTGCTATATCTAAAACCAATTTTTTAGATTACGAAACACAGCAGAAAAATATCATATCTTGGTAAATTATTTCATGCAATTAAATAAGTTATCACCATTTCTTTTTCACAATCAGACAAAATTAGTTTCTTTCTGATCGTTTTAAGTTTTTTTTTATCCGTTGTTATAAAAATAAAACAGCCCGAAAAAGATATAGTTTCTCACATATTCATTTTTACTCAAATGCAATCAGAAATAAATTTTATTTTATTTTGGTCTTTTCTTTTATTTTATATAAAAGTTTTTATTTTTATTAAGCAGAAAAAAAACTCTTCAATTCTTATAAACATAATACATTTATCATTTAATAGAGTTTTTACAGTTCATTTCCAGCATCTACATTTAAAAAAAAAATAAAAAATCTTGAAAATAAGGACTAAAATATGATATCAAAACTAATTAATTATCAAATTAAATTATTTTTTTTTTAAATTTATTTTGGCTGTATTTTTTAAACACTTTCTAGAATGGTTCTGTTTCGCAGATATATTAGGGATATAAATAAGAATAAAATGTATAGAACACAATATAATCACACATACAGAAAATAGTAAATGCAATTCGAAGGCAGAAAAAAGGTTTTCAAGTACACCTATATCCATTTCAATTATAACCTTTTTTTTATTATTATTATTACGAACGATAGAAACATCATAACACAAAGAATCGATATCAGTAACTAACGTAACGCAACACGCTATTTTTCGGGTAGACAGGAAATTAAGGTGATTTTAAAACGTAAAACACGTTTTTAGAAAGGTAAAAAAATACTGCGAAGTATCGATTTCAACTTTCAATATCGTCCTTTTGCCATAAATAAGCAAATTCTAAAACTGAAAATGCCTTTTTACTTTCATTATTATTGAATTCAATGGGATTATGTAACAGAATATTTTTTTCCTTGCTGTTATTGGAAATGATTATTTATCCGTATCAGGACTTTTTCATAACTGAAAATTTAAAGGCACTTCACAACGAATGAAAGCAAATACATATAACGCAATAAATGGGTAACATTTAGGAATAAATAAAATTAGTAAATGAAGAAACTGATATACATTAGACATGTATAATTTCTTTTATTTCATTCAGGTCCATTAAAAAACCTGGTACATAAATCGATGTTCACTTTAAATACCAATAAGATAATGGAAAATAATTGAGATATACCGGAAAATTTATTAAATACTATAACAGAAAATTCTTTCTTGTTACTGGCTAATAACTTATTTTTTTATTTTTTTATTATTATTATATTTTATATTTTAAGAAAGAGAGAGAAATTTTTTACTTATACTACACCTTCTTATTATGTTTTAAATGTATGGCAATTTGTATGGTATTAAAACTGCATTTTTTTTTCTTTTAATTAGGGTAGCTTTACGCTCTTTTGCATCATAGCTATTTTTTTTTTTTTTTTTTTTTTTTTTTTTTTACAACAGTTAAACATACTTTTCTCATCATCTTCTTACTTTTTGTATTCAAAACTATCCCTTTTTTACTCAATTCTATCATCATAATGATAATCATTACTCTCTTTCGATTTTGTGATTTTAGTTGTGATGATTCACAACTAATTCCTGATTTGCTGTTTTACGCACGCCAAATCTTGATAGGCTAGCTTCTAATTTTGGATTGGCTGTTGAAGTTGACAGTGCAATCCATAGCTTTTTTTCTGTTTTAAGTGCATTTTTTGCTGTTTTTATACTTTATTCTCATGGCTCCTTTAAGATGTGATATACAACTACTCATAGACAGGGTGTAGAGTTGCTTGCAACTGGGTATCCCATTGAAATAATAAACTGTTGCCTGTTGTTGCTAATAACTTATTTTTAAACTTTTAAATTTAGTGGTATATTTGCAATACTATAAACGTTTCAGTTGTTGTTATTGTTCATCCATGAAGACATTTAAGTCAAAAAATTTATTTTGTACGAATCACAAAATATAAATTTGTATATGGTCCTGCTGGTTTTATAAGTTATATTTAGAAAAATTTGCCATTATTTTGCGGTAAAAACTCGTCGATTCATGATATTTCGAAATTTATTTATTCCCACCGTTTTCCTGCACTAAAAACGAAAAAACGTGCTTTTATGCCGGAAAACACTGAAATGATTTTAAGGATAGTATAAAAGTTTTAATTTTGTAAAATAACTTATTTTAATTACAACTTAACTTAATAATAACTTAATTGATTGGTATATTTTAGGGATTTTTATTAATTTAATTAAATTGATATAATTTGTGGATTTTTATTAACTTAATTTATTGACATAATTGATTAATTTTTATTAGATTAATTGATTGAAATAATAAGTTTGAGGATGAATCAAATATAAAAGAAGCATTTAATAATAGATTATTTTTTAAATATTATTTACCAAAATTGTACCAATGTTAGTTTTGTGCATTTTTCTTTGATATTTACAAACTTTTTCCACATTATCGTGTTTTTATAATACTGTATATTAAAAATAACTTGAACGTGTATGAAGCTAATTGTACAAAAATGTTTCAACTTCTTTACCCTAATGCTTTCTCAACGCTTCTTTAAAGAAATCCAAAGAAATGCTATCCCAAAGATGATATGTTCACACTATACAGAGGACTGTCGAATGTTGGCTAGGATAATTTTCGTTTTGTTGTACTTGCTATGTGGAGTCCCAAAGAATAAGAACATTCGGATCAAATTAGGTCTTGTCCATTATTATAACCAATTACGCCCTTTAAATACTTATATTCGCGATAGGGTATCATTTCCAAATTTTACATTCAATCTGTGCCAAATTTCAATAGGTTTGACATAGTTTAATAATTATACTTTATTTAACCACGCGAGGTACTTTGAGTTTACTCAACTAGATAAACCCTGCCGGCTAAACAAATGAACGTATGAAGAATTAAATGGTGACAAACAATTTTCAAACCATAAACAACTTTTCATGGTTGTCATGGCAACAAGTATAAAAAATTTATATTGATATTAAAAAAAGTCTGCTTTATATTTCGTTCTTGTGGTTTCGAATATGATAGAGAACAATATTTGACAGTTTTTTGCAATTCTCTAAATTCTTCTAAATTCTCTAAATTCTCTAAAATTCTTCTGCTTTTGCAATTCTCTTTTTTTTTTTGCAATTCTGGAAATTTACTTTCAGAACTAACGATTTACGCATTAGCTATTGGGCAGCAATAAGAAGATACATTCTGTATATAAAAGATACTAATAGCAGATTATATCTGTTTCATAAGAGTAGAGAAGAAATTGTGTGGTATTCCTCTGAGTACAACAAGAAAAAAAAAACATTTAAAAACAGAAATAATTCAGAGAAAAATGAAGCATAAAGTAAAAACTAACACGACAAAAATTAGAATATAACCTTAAAAATATCTATATACTATTATTGTTATTAATATCCCATTTTTGTTTCCACGCAGACTAGGAGCATACAGGTAAAACTTAATATTTAACAACATAAGGTGGAAAATACCTTCATTTTGCACTTTTCCCAAACCATTTCGGCAGATGCTACTCTTTTCCTATGTCTACTGGCAAAAGACCATTTTGTTTATACCACCTATTTTTAATAGGGAACAAGTAATATACAATGATACAGTTAAATTTCATAATGATTTATAAGGTAGTTTGAAGATTTTTGACAGAACTTTAATGAAAGTTGTAGCGTAGTCATTCAAACGAAATAACAAAAGGGTGAGCAGACAAAAAGACCGGCAAAATGAAACAATTAACATGTTGAATGCATAAAATTTCATTAATACGGAATAAGTATGATTTCATAAAAATCCATTGAAAAGTGAAGAAGTCCACAAAGAGTAGTAAATAATTCTTTTTACATCTAAAATGAATGAGCTATAATCTGCCTGAACTATAAGCTGCAATGTTGTAAAATAACACACGATAGTTAGATTTCGAAAGAGAAAAGGGACAGAAATTCTAATAGGGGTGGGCAAACTGGGAAATTGAGATTATCAATAATTTTAGAAAATATATTAAAATATCGTTATAAATATATATCTTTATTAAAACGCTCTTCAAACAAGGAATATTTATAGACAGTAATGTATACGAATTGCTTGTGAAACTCTCTAAAAAAAAAGTATAAACTTTACTGAGAGTATTTTCAATTGTACAGTCAACGTCAATAATGGATACATTTCTTGTTACCTATTAAACTTAAAGCTTAATTAGAGAGACAGATCCAGTCATAATCACATTTAAATTATTTTGAAAGTGTTGAAGACGACGCAATATTCTTTTTATCGTACAAATATGAAATTTAAGTGATATCTGAATACCTTCGGCGTTCGGCCAAACCTTTTAATGTAATTAAATAACACATAATTACGAATTCAGTCTGTTTCGTGTTTTGGTATTTGATAATAAAAGTTAAATAAGCAACAGAATTCTCAGAAAAATATTTACAAATGCGCCAAATTTATTACTAAACGTAGTCGTTCTGTATTCTGATAATTGCAGAAAATTGGCAAATACTAGCTTCGAAACGATTCAGTTAAACTACATTTTCGCATTTGTCTGATCAGTTAAAGAGGAAAGAAATATCATAAATATCATTACATATTTAGTACAAGTACTTGCCAAAACATTTTTATTGAGAAACGCGTGTTTCAAAATTGGAAATAATGTGTGTTTAAATTCTGTAATCAAAATGCTCTCTCCAGTATTATTTAGAATATTACATAAATAGTTATTAATATTTCATATACTTTAATGTTTCATTAACTTATATATATATATATACAGGGTGTCCGAAAAGTCTGGAAACGGTCAAATAACTCGAGAAATATACATCGGATTGAAAAACGGAAAATATGTGTTCAATATTTTTGAAAATTCTATTTCGGGATATCAAGTTGCCCCCTCCCCAACTCTGCCCCCTGGAGGGAAAGGGGCAATTTATCTTAAATGATAACCTCCCTTTTTTATTGCAGATTCGGATTCCAGGGGAAAGCGCTGTAATCGAGTAAAATGCAGTGAGAATCGTTTCTATTGAAATGTCTGGAATCGATGGAATAACTCGAGAAATATAATCGGATTGAAAGACGGAAAAATACATGTTCACATTGTAGAAAAATGGTAAATTTGATATCCTTAAATACATTTTTTTTTTAATTGAAAACGTATTTTTCCGTTTTTCAATCCGATGTATAATTCTCACTGCATTTTATTCAATTACAGCGCCATCTACGATTTTCCAAAGAAAATCTTAAATACAAAAGTTGCGTATTTTTCCCGTAGAATCCGAATCTGCAATAAAAAAAGGAAAGCTATCATTTAAGATTTCAAAGTTGATCCCTTTCCCCCCAGGGGGCAGAGTTGGGGGTGAGGGCAACTTTTATATCCCTAAATAGATTTCTCAAAAATATTGAACACATATTTTCCGTTTTTCCATATGTATATTTCTCGAGTTATTCGACCGCTTCCAAACTTTTCGGACACCCTGTATATATGTGAAAAAACGAATTGCGGGAAAAGTCCCATATCCTGTGCCGGTAGATTTGACGAGTTTTTTTTTTTTTTTTTGTTTTTGTTTTTTCGATAAATGTTTTGATGAGGTTGTTGCGATTTGCAGCCTTTGGGGTTGCTTTTTCTTACATGATATTTTTTTTGAAAATTCAAGTTGCGATTTGCAGCCTTTGGGGTTGCTTTTTTCTAATGATTTTTTTCTTAAAATTCAAATTACACTTAATGTGCTTTATTACTTAAAAGATGATAAAATCGTAATAAGATTAACTTTCTTTATAGAAAGCTAAGCAATTCTTTGGTAATTACTTACTATTTTAATATCTGAGCATAATATTTTAACTTGTTGTATAGTTAATGATTTTACTTCAAAATATGGCATCCCTTAGAAAATCCCTAAATGATTATTAATACTATCATTGTTAATATTATTATGTTAGAAATGTATTTGATTTAAATGTTAGAAATGCATCTAACTAAAAGTTGATAAGTAGGTTAAAGGTTACGATTATCAAAATGATTAATGTGAATAATGAATTATATTTGAGTACTTTATAATATTTCTTATGTAAATCTTAACTCATTCCACGTTATTTTTAATAAATGTATTAATATTTAACTTATGACTCTTTAATTTGAGTAATATGATACATTCTCTTGCGTCTAGTAAAGGTTCCAACCACTCAGTATCTGGGTATGCTATATTCACGGCCGAGTTAAGTAACTCATTTTAAAAATTTAAATATGAACAATTTAATGATAATTTATAAATTAAAAATATAAATGAAGGATAACGTGCGTTGGTTGGACAGTTGGCAAAATGCTAAAACTGCCTGTTGGCGCCGTTTTGGATTTTTCCGCCAACTGCGCCAGATACGGAACTCTTTCCCGAATTACTTTCTAGGTGTAAGAAAAACGAACATTCGTCTTACTCATTCTACACAAAATAAAATACGTAAACCCTACTCTAACCACATCATATTTGTATTACGCAAGCCACTCTACAGAATCTGTTTTTCTTTTTTGCCTGAATGTTTTTTGTGATAGTAACATTAACTTTATCATGTAGTTTTAAATTCTAAACATTATCTTAAATTTATTTCACATTATGTACAAATACATAATGCAATAAAACAGGATGTGAAATACATTTATTGAAAATTAATTATATGATACCAAACATTACATATAATTAATTACGAGTACTTTCTTATTTGCAAATTCTCTCGAAAAATCATCCGGTCGGTATTTTCTGCAAAATAGCTAATTTTCTTCTTTTGCTGATATGTATGCCTGCAGCACAGCATCCTAATTAATGGAACATGTTCTTCTCGTTCCTTTTTCTATGAGTTACATTCAGATAACTTTTTATATTGATATAACTATTTTTGGTCCAAGTATAGAAGTTGTTTTGCAATTTTATTAGAGAACTTAGTTATTTATCTTTACTATTTTTGAGATTTGCATAACATTTATTTCATTTATGAACAAAAATATTAAGATTTTTGTAAAAGTAAAAGTATTTTTGACATCTGATTGGATCCTGAATTTATAGCTTTAAGGTGGAATAATTACAAATATTATTTTGGGTAATTATGGAGTTTCTTTCGTTCTGTCTAGCCAATGTTATAAAATAATGTTATAAATGTTTCTTTTTGAATATTTTTAACGTATTACTTTTTTTGTTCATATGCAGAAATAACTACGTATATAAAAAAATAAATAAATAACTTGTTTTGTAACATGTTACAAATAAATTAGGCATGAAAGCTTTTTATGTAGAGATGAACATGCAAATAAAAAAAAAAATTATGTAGCATTCACAATTACTCGCTCATACTGTATATGATGATATTATACATGACAATATCATGTGTGACTATCACCGTTCTACGTATATTTTATTTAATTTCATTCATTAAGAAAATTTTCTGGTTCAAAATATGTTTATTGACTTTTAAAAACGGGTACAATGGCAGCATATATTGCAAAATTATTTATTTAATATACAAGGTGTAAACTAAAGTCAGGAAACAGTTAAACAACTTTTGAACGGATAAAGCTAGATTTGCGATATAGGTATCTACTTATAACGACTATGCGCCATCATACGAAAGTGACTGTAACGCTTTGTGGCAAAATTTGGAAGATATCACCCCTATCTCGAGACGTATGGGAGATAGAGATAAAAGATTATTACAAAAGTGTAGCGTCTTCTCTATTTAGTTTAAAAGGATTTCTTGCATGTAAAAATTACTTTACTATAGAAGCCCTGATGTTACCTTATACGATACCGAATCACCGGCTTAAATACACACTAATAGAGTGCAAAAATGTGGGACGTTACGTGCAAAATACGACAAATATAATAAATACAACACATGTAAGCAAGGTACAGTCGTCAGGGAAAAAAAAGACACTCAATACCTTATAATTGACAAACTGTCGCAGAGAAAATGGAAAAAAGCCATTCGATTGGGAATTATGTTTTTTTTTTTTTTTTTTTTAAGTTTATGGGGCATTCTGCATATTGAAATTATAACAAATTTTGAAATTTTCATCACGAACGCCCAATTTTGCATCATATTTGGATTGTCCGAAAACCAAAAGGAAAGCCTTTCTTTGGAGTAGCTGAGAAATTATGTAGATATAAAGTTTGGAACTCATAATGTTAAATTCCTTTTTAATAGTTACAAAAAAGCAAACTGCAATATTGGTAGTCTTTTAAGCTTACTTCAAAGTCATTGTGACTACACACTGAGAGAAATGACACTTTCAAATCTGAGTAAATCGATGTTTTCATTTTGTTACGAAACTTTTTGTTTCAAATAGGACGGACAACCCAATGCTTTCAACTCTGAAATACCAGAAATACTCAGAATATTGAAACATGGACATACTCAAAAGTGAGCACACAATGGTCAGTTCATACTCATTTTTGAAACATGGACATACTCAAAAATGATTAGAATGAGTTCAAACTCATTTTTGACGCATGGACATACTCAAAAAGGAGCACATAGAAGTCAGTTCATACTCATTTTTGAAACATACTCAAATAGGAGCACATGATGTTTATTCTTGAGTGTGTGCATGTTTTCAGAAATGAGTATATACATGTTTCAAACTTGAGTGCTTTTGATTCGGAGCCATTTTGACTAGGCGACATACTCAGATTTGAGTATTTTTTGCTCAGTTTTGAAAATGTCGTTTTTAGGGGCGATTTCTCACAGATTTGTTACATTTAGGGTATATTTTCGCATTTTATTAAAAACAAAATGCCAAATATAACCAAAAAAAGGATGGATTTATTATGCTTTTAAGTCAAAATTAATTTATTTTGAATAAATTGAATTATAATATGTAATTTAAGCAAAGTTATACCATTGCGACATTTTAGTAATTTTTGTCACATTTTCGGTAGTTATAAACCTAAATGGGATATCCAAAGTGTATTATTAAATGTGACAATGTATTTTATGCATGTCAATTCATCTTCATTTTATTAATTTGTTTTCAGTTTTTGAAATACTTAACAGGGCATTATAATTAAATAATGAATCATTTAACTTTGATACATTAAACTCTTTTAACTTGAAATATTAATAAACAAGAAGTAACAAATGAATGACCGATACAACATCAATTTTACCAAAACAATGTTTAAACAAGAACGAAAAATCATGCGTCAAGCATAGATTATGTAACACTTTCCAACGCTTCCAAAATAATTTTACAAATCATACCGTTTAATAAGCTAAAAGATAACATCTAAGTAAACAATTTTGAAAACGCATAACATATTTAAAAACATAACTTCGGGAATTTCCAACATATACAATATTCAGAAAAATATCCGAATACTTTTATTCAGCCCTGTATAGGATCTATAGATTTGTATATATACTACATAGTATGCTAAATTTTAGTTCAGTTAGGAAACGCGTAGCACAGTTTAAAATTCTCCGTCTGGAGTTTCTGTCAATAAACGGAAATGTGTCCGCGAACTTTTGTGCTTCCCTGTATAGGATCTACAGAATTTATACACACCACGTAATAGACAAAAAAACGTGTTAAAATTAAAATCGCGTTCAGTAACTTAAAACGCACTTCCAGGAATTATTGTTAACAGACAGTAGATAATTCTTTTGTGTGTCCCTGTAAATGAACGATGACTGCTACACACACACTATTCTGTTGTAAGCCTCTTGTAATGCACCTTAGTGATATATATAAATTTCAATGCGTTTAAAATAATGAAACATTATTTAAATAAACAGCAGACGATTTTTCTCCATAGACGTAATGTAACGGAATTCTTTTGACTATCCCTGTAAAGTAAGTATAAGTGCTATGCACACCCTATTCCATATTAAGCCTCTTCTAATGCACCTTAGTGATATATATACATTTCAATGCGTTTAAAATAGTGAAACATTATTTAAATAAACCACAAATGATTTTTCCCCATAGACCGCGATGTAACGAAATTCTTTTGAGTGTCTCTGTAAAAAACTATAAGTGTTACACACTTTCGTTGAAATAGGGAACATGCTATAGATAACGATAATAACATAAAATTGCAGAGCAATCCGAGCATATTTACGGGAGTTAGAGCACGGCCAGACGGCCATACGGTCAGACAAACCGAAGTCATAAACACTTTTCAACTAGGTTGGAAAGTGTTAAAAACACTGTGTTTGTTGTTGTGTATATTGAACATTGTTTATTAAACTCTGTGTGTTCTACACAGACATTTCAGAATCTAAACTTTTTATGCTTAGGAAATGCTTAAGCGCTGCAGTTGTTCCTGGACTATAACGATTGTGGTAATCAATATAGCTGCCAACTTTCCGACGGTTTTTCGTCCAAGTCAAATAAACATAATTTAAATCAGAAAAATTAGGTTCCTTATACCTAAGTGGTATCGTACGTTCCTTATATTGTAAACGTGTAAATGTAAGAGGAACATATTGTACGTTTATTGTACTTTTATATTATGATCATTTTGTTTTAAATTTTTCTGGTTTTATCTGATTTGAATAATAAATAGGTCAAGTGCGATTACAACTCGCGCTGAAAGAGTTCCATACATTGAATTTATTAATTACTATTTATTAATTAATGAACTCCTACATCCCCTAATTTTTTTCATAATTTTAGTTTCAGTACATTTGGTAATAGGGGGGGGGCATATTTTTCATGTACTTCCGACAATATCTCTGAAAATATAATACCTAAAATGGAAACAAATATATTTTTGAGTTCGATGTTACGAGATATTTCGAACGATAACCTATAAGCTACATAAAAATATTTTAATTAATATATCGGCTAATTACCAACAATTTTTTTCGAAAATCATTATCAAATATCCTTGGATGATTCTGCTTCGATAGATACCTTGAACGCCCGTCAACGACTCCGCTGACCGCCCGAAAAGTAATGTTTGTGTGCAACGGAAAAATCCGTTTTTCTCAAAAACTTTGTTACCTAGGAAAATCCTTATAGCTTTCCAGCAAGGTTTAAATACACTTCTACTACACCTAATTTTTTCATATTTTAGTTTCAGTAGATTCGGAAATAGGGTGAATATATTTTTGCAGTGCATTTTCGACGATATCTCTGAAAATATAATACCAAAAATTAAAACAAATATATTTTTGAGTTCGGTATTACAAGATCTTTCACACAATACCCCACACAATATACAAAAATAAAACTTTTTTTTTAAGTAACTAAATTAACCCCTTAAATTTTTCGTAAAAATATTTTGTGAATGGCTAATAATCTGAAAAAATGTGGGTAAAAATTCTTTATAACTTTCTGAAGTTTGAAATTACCACGCTCCATTAGTTTACGAGAAAAACGACCCTGGGACGACCCAGGGGGACGACCTAGACAGACACAGGAGTGATCTTATAATGGTTCCGTTTTTACTTTTTAAGTACGTTTTAATTTTATTGATACTCAAAGAATAATAGCTAAATACACAAATTATACAAAGCCATATCTGAAAAAAAAAAATCTCATGAGAACCGTGAAGTACGATTGACCTCACAGAAAAAACACGAACGCATAAGAAATAATTTTTACATTCGTATCTGAAATTTACCTTTCAAAAATTGTCATAATTGTTTTTTTCCTTAACTACACTTTCTGAAAAGAATATAAGAATAAAAGAAAAATCTTAATAGAAACCACAAAAGAAGAGAAAACCTCAAAAGAAACGAAAGTTATCGCACTTTTCTGTGACAGGCTTTATAACTAAAATTTTCTACGTCACTCTTAAAGAGAAAAAAGACACACATTAGAAAGACATCATTGCTTCAGGAGGAGAAGGTGTGTGGAGGGTACAGCTGTACAATGGTTATCGCTTCTAGAGCAGAAAGGAAATTAAGACTTACGTGATTAAAAAGCTTACATAAAAAAACACATAATATTACATTTTAGTTACGTGTGGTTTTAAATGAGAGTACGTAAGAAATAACCCTAAAAAAACTAAAGTAAATGAATGTAGTATTCGTGAAGTAAAATTGCTTACGTGTCGTCTTTGACGAAACATAATTTTAAAAAATGCTGAAAATAAACGCAAAATATTACTTAAAGAAATTTTATTTGCTGGAAGTAACAGAAAAATTAGATTTAAACAATCTGAGTTTTTTTGTTTTCACAGATATTTTTGAAAAACGAATGTAAATATGTATATATATAAACAAAACATTTGTTGATTTTCAGAGCGTTTCAAAATCTAGTTAAACAAACTTTGAAAATTTAATTAAGAAAATTGCTAGAATATGGGTGATTGTAGTGTTTGGGAACTAGCGGGTGGTTTGTAATCATTGAGAAATATTTGTGTATACATTACAATACTGTGCAAATTATTAGTATTTTTTTTTTTGCTTCATTTCTTTGTTATGTTTTAGCAGAAAGAATACTACATGGAAATTTAAAAAATAAAGACAAAAACAGAAAAATGTATATTTAGAGCAGATTTCTGGAGTTATTTGAAGAAGCATGTAACGCGTTGTTACTTTTTAAACCAAGTAGTTGAAAATTATCTTTCGTGGCATTATGACAAAATTTAGTTAGTTGGTGCATAAAAATGATCCCTTTTTTTAAAAAATAATTTTGTAAAAAAAAAAAAAGTACTAAATAAAGCTGATATATTTTTGTATTTTATATTTGTCCCAGTAGTTTTGAAGACATACTCTGTACATATTTAAAATCAATCGATCGAACATAAATTTTATTAATATTATCCTGAGATACATTAATTTCGCGATTAAAAAAAACTACAATTTGAAATAGCACATTTTGACTGAAAATTCCATGTATAGGCTTATTTCAACTGTAAAATCTTTATTCTAATATAAGCAAAAAATCGTAATAGTGTTAAAATTTGAATTAAAATCTGTTTTTGATATAACAAAGTTTGATACATTGAGATTTTATTTTAAATGGTTATATATATTAAATAATAAATTCATAATACAAAAGCAAGATGCTTTTCAAATTAATATTTTTAAAAGGAAAATTTTGTCAAAAATTATTTTTTTAAATTAAAAATTGTAAGACCTCTAAAAGATTTTTCATTTATTTTTTCTTGTTTTGGTAGAATGTGTAGTTAATTTTTAAATGTAAACCAAACAAATATCGCTAATTTTCTAAAACAATTTTCTCACCGTTTACCCTACTTTAGAATAAACTAAAATTACAAACTAGAATGTGTTTTTATTTATATAGAGGATTTAACTGCTTGAAAATTCAATTAAGAACCTTAGATGTTATTGTTCTACAGCAAAACATTTATAATTAATTTGTTCCAAGTAAAGTTTCTTAGTAATTTAAATCCTTATTGTAAACAACTCTAAAATAAAAAATAGTTTTTTTTTATATAAATGTTTTTCATAATTTATTTTATTAATTTATGTTTTTATTAGTCTGTTTTTTTAATGCGATTTTTCAGACATTTCAGCACAAGAGTAAAATATACTAGGATATTTTTGTAATCAAATATCGATATTTAATTTGCACTTATTGCATTTTTGACATACAAATTAATGTACGTTTTTTTTTTTCTCTGTTATTTTATAGCCCTAATGTTTGTAATCGGGGAACAAAGAGCCATTGCTGTCCAGGATGGACTAAAAGACCTGGTTACAGTGGTTTATGTGTCGTTCGTAAGTATATTTGGTATTTTTAGCTTTAAAATTGCGTTGATTGAAAACTATCTTTATTTTGGCTATTTAATATCCAGGGTGATTACAAATGAATATCCCAACTCTGAAGGGCTATATCTTCTGAATAATAAAAGGTAGTGTTCCATTCGAAACCTCAAAGTGAGTGAGAAGTTATAAAGTTTCATAAATGTAAAGGTTCGTTTTTTTTTTTTTTTTTTGGGGGGGGGGGCGAGAGATGGCGCAACGAGCGGCGGTTTCAAAGTGAACCGACATGTTCCGTTGCTAGTTCATCCAACAGGGTGGTGCACTACTCCATTGGCACCTTTCTGCACGAGAGTTTTTGAACGAGCAACGGTGGATTGGTCTCAGAACAGATTTCGACGGTGCTCTTCATGAGTGGCTCCCACGAAACCTGGACTTACCTCCGTGCGATTTTTTTCTTTGGGGATAGATAAAATATAAAGTGTTTTTTTCTCCGCCGCTACCAGTTGACATGCTGAACTGAAAACGAGAATAACTGCAGCTATTGCAACTGTAGCACCCGACATGCTGAAAATCGTGTGGGACGAATTCGCCTACAGAATGGATGTCGTTCGTGTTTCTGCTGGTGGTCACATTGAACATTTATAAATTTTTGCTATTAATAATTTCACAATCTTCTTTTTTATATATTTTTCACAAATGCATATATCTTCTATACTTTTGTTAATAAAGACCTTCAAAGTTGGGCTATTCATTTGTAATCACCCTGTATTCTCTGACATTCAGGTTGGCTTTCATTAATCCGAAAGCACACGTGCAGCGTATGGCATGTCCTGGGTGAACACGTTTTTTACATGTGTCACCACTATTTTAAGAAAAATAAAATTTATTAATTAATTTTGAGAATTATTCAGGAGTATATGAAATACCTTTTATTAAAGAAGACGGATCCAAGAATTACTACATAGGCATGACCAGCAGGAAATTCAATTACAGAAAAAATGAGCATATAACTGATATTAAATATAATAGAAAAACTACAGCCATGGCAAGATTATAAGAAGAAGAAACCATCCAAATAAATTTCAATGAAAGTAAAATAATATTTCCCTCCAGTCTATACTATCCATCCATAATAAAAGAAACCATAGAGATACTAACACGCAAAAATACAATATATAACGATGCGGCATCTTTTAATTTACCGAAACTGTGGCTCGAGTGACTCGATCGTCATAGATATGAAAATAAACAACCAAGTAAAAATAAAAGATAACGTGCGTAATTTAAAAAAAAGTACATGAAAATAATAACTTCAAAGCCCGTGCAATTATGGAATATTCTTATTTGTTTTTGAAAATGACTCGAAGTGAGTCGAAACATGTAAAACAACCTAATAAAAGTTATTTTAATTTGTATTTTGTTGTTAATTTACACCTTTTAACATTTAAAATAACTATTTAATTTTTCCTTTTTAACCATAAATATAAAATAAACCCGTGCGGTTAACTCATACTTTATCTTTTTCTTAACTATTTTTTTATAATCATGGTTGAGCGTCCTATAATGTAGTATTTTATTTTAGTGGCGACAATAGTTTAAGGAAAGCCTTTCCTTTCATTTATGAAAACAATGTCGATTTATTGTTTAATTAACAACAATTTTTAATCAAAAAACGTGTTTTAACGAAATGTGGGTGTACTATGTCAGAAGCCGCTTCAAAAACCTTTCAAATGATACCTCATTCTTGTTGTGCGTATCGTAAATTCATAAAAAAAGGATGTTGACAACAGAAATAATATATATGTATGACCAGTTGCGAAGATTTCGCACTGCACTCTAATATTTTTTAGATGCAGGTTTAAACTTCTAAACAAAATTAAGGACTAAAAATATCTGCCAACAACATTAGTTAAGCCAAAAAATTGCAGTAAAAACTGACCAAAGATAGCAAACGCAAAAAAATTAATAATAAATAAAATAAAATAAATAATTTTTGCTTTTTAATTATAAATATAAAATAAACCCGTGCAACAACTATGGCTCCCTTTACCTTTATTAAAAAAATTTTGTATAATTATTTTCGCGGTATTTTATCTTTGTGGCAACACTAATTTGATGAAAACCTTCCATTTCATTTATGAAACCAATGCCGATTTAATTTTTAAACAAAATACATGTTTTAACGAAATGTGAGTGTACTATGTCAGAAACCGCTTCAAAATCCGTTCATATGGTATCTCATTTATCGTTCTGCGTTTTTTATTTGCTTTGAAAAAGGGATGTTGACAACAGAAATAATATATGGAATATTTCAACAACTTTTTTTTAAATTCACAATTATTTGCATAAAAATTAAACTTTTAATCTTTAAAAATAATAATTCTTATAATTACGCTAGAAAGATAAAAAAAAAATAAAAACTATTGTATAATTTAAAATTAAAATAAGTTTTTTTTTATTTTTTAAATAAAACTTATTTAAATATTTTCTCTTTTATTTTTATCAAACAACAATGTAGAATTTTCATCTGAATTTAATGTTTAACATTTAATCTTTGAATACGATGCATTTCCGATTTCCGATTCGTTTCCAATTATGAATAATTTATTATGGGTAGTGAAATAATTAAAAGTGTTTTAAGAAATCATTACGAAAATTTTCAATGCTAATATTTGTTTATTGAGACAAAGAAACTAATGTAAACAAACAATACAGATAGGGTTTTTTTTTTTTTTTTTTTTTTTTTTTTTTTGAAAGAATGTTGTTAAATGTTAAATTACTTTAATGATTTAGAATAATAATATTCTAAGTACATTTATGGCTTATAATATTTCTAGAAAAATACCCATTCTATGTTGGTTATGGTATGGAAACTACATCACTTTCCATATGAAAGATATCGCATGTCATTTAATTAACTGCAGCATAATTCATTTAAAATAGGAAGATATTTTTATTGCTGCTTTTGGGTTAGATACAAATGGTAAAACCGTCTGTATAATATTTTGGAAGAAAGATATTTTAAAACGGTTTATTTCTACATTGTAGACATTTCTATTTACTCACAGTTAAGATACATTATAACTGCAGTTTTCTTGTCACATATAAAATCACCTGGTATAAATATAACAAGAGCTAAGTATCTTTAAATTTAACTATAAAATGTTCGCTAGATTAAAACAAGTAAATCATTTATTTTTCTTTATAAAATTATTTATCGCAGTTCACAATTTTTGTGTTTATTATTATTATTATTGTTGTTGTTGTTGTTGTTGTCGTTGTTGTATAAGGTAATCTACCGATATTTGTACCAGTTATTCTACAAATTTACCCATACGCGCTGCTTATATTTATTTATCAAGAAGGAAAAATCTTCGGAGTATTTCATTTAAAAAAGTATGAAATATTTTAAAGCAAAATGTGGGTTTTTGTTAATTAATTTTCTACGATATGAAAAGCTAATAACTCTTTGCAAATATCCGTCATAAAATTGTTCAATAATTGTAAATATATTGTTAAAAATAGTATACTATTAATACAGATTCATCTCTCCAGCTGTGTACATACTGCAAACCTTTAAATATATAAATTATAAGTAACGTAACGACGACTCAGTAAACTTACAAAATAAATATATCGAAAATAATTAATAATACTAATCAATATAGGATTAAAAATCAAAGAAATATTTTTAAATAAAACGTTTAAACTAAACTAAAGTGATAATTAAAAAAGAAAACAAAACGTTTAAAGGCGCTGTAGAATCTGAAAAAATAAGAACATTTCTTTTAATTGAAATTACAATGTTGCATACATGAATAAATCTAACATTTCTCATAATTAAGTGCACGTAATTACAACAAACTTGTTGAAATATAAAAATTTTAACTATTATCATTTAATTAAAAACGTTTTCTATATCTGTGATTTATTTAAAACCGTTCCATATATCTCTGATTCAATAACATTTTATACACAGGGCGTCCCAAAAAAAGTTGAATCGCGCTTTAATTTTTTACCTATTGGGTATACATTAGCAATGTAATTTGCAAAAGTGTTCAAAATAGGGTAGGAATTAATATTACGTTGATGAAATACTCTTGTCATTATTTTATCAAAAAGTTACACATCGGCCATAGACGGTATTGTTTCCGTATTTTCTTCTGTAAAATATATATATATATATATATATATATATATAAAAGAACTGTAAATATAGCACACAGCATTTTATATAACATGCAGTATGCTAAAAATTTTATGGTGTGCCTCAGATATAAAAATTTCATTCATTTTCCAATAGAAAAACATCATTAATATATATTTCAAACAGTATACCCGAATTAATTTTTGCAGCCTTTAGTCTAAAACTTAAGGGTGTATTCAAATCCAAACTGCTTATTTTGGGACACATTCGTAAATTCATTTTTGCTCTAAAATGCATCCAATCGACAGGTTCTCTTATTCAGAAACTTTATAATGTCCGTATTGTCTCAATTTTTTGATAAAGGCAGAATATATTTCAAAAAATGCTGACAAACTGGACATTTTGAACCGAATTTCCCGAAGCGATAGCGCTGGAAACAAAAAAAATGATCGTACTGTGAAAATAATTGTCTGTAAATCAATTTCTAATTAATTGAACGAAATATAAAAACATGGGGCCCTTATAAATGTCTTTATAAATCACTCCGCCAAGTTTCCTGTTGTTACTTTTAAAAATGAGTCTGAAAATGTGTCTCAAAATTTTGAGTTGTTGAGCGTGGAAAAATATTTTTTTTTAATACCGCCTTAAGGACCTACAATATTACGGAATTCTAAAACTACAATATTACGGATTTTTAAACCTACAATTACGGAATTCCAAACCTACAATATTACGGATTTCTAAACCTACAATTCTAAACACAAAAACATTTATAAAATGTGCAAGTTACTCATTTCTACAATCTTCAAAAAATTACTATCAACACAGTAAAGACAAAAAATAAATTAAAAATCAGTACGTTCTTTTCTTTTTTTTTTTTCTTTAAAAAAAAAATCAAATTATTGCAACAAGAAAACTTGTTTATGTTAAGGTTTCTTTATAATTCTAACAGTGAAATTTGTTGATTAAAGATGCTAGCATATATTTTTTTTCAAGTTAATAAAAAAAAAGGAGATTTATTTTTTTATCTACATTCAAACAATTTTATTGCCATAATACTCCATATACTAAACAACTTTTAAAACTTTGAGAAAAAACCATTTTAACTAAATTAACAGTTTTAAAATTTTCCACTGAATGGTTACATTATTTCTCTCCTCTCATTCTTCCTTTTATTTTGAGTGTTAAAAAAAGATAAAATGCATTTTCCCATTCCCTAAAAAAACCCGCTAAGCTTCACAAGTTTCACTTTTATCAAATGAAACAGAAACATTCATTTAAAAATTACACAAGTATCTGTTTACTTTATACAAAAAAATACACCTTGTGTATTTCAAAAAAAGATATTTTTTTGTTAGATTCTCTTAAAAAGTACATGGTACGAAAGGGAATTTCTTTTCCTTTAGAAGGTAGTTTTTTTTTTTATCATTCTTTTATATAAAAATTCTTTCAAAGAAAACTCTCTATATCCCCTATCCTTTCAATAAGAATAGTTAGGTACTGTTAGCTAGCCTTTGAAAAATATAATAGTATACTGTTACTGCAATAGCCTTTTTTGCTTTATATATGGCGTTGTTATCCATATATTTTTAATAACATAAATAATGTTGTTTTTAGCATTTATATCGTCTATAGTTTTCACATAAATCATTGGAAGCGCATTTTTTTTTTAATATTGCCAATTTGAAATAATGTTTTTTTTTTCTTTTAATACACGCATTATATGGGCTTTTAATTTGAAATTATCGGCATAGTAGAGCATTATGGCATTATTTCATGACGATCTCTTAACTATTATGTCAAGATGCTAGAATTATACAAGAGCTACTTTTCTCCAACCGGACTACTTTTTATCCTATTACTAAAGGGGACGATTAGTTGTAGTAGCTGGAGGTGCACAGCATGACTGTGCACCTTCCTCATCATAACTTCTATCATTGCCACAATACTAGTGCACTTTAGCTAAGAGGAGTGTATTAACAAGGCTGCTATCAGGGTTCTCATTTTCTCCCGACAAACTTCAGTTATTTGTTTAATCAACAAGGTAAAACTATAGCCAAATTAAAACAATGCTAGCAAGAGATTCCTTGTGAAACACTGATTGTAAAACGGTTCTTTAACCCTCTATCATACCTTTAAGTATCTCCATTTTTATTGTTGTTGTTGCTGTTTGTAGATCGGTTGTTGATCTAAATTCAACTATCGGCTATAAAAACTAATAAAACAACAATATCCATTCTAAAAGCATTGCAAAGTCGAGAAAAAAAATTCTAGTATGATTTATCTCTAAATAGTGTTATGTAACAAACCTAAGTTAACATGGGATTTGGGATAGTACGTCAGACTGTTACATAAAATGAAAATAAGTATGAATGAGTTCTGAAAAAAATCAAAATAAAATAAGGTACATAAAAAGAAACTTTCAATCGTTAAATACACTGATACACTGAAAAAAAGAAAAAAAGTTTTTTTGCAATTCTCGCAATTTGACGATTCGGAACTTTCGTTTTCTCGCGAAATAAAATATTTTGTTGGGATTTGGCGCAAAGGCGATCGACAGTGAGAACCTTGAATGCTATGATGCTCTCTTTCGCTAAGTACAAGCTACAAATCGACGACTACCAGTCTAAATGTGCATAGTCGGCTATGTTGCAAAGACTATCAAGAGCTATCATGTCTATGTCCAACCACATGGCAATTAAACCACTCACCAGTTTCTTTAAAATTTAAAATGGGAATTATGTAGTTTGATCATTTTATTTCCAGTGACTTTTATCTTTTCCGAAAGATGTCGGTAGGTAGTATTACTCTACAAATGTGAAAATTTCAAGCTAACATGGAGACTTGGATGAAGATGCAGGCAAGAATCGTTTAAAATGGTATACTAAGAATACTCATGCACCGCCAGGTGGCGTAACAAACGTATTAATCTATGCGGTATTTATGTTGAAAAATATTTTGGATTGTATTTTTCATTCTGTATGTAAAAACATTGTGACACCCACGCTTGTTGTGATTTAACCGTCATCGGAAGTCAAAAAACAATAGCTCTACTAATTTCAAAAGCTATGCGTGTTACAAAAACAATTGATCACAGAAAATAAGAGAGATAACACGGTCAGCTTTTGAAAAATGCCTTGAAAAACATAGATATGGAATACAATAATGATTTCCAAAGCAGAAATTACTATAATCCATCTTCATTACATATTGAAATTTTGCACCATTCTGTGCATTATTCCATTATTTTATGCGAACAACTTACTCATTTTGTCACAATGTTAAACAAGTTATAATTTCAAATCCTTACACAAACACTAATCTATCACAGACGCTAATACATTTAAAAGTTTCAAGCGTATCTTGTAAAGATGCTGTGTAGTATTCAATTATCATCTACAAAAAAGAAAATACTGTACATCATCTGAACAACATATTAAAATTTTATAGGAATCTGTGCATTTTCACTGTAAATAAATATAATAATAAATCCGAACTCCTGACGTGATAATATAAGATTCCATATATGACACAATGATTAATTTAAAAAAAGAAAATATAGTACTTTATCTGAAAAGCACATTTGAAATTCAAGCTACTTTAAGAAAATGTATTTTGGCCATATATAATAACATAAAGCAATTTTTCATGTAGCCTTGTAAAAAAATCTATACGCAATGCGCAAAAAGAAATTCAAATGAGAGTTACAACTTCAATTTTACTTTATTCAAAATAAATAAATAAATAAATAAAAGCAACGTTTTGATTCACGGAAAGAACATGACAAATATACGTAGTTTACTCTGTGACTAAGAATGATTTACATATTAAAAGTGAACTTTTAAAGTAAGAGAGAAACATGTGAATATTATTACACATCTAAACTCACTATGTAAAAAATAATGATAATAATAAAATAAATTACAAAATAAAAAATTTCAGAAATTTTGATTCAGTAAATAAAGAAAATTAGGTATTGAAAATTAAGGGCTTATTAATGAAAAAATGTAAGTCATTTAGATACAGACCCTAGGACAATTATTGTTTTATTATTTATTATTTTAAAATATACTTTTTACAAGTCCAAGCATAACGTTCATGGATATCTTTGATTAAATTAGCTATGATTGGTTGGTTGAATGAGATTCAATGGCACTAAAGTCCCTTTAAGGACATGTGGTTCCAAAACAATAAGATAAAAAAAAACACTTTTTAATTGAGTCATCCAGAATGTTCTGAGGTTTTTCAAAGCGAGGCACGGATTCGTCTAGTACTAGTTATTTTGTAACTACTGATAAGGAGGGACCTTGAATGACCCAGATATGTACAATCGGTCTTTTCTGCCAGGGCTGCGTGATTCTTGCTTATGCTGTGGTATAATTTTTGTTTCAGTGATGAGAATGGAGAACCAAAAAGTTATCTTTTGTCATGTTATGTCCTTTTATTTAAAGAAAGGTAAAAATTTTAGTCAGACTGCTCGTAAAATTTGTGGTGTATAGAGACAAAGGGCTGTTTTGGATGACACAGTTCGAAGGTGGTTTGAGAAGTTTAAGCGCGGAAATTTCACCCTCGAAGATTATGCCCGCTTTGAACGACAATCAACTATAATGGAGAACCTCTAAAAAGAAGCTATAGATGAAATTCACGTTCCACAATTCTGGAGCTATCACACAGACTAAATATTTCACAAAATACAGGGCATGATCATTCCATAGCTTTTTTAGGAGCTCTTCCTTTACTCACTTTTATGGTCAACGAGCGAGCATCATCTTCGAGGCTGAAATTTTCGCTCTTAAATTTCTCAAACCACCTTCGAACTGTGTCACCTGAAACAGCACTTTGTCGTTACTTTCCTGTTTAGTATGCAGTATTCATTTTTTAATTTATTCATATTTTATTGTAATTGCTACACTGTTAAAAATTTGCAGCAAACTGTCCAGTCATTTGACCGTTTTTGTAGAAAACGGTTACATAACCATAATTTAACTATATTATGACCATAAAATGAGCAATAATACGGTCAGAATATAGTTAAATTACGGTTAAGTAACTGTTTCCTACAAAAACGGTCAAATGACCGGACAGTTTGCTGCAAATTTTTAACAGTGTATTAGGGAAATGCCAGTGTGTATATTAAGAGCATCTGTGGAAATAATTCTGTTCTGTATCCGCGTGAGATTCCTAACAGTCCCTTTGTACTGAGGTTAATTTGGTTAAGGCTTGTTTTGTCAACTTACGACCCCGTAGATGACTGCATCATAAGCTATTATGCGTTCTATTATAGTTAAGTACCAGCTTTTTAAAACATTGTTTTTGACCCCCTCAAGTATAAACGTTAATTTGATTTTGTTACGGTATGATATGAGTTTATGTCTTAAATTGTTGATGTGTTATAACCAATTAAGGTTAGAATGTATAGTTATACCCAACATTTTTATTTCCTGTACACGATGTATGCTTATTCCGGGGATTATCATTACTGGTGGACGTCTGGGGTCTAATTTGTTGAAGACTAGTGGCTGGGAATTTTTTCGGTTAGACGGTAGGGTGTAAGGTTTTAAGTAGCTGGCAAAATACGTGGAAGGCTGCGTATGCGCCCTGAAAAAATGAAGCTTAAGTCATCAGCAAATGCGAATAAATTAAACCCGGCTAATTCAGTTCAACTAGCATCACATTTGCTAACAGCCAAAAGATTGGCTGCTGGTTGTGGGTTGAAGTGCCAGCTCCCCAGTTTACGCGGACGCTCCTATGCGCGAGATACGAGCTGATGAGTCCAGCTATGTTCCCAGAACAGTTTGGAGTTGTATGAATCTGTCACGTCATTCGCCATTGTCAAAAGCACCCTGGATGTCACGTCAGACAAGTGATGTTTAATTTCCTTGGGCTGTAATGTCGGCGCAGGAAGTCAACAGAGCGTGCAGGGCTCTTTCGCAAGATCTGCCCTTACTGAACCCAAATTGCCTTGGATGGAGGAAGTTGTTTCTTTCTAAGAAGTGAGCAATTTTCAACTTATTGCGAATTTTTGTTGCAATAATGTTTTGTATGTTTTTCGTAAAATTGCTCACTTATGCTATAATGCGCCGCGCCGTTATGAAATACCAACATACAGTGTGTTGTAACTTACTCACAGTATAAATGACAAAACCACAACTGTATTTGGTTCACGTTTTATGTAAAAGGTCGTGATTATTTTTGTAGATGCAAATATACACAGTCTGTCGTAAATTTACAAAATAATTTCACTTTATTTTAAAACATTTCCGGTTTCAATCTACTTGTAAATATACAAAAGATTACCAGTAGATTTTCCATTATTTTGTATTTTTTTTAGTAGTGTAGCTATGCTTTTTTTATGTACGTAAACCAACAAAGAAACTTTTACGTTGCATAAAATAATTAACATTTTAATTACAGGGTTTGTTCTGAAATTAGTAGGACTCATTTTGTTTTTAAATTATTCATGAGAATAGTACAAACAATTTTAATTTTTCAAAGTAGCACCCTTCCGCATCTACACACTGTTGCCAAAGAGTTTTCCAGTTTTCGTACGCCTTCAGGAACGCCTGGACCGGAATGCTGTTTAGCTCCCTCGTCACAGCTTGTTGAACCGCCTCTACCGAGCCGTGATGCTTCCCCTTGAGCGTCGATTTTATTCTCGGGAATAGAAAAGAGTCTGTCGTGGCCAAGTCGGGGCTGTAGGGGGATGAGGCAGCGTTGTCACATTGTGCTGGGCAAGATACTCCACTACGTGAAACGCTGTGTGGCTCGGCGCGTTGTCACGATCTCAAAAACTTGGGTTTGAGGAATGTTCAATTCATCAGCAATCATTCTGATAGTCATCCTACGATCACTGTTTAGTAAATACTTCACTTGCGACACATTTTCTTTGGACTTGCTAGTCGAAGAGCGGTCGGAGCGGTCGTCGTATTCCACTCTTTCCCTACCTTCTCGGAACAGCATGTGCCACTCAAAAATACCTGAATTACCCATGGCAGCATCACGTTAGTCCTCCATAATCATGTTCTGAGTCTCTTTGCACGTTTTACCAAGTTTTACACAAAATTTGATCGCGTATCGTTGCTCCAGAAAACGTTCCATGATTCTCCGTGACGAGGCATTTCGACAAGGGTTCACAGTACAAGCGATATGCTCTCTTCAACGGCCGAGAGCCGACTGCTGATTTTTCCCAGCATTCCCAATATCCCCCTTCACCGATCGTACGCACGCAGACCGCCTCTCGTCCGCTGGTTCGCTAAGGAAAAAACCAGTCCTACTAATTTCAGAACAGACCCTGTATAGAATAAGTTGAAACTGGTGTGAAACAATAATAACTAAAATACCTTCATAAAACACCATCAAAATTTTTAAAATGCGCTAGGCCTTTCGAAAGATCTGAGTCTTTCTTCGTCAGGCGAAAAAAGAAAGCAGCAGCAAGACTTGCTGCTGCTTTCATAGTAGAAGCACGTCTTTTCTCGCCTGACGAAGAAAGCCTCAGATCTTTCGAAAGGCCTAGCGCATTTTAAAAATTTTGATGGTGTTTTAAGAAGATATTTTAGTTATTCCGACCCTGTATGTTCATTTATTTCTAAAGCGTATTCGAAGTGAATTTAATATTTAATTTATTTTTCTTTATTATCTCTGATAAATAGTGAACATTTTTTTTTATTTTATAAACGCAGAATTTTTGTAGTAAAAAAAAAACACCAGGAAACTGGTATCCGATGATAAAAGTCTAAAATACACTATTAACACGAATTTAAAAAAAAATTACACTTTTAAAACATTTTTGCATACATATTTATAAATCTTAATGATTTTTTTTTTGCAGAATTGATTTTCAATAACTATTAAATATAGTACCTTTAAAATTTATACATATTATAACAATTGATGACACATACATTCTGACTCTTTCTAAATAGAACGGATGCGACCTTTTTCAATAACAATATCTAAAAACTAAAATGAGAAGTACATCAGACTCTCTCCAATCCAATAAATAAATACTGATAAGTAAATTACTTAACTGTATTTGATCAATATAGAGAAAATTCAGCAAGTGTAAGTGAAGTATTGTTTAGAGATATACTTTACTGTCTAAAATAAACGAAATTTGTTTTATTGGTTTATAATTTATACATATTATAACAATTGATGACACATACATTCTGACTCTTTCTAAATAGAATGGATGCGACCTTTTTCAATAACAATATCTAAAAACTAAAATGAGAAGTACATCAGACTCTCTCCAATCCAATAAATAAATACTGATAAGTAAATTACTTAACTGTGTTTTATCAATATAGAGAAAATTCAGCAAGTGTAAGTGAAGTATTGTTTAGAGATATACTTTACTGTCTAAAATAAACGAAATTTGTTTTATTGGTTTATAATTTATACATATTATAACAATTGATGGCACATACATTCTGACTCTTTCTAAATAGAATGGATGCGACCTTTTTCAATAACAATATCTAAAAACTAAAATGAGAAGTACATCAGACTCTCTCCAATCCAATAAATA
Source organism: Maratus michaelseni (assembly GCA_963931845.1). Classification (NCBI taxonomy): domain Eukaryota; kingdom Metazoa; phylum Arthropoda; class Arachnida; order Araneae; family Salticidae; genus Maratus; species Maratus michaelseni. The sequence continues at coordinate 422,378,515 of OZ007589.1, read as the reverse complement.
AATACTGATAAGTAAATTACTTAACTGTATTTGATCAATATAGAGAAAATTCAGCAAGTGTAAGTGAAGTATTGTTTAGAGATATACTTTACTGTCTAAAATAAACGAAATTTGTTTTATTGGTTTATAATTTATACATATTATAACAATTGATGACACATACATTCTGACTCTTTCTAAATAGAATGGATGCGACCTTTTTCAATAACAATATCTAAAAACTAAAATGAGAAGTACATCAGACTCTCTCCAATCCAATAAATAAATACCGATAAGTAAATTACTTAACTGTATTTGATCAATATAGAGAAAATTCAGCAAGTGTAAGTGAAGTATTGTTTAGAGATATACTTTACTGTCTAAAATAAACGAAATTTGTTTTATTGGTTTATAATTTATACATATTATAACAATTGATGACACATACATTCTGACTCTTTCTAAATAGAATGGATGCGACCTTTTTCAATAACAATAGTTTTTTATTAATTGTGTTTGTTGAGATCATAAATAGATAAATTAAGCTAAATAATATTAGTAGGATATAAAAATGAACGTTTGACAACATAAATAAACAAATCTTTAACTTGAAAGATAAATTGTAACAAATAAACTACAAATACATGTTTCATTAACAATACATTTATTTTCATGCATCCAACACTATTTTAGGTTATTAAAATTCTACGAAGAGATTTCTAAGTAGCATACACTTTACTATTTCGCTATTTAAAAGCCAGTTAATGTTATTAACATTCAAGGCTTTATAATTTTCGTACAAAATCACTATTTTAACCATACCTGTCTTGTTCCATTATATAGCAATTATTTCATTATATTGTTCCCAACAATTTATTTTTTCAAATTTTACATGTTATTGTAATGCTAATAGACTGAAGAAAACTATTTAGTATTTTGCATGACTAATCTACAATCTTAATATCACTAAGTATTCTGAAGTTATCGAATGCTTTTGTAACATGTTCAACTGTTTGTTTCTTCACACTCTTCTTAAGTTCATTTAAAGTGTTAAGCTTAAATTTCTATAAATTCCTTACTTAATTATGTATTTACAAATATTCTTTCGGTAAATAGAATAATGAGAAAAATAAATTATTACTTTTCTGAAATTTTCCTGTTTCTGGAAATCTGTTTTCCCTATAGCTTGTGTGCAATTAACTGTATTCCACGATATAATTATCTAGAACTTTAGTTTAATTTAATTTACTAGTTTTTGAAAGTACTTTACGCTTTTCCAAAAATTAATATGATTATAAAAATAGTTTCAAGTTCTGGAAAGAAACAAAATTTCTGTTTAACAATTTTTAAATAAATTTATAAAATGTCGAATTTTTTTTTTTTTACTTAAGCAAAATAAAATACATCAATATAGTTATTTTAAAAAAACGTGATAATGCAAATTACGCGAGATCGCTTACTCTGATTAAATATTTAACTAATAAAGCCGTGTTTTATGAAGGAAAAGAAAGACTCGTCTTAATGATAAGTAAAATTACTGAAGTAACATAAGTTTCTTGTATGTTTATATATATATATAACAACCATTTTTTAATTCAAAATTTAAATTAAAATCCCCAGTCTTCTTTTTCTAACTTTATCTTCAAAATACTTTTTACCCCTTGCAACCTAGTTTCACAGCCCATTAAATACTGTCAGAACTCAAATTGTAAGTTTAATTTAAAATGTTCTGAGTTTACGCATCTTGCAAGCGTTTGTGGTTAGTGGCATCCAGGTCTTAGGCAAGCCTTGTTTCGTCATAAAGAACAATACATCAATCAAGAACTAATTAGCCGTTAAAATTAAATTATTCTCTCATTTTTTATATCTTCGTCCCCTTCTGGAAAACATTCCAAATTTTTATCAAAACTCCTTTATTCCATCGAAAAATGCAATTACTGTGATTTGGGCCTGCTCTAATAACATCATAAAGTTATTCAAAGAAAAATGAGGTTTCTCGGGCACTCCGAATGACTTGCGACCACATTGTACTTTCGAACTGGATGCCGAATTATAAACGAAGATACTTCAAAGAGTGAGGTCCTGAGTCAAATTATTTTAATACTTCTTATATAAGTCTCATTACTATTTGGATTTACACCAAAAACATCGATATATGACAAAAAGCACACCGGTAATCGGATAATACCCTTAACATATATTTATATTTATGTATATATATATATATATATATATATATTATATATATACATATATACAGGGTGATTTTTTTTAAAGTTGTGAAAGTAAAACCCTATAACAAAAGAACCATTGATCCAAACGACCAGAAATTCCACCAGTATGCTTCCAAAGCAATGGGTATTTTTTTAAGCACACTTAAAAAAACTTAAAATTATACCCACAGATGGCGCTGTAAGTTAACATGAACTGGTTTCTCCCCTAAACCGGGTTTTACGCCAAGTGAACCAGTCTGTTCAATTTCAAAACCATCTTCCGTAGGTATTGTGTCGTCATTGAACCTTTTCATCAATTCTGAAATGCCCTAAATGTCCTAAGAGCAATCCTGAGAGCTGCGCTGTCATTATTCTGATAATACAGTTTAACTAACAACGCATGGTCCGTCAATGCCACAGTCATTGCGAGAGTACCCGTAAAATAATGAACACCAGGTGTGCGTGCTTCACGTTTTAAACGCCACTGTGCGTGTGTCATGCACAAACTCGTCTCCCGACTTTACTGCATATACAGCGCCATCTGTCGGTGGGGTTTTAAGTTTTTCTTCTAACCATGCATAAAAAATTCCCATTGCTTTGGAAGTACAGTAGTGAAATTTCTGGTCATTTGGATCAGTGCTCCTTTTGTTAAAGACTTTTACTTTCACAACTTAAAAAAAATCACCCTGTATATTATATATATACATACCAAGAGTCCGATAAGTCTGTTAATATTTCAGAAATTCATAAAGATGGAAGGGATCATTATGAATGAATGCGGTTTGAGAAAAACTTCTAAGAAAGGGCTTTTGTTGTTGTTGTTTACGATAAAAATATTAGTTGAATTATTTACCCATATAGGGCACTTCACCAATTAAAACCAGATAATTATACAGTAAACAACGTTTATTTACCTTTAGGTAGAACTTTACAAGCATTTTGAAACATTAAATGTTGAATATGTTCGTCATCACAAGGTGTTATGCTGTTGGCGCTAGTAAAGGTATTAAAGCATGCAATTCGTCACGAAATCTCCTGCATAATCTATTGCCTGATCTTGTAGCATATACTAGTAGAATACTGCTATTGTAGCGTGTTAGTTGCATAAATGCTGTATGCTATTGCTAAGTAGTTTTGTTGTGATGGTGGCATATTCAGCATTTGGTGTAGCAAAATGCTTTTAAATTTTGCCTGAAGGCAAATAAACTTTCTTTACTATAGCATGATTGTATTTTAATTCACGCAGCGACCTCTATTGGTCATTATTTAAAGTATTTTTTATATATATAAAACTAAAAAGGTGCACCTCTATTAGAATAAACTTATTTAGAATAAACGTATTTAATTATAAATACAGGCATCCCCCGACTTACGTATACTGCGACTTTCTACGTAACTACGACTTTCTTTTTACTACGTAAATTCGCAGTTACGTAAAAATTTTTTGAAAATTATATTTATGAACTCACTAGCGCATTTGATACGCGTTTGCATACTTTTGATAATTATTTTACAAATAAAATATGTAGATAAAAATTATAACTATAATAATATAGTTCTATATATTAGAGAGAGTTATATTTTTGTTGAGAATATACAAATTAATATGAGGCAAACAAATTTCGGGTTTAACCGTTATCATTATATTAGCTGAATCCAAACCAGAATAAAAGTTAATTTTAAAGTTTCAATACAGAGGAACGAGTGTATATTTTTATTCGAAATTCACCTGCGAAAATTGGAAAGGGTTAGTTTCTATGACAACAGTCAGTCCTCTTTAATTGTTTCTTATTTTTATAGTCGTTTGAAGTAATCTCAAAATTGTTATAAATCACTGCATCAATGTTAAATTTATAAATCCCAAATTCCACAAGATATTTTTTATTTGAAAAGTGTTTTTTTTTTTTCAGTTTAACTTTATACTTTTTCATACTTGTATAATTTATATCCCAGTAAATACTGCTGCATGATGCTTTATTTAAAAATTAATACTATGTAAATAATCTCTCTATATATATATATATAATATTGCAGTTTTTTAAGAAATTTTACTTAAGCAAATTACACATTCGATTTACGTAAAATTCGAGTTACGTAAAAGTCTGAGGAACGCATTAATTACGTAAGTCGGGGGATGCCTGTACCATTTTTATGAATTTTTTTAAAAGTTATGGGGTACCCGGTCCGGTATATATTGCAAGAAAAGATCGCCTTTTCAATGATTTATAGATACGAAAATAATATATTGGTTAATGAGCAATAATTATATTAACCCACGCAACTGTCAATCTTAGTGTTCGAATCTTAGTGTTTGAAAATAATTTATATATTTTTTTTTCAAAATAAAATTACGACAAACCAGAAGTATACTTAATAAAAATTCAAATACCTTTCCCATAATAACAAATCTGTTAAGTAATTTACAATTTTCAAAATTTGAATGTTTGAATCAATCGTTTATTGTTTTATTTATTATTATGTGGCTTCTACATCATATTTTATATTACTAGCCATCTACACACTAACAGGAAGAATGTAATTGTATAGTACTACAAGTGGCCGAAAAAAATGAAAGATTAACTATATTTACTCAGGGATATTTTCGTATACTTTTCTGATACCATTTTATATATCTGGTATAAAACTATTTGTCGTTTTCTGCACACATTCCTATATATTAAGTCCAAAAAATATTCTATTTTTGCAGAGAATATTTTCATTGCTTACATTAAAATCCATTTCTTATGTTCCCTTTTCTTTTCTTATTAAAAGAATAATTCCTACTTTCTCTTTAATAAATTGATAAAACTACTTTTTAAGGTTTTAGGTTTTAAATAATTAAATTTATTTCATAATTTCCATGCAATGTTTTAAGCGAATGCTGCTTTTGCATTCATAGAAGATTCCTCTAAATAGTTATTAACTTCTTTCATGTTTTTAAAAGATCTTAACGTGAGACTTTTTTTTAGTTGCACAGAACTGTCATTGACTTTTCTGTTAGAAACAATATCAATGTCTATAAAAATTTATCGTAATTGTTTATTGTATTCAAATTGAGATACATGATGTAAATGCAAATATACATATTATACAATTTCATTTAAAATATATCAGTTATAGCACATTCCACAATTTCTGTTGCATTGCAAATAATATTTCACAAAAATATTTTGTTTTTTAGTATTCTTTTTTTTTATTCAAGGAGGTTTTCGATATATAATGTGAGACATTATTAGGTTAAGTATCTAAATATTTTATTGAAAAAAAGAAACTTACGTAAAACTTTAAACGATAAATACGCATTTTGTAATACAAAATCTTTAAAGGACAAAATAATATATTATATGTATATAATGACATTCAATGTGAGGACACGTGTTTAATTTTTAAAAGTATTTAATACTAAAAAATGCTAACAACTTGTAATTTACATACTAACAAAAAAAAATATTTATCAGTAACTACTTTTTAATTTTGTTTTATGTAAAAATGGAAACTTTTCCTTTAATGTTTAGTTCTTGCGTAATGACAACATTTTACTGAGTTTGAAGAAAGAAAATGATATGAACGTATTTAACGGTGTTAAATAGCAGAAACGTTTGTGAACGGATAATAAAAGATGAATAAAATATAATTAGTTTTTAAAAAGCGTTTCAAAAAACGTATAAGACTTTTATGATGCTTTTTAAACGGTTATGCTTTTATTCCGCTTATGTTTGCTTATTGAATGCTATCTGGACATATCGTTTTAAAAATATTATTTCATATTTTACTGGAATACATTTGAACATTCTTAATGTAACTATCATATTCTGTGGCTTGGTACTAACTTTTATTTTTCGGATGGTCATGATTAAAATGCGATAAAGAAGGGAAATAGCGAAAACGTCTATAAAAACACCCAATTATACTATTTATTATCTTCGAGTTAAACTGTATTTCTTTAAGATTACATAAATATGATTGCCTTCGTTTGCAATATAGCATAATTTTGTGTGTGTCAAAAAGTTGCAGCATATGCATTCTTAGTAAAACAATATCAACAATAGTAATCAATATATAAATCAATCAATATAAACAGTAGCTTCATTTCTTGAATATTCATCATACGTATCTAAAACAGTTTATTCAAGAACTCCCTCATAATACTGGAACAATGTTGGTAGACTAAAATCCCATTATCAGTTAATCCAAGAGATATCGCCGAAACGGTAATAATCAGTAGCGATACAGACACGTTTTATACGATGCACGTATATCGCATACTAGTATGCTCGTTTCATTTTTTCATATGCCAGACGGTCATTTTTATTCAAAATTATTTTTTCGGATAAAACTGCTTAAAAGTTACATTTTTAGAAAGATCGTTTAAAATAAATTAATGTTTGAGAGATGACTTACGTTCAATTATGTGTATATTCTGCAATAACTTCAGTTGAAATTAGGTTGGCAGTTTAAATTCTCGATCCAGAAAGTATACAAAAAAGAGATTCATTCGTCGTGAACGTTTAAAATATTAAACCATGGAGGTAATCGTTTGCAGAGCTTGGCGATATAGCCTGGTATTTGTCGTAGCGATCATTAAAAAAATCGACATAGCGATGTAGAACAAGCATATGATAGACATGTTACACGTACACCAATGAAATCGACCGTACTCATGTGTATAGTAGGAGCCATAAGGAACAGATAAGTGTTTCTTGCATTACAAGTCATTTGACAAACAATGACGTCAGCTGCCCTTTCCTGCCAATCAAAGTTTAGCGAAATTATGTTATTGGTGTAGCAGACCTAGACTTAATCGAGAAACAAGATTTAAAGAAATGTTGGAGATACCTCCAAACATTGAGAGAAAATCTCAGAAAGCGCTTTCGTTTGGAGTATCTTGGGAAACTACTGCAGCACAAACGTGGTAAGAAACATATCCAAATTCAAGTTGGTGACATAGTCCTCATTAAGAGTGATTCAAGAAAACGAAATTTCTAACCATTGGCAAATGTTCTAGAGCTATATACAGGTAAAGATGGCAACATACGTGTTGAAAGATTGAAAACTTCAGTAAGAGAAATAATTCCACTTCTTCGTAAAATATACCCATTAGAGATAGAATATAGTTCACAAGCTTCAAATATCCATTATAACAATACTTTTACCGCAGATCCAGATTTGTCGATAGAACAACATGCTACGATTGCTCCAGATATTGATACTGATTATGATCTAGATCGTGATTTACCGATTATTTATACACCAAAACTAGAACATTCCATGGTTCCAGATTTTCTAACAGAAAACAGAAAAGTTGTAACTACTAGAAGTGGTAGAACTGTTAAATTACTTGCAAAATTTCGACAGAACTGAATATAAACTCTGTTCCATTTGAACTTTAATGTTTAAACGTTATATTTTTCAACTAGGCATATTTATCCTTGATATGTAAGTAACTATATTTATTTTGTATTTTATTATATTGGTGAATAATATGAGTTTTGATTGTAATGTCATTCAATCAAAAGGTGGGAGTGTGTTGCGTCCATGGTTGTACTTACACGCACAGACTCTAATATTATAAGCTATTTTTCGTTGCATGGCAACTTACTTTAATTTGTTGTTGTTCAAGAAATGCCATCCATGAGAGAGTTGACAATTGATACACTGAATAAAGTTCTGTTTTATATAAACGTAGAATTATTTTAGATTAATAATTTAACACGCAACCTACAACGATTTTAGTTGCAAGTAAAAATATCATCAATACATTTTCACATATCAGCTGCATAAGTATTCAATTAAACGTTTCATTTCGTATTAGATTATTTAAATTGAAATTTTATGGTCACAGAAAACACATGAAAAAATGATTCTGTGCTACATAAATTAATATAATATTTTAGGTATTTCATATGGCGAAAGTATGCAAATAACATTCAGCGATGAACATTAGCAATGTACGCTTACTGTTTTGTGTGTTTTGTTTTTTCTCAAGGAAAAGCGAAAAATGAAAGTTTCGAATAACGAGTTGTGTGCAGACAATATTTTAACATTTTTTTTCACATGTTAAAAATTTCTGAAAAAATCTCTTGCTTCAACAATATTAATAAATAATAGTAAAAATAAAAAGATACGTAAACAAGGCTACAATGGTCAATTTAGAGAGAATTGTCTGCCTTGGAGAGGCAACAATATAATTTAAAAATAGATATTTAAAAACATTGAGTATGGACAAATTTAATATACATAGGTAAATTTTGAAAGCTTGGCAGTTTTTCACCCTTGTCACTAGTTACACTAGTATGGCTGTCATTAGAGATTTTGTTGTAACTGCCTTTTCTTTGTGCTTAATCTATGCGTTGGAAGTCATGCTCTTTACTATTTTTCTCCCTAGAAACAATTAAGACAAATTCTCATTCTAGCGCTTTTTTTTAATTTGAAACGTAAACCAGGCAACATTGAATGTTCTATAATTATTAACTTTAAATTACGTAAGTGCTGACGAAATATTTTTTATTATTATTATTTATGATTATGATTTATTTTTTTTAGCTATTTGTCGAGCCTCCTGTGGTGACGGTCGCTGCATCCGTCCCAATTTATGCTACTGCGGTAACAGACAAGTTAGTCCATCCTGTGATAGTACTACGGGATTAATTGGAAATGGTGGTGGTGGCGGTCTCCCCGGAACAGGAACTGGAAATGGAGGAGGGATACATCCAGGAGGAGTACATCCAGGAGGTGATAGTGGAGGAGCAGAGAGTGTAGTTATACCAGGAGGTGGCGGCGGTGGAGGAGGAATATTGCCACCACAAAGAAGTAAGTACGAGATTTAAGTACTTCCTGTTTTTAATTACGCTAGTTAATTTCGCTCTATCATGAAAACAATTATATTTAGTGATATTAGTTCTGGGATTGATATTTTAGTGACATGGTCTTAACGAAATTGCTTGAAAAACAATTTTGAATTTTTATTACAATTTAAAATTTAAAAAAAAACTATACCTGCAGGAATGTTGTTCAATTAATGGTATATTTTTTGTGCGAAGAGTTTGTCGTCATTGTTTATTTATTATTAAATGACCTGCTGGGAAGATCGAGCTACGCTCTGTTAAAATTAGTTTCGTGTTCAACTAAGCCTTGTGTTCAGTGTAACAATAATTTCAGTGTAAACTGCTCTGAACTACTAGAATCATATGCTTTCTGTTGTATTGTGAATTATTGATTGAATCCTCTATCGAGGCTCCTATTGGGAATTTCTTTAAAATTCTTTCAGTCCTGAAAACCAATTTTTTCATCAAAAGTGTTGGCCAAAATAGGGGACATTATTTCTTTGGCGCCAAGCATATGTTTTGGGATTGGTAATCTTGAAAGTCAATTTTTCTGCCAAATTTCGTCAATGTTGTCAACTTTGCGACTTCTTTTACTGTCAACTGTTCAACAAATTAACTGTTTCAACCTTCAATCACATTGGAATGCAGTGACCCAAAATGATCCCCTAATCGAATTTTCTTGAACATCTGACCTAGTCCAATGGTCTTTTCGTGCCCGAAAACGGTAGGATACAAAATTACGTAAAAATCTTTAGTGCCGATTTTAAAATACAATTTGCATATACATATATATATATATATATATATATATATATATATATATATATATACCCACAAGATTGCTTCAAAGTTGATATTGGTTTTTTAAAAAGAAGACAGATATCGTGATTAGAACATACTACATTTATTGTGAATAATAATAAAAATTAAAAACAAGTTGGAAATTGTACGTCAAACGTAACAAATGAGGTGCGTTCATACTATAGCTAGTTATATAAATATTCAAATCTTGATGATTTTTAATTCTGTGAAATGAATTATATTGTCTGCAGATTAATTTCTGTCATAAAATAAGTATATCGGTCGCTTGACGATTAAACCACGGAAGCTCCTATAACAAGAAAGCACCGATTTTTTTTAAATTCAAATTTCTTAATAAATGTTTTTATTATATCGTCTAAAGTTTTGATTCGATTTTCATAAAATTTGAAATGTCTCGACAAAACTCTGCAAAGATAATATATCTTAAATTTCAAACCATTTGGTTGGGTAGTTTTTGCGTTGTTATATGCGGACGTACGACCAGACGACGACAATAGGTGCTACGCATTTATATAACTACGAACGCACCTAAAAAGAAAGAATGCATTACATATTTTGTTTTTCAGCTTCCTAGAATGTATAAAATTTCCGTTTATGACACTCGCGTACAATTTTAAAGGCCGCATGATAAATGCATGACGTTTAATTCTCGATATCGATATATTGGACAACATATATTACTTGTCAGAAAAGCTGATTTATTTTATTGCATAGTAAAGAAAGGGAGAAGCGTTTTATTCCAGTTCCACTTATGTGTTAAATAAAAATCCCCAATTTTTCTCCTTTCTTTCCATTTTTTTAAATGATAGATAGTTTACGTGCTAAATGAAATTCGTTTGCGATTTCATACAGGAAATAAGAAACTTTTTCCACGAAAAATTTAATGAAATGTCATTTTAAATCAAATTTATCCATCGTGTGGTTTAAATTTCCTTAATATAATAATATATTCATTTTCAATAAAATAGTATTTTTTATTTAAATGCTATTAATGGAAGTTACAATGCAAAATAACATATTCTTCTTAATTATTTTTTTTTCTCATGCTACACAACCAGATTCCAAATTATGTGATATTAACATATTATTCATTTACCATTTGTATATAATATTCTACGTGTCATAATACGGGTTTTGTGTCCATAAAAAAAATAATAATAAGCGAAATAAAAATAAGAACTGACAATTATTATGCTGTATACGGAAAGATTTTAACCAAAAAATGAATCGTGTGAAAGTGTAGTATATTGGTACATAAACTAAAACCTAGTTCGTACAAAATTAAGATTAAAAAAACCCGCATATACACAGCATAAATCTAAAATGAAGCTGTTTCAAGACTATTACAGTTTTAATTTTTATTTATCACAAAATAAAAACAAACGCTGTTTTCACCTCAAGAGCGTAAAATACTATATGAGATTAAATTAATTTCAACACTTTATACATTTCATTAGCAGCAATTTTAATTCCATTTTCAATCTACTTTTATCCCTTCAATTTATTCACAGAAATATTTGTCGGAAGAAAACTATATAATGAGTATAAATTCGCCCTTGAAAAAGATTTCTATGAAATTAATTTTCTTTTTCATACGTATTTAATCTTAAATTTTCTTATTATGCGTAGAATGTGATATTTCGGTTCACTTTCTCTTCAAAAGTCTTTCCTGAAGGTATATATTGTAGCAATAAGGTCAAAAACTGGCCGATGGTCAATGCATCACGCTTATTCTGCATAGTTTTGACAGTGAGGTTTTAACACCAGTTTAAAAGTGTTTAAGAATTCGGTTTGCCTGTCTGTCTATCGGTCTGTCTCTCCGTGCTCTAACTCTCGTAAATATATTCGGATTGACATGCAATTAATATATGTTATTGAGGTTTACTATGGCATATTTGGTATTGAAAATTGTAGCACTTATAGTTTTTTTACAAGGATACTCAAAAGAATTCCGTTGCATTACGGTATATGGGGAAAATTTATTTGCAGATTATTTAAATGATGTTACACAATTTCAAGCGCATTGAATTTTATATATATAACTGAGGTGCACTGCAAGAGGCTTACTATGGAATATGATGTGCATAGCACTTATAGTTGCTTTACAGGGACGCTAAAAGAAATACCGTTACATTACAGGCTATGGAAAAAAATCGTTTGCGGTATATTTTAATAATGTTTCACTATTTCAAACATATTGAAATTGATATATATCACTAAGGTGAATTACAAGAGGCTTACTATAGAATATTGTGTGTATAGCATTTATCGTTCATTTACAGGAACACACAAAAGAATTCGCTACTGTTTGTAAACAATAATTGCTGGAAGTGCGTTTTCAGTTGTTCTCAACGCGTTTTCAAATTTAACTCATTTTTTGTCTATTACGTATTGTGTATAAATTCTATAGATCATATACAGGGCAGCACAAAAGTTCTCCAGCATATTTCCGTTTATTGACCGAAATTCCATAAGAAGAATTTTAAACTGTGCTACGCGTGTTCTAACTGAACCAAAATTTAGCATTCTGTGTAGTATATATACAAATCAGTAGATTATATACAGGGCTGGACAAAAGAATTCGGATATTTTTCCGAATATTGATGGTAATTGTTGAAATTGGGTTTTTAAATATGTTATGAGTTTTCCAAATTGTTTACTTATATATTGGCGGGGCTAGTTGAGCTTAAGCCGAAAGGTAGACCCCCGACTGGTTTGAGTTTGACCTTGTTTATTTAGATATCATCTTTCATCTTACTAAACGAAAATGATTTGTAAAATTATTTTGAAAGTGTTGGAAAGTGTTACATAATCTATGCTTGACGCATGATTTTTCGTTCGTGTTTTATATCTATTTATTTTTTTTTTAAAAAGTCTGACCATTTCGTTCGTCAAAGAAATATTATAGTACCGAAGCAGCTCTTGCGCCAAAATCAATTTTAATTATAGCATAAGCTTAGTTAGATTGCTTTCATAAAAATATAAATCGATACTTTAAAAAAAATTCTATTACTTTATGATCAGATTCAGTAACTTCGGGTTACTTCTTATTTAAAGGAAATATTTTTAACTCTCGTGATTTCATTTTACACTTCAGATCGCATTTCATGATCGCATGAATACTTGATTGCTCGAATTATAATCTAAATTTAAAATATCTTTTAACGTCAATGTTGATGTAGAAAAAGATGAAACTTTTAAATTGCGCAATTTTGTAATTTCAAGTGCCCACTTATCATAAATACAATTTTATTTTATACTTTGCTTGTTTACATTTCTCTGATTAACTAACTTGATTTTAATTAGTATTTCTTTTCAGTAATGTTTACGTGCATCTGATGATTTCATATTTATTTCCTAATTAATTTCATAAGACGCAGTTCTTATTCTTTTATTGAAATGTAAAAATTTTAATTAAAAAAATCCTTTGTGTTACAAGTATAAATAAAAGTGTCAATTGAAATAACAAAAATGCGTGTTATTTTTATTAAAATACATATTTAATGTATATATTTTTATAATTAGTTTTATTAATTAAAATATAATGTTACTAATGAAAAATTTATAGTCAAGACATCGAATGAAATTATGTTTCTGATATTGGTTTGCCGATGTATTGTGCAATAAATGAAATTTTAATTACGGTGTAAATGTAATCCATACAATACACTTCAAATTTGCAATACTCGTATGTACGAAATTTCTTAGATATTAACTCAGTATCTTCACGAATCCAAATTTTGCATGGATATTTTTTAACATTGTAAATACTCAGATTATTTTTCCTTGATAACTAACCATTCCTAGTTGCAGTTATTTATAATATGACGTTGAAACTAACTTTAACCCTATGTATTTTTAAGCTGAAATACTACAAAAGATTTCTGGGTTCAATAATCCTTTTATAAAATGAACTATAGTCCAAAGAATTAACGATTCATCTATCTATTTCACTATCTTAATATAGTCTGAGCCTATCTCGAGAAAGAACTGATTGCATTGTTGGAAATAAATAATGTCTAATGGAACTATATCCGGTGAGTAAAGCGGGTGTGGAGAAAATTCTTTTAATTTCTTCCTTAGTTGGTTTTCCAATGTGCTCTCTTGCATTGTCATGTTATCGCTTTTAGTTCATGTGCTATCAAATTTCCTTTTTCGGGGACCATTCCAGTTTTCTATGAAATGGTCTATTAACGTAATATTCTTGACAGTTCTTAACCCTCTAAGCGTGTGGAACGTAATATTCCGTTCACTAAGCTCCAGGTTTCACTGCAATATATGCAATGTTTAAGATAATATAATTCTATAGATTTAATGAATTTTCAAAACATTGAAAAATAATTAATACTCTCAAGGGTTACATTCATATTTGTAATTAAGTTTTATTTATAATGCTAAAAGAATCATATATTTTTAGCATTTAGAACAAAATGCAGAGAAATGCAGAACATTACAATTTTACCCTTTTTCAAAACGCTCAGAGGGTTAAAATATTTGAAGTGAATCTTTCTAAATTTTCATTGTTACTAAACTTTTTATACTTTTTTCTGAATGATTTGTGACTTTCAAGCTGAAAACACTAATTTAAAAGTTTTGAAATCGACGTTTGCATTTTTGTTCGAAAAATGATTGTATACCATAAGGTTTTACTTTTTTTAGCGTCTTTCTTCAGATTAACAGTGAAAATGGGCGATTTTCAAAAAAGTTGTTTTATTAACCAAACTATTTCCATTTTTAACCTAGCAAAAAAAACTGCTGTACTATACTCAACAACATGTCATACATTATAGATGAAATTATTTGTCATACATTTTAATACATGTGTGCAAATGTTCTTATTTGAATTATATTTGTGTAAAAATTCACTGAATATTCCATTTTCAAACGAGCAAAAAAAATTGCTATATTACATTCAGCCACATGCCATATATTATACATCAAAATATTTGTCATAAGTTAATATAAGTGTGCAAATGTTCTTATTTCAAGTATATTTGTGTAAACAGTTATAGTTTTAGTATAGTTGTATGTAGTTTAACATAATTTATTACATTAAACTATACGCAAAAGTATATTTCACAAGCTATTAGAAAACGGTGAGATATTAACTCCACATCTAAAATTTAATAAGAGTATTTCTTTTGCATTGACACTGAAGTAAACATTCTATAAATAATATAAATATCAAAGGCAATTTTAAACATATATGCATTCAAGAATATAATTTAAAAAATAATCATATTTGTGAACCTTTAGATATTTTTAGAACAAAAATAATGAGTGGCCGACTTAGTGATGAACCATATCTTTAATCTGAAAAAAGACCTTGATTCTACAAGCTTAAAATTGATTTGCTGTCACACATTTTTAATTTAAAAATACCAGAAAATTTTGCTATGTTTTAATATCATTATTGCTAAAATAACGAAACAATAATTTCCGGCCTTGTTTCACATATTTATTAAAAAAAACTGAATATTCGATAATCAATGGCTGCACTTCTTTACAAATTGATATCTCGGAGAAATTCAAAAGCTTCGAAACGTAAATTTCTTTAGTGGGGAGTTCGCTGAATGAAATAAATTTATTGTGTGCTGTAGCCCATTTCCAATACGAATCTTTCACTCGAATTCAAGTTTATTTTATTTTTTTAAAGAATGAAATCAATAAATCAATAGCATATGCAAAGAATATTATCACAAAATATTATTTGAATCTATATGAAGTTTTTCTGAAAAAAGTTCTTTGGCAGTTTTGTTTGTACTTCGGGCAAAAAAAGAAAAAGAAAACTTAAGTTGTAAAGTTTTTCGGGTAATGAAACTAAATCTAAAGATAACTAAAAAAGAAAATATATCACTAAATTTTGATTGCTGGAGTTAAGACGATATATTTAATTGCTGAAATTGTTTTCTTATTATTATTATTATTATTTATAGAAAATTTTCATTAGATTAATTTCGGAAACAAAAATAAAATCTGATCCATTAAATGGAAAAATAATTTATCTTCGTTTCCTGTAAAAATGTATTGCTTGTTAAACACAAAACTTCATAATATTTGTAATACCTATATATAAAACCTTGCATCTAGATCTAAGCTTACATTATAATTTATTTTCTCTAAAAACCATAAATTATATAACTACTATAGTACCTCTAATGTACAGAGTGATCTTTTTTAAAGTGACAGTGTTTGGAGCGCGATCTAATAGCCGAAATGGCACCAAACTTGGTATTTAGACTAATCAAGACATGAGAAAAAGGATTCCGTGAAAAAGTGTTAGTTCTAAAAATCACCGCTAGGGCATTTTGTGGCGCTTTGCAATGTATAAAATGTGAGAAAAGAAAAATACTAACACATACAATCGTACAGTTAAATTATTAATGTTTATTTACTACATTAACTTCCCCGGTGAGGAATTAGACCACCTTCAATGTGAGCACCGTTCTCAGAAATAACACCGTGCATTCTGTGCACAACGTTCTCCACAGCCGTACGTAACATATCACGAGGAATATTCCGCACTGTCTTTGTTATGTTGTCCTTTAGAATAGACAAATTTGATACTCCACCAACATAAACTTGAGATTTCAAATAACCCCAGAGCCAAAAATCGCATGGCATGAGGTCAGGGAACGAGGCGGCCATGCAACTGGAAAAATCCCACTTATGACTTTATCATCAGTGAAGGTTTGGCGCAACAGCGGCTTTACCTTATTACCAATGTGTGGCGGAGCACCATCCTGCATAAAGATTGTCTGTTGGAGACGGTTTCTTTGCTGAAGTTGTGGAATAACAAACGTTTTCGGCATTTCGTGGTACCTTTCTGCATTTATGATGCACGTTTCGGGTCCTGTCGGAGTGATGGTCTCAAAAAAGAACGGCCCAATTACGAATTTGGCTGTGAAACCACACCAAACAGTGACTTTTGTGGAATTTAATGGGATTTCATGCACGGTCTGGGGATGCTCAGAAGCCCAAATTCGGCTATTTTGTGTGTTTACGGACCCATTGAAATAAAAATGGCACTCATCTCCCCACAGAATGTACCATGGGAAGGCATCAATTTCTGCCCTGGCAAGAAACGATAGAGCGAATGTCACTCGCTTATCATAATCACTTGGTTTCAGTTCGTGCAAGAGGCTGATTTTGTAGGGGTAAAATCCAATAACGCGCCGCAAAACTCTCCATACCGTGGAATAATTCATGTCCAATTGTCAAGCTACACCCCGGGCGCTGCTAGTACCAGCAATGGTTCCCTGCGATCCTTCGATAATTGCAGTTGCCACATCAGTTATTACATCTTCTGATACTTGTTTACGTCCTCTCCCAGCGCGAATGGTCAGTGACCCCGTTTTCTCGATTTTCTTAATCATTTTCTTAAGACCATTCAGCGATAAAAGCCTCTTTCGTAATTTTTTTCTGGTTCGAAATTCCCGAAGAGCTGCGAATGCATTACATTGATTCATATAACACAGCTTCACCAGTAACGCACGTTCCGGTAACGTGAGAGGCATGTCCACTGGAGCTCGTTTACTTCAGCTGAGATTATTTGTCGGAGCTGTCTACTACTTGCTTTTATAGCCCCTATTACTGGCGCTGTCATCGCACAACATTTGCATTTTCTTTGATACCCGTGTTTTATGCCAATTCTCGTTATTGTAAGCTACAGCAGCGCCACAAAATGCCCTAGCGGCGATTTTTGGAACTAATTTTTTTTTCACGGAATCCTTTTTCCCATGTCTTGATTAGTCTAAATACCAAGTTTGGTGCCATTTCGGCTATTATATCGCGCTACAGGGCGCTCCAAACACTGTCACTTTAAAAAAGATCACCCTGTACTTTTTCCGTTAGCGCGCGACAGTCAAAAATGAGAGACAGCGCGCAAAAAATTTCAGACTTGCACTTGCACTGCCAATCGCGCCAAACGTGTGGTTACTCGTGAACTTCAATTCGTGAACGTAATAGCGTTGTTTGCGAATAGTTCAAAGCGTTGTTTTGTGAAAAATCTCATTATCATTATCCATATTTGTGAAAAATCTCAAAGATGGATTGTACAATTTGAGAATTATCAAATAATAAAGAAACTGCCTCATTTTTTTTCAAGAAAAAGGCATAAATCATAAAGTTACATTTTGTTCACAAAATTATCCAATGAAGTTGTATTTTGGGTCAAACACATCACCTATATGAAGTTGTAAAATTCGTTCATGCCGAGAAAAAAGAAAAAAATTGAGAACGAAAACATGGTTTGAAGTCAATTTCAATACCAAATGCCGTTAAGTTTATTTACCTGTGGTGCGAGGAACTGACTTCAATTGAGTTTTGCGAACTACAGATGCAAATGAACCACAACTCTACTGCGGATTGAAATTGAAATAATTACATGAGGGAGGTATGTGCTAATTCTTTAATGCCTCGGAAAAAAGTTCAAATCGGTGGAGCCAAGAAAATTGTGGTAATAGACAAAAGTTTATTTACGAAAAGAAAAAACAATGTTGGACGTGTTCGTCCATCATAATGGGTATTTGGCGATTTAGAGTATTTTCTAGTCTCCATCCCTGATTTTTTGTGTTTATGTACGAAGTTTCAACTCCATGTGCTGTATGGCCGTTTCGAATGTAAAAATCGTATAAGATAGCGTTGTTTTAACACAAAACCCATCGTTTTCCTCCCATGTAAAGATGCTTATCAAGTAAATATGAAATAAGCAAATGATATCCATGGAAAGCTTTTTATTTGAAGAAAATGAGAGTTGAAAATTGAGGTGCCCCGTCCCCCTCCGACACTGACACTCTCACACCATCAAAATTACCAACTTCTCAGTACAAATGTTAAATAAGATCTGATCTAATTTCAAACTACATTTGTGCGCCAACACTTTAATTACAGAGCCAATATACATGTGTATCGGATAATTTCGCCAGAAAGAATTTATAGCAGTTAGGCTTCTGGCATATTAATTTAGGGGATGATATGATTGCAATGCAAGGTGCCTTATGGCTATTTTTCGTAAGTTTGTCAGGCAACCCAATAATTGTTATGAGAATGAGGGCAGTTGTGATTTTCTGGACATGAATCATTTGATGAGATAATAGAGTTTTGGCAGTTGGAAAGTAACTGAAAACTGCATTTACATTAAACAAGAAAGTTAATGTTATGCTTGGACAAAAACGCAGATGTAAAAACCATTTTATAGTTACATTAAATTTTTCAGACAGAGAATAAAGTTAAAAGTATAAATGAAAAATATCTAACGTACTTATTGAATAATTACAGCTGCATTTATATGCTAGAAAGAAAATTACGTTTGTGAGGTTAAATAAAGATCAGACATAAAATGAAAGAAAAGAAACACTAATATATTTGATGAAATGAAATTACTTTTAATCTTTAAAATAGGAAAGGTTTAAGTAGAAATAAATTCATCTTTAGAAAACATAAGGGAACTAAAAATTTAGAATAATAATGAAAATATGTTGCGTTCATACATTGATGACTGCCATTGAGAAAAAACAGGGCAGATGGCAATATCATTTTTACAGACTGTTGTAAAGGGTATAAGACAGCAGATTTAAAAAAGCCGGTTATCAACATTTCACTGTTAATCACAGTTAGTTCCGTAGACCTGACATAGTTCCGTAGACCTGACACTGGATGTCATACCCAGGCGGTGGAATGAATGTGGGGTAGTGCTAAATGGCGGCTCTGCTCGCCAGCACTTAGATGCGTATCTTATTGAATTTATATGGCGTCGCTTACATCCCAAAATTGAAATGTTTTCAGCAATTCTGAAAGACACTTGCAATTTTATGCCCCTGTTCAGACTTGATTTTTGTCTTTGTGTAGTATTTTATATTTGTATGTTGTCTTAATAAAATTTTCTTAATAATAAATATACTTATTTTGTTTAATATCTTATTCTTGGTTACAATTAGCGAAGCGATAACAGAAAAATCATTTTTGACTGTCACCGCGCTATTGGAAAAGTACCACGTCTACAATTTCAATTGAATATGTTCGAGGTTACTGGTCACTTTGACATCAGACAAATCAAAACTTTAGAATAAAATGACCACATTGTTAGAGTACTTTAATGTTACCTTTACACTAAAGTTTGCTATGTTTTAAAATAATTCTTAAATAAAATATAATTTAATTTGACAACACTAGTAGTTTACCTGAAATCATAAATTTGGATTAGTGATAATTAAATAAACCTCAACTCCAACTGGCGCTTAAAGTTATTACAAGCATTTAATTAACTTGGCTTGTCTGTCCGTTCGTCTCTAATCTTTCAAACCATTTTTAACACACTTCTTGTGCTACAATTGACACAATATTTGGTAGCGTGGCATATTTCCGGTTACAATACGTAGCATAGATTGTGAAAAACTTTCCAACGCATTCAGAATATGGTAACAAACTTCATAGATTAATAAAGTGAAAGATGATATCTAAGTAAACAACTTGGAAAACGCTTAAATTTTAAAACCCAATTTCAGCAGTAATCGGAAAAATATCCGAATATTTGTCTGCAGCTCTGTATATGATCAATAGATTGGTATATATCTTATCTATACTTATAAAGAAGTAGCTTGATTTTCTCTTAATCAACGCCGAGCCTCAATCGTTTGTCCTAGAACAATGAAATTTGGAAGACATGTTCGTTACACAATGTAGGCGCGTACTAAGAAAGGATTTTTGAAAATTCACAGCATAAGGGGGTCAAATGGGGGATTGAAAGTTTTAGATAATTTCGTCTTTCCGGCACATCTCAGCAGGAGTTTTAAGTAGGAGCCTGAAATTTTGGATAACAATTCTACTAAAGAATAGTTAAACATGTATTTCAGACGATTTTAGAAATTCAACCACTAAGTGGATTAAATGGTGGGTCGAAAATTTTGGCGATTTCACATTTTCACCATATCTCATCAACAGTTTTAGATAAGAGCGTGAGCTTCAAGATGACAAATCTACTAAAAAAGTAAATAAACCCGTATTTCAGCGATTTTAGAAATTCAACCACTAAGGGGGTTAAAGGGGGGGTCTAAAGTTTTAGGTCATTTTACCTTTTCACCATATCTCAACAACAATTTTAGTTAAAAGCGCGAAATTCAAGATAACAAATGTACTAAAAGTTAGTTAAACACATATTTCAGCGATTTAAAAAATTCAACCATTAAGGGGGTTAAATGGGGGTCGAAAGTTTTTAGTCATTTCGCGTTTTCGCCATATCTCAGCAGCAGTTTTAGATAGGAACGTGAAAGTCAGGATAAAAAATCTACTAAAAAAATAATTAAACACATATTTCAGCGATTTTAGAAATTTATTAATTAAGGGTGTTAAATGGGGTGTCGAACGTTTTAGGTCATTTTGCCTGTTCGCTATACCTCAGCAGCATTTTTAGTTAGGAGCTCGGAATTCGAGATAACAAATCTACAAAAAATGTAGATAAACATATATTTCACCAATTTTAGAAATTCAGCAACTGAGGGGGGTTAAATAGGAGGTCAAATATTTTAGGTCATTTTGCCATATCTCAGTAGAAATTATAGGTAGAATCATGAAACTCAGGATAACAAATCTACTGAAAAAATAGTTAAACAAGTATTTCAGCGATTTTAGAAATTCAGACACTAAGGGGGGTTAAATGGGGGTCGAATGTTTCACGCCATTTTGCCATATCTCAGTAGAAGTTATAGTTAGGAGCATGAATTTCGGGATAACAAATCCACTAAAGAATAGTTAAACATGCATTTTAGGCGATTTTAGAAATTCAACTACTAAGGGAGTTAAATGGGGGGGGGGGGAGGGTCGATAATTTTCTATGATTTCACCTTTTGACCATATCTCATCAGTAGTTTTGAATAAGAGCGTGAAATTCACGATAACAAATCTGCTATAAAAATAATTAAACACATATTTCAGCGATTTTAGAAATTCACCCATTAAGGGGGGAGATAAATGGGGGTCGAAAATTTTAAGTCACTTCGAATGTTCGCAGCATTTTTAGTTATGAGCTTGAAATCACAGATTCAGGATAACAAATCTACTAAAAAATAGTTAAACATGTACTTCCGAGATTTTAGAAATTCAGCCACTAAAGAGGGTTAAATGGGGGTCGGATTTCCTATGTTATTTTGCGATATCTCAGTAATAGGTAGATGCGTGAAATTTAGGATAACAAATGTACTAGAAAAAAGGTAACTATGTATTTCAGTAATTTTAGATAATAATCCATCAAGGGGGGCACACTGTGTGTCGAAAATGTTAGTTAATTGTGCCATATCTCAGCAGCAGTTTTAAGTAAGAATGTGAAACTCCGCTTTACAAGTCTACAAAAAAAAGTAGTTAATCATGTATTTCAGCGATTTTAGAGCCAGCGAGTTTGTGGGCAACATCGGCTATGAACCCAATTGCGGAAGATTAGACGAAAAACAGATCTATTGCTGATTTTTTATTATATACTAGCCGGTCGCTTCCGAGTGGGGCCCAGATACAAAGTACTACTTGAGCCCCACCCCTAGATAATCACGGTTAGGGCCCAGTAGTATTTTGTCAGAAGGCTCATGAAACAAAAATTATGTCGCGAAATCTTTATTTAAGTGCTTTTTTATATTCTTAGTTATTTTCGTATACTTTTAATTTAAAGTATTTTATATATATTTTTCCGGTTACATATAAAATGCACTTTCTGGTCCCCAAGCGAAATAAGGGCGGTACGCTGCACTATGTATCTGGGCCCCACTCGACAACGACCTGTTAGTACTACATAGTATGTTAAATTTTAATTCAGTTAAGAAACGCATAACACAAATGAAAATTCCTATTCGACGATTTCCGTCAATGAGCGGCAATGTACATGAGATCATTTGTGTAGCCCTGTATACGATCTATAGAATTTATACTCACCAAGGAATATGCAAAAAAGTAGTTAAATTTAAAAACACGTGCAACAACGGAAAACGCACTTCCAGCAATGATTGTTCATAGTCAGTACGGTAACCGAATTATTTTGTGTGTCCCTGTAAATGAACTATAAATGCTATGTACTCCATAATCTATAGTAAGAATCTTGTAACGCATCTTAGTGATATATATGAAATTCAATATGTTTTAAGTAAAGAAACGGCATTAAAATACATCGCAAATGATTTTTCCCCATAGGCCAAAATGTAACGAAATCCTTTTGCGTGACTCTGTAAATGAATTATAAATGCTACACGCTTCATTTTCAATACCGGACATGCCACAGTATACCACAATAACATATATTAATTGCCTGACAATCCGAGTATATTTACGCGAGTTAGAGCACGGAAAGCCAGATAGACAGACACCGAGAATTCATAAACACTTTGCAACTTTGTTAGAAAGTGTTAAACTAGTCGTTGGGGGCCACCGTAATACTTACCCATCATGTATATGTATAATGTAAGATATTAAAATAAAAATGTGTAAACTACTTATAAAATGCATTGATATTCAAATAAAATCGTGGCTTGATGACGTCATAAAAAGGCTCGATTACTGAATTGCTTGAAAGAGGTTTTTCCTTATAACTCCAAAAATAATACTCCTATTAACTAGCGGTTTATTGCATCTGATTAAGCGTCAAATTTCCAATTAAAATATATATTTGAAGTGAAATTTGGATGAAATACAGGGTCATGAAAAATCGAAGAGTGTGGAAAATACGATTACAAATATCTCGGAAACTAATTATCCGATCGACTTCATGTTTTATGCAAAATTTATGTTTTTTATTGTCTTTTATATTTACTCCTTAAAATAAACAATTTCGAAAATTTTTATTTTCATCAGAACGAATATTTCGAGAGTCCGAAAAAAAATGTTCCTGTTAATCGAGGTTATTGAAATGAAATAGGCTTCTTCCCATTATTACATACTAAGTACATACCAAATAGCAAGTCTCTATCTCAATTTGTTCGGGAGATAGAGCGTTTACAGACACACACACAGACACACAGACACACAGACGGACGACAAATTTTTTTTTCTAAAAATATGTTTTTCGGAATCTCCAGTGTCTGAAACGTGTAAATCCGTCAAAAAAATTTTTCGATTTTCGAAACGATTACAAGACTTACCCTATACTACGTATGATGGGTAAGTAAAAGGGATGCATTCAGGTTTTTCGAACGAGCCAAAAACTTATAGCTTATTGAACATATCATACGTAAAGTTCTAGTACTGGTTTTTAAACAATATATGAATCGCGAAGTTGCTACTTTATTGTTATTTTTTTATGTAAAAGGTATTAGTATTAAACGCTCAGTATTTTTTTACTTTCATCCAAAACTTACTGTCAAAAGTAATTTTAAAATTTTATTGATGGTTGTAGCAACAGAATATATTCGATATAGGAGTAGAGAGAGAGATGGAAGGGCAGAAAAGAAAAAAAAGAGAGGTAGATGCACACACAAATAAATAACACTGGACAACAATGTTTCTGTCCCAGAACTGAAATTAGTTGATTCTAAATCAGTTTCTTGCGCAGATTCCGAATATACTTTCCGCTTTTCTCTAGGTCGTCCAGTTTTTGAGAAATTTGCATATTATGTTTATGCAAGTTTAAGCTTTTTTGTGCCACTTTATAGAAATTTTGGGTGCAATCAATGTCAGTTCGAATTGCCTTTTTTATATTATGATTACTGGACCATTTGGTTCAGATAAATGTCACAGTCTGCATATTTTTAACATTTACAAGGCAGTTACTAAGCCTAATTTGCGTATTTTTCAATTGTGTAATGTTTACATTACTTTCAACTTTAAAGTAGTTACCACAGAATTGACGTGATGTTTTTCTAAGCTAGATTTTTATGTTGATTTCGAATCTGCAATTTGTTTCCTTATATCACGTCTAGCTTTTGAGTAAAATGAATTTCTACTTTTGTATTGTATTGGCACACGTTTGATATAAAATGCTTTTTATAGGTGTATACATTGTCAAATGAGTGAACAGTGTCAGATTCCTATCAGGGGCATAATCACCAACGAATGATATGATCGAAAAATAATTGAAAACAGTAGTAGAATCTATCCTAATTAGCGGAAGTACTTCAAAAAGTAGCATAAAAAGCATTTTCTGGCCTTTTTTGACCAAAAAATAAAATTTGACGTTTTTTAAAAGCTGGACATGATAGAAGAAAACGTACACCATATTTGAAATCACCGTAAAAAACTGATTTAGAAACATATTAACGTACTCATGTGGTAGATATATTTGGACGTCCAGAAATGTTATTAGAAAAAAATGAAAAATAATTCAAATTAGACACAATATTTCATGGTCACATATCAGTATAATCTCGGACACAACATTTTTTTAAAGTGAACTGACCAGTAATCATAACATAAAACAAAAAGTCCAGTCTGATAATGCTTAATGCCTTAAATTTGCATATAATTGTACAAAAAATCCAAAAATTGCATAAATCAAAATACGAAAATATCTCAAAAGCTGGACGTACTGGAGAAAATCTAAAACTAGATTCGGAATCAGCGCAAAAAACTAAATAGGAAACAGCTAATTTTGGTTTTGGGACAGAGCAAAGTCCAGTGTAATTATAATTAATTTTTTTTTATATCGAAATTTTGGTTTTTACTAATTTTGTTAAGTCTCATTTTCAATCAACATATACCAAAATTTGTTTTTAAAAAAAATAAAATTATAATGACATTTGGAAAATTTTACTGAATAATTCGCATTTTTTTTTTCGAAAAATAAAAGGTAAAAGAACGCTAGGATTTGCATTACTTAAACCCGTGAAAAATCCCTTTTACAAACATCTTAAAAAAAACGTTCACAAAAACTGTTTCCCATTTACTGCGTAAATAATACTGTGTAATAATAGCAATGACTATTTTAACTATGCGTGTGTAAATTTTTAGAATATATATTTTTTTATAAATACATATCTCGGATTGAAAATAAAAGTTTAAATATGAATATAACATTTAATAAGATATAATATTTTATGAGCGTATATTCTGGTATCTGCACATATTTCTGCTTTCTATTTTACACAAAAATGCATATTATTAATTTATGTAAAAGATTATCGGAAAATTCGAAGAGTATTTAGTCTTTTACATTATATTTTGTTCTGTTCAAGAACAATATTTTCTAAATGTTCTAAATGTCTTCATTCAAAAAAACTCATTCTAAATTATTCGCATTTTATTCGAAAAATAGAAGGTTTAAGAACACTAGGATTTGCAGCACTTAAACCCGTGAAAAAATGCTTTTACAAACATCTTCGAAAAAAACGTTCACTAAAACTGTTTCCTCTTTTACTGTGTAAATAATACTCGTAACAATGAACTATTTTAACTATGCGTGTGTAAATTTTTAGAATATATATATATATATATATATATATATATATATATATATTTGTATAAATATATCTCAAATTCAAAATATAAAGTTTAAATACGAATACATCCATTTAATAAGTTATAATCTTTTATGAACGTATATTCGTATGCCTATACATATTTCTGCTGTCTGTGTCATCTAAATATGCATATTATTAATCTATGGAAATGCACTTCTTACAAGAAGCCATTCTGAAAACTCTCTTCATTAAAATTTAATATTCCATTAAAGTTAGTTCAATCAGAAAAGTTTCATTACCGAAGGATTATCGGAAACTTCGAAGGATATTTAGTCTGTTACATTATACGTGCTTTGTTCCGTTTAAGAACAATATTTTTATGCTTTTAAATATCAAGCTTCTTTACTATCTCTAAATTTATCATTCTTAATAAAATAATTTTGAGGAAAATGATAAAAGATACAATGCGATTGTTCCGAATGAGGACCGTCTTTTAACAAACTTTGTTTAAAACTGTGAAACATTGGTCATGAGAAATTTAACTAGTATGTTGTCGTCATCACGAAACTTTCTTCTGTATAAATCAAACCACTTAAGTGATTTAAATAGCACAAGAAATTACATTGGTTTACCAAATAGGTTTTTAGGTGCGTTCGTAATTATATAAATACGTAGCATTTATAGTCGTCGTCTGGTCTATCCGTCCGTCCGCATATAACAGCACAAAAACTACCCAAGCGAATGGTTTGAAATTTGCAGAATTTTTTCGAGTCAGTTCAGATTTTATGAAAATCTAATCAAAACTGAAAAAGATACTAATAAAAGTTTTCTTTATTTTATTAAATCCTATCATACGTAATCTATATAATAAAAGCGCAAGTCATGTGACTGAAGAAAACAAATACGGGCTAATCACTTCTTTTTTCATATGCCAAGCAGCCAGTTTTATTCAAAATTATTTTTTCGAATAAGATTGCATAAAAGTTACATTTTTAGAAAGATCGTTCAAAAAAATGGTTTGCTTGAGAGATGAGTTACATTAAAAAATGTATAGATTCTGAGATAACTTCAGTTGAAATTAGGTTGACAGCCCAATATCTCAATCCATTAAAGTAAATAAACAAAAGCTCATCGTGAGTCATATAAATATTAAACCTTGCGAGTAATCGCTCGCAAAGGAAGATCTCCATGGTGAATTTTGCAACGCTGTCTGGTGTCGAAAATAAAATTCGCATCTGTAAACGTGTCATACATAATAAGAGAAAAGGCATGCTCATTTCGCTCATAACAGACGATATATTTCATTTCACTGAAATAATAACTATATATATTTTTTACATTGTAAAACTAGTTATAGCACTAACGTGTACCTCATTTGTCACGTTTAACGTACAATTTTCAACTTGTTTACACGATTTATTCCTATTTTCAGGATGCTAAGGATGAAATTTCGTTGAATTATGTGCATTTAAACTGGTGATTTGAGCATCGCATTTTTCGAACTAACCATCGAATTTCGGCACCCCCCACCCCTGTTAGATGACCGGAACCAAAATTGAATGACAATCTATTACTGTCACGAAGATCTAAATTTAATGTTTTGTTGTATTCTGCGCACATAAACCGGAGATATAAGCATCAAATAAATGGAACAAACCTATGACAATGATTTCCGGTACTCTCTCTCAGGGAAATTTGCCCGAAAACTAATACATACATCAGATTACATACGGATAGAACTGCATATGAAATTTCATCTTATTCTACGCACTAGATCCTGAGTTAGAGCGCCCACGAAATTTGTGTCACATACTCGTACAGAGACAGACTCACGGACAGACATTTTCGAAAAACGGTCAAATTGCGTTCAAGACCTTCGAAAACGTCTAAATCCGTCGACAACCGGAAATCAAAATTTTTCACGAATCCAGTACTTTCTTCTTGTAAAGATAAACGAAAGTAAAAATGAGACTTTTAGTACGTCCAAACATTGAAGTTTCCATTAATAATACTTCTTAAAATTATATTAAAGCACACTGCTTTGATAAACCGTCAGAAAGAAGTATGATTTAACTAGTAACGGTCATTGTTATGTGAATTAGGAAAGGTTTTTCTTTCAATATAACATTTGAAATCCATGAGTGCATGCGCAATTCAATGAAAATTTAAATAAACCTCTTTCAGTAAACTGGACTGAATTACAACAGTTTGTTTATCAATCAAAAATTTTATTTGTTATACTACGGTGTGTCCTAAAAGTTCCCGTAATCCAAATTAAAGAACTCATTGTCCGGGATTTTTTTTAAATATTTAATTTTATCGTCTGTTTATCATTGCAACAATTCTTGACTTTTTATCGTTTGGTTCTTTTTGCGCTCAATTGATGCGAGAATAAAGTTCTATGTTATTTTGTTCTTCATAGTAAAATGAGTTTATCACGCATTCAGAGAATTGCGCTGCTTGAAACTTATTTCGAATGTAAATCGTATGAAAGGTGCAAACATGTTTGGCGAAACAAATATCCAAATGCTGCAATACTGAGTAAAGATACGCGATATCGGCTCATTCGACGATTTAGTAATACAGGTTCGGTTCTGTGGGATATTTAAAGAACAAAGTTTATGCAAATAATTCTCAAACAACAGATGATCTGAAAATTGCCATTACTCAAAGGATAGCCAAGAAGTCATTCCCAGCATGTTAAATCGCGTTTCTACAAACATGCGCAAACGAGCTCAGCTTTGCCTCCTAGAAAGGGGTGAACATTTGAACATTTATTATAAATGTAAGTTCAGTATTTTTTTCTACGTGATGTTAAAAGTGCTTTTTATCATTAGCATAAAAGTAATCGTTCTAAAGTTTCTTTTTTTGTGAATAATAAATACATATGTCGTCAGTACGGCAACTATTAAGACACTCTGTACTTTATGGCGTTATAAAGTTAAATGTTTATTGTAATACATTTCATTTCATGTGAATGGATATTATTTTAGTTTTTAAAATTAAAATAGCATAAAAAAAAATCTGTAAAGTTTTTTTTTCTATAATTCTATAAATGTAATTTTCTTACATAATTTGTACATTTTTTATATTTATTAAGTTAAATAAAGGTACTAAAACTCTAAGAAAGGATTAAATGTTTTTAACTTTTGTGAATACATTTCGTTTATTTATTTAAGTAACTAGGAAGGCTCGTCCCCCCTGCTTGCTACGCTCACCAACCTCCCGCGTAATCGTTTCGCGTTTCCATTCTGGATCACCTCGCGATCCCTTATTATTCTCCCTCGTTTAATAGTAAATATGAATAATCGGGAAAATCCCTTGCTTGTTTAATATATATGAATTTGGCGAGAGTAATTTGGTCGACAGGATAACTAACAAGTACCAATTGTATATATAGTGTTACGAATATTGTAAATAGTTAGTGTTTTGTGCTTAAAAATAATGTAAATAGTTCAATTAAGCTCTATTCATAAGTTAATATTAATTTTTGTTGCATTGCAATACCTCAATTTGTTGATTTTTTGAAAGCGAGTAAATTCTATTGGATTTCAATGGGAGTCTATGGAAATTTGGCGAAATACTGGAAATAGCGCCAAGTTGGCGCCACTTTTGGCAGCTAATTTTAGCCGCTAAATTTGGTGGTATATCGCCAAGTTGGCGCCAAACTTGGCGACAGACCCGGGTCCCTTCCCCTTCGTAATCCCCCTAATAGCACCCATCCTATCTAAATTCTCTACTTTCATGTTAATTCCCCCTAAGAAAAGTCAGAAAGCTCTGACCAATCAGATACGTTTCGCGGTATCTACGCAGATTTTCATTGGTCCATTTCCAAACCATTACTTTTTTTATATATATAGAAGGATTTAAGCGCGTGTTTAAAACATTCTTTAAAACATAAAAGGAATGAATTCATGAATTTCTGAAAAAGAAAAAAAAAACATAGATAGCCAACGAATTTGTAAATCAAGATCAAAATTTTCTCTCTGCCTCATTTCAGATAAAACGAAGCTTCAAATAGCTAGAATTGCGCCTGTCTTTGATAAATCTTCTTAAATGAAAGACTTTGGAAACAAAACTCTGGATGTAATGTATTTTTCTTTCAATTGTATCTTGAAGAAAACAAACAGAACCTACAATATTTATTTTGCAAACAATAAACTTTCAAAGCCATAAAAAAAAAGTTCTTTATTCTCTTTTAGATCTTGAGTTTGCCTGCGTGTTTGAATGTAAATGCTTTAGTGTCTGTCGCCTCCACTACTTCTCTGACGTTCTTGCTGTTTTTGAAGTATCATGGCAAATATCGAAACTCCAATCCATTATCTTTACGACCATTCAGGCTTCTGTTATCGTGTTTCTTTTTTGGTTGGATTTTGAAAACAAACAGTTGGAAAAATCATTGCATTATCTTTATCAAAAACGTTTGAGTAAAGTGAACTATCGATCCTTTGCGACAAATATTATCTTTTTTGCTGGTGGTATATCAATTATGCATTCAGAAAAAAATATATATTCATTGCGACTGATGTATTTTTCTTTTTGACTCAGTTTTGAATATCTCAGTATAACAGTCAAGTTGAACGAAAACTAGCTATAAAATATTTTTTCTTTCGAGATGAGACATAGAAAAATCTGGAAATATGTTTGTTTTATAATTTATACGCTGTAAGTTCTTTCTATATTTTTAATTGCATTTTTAATTATTATCATAAAAAATTATCACTCAATTTTCTCATTTTACGACAATCAGCAAAATTACCGTTTTTTGCAATTTTAATAAGTTATTTATCATAGAGCGTAAGCAACTACTAAAAAATAAATTTTAATAGTTTCGAACCTACAGTGGTTGCCAAAAGTTTGAACATTTTTTTAAAGTTTCATGTTTTTACATTTTGTGTGCTTGTAGAATATATTTATTTTCACTTAAATACAAACGTTTATATATCAAATTGAAGGTAATTTAATGTAGAATTTAATAATAAAAACAGTATTACAAAAACAGTATTACAGAAAAAGTTATGCTCATTTTAGTAGAACAAACAAACACAAATCCTTTTGAATAAGGACGTGTTTTGTAATAAAATCGTACTAGCCAATCACAGACATTGTTCTGAGGACCAATCAAATGTCTGTAACTATAGTTTAGGTTACTTGGATGGTAAAAGAGTTATTGTTGGGGAAATATTTTGCGGAATGGTGCATACTAGTACAATTAAATATAATATTGCTGTTTTTGAATATTTAAAGTCCTTTTTATTTAATGAAACTAATTTTAAACAATGTCATCAACAAGAAGAAATTGGACATCTACAAAAAGAAGCCGAATTGTCATATTGAGATAAAATGGCCTCTCTTATGCTGAAATTGCAAGACAAGTTGGTGGTTCAGTGACTTGTTCTAGTGTACGAAAGTTCTGTTTACGTTATGAAAAAACGAAATCAGTGGAAAATAAGGCCAAATCAGGCCGAAAAAAAATGCACAATTGCTACTGCCGATAGAAAAATTAAACGGCTATGCCTTCAAGATAGAAAAATTTCATCAGATGCCATTGGATGCGAAATGAATGCCGCGAGTATTGCAGTAAGTTCAAGAACAATAAGAAGAAGGTTATCAGGATTTGGACTACAAGCTAGAATTCCAAGGAAAAAACAATATTTAAATCAAAAGCAACGCGAAAAACGAGTTAAGTGGGCAAAAGAACACATTAAATGGTCAGAAAATCAATGGAAGCAAGTAATCGGGAGCGATGAGAGTAAAATATCGCTCTTTGGTAGTGATGGTAGAAAATACGTGAGACGTAGAGTAGGAGAAGCACTTCATCCTGATTGCATTGAAGCAACTACAAAAAAACCCAAAAAATGTCATGATTTGGGCATGTATGTCTGCAGATGGTGTGGGCCGAATTCAAGTGATTGATGGCATCCTGAATGCCAAAAAATACATCGAAACTGTCCTGGAACCACAATTGATACCTTCCATCTGGGATCTCTTCTCCAACAACGCACCATTTATTTTTCAGCAGGATTCAGCTCCATGCCACACAGCAAAAGTATGCAAAGAATGGTTTCAAAATAAAGGCATAGATATATTACCATGGCCAGGAAACAGCCCTGATCTCAATCCAATTGAAAATTTGTGGCAACGTTTGAAAATTCTTGTACGAAAAAAACTTCCATCCAATAAAAGACAACTTATTGAAGCTATAATTGATTCTTGGCACCATGTGATTACGAAAGATGAACTCCAAACACTCGTGCACTCGATGAAAAGACGCTGTGAAGCTGTCTTAAAAAATAAGGGTTATCCTGCTAAGTATTGATTGTGTAAGTATCACTTTAAAAAAATGCAAATCTAAGATAGATCTTACTATTAGTTGCATAGCTTTTTTTGTAATAAATTTTTATGATTAAATTCTACATTAAATTACCTTCAATTTGATATATAAACGTCTGTATTTAAGTGAAAATTAATATAGTCTACAAGCACACAAAGTTGAAAAACATGAAACTTTCAAAAAATGTCCACACTTTTCGCCACCACTGTAGTTGAAAAGTGTGAATTCGGTTTGTCTGTCTATCCGTCTGGCCGTCTGACCGTCAGCCCGTGCTTTTACTTCTGCACCATGGAATTCTGTTTGTTCTCAATGTCATACATCTCTTATCGCTTTTCTAAATCCAGAGTCCTTTTTTATAACTTTCCAACATAGTTGAAAAGTGTTTATGACTTCGATTTGTCTACCGTCCATCTGTCCGGACTAATTCTCATAAATATACTCGTATTGCGATGTAAATTGTACATGTTATTGAGATTTACTATAGAATGTTCGTTATTCTAAATGAAGTGTCAAGCATTTATAGTTCATCTAGAGCAGCCATACTCAACCTTTTCTTCTAGCGGGCCGCAAACATATGTTTGCTAAGTTATGCGGGCCGCACACTATGCTAATGTAATAATGGAAAAAAAATATAATTAAAATAGTAAGATTACAAAAATTGTAAAATAAATTAATATAACAAGTTTAATATGATCAGTATTAGCTTTATAATAAGAATGAAACGGATAATTAGAATGGGAATAGATATAAATAGCGATTTTGTCTTCCCATAAAAAATATGTAAAATAATAGTAAATGTTCTTAAGGTGATTCTCAAATGATCTGCTGAACAACTTAAAATTTTCTGACACGATTTCAGACTCATATTTAAACGCAAAGACATATAATTTGCAGGCCTGAGTATGGAAACGATTTGGAATCGAAATGAGTTTTCCAATTTTTGATGCGATTCTGGTCACGTGATGACACATTTTTCGGGCTTCTCTGGCTGTCGCGTCGTGAATTCGGTTCAAAACGCCGAATTTGACAGTCTTTTCTGAAAGATCTTCTGCCTTTACCAAACAATGGAAAACGTGTTTCCATTACAACATAGTTTCTGAATAAGAACATCTCTGCCCATTTCGTGCATTTTCGAACAAAAATGAATTAAAAAACGTGTCATAAAGTAACCTGTTTGGATTTGAGAACAGTCTTAAATATCTTTTATGGACATATTTATAAATATGGATTGTAAGCCTCGGGCCGCACATAGCAGGTCGCCGGGCCACATGCGGCCCGCTGCCGCAGGTTGGGTATGGCTAATCTAGAGGGACACACAAAAGATAACCGTTACATTATGGTCTATGAGGGAAAATTGTTCGCGATGCAGTTTATTGATACTGAAATATTTCAAACATAATGAGATTGATGCGCATCCTTCAGATGAACTACAATATGCTTTCTCAGGAGTATAGAATAAGTAGCATTTATAGTTCGTTTACAGGGACGCACTAATGAATTTTGATACAATATGATGTATGGGGGGGAAATCGTTTGCGGTGTATTTTAATGATGACTTCAAACAGGATGAATACTTTCAAACATAATGAAATTAAAAAGGATCACTCAGGTGTAGTATAAAATGTTTTCTATGGATTGTAGAGTGCGTAGCAGTTATTATTCGGTTACTATATAGTATTATGATCAATAATTGCTGTAAGTGGTTGTTGTTGTAGTGTAAGTTCGTTCTACTGTGGTATGCATTTTCAAATTTATCTAATTTTGAGTGCATTGCGTGATATGTATAAATAATGTAGATCATATACAGCGCTGTACGAAAGTATTCACTCACATTATCGGATATGACCAGCAATTGCTGAAAAGGAATTGTTACCGAGTTATGTGTTTCTAAAATTGCTTTTTTTAGATATCTCATTTCATGGTATGAAAAATTAAAATTTCTTAATGATATTCTGCTAGTGTTAGAAAGTGTTTCATAATCTGTGTCTGATACATAATTTGTCCTTCTTGTTTATGGATGTTGTATAGACATGTGAAATACCTAACGTATTTAAGAGGTACAGCGACTCTCGCTAATAGTGAAAAATAAACTTATACTTTTCATGACGCATAACGATGATAGTATAATATCATCATTATGCGTCAAATGAAAAGTATACACATAAAGGTTTTGATACTGTCCAGCTTCTTATATATTATAGGGTGAAACTCCCAGTTATTGACACCTAGCCAGTAACTGACACCTCAGCAGAAATCTAACTCATATACGCATTTTCTTGTAAAACCCCTGCATAGTAATGTCTTCTACTTTGTAATTTATTTGTCTTAACTGTTATAACTTATTTTTCACACATTGTTTTTTCAAAAAAGGTATTGTGTCAGTTACTGGAGATATTGACCCTATTTATGACAAAAATTAATTTTTAGTAATAAAATGTATAATTTTTCAAAGTTTTGTCAACAATTTTTTTTTAATTTTTATTTATTTATACTTTCAAAAAAAGAAAATAATTATAAATAGATATTTAAAACTTTGTAATAGTAATTTGAACAAGAAAAAATCCTTAAAGGGGGTTTCACTCTAGTACTATCAATGCAAGGCCAAAGAATGTATAGTAAAATGTTGCGATCACGCTTCATTAGTGTTATGTTTTCTTGGATATTAAAGTCACATTCATTTTCCTTCAACAAAAGCCTGAATTCTTAAAGCATACTGCGATTCACACTATGAATAAATACAATATGTACTAGAAAGGTTAAAAAAATTATATATAGACGCCCCTCCTCCCTTAAGCAAAATTGCGTATACCATTAATTAGTAGACGTTATGCCTAATCGATTGTTACCAGTCACATTTTTGTACGATGATTAGCGACAGAGTTAGTACGGGTGGTCACTTTTTTTGCCATTATATGTGCATATGTGCAAAAACGAAATTATATTAAGGAAATAAAATTGTTATTTCAACAATATATGCTTTAACATAAATACTATGATTGTGAATGTTTCCAGCGTCATAACTTTTGCCCTCTCCGAAATTTTTTTTATTTAGTTGGTCTTAAAACGGTAATGTACTACCTATATTGTACTATCTAGTATCCATAATTAACGCAACGTGTCATTACAATATAATGATCTAGTAACCAATTCCAATTACAGGTGGAGATTCTAACTCAATGCTGGATTTAATCACGTAAAACCCTCATTATTAGTTTCAAGTGTTGTTTACAATGCTTTTAGCTTTGTACGTTCACGTGATTCACGATTCCTGGAGGGTATTATTTTCTCATAGTGGCCATCATACCACTCACTGAATTACAGATGCTCAGTGTACAAGTATAGTTTCCAGATTTTAAATGTTAAATCGAGAGCTATTAAAACTTTAGTGAACAAATTTTAAACATTATTTAAGTTATTATAAACATTGTTATAAAAGAACTAAAACTGTTTAATCGAAAGGAAGTTTTAAAAATGAGAATGATTCTAAACTGAAATTGATTTACAAAGTATTTTATTTTGCCAGATACTAAAATATAGAAAGTATTGAAGAATTTTATGCCAAAGATTCACGATAAATTTCGAGAAATAATAATCTATTCGAGTATTTACAGGGTGGGAGAGCAATTAAATTTTCTTAATCAAGACGAGAAAGTTTTTATTCCAATTTAAGTTCAAGCGTTCCGGAGCAAAACGGGTGTTCTTTTCTGTTTTTTGACTTGAATAAAACATACCACGTTAAAAAGTTTCTTGATTATATTAATATAATATATACAGATTTACAGATTTAAATTATAATAATCATCCTAATATTTGTATTCCAAGCGCTGCATTCTTCCATTAGGAAGCCAGGATAAAACAAATTCAAGATTTCAAGAAAAACATTTTTTTTTTACTTCAGTTCTGGAAGCCACGAACAACACTTCTTTTTTAGACAACAGACAAATTACTTCTAATCACTAAAATAAATTCAACTACAGACTTTATTTTTTTAAAAACACATAAAAACAATTAAAATTATAAAATAGACGTTTCGTGCACTTTCGTACACCTCATCAGTACTTCGAAACACAATTGCCAAGCCACCAAACGTCTATTTTATAATTTTAATTGTTTTTATGTGTTTAAAAAAAAATAAAGTCTGTAGTTGAATTTATTTTAGTGATTGTAAGTTTTATCCAGACGTAATTATGTATGTGTTTTTAAATTACTTCTACATTAAAATTAAAAAATTAAAACATTTCAATGTGTTTTTCCGCTGCGCAGGAATCACGTGATCAAATGGCTAAATTTTCCACACGTATAAAGAAGCAGTTTTGCAAAACACACCGCATCGCATCCTTTATTTTCTATTGAAATTTTGCTCATGCATAGACATGCACATGCATTTTATAATTAATGCCGAAAATTAATCAATACACATTCACAGGCATTTTATAATTAATGCCGAAAATTAATCAATAAACATTAAAATATTATTGGTTTTAACATGTTTATGGATGTATAAACAATATTTACACTTTCTATCACAAATACTCACATTTTTAAACATATATTCTATACTAAATCAATTTTACATTTTTTTCTAAGAAAATAATTGTTCTTGCATACTTTAAGTTAAAAACAAAACTTATAAAATAGGATACATGCATCATGTAATGCAAACTATCGAAAAAGATTAACCAGTTTCCAATAAAGACTACAGCTTTTTGTATATTTATACTTTTTTTTTTTTACACATAACTGCGTTTTTATCATATTCTACACTTTCTTAACTTTCGTAGTGTTAGATATTGTAGAACAATTTGACAGCATTATGTTTATTTCTTCTTTTTATTACTATTAGATATACGTGCTCATATGCGCATTTCCTATGCATATAATGTTGAAATTGTTTTAAAATTCAGAATTGTACTTGTGTTACATATGATTTGTTCTTCTTTTTCTATTATTTATTCACAGTATTATAAGGTGATTGTTTAGGTATCTGGGCTTGCAATATAAATATACAGAAGTTTACCCGTGTCATGCGTAAAAGAATTTCTGATAAAAGTTGTTATCATAATTTTAAATGAATAGATATTTTAATATAAGCAAACGTGTGAAATTTTATTTAAACTATCTCTCTACAACTCTGTATATATTTTACAGTTTGAAAATACTCCTGAGTAATGTTTTTCCTCTAAAGCTTTTAAAATGTATGTGAATATATTTTACGAAAGATTTAAATTTCAAAGCTTTTATCTCAAGAAAATATTTGGAGGAAGCTTACTTACATTAAATCAGTGTTGCAAATACTAACATATTTTATATGGATAACTCAAGTATTTTTCTTAACTTTGCATGAAGAAGATCTCTTTTATTTAAAAATATTTAATATTTTAATGGATTTTCATATTTTATAATAAAAAATAACATACTATTATGAAAATTGCATTGAGTTTTTGATGCGCTTTATGGTGATAAATAAAAATATATATTGTTGAAAATGAAGACACGATTTATTAAACTAAGATTTTATTTTATACAAAGGAAATATTTTGAATATCAGTTTTTGAAATTTGTTGATGAGATCAAAAGATATCAGATTATGCTCGCGAAATTTATGAAACGTAATTTTACAATAACAATTATTGTAAACAATATGATATTAATAACACAGTCCACTATTCGCAATTTACATTTGGTTACTTCAAACAGGAAGTTAATTCTTATTGAAACACAGATTGAAACAAACTAGTGTTAAAAAGTCGTATATAAATAGAATTTTGTTATACATTTTTAGCTAATTCTAAGATCTCTAGTTACAGTAACTTATTTATTTTGTGTATAGATAATTAAGTAGTCAAAATGTTCTAAGTTACAAAGGCAGTAAATGCAGTTCTAACTAAATTTTAGTTATGGAGAATAAAAAGTAAATTCTGTTTATATTGGTAATTTTATTAATTAATTATAACTACAATTATGTGAGTTGAAAATCACATGATCCCGGTAACTCGGAATTACTGTAAAATAATTAATGATCCTGGCTTTTGTAAGTGGTATTAATGATAATCATTTTGTAAATGATGGATACGCCTGTTGTTCGTTTATATATTTTTGTATTTTGATGCGATGATTTCAATTTTCTTGAAGTTTAATTTTGTTACACAACACCTTCTGTGACTTCGATTGAATTTAATTCAACACTATAAATTTGCAGTTTTATTAATTTCTGAAAGATTTCTTTTTTAATATGATATTGTTTATTGCCTTGTAAATACTTTTTTTTCACTATTCTGAAGCAATGATTCTAAACCATGCAAAAAGTGCCTCGTCAGTTTTTGGTTATATGATTTATTTCCAGGAGGTAAGGAACTGATGACAATTTAAATGCAAGAATTTACCTTTATCTATAATAATTTCTGTTCGAGTATTGACAACTTGTGAAAGATTGGTAAATTAGAATTAATTTACGTCGACGTCACTTATGTTTTAATACTCAGAACATGGAAAAAATTATTCAATGCTTTTTTGATAAGGAGAAAAAAATTCTTAATAACACCATAAAATTTAGGAAATGCGTTAGATCTTTAGACAGAACTATGTCTTTCTTCATATAGGGCAAAGGAAACGTGCTACCACTTTGAAAGCAGGAGAAAAACTGAATTGAAATGGAAGGGTATTGAGCAAATTAAAGTAATGAACCAATTGGAAATCAGAAGACATCAGCTGTCTGAAAGCAGAAGGCTTAACTTGCCCCTTTCCTTTCCATTTCCTTTCAGTTTTGTTCCTGCTTTCAAAGTGGTTACGTGCTTTTTGCACCTGATAAAGAAAGACAAAGTTCTTTCGAAAGGCCTACGCATTTCCTAATTTTTATCGTGAAGAAGTTTTTTTCCTTATTGTATCTCACAAGTTTGTCCAATATTTTAATGTGCTTTTCTGATAATTTCATACTATATTAAGCACTTTATTTTCCAAAAATAAAAACTTATTTCTTTATCTTTGTAATTCAGTTTAAATGTTCTACCTCCTAAGAAAATATGTCTACATTCTCCTATTTCTCTTTCACTTCATATCCACTATAATTGAAAATTTCTGTCACAGAAAAAAACAACATAATCCTATCTCTCATATTCCCATTTCAATCAACTTGCATTTACATATTTTCTTTCCTGCTTTATGCAATTGAAATTCTGACTGATTCGTCTTTTTCAGTATTCTGGAGAGTTGAGAATTTAAAGAGAAAATATTGGGAAAATATAAAGTACATTATAAATAAGTAAATTTAAGCATTCGACCTTGCGTTCAATATTTATTCATATTTTGTAAAATTGTTTCGTCTGTGTACATTTGTTGATTGCTATGAATATTAAAGAAGTAAAATGCAATGTTTTCATTTGTACTTATTGAAAAGAAAATCACACATGAAATATTAACTTTAAAAGAAGTTGAAATTAATTTTGAAACAAATATTATCGATAGTATATTTCTTCATAAAATAGGCAATCTTTAGTTTTGGAAGGACACTAGTTGTATATTAGGCATTTTTATAATGATTTAGTATTATATGACCAATGTAGTATTATGTAGGGCAATTTAGTATTATATGACCACTAAGGATAATTTTTCTACTCTGTGCGTTTGGGAGGTTATCTTCCAAAAATATAATAATATTTTTAATCAAGGGCCTAAGGTAGATTTAAAAAAAAACCATTGTGAAAAAAAAATCTCTTGATATATATATTTTTTTTTTCATATACTATGAGGACCTTGACTATGAGGATTATTTCAGAATATATATTTTCAAATATTTATATCATTAAATGTAGTTTCGGCACTCTTAAAATATCCCTGGATACATAACCAAAATAAATAAAATTTTAATTATTCGTAAACGAGATTTTCACAAAAATACCAAAAAAGCATGGTATTATAACGTGGTATTATTGGTATGAGCGTGGTATTATTATATAACTAGCCGCCACTGGCGACCAGTTTGGTCGCCCTTAAATGTATGTTAAGCATTGTAACAAATTATTTTTATTCATAATTTATTTTTTTCCTTAATCCTTCGCCAAACCGGAAAAATCTAATAGACAAATCAAGAACTTTTGCGATCGTGGTAGCATTTCGCATATTTTTTGTTGTTATGTATTTCATCTTTCTTGACAAAAACCGCTTAACCCACTTTATAATAAATTAATCATTGTGTGTGTGTTTTTAATATAAAATAAACTATTTCATAATAAAATAAAAGTATATGCTGTTTTAGTAATCTCTAATAGGTACCTGAAAATGGGATTTTCTCGCCAAAATGGCGCAAAACAAAAATTCCGCCAACCCTGGTGCGTCCGTGACAGCTGTTCCAATTTAAAATACATGACGTTCACATTTTTCTTTAAAATAGAAAATAGATAAATAAGAAATATTATCATAAATCAAAACATTTGATTTCAAAATTAAAATATCGTTTCTAATTAATACACACGAAAAATAAAAGCTGACAATTTGTTTCGAAATTTGATCCATTAAATATTATTACATGAGTTCAACCACGGAGTTCAACTTACATCAAGAAAAGATCCGAAGGAAGTTGAGTTGTATGGAACAGAATTATGGTAAACTTTGACTGTCTCACTGGTGCTGATTTTTTTTTTTTTTTTACACCAGGCAGCGGTCCAAAAATTCATGGTTTAATATTTTAAACGTTCACAACGAATGAATCTTTTTTTTTGGTTGTTGTTTACTTTCATGGATAGAGAATTTGAACAGCGAACCTAATTGAAACTGAAGTTATTGCAGAATGTATACATAATTGAACGTAAGTCATCTCTCAAATATTAATTTATTTTGAACGATCTTTCTAAAAATGTAACTTTTATGCAGTTTTATTAGAAAAAATAATTTTGAATAAAAATGGCTGCCTGGCATATGAAAAAGTGAAGCGGCATCCCGGAACTGTTGAGGACAGTCACATGACATACGGTTTTATTATAGAGATAACTAAACCTTTAC
Organism: Maratus michaelseni; assembly: GCA_963931845.1. Lineage (NCBI taxonomy): Eukaryota > Metazoa > Arthropoda > Arachnida > Araneae > Salticidae > Maratus > Maratus michaelseni. The sequence continues at coordinate 422,336,982 of OZ007589.1, read as the reverse complement.
TGCCAGAATAATTACATCTGCTAAAAAAGAGTAGCGCCTATCTTACGACAGCAATTTGTACACCAATGAAGCATACATTCAACACGGTTCACCACGCAGCCAGATTTTGAAAAATGTTCAATGTGACGGTTGCCATCAATGCAAATAGCCGTCAGGCGTATCACAATCAAAAAGGATTACTCCTGTAATTCCTGTCACTGACTGTTTTACTTACTGACAAATAACAGCTCCAAGACCGTTACCGCGCTGATTGCCGTTAACAAATGCAACTATTATCCCAATATTTGTTTTATTAAAAACCCGCATGGCCTAAGTTATTATTTTTAAATATTTTATGCACTTAATACCTATGAAGTGGATTTGATGGGAGTGCCCTGCATCTAATATCAACTTGTTTAACCAGAAACATTCTAACGGATTAAGCTTATTTATTCAAACAAATATGAATTCAGACACCGTTTGGTAGTATTCTAATTAAAAATACTAGGGGGCTCAGCCCCCTACTCGCTAACGCTCGCCAACCCCCCGTGAATTGCGAAGCAATTCACATTGAGACCGCTAAGCGGTCCCAGCTTGCTTCGCTCGCTCACCCCTTTTTATTCTAGCCGGAATAAGTACTACCTTAAACCATATGAACATATGAAATTGACAATTTTTTTAATGTAAAAAAGTAATTGAACTCCGTTGAAAACACAATTAAAAATGCATTTAGTTGGAGCTACTAATGAGCATATAAATCATTTAAATACTATGAATAAAGGATCTTAGAAACATAATTTGTTTAAAATTTATTGCACCTATAATATTGTACAACACGGCTTATTCATTTTAAAAAAAAAAAAAACTACATAATAGGAAGATAGTTTATCATCAATGATTGTTTAAATTTCGTTCGACATTTTACTATTCTAATTGATTATAGATTTCTGCAACAGAGGGCAGCAGGTGCAACCTAGACAGTTGATATTCTTACTTCTCTCCGATTTTTCATGTGAGTGAAATTCATAAATAAATTCTAAATAAGAGTTGAGAATTCATTTGAAATTAGCAATATTACTCATAATTAAAATGAGGAATAATCTCAGACGCTTTGGATTACGTACATGTTATTTTATTTTTAATATTTGCTAGCTTCATTTTCACTGCCCTGACACTGACCGCCATATTGGAGGCGATAGTCTTTTCATTGGTCTGAGCTCTGGAAACTACGGTTGTTGCCAACAATAAGCTAGAAATTCAGCCCTATTTCCGCGCCACGTAAGACAAATATATATGTATAGATAAAAATATTGTAAGTTCTAGGTATTATAAAACACAAATTCCTTATGATTACCCTTAAAAATCCAATAACTAATATATACGGAATACAAAATGGCGAAAACTGGAATATTACGAAGCAATCATGAAAATTTTGAGCCCGTAATAACAATTCGGAATTATATTAACACATTTAGTCACGGGTTTAGTTTTAAAAATTCTGTTTGAAATTCAATTACGGCAACATGTGATATCACTATATGTAAAATGAAGCAATTTTAGCGCATTGTTTGAGAGTATAAATATACAAAGTGGCCATAATTCAACTGGCAGGACTCGTGTTCTGTAGCGCGAGTTAATTGTGAGAGTGAACCAAAGTTTGTAGGATGTTTAAACAAAATGAGGCACGAAGGATTCTGTGAAAAAATTAGTTCAAAAAGTCATCGATAGAGGATATACGGCGCTGTTTTTATTATTATTGCGAATCCTTCGTCTCTGTCTTGTTTAATCATCCTGCAAAATTTGGCTTCATTCTCGCAATTAGATCGCGCTACAGTACTGTAAGTTTAATTATGGCCACCTTAATTAAACTGAAAGTATTCAACATGTTCTGTAGTGCGATTTAATCCGCAGTTAAAAAAACAGCAACACATATCCCCTAGTGGTGACGTTTGGAAATTTTTTCATGGAATACTCCGCCCTCCGCCTTGCTTCATCGTATCAAATTTGGCTCCATCATCACATTTAGATCGAGCTACAGAACACGCTGAGTCCTGTCCGTTTTATTAGAGCCACCTTGTATTTCACAAAGAAATAAAAATAAATAAATAAATAAACTTTAAACTTTAACCGCTTAAAGTATACATATAGCATATACAGGATACAATATGTAATTTATCGTCAACCTTTGATTCCTCAACCGTTTTTCGTAGACATATAGTTACAATTACAAAAACGTATCAAATGAGGTAAATATTCATGTTGTGGCATTGTTTAAAGCAAAAAATCAATTTTATAAAAAATACGAAATCTAACTTTTTATACGGTCCCCCAGTCTCTATAGTTATATTTAGTAAATGTTTGCTCATATCATAACAAATACAACACAAAAAGTTTAACTTCTGTACGACAAAAATTGGCACAGTTATTAAATTTCAAAGTTTGAGATTTTTTCACATGATTTTGTCTTTTATTCAGGGATCAGTTAAAAAATGAATTAAAGTAATTCGGGTTCGAAATCAGGGTGCAATGTCCTTTTTACGGCAAAACCACCTTTAGCCGATATCGCCATATCGGGAATCACTAAAGAGGGTTATTTCATCTAAAAATTTGAGTTAACTTTCAATGGTCGAACAACACTCAAAAGTCAAAGTAGGTAGAATCGACACCCGAAAATAAAACATATTCACTAAGAACTAAATAAATAGCAGCGGCATGCAAACGACTAGCCGAGCTATAACGAGCATAAAAATCAGGATTATGCAAATTACAATAGTACCGCAGCGCCACACATTCGGGATAAAACACGAACCATCTAGCACTGGACATGCTAGTCAGCGCTGAAATCGTGATAGCAAGCTACACATACACGGAATATGGCGAAATGATACTTATTTATAGTGAATGTCAAATAAATGCCAGAGCGGCTGCGAGGGTTTATTTAGAATGTTTCGCTAGGGATCGACATCCAACGCATGAAACTATAACTGATGCATTGCACCGTCTTAGAGAGACCTACTCCGTTGTACCACGACCCAGAACAAGTAGACAGACAAAGTATAATGTTCGAGTTTCACCGGAGGAAGTGTTGACATTCGAACTTTTAAATCCACAACTGAGCGCAGTGGAAATAAGCGAGGCATGTGGATACATGCGTCAGCATGTCTGACATTTGTTACATGCACATCGTGCGCATTCATACCATCCGACATTGGTGCAAGCATCGATGCTGGGTGACAACGCACGACGATTTGATTATTGTAATTTCATGCTCAACACCTTATAGGAAAATCCGACGTTCCTTTGTGACGTTCTATGGACAGATGTGTCAACGTTTACACGGGGTGGCATTATAAATGTGCACAATGTGCATTACTGGTCTCTCGAAAAACCCCAGATCGCTCGCACAGTACGACATCAGGTACTGCTGGTCAACTAACGTGTGGTACAGTATATGGGGAACTCAGATTGTTAGACCCATCTTCTACGATGGGACCTTAATGGGCGATTGTTACCACCAGCTACAAAACACGGTACGTGACTGCTATGAAGAGCTGCCTCTCCGACATGCATGCCGGGTGTGGTTCCAACATGATGCCTCCCTTCCCCCCGCATAAAGCATCAAACGTATCCATGAGTATCTGGCCACCGAATTAGGTTAACAGATCATTGGATATGGTGGTCCGGTAGAGTAGCCACCGCGTTCGCCGTACTTGACTCCCATGGGCTTCTACCTCTGGTGTTACATCAAGGCCGTCTATGTAACTGAGCCTACTTCTCTGGTTGATCTGAAGCAGCGCATCATCCTTGCTTGTCGCACAGTTACACCTGCTATGTTCCAACGTGTCCAGTACTCAGTACTGTCACGCATTCAGTTGTGCATTGCCACCAATGGAGATCACTTTGAGCAATATCTCTAGTAGATTCCGGCGTTTTATGTATTCATTTTTTATAGTAGACCGTTCTCTGATATGATAATAAATTACTGGTATATTTATTTTTCTGTTTAATTTCCATATTTCATTCTTCGCTTACCCCTAAAAGTCAGCTCAAATTTTTAGATGAAATAACCTTCTTTGGTGATACCCCGATTTGACGTATCGGCTAAAAGTGGTTTCGCCGTAAAAAGGACATTGCACCCTGATTTCGATCTCGAATTACTTTAATTCATTTTTTAACTGATCCCTCAATGAAAGACGAAATCATGTGCAAAAATATCAAACTTTGAAATTTAATAACTGTGTCAATTTTTGTAGTACAAAAGTCACACTTTTTGTGTTATATCTGTTATGATATGTGTAAACTTTTACTAAATATAACGATAGAGACTGGGAGAACGTATAAAAAGTTCGATTTCGTATTTATTTTAAAAATTGACTTGTTACTTTAAACAATGCCACAGCATGAATATTTACTTCATTTGAAACGATTTTGTAATTGGAACTATATGTCTACGAACACTGTTTGAGAAATTTATAGTTCGGCGATAGATAACATATTTCACCCTGTATATATAACATGAAAAATAATTGTTATTTACATATGTTTAATAATACAGTTGCTTAACCTTTATTTACCTTTCATTTATTGATTTTCATACTGTGTGCGTTTGGTACACTTTACTTAAAGATTACAAAACCTATCACTTTCGAACTTTTTACGGTCATTAAAAACATTTAATAATAATATGAATCAGTTTATGTTTTGGATAAAAATAAATGAAATTAAAAAAGATAGCAAAATATTTTTAAAATAATGAAAAATTACGTAATGTAATTCTATTAAAATTTCAATATTAATGTACTGACATTTATTATTTTTCTTCTTATTATTAAAAGGCATGTTTCTAATCACCATGAATTATTCGCAAATGATAGGTTTTGTTGTTTTTAAGTAAGTTGTATGAAGCAGACATAGTGTAAAAATCAATTAATCAAAGGTGAGTAAAAATTAAGCAACTGTTTTTAATAAACGTATGTAAATAACAATTATTTTTCTTGTTTTTTCTATACTACAATATGTATAATTTAAGGGGTAAAAGTTTAAAGTTTTCTGAATCACATACTGTTAAATCTTGCTTTAAAATTGCTTTGTTTTATCTATTAAGATGTCACATCTGCTCTTATAAGTCCAAGAAAATAAAAAAACTAATTTTTGGTGAGACAAATCAATTAAAGAATGGACGACATAACAAGTTTAACTTCTTTCGTAATTTTAAGGTTGAATGCATTAAAAATGGAATGAGAAATATGGAAGTTTAAAATTTTTACAGAAATTCAGAATACCATTCAAATATGTGACAAAGTTGACTGCTTTTTTCATTTTTACCATTTGGTCCATATAGACATTTTCAGTCTCTTCATTTACTATACATTTTGTAACATTTCTAAAAATTCTCTCACGAACATATATTTAAAAATACATAACTATAATATTAATACATATATATTAATATTATAGTCATGTATATGAATCAAAGTAGTATATGAATCAAACACATCTCATTATATTCAATGTAGCGGTATATCTTAGACTGGAAATTTATTTAAGAACAATTGATAAATAGTAATTAATGACCAATGAACGGTCTTCCTTTTTAATTATCCCTTGTATAATTAATTGCTGAAATGATTAAAAGTCGATGATACGATGAATATTAAAAGGTAGCAAATGTGTCAAAAAACGGTAGATACAAAATAACTTGATTTTTCCTCTTTTCATGAGAAAAATTTCTATCTAAAGTAAGGTTTTATCACATATTATACGCCTTTTTTCTCTATTTTTGCTACTATAATCATTTCTATAGATTCTGCAATAATAAATTGCTTTATTATAACCTACAATCGCCACTTTCGCCTCCTACGCCGCCTACGAGACTTTTAAACACATATAGATGTTGACATATAGCGGCGTAATTGATTAGCTTTATCGTATCTTCAACATATTGCTTTTCAATTCGTTTTCAAATAATTATTTTTAATTATTTCTCTCCCATCAGACGAAAAATATATTCAGCATTAATTTATTCTGTCTCGAAGTCCAAATACAAAATTTTAGAATCATATCTAAATGTAATATGGAATCAGAAGATAAACTTATTTTAGAATATCCAGTACAAAGAAAACAATTTAGCAACTTGAACAGTACTTTGTTTTAAATTGTAAGTTAGCTATAAATTTTAATATTTAAATATTCATTAATGAAATTTTCATTCAATTATTAAATGATAAAGAATACCATATTATCAAAATGTTATTCAAAATTCAAAATATGCGTTGAAGAATTGTCATATTAATTAAAAACAGTACTATTATCAGAAGAATTAATCACAAGTTAAAAAATGCTGACTATATTTTATAGTATTCGTGCTTTTTTTAATTATGAATTGTTCCATGTAATTCTTTTATTATTCTGATTTTTCAGACAGAGTTATTTTGCTAATAACTGAATATTACCATCATTACTATGCAAATCTTATGACTACGAGATATCTGGTAATTTAAATGTTTATTATGCCAGATTAATATTTTTGCTTAAGCTTTAAATGTACATTCATAACAACCAACTACATGACAAAAATATCAAAATATTAGATTATAGATTTTTTTAAATTATTATACAACCAAATGCTAATTATAACTTGCTAGATAAGTAACGTGTATTAAAATTTCACATACAAAAAATGTATAGAGTTCTTCTAAGTATCTTCTGCAAACGACTCGTTTTAGAGCATATAAAATTTTGTTTAAAAGGGCAAACTATTTAATTAAAGAAATAATGCAATATTTTTATAATATATATATACATATATATATATATATATATATATATATATATACAGGGTGGTTATAATATAAGTACTTTATTTGGTACTGTCTGTAGCTCGAAAGAATAACCCGAATGAAACCAAAATCGGTATACTTACTATTCGAGAAGGGGGAAGAAGAATGGAACAATAAAAAAATAATTGCAATAATCACCGACAGATGGCGCTACTGAGTGTGAAATGTATTGTGTAATATAAGTACAAAGAATTCAGGCGTCAAACCGGATGGCACGCCTAATTTATTGGAAATGTCACAGTGAATGTGGATACGCTTTCGCATGGCGGTACCGATCATGTTCAGATTCCAAATGGCCTTTATGCTTTAGGACACAATTCAGGCGAGGCACGACGTGCTCAACTTCGGAATGTAACGAATCAGGAGTGATGTCTCGCACATGTTGTAATATGCGGTAAAATCATTGAGGTTTGCGACACCTCCACGGTACAGAGTAGTACACATTACATTTCACACTCAAAAGGGCCATCTGTCGGCGATTATTGCAATATTTTTCCCTTGTTCTTTCCCCTTCTCGAATAGTAAGTGTACCGATTTTGGTTTCATTCCGGTTATTCCTTCAAGATACAGACAGCTCCAAATAGAGATACTTATATTATGACCACCCGGTATATATATGTTCAAAGTAAATCTGGCTACTAAAATTAAATCAAGTAAAATAAAATTCCCCTCTATGTAAAATGTTATTATTATGCGTGAATGGTATAACATTTCAACAGTTTAATGAAAAACACAAAGTGTCCCTTTTCCCCTTCATATTTTCAACTGAAACAACATCCGTTTCTTAAGAAACAAAAATTTAAATCTAAAATTTAAAAACTTCGTATTTCAATATGCAATTAACATTAACTAAACAAAAATGTAATAAAGAGACTAAAAAATTTTTTAGCATAACCATTGAGCAATAAACTAGATTATTTTCCTTCTTTGTTAATGACATTTTTTTAAGGCGAAAAAGAAGAGGGTTATTTTAGTTTAAAATATGAATTATCTTTTTTGTTACGTTTCCTTTTTTCTTTTTGTAAGTAATTAAGCGGTTTATTTTAAATAAACAAGCTAATTTAAAGCAAATGAATAATGCATTTATTTATGAGTTATAATTAGATTCATCCCAATTCTAACCTCTCTAAATTTACTTCTTATTATGTATTAAGTAAATATTGATTTATCTCCCAAGCATATTAGAGCCATCCAGAATTAGATTAAACATTAATAAGCTTATCTGATTTTTAAAAAATATGCCCAAAAGAATAACGTTACAATTCCTATTTTTTATTACCCTTTACATTTTTGTTTTAAATACCGGGTAAACCAAAAGTTCGTTAAAACTTATTAATAAAAAAAGAAGAATATATGATAAAGAAATGCGGTTTGCAAGAAAAAGCTCACAAGGAAATCGGATTTTTTTAGCAGCAGAAAAATTTTAGTTAAAAATGTCACTGGTAGAGGGCGCTGACTACCCGAAACACAAAGAACAGGACAACAGTACGCTCCATCCATTTATTCTTGCAATAAAATTTGTTCAACATGACCTCCAGACCACATTCTTCGTCTTCAGTCCTTTCACCGTGCGAAATTTTCGCAACGCAAAAGTTGCTGACTCTCCGTTCAAATAGAACAACTTCACCACCAACGCTCGATCGGGTAATGATAACATTTTGAAATCGAATGAGAAATCTTCGTGTATCCCGGTCTTTAATTTGCATAATTCTGCTGAATCTCTCGCATGTTAGCGCTATCTACAGGTGACTTTTTTAACTAAAAAACTTTTTGCTGTTAAAAAAAATCCGACAACCGTGTGAGCCCTTTCTTGCAAACCGCACTTCTTTATCATAATTTCTTCCTTTTTTATGAATTTTTAGTTTTAACGAACTTGTGGTTCACCCGGTATATAACAAATTATAACACGCATTACTAATGTACTACTTTTAATTGCTAAAGAGTGTAAAATATAAACTTTAAAAACAGTACAAAAAAGCCTTAGTAGATTGTTTACATGTTTCGGCTCCTCGAAACTATTTGTGAAAGAAAAAGAAATGCCTTTAAAATGAGGTTATTGATACCATTTTAAATATATTTAAAAAATATAATACAATTTACAAGTAATATGACGATTTCAAATCTAGATATTAAGTTCATAATGGTAATTTAAGAATGCAAATTAAATATAATAAGATTATAAATTATGTAAAATAAAATAAATTAAATATGTATATTGCTATATAATTTTTTTTTGTATAGACATATCTCTATAATAACACAGACCTTATAATTAATCTGTAATTTAACATAATATAATAATGTAAGAAAAATATTGCAAATAACTTTAATTTTCTATTAAAAGTTTATATATATATATATATATATATATATATATATATATTGATGGATATAAGATATTAAATGTAAGAAATAACAACTAATGGATATTTCTATACTATACTATAACCGTCATTAACTTAAAATACACCAAATACTGACCACTAGAAAATAATAACCAGCAACATAACATTCCTTTTATTATTATTATTGTTGTTGTTATTATTAAATAAGGTAAGTACATAAATTAACCAATGCAACACCACCCCACCTTCATAATCATTCAAAAGAATGCATCAGTATTTAACTAAACTTACCTTAAGTTCACCAGACAACACCACCCCACCTCCATAATCAAGCTAATGTACCTTTCTAACACTAATCTATCCTCCATTTTAAAGCAGTATGAATTTTTTAATAATTAAATAAGGTAATAAATATATATTAGAACGTTTTAGAAGTACCTCCGAAAAGAAACGTCAGAAATTAGACGTACATAAAAGAAGAAAGTGGTCTTTAGGTTCCTGCTTCCGAAAACGGGCGAAAAAATTCTTTGTTATCACGTATCAACAGAAACAAAATGCGCTAATTCTGAGAAGGCGGAGAACTGGGAATTATTCAGGCTTTTCTGCAGTTCCAAAAACAGTGCTTCTGACGCTTCTGGTTGCTTTATTATATATACTTCCTAGCCTCGCAACATTTTCATAATACACTCCATCAGTTAATTATCTCACCAGTTACCTTTTAACGCATACTAAAAGTGTCCAATTAGAGTAATTTAGCCCGAACTTTAACAATAGTTTCTTCATTCATTTACGCAGCAACCACAATACGCTTCTTTATAAGTTTAATATGTCTGTTATTTGCTCATGTTACAGAACAAACATACATTACTTACAATAAATCACACACAATACATTTCTGTTTTAATTATAAATATCTCTAAATTAATATTTTCAAGTTATACAAAACTGTTCAAAATGTTATCATTCATGAATCCTATAATATTACACTGATTAAAATTTCTCTTGAAATTAAACTTCAAAAAATAAACCGAAAATAAACTTAATTTCTGAGGCAGTAATTATCTGTTTTGGGAAATGTTATATGAATTTACGAGTGAGCAAATAATTTCAACTATGAAGAATTAAAATGAAAGAAAATTTTTATGCTGCGCCAATAAAAAAAAAAATTTTTTTTTTAAAGTAATTTCATTTTCTGTGACATTTTATTTAGAAAGATTTATTTATAATGAAGAAAAGTCATTAAATGTATTCCTGGAATTACAAAACGGATGTGAATAAATGTAAATTTCGTTCAAGGCTTTTTCAAAAGTTAATTAAAGTACTGATTCTCTATAATCAGGGGTTTTTTTATTATTGGTAAATGGAAAATTAAAAAAAAAAGGAAAGGCCCAGTTTTCAAATTAGAAAAAAAAAAACGGTTTTATTTATTCCCTTTTAAAATTTGTTTAAAAGGCTCAATGAAAAATATTTCGGAATAATAATTTTAAAAAAAAACATTTTATCGCCAAACTAATTACAGTATTTATAAATTTCAATTTTTCATTAAAAATTTATTAAAAAAATAAATAAATACATTTCATTATATGGCACTTTTAATTATATTGAGAAGAAAAAGTAAATTTGTTTACGCATGGTTGAATACATTTATCATCTCTATATACTTTTGACCCGAACTTTTGTTGAGAAACTCAGAAGGACATTTGATATTTTCGATTAAAATATGTAACTTATTAGATCTATGATATATTTAATAATCCATAAAATTAAAAGGCAATAAAAGAATCGTTCTTTTATTAATAATTGAATATCATTCTATTAAAGTATCGTTAAAAGAGATAGAGCTTTTTTTTTCTTAGTATACAATTCGTATGAAGTTTGATAAATATTTTAATATAGAGTAATTTGTAAAAATTATTTTTTTATTTAAGAAATAAAGAAAAAGTTTTTCTTTTAAGATGAGATCAAGGAAAAGAAAACTTTTTAATTATACAAAATGTAGCTTAATTCCGTTTCAATCAGCAAAATCACATTATAAATCCAAAAATATGCGCATGTTAATTAATAAATAAGTGAATAAAAGAAGGATAGAAATTTACAATTATTCTGTATGAGGTTCAGAAATGCTTTAAAAAAAGAAGTCAATAAATCTGTACAGTGAAAATATGTTATTTGTAAATAAATTTATTTCAACTTCTCTGAAAAAAAAATTACATCTTTTAATAAAAATCGAAGAGTAATTTTTCCTATAGTGCTTTCATTTTTTATTCATAATATCGCATATTTATAAAATTCAAAAGTATATTTCATGCATCCAAAAAATTTTAAACAAAAATGGCATTATGAATTTATTTTTTACTCGTAAAATGTAAATTTAAAGTAGTATTAAATTATTTTTATTTGTTTCTGTATTCTTATATTATGTTTGTTTCAATTTCTTCTGTGAAACGTGCATCAATGCTCGAATTAAATTATGAGTATAGTACTATTAATATATATTTTCTAAAAAAACACACATTCAGAAGATATAAATATTTGCAAATCTGTATAATTTTGTAGAATATTCAAAGTGTTAAATCATTGAAAAAATATTTTAAGGAAAATAAATTTTAAAAAAATAGAGACTATTATTTTTAGAAAATTAAAGAGATAAAACTTAAATCTGTTTTGTTGCAAATTAATTTATCTGTTCATTTAGCATTTTTTATGCACTTTTTATCTGTAGTCTGAACGCTAACAAATGAGTTGTTTTTTAATCATATTTTAACTTTGAGAAGCTTACTTAAGATTGATCGGTATGAAAAAAATGTAAACATGTTTATTCTGTAATCACTTCACAGTTTTATTCATTTTAACATAAAATCCTTTCCCCTTTACTACATCTTTGTCTTAAGTGTAATTGTACATAATATGTACACGTATGGGCAGGCAAAGTATAAAAAACTTAGAACTAAAAAATTTTCACTATGTACTTGACAGTATATATACGAGCATGTATTTGAACAGGATTTTACGTGCTCTATTTTTAGTTATATCACAAATATTTTTCAACAACAAACTAGCAAAATCATATCCTGTCTTTTTTATTTTGTAAAAATAAACAAATAAGTTATTACTTCCAAAACTTTTAACGTAAAAGTAATATATAAACAAACAAAAACAAAACAGCATCTCCTACATTAATGCAAAATTCAAATGGAATAATCTATTTTATATTATGCTACTAAGTAACAGTTCGCACTATATTAAACGCAAATTTTACCTGTCCAGTTACTGGAACTGGGGCTGTCTTACGTCAATCATCCTGACCAATCAAACGTGTCTGCATTCCAGGTCTTTAAGTAACATCTATAAAAAAATAATCTTAATTGACATTTCAAAAACCACATGTCAATATTTTTCCAAATATACTTTTTTTTTGTCGCAAATCCTTCCTTAAAGGTAGAGCCATGATCTGGGTAATAACCACATAAGTCAGTGCATTCCTTTCTCTTCAAAGAAAAACCTTCCAATTTTCGTTCATTACTTAAACGACATAAAGTCACTTAAGTCGCACTTAAAACGACTAAAGTCACAGCGACTTAAGTGGTTTTTGCATGCAATATCAGGTGAACTGCGGATTCGATATTACATTACCCTATTATCATTTGCATGCAATACCATATTAAAATCTTTTACTTGTGAATAATACAGTTTTATTTTCTGAAAAGTTCTGATTCTGTGATTTATCTGGTTTTTTGAAATGACCGATTCAATTAATTCAGCTTGCATTTATTTCCAGATCAGTATCAGAGCAGTATCCATATATCAGTATCAGAATCTATCTCGCTTGCTCTGGCTTGAAAAGCTTTAAATTTTATTCTTCCGCTAACGTTGCAGTAATTTTAGTTTCAACTTTTGGCTGAGGACCTGCTATCATATAAACAATTTTAATTTCTAAATCTTTGCAATTTCATCTCCCAAAACCCGTTTTATCCAAAATTGTCTGTAATTTATCATTATGATGAACTTTTAAAGGACGAAGTAATTTCGAATTTTTGTGCTATATCATGATCTAACTGGAAAAGTTGTATGTCTCTATTTGTCTAATTGCCGTATACAAAATTCTGGTGGATCATTTTAGATGCTCTCAACAAATAATGTAATTAGCTTATCGTAATATATTCACTATAAAAAATGGCTGTAAATTTGGTAGAAATAAAATTGTCAACTGAAATGACAATAAAAAACTGTTTATTTTACGAAATAAAGGTTCTATTTTTATAAACTTTCTGTTTAGTAATAGTCTAATACAGGGGTGCAAAAATCTAGGCGCCAATGGGCCGATTCCCATCCCTAACTTTTTAGTATTCTTCGCCTAATAAGAATACTAATAAAATTTACGCGAAGTATACTAATAAAATTTGACGAAAAATACTAATAAAATTTAGTGGTGGCAATCAGCCCATTGGCGCCTAGATTTTTGCACCCCGGTCTAATAGTATTTTTACGGTTAAAATACATTGTAAAGTAAACAGCTTTTTTTTCTTTTCTAGTGCATAAATAATTTGCTCTCATTGGTCCATTCTTTAAGACAATTTATATCTGAAACAAATAAAAAGGAGAGATATTCTAAAATACACTTTTTTTTTAAAAGTCAGAAATATTTTTATTCATATATTCATATACGAAACCAAAAGAGTAAAATTTCAAAAAAATTTACATGCATTTACTTTTATTGTTAGATTTTTTATAATAAGGAAATTTTAAAAGAAAGTGAAACTTTAATCAATTATTTGAATATTTTTTATCTTCATATATTATTCATTATAGTTTTATATAGTCCATTCATGAATTCCAAGACCTGTACACTGACTTATGTACGTTACATTTTGATTTCTTTAAACAGTCTTTGTCTGCTCTCGAAAAACACAATTCTTCTGTGTTTTAAATCCAAATACGTTAATTATTATTTTCAAATTTTACTTGTGCCATCATTAAACAAGGATGAAAAAACACGCGTTAAGCTTGATTATGAAACACTTTCCATCACATTTAGAAAATAGTAACAAAACTTAATAGATTAATAAGGTGAAAAATGATATCTAATTAAACAAGTTGGAAAACTCTTAACATATTTGAAAACCCAATTTCAGTAATAATCGGAAAAATATCCAAATTTCTGTATGCAGCCTTGTTTAGGATCAATAGATTTCTATATATACTACATGGTATGCTAAAATTTAGTTCAGTTAGGAAACGCATAACACAGTTGTAAATTCTTATTCGAAAATTTCCGTCAATGAGCGGCAATGTACTCGAGATATTTTGTGCAGCCCTGTATATGATCTATAGAATTTATACACACCAAGCAATATGGAAAAAAAAACAGTGGCACTCCGGGAGTGCCGACAGAAGTGAAAACTTGAACAATTACGTGTGTATTTTTTGAATCGTCAGGAAATGTTTTATTGTGCACGAAATACTTTTAAATGAAGTGTTTTTTATTCATTATTATAAACTACTACTACAAAAACTATATTACAATTTTCATTTAATGCGCTATTGTACTTGAAAAATAATGCATATTATTTTACATACAAAAATTTCGGGAAACAGACTTCAGTCGCACTATACCGCTTACTATACCGCTGACATTTTTCTGCCTTATTATACCGTTTACATTTTTCTGCGTTACTATACCGCGTAATATACCGCTTACATTTTTCTGCGCTTACTATACCGATTACTATACCGCGGTTTAATAGCGCACAGGCAAGCATGTGGCGCGTGACGGTATCGGTAACAGTGACGGTAACAGTGTCGGTTACAGGTGTCGCGAGTTCAATGTTTTTTTCCCATCTCAAAAAATGCCCAACGCGCATAAAGAAGTTTCCACTTCAATCACTTCAAATGTACAGAGATGTCGATAACAGTGACGGTAACAGTGTCGGTTACAGGTGTCGCGAGTTCAATGTTTTTTTCCCATCTCAAAAAATGCCCACTGCGCCTAAAGAAGTTTTCACTTCAAAAATTAGTTAAATTTAAAAACCCGTGCAACAACTGAAAACACACTTCCAACAATTATTGTTCATAGTCAGTACGGTAATCGAATTATTTTGTGTGTCCTGTAAATGAACGATGAATGCTATGTACTCCATAATCTATAGTAAGCATCTTGTAATGCATCTCAGTGATATATAAGAAATTCAATATGTTTGAAATACAGTAATATCATTAAAATACACCGCAAACGATTTTCCCCCATAGGCCGTAATGTAAAAGAATTCTTTTGAGTGGCCTTGTAAATGAACTATAAATGCTATATATTTTATTTTCAATACTGGACATATCATGGTAAACCTCAATGACGTATATCATTTGCATGACAATCCGAGTATATTTACGCGAGTTAGAGCACGGACAGACAGACGGAAGACAGACAGACAAACCTAATTCATAAATACTTTTCAACTTTGTTGGAAAGTGTTATTTTACTATGCATCGTTCATGTGCAAATGCGTAGAAATTATAGATTTAAAAGGTAGTAATTTTTCATATTCAATTTTCCAGTATTTTGGGAAGTTCTTTAGAATTGTCGAATATTTGACAAAAAATTCAAAAAGAATTAATATAACATTAAAATTTCATATATTTTTTTGTTAATTTAAAATCAACATTTATTTGTTATTTTATTTTATTTATTTATTTATCTTTAGTAAATAATTAATTTATATTTCTATATGATGTTCAAATTTCTTTATTTTTATAATTATATATATTTTTTAAAGTTCATATTCATTCAGATTAGAAAAGTTCGACTGAGTTTTTCTGAAACAATATATAATACTTACAGTAAAGTTCCATCAAAATTTCTGTAAAACATAAATGAAATGTATAACATGCTTTAAATATACTATAAAAACTATTTTAATCTAGGTTTTTTTGTTTTTTTTTAATATATAAACAGCCTAAGCTATTAATAAAAGCAATAACTTCTCAAACATTTTTAAAAATTCTAACTGGGTTAAAAAAATTTAAATACTTCAGTTATTTATTTGTTTTTAAATATTTTTCTTGTACAGTTTTATAAGATTAATCATCTTCATCTGAGTTTGCTATATTTTAATCGGCTTGGAAATGCAGTCTAAATTTAATTCCTAAGTTATTTTATTAAATTTTTATTTTTTATTAGTTAACATTTTAATTAGCTTTTCCACAGTTATCAATACTAGGGAATCGAACACGGGCTTCTCGGGTTACAGAACATAGACGAAAACCATTTTTTCTAAATCTAATAGATTTGTCATATTTTTATTTGTCAAGGTTTTTGCATTTAATGATTCTTTCTGTATTTGCTTGTTTGCTTTTCTTGTGTATGAAGCGCTCATACATGCAGTATTGTTATCCATCCAGTTATTATTATTTTTTTGTTTTTGTATAAATCGTTTATACATGCGATATTGTGATCACGACATTAACAAATTTCAAGGTTTTTTTTTCCCCTTCTATTCCAAATACAGTGCGATCGCTGCATCTACTGATGTTTTCTTTGTTTTCTTGTCATTACGTTTATTATTTGTAATCTTATGCATGCGATATAGTGATCGCGATATTAACGAAGTTCATGCATATTCGTTTTTTAGGTTTTCGTTCATCTCACGAATCCCTATTACTCCCGCTGCGTTGTCTGTCTGTCACAGAGCCATTCTCAAAAACTATGTAACTTACAGAGTTGAAACTTTGTGTATATAGCGGAATAATAGCTATAAAGAGCTTAAAATATTAAAATTTGAAAAATTCGTATTATTTTAATAAATAGAGATAAAAAAAACACAATTCTAACAGCCTTTTCCTTTTAAATTTAAACATTTTTCATTATAGCAGATGCCAAAAATTAAAAATCCACGAGGAAATTCTTTTTACAATAATTAACTTTCTATCAGACGATTTCCACGTGAAAAATGAAAATGAAATAAAAAGTTTCACCCATTGAAAAAAAAAAGATTAATTTGAAATAAAATTGATTGACTTCATAGTGGTAATAAAATGGTAAGATTTCTCAAAAATACAAGGAGTATGAGTATGTGTATGCACACAAAGCAGATTAATATCACGTCATTAGAGAATTAAAAAGAAAATCTGACGTCCTATCGGAAGTTGAACGGATTTTTCAAATGTTTCATAATATTACAAAGCGAGTATCAATTAACAGAGAATCGCAAATATATGAGTTTGAGGGACGTATTGAATCATGATAAAAACCCGATTATGGAAATATTCGCATATTTTAACAATTTGAAGGTGTACAACCTGTTTAATTTTGAAATTATTTTTTTAAGTATCGCATTTATTCCACATGACAGATATTATTATTATGACAGAATATAATAGCGGGCTTAGCCCGCTATCGGGCTGGTTTGGATATTCGAAAAAACGAGAAAAATAGACAGGTAAATTTTTACTTTATAAAAAACATGACATTTTTTTTTGGTTGCTAAATGAAATTTAAAGAGAAGATAAAGTATTTTGAAAGAAATATTAAACGAAACCCTTTGAGCGATCTTCGAGCACACTTACCCTCTTGTTTTAACTTCGCAATAATCGTTAACATTTTTTGTAATACTGGTGAAATGTGAATTAAGACGTTGTTTTATACTGCTCATATTGATTTTTTTATTTGCATCTTAATAAATTTGTACCTTCTGTTTATATTATCTGTTAAAATATACAATGTTTGTTTATGGTTTAATTAAATAATTCTTTTTTTAAATTCTTAAATTATTGCAAAGCATCCTTTTGTCCAAAATCGTCTGAACGAATCCATTATTTGTATCCGGTATATCGCTACTCTCATATAAAGGCACCCTACTCTTGTGACGTTTTTATCTCAAAATTCATTAATTTTACTATCTGTAACTATGTAGAAGTTTATAATGGCAACATTCTTCCATTTCTTTATTGGCGTTTCAAAAATCATGCTTAAAAATTATTTTAAAAGTCATAATAAATTAGGCAATTAAGATATAAATTTTCAAACAAATTGCATTTGAAAGTAGATTTTTTTCCTATACAACGGTATAAAAATTCAAAATGTGCGATGTTTAGAAATTAAAAAACTGCAGTAGTAAAAATCGCCAAACCGAAATTTCATCGTCAAGTGCTGCCATTCGCAAAATGACGTCAGTGTTATGCACGGACACGTTTGTCCTTTACAATATAGATAGATACTTGTCTTTATCAAGATACTTCATTCTGCTTCATTTTATTTGTTCATCTTTTAATTTAATATACTTGCATTTATTTATAATATTCAATGCATTTATATCTTCCATTATTTTCTGTGCTAATTCTTTATTTTGATTCAATGTTTTCATACTTGCTTCCTATTCTAGCTGATTGTTCTTTTTCTGTATACATTTGTGTTTCTTTCTAGTTCTTGTCCTACTTTTGCTCTAGTAGTACTCATTTAGTCTGTTTCAATCTGGGGAAGTAGAATTTTCTTCTTTGAAATTTTTATATTTTATTTTGTATGACATTTTTAAACTACTGAATAGATAACAAGCAGTATTTTATTTCTTTTTACGGAAAATTTGTGTAATACGTACATACCAACAATATTTTTTCAGTGATAATAAAAATACTTATGACTTAAAACCAATATTACTAATAATCTCGTTTGTGTTTTCAGGGCTCTGTAAAGAGGAATGTCTAAATGGTGGTCGATGCATAGGACCGGACCGTTGTGCATGTGTATATGGTTTTACCGGGAGAAGATGTGAAAGAGGTAATTTATTATTTATAGACAACGTGAGATTTAATGCATATCCGTAAACTAAGTTTTCAATATTCCTTTCTTTACATTATGTTCCAGATTACAGAACAGGTCCTTGTTTCAGAAGAGTAAAAAATCAGTATTGCGCTGGTCAGCTGACAGGGGTGGTTTGCACTCGACAATTGTGCTGCGCAACTGTAGGAGCGGCTTGGGGACATCCATGTGAAGAATGCCCTAAAAAATTACCTTGTGACAGAGGATTTATCACTAATATACAATCAAAAACTTGTCAAGGTAGGTTTTCCATTTTATAATGTAGCGAAATGTTTGTATTTATATAAATCTCAACCATGATGGTCATGATCTCAACTATGATACCCCAACCATTGAATATGATTTATTTAGTTGAAAAAAAACTTTCCTCTGTTCATTATGACCTAATTACATGGTATACAGGAGTTTCCGTGTTATATCACATTCATCATGTAAAATGCTATAGTTATAGCTGGGATGAATGAAATTAGTGCTTCAGTTCGCAGTTGTGTCCAACAAATAAGAGTGAATTATGCTAGCCAGTGTATCGTTGGGATAGCTCAATAGGAAGAGCGTTGGCACGGCAAGCCAAAGTACCCAGGTTCGAGTCTTGGTCCCAGCATTTTTCTCTCTGTTGGAATACATCTCAACTATGATACTCCAACCATTGAATATGTTTGACATTTTATTTTATTTTCACAATTCTGTTGTACTAGCATCTGTTTTTAATATTTTATTTCTCAGAAATATAAGGCAAATGTCTTATTTACACGCAAAAATACTACTCAGAATGAATTTGCAACTATTAATTTCTAATGTTGCAAATTTTATTCAAATATATGCAGAAAAAAAATTTTTGCTTTTGATATTACATTCCTTAATTTTTACTTTTCTAAAAAATGTCTAATATGTCACAAGAAAGCATTACAGTTTCTAACTTTATTATTATTATTGTTTATTTATTTAATATTCAACACAAAATATGCATACTTTTATTTTTTTTAATATTCCTTTTTTAAAGGTCAATAGAAAAAAAAATACTGTTTTAATGCCCTTTAAGAGCACAAAAGTTTCCATATTTTCAAGCATTGACTTCCTTTTGATATGGATAGTATGTCCAACATTTTAAAGTATACCTTTTAAACAACACATCTACTTTCAAGAAAGTCGTAAGGTGGCAGACTGAAAACTAATGGATCCGACATGAAATCACTCTTATGCTTTTCATTCTTTTATGTACATTTCTTTATGTAATTTCGTCATAGATTTCCGCAAGGCCAAACATATAACCTATTCTTACTTTATGTTGAAAGATTAAATAACATATTTTTCGAAATTTTCTTCTCGGAAACTTTCGTTTTTAAAGTTCAGTTACGAATTTGCTACAGAATGTAATTTTGGAATTCTTGATGCTGATATTATCTAATAGAATAACTTAGTAAATCTAAGCTCTTTTATCAGAAATTTAATAAAGATGTTGGAGAAGACTTGAACGAATTTATTGATTAATTCAATCTTTAATAAAACTTAATAAGAGTTTCCGGTAGTTTTAGAAATACTTTAGCTATTCATTCGCATGACTGCAAAAAATTAGTACAGAGATATTTTAATAAGATAGGGTTCTTTCATTTTGGGAATTATAAGTGACATTCATTATTCAGAAATTTTTAGATTAAAGCAAGCTTCTGTGTGGCTCATATGACAAGGAAGAAGACCTTGTATGAAATATTTTTATTAGTTCTAACTTATACTACTTTTGTAACATTATCAATAAATAGTGAGAGCCATCTGGGGCCATGTGAGAATCAAGTTCCGAATGAATAACATATTTTCAGCTACACGGTGACGCACCACTATGTTGTTTGAGTAGCATTTGAATGAAACGCTTATTAGTATATCTTCAGATAATGTGTGATACACATTCATAGACAGTCTTAAGTTTAAAAAGCAAACTACATATTTTTCCTTCTTTAAATTTCTTATTTTTGCATGCAACTGAAAATATTTGTATAAACAAAAAGGGGTTATTGTACAGGTGTTATTATTATTTCTTTTAATCGAAAATGACATATATTCAAGATCATATCACAAAATATTTTTGTTTAAGAGCTTACACCAGTCACGCTAAAACACTCACAAGCTAATGTTAAGTCTATGGGAAGATTATTTTCAAATTTATCGCTCGCATTTTAATATTTTTAAATGTTTTTTTTTCATAGGATAATTGAGGAAATCTTTAACGTTGTTATTTTTTAATTTTTCGATTTTGGTTTCATATTTTTTTAAAAATACTTTCCCTTTTGGAACCGGTTGGAACTGGTTCTGAAATTAAAACAGTCCTAATATTAAAAAAACTGGAACCAAAATCGAAAAACTAAAAGCTACAACATTAGGGATCATTCTCAGCGATCATGCAAAAATTCTATGCAAAAAAATCATTTAAAAATATTAAAATACGAGAGAGAAATTTGAAAATAATCTCCCCATAGATTTAACATTAGCTTGCGCGTTTCTTCGCATGACTAGTGTAGGCTCTTAATGATCGATTATGCTTTGATGGTCTGTTGTAATTTCTATTTTAAACTTTTTTAACAAAATATAGATGCAACTCAACCTTCTTATAAATTTTCTGTACCCTGGTCATAACCCGTTTAGACTGGATATTTAAGATATATCTGATGGTAATATGGACAATACGTAATAGTGTTACTAGTTAGAGTGAAATAAAAAAAATGGCACTTTAATCCTTTTGCGGGAAGTCAAAACAGTTGGTTTAGTCCCACTTTAGCCGTATTATCAGACCACGTGCACGAGAGAGCAGGCATTGTTGTTTTGCTGTTAGTTACGTTGGCATGTTATAAATTTGTCTCTGGTAGGTTTGTTATTTATCTAATTTTAAAAAAGGCTTTCTTGATTATTTGTATACATGATATTTTAGATTGTATTATGCTGTTTTTAACTGCACGAGCGAATTTCAATATCGGAGTGTGCCGACAGAAAAACGAGAATTTTTATAAAATTGGCTTTTGTTGGCCATATGGCCCGGCAGGTGGAAAAAGCTATAGGTATGAGCTTATGTGTTGTTTGTCGTAATTATGTAAACGAGGAAAATGTCGGACTTACCAGTAAAAATATAAAAAAAAATAATTGCCCTACATGTGCGGTTAAGATAAAAATGAAAACATTTATTGCCGTAAAAGTTTCATAATTGCTTCAAAATTTGTTCTAAGTTTTTTTATGGTTATTTTTTTAATATTTTTGTAAATTTTCCAATAATAAATTTGGTTTTCTAATAATTGTTGTTTTTTAAAAGTTTAATATAAATATTTTCATTTTATTTCACCTACGGGAATATTACCTGCACGTGGGCATATTACATTCATCAACTCGCTTTAGTTTAAAACAAACTGCTACAGGTACAAATTTTGGCTAGTTTAAATTTTTAATATATTTTTCCAGTGCTAAAAAGGGTCTTCTTTGTAATTCAATTTATATATATATTTTAAACCAGTTACTATTACCGTTTACAAATTTCTAACTTTAGGATGGCCATATTACCTGCAGATACCTTATCTCAGACCACGGAATTCACTGAGAGAGTTCCACAAACTCTCAGTGAGTTTGAACTTTTTATGGCTAGATACAGACACCACCCGTCACTCTGATCGGCTGTTGGGGCTCGTTTTAACTGATTAGCTGTTGAGGTCAATTCTGCACAAGCGCACACTCTGTACTTGTTTATATCTCAGACACAGTGAAGTCCAATGAGTTATCTTACATCTTGCGGTGTGAACAATGCTCTAATTCCGGGGTGTATCACCTTCGAAATTGTGGTCTAAGATACCTTAAGTATCCGGTCTGAACGGGGTATTATAGAAGCCTTAATGTTTCATTTGGCAGCATTTAAACTTTAGGTTAAGTATTACGGTGTATTACTTTTTATTATCTTTGTTATTCAAATCATTTCGTAAATTGTATTTTTTTTAAGAGTATAAAATTTTAAAGATTTATCATAAACCTTTGCATAGTAAAATCACATATAAAAACAAAAATCCAAAGCTGAAATAGAAAAAATAACAATATTGAAAAGTTTGGAAACGTAAATCCACTTGCTTATTCCTAGATTCTTCTGTGTAAGATTGTCCTGAGAAATTGCGTTTAAGCTTCAATAAATATATTATCCCTCAATAAATATATTATCCCTATGAGTTGTCTGTACCAAATCGTGAAAGATTAAAGCTGTATTTACAAAAATAAAATTCAATATTTTATATAAAAGCTATCTTCTATGCAAAGAAAAGATTTTGTCACGGTTATAGTAGTCTAAGCTTAGATTTTAATACATTTTAGGAAAAGAGCCGTTATTTACAATGTCGTTTAAATGCGATTAAATTAAGCTTTAACAGAAGTAAAAAAATAATGTAAATAACAAGAAAATTCAAAGGAATGTTTTCTTGGAAATAATTACTTAGTGAATTAAGCTGTTTAACGGCTTTAACGCAGTTTTATTAAATTTCATTTCTTAATCAAATAACAATATTATGCACATTTTAAAGACACCTTACAAATTAAAATAAAGACTTTGCATTATAAATAGCCAACAGAAGTTAGCCAGTAATTCACAATTTAAAAATTTAAAAACAATGCTAGAACTAATCTTAACAAATAACCAAACTTGGTGTGTTAATGAATATTTTCTGCGAATAAGCAATCACTAAACTGTTCAGTGTTCATTTGAAGACGAAGGGTGAAAATGCAACTGAAAACATTTGTTTCCTAAATTTCTACATCCATTAATTAGAGCACTAAAAATAATTACTTAGTGAATTAAGCTGGAACTTTTAAAAGATTGTAAGGCAGAACAACTGCTGAAACTTGGGTGATTGAATTATTTTCAGTATCACTGCAGCATTCTGTTTTATTTTATTTTTAAACAGAAATATCACGTCATTTTATGAATACAAATGTTTCAGAAGCGTTTTCAGTCACAGAAACCATTAATCATATCGTGGAGAATGATTAGTTCTGCGTTGTATGACATTCCTACCAAAAATTATTTACAATATTTACAGTAGATAATAACTATTTGAAGATCAGGTGACACGTAATTGTCTTAACTGAAGATTAGTACACGCATGTGAAAATAACGAATTACGTCAGAGTGTTACATAAATATCCAGCTTTTATTAATACAGTGTTCAAAAAATTTATACATAAGCTTCTATAAATATTGGGCGCTTTAATTGTTTTGAAAAGTGGTCGCAATTTTTTAGACAAGAAAAGAATCTAGAAGAAACTAGTCGTTGGGGGCCACCGTAATACTTACTCATCATGGATATGCATAATATAAAATATGAAAATAAAACATTTGTAAACTATTTATAAAATGCATTGCAATTCGAATAAAATCCTGGCTTGATCACGTCATAAACTTTAAATGCTCTATTACTGAATTGCGTAAAAGAAACACCCTTATAACTCCAAAATGGATAATTATAATAACTAAAGGTTTACTGCGTCGGATTAAGCCTCTCATTACCAATTAAAATATATCTTTGAATTAAAATTTGAATGAAATACAGGGTCATGAAAAATCGAAGAGTGTGGAAAATATAATTACAAATATTTCGGAGACTCATTATCCGATCGACTTCATTTTTTATGCAAAATTTATGTTTTTTTATTGTATTTTATATTCACTCCTTAAAATAAATAATTTCGAAAATTTTTATATACCTTTATCAGAACGAATATTTCGAGAGTCCAAAAAAATAGTTCCGGATAATCGAGGTTACTGAAATTCAAAATGCTTCTTTCCATTATTACATACTACGTACATATCAAATTTCAAGTCTCTATCTCAATTTGTTCGGGAGGTTTTTTTTTCTAAAAATATGTTTTTAGGAATCTCCAGTGTTTGAAACGTGTAAATCCGCCAATTTTTTTTTAGGTGCGTTCGTAATTATATAAATACGTAGCACCTATAGTCGTCGTTTGGTCCGTCCGTCTGTCCGTCCGTCTGTCTGTCTGTCTGTCCGTCTGTCTGTCCGTCCGTCTGTCTGTCTGTCCGCATATAACAACGCAAAAACTACCCAACCAAATGGTTTGCAATTTAAAATATATTATCTTTGCAGAATTTTGTCGAGACATTTCAAATTTTATTAAAATCGAATCAAAACTTTAGGAGATATTAATAAAAATATTTATTAAGAAATTTGATTTTTTTCTTTAAATCGGTGCTTTTTTGTTATAGGAGCTTCCGATGGATGTTACATCGTCAAGCGACCGAGATGCTTATTTTATGTCAGAAATTAATCCGCAGACGATATAATTCATTTCACAGAATTAAAAATCATCAAGATCTGAATATATATATAACTAGCTGATACATATATATCTGAATATTTATATAACTAGCTGATACATATATATCTGAATATTTATATAACTAGTTAAGATATTTGTATGAACAGTGTCATAAAATATATACTTAACTAGCTGTTTAACCCGTTCTACACACGGGATATCATGAATTTAATTCTAAAACGCGCGTACGAACTCACCTCGTTTGTAACGTTTGACGTACAATTTATAACTTGTTCTATTTTCAAAACGATTACAAGACTTACCCTATACTACATATGATGGGTAAGTAATAACGAATTACGTCAGAGTATTACATAAATATCTAGCTTTTATTAATACAGTGTTTCAAAAATTTAAACATAAGCTTCTATAAATATCACTGTAGATTTCCATTAGGCACTTTAATTGTTTTGAAAAGTAGTCGCAATTGTTTAGACAAGAAAATAACCCAGAAGAAAAAAGCACAACGGGTAATTTTTTAGTCGAAAATGAAATGGAGATGCCATTTAACCTTGTATGAAGAGTACTTTCATACATTGTAATCATACGTGGATTAAAAGACTGATTTCGACATTTTCAAAAATGAAGAATAAAGATAAGAAATAATTTTACAACAATGAAAATTTCCAATTTATATTGTACTTTTCTTAAAATAAAATTCGAACGACTGACTTCGTTCTGTTTCCTTCTTCTCTCTAATTTTTATCTTACGCGACCTTGATTATACATTATTTATAATATTTTAACATCCTCAAAGTTGTGCTATCTAATATTCTTAATCAAAAAATGTATATACAATATGTTAAAACTTTAGTTGCATTTTTGACTAACTTACCTAATCTGGGTTATCATTTTTCCATTTAACGTTGTCTTTAAAATAATGCATTCAGTTAGCTTAGCATATTATTTAATAAATTTATTAATATAATCTAATGCCATGTGTTTCCGAGCACTAACTCTGACTAATAATAGTAAATATAGATAAAAAATGAAAAGTGTATTTGAACATTTAATAAAATTTGAAATGTTTTCGCATTGAAATCGTTATTTAATAACCTGGCTTTTTGGGTAATCATTTTGATGAGTTTTAGAACATCTACTATGAGTTTAAAGGTACTTTCTAAAAATAAGATAACTAAAAAAGATACTATTGCTTTAGAATTTTTTGAGAAAGGTATATAACTTCATAAGTTTTCTGTATGCATTAACTTTTTTTTTTTATTTGAACGGTAATATTTTATGTTATTAATTATGTGTAAATCAACCCAATAAATCTAGAGTTAAATACTTCACAATATCGGTAATTGAAGAGTTTGCTGAAAACAGAAAACTCCATTTTGGCACTTTTGGAAATTTAAAAAAAAAGAAAGCCTTTTAATATTTAAATTTAAAATTTCGTCAAAAGTATTTTTTCTACATATCTATTAGTCCCACTTATGTATATGAATGGTTTTCCATCAATAATATCCAAAAAATACCTATTCTGAGCGACTTCTTTTTAAACACGAAAATGGACATTTCAAAAATATTAAAAATTGAGCAACCCCCTTTTTAACAACGAACCTTTCAATTTTCAAAAATAAATTAAAATTATAATAAATTGCATTTAAAATTTCCAATAGTAAAAATTATACCACTTAACTGTTATTCAAAATTCAAATATTCCAATTTCCTTAAACAATTATCAATAAATCATTCAGAATTAATTTGTTAGTTCAAATCTCCTTTCTTCAGATGAAAACAAATCACACATTCAAGTCAAAACATTAAAGTACAAGATCACATTTTTTTTTTCGCGCAAATAACGTACCAGCTGTTGAATTCAACATCTCTTCATTTCTTTTGAACTCCTAGCAACCATTAACTTTTGTTATTTCAGAGAGTGTAATTTAATATCGATTGCTCAATGAGATTCGTGTGAAGCGCTTTTCACTTTAGCATAAAATAAAAAGAATGATAAAAGGAAAGGGAAAACTTTTTGTCCTTAACTGCCAATAAATCTATTATTGAATACTTGAAAATCTCTGATTTTCAATAGAAACTAATAGAACAAATTTAATAATAATAAATTACATTTGAAATTTTGATAGAAATACATTTAACATGTAGCAGAGTGCATAGTTTTTATTTATGAAGGTACTCTGTGGTCTAGTAGTGAGTTTTGGGATTTTGCGTGCGATCGTGGTGTCCTGAATTCTTACATTTCTTACATATGAGCTATATATTCTGTCAATGAGTTTCACAAAGTGGGTCTGAATCTCAGGGAATCTGATTGTTATGGTTATTGCTTGCAATGATATGATTATTAGGTATCTGTAGTTGTACAGTTGCTCTATATATATAGTCCGATAGGAAGTAGATTCGATGGATTTAGAAGCATCTCGCCTTTGAGGTACTTTAGCTCGGAATTTAGACTAATCTTGATTTTAAAACACGTGCTTTAAAGTCAAGCTGGGATTCGGTACGCATCCTACCTTAGAGGTACTGTAGTTCTGGATTGTGAACGTCGAGTTTGCCACATGTCGAGTTCAAGCGGAGTTTCTCATTAGCTGCTTCGAATAAAATCTACGACTGTGAGTTTCACCAGCGTTCTAATAATTTAAATTTCGTGTTACAAATAAAAGGATTTTTGGAAACCATGGGATTCCATTTTATACTGACATTTTGTAAAGACATTTTATAGTGATATTACGGTGCTTATAATGACAATTTATAGAGTTTTTAAAGTGACTTTGTTTAGGTACCTGCAGCACTGCATGGTCATTTTGATTTTGAGCTAAGTGTTTAAATGTAATAAGACTTTTGGGAACAAATTCTACCTTTCAGTTTTTAGGGATTTGAACGATTTTTTATTGTTTTTATTTAAATCTACCCGTTTTACTACCTAATCCCTTATTACTGTTTCAAATAAATTGTTGTGTTATTGTTAAGATCTGTGCCATGTCTCTCCTTTCAAGTGAGGTGCCTGGAAAGGTACTTCACAAACTTTTATAGCGTATTCAAACATTCAGATTTTTATAGACATTATTTGATACATTTTCTGGGATTAATTTGAAAATTTAAATCTTTCCTTTGTCTTTCAAAAGAAAATAAATCTTAAGCCATCGAGTATGCAAGATTACATGCTTTCGTCTAAATAATATACCAACTATTTAATTAAACATCTATTCATTTCTGCATATCCTATTACAATGCTCAAGAATTACTGATTTCTTGAAAAAACTAATAAAGTAATTAGATTATTTGAAATTATATTTGAAATTTTTAATAATAAAAACAATTATCATTTAACTTTTATGTTGAATATTCAAACTTCTTTGAAAATTGCTCAATAAGTCATTTAGATTTAATTCTTAGTTTAAATTTTATCTTTTCTTATGAAATGAAAACGAATTACATGTATTCAAGATATCAAGAATACAAGATTTGGTATTTTCATACAAATAATATTCCAGCTGTTGAATTCAACATTTCTTCATCTATGAGTCTTATGATAAATACTTGAGAATCCCTGCTTTACCAAAGTAACAAAATAGGTATGTAAATTATGCTAAATTTTCAAACTTTGTTGATCACTGTTCAATAATATGAAATGCAAAATTAATTTTCTGGTTTAAATCATTAATACCCATTGAAATGAAAACAACTTGCAGAATCGAATACAGAGATTGAGGAATACATAATTGAACATTTTCAAAGAAATAATATACCAGCTGTTGCGTTTAACATTTCTTCAGTTGTACCTATAATTTCCAAGTTTGAGAATTAATAATTCCCCAATGAAACTACAAAATTAATTACATTAAGATAAATCATATTTAAAAATTTTAATAGTAACAGAAATCATCATTTAACTTTTATGCTAAATATTCAAACTTCTTTGATCATTACTCAATAACTGATGCAAAATTAATTTTTAAACTTAAAGCTTTTCTTTCATTTCCATCAAATCCTATATTCTAATTAAGAGATTCGGATACATTCAAACTTCTAAACTATTTTTGGAATCTATTCAAAAAATGATACAATATATATTTGTGATATTAAATCACTCCTCTGTCTTAAAAATATAAATAAATCACCTTTTTAAATGAAAAAACTGAGCTACACGATTACAAGCTTTGATGCAAATAATATACCAGCTATAATATAGCCCACACTAGTCACTGGAATTCACTCGAAAGCTAATGTTAAACCGACGGCAGCTTTCTTTAAAATTTTCTTGTTTGCATTTCAATTTTTTTAAATCATTTTTTTTTCTATTAAAGCATAACCGATGTCGATCTCTAACCAGGTTGTTTTTCTTTCGTGTTTGGTTGTAGTTATTTTCAATTTTGGAACTAGATCTGAATCTCAAAGTATACTCAGAAAATTCTGCAACCAAAATCGAAAAAGTAAAAAGAGAACCTGTTAGACATAGACCTCAGATATTCTATACAAGAAAAACAATAGTTTAAAATATCGGAATAAAAACTAGAAATTTGTAAATAAGACTCTATTGGTTTAATATTAGCTTGCTACTGCCTTCCCGCAACTACTGTAGGCTCTTAATTCAGTAGACATTTTTTCCTTAATACATCTCATATTAAATTCTTAAGAATCTCTTGATTCTAAGTATATTCTTTCTATAATAAAGTAATCAAATGTGGATAAATTACAAAATAACCTCAATTTATGATTTAATTTTTGACAGTGATTATGCTTCAAACATTCTTTAATAGGGCTCAATAAACCACTTTGTTAGTTTAAATCTTATGGTCTCACATAAAATTAAAACAAATCACCTGTTTGAACCAATAGATCTAGGATATAAGGTTCGATTTTTTTCATACAAATAATATGCCATCTGATGAATTCCACCATTCTCTTTTTTTTTTCTTTGTACCTTTCATACTAAATGCTTGAAAATTAGGTACTTATTGTCCAATGAAACTACAAAAATAACTAAATTAAGATAAATTACATTTAAAAATTTCCATAGTGACAAATTGTCACTTAGAGTTCATGTTAATTTCCCAAACTTTTGTTAACATTACTGAATAGATATTGCCCAATTTATTCGTTGGTTTAAATATTCTTTTTCTTTAAAATCAAAACAAATTGTAATATTCGAATTAAGAAACTGGAATACAATATCACTTCCTTTGATGTAAATAACATACCAGCTGTTGAATTCACCATTCCCCTTTTTTTCTTACTTATTTTCCAATAAAAACTACAAAAATAACTAAATTAAGATAAATTACATTTTAAAATTTTAATAGTGACAAATTGTCACTTATATTTCATGCTAATTACTCAAACTTTTGTTAACATTACTCAATAAATGATGCCGAATTTATTCGTTGGTTTAAATATTCTTTTTCCTGAAAATCAAAACAAATTGTAACATTCGAATTAAGAAACCAGAATACAAGATCACATCCTTTGATGCAAATAACATACCAGCTGTTGAATTCACCATTCCCTTTTTTTTTTCTTAGTACCTTTCATACTAAATGCTTGAAAATTAGGTACTTATTTTCGAGTGAAACTACAAAAATAACTAAAAAAAAAATTACATTTAAAATTTTTAATAGTGACAAATTGTCACTTAGATTTCATGCTAATTTCCCAAACTTTTTTTAACATTACTCAATAAATGATGTCGAAGTAAGATCACATCCTTTGATGCAAATAACATACCAGCTGTTGAATTCAACATCTCCTCATTTCTTTCGGATTCGTAGAAAGCATTAATTTTTTGTTATTTCAGAGATTGTAAATTAATATCGATTGTGTAATGAGACTCGTGTGAACATGAATAAAAAGAATTGGTTAAATGGAAAAGGAAGGTTTTTCCTGTCATTATATGAAAATCAACTCTAGATTAACATTTGTCTGAATAAACTATAGGTTTCCATCTGCAATTTTTTTATTCTCTTCCGTTTCACCAATATTTGTTAATATTTTAATGCTTATTAAATCCATTAATAAGGACTATTATCAAGGTTTTCATACTTTGGAATAAATGTTTATAATTTTTTCCTGCTGAAATAAGCTGAAGTATGGAATGCTAATAAAAAAATCTATTACAATTTTTTTTTTTTTTTACGTTTACTCTAATTTTTGGACTATTTTTCTCTTTAAATTATTCTAGTTAATTTCAACTTAATAAATATGTCGTAATTATGAAATTTTAACATTGCAATTTATAAATATTTTGGTGAATTATAGATTTTGGATATATATAAAATATAAGAATAACCTTTATAAATTGTAAATTAATATAACCAGTTCAATTTTACTGGTGTAGAATTCTGAAGCTATATAAATAAGAACCGATAGATCTAAAGACAGGTATGATGTCACAAAACTTGCGTTGTTAGCAATATTAATAATTAATAATGTTTTTTTATCGTTTTAGAAATTTTAAATGTTGATAATTTAACCATACTGCATTTGTCTAATTATTTTTCATTTCTGTTAATGAATTTCTGTTGAAAACAAAACGAAACAAAGTATAAATTTGCCAAATTAAGGTTGTTATTCACAAAATTACTTTTCATGAAAAAATTTTAAAAAAATCGACAATCCACTGCTAAATCTATTTCAAACAGTTCACTGATTTTATAATTTCACTAAAATAAAAGAATAATCGTTGATAACAGCGCTAAAAATAATAAAATCAACATACTAAACCACTTTCCCACTCTGTTTGTTGTATTGTCATTCATTATTCTCCGGTGAAAGAAATCAAGAATCCATAAATCAAATACAAAATTTCTAAAGCATTGCTCTGAAAAACCTACACTATTAAAAAAATTCTGTAAAATAACGAAGAATCTACTGGTAATCATTTATCTTATGTAAATTTACAGGTAGTTGTAAATCGCGTTATTATTATGTGAATTTCCCTTTTACTATGTGTACATTTGTAAAAATATACAAGAACCTGTAAATTTATGTGTGAGAAAACACAAGACGCTTGTTGTTTTATTGTTCATACTCTGACTAAATTATCACACATTGTACGCGAATGTTTCGTAGCAGTGCATTATAGGGCAAAAAAAGCAATTTTTCTAAAATATTGAGAGAAACGTATTGTATTATAAAATCTTATAACAAATCGAAAACTCCAATGCTACAGCTGAAAATGTTTTTAAAAAATGATTGCACTTCATCTCTGCCTGTGTAGAAAATTGCTGGTGCAAGCAGTAATTTATTTCAACAATCTATAAAAATGGAGAATCTTAATCAAATACTTTTAACCAAGAAGTAGTATAAATTTACTGTGAATCTCTATTTCTCTTCGGCATTTTTACATAAATTTTTAACAGCGTACTTTTACAAAAACGTGTAAATTGTCTCGAAAAATGTTTATTTCTGATTTCCTCGTTATAAATATCTATGAAATGTAATACAAAGAGACGTGTTATTTAGCTTGATAACAGGCTATTTGTCGCATATCCGTTGTTCGTAGAGGCAAGCAAATTTATCATGTGAGCTTCAGTACCTTTACAGTTTCATGTATCGCAGTTAAGATGAAAGTCACCCTTGATTAAATCCATTGTATGAGCTGTTCAATCTGATTGAAAGCTATCTGCGAGAATATAACAGTTCAATTATTTGAGCAATTACACAATTATTTATCTGCCCACATAAATTAAAAACAAATCGCTTAAATCATTTTGAAACTAGTCGTTGGGGGCCACCGTAACACTTACCCGTCATGGATATGCATAATATAAAATATGAAAAAAAAAACATGTGTAAACTAGTTACAAAATGCATTGCAATTCGAAGAAAATTGTGGCTTGATGACGTCATAAACTTTAAAAGCCCTATTACTGAATTGCCTAAATGATACATCCTTATAACTCCAAAAATGATAATCTTATTAACTAAGAGTTTACTGCGTCGGACTAAGCGTCTCATTTCCAACTAAAATATATCTTTGAATTGAAATTTTAATGAAATACAGGGTCATGAAAAATCGAAGAGTGTGGAAATAGGATTACAAATATCTCGGCAACTAATTATCCTATAGACTTCATTCTTTATACAAAATGTATGCTTTTTTATTGTCTTTTATATTCACTCCTTATAATAAACAATTTCGAAAAATTTTATGTACCTTTTATCAGAACGAATATTTCGAGAGTCCGAAAAAAATAGTTCCGGATAATCGAAGTTGCTGAAATTCAATAAGCTTCTTTCCATTACTACATACTAAGTACCTACCAAATTTCAAGTCTCTATCTCAATTTGTTCGGGAGATAGAGCGTTTATAGAAGCATACACAAACTCACAGACAGACGGACGGCAAAAAATATTTTCTAAAAATATGTTTTTCGTAATCTCCAGTGTCTGGAACGTGTAAATCCTTAAAAAAAAATTTTTTCGATTTTCAAAACGATTACAAGACTTACCCTATACTACGTATGATGGGTAAGAAAATGAAAATCCGTTTAAAATTTACCTCACATTTCCAATATATTTATGAAGATCTTTCATATCCCTCCCTCTCTGCGGATTAAAAAAACTACGGCATGAAAGAAATCATTTATTTATGAAACTTTAAAAAATAAATTACAAAAGTGTAACCTAGTTTACCACACACGTGTTATTCTTTAAAGAAAATAGCTATTTCACATTCACGAAAATTTAAATAAAGAACTCCGAAGCTTTAAATCATCTACCTTGCAGAATTATTTTGATAGAGTTGTTATCTGTGGGTTTATAGATTTCTGTGTAATATAAACGAGTATTTAATCGAACATCGAGTTTTTAACCGAATCGTTTTTGTAACATTATCATTAAACATACATTATTTCCTATTGACATTAATTTCTTTTTATTGCCGAAACGTCAGTTTAGGCTTACTGTGGAGACCCGAAAAGTTTTTGGTTTCTGTCTGTCTGTCTGTCTGTCTGTCCGTCTGTCTGTCTGTCTGTCTGTCTGTTCCGCGATAACTGGGTCAAAAATGATCCGATTAGTTTGATTTTTGGTAGGTATGTTTGTGAGGTACCCGGAATTAGCTGTATAGTTTTTAGTTATGTTTGGTTCATTCGTTCGGAAAATATAAAACATTTCTTTTTAGGTCATAATGCTTTCCTATCGGAATTCAGACGATTTTGAAAATTTTCATCCATTGAAATAAAATGGCGCATTTGATTAATGTATTTAATGCGTAAGTTATGAAGACTAAAATTTATCAAGTCAGGTCTTAAATTATTCAAATTAATTTGAAATTTTGTTAATACATTCGTCAGATTTTTTAAATTAGGTGTACAATGTTTGCTGCAATTTTATACATCTGTTCTAATAATATAATACATTTTATTGTATCATTTTTTGCAAATTTTAAAATGTATTTATTTTTATTTTCCTCTTTAATTTAATCGTAACCTAGCAACTACATTTTAAAGAATATCAAAATAATAAAATTCAAATAACTCAAACTATTTTGCTACAATATTTTATTCGCAAAATAAAATAGTTTTGAGTGATTTTAATATTTTATTGAAATAAATGAGAATTTATTTTGAAGCAAGTTACCTTTTAACTACTATAGAATGATAACCGAAACATTTTTACATGAGATATTCATTTTCTGGAAGAGATATGGATTTATCGTGGTTCAAAATTAGTATTACTTTAAAATAGGATATACTATCTCGAACAACGAGATGGTTAATCTAAAGAAATTAGCTTAGTAAAACGCATCCATACAGCCTGAAATAGCACTATTACTGGAAACTGAGATGATACAAAGTTATCACAAAAAATACTTTATAGCGCCAAACCACGGTTGCTATTTAGTGAATTGGCAGGGGGCACGATTATGAATGATTACCCAATAAGTTTAAAAGTTTCTAAATAAGCCTATTTTGGGGAGATTTTAGTATGCTATTGCCATCGAGTTAGATCAGGATGTACTTAGGTAAAAGAAATATTATAGAATGACCATCAAAACTGTTTTCCGAAACAAAAGTTGCAATAGCACTAGATTTCTGAAATAGATATAAGTGAAAAGATTCAGTTTACATTTCCATAAGTTGCTTTTGTACACGAGATATTATTCAACCTATTTATCAGATGCGAGTGTTTCGTGGTTGGCAGGTAAGTAAATATTGCTATTTAGGCATTAGGATAACATGAAATTATTTTCGAAAATTTTGCTTATTCTAATAAAACCACTGTGTAGAACGAAATCCAAGATATACTAGAATCATTCACACAATCAATAGTAAATCACGAATATAAATTTGTTAAATTAGGGGGGGGGGTTCAGGGGAATGTATTTTTTTATTCTAAAACATAGAATAAGAAGTTCATAAGAATGTCAGAATATTATTGCATAAACCGTGTTTAATTAAACGTTTCTAATTTCTGAAACCTTCAAATTATTTTAAAAGCGTATAAATATGTATGTAGTAATTTAAAAAAAATTAATTTGCGGATTGTAAGATGTTAAATATTATGAAAAGTGAGATAAAAAAAACATTGACTTTCAGAGCTGACGTTGAGGCTCCTGATCTGTAGATTTACTAGTCTGTATTTACTAGGATAAATTTGTGAGTAACTAAATTTCTTCAAAATACTATACCACCGACAGCAATCAAAAGCAGTAAAATTGGAGAGTAAAATTTTGCATGTGAGACCAAAAGTAAATTATCTTCAAATTAAAAACTAACCATATTTTTCTATTCTTCTTATCTTATCTGGAGGCACGGCAGTGCCTCCGCCAAGTCGAGAAAGTACAGCCGTAAGCATACTTTTCTGGAAGCAACTTAGGGCACTTTCGACCCCCCCATATCTCTGCGCTGGAGTTTCCCAAAAACGTGGAACTTCGGTTTTCTAGAGTATGTGGCAAATAAGACCAAAATTTAAAATTACAACTTTCTGTCTTTTCTAGTTCAGACGATATATGAACTCAAACATTCGATTTTGTGTCACTCACTCACTCACTCGTTCCGCGTCATCAAAAAGATTAGGTAGATCCCGTAGCCCTAGAAACTTGACGTTTGGAAAAAAGGTAGTGTTTAGGGTACAAAGAAAGGAAAAATTATAAAATCCGGAAAATTCGAAAAAAAAACATTCGAAAATTCAACAAATTCCATCAAAATTGAGAATTGAAAATAAGACGATCTTGTAGTCTTAGAAACTTAAGATTTGGTGTGAAAGTAGTGTTTAGCATCCAGAAAAAGAAAACATCAAAAACACCAAAAAAATCGAAAGCAAAATTTAAAAAATCGAAAAATTTCAAATAATCCGATTTTGTTGCGCTAGAAACTTGGAATTCGGAATAAAGGTAGTATTTAGGATGCAAAATAAAGAAAAATTAAAAAATCCGGAAAATTCGAAAAAAAAATTCAAAAATTCGAAAAAAATTTAAACAAATGAAAATAGTTTGATCTTTTAACATTAGAAACTTAAAATTTCGGCGTAAAGGTACTGTTTGGAATTCAGAATAAGGAACAATTAAAAACACAATAAAAATCGAAAATAAAATTTAAAAATCGAAAAAAATCGAAAAACGTCGAAAATTTGAAAATAATTCGATTTTGTAGCGCTAGAAACTTGAAATTTGGAAGAAAGGTAGTATTTAGGATAACAAAAAAGAAAAAATTAAAAACATCCAGAAAATTCGAAAAAAAATTTCGAAAAAATTGAAAAAAATTGAAAAAATGAAAATAATTCGATCTTTTAACCTTAGAAACTTAAAATTCGGCGTAATGGTAGTGTTTGAAATTCAGAATAAGGGAAAATTAAAAACACAATAAAAACAAAAAATAAAATTAAAAAATTGGAAAACATCGAAAATTTCAAAAGAATTCGATTTTGTAGAACTAGAAACTTGAAATTTGGAACTTAGGATAGAAAAAAAAATTAAATCCAGAAAATTCGAAAAAAAATTCGAAAAATTGAAAAAATTGAAAAAAGATTGATTTGTTGGAATTTTCTGAATTTTTAATTTTTAATCTGGAGGCACAGCAGTGCCTCCGCCAAGTCGAGAGAGCACAGCCGTAAGCATCCTTTTCTGGAAGCAACTCAGGGCACTTTTGACCTCCTCATATCTTTGAGCTGGTCCAAAAACCTGAAACTTCGTTTATATAGAGTATGTGGAAAATAAGACCAAAATTTAAAATTTCACATTTCTGTCTTTTCTAGTGCAAACGATATATGAACTGAAAGTTTTGATTTCGTGTCACTCACTCACTCAATCACGCGTCATCAAATAGATTAGGTGGATTCCGTATGCCTAGAAACTTGACGTTTGGAAAAAAGGTAGTGTTTAGGATACAAAGAAAGAAAAAATTATAAAATCCAGAAAATTTGAAAAAAAAAGCTCTCGAAAATTCAACAAATTCCAACTAAATTGAAAATTGAAAATAATACGATCTTGTCTTGAGTCTTAGAAACTTCAAATTTGGTGTAAAGGTAGTGTTTAGAATTCAGAAAAAAAAAATAAAATAAAATAAAATAATATATATATATATATATATATATATATATATATATATCAAAAACACAATAAAAATCGAAAATAAAATAAAAAAATCGAAAAAAATAAATTTTTAAAAAATAATCCGGTTTTGTTGCGCTAGAAACTTGGAATTCGGAATAAAGGTAGTATTGGATAAGAAAAAAATAAAAAATCCGGAAAATTCGAAAAAGTCTAAAAAATTGGAAATAATTTGATCTTTTAGCCTTAGAATCTTAAAATTCGGCGTAAAGATAGTGTTTAGGATTCGGAATAAGGTAAAATGAAAAACAAAATAAAATTCGAAAATAAAATCGAAAAAATGGAAAAATAAGGAAAAATTGAAAATAATTAGATTTTATAGAGCTAGAAACTTGAAATTTGGAATAAAAGTAATATTTAGGATGCTATTTAAGAAAAAAATTAAAAATACGGAAAATTCGAAAAAAAAAAAATTCCGCAAAATTCGAAAAAAAGAGAGAGAGAGAGAAAAAGAGAGAAATTGAAAATGATTCGATCTCGTAGTCTTAGAAACAGAAAATTTGGGTAAAAGGATTCAGAAAAAGAAAAAAAAATTAAAAGCACAACAAAATACGAAAATAAAATAAAAAAATCGAAGAAAAAACGCAAACTTGAAAATAATTCGATTTTTTAGAGCTAAAAACTTGACATTTGGAATAAAGGTAGTATTTAGGATTTAAAAAAAAAAAAAAAAAAAAAAAAAAAAAAAAAAAAAACAGAAATAAAAACAGAAATTAAAAAAAATCTGGAAAATTCGAAAAATTGAAGTTTTTTTTTTTTTTTTTTTTTATCTTGTAGCTTTAGAAACTAAAAATTCAGCGTAAAGGTAGTGTTATACAGAAAAAAGAAAAATTAAAACACAATAGATTCGAAAATAAAATTTAAAAAATCGAAAAAGATCGAAAATTTGAAAATAATTCGATGTTGTAGCGCTTGAAACTTGAAAATTGTAATAAAGGTAGTATTTAGGATACAAAATAAGGAAAAATGAAAAAATCCGAAAATTCGAAAAAAATCAAAAATTGAAAATAATTCAATCTTGTAGTCTTAGAAACTTAAAATGTAGTGTAAAGATTATATTTACGATTAAAAAAAAACTTTTAAGAATTTGTAAAATTCGAAAATAAAATCGAAAAATCGAAATATCTGTAAAAAATCGAAAATTCGAAAACAATTTGATTTTGTAGTTCTAGAAACATGAGTTTTAAGATAATTGCCCTATTAGCTAGTACACCGCTCCTAATTGTTTTATGATTTTTTCCCCCGAATTATGCTTTTTTTTTTCTTTTTGTTTACGAATTTCGGTATCGAAAAGTTCCACTATAGACTAGCTACGTTATGGGCGGTTTCTTTATAGACATGTTTGTTTTCTTTCACAGGTTATACTCTATTTAATTTGCATATCAAATATGGATTGTTAAATGATGTTAGAACCAAAAAAATTTTCACAGCTCCCCCTCTCCTTCCGACATTAGTGGCTGGTTATGG
The DNA here is from genome assembly GCA_963931845.1 of Maratus michaelseni. Classification (NCBI taxonomy): domain Eukaryota; kingdom Metazoa; phylum Arthropoda; class Arachnida; order Araneae; family Salticidae; genus Maratus; species Maratus michaelseni. The sequence continues at coordinate 422,297,691 of OZ007589.1, read as the reverse complement.
CTTGATAGTCCTTTCTAAATAAAATCATGGTGACTCTATCTTGATTTATCTTTAAATTAAACCTAAATGATCCTAAGAAGACGGATCAAAGAATTACTATATTGGCATGACAATCACGAAACTTAGAAGTAAAATCGAAAAATCATTAAATTTATAAAAAGTCGAAGGTTTGAAAATAATTCGATTTTGTAGTCCTACCAGCTTGATGTTTGACAGAAAGGTAGGGTTTAGGATACAAAGTAAGAAAAAAGTTAAAAATCCGAAAAAAAAATCGAATTTAGTTTGATTTATTGAAAATTTTCGGAAATTTAAATTTTAGCTTTATTTTTATACTAAACAGTACTTTTGTGCTAAATATCGAGTATCTAGGCTGCGAGTAATATCTCAGATGGATAGCACCTTTCCTGGAAGCAATTGAGAGTACTTTTGACTCCCACCTCCCATAACTTAGTGCTTGCCTAGTTACCTGAAATTTCTTTATGGTAACTTCTTCGAAAATCAGTGGATGATCTCCAAAAAGAGCCCAAAATCAAGAAAAGGAGGATTACTTACAAAAAGAAGTGAAATCTCATCAAAAAGTCACCTGTAAAAAATGCAGCCAAGTCTCGTAACTCATTTACCGTAAAAAGTACTGAGATCGTATAAAGCAAAGTTTAACTATCTTATTAACTTTGAAATTTTCATTCACAAATCACTCCTAGTCTCTACATCTTTAGTTAATTATTATTTTGTGACTTGGCAATTACGTAGCACGAGAATGTGATGTATATAGTTAGTTTTAATCAAATAATACTATAACATATTAAGGTGTAATAACTTCCCTGTGTGCATATAATTTGCTTTAATTAAATTATCTCATCCCATCCCATAACATAGTAAGGTGTAATAACTTCCCTGTGCTGCGTAATTGCCAAGTCACAAAATAATAATTAACTAAAGATGTAGAGACTAGGAGTGATTTGTGAATGAAAATTTCAAAGTTAATAAGATAGTTAAACTTGGCTTTATACGATCTCAGTACTTTTTACGGTAAATGAGTTACGAGACTTGGCTGCATTTTTTACAGGTGACTTTTTGATGAGATTGAATATTTTGATCTTTTAACTTTAATATTTCAAATTTCAACGTCGATTTTAATATAGTGTTGCAGAATTTAGGCCATAAATTCTTTTCAAACGAAATAGTTGTCCATGATAAGTAGGAAAAATCATTTTGGAATAACAGTTTTTGTACTTTGAACAAAAAAGGAAGGAAATTATATTTTTTTTTTTTTAAAAGAAAAAGAAAAAGAAAGGATGAAAAATGAACTGATAACTAAAATACTGAATGGAAAACATTAATGAAACTAAATTCTAGATTACTAAAGTTCAAGAGTTAGATTTTTGTAACATTATCATTAAACATACACCATTTCCTAGTGACATTTATTTTATGCTATACAAAATGGAAGAGAAAAAATGCGTTTCACTAAAGTTAATTCATATTTAATTTCCTGCCAATTTATTTCATTTTAATTCAAAGCATATCATAAATTTCAATTACCTTATACATAATTTATAAGGTTCGAAGTCTATTGCTATGAAATAATATTTCCCATAAAATATTAATTGCAATATTCATCGCAAGAATACTTTGAACTTCCCGAAGAATAGCTAATACAATACATATTACATTAATTATAAATAATGGAATATTTATTTTTTCATTGATTTTAATTAGAGTGGCATCCCAATACCATAAATAATTCAAAAAAACTCCTTTAGTATTTTTATTAATAGGGCGATTTATTTTGTAGATCTACAGAGAGAAAGATAGAGGTTTTTTTCCTTCAGAAATGTTTTGAAAGCTGTACTTACAGTTACAGTTTATGATTCTTTTAATTAAAAATGAAGTGAGAGGTTTTATTTATTTAAGGTATATATCATAATTAATAATTTAAAAATTTGCCCTAATTCAACAAAGATATATTCTGTTCTGACGAAAAAAAATATATATATATATATATATTTGTTGTTGTTGTTGTTGTTGTTGTTGTGTCAGAGAAAGTGCCTTGAAAGGTAATTTACAGTAGGTAAGGCGAAAATGTTGTAGTTATCATTGTTTTATTATTTCCCTATAAAAAGATGCTGGTGATTATACTCGAAGTTTGAAATTCTGTCTGACATGAAAGTGTCATAGGATCGAACTCAAATCTACATTTTTCTAGATGCCAACTCGGGTTTTGTGGTTCGTACGCACGTACATTTCTACATAGGTATGCTCAAGTATTTACAGTTCAGACAATAAACCTGTAATGTAACCTGACATAAGCATTTCGTGGACTACAATTCCAGATAGGAAAAACAATGATGTATTTTCAAAGCTTAAAAATGAATTGGTTTCAAAAATAAAAGCACTTAAAAAAATTTACACACAATAACTTTCGAAAATTAAAACCAATTTCAATGATTTTGATATATTTCAATTCATTAATACTGTAGATGCACTGTGTAACTTTTGATGCAATTTGATATGGAATTGTTAAAAATCTCATTCACATTCCTGCATGTAACTTTTCATGTGACTTTTTACATATAATTATTTTTATGAAACAATTATCATTTTATACTTTCACGTGCATTAAAATATTTAAATCATATATTCTAATACGAGAAAATCTGTTGTGTGTGTGGTTATGCAAATTTTATTTTAAAAACGGCTCTAACGATTTTGACGAAATTTTGTATCCTATCGTTTTCGGGCACCAGAAAACCATTGGGCTAGGTCACGTGTTCCAGAAAATTCGATTAGTGAGTCATTTTGGGTCATCAAGGGTCAGTGTCAAGCTAATTCTATCTAAAAAACGGTTCAAACGATTTTGACGAAATTTTGTACCTTACCATTTTCGGGCACCAGAAAACCATTGGGCTAGGTCACGTGTTTGAGAAAATTCGATTAGTGGGTTATTTTGGGGCCATTACGGGTCAATGTATTTCAATGAGTATGAAGGTTGAAACAGTTATTAAGTTGTTGAACAGTATTATTGGCAGTAAGCGAAGTCGTAAAGTTGGCAACATTTTTCAAAATTTGGCGAAATGTTGGCGACTTTGGCGGGATTTAGCGGGAAAATCTACTTTTAATTTTACTAATGCCAAATCGCATGCTTGGCGCCAAATTAAATAAATGTCGCTAAATTACGATATTTGGCTATCTTGCGATCTGCAAAAGACTTAGAAGTCTACGAAAAGATTAAAGTTTGGCTATTTTTAACCGAGCTTAGCTCGGTCTTCCCAGCTGGTTATTCAAGAATCACAAAACTGAGTTGTTGAAAGAGCGTTATGGTTAACAAGGTGTATTAATTTTCATTCATAAAAACTAAATATTTTTTCTTGATTTCATTAAAATGAAGTAATTTTACTTGCTTTCCAATTCTGTAAATACTGTGATTAGGATATGAAGTTTGTCACATCCATGCTGTGTTTGCAAATCGCAATTTCAGAATATGATATTCAATGCCACATTTATCTTTGTACGTTCAAGATGTCAAAAAAATTTTCACTAAAAATTTTTTTTTTCTTTCAATATATTTTTAACATATTTTTATGAATTACAGAATGAATCAACCTAAAACATTTTGTAGAATTCACAATTAATTTGTAAGAAATCGAATTTTTATAACCGTTAGATTTCCTGTACTTTACGAGAGACGTGACAATTTAAATAAAATATTTTATGTTTTTTTTCTCGTTCAAAGGCGAGCTAACAAAACCTCTCATTTGAAATTACTAGTTTTTCAGTTTTGTATTGTACGATTTTTTTTATTTTTACGGGCAGTACGTCCTAAGGCCGACAGATTTTATGCGTACGTGCGTCCAATTATCTACGAAGAATGCTGAAAGAGAGCATTGACCAAACATTGTTTATAATTTAGTGTAATTAATATACTAAATAGGCAAAAACGATATATATGCTTCTTATAAAATTGTTTATCGCTTATTATGTAGAAATATTTTTTAAATACTGCATGTTAACATCGTTGACGTAAATGTAGTGATATACTTCGACATACAAGCTGTTACATATAGTTACTTTGGTATTTACTTCGTGTCATGTGATAATGCAAGAGAATTCACTTGTGAGATATAGCTAAAGTTTATCGTGCTCAATACGATTGTCATTATCTAACCCCTAAAATACTGCGCAAATATCCTATTCGAGCAATACATTTGCGTGATTTTGAATTCTATTGTTACAATATTGAATTTTATTGTAATATTTTACATTAATTACTGTGTTTCTAGAAAAAACATAACACATATAATAATTATTCTTCCTCCACAAACTGCCATCTCATTAATGGTATTTCTGTTACATATATTGCCCAATGTGATGTCAAGTCTCTCTTTCTTCACAAAAACAGTATGGCAATCATTACGCATTTCAAATACCATTTTTGTTCTAGAAAAATTATTTCACATCAAACTCTAATTATGCATTCACAAATTAAATCCTACCAAAGTCTTTTCACAATATCTAACAAATATACACATAATTATACAACTTCTTCGAAGTTTACTTCGAAATATGGTTTTACTTATACAATCCAGACTAAGATTATCTACTCTCAGTAACAAATGATGCTAAAGTAATTAGTACGTTGATTTGCAATGAGCACAAAGTCGTCAAATGACATTATTTCGTCATAGTTTCACTAGAGAACCATAAACTTTCTTGCAACATCGAGTTACGTTATACCAATGGGCAATAAATCAACAGCTACTCAAAATACTGTATTATTTGACAGTTTTCTTATTTAATTTTTTTCACATTCTTAAAAGTTGTCTTTCTGCCAATGTTTCAATTATATTTCGTAAGTATTTGTTTTAGAGTTTTTTAAAAAAACGTGTGGTCTTTATTTTTCAAGTTGAAGCTATTTTATGCAGTGCCATCTCAATTGGTTCCTTTATAGAGGGAAATTCACTACCAGTACGACAAACTTTTAGAGGTGATAGAGACCATTCCATCTTCCATCTAATATTTTTGTATAAGAAAGTTCGGATGCAATCCACTTATTCAGTCATAACTTCAGTTGTCTCACTCCAAGTCGAATATGGATTTCCGTTCAGAACTTTAACAATAATGAAAATATTTTTACCGATATTCTCAACAGACTTAATTTGTTTTATAAGAAATATCATAACTTCTCGAGAATACCTGGAAATAGCTACGATCTGTGTACAAATAATACTGATCAAGATGTTCCGTAATTTGGGATGTAGCTCACTGTACATATGGGTCGTTTATCTAGTTACCGCGCCCTTCCCGTGATATCTAACCATTTCACACAAAATAAACTAAGTGTGTTGAAAATATCGATAAAATATCTTCATTATTATTAAAGTTATAAACGAAAACTTGGGTTTGACTGGGAATGAAACACTCTGTATTTATGACTAAATATGTGGGTTGCGACCCACAAAATATACAAAAATCATATAAAAAAAGTTTCTTCTTTTAGTGTGCTCTATCACCTCTTAAAGCTTATCATTGGTAGTGATTTACCCTGTATAAATAAGGGATTTCTATAATGATTTAAATTAATCGATAAATATTAACTTGTGCTTCTCGAGGCTTTAAAATATCATCAGACCCTTACATACAAGCTAGTGCAAATCTATCATAGCAGTGTGGATTCAAAATAATAATAAAAAAAGTTACATATATTCTGCTTGAGTGAATCTTAGTTCAAGCACTTGTATATTTTACATAGAGTTCTGAGAATTTGTAAAAGAAATGAAAAAGAATTTTTTCTTTAATATAGTATAGACTGCTAATAGTTTGTTAACAATCATAGTTTCAAGTTTGTAATGGTAGTGGTTTGCTTTGTAACGATATTCAGAGGGAGCAAAACTGTAGCTTAAAGTTTTACACCCATTTAACCTCGTCTTCCCTACCCCCAAAATTGTATATTAACTTCTAGTATTGAAACGTCTTATCAAACTTTTTTTTTTTTCTGATAACGATTAAAAAGTTTTAGAAACTAAAACTGAATTTTATTTAGAAAACATTCCTTATACATCTAACATTCGGAAACACAAAAGAGCTAGGAAAAAAAGTGATGACTGTTTGCTTAACAGCAGCATTAGACAAATATCATTAGCGACACAGATGTCGTCTATTTTTAACAATTTGTATAGAAGCAGTAAATTTTAATGCCAAATGATAGATAACCAATTGTGTATATCTTGACGGGACAAAGGACTTTAAAAAATATTTTTTGTAATTTATGTTATTTCACCAAATAAATCTTGAAAGAAACCTGGCTAATAAATTCAATAAATACTTGAAAAAATAAATCAATAAGCAGAAAATCAAAAAAAAAAATTAAAGCTATTAATTAATTTTAATTTTAAAGCGTTCCATGCGTTCCAGTTTCCAACATATTTTCTCCATTTTTTCACTTTATGACTGAAATGAGCTTAATTTAAAAAAAAATATGTGCATGCATTTTTTTTATAACAGCAATTTAAGTAAAATGAAAAGACTACCGCAAAACTGACTTTTCTTTAAAAATTCACATATTATTCACATGTGAATATCCTTTATTATTAAGCTGACTTAATAAACATAACTTTCCGAAACAAATGCACAGATTTGTTGTAGTATGTAGAAATGTTGTCGCCTTGGGAATTTTGAGCAAAAATTAAAACAATTTTAAAGATGTATAAACTGCGAAAAAACGTTTTAGAGAAAAATTTATAGAGAATTTATAAAGAATTATGAGATGGCATTTTAATTACTATCTTTAAGGATTATGAAAACACACTTTCGGTCAAATATATGGTTATATATATTTATTATTTTTAGATTTAGATTTTAATATATTAATAACACACAAGAAAGTTGTATTTTTAGTGTCGATTTTAACTCATTTCCAAGCCCATCCAGGACCTGATTACCAAATAGGCAAACATTCGACCAAAGTAAATTTTAAATTATTTAATAGCGGAATTCTGCAAATAAATATGGCGAAACTTACTTTAAAAAAAAAAAATGGAAGTTTGCATAGGTAGTAATGAGGTTTTGCTACTGTCCCTTTACGAGGCATCGGGAAAAATTATAACAAAAACATAACCTATAAGAAAAACATAAACTTCGTAACTATCCACTGAGACACAAAGCTGCTCCTCGAAATTACTGGCAGTTAGAATGCAGGCAGATTCCTATGATAGCCAAAGCACCGAATGTTGGAATTCCTGAATTTCCTTCGGGAATTTGAATCGAAATTGCTTCAGCTATATATGCTATCGCAGATGATTGGTCTTTACTGAATGCTGTTCAAGCTATAGTATTTGACTAAATGACCAACATTACAGGTCGATTGAATGGTGTATCCCATTTTCTAGAACAAAAGCTGAACTGTGGTGTTTTAGATATGGCTTGCTGCTATTACTTACCCTATTTTTAGAAAAAAAAATTGCCGTCCGTCTGTCTGTGTGTCTGTGTGTGCGTCTGTAAACGCTCTATCTCCCGAACAAATTGAGATAGAGACTTGAAATTTGGTATGTACTTAGTATGTAATAACGGAAAGAAGCTTATTGAATTTCAGTAACCTCGATTATCCGGAACTATTTTTTTCGGACTCTCAAAAAATTCTTTCTGATAAAAGGTCTATAAAAATTTTCGAAATTGTTTATTTTAAAGGGTGAAAATAAAAGAAAATACAAAAACATAAATTTTGTATAAAGAAGGAAGTCGATCGGATAATGAGTTGACAAGATATTTTTAATCCTATTTTCCACACTCTTTGAGTTTTCATGAACCTGTATTTCATTCAAATTTCAATCCAAAGATATATTTTAATTAGAAATGAGACGCTTAATCCAACACAGTAAACCGTTAGTTAATAGGATTATCAGTTTTGGAGTTATAAGGATGATTCTTTTACGCAATTCAGTAATAGATCATTTAAAGTTTATGACGTCATCGAGGCACGATTTTATTAAAATTGCAATACATTTTATAAATAGTTTACACATGTTTTATTTTCATATTTTATATTATGCATATCCATGATGGGTAAGTATTACGGTGACCCCCAACGACTAGTTATATTTTTCAGATCGTACTATAGGGTGTTTTTAATATGATATATATTTAACAAAGCACTAAACCGTATATGCAGTAATTTAAAAGATTCAAATATTTGTATTAGGATATAGATAAGATAAAATACTTAACATGTGGTCTAGTGCAGATGCTATAAAAATACTAACATTAGTTTTCATTGTGTTAAAAAACCCAAGAAGACCTAACCATGAAGACTAAGAGAATTCTTAGAATCGCATATGATTTTTTTTTGTGGCCATGCCACCCCAAAAAGTGTGTTTCCATCAACTTGGAGCCTGTCATTTAGCCTCCACGGTTAAATGAATATATGACGGTCAAATGAATATATTATTTATAGGGGGCAATTTAAATAACTCGAGGGAAAGAAAACGCTCTAAAACGTGCTTGTTGTTTCATAATAAAATATTAAACAAAATCCAGATTTTCCGAAAAAATGTGTGTTAGGATATAGATCAGGCAAAATATTTAACATGGAGTCAGGTGCAGATGTTGAAAAACAATAACATTAGTTTTTATTGTGTTAAAAAAATAACCAAGAAGACCTAACCGTGAAGACTAAGCGAATTCTTAGAATCGCGTATCATATTTTTTGTGGACATGCCACCCCAGAATGTGTGTTTCCATCAACTTGGACCCTATCATATAGCTAAATTGACGGCCAAAGGAATATATTGCCTGAAAATGTATTTATAGGGGGCAATTTAAATTAACTCGGGGGAAAGAAAAAGCTCTAAAACGTGTTTGTGTCTTCATAATAAAATATTAAACAAAAGCCAGATTTTCCAAAAAAATGTGTTAATTTTTAACAGTATTAAGGAGACGAAAATGTAGCTCTAAAAATGTTTTACAAAAGAATGATTCTGGGAGGTGGAAAAGATGCTATTTGATAAAAAAGAAAATGTACCCTATAATTTTGGGAATTAACTTCAAATAAGGATGAAATTATTTTTATAAATTGAAAAAAATGTTTTGTAAGGATCCAAATTCCAAAAGCCTTTTTGAAACTGTACCGGTAAGGATAGGAAATGGCAAAATCAATAAAAATTGTTATTGATGCTGCTGAAAGGGAAGTCAAGATATTTGAAAAACTACGAAAATATATTATAATATATTTCCATAGACTAAGGGGCCTCCGCCCCCCCCCCCCCCTGCTCGCTACGCTCTCCAATCCCCCGCGAAGAAAAAAATATAATTTAATCTCTAAGTGAATTAAATCTCTAAATAAAATGAATTTAATCTCTAAATGAATCATTAAAATGAACGACTCTAATAAAAGAATCTTTAAATTGAAAGAAAAGTTTTACAAAATTTTAGTGGCAGCGCTTTTAGTTTATTTGTATCATGAATACGCTACCGGGAAGATCTACGCAGATTTCCATTGGTCCATTTCCAAATCGTTTGGCACATTTCCAAATCGTTACTTTTTTTAATATAGAGAGATAAAACACATTTCTCTTTTTTTACATTGTACCAAATAAAGAGAAATACTTTTCGAAATAATCGAGTTGCCTGCATAGACCTTTTGTCCATTATATTAATGGAATTCTAAATAGCTTTTCAATGTTGAAATGCATAGGTGAACCTGTATTTCAAAATTATAAATATGTCACTAACATATACACACTTCTGTATCAGATATTTTTTTAACTGATTAAAAACTACTCACGTAACATGCAGCTATATTTCAAAAGCAGACTGCCTTTCGATATGTTTCTACTATGAAGCATATTAAATTTTATTAAACAAAGCAAACATCCAGAAATTCAGTGATGATCTAATCTCAGTATTCCATTGACAGCAACAGCTGTACTTGACAATCTTAACTTCATTATGAAATCGAATTTTCATGGTTGTTGATTTTCCATACCGAATGATTTGGACTGTGAAGTGTGTACCTTTAATATTTTGATTGGAACTCAAATAAATTATTACTATAGTGTCAAATTTACATACTTATTTAAATATTTTGAATCGTTTTAATGTTTTGCCTTTAAAACAAAAAGGACTGACATTTACTGATACTTATAAACATATGGACGAATATTATTTTCCTCTACATAAACTGCAAAATATGTGTTAAAAATGTGATTAATTCACTATATTTTAAATAGTTATCTTTCATGTGAAAGATAATTTAGTTATGTGTCATGACCATTTGTAAAGGTTTGGGAGTTTACAATGTATAACGTTGCTTTCAAATCTACCTATGAAAATATATTATTTCTCTATCACTACGCAATATTGCCGATACGCTATAGAAATGTTATGACATGGAAATCTAGTCGACATTTTATGAAATATAATTTATTTAAGAGTACTTACATTATAAGTACAGAAAATCTATGTATCAATAATACATAAAGCAATGTAGTTATACGTTATATATGGTCTTTCATTACCGGTATGCTGTCCATTGTTGATAATTAATATAAGTCATTGGACAAATTTATCCACTGAAAAAACTTTCAGTATTGTTATTTACCCACCATACGTAGTATTAAGTAAGTCTTGTAATCGTTTTGAAAGTCGAAAACAAAAATTTTGACGGATTTACACGTTTCAGACACTGGAGATTCCGAAAAACATATTTTTAGAAGAAAAAAATTGCCGTCCGTCTGTCTGTGTGTGTGTGTGTCTGTAAACGCTCTATCTTTCGAACAAATTGAGATAGAGACTTGAAATTTTGTATGTACTTAGTCCGTAATAATGGGAAGAAGCTTATTGAATTTCAATAACCTCGATTATCTGGACTTATTTTTTTCGGACTCTCGAAATATTCGTTCTGTTAAAAGGTATATGAAAATTTTCGAAATTGTTTATTTTAAGGAGTGAATATAAAAGACAATAAAAAACATAAATTTTGCATAAAGAATGAAGTCGATCGGATAATGAGTTGCCGCGATATTTGTAATCCTATTTCCACACTCTTCGATTTTTCATGACACTGTATTTCATTCAAATTTCAATTCAAAGGTATATTTTAATTCGAAATGACACGCTTAATCCGACGCAGTAAACAGTTAGTTAATATGGTTATCAATTTTGGAGTTATAAGGATGTTTCTTTTACGCAATTCAGTAAAAGAGCCTTTAAAGTTTAGGACGTCATCAAGCCAGGATTTTATTCTAATTGCATTGCATTTGATAAATAGTTTACGCATGTTTTATTTTCCTATTTTATATTATGCATATCCGTGATGGGTAAGTATTACGGTGGCTCCCAACGATTCGTTTTGAATATGAAGAAAGGGAGCAACTTATTGATAACAAAAGAATGGTGAAATTTTGAGTTTTCGAACAGTTGTAAATAAACCGTCAGGAGAAGCAAGATGTGTAGTGTATGTACTCATAGTTTTTCTAGTTTACAATAACAAACTCTCCACTCAGTACTTTAAGTTACAAAATATATTTCATTGAAGCTAGTGTAATTTTAGATGTAACTATAATTTTCCATCTTTTATGGTATGAAAAAGTTTTAAAATTGGATTGTACTCAGAATCAAAATCACTCACACACGTAGAAACATTGTTTTTTGTTATTTTTAACACTTTCAACATAGTTGAAATGCGCTTATGAATTCGGTTTATGTCTGCCGTCTGTCTGTCTATCAGTCCGTGTTCTAACTCAGGTAAATAGACTCGGATTGTCATGCAATTTATATATATATTATTGAGGTTGGTTTTCTATGGCATGTTCGGTGTTGAAAATGAAGCATGTAGCACTTATAGTTTTTTTACAGGGACATTCAAAAGGATTCCGTTGCATTTCGGTCTATGGGGAAAAATCATTTGCGGTTTATTTTAATTATGTTGCACACTTTCAACTGTATTGAAATTGATGTATGGTGCACTATTATGGGCTTACTATAGAATATGGTGTGCATAGCATTTATAGTTCTTTTACAGGGACACTCAAAAGAATTCCGTTACATTGCAGTCTATGTATAAAATGCGGTTTATTTTAATAATGTTTCACTATTTCAAACATATTGAAATTGATGCATACCACTAAGGTGCATTTCAAGAGACTTACTATACTGTAGAGGGACACACAAAATAATTCGGTACAAATAGCTGCTGGAAGTGCTTTTTAGTTGCTGAACGCGTTTTTAAATTTAACCTATTTTTTGTCTATCACTTGGTGTGTATAAATTCCACAGATCATAAACAGCGCAACACAAAAGTTCTTGAATACTTTTCCGTTTATTGGCGGAAATTCCAGGAGGGGAATTTTAAACTGTGCTACGCGTTTCCTAACTGAACAAAAATATGCATTCTGTGTATGTGAAGTATGTATACAAATCTATAGATCATATACAGGGCTGCACACAAGAGTTGGGATATTTTTCCGCAATTGGTAATTCCTGGAATTGAGTTTTTAAATATGTTATGCGTTTTCCAAATTGTTTACTTAGATATCATCTTTCAACTTAGTAAAGGTAAAGATTTGTAAAATTATTTTGGAAATGTTGAATTGTGTTGACGCATAATTTTTTGTTCTTTTTTTTTTTAAATCAAATTTGAACTTTTTAAATTAGAAAATTAAGAGATTACTTTGAGTAGAGTTAAGCAATTCTTTTGTTTCTCAGATTCTTTAATTAGAAGATAGTGTAATCGAGTAAATACAAAAGTTGAGAGAATGAAATAGTTAGCGGTCTTGAACTACTACTAATTATGTAATTGTCACTGAAAACAAGTATTTGTATTAGTGTGTAATATTATTTGACCAGGTGTGTTTCAAATGACAAAAATAATCCCACATTCAGCAAAACCTCTTTTAATTCTAGAATATATTAAATTTTACTGCTTGTTTTAAGGAAAATAATTTTATGGTGTGTTAATGATGCCGATTTAAAACACATCAAGCCTAAGCAAGCGAAGCAGCTCTACAGGATTATATTTCATTAAGGGGTCTCAACAGTCTTACTTTTGCACTGAAGGTGAAATTTAACGTCATGTCACATTTAATTTTATTTCTCTTTCCCTATAAAACACAAATACATAGAATTTTTACAACAAATAGCTTAATATATTTTCTATACAGCATAATTATTAATTTTTTGTTGCAAAAATGCTAATTTTAAATAACAAATGCAATTATAATACGAAATTTGAAGTATAAGTTATTCCCTGCATCAAAATGAATGTATCTGTCACATTTCATGCAAATTGTATTCTACGTTTTTGAGAATTGTTGCGCGCAGGTGAAAAAAAAATATTTTTAACAAAATTAAATGTTTAAAAAACAGGAAAATATCGGTTGTATAATATTGAAAAAATTATGCTACATAGAACAGATATTAAGCTGTCAGTAGTAAAAATTTTATGCATTTGTGTTATATAAGGTAATCATAAATAAAACTAAATGTGACATGATGCTAAATTGCACCTTCAATGGAAAAGTAAGATTCCCGAGACATATTAATGAATAGCAAATTAGTAAGCCGTTGAACAATGACAAGCATACAGGACATTCTTTGTTTCTGAAACTATTCATTCTAAAAATATAAAAATCAGATGCTTCATTGAAAATTAAAATATCAGGAAAATCACAACTGCCAAAACTTTTATCTATTTTTATACGGTTTCACTAAAAATATTTATAAAATAGCTAAGTTTTTATTATTTCTGAAATATTATGCCATTCTAAAACATATTGATTGTGATTAAAGAGGTTTTTTTTTTTGTCTTTAAATAATAAAAAGAGTTTCTGAGTTAGCTGAAAATATAAAACCAAATCACACGAAAATATGTAATATAAAATGTATATAAAAATATTTCGTATCATTTTATAGTTTCAATTGGGGAAGGATAGCCTGAAAACATCGAGATAAAAACAACTCGTTAAAAAAAAGTTTAACTTATTTTCAGTTCTAAATACGAATTGTAAAATTAGAATTAGAGTTAAGAAAATAATAGAGTATTTACGGCACAGTGAAATTCTTTATAAAATATCATGAAATAATATGTATTATTTAATATATAATAATATACGTAGGTAATATTACAGAGTTTCTCAAATGCACGCTTTTTCTCTGTTTAAACTACAGAAACTTGATAATTGTCACAGTTTTTTAGTGAAGCTTATAATTAAAGATTGTATATATTATCTACTAGAATAAACGCCATGTTTAAAGAATTTAATGTATAAATGATTAAAAATATCAAAACGGTTTGCTTCATAATTCACTTGCTGTTTTTCTTCCTTTAAACAGATGTTGAAAACACAGACTTGTATATGATTAATTTATGGAAATTATTTCATCATTTCAGAAACTTGTCAATAAAATTCAAGACATTTTAGTAACGACAACAAAAGTTAGTCATTCAATATGACACTTTTACTTTGAAAAAAAGTATAAAATTTATTTTAAATAATGCACAGTAAAAAAAAATTAAGTAAATAAGAAATTAACTAATTTTTACTTTTGTAAATTAAATGACAAAGACAAAGCTAAAGCTGCATTTCCGTTTAGAAGAAAGAAAGAAAATTGCTGAAAAAAAATAAAAACACGTAACTAAGTGTTTTGTGAAATTTCTTTGTTTTAGAAGCTAAATGTTGTTAACTTGAGTGAGGATCTGACTGTTTGTGTTAATTTGTTGAATTGTTTTCTCAGCTACAACAAAAGTAACTGCCTCTGTGCCTTCGTGTTTCAATCTTTTAACCCAAATTAAATGCCACTAATTACAGTTAAATAAATAATTAACTTGTACGAGTAAAGCAATCTTTTTTCTAAACTTGAAATAAAGGGTTGAATTCTTATTTGAAAAACACCTGGGGATTATTTCACATATTTTATAAATTACTTGGATGACAGAACCAATGCTTGAATAAAATAAAAGGAAATATTTTGATGTTTTTGCTATTTTTTATTATTATTATTATCTTTTCTTAAATCTAACGTAACTTTAACTTGTTTTACTAACTAATTCAACAGCATTATATTGTGTTTACTAAGATTACTCCGAAAACAGGCGCATAATTCAATATACGTAATTGTATTTCCTTGTTTTATTATCAATATACTTTATAGAAAATACTTCTAACGGGATTAAAACTTCCTTTCAAAGTATAAATTTCTGAGATACGCGTATTATTCACAAAATTCCTTTTACGTAACTTTCCAGTGTGCTTTCGTATCAGACTTTTAAGTTAGATAACATATTGGCGACAAAGAGTATTAAAAGTTAACATCTTGGTCTGTTTTAACACACATTTTGTTGTAGATTCTGCGTCTCATAATTCAATAGATTTAGCTTTTTTGTGCTCCTTGAAAGATAAATATAATTTTAATATGCTTGTTTTATGCTAATGTTGAGAAAGGTCTTAACTTTAAGAAAGCAAAATGACATTTGTTGTTTCTCATGATTATAAAGACAATTTATATATATAAGTGTGTGTCCTTATCCTTTTAACGTAAATTGTCGAAAGAAATTCTACTTTAAGGGGTTAAAGAAATAAAAAACATGATTCAAATTCAAATGCTTTGAAAACAGTAGATACAATGGAAAAATTAGTTTGTTTTTCATGTTTCGCAAGCTACTAGTAAACCTGTGCGAGACTTGTACACATGACATTATTTTCTGTAATCTTTTTTCATTCATTTTTAAGTCAAATTAATTTTTAATCAAACAACGTTTTTAATGAAATGTGAGTGTCAAAAGACTGCACAAAAGCAATTCGTATAATACCTTATTAGTGCATTTTCTAAGAGCATATAAAAGGAATGTCCACATCAGAAATAATATAATATGATATTTTATTTAATACAGCAGAGCTCGATTAATGTGAGCCCGGATAAATCGAAGTAACGGATTTTTAAAATTCCGAGCAAAGTGCACTACTTTCCCTTGTTTTTTTAAACAGTTTTTCAGGAATACTACAGAACTTCAATATCGCGGGTAAGGAATTTTTGTATCAAAAATATTTTACAAAAAGGCCCATTGGAATTTTATTTCAGTGATGAATCACTATTACCGGTATCAACCGATAATAGAAATAATTGATAGAGTAAAAAAAAATGCAGTTGAAGAAATTCTTGAAAAAATGGATATTCGAATACTATCACGATTGAAAGTTGGAACAAAATCTAAATGTATTTTACATCAAGAACTCTTCGACTAACAAACTTAACTGATATTGAGAAACTCCTTGGAACAACCATGTAACAAATTCTAGAAAACAAATGTAACAGGTTACTACTTTTTCCATTACTAAAAATATATCGATTTTGTAGCAATAAAATTTAGTTTTCAAAAGATAAAGGTATGTTTTAAATTTAATTTCTAATTAAAATTAATTAATCTCTACAAAACTTGATGAGCAGAAACTGCTTATTCGTGTTATAGTAAAATTTGGCCACCTCCGTTAATGGGAAACCTATCGTGCATGCGGTGATTACGATGAATTAATATTAGTATTACAAAATAACATCTTGAAATATAATTAAGAACCCTAATTTAAAATTTTAAAAATCACTCAGGAAATTAAATTGTGGTTTTAGCTTCAAGAATTTGATATTAACCATTATTCTAATTCTTGTACGTAGCACTAGCGTACCATAAAGAAATATTATCTAAATTTCTTAATAAAATTATTAATTTTCTAAGGAAATCAGCTAAAATGAAGTCCATGTATAGCGATAACTTTCATACTTTTTTCAGCTGCGTTATGGACGGTTTTCATAATATATAGAAATAAACCGAGAAACGGGCAAAATAAAAATGTGTATGGGTATTATTTGTATAAAGAATATTAATTTAATTTTCATATATTTCGATTTCATTTTTCACATTTTCAATTGTATCCAATTGTATTAAAATACAGGGTGTCCCTAATTAAAGGACCCTACTTTAAAGTTGTCTACAGGCGAAACTATTGGTCAGAAAGTTATGAAATTTTGTGAAGGCCATAATGAAGGAATGGGAATTTATTTAAGCGAAAAAAATTAGTTCCAAATTTCTTCGCCAGAGGGCGTTTTTTAATAAATTACACATTTAGCATACATTTACGATAGGTTACAAATTTTATTACAATAAAACATGTTGAACAAAACGTTTTTCGCGACAAGTTTTTAGCATTTCCCGGAACACACTGCGGTCAACTGTGGAACATGCTATGGTAGGATTCAAGATGGTAGTTGAAACTGATGGCCGTCATGTGGAACATGTTTTGTTGTAATAAAATATGTAAACTATAGTAAATGTATGTTAAATGTGTCATTCATTAAAAACGCCATCTGGTGGCGAAATTTTGAACTTTTTTTTTTGCTTAAACAAATTTCCATTCTTTTATTATGTCCATCCCAAAATTTCACAACTTTTTGACCAATAGTTTAGTTTGTAGATAACTTTAAAGTAGGGTCGTTTAATTATGGACACCCTGTATGTTCTACTTTCCTTTTAATCCCTTAGTCTACCCATTTGTTCGTTTATACTACGAACAGAGGGATATCTAAGAACTAGTAAATATCTTTAATTTTTAATAAAGTATGAATATATCATTCAGCACAGTATGATATTTGTCGATAATGGTCAACCAATGTTTAGTAGATTTTAATGTAATTCGACATTAACACTATATTTTTATTGTTTAAAATAAATTTTAATGACCTCATATATAACAAGATTTATCAAATAGTAATTAAATTTTCAACAGAGCTGAAATTACGCTGAAAATTAACGAATATAACAAAGATAAACCAACAGCGTGAAAAATGTCCAGATCGGGAATCGGACCATCATCCTTGGTATAACGCACCAATGCCTCTACTATTTGATCTACCAGGACGACTGGATGAGAAATACCAGATTGGATGTCGTCATGGTAGTTCAAATGGTAGAGCATTGGTGCGTTATATCAAGGATCCTAGTTCGATTCCCGGTCTGAACATTTTTGTGCGCTGCGTAGTAAGTGAGAATTTCCACCTTTGTTATATTCAAGATTTAACAAATTTCGGAACACTACTTGTGTTGGTTCTGAACATTTTCCAAGAAAATATCATCATAGAGTTAAATTTACTTAACTTTATTTGCTGTGGTACATAAAAATGTGGATTTTGGCTGGCCGGATGCTGTTGTTTGAAGTAATCTTAACCCGTATCTAGAGAAATGGAGTAGTAAAACATAACAGAGGACGCACTCTGAAAACGACATTTTCAAAACTGAGCAAAAAATATTCAAATCGCAGTTTGTCGCATAGTCAAAATGCCTCCAGATCAAAATGACTCAAGTTTGAAACATGTATATACTCATTTCTGAAAACATGCACACACTTAAGAATAAAACATCATGTGCTCCTATTTGAGTATGTTCATGTTTCAAAAACGAGTATGAACTGACTTCTATGTGATCATTTTTGAGTATGTCCATGTTTCAAAAATGAGTTTGAACTGATCCTAATCATTTTTTGAGTATGTACATGTTTCAAAAGTGAGTATGAACTGACCTCTATGTGCTCAGTTTTGAGTATGTCCGAGTTTCAATATTCTAAATATATCTGGTATTTCAGAAATGAAAGAATTGGGTCGTCCTATTTGAAACAGAAAGTTTCATAACAAAATGAAAACATCGATTTACTCAGATTTGAAAGTGTCATTTTTCTCAGTGTGTGCAGGTCCAGAAACCGCATTTATTTATGTATCCAATAAATTTAACTTACTTAAATATTAGTATGATTTTGTTTACATGTGTACTTTGAACCTTCAGTTTCTGAGAGAAATAAGGAATTTTCAGTTTTCAAAGTAATAAATTTTCGCATGAAAATCATTTTTCGAACTTACCGGAATTAATTACATCATTTTTTTCGAACATTATTCTAACAATTTCATGAAAGGAAAAACAAGTTCATATGGAGAAAACTTCTTAAGCGGTCTTAGAGACCACACCTTCCCAGTTATTGATAAATGTTAAAATAAGGTTAAATGATGCATTTTCCTTTTTCAATCTGGATGAAATTACATTGTGCCGTTTAAAGTATATGTTTTAAAATAACTACTATAATTCAGGCAGCTTTTGTTTCAAAACGTAAAATTAATTAGAACAGTTTTGTAAGATTTTTTTTTTAATAGCAGTTTAATATTTAATTTTTTTTTAATTTTCCAAAAATTCAGTACTTTTAAGAGAAATTCAACAAGTTTTTTGTATATGATAAGTTTTCAAAAACTTAAATTTTGTTGGAATTTCACTGTAGAACCGCATATCGCAATTATTTCTTATCGATCACGGTTTTACAAATCGCTTTTTGAAGTTGTTCGTATGTATCTTCAGTTTAAAGAAGTTTCAATTGTTTATTATGCTTATAGTTAAAACAAAGTAAGTTTAAGATGTTTTATGCATGGTATTAATTAAAATATGTGCTATAATCTACGAATAATGCACCACTATTCGTTCTTCTTTAATGTTTGAATACAATTGATCAGCCAATAATTACTAGCTTGTAAAAGTGGATGAAATGTTTTTAAATTGAACTCGGCAATAACAAGAAACAAACTTTGCTATGTCCAAACAAGTAGGAAATCGTACTATAGCTAGTTATATAAATATTCAGATCTTGATGATTTTTAATTCTGTGAAATGAATTATATCGTCTGCAGATTAATTTCTGTCATAAAATAAGTATCTCGGTCGCTTAACGATTAAAGCTCGGAAGCTCCTATAACAAGAAAGCACCTATTTTTTTATTATTATTATTTCTTAATAAATATTTTTATTAATTTCTTCTAAAGTTTTAATTCGATTTTCATAAAATTTGAAATGTCTCGACAAAATTCTGCAGAGATAATATATCTTAAATTTCAAACCATTTGGTTAGGTAGTTTTTGGCGCTGTTATTTGCGGACAGGCGAACGGACGGATCAGACGACGGCTGTAGGTGCTACGTATTTATATAATAACGAACGCACCTAATAAACAAAATTTAAAAATTTAAAAAAAAAATCTATGACCTTGTAATGAACTACGTTCAACATTATTCTTGAATGCCCCAGAAGTACCTTTAGAAAACAAATGAATGGAAACCTTAAATTAAAATATTTTTTGAATTTCATATTCAAGAAACAACTTAATTTAAAAGTTCGACTTTTGAGAATTTTTGTATCTCACCCGATGGAAAAAGAAACCAGAAACAGCGCAAATTTAATATAATAAAAAGTGCAATTCATATTTTTGAAATCAGCAAATGAGGGTAATTCTTGCCTTGTTTATGAATTTGAATGCAATTGGCTCAAAAAATACCTATCTAGTTTAGAATATAAGAAAAGGAAAAGGACCCTAGAGCTTAAATAAATAAATAAATAAATACTCTTCCCTTTGGGCATTATTAAATATCGAAATACAAAAGTAGTAATATTTTAACAAGTACTACGCAACACAATTTCATATAAATTTATTGTTTATATGTACTAACAAATTGTTAGTTAAGAACCCTTTCTGGAAAAAAATTCAGTATTTGTATTTGTTTAACCGGTATACTTTCGATTTGAGTGTGATATTATTTTGTCTAACAAGGAGAGGGCCCATCTTGGTAATCACAGATTTTGATTATTTTAATATATGTTGTAGTTGTAGAAGCCCCTTAGTCTCAGGTTCAACGGATTTTATACAACGCTCCATAGTTCTCGGGAAATAGGGGGTCTAATATAACAACACAACTTAAATACTTACTTTGCAACGCATTTACTACGTTGGTCGTAGCTCAATTGTTATGGCGTCTGCTCGTTGATCCGTGGGCCCGGTTTCGAGACCGGGACGAGCTATGGTTGTTTTTCTCATTTTTTGTTTTATAAATATACTTGTAGTTATAATTTAATAATCTCAATTAAAAATTATAATATTGTGCATTAATTATAATGTTAACCTATTTATTTTTTTATTTGTTACTAAATCGTTGTATAACACATCATTAAACTGTTATTATTTTTATCACTTTTAAAATGTATTTCATATTGGCTTTATCGATGCAATGATATTGAGCAATTGTGTCAATTCGTGATTTTAAAGAAACAATATTTATATATTGCCTTAACAAGGGAAATCAATGCGATAATAATACTACTCTGTTTTTAAAGTAAGAAGCACAATTATATTAAAATTTAGCATAAGAATTAAATTACAACATATTTTTTGCATATTAAAGATTTTTTAAATTTGAATTAATTTATAATTAATAAAATAAGGCATGATTTTGTAAAGATTTTTGAATTTTTACTAGTCAATAATGGATCCATTAAAAAAATCTCTTTAATGATGAGAAATTTTTAATAATGGCTTAAAAATTAAATAAATTAAATTTAAATTTAATTATGTTCACATTATAATTAATGTACGATATTAAAACCTTTAATTGAGATTATTAAATTATAATTACAAGTATATTTATAAAACAAAAAATGAGAAAAACAGAAGTAGCTTGTCCCGGTCTCGCGGGTTCGCGGATCAACGAGCAGACGCCATAACAACTGAGCTACGACCAACGCAGAAATTTACTTACAAAGTAAGTATTTAAGTTGTGTTAAAATATTAGCCCCCCTATTTCTCGAGAACTAAGGAGCGTTGTATAAAATCCGTTGAACCAGAGACTAAGGGGCTTCTACCCAACAACATATATAAAAATAATCAAAATCTGTGATTACCAAGCTTGGTCCTCTCCTTGTAAGAATGAAAGTTGGTTTGTATCTGTTGGGGTTATTAGAAGTATTTTTACAAGTGTTGTCTTCTTTCACAATATACTTGTGTTAAAAATATTTTATACTTTTTTTTTTCCTTCGATACAGGTAAGTATTAATATCTAATAATACTACAAAAATCCTTTGAAAAAGTGATTTTGCGAAATCGTAACAAAAAGTTTTTTACATTAATTTTACATGTGCAAACTTTGTCATTCTGATTATTTCAGTGTTTAAGCGCATAGTTCAATTTCATATCTGTTAAATTCGTGTTTTATTTATTTATTTTTGTGTGTGTGTGTGTGTGTCGAATATTACACGAAACAAACAAATGCTGAATTATTTACATTGTTACTACAAAGGATGTCAATTTCTTTTCAGTTTGCTAAACAGCGTACAACCAACAGAGTGAAAAATGTGATCGCCTTCATAGTGCATTGAATTCTGGAGATCGAACCCATGATGCCTTGGTACAGCGCACCAAGTGCTTTACTAATTAAACTTGGTGCACAATTGATGCGCTGTACCGATGTATATGGGTTCGATCCCCGGTCTGGACACATTTTTCACTCTGTTGGTTGTACGCTGTTTAGCAAACTGAAAAGAAATTGACATCCTTTGTAGTGACATTTAAAGGTTATGGCGTAGTTTCAGTCCTGCTGGAAAGTTAATTGGATATTTACATTGTTTTCAGAGAAAGCGGGTTAATCTTTCGTAATTGGGTTTCACGAAGATTTAAAAATATTCTAGCTTGAAAATTTCTTTAAAAAAATCCATTAAAAAAATCCTTAAACGGAGATACACTTTGTAAACAAATCGTATTGAAAATAACGGGTGCGCCATAAGTTCGTTAAAATTTTTAAAAAATCATTAAAAAGAAACAAATTATGCTAGAAAATTGCGATTTGCAGGAATGGGATTAAAAGGAGATCGGATTATTTTAATAACAAAAATAGTTGTGGTTCAAAAAATTACCGATAGATGGCGCTGGCATTCATAATATGAAGCATTTTATGCAAATCAGGCTGTCAGTAAAATAAAACACCTCAACCCACATAGATTCTTCATTCAATGCCAGCAGTACGCTATCCTTACCAGATCAAGCATTGTGGTTTAAGCTCTTTTACAAGAACGGGGGATCAGCATCCGGCGCATTGGGAAATTCCGCACGGCAAAAGGACTCAAGACGAGAAAGGACCCGTTTCATGTGCTGGGATACTGAAGCTTGTCAGACGTTTCGTAAAATTGGTTATTTGGAGGATCGTCCCGAAGTGGAAGGCCCTAGTTGACATCTGCTTCATATTATGTATGACAGCGCCACCTATCGGTAATATTTTAAATGACTTTTTTTTTTTTTTTTTTTTGAAAAAATCTTATCTCCCTCTAATTCCATTCTTGAAAACCGCATTTTTTTTTAGCATCATTTGTTCCTTTTAACGAATTTATGGCATTTTTGTCTTCTATTCGACGATGTAAAAATTGAATGTGCGATGTTTAGAATTTAAAATAAAATTACAGTAAAAGTAAACTTTATTGGTTAGGTCGTTGCCACCTCCAATATAATGTCAGCGTTACTCACGTACATGTATCTTCTTTATAATATTAGACATGACAACATTTCATCTTTGCCAAAAGAAAGCGAATTTAACTAAATGCTGCGCCATTTGGTGGATTTTTTTCCTATTGAGGGGAAAATCGTACATTTTTCTGTTCCACGTGCCAAAGAAAACGTGCATTCTCATTTAAACAGCTGGGAGATTTTACTAGGGTTTCTCCAAAGTAACGTCATTTTTTTCTTATTGTCTTTTAACGAATTGTGGGTGGGAATGCACAAAGCACTGTCATTGTGATTGCCATTTTATTGCATTTTAATTTATTTTAACTGGAAGGCCCCCATGGTTAACACGGGCAAATCCGGTTGGTTCTGCTAGTGCTTAATAAGAAGCTATCTATACTTTTGATTATTCAAAAGTTTTACATTTACTTATTGTATTGTAATTAACTGTATAATATTTTACTGTAATTAATTTCTAAAATCAATTTGTATAGTTTTCTTACTAATTTATCCTTTGTATAATTTCCTTTAACTTTTGACTTATGAACTTTACTAAGAAGCAATCCTATGTCAAATTCACAAGGATCATACTCATAGAAACAAGCAAAACTATCTCACAGAGTAAAGTAATTTAAAGTAAAAATGTAAAAAAAGTAATTGTAATTGAAAAAAGTTATAATGGAAATATTGTGTGAAATAACCAAACAATAAATGTAAATAATCAAAATATTAATTTTTCATATAAGTAACAAATGGTAAAATAAACGGAATAAAATGTAATAGTAATTATACAAAACTTAATTCATCAGCATCATTCAATTTCATCTAATATTTAGTTTGTTACAAATACTTTAAAAAAATGACAGGTCTGTGGACATCATATCCGTGGACATCTTGGTTTCGAACGTAGTATAAACGTAGTGTAAAAATGCAACATTCCTCGCGATTTGGGTAAATACTGATATAATTATATTAAGTCCAAAGCAATGGAAAATACTCTTTTTTATCCTTAATTTGATTTTTTTTTTTTTCAGAAAATTTAGCATTGAATATGTATATTTCTGGGGGCAACACCTGCAATATTGTACGTTTTCACTTCTACTCATACTTCTATAAGCTAAATAATGTAAATAAAGTGTCAAATTCATTTACAAAATGTAAAAGCAGTGATTATAATTTATTGTAACAATCTTGATATAGCTTTTGAAAACTGGAATTGGAACTTTGGAAACTGGGTTGTAAGAAAAAATTATGTCTTTAAAAGTTTATCCCTTCAACAATGGCAATAGAATGCGATATAGTTAAAAATATAAAGTTGTATGAAGACGTGGAATTTTTTCCAAACTTGTAAAAAGAGTGTAAAATAGTTAACTTTAACTTTTATCATCTACATAAATCATATTTTGAGTCAGTTTTGCATTATAAATAGACCTCTTCTGACACTCTACTCATGTATCATAATCGGTGCCATAAGAAAACTTTTTATGCTAACATAAGATTATTTAAAAGTCCTTTAAGCTTTTCTTAACTTTAGAATATTTGAGAAGAGCTCTCAGTTTACAAGCTTGTTTTTCTTGTCAAATTTAAGCTGAAACATTACATCATTTTGTTGTTGTCAAATTTTCAAAAAAAAAGCACACATAAAATCCGTGAATTTGTTTTTCTACCACATAAGTCCTTTGCTAATAAACATTTACCTTCCACAGCACTTTCTTTAAATTTTACTTCAAAAGAAAAATCGAAAAAAGTTACATCTTAAATATAAATTTATATACAAATTTCGGTGCATCGCTACTCTTTGTTAAGAAATTAACGTATGACATTTAAAAGATGAGATGATTCTTGACATTTAAGTAGAAAAAAATGTGCTTTTATATTTTAATTACATTGTGTTCATACTTCCGAAATTTATTAAACTATTTATTGTAATTTTAAGAAGGAATATTTTTAATGTAAAGAGCTATATTTTTCGATATAAATATTCATAATTATAGAAGAAGCATACTCTTATATATCACAAGTTATTGATGTTAACTATTTAAAAATATATGAATTCATTTCATATCTTGAGTGGATTATGCATTTACTTAAAAACAAGAGCCCTATTTTTTACTAGAAATGTCAGATAATATTTATCTTCTATCATCTGTTTGTCTTTTATTCAATTTTTAGTTTACATTCGGTAGCTTTTCAAAATTTGCTTGTAATTTAATTGCACAATCAGGTAGCACTACTTTAAGTTCACATAAACTGCGCAAATTTACTTATGTGGCCTTTAAAAGATAAGAAATTATCATTAATTTATTTATTTTTAATTTTATTTAATGTAGTGCAATTTAATAACCAGACATCTTACTGAGAATAGCTAAAATTATTTTTTATTTTCCTTTTCAAATAATTTCCCACTGAAACATTCCTTACTTTTAAACAAAAATACATTCTCTGTCATTGTGTAAATTTATAATACTAAAAACTCAAAAACTCTCTTTAAAAACTATTTTTTAATTAATCTGATTATACATGATTGTTTGTCGAAAAAAATTACCGTATCATTTTTAATTTTGTAATATGAATTCATTGTATTAAAAACTTAGCAACTTCTAACTTATTTGTTTTGATTCATAACAATAAGCACTTTTTATTCAGAAAAATTTTAATATAACTTATATCTGTAACTTACAGTAGACTTAGACATAGGCTTAAAGATGGGGGTTCAAAGAACCTAGCACTGCAACCAGAGGTCTATTGTACTAACTTACACTATCATCGGACTCCGTGATTCAAACACCCGTTTCAAATAATCGTAGACTCTTAAACTTTAAATTTTATCGCCGTTCAACTTACGTGTTATATTCTAAGAGGAAATAATGATATTCTATTTTGTAGACTTTTACATATTATGATTCTATAACTGTAAGATAAAACGGAAAAAATCACAGAAAAAAATATTAACATCCATTTCGCCCACATTTTTGACGTAAAATTTTGCTTAATTATATTTTGCGCTATTTTTGTTGTAAACACTCCATATTTTTGTTTTGTTTTTGTTTTTGTTTTTGTTTTGTTTTTTAATAAAGATACAATTGCTTGCACCCAAACTGCCACAGTGTTTGCTATATAAAAATCACAGCAAAATATGTTGGAATCGATTTTCTCTGCATGAGTTTTCAAAAATTTTCCCTAAATATGGCTCTTTTTGTTATAAACATTTCATAAACGGAAGTAATTTTATGTCAAATCTTTCCATCATTAAATTCTTATTGCACAAATTGCTAGCAATATTTGCTGTATATAAATCTGAGGAAAAAATGTTGGGATCTATTTTTCCAAAAATTTTTTTAATTGTGCATAATTAAATCTAATTTATGTAAATATTTCATAAATACAAAAAAACAGGAACAATGACAGATTTTACTGTTATTTGTAACTAAAATGCTAACACCAAAATTGACAGCAATGTTTGTTTATTATTTGCTGTTTATTGTTAGTCGCTGCATATTAGCGGATAGAGCGTTTCCCAGTATTTTCCAAATGCCAAGCTACGACACGGCACTGGGTTTTGAAAACAAAACGCGGGTCGTGTAAAAAAAAAACCTCGAAAGAGTAATGTTTTATTCTAGGTTCTGAAAAATCAATGTAGAAACCGACTGAAAGTGAAGCCGAACTTAAGAATTAAATCAACAACTTTACCTCTAAACTCGAACCATATTGTTCACAAGAAACAGCATCACACATTATATTAAGAATTTTGTATATTTTTTCATATTTTTGTGAGAGTAGATGCTTTTTTATTAAGATTTTTGAACAGCGTATGTAGTATTTTTTTAATCGGTTTTATTTTATCAACAGTAGATTCATTTTACTTACAAGGGAACCACTTTTGGTGCAGCTCGCACCTAGCATTGAAACCAGGTGCACTTTAAAGACCTATATTACGAAATTTGAGAATTGATGAAATTTTTCTGTTAAAATCATATTATTTTTATTTTACAGCAGCAAAACTTTCTGAAAATGTAATTTTCGAGACCACTTATCACACTTTTAACATAGTTTTTTTTTTTTTTATAAAGTACTTTAAAATACAAATTAGTTAATAATAAGAATAAAATATTGAAAAAAATGTATCAATTCTTTTAAAAACCTAAGAATTTTATTTTGAAAAAATACAACATCATAATTGCATTCCTGGCGGCGCAACATTGACTTTATTCATTACCGTAGATTTTTTCCCTGGCAATCCTTGCCGAATGTTCCAATCTTCTGCTGTGTGTGAATGAGAAGTGGTTTGGATTCGTAGCACCCCATTTAGAGACTTAACTCGCTTTTGGCGTGAAATTAACAATTAAAAATCCAATAATAAAAAATTAATAGTATAAAAAATATATAAAATATGATTTTGACAGAGAAATTTTATCGGTTCTCTAACTTTTATGCATCGAGCTACGAAATGCACCAGGTTTTGATGATAGGTGCGAACTGCACCAAAAGTGTCACCACCCTGTTAGAGATATTATTGTCTTTAAAAATGAGTGATAAAACATTTTAGTGATCCGTGAAGGAGAGGTTTGACATAGTGAACGAAAGAAAAAAAGTTTGGGAAACGCTGATTTCCCACGGGCCAAACTTTATAAAAGCGTCTAAAATTACCTATTATCAAAACATTTACAAGGATAATTATACAACAATGGAAATTGTAAATTGAATTTGCGCGTCAGAAGCTGAAGATAACATATGTCTATTCGTTCTAAGCTGGAGGTGAAAGTTTGTTGTATTTTATTATTATTATTATTAAATTTAGAGAACAATAAAAATTACTGTTGAAATGAAAATGATTCAAATATCAAAAACATATATTATGAAAGATATCCTCAGATCTTTGCTGTAAATGAAGAAGGTGAAGAAACCTTGCTTGTTTAATCATATGGTCATTAATAATACATAATACTACTTTATATTCAACTAAGTAGGTTTCAATGTTAAAGAGTAGTAAACATGAGAGGTGTTTACGAATGTACTTCGCCCTATTTATGCATGTGTTTCCTATTTTTTGGATACTTTTGCTAATTATAAATCTAGACACAAGAAATTCCCATATTCTTTTTCAAACGGTATGACATACCGCATTCGTCATATTGATTGCTTTTAAGAAGTAGAAAGCTGTGTACTTCTAGATCGACTTTTTATTTTACTTAATACTCGTGTTTCTATCAATAAAATTAAAGTTAGTAGCTGAGTGAAAATTTTGCATGTGAAAATGTTTAAATATAAGGTAAAGCCAGGATAGATGGCGCGGTCGGAGAGATTGCGCACATAGAGGTTTGGGGGGGAAGGAGTAGAGTGAGCATGCAGCGACTCCAGGTAGTTGTACAACAACAGTAGTGGAGTGTCTACTTGAAAGTGCACGTTGATTGCTTTGAGCGTCTAAGATAAAGTATTGCTATTTTGTTTTGTTTTCCCAAAGTAAGTGCTTGAATTTTCATAGCTATTAATCAGAAGTTCAAAACAATGTCAATAGTACAAAATATTTTAAACTTAAACAATTTCTCATAAGCTACTAATCTAGACTAACAATGTGAACATCAACGGTTCGCTTTAGAAGAGGTCATGTTTAAATAAAAGGCCGCGCAATCTCTCCTACCGAAATTGGAGAGTTTGCGCATCTCCTACTTAGGAGAGATGGCGCAGTGTTCCCATTAGTTTCCATGCTGGGAGAGATTACGCAGCTTATTGGTAAATTTGCATAAAAAATTTAAAAATGAAAATGGACTAATTTTAAGTTAAACGTGTTATTAAGTAACATAATTTTATCTTGTAACCTTATCTGGACTTGCTTTTTCTGATTCTTTATTTTTTTCCTTTAATTACATTTTTTTAATCGTTTTTAAAATTATTTCCTTTTTCTGATTCTTTAAACATTAGGTTGAAATATTCGCTCGTAATACAATAATATTTGTTCACAAAAACCTTACAGCAATGTCATTTAAGTGTAATTATTATTGTTAACAATTTAATTGTAGTTATTATTAGTAACAATCTCTCCTACCCATGTGCGCAATCACACCAACCCTGTAAGGACAGATTGCGCAAAATAACTTTTTTGGTTTTATTACAACTGTTCTATTAAATTGCAACATAACAACAAAATAGCAATGGAAATGCATAAAAAACAAATGAAGTAAAAATTATTCCTGAATAGTTTAGCAAAAAAATAATATTTAGAGTTTTTATTGCCATTCTTTTGAATTGTGCGCAGACTATCCTAGCTTTACCTTACGAATGATTGTACAATCTCGATCAAAAAAGGTACATCCAATATAATTTGAAAATCGTTTACAATAAAATCGGATCAAATAGATCATTAACCTAGAAATAATGTCTTTGTCACTAAAATGGGTCATTTAAATATTTATTTTGATATCAACTTTAAAATTTCCATCAGAACTCCTCACTTTTTTAATTTAAAAATAATTTTCCGCATTCCATATACCCTAAATACAAATTTCACACAAATATAACCATAACAAAAGTAACTCTATAAAAGAAAACATGTTAGAAGATTATCTGTAAATTTAGAAGTGCAAAATTAAAATAGACTGTAGAAAATAATTGCCTTGCATTATTTCTTTCTTGTCATACAAATTATACAGATATTCATTAGCCTCATTTCACACGAGCCACAGATTTCTCTTTCATTTTAGGCACATTAATTTCCATTTATATTCTCAGACGTGTATTTACTCTTCTTTTACATTAAAACAATATAAACAGGTGTTCTCAAATTGCACCTCCATTATCATTAATTTGTATATATACACTTACGTAAATTAATTCTCAAAAATATATATGTACGCTAAATATGTTAATGAATCTGAATAAAATTTTTTAATCTCTTTATTATATTGTTAATGACTTAAATTCAATTCAAAATTCCATGTACAAACTTTGAAATAAGGTAGTAAACATCGATATGAAGTATACATTTAAACAGGAACACAAAGAGAAACTTATAACACAATGCAGAAAGTAGTGTGAAGGCTTTTATTGCGCGAAAATTAATACTACTACTATTGGTAAAGATAGAATCCGGTTTTACAAAAAATGGTTTATTCTTTTGTGCTTTCGAATGTGATCGAATTTATTTTATTTTGATCAAATCATTCGTTTGTCCGACACCAACGCTGCATGAATTGTTCAAAACGTTCAAAGATATCTGCAGTTTTGCTGATAATAGCAGCGGCAATGACAATTCTGACCGCGACGTATACATGTCAGAAACAATGAGGGTTACTTTCGAAATGTCCTTAAAATTCCACCACAGATACAGGATTATACTGAGGGGAGCAGTTCTGTAGTTCACTACAGAGAGAAATCGATGCTAGATAAATCAAGTAAATTCGTGGGCCATGCCACGGATCCAACGCGTCAAATTCAAGACTGGTGTACAACGTCATCAGTTCGTTTTCTGTTATGCGAATATGATTGACATCATTGTTCTCGACCTGTCAGAAGGCTGGTACGTGGAATTTTAAAGCATCTTATTTAATGGAATAAATCAAATTTATAGGTTCCAAGAAAATTTTCATTTTTAAAATCTTAAGGAAACACATGTAGTTAAATACTTGTAGTTAAGAGGCAATTCTCAAAAAAATATTTTTCTCAGCTCAACAACGCGAAACTTTCTGACACATTTAAGGTCCATTTACATTATGGCGCTATCGTCGTAGGCGTTGGCATTCCAGGCGTTAAATCATAAGAGCCAACCAATCAGCGGCGATATACACAACCAATGAACACGCTGATTGGTTGGGAAACCTGCGCCTCGCAAACCTCGTATACCTGTGAAGACAGACGGTTGCGCCATAATGTTAACGCAGTAATTACGGACTCATTCATAAACGTAAAATCATGACACTTGCAGGTATGATTATTGAAATGATTTGTAATCAAAGAGTTTTTTTATTTTTTGTATTTAAGTAAATGAATTACATGTTGAGTTATAAGTAATTGCCATGTCATGACGGTAGTTTTTCTTTTTTCTTTTCCTGCGCTGTCACCTCGGGAAATTCATTTCGAAATACCAACTTCGACACAATTTTCTGGCATATCCTCTGCGTATATCGCAAAATAGTATAAACTGTTCGATTACATAGTTTCTGAATAACAACACTAGCCAATTTCATGCGTTTGCGAACAAATACGAATTCAAAAATGTGTCAGAAAGTTGCTAGCTTGGATTCGAGAACAGCCTTCCGAAATAATAAAAAGCAGTATAGCTCGAATTAAGAGTAAAAATAAGTAATAATTAGCAAATAATGAGTAAAGTGCATGCCAAATGTATTTCCTTAGTGTAAACGTATCAAAAATATCTATATATATATTACGCTATCGTACGTGACACAGAAATCGCGATTATTATTTAATTGTTTAATGGCAACGCTCGAATGAAATGCATCTCATTGGTTAGTCCTTTGGCAGGATTTAGGCCGAGGTAAATTTGGCAGACATTTTGGAATACAAAATTTTCCACGGAATTAGTTTAAATAAATAAAATTTTCAACATATTTATAGATAGATATAAAAATAATAACTTCTATCCCTTTCATTCAGAATAAAAGAATTTGTTGCCGAGATTCAAGCCACAGGTTCGTTTAGAAATCTCTGTTCGGGCATGTGACGCCATCTATCTGACATTTTTTGAAAAACATGTTGTTAAAAATAAGAAATCCGGTTTCAATAGCAAATTTTCAATAGCGGCCTAATATAGCAAATTTATCCCTCCACGATTTTTGAATTTTTAATGAGTGAAACGTGCAATTTCTGCCGAGACTTTTCGCGATTATTTGTTAAAATGCATCACATTAGCATTTCACAAATCTTAATTTACCATATATCAACCCTCGATCTTATACCGATATGCCATTTAGGTGCAACCGTAAGAATTTACCTGAACTTTTCATTCTTTAAAAGTAAGTGTAATAATTTTCCTTGACCATTTCATTTTTTAAACGAAACTGTTATACTTTTGAAATTTTTGCTCTTATTTAATTTTTTGTTATATTTTTCAATGACAGTCTGCCCGGGCAACGCCGGGCGGGACAGCTAGTTTATTTTAATATGTAGCCATTGCGAAAGCGAATACTTCCTGACGCTGGAAAAATTTCACAGGCTAGTCTGGATAAAAACATGTTTACTCTAAGGTCTTGAAAAATACTAAAATAGCATAGTAAACGGTAAAATTTGACACGGTGCGAAAACTTTTGAGAGAGTACATTTGACTTTATATATATATATATATATATATATATATATATATATTGTCGATATCAGGATAAATAAATTTATTGTGCAATTTAATATATTTTAAATATATTTATAGCGTCTAGTAAATAAACAATTTTATTTTACTTAATTCTCTGTTTATCCGAGTGTAGCTGTCGGTGTCTGTAAACAGATGTGAAAATTTCGTAATATATCTGCTTTAAATTGGTAAGAAGTCGTGATAAGTAAACCTGCATGCCAAAAACCTTTCCTCTGTATAAACATATCAAAAATATATCTTTTAATAACAACTGTGACACCCATCTTTCAAAAAAATTTTAATAATCTAGTACTTCAGTTTTCTTTTACACTAATAAGATGTAAAATGACGAAATTTATGACATTCTTAAATTTTGTATGTTTTGATATTATTACAAAACCTTATTAAAGTCAAATTTTTTGCTTTAAAAAATAATGCTGTTAACAAAGGCTTTGTACACAAACATAAATACATTATTAATGAGCACAACATATATAAATACACAATTTTGATTATAAAAATATGTCAATGCAATTTTCTGTTTATTTTATCATAAAATAATGGATTGTCATGTTTCTCTTATCTTATTTGATGACATTGATATTCGGTAAATAAGTATTTAATAAGTATAAAAGTAAAAATAGTTTTTTTATATATGTATAAACTCTTTTATAAGTATTCGGTGTTTATCTTGAAAATCACGCCACTCATGTTTTTTCCAAAACAAATACGTTAAAACACATTAATTTGGTGTGGGCACCGAACCCGATTATGGAAAATTGACCGTTTTTATTTACGCTTGGTAGAAAGCGCGAGCTAGTGAATTTAATTTAAGAAAATTATAATTTTTGTTCTGTTTCTTTTTTAATATATGGCAACAGGAAAAAAAAGCATTTTTTTAAACTATCTATTCAGGATTTCTAAATTGTTTTCTCAACGAATAATCATAATTTAATTACTGTTAAACTATTAACTGATGAAAACGTATTTAAAAATATGTATATTACCTTCTTTGTTATGGTTTTGTCGCCTTGCTCGGCCATCTTAATAATTCTCATAGACTTGAGACCTTAGTCTTATGATATTTGCTGCCACCACCGGTATTAAACTGATACAGGACATTGGAAAAGAAGTTCTCGCATAAATAACCAATTAATAATTTGTTGATTAAATTAATATGCAAAAAAGTGTTACAGTGATAGTTATTATTAGTCAATACAGCTTATTGTCACTTGCCGTATGTGAGCCGGGGCGAGCGTGGTTTGGCGCATAATTAACTCTATTGTTGTTGTAACTCATATGCTATTGTAGACATAGAATATTTGGTGGTTTATCACCTGTGGCTGATTAACGGAAAAATGCCTTAAAATTAAATTATTAATTTATAATTACGTTTAAAATGTTGTATTGTCAACGAAATACATAATTTGGAACATAATTTTTATAATTTTAGCCTATTAGGAAACGAGTTAAAAATCGTTTACAAAATTCCGTCTTTACATAAAAAAAAATGAAGATGAGTTAAATAGTAGAGTGTAAAAAGGAAAAGGGTGTAAAATTATTTTTTAAAATGGTTGAAAAAAACATTTTAACTCAGATTAGCAGTTTAAAATGTGGTAGCCTTAAATAATGTGATTTACAATCTTCTTTTACTAACGAAATTTTCTAAACTTTTCTAGATATTTGTTACATTTTTATGTGAATCACACGCAAGTTGAAATGCGATTTACAAGTGCTGTCATAAAAGTATTATAATAGCAGAACTGAGATCTTTCAAAATATTTGAACTTCAATGTATTTTACACACTTCAATTGGGTTTTAGAAAGTTCTAAAATAGATTATTATTAAATACGCAATAAGATACATATTTCTACTTTAGTTTTATCCTCTTGAGATCATCTTTGTCTCATACGACAGTTGAAAATTACTCAATTTTTCATTTAAAACTATTTAAATCTTTATCCCGAAAATTACCGAACTATTTGTTTGAGTTGAAAAAAGCATTTTACATGCATCTGATAGAACTTGAATATACATTTATTGAATGTAGTGACATGAACTTTTTATTCATGGAATGCTCTTTCAATTAAATATCCTGTTTGAGCAGAATATATCAAGAAAGTTATTATCACTTTCATACTTATGCATGCTTATGTAATTTCTAAAGTACTGAATTTTAGAAATAAATTTAGATCTCAGTTTCGCCGGTATCTTGAAGGTAAATCAATATTTTTCATTGTTTAATTCATTCTAAACTTTCGTAAAGTGTTATTAAATACTGAATTTTAATGAAATACTTATTAAAGATATTTATATTTTTACTTCATATCATTAGTACTTAGTAATTTGCTCTATTAAGTCAGTTTAGCTATACATTTTAGACCTATTTTCTTAAAAGATAAACTTTTGTACTGAAATCGATATTGAGTATTGAATTATTAGTTCTTAGAGTAACTGTAATAGTTTCCTGTACTGTAAGCAAAACTATTTATTTCAAGTAACCCTCCAGCTACCAAAATCGACTTGAGATTTGTTTTTCTAAACAGGAAAAATAAATCTAAAAACATGTTGCAGGTACTTTCTGAAACTTTTTGATTTATGTTCTGTTTGAAACAAACATTACTTTTTGAAACTGGTATTAATGGAATTAAAAAATTCAAATGGAAGAAAATGTAATAATATTAAAACCCTTTTTATATTGTCCGTAGTTAAAATCAATATTAAAGCAGCAAGTTAACACTTTCCTACAAACAATACAGTTTACAATACTTTTCTTTCAAATCATTTTCATATTACATGCTTTTCAGATTTGCGATTTCATAAAAAACTAAACCAAAGCTTACATCAATTTGTCAGAGAGTTATTAAGTTACAAAAGATAAAAGAATTAAAAGCATATTTTTTTGCAAAATTGCAATTCGTGCAAAATAGTCATAAAGATATTTTCATGACTATAAATCAGATTTTTATTTTCATTTATTTTATTCATCTAGAGTAAGAGGACTGATAGGGGGAGGGTTGACTTTACAATATTGAATAATAAGTATTCAATGGTGGGAGACTTATAAATCACCTACAAAAATGTATTTGCTATGTTACATAAATTACAGAATGTGTTATTAGAATAATATTACTTAAATTACAAAGTATATACATTTTAAATAAAAATGTATAGACATTATTATTAAAAAAATAGTCTGTAAGACATTTTTCATTAAGATTTGTTTTTAATTATTTTTTTTTAATAATTATTTCAATTTTGGACAGAAAATGTAATTATTACATTTCTTCCAGAAAATAAAGAATAATTGTCCATAAAATCACAACATCACATTTTAAAATTAATGTAATCCTTAAACATAGATAATTATATACTGGGGATTAAATCAGTAAGGTTTTTCTTAATAACAATGAACCAATTTACTTTTGAACCAAAACTTATCTCCGAATGAAAATTAAAATGTAAAAATTATTTTCATATAGCTTTCAATATGTTTATCATACATATTTATGACTATTTGAAGCCTCTAGTCAAATGAACTTATTCTACTCAATATTTTCTTGAATGCTTCTTTTGAAAATCTGAAGCGTTTGCGGCAAGCGCGATTGACCCATTGGTGGTTCCAATTCTTTCCTACTTTTTCACTGCTGTTTTGAATACAAATATTTATTGGCTTTCCCACATTTTCAACGTAATAATCTGCCAAACTTCAGTGGCTCTAAATTGTACTTCCGCTAGATTTATTGCATCGCTGTGTGGCACCGTGTACTTTCCAGATTTTTTTTTCGTAAATTTCATATAATTCTTACGGTGACTAATCATTTATATTATAAATGAAGACTCTTGATTTAATAGTTAATACGAATGGAGCCAATTTTCTTAATTTCTGTCAAATTTCAAAAGTTTATTTCAAATGTAACTGTTTAGAGCAGTTGAAATCGCTCTGGTTTCTAACATCTTTTGACGGGTTTTTATGTTTTAAAAACCTTTGTATGTATATTTGCACCTTTTTAGTAAAAATAAATATTCTTACACATTTCAGTTACGGCGTTTTTAAATCGCAATCACCCTGTACTGTATATACACTTTATCATTGTAATCAAGACATCATTTGTATTCTCTAATATATCATATGCTAAATATATTTCATTCAAATAGCCTAAATTTCGATGAAGATAATAAATGAATTACACTCATAATTTTCCGTTAACATACGTCATGTCACCTCAAGAGCAGTATGTTTTTGGAGTTAACATTAATGTACGACTTTATTTACAGTTCCTATAATTTAAAAATGAACATGGCATCTTTTATCGAGATAGTTTCCTTAAAATATGAATTTCAAAAAGAAAATAATTTATTGACATTTAACTATTTTTTATGAACTTTAAATAAAATATAAATAATTTTACATAATAATACATTATCATTAAATTTTTCTTGAAAAAGGTTTTATAAATTATACTTTTAGAATTTATTTGTTTATCTAAAAGATAATGCCCCAATGTCTAGATTTTAAGCATAAAACAGGAGCAATTTTTAAAAGTTCCAATTCTTAAAAGTAATTAATTTTCATCGATTGCCTTACTAGTTTTTTTTTTTCAAATTCTTAATGAGTCACCTTGCAAGTCGTTCCTACAATGACTAAGTATAAGAACATGCATCCTTAGAAAGTAACCACTTTAATATTATTTCTTATCTTTGAAATCTCTGAAGTTGTTTCAATTTTTATAGCTATAAGCTTCTTAACTTGGTAATTTAAAGAATCTAAAGTACTTATGTCTAAGTACACTTTCAATTTAAATTACTCTTTCGACAAAAATACCGTTTTTTTTTCATTAACATTTCTAAATGAACGATGTGCAATTAGCAGTATTTATTGTTTTTCACAAAATAATTTAAAACAATTTTATGAAAACATAAATTTACTGCGTTGATACTAAGCCTTATTTTTAGTTATTAACGTCTTTTCCATTTTATATTTAAAGTTTATTTTGAGAAGGCTAAGACTTAAGATTAATGTATGAAAAAACGCGTTCTGATAGCTAGCGCTCGAATATTTATAACAGCGTTCAAAGTATATGACGTGAAATATTATTTCTTGTAATAAATTTTCCTTATTATTTTCACTTTATAAAATTTTGAAGAATTTGTCACACTTGCTTTATCAATTTTAGAGAGGATTTATATTTATATATAATTGTAATACCTTTGAATTTCAAAATACATTAAACAAGTTCTTGCATCGAATCTAACCAAATCTCCTATTTAAATATAGGTAATTATAAAGTGTATACGGAATACAATTAAGTTAATATATAATTAACAAGTTCAAACATCAAAATATGGTGTAGTTTACAACAATTTAAAGCAAGCAGGCG
This sequence comes from Maratus michaelseni, assembly GCA_963931845.1. Classification (NCBI taxonomy): domain Eukaryota; kingdom Metazoa; phylum Arthropoda; class Arachnida; order Araneae; family Salticidae; genus Maratus; species Maratus michaelseni. The sequence continues at coordinate 422,259,685 of OZ007589.1, read as the reverse complement.
GACACTAGTGTTCTGATCTTCCCTATGCAAAGAAAGGTGAAACGATTTCAGTATTTTAAATAACAGCTAGTTGATTAATTGGTTAGTTCCCGGATCCTTTAGTTACAGTTCAGCTCTTGTAACCGCTTATACTCTGACGGTGCTTTTAAGTAGTATTATTAAAGAAAATTTAATATAAAAATTATTTAATTCGTCTATTAAATTAATAAATGTAGATTTTATTTTTCTTACAAAAAAACTTTGCTCGATCATATTTAGAGCACAGCGAAACAGTCGAAACTAGATATTTCTTTAAAGCGGTTATTTTCTCAACTATTTACATAGGTGCGGTGCGGCTGTTCTATATTAAAAAATTTCGTATGCAAAATTTCCTTTCCATTTACAGATAGGGTCGCAATGCAATTATTTACACTGTTTTTATCAGAATTGCGAGATTCCCATAACAGTAATTTTTATTAATCAATTATTCCTGTAAATATTTTGCAAAAAGAGCTATAGCTACGGATTTATTAAATCAGTTTTAATTTAGAAATTATCTAAGTTTCATATCATTATTATTATGTAATTTTTTTAATATCTCTAGAAATTAAGGAATATAATTATTGAGATGTAGCAATTTCTTGATTCATAATTTGGGACATTTGTGGGACATTTGTTGGGACATTTATGGTTAAATTAAAAGTCATGGATTTAAGTATCGCTATGTTAAAAGTATAACAGCCAAATTACAGTTAAATGCATGCACTAAATAAAAAATAACAGTGTGTCAAAACAGTAATGTCGTGGATCAAGAGGTGATTCTGCTCCCTCCCCTTCCCTACCTATAGTAGCTTCACATAAAAACATTTCAAATCTAAATATACCTCAGGAGATTTTTCATGACCCTTGAAATAATACCCCCCTCCCCCCCCCCAATCCACAATATCTGATTAGTTTCCCTTTTTTTAAGAGGAGGGGGAGGTGTCTGATACGGTATTGTTACGTATCTAAAGCTCAAGTGAAAAATATGTTATATTAAAGGGAAATATTCCATTGTCTATGGACGTAAATTAAAAACAGTCTTTAGAAACTGGAAAACATATGAATTATGTAATAAACCTGTCAAATGTATATGAGGGTCGCTGAAGAAATCATCGAAACAGAAACAAAATTTACACAAGGTTTATCTTCCGAATTTCACTCCTTTACAGTTTGGTAAAGAGCAGTGTAGTGTATTTGCTTAAAATGTGAAATTGTTAGTATTTTCGAAATACCAACGTTATATTTTTGTATGAGAATGCAAACCATGAATATTTCCAAATATTAATATAGCGTGACGAGGAAAATTGATTGTGTGCTTTGAATTTCAGTTTGAAAATATTGTCCCTTTTGCAATATATCAACAGTAATACGTTTAGTTATTTGGAACAAATTGTTGATACATCATCCAAAATATGTTAAATGGGTTCATTCTTGACATTTTTTACTTTACAAAAAAAAAAAAAAAAAAAAAAAAAAAAAAAAAAAAAACTATTCTCAAACATACATTTAAGAACTCTCTTATATAAAAGACAAAAATTGTTTTAGCAAAACTCATTTGAATCTTACAATTCGGAAAAATTCTTAACATATAATAAACTGTTAATAAATTGAAAGCTAAAAAGAAGTTGATATCTTATCTAACTGAAATTAAATTATCCGCAAAATGTACAAATTATTTATTTTTAAATATTTTTAGCACTTTCCAACCTAGTTGAAAAGTGCTTATGACTTCGGTTTGTCTGGCCGGATGGCCGTCTGGCCGTCTGGCCGTCTGTCCGTGCTCTAACTCCCGTAAATATGCTCGGATTGCTCTGCAATTTTTATATGTTATTGTCGTTATCTATGACACGTTCCCTATTTCAACTGAAGTGTGTAGCACTTATAGTTTTCTTACAGGGACACTCAAAAGAATTCCGTTACAATGCGGTCTATGGGGAAAAATCATTTGCGGTTTATTTTAAAAATGTTTCACTATTGTAAACGCATTGAAATTTATATAGATCACTAAGATGCATTAGAAGAAGCTTAATATGGAATAGTAGGTGTATAGCACTTAGAGTTACTTTACAGGGACAGTCAAAATAATTCCGTTACATTACGTCTATGGAGAAAAATCGTCTGCGGCTTATTTAAATAATGTTCCACTATTTTAAACGCATTGAAGTTTATATATGTTACTAAGGTGCATTACAAGAGGCTTACTACAGAATAGTGTGTGTATAGCAGTCATCGTTCATTTACAGGGACACACAAAAGAATTCTCTACTGTCTGTTAACAATAATTCCTGGAAGTGCGTTTTAAGTTACTAAACGCGATTTTAATAGCTTTTTGTCTATTACGTGGTGTGTATAAATTCTGTAGATCCTATACAGGGCAGCACAAAAGTTCGCGAACACATTTCCGTTTATTGACAGAAACTCCAGAAGGAGAATTTAAACGGTGCTACGCGTTTCCTAACTAAACTAAAATTTAGCATCCTATGTATATATACAAATCTATAGATCATATACAGGGCTACATAAAAGTATTCGGATATTTTTCCGAATATTGTATATATTGAAAATTCCTAAAATTATGTTTTTAAATATGTTATGCGTTTTCCAAATTGTTTACTTAGATGTCATCTTTCAGCTTATTAAACGGTAATGATTTGTAAAATTATTTTAGAAGCGCTGGAAAGTGCTACATAATATATGCTTCACGCATGATTTTTCGTTCTTGTTTGAATAAAAAAGGAGTTAAATTAATCCACTAATTCTTCTAAACCAATAATGCATTTATCAAAAACGAGTGTCTTGTAATGCATGTCTTTCATCTTGAATTTTTATTGGAATCGCGTTCGGTAATATTGGCAGTGTTCGTATATTTATCCGCTATAGTATTACTTTTGGCGATGACAATCATATTCTTTTTAACACTTTCCAACCTAGTTGAAAAGTGCTTATGACTTCGGTTTGTCTGGCCGTCTGCCGTCTGGCCTTCTGTCCGTCCTCTAACTCCCGTAAATAGGCTCGGATTGCTCTGCAATTTTTATATGTTATTGTCGTTATCTATAGCATGTTCCCTATTTCAACGGAAGTGTGTAGCACTTATAGTTTTTTTACAGGGACACTCAAAAGAATTCCGTTACATTGCGGTCTAAGTGGGAAAATCATTTGCGGTTTATTTAAATAATGTTTCACAATTTTAAACGCATTGAAATTTATATATATCACTAATGTGCATTACAAGAGGTTTACTACAGAATAGTGTGTGTATAGCAGCCATCGTTCATTTACAGGGACACACAGAAGAATTATCTACTGTCTGTTAACAATAATTCCTGGAAGTGCGTTTTAAGTTACTGAACGCGATTTTAATTTTAACTCGCCTTTTGTCTATTACATGGTGTGTATAAATTCTGTAGATCCTATACAGGGAAGCACAAAAGTTCGCGGACACATTTCCGTTTATTGACAGAAACTCCAGACGGAGAATTTTAAACTGTGCTACGCGTTTCCTAACTGAACTAAAATTTAGCATCCTATGTAGTATATATACAAATCTATAGATCCTATACAGGGCTGATGAAAAGTATTCGGATATTTTTCCGAATATTGTATATGTTGGAAATTCCAGAAATTATCTTTTTAAATATGTTATGCGTTTTCCAAATAGTTTACTTAGATGTTATCTTTCAGCTTATTAAGCGGTAATGATTTGTAAAATCTGAGCGTTGGAAAGTGTTACATAATCTATGCTTGACGCATGATTTTTCGTTCTTGTTTTTAATTTTCTTAATGATTTTGCATCCATATTTAGCAATTGCATCTTTACACACGTGCTAATTAATATGTATACAACGCGCTCTATTTTTTTTTTCAAATATTTTTGAGAGTTTGGATTGAAATATTTTCCTTGTAAGCAATGCCTATAAAAAAATTCATTTTGCGCGTGTGTTGTGTAAGTACGTATTAATACATAACAAAAATATAAAATATTTAAATGTGATATTTGTCAATTCCTAGAGGAGATATGACTCCTCATCTCTTTAAATCAAAGGCTGTATCCGCCCCTTTTCCTAAATTAGGATTTTGAAATATAAAGCGTTAAAACTGTGGTAATTTAATTTCATAAATGATGTAGTGTAAATGAATGAGTATTCCAATATCCAGTACAGGTGTGATATAGATTATTTTAAACGAAGATTAGATTAAACCGTAGCTGAAAGCAAATAAGAATGAGTGAGAAAGCTCTTTGCAAAATTTCCAAAGAGAAAAGGCTTTTTCGCTAAAAGGCTGTTTCATTACGGAGAGTGAGCCTGAGAAAATTTATCGAAAAAGCTTGAATAAATCATTTATTGGTTTTTCTCGATCCAAAACTCTATATCCAATTTTAATCTTTTGAATTGAGATACCAATTTCGGATACTGGCCCATTGCTATATTTTCGACTCAGGAAACGGCTAAATAAATTGTTATTTGGCAATTCTGACATTTATTTTTATATTTGAATAAATATTATAGATTATTACACAAACCAAATAATGGAAATAAATACAGACAGAAATATTTTTGGGAAAGGATCAGTATCCATAAGTCGTGTTTTTGGCCCATGAAATAAGATTAAAATTCGATTTTGTTATACTGACTTAATTATTTCACTTTTTAATGTTACAAGGTTTATCCTGTACTATTTCAACAATAGTTTTTGCATTTTGTTCGGATTTATATGTCTTACACAAGCTCAAAGTTCGAATTATTCGTAGTTTTTGATGAAAGATACGCAATTTCTCCTAATTTTACCTCAATTATTTATATGAGCGCAATCGTGCAACACTTTCTTCTTCACATATATTATAAAATACATCAAAATGTAAAATATATGTAAAAATAAAAGTGTTGCAAAGCTGTACTCATAGTAAAGTATTGAAAGTAGGGAGTTGAGTAACTGCATTCCTTCACGCCACTGAAAGACTTTAGAATTCAGCAACGTGTTTAAATGTGCTAAAATGCCTTTTTACCTGGTTCATATTTTGTTATGATATGCATAACAAAATTAGGTTCATCGGTCATTTTTTTATTGCAGTAGCTGTCGTATGAAGAAATAAAGCCATTCTTAATTTGTAGAAAAGCTTTTTGAATTCATACAGAAAAGTGAGGAAATTACTTGTTTAAAACGCTCTTTAGTATCACACAAAAGGAAAAAAAAAATCTAATATTATAATGTAATTTATGCCAAAATAATTGTTTTTTTGCGTGCGTGTGTGTGTTAGTATGTACGTGTTAAACAAAATTTTATTTGTTATAACTAAAAGAAAAATTTTAACTATATAAAGATTATCAAATTTAAACTTTCGCATGCCAGTAAAATTGTCCTACGAGCCACTTCGGACACTCATGCCATAGTTTCGTCATACATGCTCTCTAGCAATGGTTCGGAACCTTTTATTACTCACGCCCCACCGTAACATCGGTAAAATCACGCCCCCTCCCCCTACTCACCCACACAAACTCTATAACATAATTCTCTTATTATTTAAAATGTGAACACCATTCGTATGGAAGAAGCCTTTTTTAACTTATCAAATAGATGAATTTTCTGTCACATTTTTTTTTTTTTTTTTTTACATAATTCTACAAATGGAATGCAGCTATACATCTTAGCCTTTAAGCCAAAAAGAGTTTTGTTGTTCCTTTACAATTTAGCTCAGTGTTAATGATCTCGTGAGAACATTTTTACTTCTTGTGGGAACATTTTTAAAATTCAACAAAAACTTTTTTTTTAATTTCATTTTTAAATTTTGAATTACTTTTATTTTTAGTCTAAAACATTACTTTTCCAAAAAAGACAGAGAATGGGTTAGTAACAAATTTGGAATTACCCCCTGAAAAAGTCAAATTGCCCCCCCCCCCTCCTTCCACCGCTGGGGCGAACGCTTTGTACCCACGTACTCTCTGATTTAAAAAAAAAACACCTATTTCTACCACCATTTAAAGTGTTTTCAAATAGTTTTAAAATACCCTTATATACACAGAGAATGTAGAAGAAAGAAAGATTTTTGTTTATAAAAACTGCAGCTTGAAAATCATTAATGTCTGCATAACATGTTTATACAAAGCTTAGTACCAGTATTACGAGAAGTGAAGTGCATGTATGAGTACTCTGTTTTGTCGTTAAAAGCACAAAAAAATCTGTTTTATTACACTAAATATTATTTATTTTTAAGATGACGGGGCAAAACAAAAGAATAGTTTAAAAAAATATATGTATGTTGACACTATATATTTTAATGTTTCTTTTCTATTCAAAATCGAGAAAATGAAATAAAGCAAACATGTTCTTGAATTATTTTTAAAAAAATCAATAAATTCGTGAGATTTTGTGATGAAATTCATAATTACTAAGCACATACAGTCTACAAAATCTCTTATAGCAAATGTGCAAAACAATTATTTAGTTTCTTAAAACTAATAAACGGAATCTTTGAATTATATTTAAATTATTTTAAAGCATGAAAGAGTTTTGTTTCTTCGCAAAATATTTACATAATGTTTATATAAAGAGGACCTTTTATTAATTATAGCATTTTAAAAACGGCAAATTCAAGAGGAGTGATAATTACTTTCGACGTTACAAAGAGTAGCTTAATAAACATTTGATTAAATAAATAATTGATAAAATGTAAGACATTAGTAATTTATAAATTTTTTATAATTCATATTATATAAATTATCAAACACAGTACTCAGATAATTTCATGTTATAATAAAAGATCAAAAAGAATAATAGTTAAACATTTTTAATGTAAAGTGCAATAAATCAGCAAAGGTACATAGGGTGTGTGATGCCTCTAAAAGTGAGTGGCAACAAAAGTGGAAATACATTTAATTGGTCGAGACTTTTTAACACTTTCCAACATAGTTTTAAAATGTTTATGAACTCGATTTGTCTGTCAGCCGTCTGTCTGTCTGTCTGTCCGTGCTCTAACTCACGTAAATATACTCCAATTGTCACGCAATTGATATATGTTATTGATGTTCACTATGCCATGTTTGGTATTGAAAATGAAGTGTGTCGTGCTTATAGTTACTTTACAGGGACACTCAAACGAATTCCGTTACATTACAGTCTATGGGGACAATCATTTGAGGTTTATTTTAATGATGTTATTTCAAACATATTGAAATTGAAATATATTACTAAGTTTCATTACATGGGGCTTACTGTAGAATACTGTGTGCAGAGCATCCATCGTTCATTTACAGGGACGCACAAAAGAATTCGGTTAAAGTATTTACTGTATGTTAACACTAATTGCTAGAAGTTGGTTTTTAGCTGCGGTGCGTCTAATTTATCGTCTATTACTTGGTGTGTATAAATTTTATAGGTCATATACAGGGCAACACAGAAAATTCTTGAACACATTTCCGTTTATTGACGGAAATTCCAGATGGGGAATTTTAAACTGTACTGTGCGTTTCCTAACTTAACTAAATTTTAACACTCTATGTAGCATATATACAAATCTATTTATCATATACAGGACTGCACAAAAGAATTTGAATATTTTTCCAAATATTGTTGGTAATTCCTGAAATTGGGTTTTCAAATAGGTTATGTATTTTCCAAATTGTTTACTTAGACATCATATTTCACATTATTAAACGGTAAAGATTTGTAAAAGTATATTGGAACTGTTGGAAAGGGTTACATAATCTATGCTTCATGGATGATTTTTCGGTCTTGTTTTGGATAAAATAGAATTGCTAAGCATCATGGCAAGCCTTTAATTATCGCCAAGTTAATGTTTGTTGACTCTTCTCACTCGTCTAATCGAACTCTTCTGGGCGATTATTCTTCTATTTATGTTCTTTTTTCGTTCTGTATGTTTCTTTCTTCCATGTTCTTTTGCCATAGTTTAGACAAAAATTTCAATCTGAGCATGCGCACTGTGCGTATGTCGCCACTTTCTTATAAAGTCACCCTAATAATACCTAAATGAAAATCATGCAGAATCTAAAATTATTCTGCATGAAATATCACCTATTATACGAGAGAAAGTCATTAAGTAACTCACAAAAGATAATTAAATAATAACTTACAATGATAACTTTCGGAAGTATGCAAATGAGGATGATTATAATGTTTCTTACGAATTTCATAAAAGAAGCACTAAAAAATAAAAAACACTAAAAAAAAAGCACTAAAGCATAAAAAATAGCACTTCAAAACTATTTTTATTTCTCAACATATTCTCCACCAATATTTATGCACTTATATCACCGTTTTATCAATGCCCCAACACCAGCTACATAATATTCTTTGGGTTGCTGTCTCAGCCGCATTAAGACTTCAAGTTGAACACAGGAGACAATTGAAAAGTTTGGTTGACAACTTCTTCAACATTCACCATACAACTCCGACTTCGCCCCAAGCAATTTTCATCTGTTTAGTCCACTAAAAAACCATTTTGGAAGCAAGATGATGTTCACAGATGATGAAAATGTTCACCATGAAGTCCTAATGTGGCTGAGACAGCAACCCAAAGAATTTTATGCAGCTGGTGTTGGGACACTGATAAAACGGTGATATAAGTGCATAAATATTGGTGGGTAATATGTTGAGAAATAAATATAGTTTTGAAGGGAATATTACTATAAGTTATTATTTAATTATCTTTTGTGACTTACTTAACAACTTTCTCTCGTATATTAAAAGAAAATATTTTTTCTACATAAGGATTAAACTACAAAATAAAATCGTTTGTAGTATTATGTATACTTCAAGTTTATTCAATACGGTTTGCACGATATATAATAAAATAATATTGACGAATCTATATACTTAATTTTTTATTTGTCGAAGATTTGACTTCTCGAAAATGTATTTCTTAAAAATTCAAAATAAACTGTATATTACAGTTTCTTGACGCATTTTTAATCGAGACTACATTTAATACATATATATATATACATATGAAAATACTCAAAAGTACAATAAATAAGTAAACAATAATGTGCTTTTTACTAAAATTGTATTGCATTCAAAAAATCATCTGGTGACATTCTTTGTGGGGCATATATATTGCTGAATGTTATATTTTCTTCTGGTGACTTATATATTTTTGAATAAAGCAAAAATAGTGAATGGATAGAAAATATGTTAAAACATAAAAAATTCAATTTAAAAAAATTATGCGCCAGCGCGGTTTAAAGAAATAAATTGTTGTAGCCCAAAAATCCACCGGTAGAGGGCGCTAACACAATTGTATTTGCCGTAAGTACGTAAATAGGGACTATTATAAAAGAAAGGGTATTCGGTGGATTATTTATTCGATTGAATCATCACTTTGGAGTGCAGAACAAGTTACTAATTACCGCATCTTGTTATTTTCTTTAGATGTTTTAGGATTGGAATTTTCGAAAAGCATTCATCACTGCTTCTTCTTTTATGAATTTCGTAAGAAACATTATAATCATCCTCATTTGCATACTTCCGAAAGATGCAATCGCATTAGCGAACTGTATCGGTGATTTTTTTAACTCTATCCTTATTTGCTGAGAAAAAGAATCCTACATCCTGAGAATATATTAAATGCAAAATGCTCGTCCATATCATTATTCAATTTTTTTTTAATTTGTTTTATGCCTATTTACTCGGCATAAAATTCTTTATAAAAATATTTCAATTATAACACCAAATATCTATATACACTATATGGCCATTAATGACCGGCAACTTTCAATTTTGGACATTTTGTCGAATATTTAAAAATATACTTGTCAGATTCTTCTGGAATTTTAGCTTCTCACTAAAACTCGCTGAATGATAAGGGATTTTCAACAAATTGTCATTTTTATTTTCATACTATTTTCCAAATTTTAATGATACTTTAGTTCTCTTTGAAAAACTACCCTAACGAGCTTATTCGAACTAAAAAAGAATAATCAAAATCAAAGGATCTGTTCCAAAACTATTATAACCTGGTGAAATGAGGTTTTTAAAGGCAAACTAAAGTATCAATAAAAAATGAAATATAGTATAAAAATTAAATATGACAATTTGTGAACAATCCCTTATCATTCAACAAGTTTTTGTGAGAAGCTAAAAAACAGCTCACTCTAACGCCGATATCTCTAAATTTTTACGATATTTGACAGATTTTTTTTATAAGTTGCTCGATACAGTTGACTATTAAATTATGCAAAAAATAATCCTTGTTATCGTTCGCGCATGCGCAGATAACAATTATTTTATACAACTGCCCATATTTCCTTAAATATTTAATATATTTATATTCCAATTGCACTATATTATTTCTACTACATTTTGTCAATTTTTCTGAAACTGGCGTTAAATTTGGTTAAAAACCCTGTATGTTATAAGCAAAAAACATGCAATAATTTTTTTTTTAATTTGTAAAAAAATTGCTATATCTCTATTAATATACACGCTATTCTTACACAAATGAATACATATTGTACAATGTCTGCCTATGTATATTCTGTAGCGATAGATCATTTCGTGCGTTTTACTTTACAGGGTGAACCAAAGTATTCTTTTTTTTTTCTTTAATATTTTTTTAGCCCCCTAATTGTCCTCATTATCAAATCGACATTGATAAATATGAAGTCAAACCTGTTCTTTTTAATCCTAAAATTCCAGAAGAATCTGACAAGTATATTTTTAAATATTCGACAAAATGTCTAAAATTGAAAGTTGCCGGTCATTAATGGCCATATAGTGTATATATATATTACGCTATTGTACGTGGCACTGAAATCGCGATTATTTGTTAATTGTTTAATGGCAACGCCCGAATGAAACGTATCTTATTGGTTATTGTGTAAAAGTCCTTTAGCAGGATTTAGGCCGAGGTAAATCGGGTTTGTTTACGTTTCGCTCTTTCGCTACAATCTCTTTCGCTGCACTTATGGGGCTTCAAAATATCATTAGAAATGCCCGTAAAAGATATCGGCGAATACTTGAAAGTGAAGAAGAAACCGAATTAAGAAGAAAAAAATCGAAATAGTTTGGATCGAGAACGCCGTCAAACACAGAGCATAAGCGATCGTCAAAATAGGCTTAATAACGAAGCCTATTGCGCTATTAACGAAGTCGCATGCACGAACGCGTTGCTTCTGAAATCCAAATTACTGATTTAAACGTCCCGGAGCATAAGTGTGGGACTTTCAGTGAAACGTGCAATTTCTGCCAAGACTTTTCTTACAGAAATCGCGATTATTTGTTAATTGGGTTAGGTTTTATTTGTTAATTTAGGTTCAACCGTAAGAACTTCCGTGACCTTTTCATTCTTTAAAAGTAAGTGTAATAGTTTTCCCTGACCGTTTAATTTTTTAAACGTAACTGTTATGCTTTTGAAATTTTAGCTTTTAGTATAAATAAATATTACTCAGTCTTTTTTTTATGAAGTTCATTCCACTGTTATATTTTGCAATGACAGTCTGCCCATGCAACGCCGGGCGTGTCAGCTATCATATGTACAATAATAATAATACATTCTACTGCTCTATAAAGTTGTTATAACATGGAATTAAGCTTTACTGAGCATATAAAGAATGTAGAAAATGATACGTTTTTCAACCTTCGTATCACGAATTTAAACAAACTGCAAAAACATCTAACAAAAAGGTAATAGAGATATCATTGCCTGATTTTATAAAAATGTATTCTTTATTAGAAATAGCCAGAAGGTTCTCTTTACGCCCATAATATTAGCATTAGAAAGGGGCTATAATTTAAGCTAACCATATAAATTTAGGAGTGCTATAATGTTTACTAAAAAAAAATGCACAGAAAATTACAATCAAACATCTGTTCAATTCTCTTTCATTTTTTCCATTCATAAATACGTTCGTGACAGCATTAAATTTAGCTTTTACAATTCGGCGATAAAAAATTAAAAAAATCTCTTGAAATCACGTTAATTCATAAATATTATTTTAAATATAATTTCTATGCTTTAAAAAAAGTTTATATATTTATTTTAAAATATTTTTCTTTTTCGTGAGTATAAACATTTCACTTTTTTATTGAACATTATTTCTAAATATCAAATGAATGCTTTTAAATGCATTTTATTTAAAATTATAAACGTATTAAAGTATTAAAATATTAAAAAAGTATTTTCATATAACTGTACAACTTTCTTTGATTTTCTCTATTCTATGTATTTTGTATCATTTAATCACAGATTATACAATTATAAAATACTTTTGATTCTTAAGAATTTTTATGTAAATTCTAAGCATAATAAAAATTTAGAAAGCATGTAATAATTTGTTGTTAGGGAAAAACAGGGGAATGTTTTGAAAAAAATGGCTCAAATATAATAATAACAAAAAATAACTATAACAAGTTATTGAAAATGATATCCACACTCTAAAAATAGCCCTTATTAAAGCAAATCCTTGAAACAACAAATGTTTGAACGACTTTTTTAATATATATTTTTTCTTTTTTATTTCGTTAAATAATTTGTTTTAAATATTTGAATCCCATCGAAACATGTAAAACATGTTTATTTGGAAAAAAAAAACGCGGAGAAAGAAGGGAAAAGAAGGAACAAAAGAAAAGCATCCTTCTTTCTTTTCAAAATAATTTCCAACTTAATTATCGTGATAAATCTATTTTTATGGGCTATGTATCGCTCAGTACTTATGTTAATAATCTTTAATATTTTTTAAATATTTTTTTCACCCTAAATTATTGAAATATCTGGTATGAATAATTTATTATGTGAGAAAATGTATTTAATGTTTTTTAAATGATAAGATTGTGCGCTAATTATTGATACACACTTGTATTTTGTTCCATATTAAGTTTTTTTTTATGATTTTACCAAATATTTACACAGCATTGATTTAATATCATTTATCTAGAATTTTTCTTATTTTCAAATCACTTACTCAATATTTAATATCACTCAGAAAGTGGAATATTTGAATGAATTTCTTATATATAAAGCAAATTTCTTTTCATTATTTGAAAATTTTGTGCAAACTAAGTTAATGTCCTTCTAAAAATGTATGATAGTTGATGTTTTCACATGCAGTTTTAATCCACATAAAAATATTTTTCAGTTATGTTCACAAAATCATTTTCACAACTTTTATTTAATACCATTTATCTCAAATTTGCTTCTGATTTTCAAGGACATTTATCCAAGATTTAATGTTCCAAACAAATTTCCAAGGAACATGTGGACAAATGTATTGAATAAAATTGATTTCTTTGAAAATATTTCAGAAGAAATTAAACTTTTAAATAACTAAACATGTCTCTCTTTTTTTTTTTTTTTTTTTTTTTTTTTTACTGAATTCTGCATTTTAGGTAGTTTTTGTAACAAAATACTACTTATTACATTCTCCCCTACATTGGAATTTCCGGAAAATGTTTGCAGATCTACACCGATCATGACTCCCAGAACCCAAAACCATCCCCAGTTCAAAACTTTATCTATTTATCTACCTATCTATCTATGTCACTGTTTTATGGACACGATAACTTCCATAATTCTGCACAAATTTCTTCCAAACTGATGCATAAAATCAAGCGGTATAAAATCTCGGTCAAGTTCGTTAATGGGCAAAATCGAACCAGGGGGAGGGCAAATGGGGGGGGGCTTTTTGTGAAAACAGAAATAAACTCATAACTTCTTAATTTTTATACAGATCGAATCCGTTTAAAGTTATTATTACTTCTAGGAAAAGGGCCAAAAATTTATGTGTGACAGGATTTCATTAAAAGTGCCCCCAAGGGAGAGGGGGATTTGGGTTTCAGAAGAAAAAAGACATAACTTCTTCCATTCACAAGATATCAAATCCGCTTAAATTTATTTTAAATCTTCTTAATATTATCTACAAATTTTATATTGACAATTTTTTATAGGGCCAACGCTAACGAAAAAAAAATCCCCGTTGGCTCCGCCTACAGGCAGAGGAATATTTTGAAGTGGGTGGTCCCAACTGCCACATCATGGCAAATAAGACTTTCTTCTTCAAGTCCCAATAAAAAGGCGCCCCACGGTCTGCGTCTTCGAAATCTACCTGCCCCTGTAGGTTGAGTCGTCAGGAAATTTTTAAATACTATGCCTGGTGCATCACTTAAGACTCTGTTATTATTGTAAACATTTATTATGTATAACTTTCACTAATGATCATTAAATTTGTTAGTCTCATTTACCAAAAGAGGTTCGTTCTACCATCCTTGAATATGTCAACATCTTGTATATAGCTTAATTGCTTAGGGCTGAAACTACTACATCGGAAGTGTTGAGCTCGAATCCCGGTTTTGAGTTGGATATTTGTAATGGAGTAAAATCCGAATTAAACTGGGCAATTATCCCTAGTGTGTATGAAAATCCTACAGTGCCACAAAACCAGTCAACTTATAAGGCGTATTTAAATTTAATACCATTAATATATGTATTTTTTATATATGTTCCAATTAATATATAACTTTAACTAAATAAAAAAAACTTGTAATATAAGAAAAATACAAACAAACATATTTGTCTTGTTGCTTAACGTCTGCTTTTGTTTTCGTGCATAAATAAATAAAATAAATTAAACAAAAAAAATAATTTAATTTTCATCATAAACTGGCAATAAATTTCCACTACTTCTCTAAATTTACTTAATCGTCTGTGTTACAACGGGTTCATATAAAATGTTGCGTTCATTTTATTTTTTTCTTTCTAAAAATATTTGCATTTCTTGTTTCAAGACTTTTCTAAATGATATATGGCAGCAATATGTGCTCTGGATCTTGCGAACTGCTTATATGTTCCAAGTAAGAAAAAAAGTTTAGGATAGAATAGTCAGTATTATACGAAATTCGAACGACGTGGCGAATATAAATAACTGATTTAGCTTTCGTGCAGATGAAAAAAGAATGCATTGCTTGAGTTTATAGTCATCACATATTTGGCTTAGCTTTTGAGTTAAGGCATTCTGAATACTGTTCGTTTAAATACTATTTAAGATTTAATAATATTTAATAATAGTATATTTTGCATAGGTCTTTAATTTAACATTAAATACAAATTCATATATTTTTTCAATATTTATATTTATTTTTGTTCTTAATAATCGGCAACTGCTAAGGCCATTACTCGGTTAAAAAATTTCTGCAGAGGTTTTCACTTTTTAGAAATTATATGCATAATTATGGAAAGTTATTATTAAAGTTTATGAAGATTGGATGATTTTAGAAGCAAAATAAGTAGCGTAATGTAAGTTAATTAACAAGTTTTTGCTAAAATACTACAATATAGTTATCTCATATACCTAATCGTGGATGGTAAACTTTCATCAAATGTTTTTAATGAAAACAGTAATTCGACAGTTTACTGAGCAATAAACGTCAGACATGCAATTTATGGAAAACATATTTAAGTTCTACTATCTATTTAATAAAAATTCACTTTTACGTTATTCATGTTTCTAACATAACAGTTTTGCCTTATCTAAACAAATTTTTAAAATATTAATCTCATTAAAATTTTCGATAAAAAATTAATAATCAAGAATGTTTTTATTTTCAAATAATTGGATTTTTTTATTTATATTATCTTACTGTGGTTTTAAGATTAAACGCAGAAGTTTAATCAAATTTAACAAAGCCATACAATATATATCCTTATAAGTAAATGTGAAATCAAATACAAATAAAAGCCATGCACATTACTTTATCTATTAATTTGTGCATTATTAGAATTCATGTACTCCTGTAACTCACGGCATGTTAAAATGATTTAGCTTGAGAAAATCAGACCAGGCGAAGATATAATGATAATGACCTATTTACCTTTCATTAAACCAAGTTTGAAATGTAGATGATATAGAAAAAAAATCCTACCTATATTTCATTTTTTACCCAAAAAATATAAAATTCTAACGCATGTGTTCCTTTATTTTATTTTATTAATTTCAAATTATATATATATCATTGAATTAAGACAAACATCCATAGCCTGTGCTCATTTCCGGAATCGCGAAGAAGCTTGAATTATTCGTCCAAACTGAGCAATGCGCAAAATTTCTTATCACAATAAAACTAAACGCTAATAATTAATGTAAATTTTTATCACAAACAGAGAAGCCCGAGCTCGGTCCAAATTAGCTTTGAGTTCAAATATCATGACCCATGACCAAAATGACCCACTAATCAAATTTTCTCGAACTTGTGACCAAGCCCGACTGTTTTCTCCTGCTCGAAACCCGTAGGATATAAAATTTAATCAAAATAGTCTGAGCCGTTTTTTTAGATAAAATGAGCTTGACCCATAGTGACCCAAAAATGCCCTACTAATCGGATATTCTCGAGCATGTGACCTAGCTCACTGATTTTCTCGTGCCCAAAATCCGTCGGAAACAAAATTTAGTTCAAATCGTCTGAGCCGTTTTTCAGATAAAAATAGCTTGACCCATAATGACCCATGACCAAAATGACCCACTAATTGAATTTTCTCGAACATGTGACCTATCCCAACAGTCTTCTTGTGCCCGAAAACCATAGGATGCAAAATTTAGCCTAAATAGTCTGAGCCGTTTTTTAGATAAAATTAGCTTGACCCAAAGTAACCCAAAAATAACCCACTAATTGAATTTTTTCGGACATGTGACATAGACCAATGATTTTCTCGTGCCCGAAACTCGTAGGATACAAAATTTAATCAAAATCGTTAGAGCTGTTTTTTAGAGAAAATTAACTTGACCAGCGTTGACCCAAAATGACCCACTAATCAAAAGTTCTTGAACGTGTGACCCAGCCCAATAGTCTTCTCGTGCCCGAAAATGGTAGGGTACAAAATTTAGTCAAAATCATTTGAATCGTTTTTTTAGATACAATTAGCTTGACCCTGATGCATGGTGACCCAAAATGACCCACACTGTAAAAAATTTTGGTCGCCAATTACGGTACATATACTGGCAACTTTGTGACCAGTATATATACCGTAATTTAACTGGACGGTATATGTGCCGTAAAATATTTAAAGTATATGTACCAGCTGCACTCCCCCCCCCCCTCTCCTCAAACCTGCACGCATTACGTAACAAGAGCAAGAACATCAGTTCAGGGGTTGCCGTACACCGAGGCGGAGCTACCAGCTTTTTAATTACAGAAAAATAATTATTTTACGGTATAAATAACGATTTTTTACTAAAAAATAATCATTTTACGGTATAAATACCGTTTATAATCGAAATGGCGGTGTTTTTACGCTTAATATACCTTAGAAGTACGGTACTCATACCGTAATGAGTGAAAACGATACAAGTACCGTTAATTTACGGTATATCTACTGAAATTTTACGAACATTTTTTTACAGTGCACTAATCGATTTTCTCGAACATGTGGCCTAGCCTAATGGTTTTCTGGTGCCTCAAAACGATAAAATACAAAATTTCGTCAAAATCTTTAGAGCCGTTTTTAAGATAAAAAAAACAAGATTTGCTCGTATTAGAATATATGATAATGAAATAAGCTAATCTTACGAGGTGAATCAGTTTAATTTTTCTTTTGCATGAAAATCACAGCATCAGACTTAGTCTAAATATAACAATCAAGTTTCTTCCACTTTCACCGTCGCAACACAAAAAGAACAAAATGTAGATTTTCTCTCACAAACAGCGTTCAGAATTTAAAATGCAATGTTGCATATTATGCCATTAACACAAAATGAGTACGTTATCGCTCCTTGATACTAATAACACTGTAACAATCCCTCCTTCATGATTCATGTTTCAGATTTCAAATATATACTCAAATATTTACTTAACAAACAACAAAACAATTTACTGAATGCACCAAAGTAATATCGATGAACTATCGATTAATACTATTGAAACTCAAAGACTCGACAAAATATATCTTCCCTAATAAAAATATTTTACACTATACTCTAAATGAAAACTTCACTCTGAAAACGACATTTTCAAAACTGAGCAAAACATACTCAAATCTGAGTATGTCGCATAGTCAAAATCCTCCGAATCAAAATTACTCAAGTTTGAAACATGTATAGACTCATTTTCGAAAACATGCACACACTCAAGAATAAAATATCATGTGCTCATATTTGAGTATTTTCATCTTTCAAAAATGAGTTTGAACTGATTCTAATCAGTTTTGAGTATGTCCATGTTTCAAAAATGAGTATGAACTGACCTCTATGGGCTCAGTTTTGAGTATGTCTATGAGTATTTCTGGTATTTTAGAATTGAAAGTATTGGGTCGTCCTATTTGAAACAAAACGTTGCATAACAAAATGAAAACATCGAATTACTCAGATTTGAAAGTGTAATGTTTCTCAGTGTTTCTACTTCCTTAAAAAATACTAAACACATCTTCCACTCTCAGAGCATTTAAATACTTCTAAAATCTCAGTATATCACAATAATAAAAGATGGCATGAATCTAAAATAGCTCTCTATTCTAGAATATAAAACTGGTAAATTTTTATCCAGTTGGAGACTCAACAGCTAACAGTTGCTCACTCTGGTATGAATTCTACTCTGAAATATATATATATATTTCAGGAAAAAATACAGCAACATTATAGCAACTAAACAACCACATGCTAAAAGTGAATTATCATATTAAGTAATTGAAAAGGGTGACATTCGGCCGAGTTCAACCGAGTTCGCAACTCAGAAAACGTAGAGATATACAGGATATTATGGACCTTTTACACACACTGCGTTACTTGTGAAAACGAAACATTTACATTCAAGAAGAGCGTTTGCAGCGTCCCTTTATAACTCTCAAAACATTGTTCTTTGGATATTGTAGATTTTTCACCATACACGATTTTCTTGTATAAATAGTTTTCAGTATACTGAATTTCATCTGATTTTATCACATAATAAAAACGTAGCAAAATGCAAAAACATTTTAAAATATTTAGTAAAATCTTGAATAATAAATAGGTTTGAGATAGTGAATAACCAGAATATATATTGTTAAAACAAATTTGTTACATTCCATGTTTTTATTGAGTTTATCTTCTGTTTTTCGATATATTTTCGTTGGAGTACATCAGTTTAGTAAAACTTTTAAGCAAATGTGAAAACTGTATACAATTTATGCACTAATGATTGCTTAATGCAAAATGTAATGGTAAATTGAAATTAATAACACTTAACCAAGTTAAATTAGACATTGTGTTTAAATAAACAAAATAAAAATAATAAATTACAAGTTTTTTTAAGAATATTTGCCTATTGCACCAATTATGGAGATTTTCAAATAGTCTTCCATGGAAGAGAGATAGTTTAAAAAGCCAAAATTTCCTTTTCTCCTTTTTCCTTTTCAAAAGTAATTGGGGTATTACTGCTTACTTTTATAGAATAATATCATTTTTAATTCCTAATCTTAATTTCAATGGATTCAAAAGATAAGTGTAATACGTAGAGTCCACAGATATTGGCTGTAAATTTAAATACATTCTTCAAAAATAATTTGTGATCAATTGTACATTTTGGTTTAAAATATCTTTTTGTATTTGCCTAATCTTTTGTATTTGCCTAAAGTTAATAGTAATTTTACTCTAAAGTTAAAGTAAAAATAAATTTAAATAGTCAAGGAATTTCATATTAACAGATTCTGAATACCCACTGTTATAAAAAGGTTTCAGCTTTTAAAAAAGTAATGCAATTGTAAATGCCATTTATTATGACTTGAAAATCTTTTTTGTAGCCTTATCTAGAATCGAATAATTTTTCTACAGATATTTTTAGCCCTTTAACTGCATACCAATTTTGGAAAATACTGAACACTTTTATTCTATAACCATCACAAATCCTTTAATGCAGCTTTCTCTCTCAGGATTTTCTTTCTTCAAAAAGAATTTTCTAACGATAAAAGAATTTTCGTAATTCAGTTTTAAAGTTTTAGAAGTATATTTTTGAACTCTCGTTTTAAAATATATTGAAAATTGCTTTAAAAATCTTGCTTTTTGCAACTGCTTTTAAACGCGTGGTAGCTTAATAGTTGAAGAAAATAAGAAGACTAATGCTAAAACAGATTAAATAAATCAAGTGTGTAACTGTTAAAATGACTGAAATGTTTGAAATTAGTTCCGATGATATTTCAAATATCTTTTATAAGTTTAAGTGATTTATTTCTTATCATATTTCCTAATGGACAATCATTGGAATTTTTTTTTCTTAACTATAAGATTACTAGTAAAAACCGAATATCATGGAAATGTTCAATATTTTATTAACTTTTTTCATTTCTTTTATTACTTTTACATACTTGGGAACTCATTTAAACTCATATAAAAGTTCATTTATGATTCGAAAAAACAAAAACAAATTCCAGTTGCAAATATAAACATATTGTAGCTTAAATCTTATAAATTGATACGTTTTAGTTACACAATCGTTCGAAGTTTATTTTTTCAAAAACAGCTTTAATTTTCTTGATTGCACTCTCAAATCTATTTTTTGTAAACATTCATAAAATTTTAATCTTTGCATGGTTTTATATGCTTAATATTAATAATTTCAAAATTTTAACTTATAATGTATTGCATTTCAAATAGTTATATATATTTTTTTCTTTTTTCACAGAAACAGATTTAATTTTCTTCCAAACTATAGAATCGTATAATATTTTACAGATGTATTTAATTCTTAAATGCATACTAATATCCGAAAAAATGCAATTTTATTCTATAACCATCCAAATCCTTTAATACTGTTACCACTCATTATTTTATTTTTCAAAGAAAATTTTCAAACTGTAAAAGCATTTTCGCAATTCAATTTGAAAATTTTAAAAGTATATTTTTGAGCTCTCGTTATAAATGGAAAATTGCTTTAAAATTTTTGTTTTTCGTAATAATTTTTAAAAGTGTGTCAGCTTAGTATTCGGAGAAGATAAAAAATCGAACAATAATAAAGATAACACAAATCAAATATATAAATGCTAAAACTAATATATATATTTTATTATTATTATTATTATTCAAACGGTAAGAGAATTTTCGTAATTCAGTTTGAAAATTTTAAAAGTATATTTTTGAGCTCTCGTTATGTATGGAAAATTACTTTATTTATTTATTTATTTTTGTAATAATTTTTTAAAGTGTGTCAGCTTAGTATTCGGAGAAGATGAAAAATCGAACAATAAAAAAGATAAAACAAATCAAGTATGTAAATTCTGAAACTAATATATACATTTTTTATTCGCATAAAATTTATTCCATGATACATTTAAAAAAAACCTTTTTAATTTGAAGTGATTTACTTCTTACCGCATTCCTGCAGGAAAAATCATTACAAATAATACTTTTTACTGTGAAATTGCCTATATTATCTGAATATTCTGAAAGTTTTCAATATCCCCAAAAGACTTAAATTTCCTTAAATTTCCTTCTCATTTAAATTCATACAAAAATTTATTTGAGTTCATAAAATAACAAATCCACCCATCTCAGTTAATTTCCAATATAGTCATATCGAAATTTAAATCTTTAAAAAAAGAGATAATATTAAATATCATCATTCATTCACTGTTAAAAACTTTTGATTCCATGCTCAGTTCTATTGAAAAAAAAATATTATATTAATTTTATTATAATAAAATTAATTTATAGTGTATCATTAACTGTTTTTATATTCACATGCTTCAATAATAAAAATATCGATTTTTTTAACTTGTAAAGCATTTTATTTATAATATACCTGTTTTATTTTATTTTATTTTTAAATTATCAGAAGAAAATTTCATTAAAAGAACCTTACGTTGAAAGGCGATTCGATTATTAACGAAATCTGATGCTGATAGCTTTAGTATGTAAAAATAAGATACACTTGTAAAGCATTTTATTTATAATATACATATTTTATTTTATTTTAATTTTAAAGTAGCAGAAGACGATTTTATTAAAATAACTTTACGTTGAAGGGCGATTCGACTATTAACGAAATCTGATGCTGATACCTTTAGTATGTAAAATTAAGATACACTTCTTAAGAATTTTTCGTCATTCGCATAATAATAATAATAACAATAAGAAGAAGAAGAAGAAGCAGACATCTTAATATTTTTTAATGTAAATACCATTTATTAAGACTTGAAAATCTTTCTTGGAATCTTATCTAGAAACGAATAGCTTTCTATACATATTTTTATCCTTTTAAATGCATAGCAATTTTCAAAAATACGGAACAGTTTTATTCTATAGCCATTACAAATCCTTTAATGCAGCTACTACCTCTCATAGGATTTTCTTTTTGAAGAAAATTTTTCTAGCGGTAAAAGGAATTTTCCTAATTCAGTTTTAATGTTTTAAAAGTACATTTTTGTACAGCCGCTTTAAAATATGTTGGAAATTGCTTTAGAAGGTATATATTGTTAAGAAAAATAAAACAACTAATGTTAGATATAATAAATCAAGTGTTAATGTTAAAACTAATAAAAAGTTTTAAATCCGTATAAAATTTAATTTCACTGGTATTAAAATAATTTTAATCTTAAGGGATTTATATCCCTTTGCGTTTACTTCCACATACTTGAGAGGTAATCATTCCGAAGAACATACCCTCTTGATTATCTTTTTCCATAGACCATTGACACTGGTCTTTCCCATAGATTTTCGATTTCATGCTGAATTCATTTCTTAAAGTCTTCAGTTTCAAAATACTGGGGATATAAAGTTATTAAAAAATTATGTCTAAATATGAAAATATAATACATTGTCAAATAGTTATATTTTCATGTGTATAAAAATAGTATGTGTAAACACACACGTAAAGACACATTTAAACACAAAGAGCGATAAAAGTGTTTCTTATAAAATCGAGTTTAGCCGTTAATTTGCATTTATCGACTTCCCTTTAAGTATATTTATTAGTAAAACATATTTTATTTTTTAAATATGTGAGATAAAAAAAGTAAATAACACCCATCTATGCATCAATAGCCAAAATAATAGAAACTCAATGATTTAATTAATATACACGTGAAATCGCAAGATTTTTACAAGACTCGTGATAGATAAAAAGAGAACGAGAAATAGTTTGTTCTATACAGTTTGGTATCCAAGTATGAAGATGGATGATCCAACATACGTAAAATAAATAATTTATAGTGCAATTCTAGGTGAATTGAAGTTTCTTTGCACAAATACATTATAGTGTTGAATAACCTCATCGTTGTCTTTGTTTAGTTGAGTAAGCAATAAAGACCGTTTAAACTTTGATTGAAAAACTGCACTCATTTCATAGTTATAAATCAAAAAAATATTTAAGGACCGGTAGGATTATAAATAAGAATTACTATAGGAATATATTTTAAAGTGTACGGCAAGCGTTTGTCCGTTGGTGTCATCTGTGCATTGCCCTTGGTAGCCACAACTTCGAACAATTTCTATAAAAATGTGTCGTCATCGTCTCCTTCCTGACGGCGAACTGCAATGCATTGTAATCATGCTTGACGTCATATAAATGTTTTTTCTACTTATTATTGGCCTTTTTTGTTCCACGTGACGTCACATCCTTCATAAATGTAAGGATTTTAAATAAGAATTACTACAAATATACTCTAAAGTTTCATAAATTTGAAAAAAAGATTTTATTTTACACAAAAGTTCTTCAAAATATAATCCTTCTTCAAATATTTGTTAGCCCATTTCAGTACATTAAGAATATCATTTTTGGTGCTTAAACTCATTCTACCTTTATGTCCATTTCTAGAAGTATCTTTATATCCATTGTAATTCAAACCCTTTTCCTTTGCAAATTTCAGTATAAGTAAAGGTATCTTATTAAAGCACCTTCATTGAAACCAATGAAGCTTATTAGAAGTTAATGCGAAAAGAGCTTCGATTCTGGAACTAACATTGATTTCCGGGTTTATTCTACCACTTTAAGATCAAAATAATTAGGCAAGTCTCATCTATCGTTGCATAAAATTTCTGTTAGGCTTTCTAAGATTCAAATAATTCCGTTTTATTATTTTCAGCGATGATAACAAACTTTTTTTTTATAATTAGGTGTGTAGTTTTAAATTTACTTATTGTTCAAAAAGTAAAACATTTTTGAGAAAAAGTATAAAAAGCAAGCGTATTTAAAAACTTAATATAGTTTATTTCCGAGTTTTTATGTATTTTGTCCGACAGCACAAGACCGTATCCAGAAAAAAATTTCGGAGGGGGATTTGGGAACCCGAATTTTATTTTTGATTCAAAAACTCACAAAGTTACAGCAATAATTGATAAATTGAGGAGGAAAGCCCATGCAATCCCAAGGGATTTTCTCCTCAATTTATCAATTGTTGCTGTAACTTTTTGAGTTTTCACGATATTTCACTGGTCTTTTTAAATGAGTTGCCCTATAGTATTGACTATCAAATCATGACAAATGCTGTAGTTCGCGCATGCGCAGTTAAAATTCATTTCATACAAATACCATTATCTCATCAAATATCGAACGTAGTAATATTTTAATTGCAGTATAGTATTTCTATAATTTTTTGTCCAGTTTTTGGAAAGCGTTGTTAAATTCAGTTGAAAATTCTAGATGCTATATAAAAAATAAAAAAACTTTTGAACTTTTCACAGAAACGTTAACATCTTCACGAATATACGTGTTATGCTTACTCAACTGCACACAAATGTTAAACAGGACCTACATAGTCATTTGCTACAGTGACAGACCATTTTTAGCATTTTCTGTTACTTGGGTGATCGAAAATATTATTTTATGTTTACAATTATTAACCCCCCCCCCCTCTAATTGTCCTCGTGACAAAATCTTCACTGAAAAACATAAAGTCAAACTTGTTTTTACCACCCTCAAAGATCAACGGCATTTCGAGCATTTCCTCACGAGTTTCAGTAAATATTCGATGAAACGTCTGAAATTGGTCACTGCCCCTTAAGTTCTGGACATCAGTGTATTTTATGTAATTTGATCGATAATAGAAATCGGTTTATATGTGATTGTAGAAATGTGACATTAATCTGTACTCTTTACTGGATTAAATTAAATTATCTGATGCGTTGAAATTTGAACATGTAAATTATGCGATGAGTTTAGACTAATATTTAAGACAAACAAATAGATATATGGAAATAGACGTGTGTGTCCGTATATGTCACGCAACTATCCATCGCAGACCACTGGTGTATGTGTACGGGGGTAGCCTCGGGTCTCCCATCGTGCACTATGGTGGTTGCATGTCCATAGCTCCGGGGGTGTGGGAGATATGATGGTTGAAGGTGGTCGACCTAGATCAATTTCAATATAAAAAATAACGAGTGTGTCCTTATATTTCACTTTGGAGCCAAAAGTACCCAGCGCAGACGCCTAATATTTGTGCGTTGTAGTAGCCTCCAGTCTCCCATCGTGCACTACGGTGATTGCATGTTGGTAACTATGGGAATTTTGTGGTTGAAAGTGGTCGACCTAGGGCATTTTCAATATAAAAATAGACGTGTGCTACTATATTTCACTTTGCAACCACAACTACCCAGCGCAAACCACTGGCGTTGTGTGTGGTAGTAGCTTCAAATCTCCCATCGTGCACTATGGTGGTTGCATGTCGGTAACTGTGGGGTGTGGGAGATAGGGTGGTTTAAAGTGGTCAACATTGGGCATTTTCGTATTTCGACCAAAGTGTTCTAAAAATGTTTGGAATCTTCTAAAATGTACTAAACTGTTCATGAATGTAACTAGAATTTTCTAGAAAGTACTAAAAGGTTTTTATATTTTATGCATACATATATATTTTTTTACATATATATATGCATACATACACATATTTTTTATTAGGTTTGCATATGGACTAGAAGGATCAAGAATGCTCGGGAATGTTCGAGGACCATTCTGTGGGTGTGTGGGAGGTATGGTGTTTGAAAGTGATCGGCCTAGGGTATTTTCATATTTCGACCAACGTGTTCTAAAAAATAAAAGAAGAAATAAAAAAAGAAATGTCTTTTAATGCACGTCTTCTGTATTAAATATAGAAAAAAACTGCATAGATATACCAAAAGAAAAAACAGCGAAGCGGGTTGTCCTCAGCTAGTTTTTTTAATAAAATTCTATGTGATTATTAATTTATTTGATCGGAAGGTTACCGTATGTGATATATATATCATATAATCATAACAACTATAATGCAAAATATTACATATTTAAAAGTGTAAATGGAACAATTATAGTTATTATTTAAATGAACATTTCCTAAAGTATAAAGTTTTCACGTAAAATGAACCAAAATTGTGTACAGAAAAATATGTACGCTGGACAACTTCTTGTCTTTGACACTATTAGTATAAAGTCACAAATGGGAGAACTACATATTACAGATTTTGAATATTTCAAGTCTCTAGACCATCACAATAAGGCATTTTCAAGCTTAGATAAATTATTGAAGATTTTTTAATTTTATTTTTATTTTTATTTTAAGATTTAAAATAACATGCAACATCCTGTTCTTTTTTTCTTCAAACAATAATATATTTATTGTCTTCATTCATTATCATATATTCTAACTGTCAAATTTTGTGTTAAAGAAATGCCCTTGTAGAAATAATCTTTGATATATGTATAATACTGGGGAAAAAATGCTGTTGATTCGTAGTGAATTATGTCGTATTTGATACTCTTTACACAGTTGCAAAAAAATACTCATGTTCAAACAACTCCTCGAGAAGTGAATTTCAGCATTCGGGCGTAGTCTGCATATTTTAGTATATCAAAATTTGTCCTCTTATTTTGCCGTGTAATAATGTACATCTAATTTTATTATTTAACTAAATAACCATTTCTTACAGTCTAATCTTTGATAGACTAAACGAACACTTATTACATTATTTGAACCTTTTCGTAATATTCTGGGGCAGAATAAAAGATCTGTAAAAAGTATTGAAGTCCTCCTTTTTAGTTTTACTTTATTAGCAAAAATATCTTTATGTCTTTGATGTATATTTAATTTTATTATTTAACTATTTTCATTATTATGTCTTTTCTACACTGTAAAAAAAAAAAAAAAAAAAAAAAAAAAAAAAAAAAAAAAAACTGAGTTTTCTAAAAAAAATTTAGTAAATTTGTATTCCACAGAATTTTTTAGTAACCAGTATTATAAACCGGAATCGTTGCTAGCTGTTTTCTAGTAATTCTTACAGATTGTCTTGTAACTGGATAAGCATATAAAACATTTTTTAGTAATTGCAAGGATTAATGAGAAAAACAATTTTTTTTTTTTAGTAGATCGACCATTTTTTTTTACAGTGTAGTTAAAAATGCATTCAATTTGAATAAGTATTAAAGCTACAGCTTTATCCTAAAAAAAATATATTTTAAATGCACTTCATTGATATATTTAAAATTGGTGAATATCCCTAAACTCTTTCGTAATATTATAAACCTTTATTTATATAGAACCTTCATCTGCGTTTTTTTAATGTACGTTTACTATTATCTAAACAAATAGTTATGTTCTTAAGCTAAATACATAATGTAAATCTGAAAAATATTCATATGTTGCATTACGTTATCACTATTTATTTAATACTAAAAATAATTTGTTTTCTAGATTGAGTATAAAATTCTGCATTTCTTAATTTTTAAGCAGTAAATTCGCTATCGGGAATCTATATACCATTCACGTTCTCATATAGTCGAAGGAAAATCTGCTCTAATTAATATTAATGTTTAAGATAAAATATTAGGAAATGTTTCGCTCTCACCTTTTTTACTCGCTCATTTGCGTGAAGGATAATTAACTTTTTTTTTTACCTTCTAAACATTTATGTGTCTTATACAAATTTATAGTTAGTAGATATGTGTTGAAATGAGCCATAAGAATTTAGTAGTTAAAGTAAAAACATCCACGCTTTACGCAAATTAAAACCTATTAGATAAATGTACTTTCGTACATTTTTAATGAGTTTATTAAATAAAGTCAAGGCTGCTATAGAGATAACTATTAATTTTTATAGCACTTGATCTCAGTGAGTGTTATCATATATTATAGATAAAAATATCCGAAAGTTTACTTTTATAAGGAAATACATATCATATGATAACCTATCTTTAAATAGTCTAAAATTTATTTGAACAAAAAAAAAAATTATTCACTTGTGTAGTCAATATTATAAGAATATATCTATTAGGATAGTTTCTGTAGATTGAGAATGTGCTTTCAGTCAAAACTAAGGGATATTAATTATGCTTGCAGTCAGATTTGGCCTCACTAGATAGTAAGTTCACTGAACGATTGATTCTACCAAGCAGTTCCACTGAGTTAGATACGCTTGCAAATTCAAACGATAAAATAATTCTTCACACCATTAGTTTATTATAAACTTAATTTTGATAATTGTCCCACTATGTCTTCTCGTTTTAACTACTCTGCAATGTTCGTCTAAACTTCTAAAAACTTTATATCCTGCATTTTCATAAAAATACTTATAAAGCACGGGTTAATTTAAATTTTTCTTCACAGTTTTGCACTAAAGTATCTGTCATATAACTCCATCTTCGATAATTTTTAAAACATAATTATTAAATTATATATATATATATATAAACATCTAGAGACAAATTGAGTTGCTTTGGGATAACGAAAAAATTCGAGACAGTTAGAGGATTAAGAACACCTTCTAACAAAGTTACGAACAAGCGCCCACCAAAATCTGCAATCCTGACCTGCTACTATCGACTTCTTTCCTTTAATAACGAAATAAACCTCATTACAGAGAAATTTTTAATATTTGCTATCATCTCTAACTTAACATAATTGCAGCATTGGTAATAGTTCTTAATTATCTTTTAATCATTTAATTTGTTTTAATTCTTTTATTTTAATTTTATCTTTTACTTAATCCCTTACTTCATTTTAGTCTCCATAGTAACTTGTTTTCGGGACAAACTCCCTTTTTATAATTTTAATGTTTTAATTTCTCTTCACTGGAACCGCTCATACGTTCAGCATCACCATCTCTGGACTTCAGTGACGGTTCAACTCAGCCTTCCCCGCTACAGTACATGGGTTTCAGCGCAATTGTGTGGCGCTCCTTGTCGCGCGGAAATCCTGCACTGTTGCCTCTTCTTCAAGGGCCGTCAGCTATGAACTGTACAAGTGGTGCAGTCATACCACTGAACTGCTCATCCATTCTTTAAGCGGACTGTACAACTGGTGCAGGCGCACATTTTTCATCATCCTGTCTGTCGCTGCCTGTCGCGTAGGAACGCTGGTTCCAGCGACTGATTTTTTTTCTGCTACCTGTCGCGTGGGTCTTTCCCCATCAGGACCAGCCATTTGGCGAAGTTTGTACTGTCACGTTTAATCCCTGCGTGCAGGGGAGCTAGCCGGGGAAGACATTAAACGCTCAACGGCTGGGTTCGCCCTATGCCGAGTGGTCTTCCTCAGGCATTTAATTAAATTAAATATTTGCTATCAAACTTTTTTTTCCAGTGAATGCAAGTGAGAAATATTTAAAAAGTGGGGAAAAGGGACTAAGCAGATTACATGTTGAAGTTGTTTAATCCAAATCGAAAGGTGACAATGCCGGAAACGACCAAAAAAAAAGTGTCGCACCATCTTACGTGGTCACAATTTATATATCCTTAAAACAAAATTTTGTTTACAGATTTAAGCTATGTGAGTGTGTATGCGCGTCCTGTAAAAGTTTTACCTTACTGATACTTTTTAAGTATAGGCACAAATTAATGAAATTGTATTTCAAAACTGACAAATTGAACAGCTGTTCAGAAAAAAAAGCAGTAAATAAAAATAATTTACATCGAGTGCTTAGAATCAATTTCTCTAATTAAATGCGCAAACAAAACGCATTTTTGAAATGTAAATTAATTTTGAAATTGCTCGATTTTGCTAAATTCTGCAAACAATAACTTAGAAAATTTGTAAATTATTCCGATTTAAATTTAAAAGTCCTTTTCCTGTTACAACATTAATTTTTTTTTTCGTAAATTTCCTTTTAGCACTGTTCTCTACTTTTTTATCAACTTTGTAACGCTTCAAATTGAAATTCTATTCAGTCTTATTAAAATGTTAAAACTGTGTACATTGGAATTAATTTAATGATTATCATAGAGCTGATTGTTTTGTTTTATTTAATTTATCGTTAGCATATTAGGAATTAACACCATTTGTAATTGAAAAGTTAATTTCATTTAACGTATAATTTATAATTTCAGAAGACATTTTTTTACCAAATGCAAATTTTAAAACTGATTGTGTACAGTGCATTGTATTTTTAAATTAAAAACAGTCAAATGATCGTTAACATTTCATAGAATTTGAAGTTTTTATATGAGTTGAATACATCGGCTTTTTAACTATACAACATGATAATCACTTAGAATTGATAAATGTCAAATTAAATAGTTAATTCAACCACTAATATTATTAAAAAACTTGTTTGTTTGTTTTTCCAAATTTCTAAACGTAAAAATTGTATTGCATAGCTGCCAGTCTTGCACTTTTTTTTAGCATCATTACTCAGAATAGAAATATTCGCTTTATTTAATAACAGCAATTCTGAGATTAAATAGGATTAAAATTACTATTAACGAAGATCAATGAAATAGAGGTACTTAAAAAACGTGAGAGTGGGAATTATGTATAGATATTGAGAAAAAAATACATTTCAACACACAGTGGTGGCCAAAAGTTTGGACATATTTTGAAAGTTTCATGTTTTTCAACTTTGTGTGCTTGTAGAATATATTAATTGTCACTTAAATACAAACGTTTACATATCAAATTGAAGGTAATTTAATGTAGAATTTAATAATAAAAACAGTATCACAATATCTGTATTACAAAAAAAGTTATGCAACTAATAGTAAGATCTATCTTAGATTTGCATTTTTTTAAAGTGATACTTACACAATCAATACTTAGCAGGATAACCCTTATTTTTTAAGACAGCTTCACAGCGTCTTTTCATCGAGTGAACGAGTGTTTGGAGTTCATATTTCGTAATCACATGGTGCCAAGAATCAATTATAGCTTCAATAATTTGGCTTTTATTGGATGGACGTTTTTTTCGTGCAAGAATTTTCAAACGTCGCCACAAATTTTCAATTGGATTGAGATCAGGGCTGTTTCCTGGCCATGGTAATATATCTATGCCTTTATTTTGAAACCATGCTTTGCATACTTTTGCTGTGTGGCATGGAGCTGAATCCTGCTGAAAAATAAATGGTGCGTTGTTGGGGAAGAGATCCCTGATGGAAGGTATCAATTTTGGTTCTTGGACAGTTTCGATGTATTTTTTAGCATTCAGGATGCCATCAATCACTTGAATTCGGCCCACACCATCTGCAGACATACATGCCCAAATCATGACATTTGTTGGGTTTTTTGTAGTTGCTTCAATGCAATCAGGATGAAGTGCTTCTCCTACTCTACGTCTCACGTATTTTCTACCATCACTACCAAAGAGTGATATTTTACTCTCATCGCTCCAGATTACTTGCTTCCATTGATTTTCTGACCATTTAATGTGTTCTTTTGCCCACTTAACTCGTTTTTAGCGTTGCTTTTGATTTAAATATGTTTTTTCCTTGGAATTCTAGCTTGTAGTCCAAATCCTGATAACCTTCTTCTTATTGTTCTTGAACTTACTGCAATACCGCTGCATTCATTTCACATCTAATGGCATCTGATGAAATTTTTCTATCTTGAAGGCATAGTCGTTTAACTTTTCTATCGGCAGTAGCACTTGTGCATTTTTTTTTCGGCCTGATTTGGCCTTATTATCCACTGATTTCGTTTTTCATAACGTAAACAGAACTTTCGTACACCAGAACAAGTCAGTGAACCACCAACTTGCCTTGCAATTTCAGCATAAGAGAGGCCATTTTCTTTCAATTTGACAATTCGGCTTCTTTGTGTAGATGTCCAATTAGTTCTTCTTGTTGATGACATTGTCTAAAATTATTGTTTAAAATTATTTTAATTAAAAAAAAGGATTTTAAATATTCAAAAACAGCAATACTCTATTTAATTGTACTAGTATGCATCATTCCGCAAAATATTTCTACAACAATAACTCTTTTACCATCCAAATAGCCTAAACTATAGTTACAGACATTTGATTGGTCCTCAGAAGAGTGTTTGTGATTGGCTAGTACGCTTTTTTTTTTTTTTTTACAAAACACGTCTTTATTCAAAACGATTTGTGTTTGTTTGTTCTTCTAAAATGAGCATAACTTTTTTTTTGTAATACAGATATTGTAATACTGTTTTTATTATTAAATTCTACATTAAACTACCTTCAATTGGATATATAAACGTTTGTATTTAAGTGAAAATTAATATATTCTACAAGCACACAAAGTTGAAAAACATGAAACTTTCAAAAAATGTCCAAACTTTTGGCCACCACTGTATGTTATATTGCTATAGTAACAAAAATATTTTCAGAAATACATCAAAGTTGATGATTGAAGGATGCATTTCTCGAATGGTTTCGTACAATCTTTAACATATTTTTATAATATACGAGAGCTGGCCTGCCTGGCGTTGCCTGGGGGATAATAAACTTAATTATACCGAAGTAAGTGTTGAATTCAGACATTTTTCTCCGGCCGGGATTTCTGCATCTCCGGGAGGGTTGGGGGACACTGTGGAGTTCCAGGGGAGAAATTGCATTTCTGGAACATTAATAGGTATAAATTTCCACATCTTCCAGGTGGGGACATTTCGGGCCACCCCTGAATTCCGTATCTTAAAGTTTCACAGGAATACTTTAAATGTATATCGATGTCACTACGCTAGTCTGTTTTGCCAAACGGACCCCACGCGCAGAATTAAAAAAAAGCTCCCGACCGCAAGGTCATTTCGCTGTCATGGGAACAGGGTTTCGGCTATAAATGGAGTTATTTATAAAAATCCATACTGTTTGTTTTTTGGGTTTTTTTTACTTGCTTTCTTCTTTGCGTTACAGAGAAAAAAATATATGTCCTTACTTTCTATAGTAATTCCAAAATAACCTGTTTCACATTTTGTGAATTTTTTAATTGATTATAATCAATTTTTGAGTCTTCTCCATACAAGGGTACACAATTTAAAATTAGAGGGATAAGGTATCAAATAGAAATGGGTTAATAAAAAACAAACCTCTCATTTTAGGCGAAATGGAGACTATTTAAAAATAATCGAAAACAATACAAAAATCGCTGTACAAATTCCGAATAAACTTTATTGGAAAGAGAACAAAATGTTTTATGTCGTGTTAAAATATTGAATTTTTATTGATTTTATGAGTGACTCAAAATCACTGGTGAACTTAGAAAATCGGAAATTTTTCCGTTCAACAAAAAATAACAAAAATTCTAATTAAAAAATTCGAAATTTAAGCCTCAGGTGGATTTAGACTTGTCTTTGTCTGTCCGGAACCTAATCTGCAGACCAGTACTTGTGATAGATTTTGGTATCCATCGCCTAGAAACAAATAGACAGACACATACATAGACAAACATCTTACCTTTATTGATATAGATGGTGTTGCTATGCCGTTATTGTATACAGAGTTTTTAAAAACTATTAGTAAAGTGTTAATGGTGTTAAAAGGAAAAAACAATTAGCACTTAATTGTGTAAAAGTAACTGAAGCGTTTAGATTCAAAAGAATTCTGGAGATTTTGCTCATGGAAATTGGCTGCCTTAAAAGTAACGTACATTTTTTTTTTTTTTTTTTTTTTTTTTTTTTTTTTTTTATTGTCTTTCACTAACAAATTTCTAATAGGGAAAAAAATCATTGTCAAATTAATTGATAATTTTGTTATCTTTCAAAAATGAATGGGTAAATAAAATGATTATACGGTCTAACGAGATGAATTTTTAGTTTGTTATATTCAATGTGAAATATATATGTAAAAACTGCAGAGGACTAAAGTTCCGTTCATTATATCCTGAGTTTCGCTAGAACACGGATTTTCTAAAGCGCAGTTTGACTGTAGTTACATTAGACAGAAGCTAATATATGATTTATTGATGATAAATTAAACTACTATTACTTTTCGACCGAATTTGTTTTACCGAAAGTTTCTTAGAAAAAAAAAAAAAAAAAGTCACTCGTATTTGTTTTTTATGCCAGAAAATAAAACGTTAAATGCTTTAAGTGCTCTAATTTTGAAAATAGTGCAGTTTGAAACATGCCACTTATTAAGGTTCTTTATTTTTGCTTGCATACGAAATCATTTATTGTTCACTAATGAGCTTGAAAAAAGGCTTTAGAAAAATGATCAAAGGAAAACAATGATAACCTGATTGGAAAAAGTTTCTGGGATTAAAATCTTTTCTTCCAGTTAATAGTTGTGTTTCTATGTAAAGCGTCTGTTATTTCTTTTGTTTTCTTCAAATAAATGACAATATTCTTTCTTAATTTATTTTACTTTCAACGTGTTTTCTAATGAAACAAAAACGACTTTTAATTGAGAATAAATTACTGCAAAATGGCTGCTAATTTTCGCACTCAGCAAGGAATTATTAAAGCTTTACAGACATTCTGTAAAAGATAACAATATTGTTTTAATAATTAAAAACTATATTTAAAAAAGCAAGAATTTGTTCATCATTAATGAAAAATAAACTTTCACGAAAAGTGATATTTAGTATAGTAAGTTACAAAATATCAAAAATATGAAACTTTAAATAAGCTTAATACATAGACTTTTAAATACTTAGACCAATGATTTGCAAGTGTTCAGCATAATTTATTATAGGAAAAAGTTATCGATTAATCGAAGTATAATCTGAACAATTTTTGTTAGATGAATAATTAATTTATAATTATTAATCGAAAATCTCTAAATAACACATAGTCTATATTACAAGTTAAGTATTGCATACGATTATTTAGCAAGTCGTAGAATAACTTCCCTAAAGAAATACCATCCAAATAAAAGAAGTACTTAAAAAATATCATAGTTTTATAAGCCAAAAACTATTATATGCTCTATCGGGAAAAAAGAAGGAAAATTTAAAAAATACTCCCAAAATAGTCTTTTACAAATACTAAACATTCAAGTTTTTTTTATAATTGACATGAAATTTCTAAATATTTTAAGAACACTGATTGTAAAACTCTGTGTAGTTTTAAAAGCGTCATTTAGTAAGCCATTTCGTTTTTTCTTGTGTCTTTTCGAACAAGAAAAAATAACATAAAACATAGCAAAAAATATAATATATATATATATTTAAAAAGAACATTCTTAATGCTCAGTAAAATTATGTTTATGAAAATTAGATTTTAAAAAACTCTTTATTTAATAAACAGCAAAAACTGACTTATTTGAAGAACTTTATTTGTTCAGTAAACTTCAAGGGGAAAAGTGAGATTAACTTTAGTATTTAACTTATCATTTCCTACAAATACAGAAATTAGAAAAAAAACTTTTAATTAAATAATCATTACTAATAAAATTGTAATTAAACAAGTATTATCAATTGTTTAAAAAAATGCGTAAAATGATCATTATAATTTCATATGCAAAATATATATATATATATATATATATATATATATATATATTTCTAAAAATAAATTTAACTACTCTCAGATAAAATTTTTGTACAATAGAAGAGAAGACATTCGCGGTAAATTTTTCTTTATTCTTGCAAAAAATATATCTGGAAAGCACTGATTGTGTAAAAAAGTGGGTGTTTTAAATACGTTTATGTATTTTTATTCGCATGTTATCGTGTATTCTTTACCAATGAGCTTAAAAAAAAAAAAAAACTAGTTAAAGAGAAATGGAAATGATAACACGAGGAGAAAAGGATTTCCACTTAGGGAAATATAATGGGTTTTTCAACTTCAAAAATATTTTTTTTCCTTGCATTTTCGGAATTTTGTAATTCAAAAATGTTTTCTAGATCCGTTTTCAAAATAATAATAAGCACATATAGAAGATAAAACGGCTCTTGCCGTGCAATCCATTATTTGATTTTTTTTTTTTTTAATATTGCAAGTTATAATATTCTCTAGCAGGCCTTTAAAAAAAAATAAATACATATTGAAGATATAATGGTTCTTGTAGCACAGTGCACCGGAGAGTAGCACTTGTTGCAAAACTTTAAACGAGATTTTCTCGAAACGCTGTTTTTTTTTTAAGTCTGTATCAGAAGTATACTTTATAGCCAAATGCCGCCGGACCCTTTTAATTTTAGTAGTTTAGTTGCATATCTAGAGAAATACTTGATGAATTCTTCTGGAACTTCGGAAATATAAAGAACAGGGAAAATGCGTTTCCGGTACATTTTAATGATGGTTCGATACTTCAAACAAAATTAAAGTAATATCGATCAGTAAGGTGTACTAGAACGTGTTTTTCAAGATTATGGAGTTCATAGCATTTGTCCCACACTTATAGAGACACTCGGGATTCGGATACAGGACGGACTATAATCGATAAATTGTTGGAAGTGCGTTTTTGGCTGTAGTA
The DNA here is from genome assembly GCA_963931845.1 of Maratus michaelseni. Lineage (NCBI taxonomy): Eukaryota > Metazoa > Arthropoda > Arachnida > Araneae > Salticidae > Maratus > Maratus michaelseni. Next base: position 422,223,218 of record OZ007589.1, on the reverse strand, counting down.
TGTATTTTTAAACTTTACTAATTTTTAGTATATTATGTGGTGCGTATAAATTATATAGATCACATACAGGACTGAACGAGAGAATTTGCACACATTTCTAGATATAGAGGGAAATAGCCAAAAAATTTTTTTGCACTGTGGTATGTGTTTTAAAAAAGATTAATTACGTACATCAAAATTCGGTGTATAAAAAAACTAAATTTCTTAACAGTGTTCTATTAGTGCTGGAAAGTGTTTCATAATTTTTTTTTCGGATGCCCAATTTTTTGTTCTTTTTTATGAAAGTTTATACATTCCCTAGTTTAATACATATATTTGTTGTTGTTGTTGTTGTTGTTGTTTGTTGTTGTTGTTTTTATAATTCGTTCGTTTTTTACATAAACAAAATCAGATATTTTGTTGGAAACTGATACGTTATATATGTTCGACCATTATATTAAAAATCCAAATTTTCCAAAAAATGGTCGGTCAAGGGCTAGATAATTATTTACGTTTTAACGGGTTTTTTGTTCTTTTATATCTTCTTCTTTTTCTTCAAATAAATGAAACGAGTTAGATTCGTATCGTGGAAAACAACACGTGGTATAACATCGAAGAAAAGCAAGTCCAAAAGGCACATTTTTCCATAAAAATTAATAAAATTTTCGTTTTTGAATGCTTGAAATATGTTTTTTTATGCAAAAACCTACATATCCTACTTTGTTTCCAAACGTTAGAAAACCGTCATAAAATATGCTTATTTTTCAAGATTTGTTACTATTTTTTTTCTTTTTTTTTACAATAAGAAAGAGAAGTAATCTTACATTTTTAACTTCCTTTTATATATATATATATATATATATATATATAACTACACACATTTAAAAAATAATTGTTCTATTGCAATAGAAATCACTTAAAAGAGCTCCAAAAGTAATAAATAAAAGATGCAACGTTTGAAATAGATAAATAAATGCAATTTTTTTCATTTTTGAAACTGCATGGTTAATACGCATTTATATTAAGTTCTATAATAATTAGATAGAAAAACATCTCCTTAAAAATTAATTTCTTTAAAAAAAAAAAAAAAAAACATTTCCTGTAAAATTCGGGGAAAAATTGAGATTAATTTCAAGATATGAACTGTAATTTGCAATGAATACAAAAATTATGAAAACAACTTTTGGTTAATTGGCTATTATCACTCAGAATTCTCTCAAAATAAGAATTAAAAAATCAGAGCAACAAATCATTTTATAAACCAATAAATACTTTATTCTTTACCGACAAAAAAAAAATCAACGACTGTCAAACTATTTTTTAAGAACGACAAGCATTCATAGTAGATTTCTTTACGCTTGACATAAATTCTCTAAGTGCTTTGACAGGTCTAATTATGAAAATCGGGGAAGTTTTAAATGCGTCACTTAGCAAGTCATTTTGTTTTTCCTTGCATATTATCGCTTATTCCTTATCAATGAGCTTAAGAAGAAGCTTGAAATAAAAACAGTCAAAGAGAAATAATAACGAGAAGAGTAAAAGGTCATTCTTATTAAAATGAGTTCTTCCACCTTTATTTTCTTTCTATATAAGGCAAATATAATGTATTTTATTCAAGTTAGAATACAATAAGTTTATTTATTTTACTATAAGTTTGTTTAACAATATAATAAATTATAACAACTTGTAATAATATATTTCTTTTAAATGCTAAAAGGTGTAAATTAACAACATAAAATAACTTTTATTAGGTTGCTTGACAGGTTTCGGCTCACTCAGAGCCATTTTCAAAAACAAATGAGAATATTCCATAATTGCACGGTCTTTGAAGTTATTATTTAAAATGCTATCATTTGATTTTCACGTACTTTTTAAAAATTACGCACGTTATCTTTTATTTTGACTTGGTTGTTAATTTTCATATCTGTAACCATGGAGTCACTCGAGTCACAATTTCGGTAAGTTAAAAGATGCTGCATCGTTACATGTTGTAATTTTGCGTGTTAGCATCTCTATGGTTTCTCTTATTATGGATGGATAGTACAGACTGGGAGAGAAAATTATTTTACGTTCATTGAAATTTATTTAGATGTGTTCATTTTGATAAAATCTTGCCAGTATAATAGTAAATAGAAAAGGTAAAAGTAACATAAAAAAAATAATAAAAAGTAACAGTAAAAGCATAATAAAAAATCCACAGCCCTGGCAAGATTATATCAAGAAGAAACCATCCAACTAAATTTCAATGAAAGTAAAAAAATAAAATACTTTCGGATATTTGGCGAGAAATACTTTTTCCTTGCCAAGCGCAAGCGATTTTCATGAATTAGAAAATTCCCGGTCAAATGAGTGTTTAAATGCGTGTTACTCAATGAATTTAAACTTAAAAGATTATATAGTTTATTATATTTTATATAAGTTTATATAATATATATATACATGTTGCGTATTGCTGAAGTTATTTAACCTTCCACGGTTTCGTCAACTGGATAAATTTTAAGTATATTTTAACAGCAACTGCCCGTTTCTCATCTCATTACACATTTCGATATTGAATAAATCATTGTTTCCATGGCAACAATACTTTTCTTTTTTTGTCTCCGAGACTAATAATATCGTATTGCTCAGAATCGGACATTAATTTTTAGTTTGAAGCATTTTTAATAAATTAAAATTTTGTTCTTAATCGCAGAATATGATCGTTAATTTTCTTTATATATGCATATAAATGTATATAGAAAAAATGTAGTTATAAAAATGTATTTATTTAAGTCAAACTTGCTTAACTATATCAGTATGAAAAGTAGAGAAAGTTTTTCCTTAAAGAGTACTTATCATAAAAGCGTTTTTTTTTTTTTCATTGTGTCGTCAACTTGCGATAAATTGCCAAAAACAAGAAATTTTCATATTTTCTTAACAAACATGTTGAGGTTCCGCAGCAATTTTTTAATAAACGTATATGTCCTCATGAGAAGAATATTCTGTAATTTTTTAAAAGTTTTCTGAGTATGCGCTTATGGAGACCTTCCTGGTAAGTTTTACTAAAGACATGTATTAAATTTATATGATATTATTAAGTTATAATTTTGCAAACCAGTGCAGTTTTAAATGCGTCACTTTGTAAACCATTTCGTTTTTTTTTTCTTCCGCTTTATTACTCATTCTTTACCAATGAGCATAAAAAAGGGTTTCAAAAATCAGCCAAAGAAAAATTATAACCTAGGGGTAAAACTGTCTCCCATTAAAATTCCATTCTTCCATTTAATAGCTTTATTTCTAGACATAAAGCAGATGTTTCTTCTTTCATTGTTGACAATAAGTGGGAAATCTTATTCTCAAATTTTTAACTTTCATTTTATTTTTCAAATAAAACAAAAAATATGTATAAAAAGTAATGTTAAATATTCCATTCAGGCAGGACATTATTTTTCTAAAAAAAAAACAGAACTTAAAGACCTAACAAAAAACAGTAATATTTTTAACAAATAAAATATAATAACTGGTTATTTTTTATTTAAGAAAACGTATTGTTAATCTCCATTTTAACTATTTCTCTGAATAATTAGATACAGAAAAATTTCTCTTTTTTAAACTTTCTTTATAAAAGCCATTTGTCTTTTGTTCAGTAAACTCATAAAAGTAAATCACGTGAAAGAGTAAAATTTAACTTCAGTGCATGTACTATTATTTTTGAGTAATATAGGAATAACAAATTAATAAAAATAGATAAATAAAAAATAAATAAGCTTGTATTACATCCAAATATAGCAAATCTTATTTAAAGGAGAATTTTTTTTCAATAGATATTGTTTATCTGCCTTTTTATATCCATTTGCTTTAACTATTTCAACCGTTTTGTCAATGGTTTAGTTTCCTTTTCCTTTTTCTGTTTTTTCATCTTATTGTTTTTATATTACATTCTTTATTTTGACATGACTTGTTCGTCTTCTTTTACTTTTCAGTGGTTTTTCTATTTCTGTCTTTGCATTAGAGTTATTTTTTCTCTGCACTTTCGCATTTTTGTGAATGTTTGTTTACCTACCACTTCAATGTTCATCTCATCAAAGTCCTCATCAAAAATCACCTTACCACTTATTTATTTTTAGCTTAAAAGTTCATATTCTGTCTATTTCAAATTGAATATCTAATGTTTACTTTGAAACATTAGGTATTCAATAAGAAAAAATATGAATATTCAGTATGAAATGAACAGAAAACAGGAGATTACTTCCTGTACTTTTATGATGATTTCTATAAACTTATTAATTCTCATTTCACTTACCCATCATAATGTAGTATAGGGTAAGTCTTGTAATTCTTTTGAAAATCGAAAAACAAATTTTGACGGATTTACACGTTTCAGACGCTGGAGATTCCGAAAAACATATTTTTACCAAAAAAAAAAAAAAAAAAAAAAATACCGTCCGTCTGTCTGTGTGTCCCTAAACGCTCTATTTCCCGAACAAATTGAAATAGAGACTTGAAATTTGATATATACTTAGTATGTAGTAACGGGAAGAAGCTTACTGAAATTCAGTCCCCTCGATTATCCGGACTCTCGAAATATTCGTTCTGATAAAAAGTATATAAAATTTTTCGATTTTTTTATTTTAAGGCGTGATTATAAAAGACAATAAAAAAAACATAAATTTTGCATAAAGAATGAAGTCGAACGGATAATTAGCTGCCGAGATATTTGTAATCCTATTTTCCACACTCATCGGTTTTTCGTGACCCTGTATTTCATCCAAATTGCAATTCAAAGATATATTTTAATTGGAAATGAGACGCTTAGTCCGACGCAATAAACTGTTAGTTAATATGATTAACATTTTTGGAGCTATAAGGATGTTTCTTTTACGCAATTCAGTAACAGAACATTTAAAGTTTATGACGTCATCAAGCCACGATTTTATTCGAATTGCAATGCATTTTATAAATAGTTTACACATGTTTTATTTTCATATTTTATATTATGCATATCCATAATGGGTAAGTATTACGGTGGCCCCCAACGACTAGTTTACATTGCCTATGTTTAAAGAATCATATGGATCAACCATTTTGCTATGTTCATTTGTTTTGTCAATTCCCTAACAATTTCCATCTCTATTAATTTTAGCCATTTTTAACGACATGTAAAATATTTGAAATTTTTTCATGTAACACTTTTAGCTATATATACCAGATTCACGATGAAATTTTTGAGATACGGCTAAATGGTACCAGCTAAACTTACCAGCTTTTAGTAGTGTTCAAAATAGTTCTCTACAAAATAAATACATTTTTGCAGTCGAATTTTCCAAAGATTAAATGCCTCAAACCACCCATTTCTTGGAATAGATGATAAAGCCTGATCAATCTCATTTGTTTAATGAAAACGACGACCACGGAAATAGTTTTTAGATTAAGAAATAGCCAAAAGTAGAACATAGCAAGATCAGGATAATTGGGTAAATTTTCTATAACCACAATGGGGATTTTTGTTCTACTAATTCGTCTGAAATTTTTGCTTTATGAGAAGATACATTATTATGGCGAAACATGAGTTTCTTAACATTCACCTTTTGAAAAATTTCTGGAAGACATTTAAAGGTGTACCAGTTAACTGTAAATGTATTCTGTTCCTATAGCATTATGGATTTGACCAGCCCTGCACTTCTGAAGAACACAGCATACATTACTTTTTTCATTGCCCGTTATCTTTTCACTATTGTTGGTTTGGGGTAATCTTCAAAGATATATACTTTACTTTCTTGACATGTTGGAACATCAAAACATGTATGTACGTCTGTCTCCTCCTCGGTTAGGAATTTAGAAATAATGCAGGCCTACTACCATTGAATAATTTTAGAGTTTCTTTACTAGTTCTGACACGCTCCGCTTTTTGGTGTTGTGTTAAATTATGGGAGACCCAACGACAAACTAACTTTTTCATGTGTAGTTATTCATGATTAATTTTATGCGTAACTATGGATCCTATGTTAAGTTCCTTCTGTATCATTTGGTAGGTAATCATCTATTAACTTTTTTTGTACGGCCGACATCTTTTCTGGGACTACAGCCGACAAAAGTCTTCCTGCGTGTTCTTCATCCAAGAGAGAATTTCGACCTCTTCTAAATTCTGTAATCCATCTTAATACAGCGCAACGAGATAGAGCTTCATTTCCATATGCTAATTGTAGACGTTAAATGCATTCTTCTTGATTTAGATCCACTTTAAAATCATATAAAATGAATAGTTCGATAATGCTGTCGCATCAACTCCATTTGCCCTTCCTTCAAAATTTATTTTACGATATCTAAATTGTAATTTTTGTCACAAATTATAGTCTGCGAACATAAAAGAGTTTTGAATATTCGACAAATAATTTTTTGGTGCATATTGTCTGCCCTGTCTTAAAACTTTCAGTGTGACCTTCGTATATTTATATACACGTATTGTCGAATCGTATAATCTGCTTTTTTTTAAGTCGGTTAAAAAATAAGAATAAACCGTCTGATATTTTATTTACACACCTATTTTAACCTACATTTTCTATCTTTTTATGAATTATAAACATATTTAAGAAACTATCATCAAAAGATTACATGGAAAAACGTAACTTATTCAAATTTTAAAATACTTAATAACTTCCTATCGCATAACAAATACTAGGAATGTTGGTAATAGTAGCACCAAGTAATATTTGATGCACTAATAGATAACTTTTTTAGTAAATTTGTAATATTAATTATAGTTAAACTGTTACAATGTAACGAATAACTTGGACATCTTCAAATAATTGTTACAGTGCGTTTTATGCAACATACTGTATTAGAACTTTCAAAATAATGCTATATTTTCAGGGCTCCTAAATGGTTCACTTTCTGAATACCAACCAGTATTTTCTGAGAAAATTTTTTGTGGTAGGTTTCTACCACATTTGCAATAGAAATAACCTTCTAGTAGGTTTCTACAAGGAATATCTAAAAATATTTTTGTCTGAAAAGTGTTGTTAAAAAAAAAAAAAAAAAAAAAAAAAAAAAAAGATAATTCGGAATCCCTTCATTTGTAGATCTAATAGAATGTTCATTTAAGATTATTCTTTTACCTTCCTTTATTGAGTGTGACTCGACATCATAGCAATTCCTATGCTGATTACCATTATTTATGAATCGTAATCTTCATCTTATTTGATCATAAATGTCTGTCATTAAATAAAGACAGTCTTTCTATTCGAAAATAATGGTACTATAAATACGCGAGAGTTTACAGGTATGCAACCCCTTACGCTAACAAAATTAGATGTGCAAAGGGTTAAACACCATGTTTCAATAATTGTCACCGATATTGCACATTCAAAGAACGTTTCGTTCTGCTTTAGTTATAATTTGAAAACAAGATGCTACAGAAATATAGGCTTTCTATACAAATATACAAATTTATTGTCTGACTTCCTAGCGACATCTTAAGAAATTATGTCCTTGGAACTTCTCTTTAGGTCGTATTTGGGAAAAGCATCATCACGAAATCATTAAATCCTTCCCCTTAGGACGTGCTGATCATTCCATTTTTGCCATTGAGGGAAATTGACAGGTTCTGTCTAGCCTCCAACGGTCTGTCTGCCCGGAAATTTTTGCAGTATATATTGTTTTTCTTTTTTTTCTTTTTGAAAGAAAGAAAAGTGGAACTATCATGTTAGTTACACTGTGGTTTTCATATGGCAAAGGTTTCTGTTTTTATTTTTTATTAGAAATATTATTTTTAACATACATAAGTAGATTGAATGTAATAATTTAACTAGAAACATCATGTATTCAGTTCTTTTTCAATAATGATCAATATATAGCTAATTTATCTTAACTTTTACTGTATTATCTCAGTTGAAAGGTTTATTAAATAATCATGTTATAATTTTTAAGATTTTAAACTTTTTCTTCAAAGTTCAATCTCTATTATATAAACACCCATTTTTTTTTACTTTTTTTTTTTTTTTTTTTTTAAATAATAAAAGTTTCAATTAGTACAACTAAACGCCTAAAATCTATTTTTACATTACATATTAGTATTTCTTTAAGTTAATTTTTAATGTTTATCTCTTACAGATGTTGATGAATGCGAAGCAATTCCAGGCATCTGCGAAAAGGGTAAATGTGTAAACTCTGTAGGCTCGTTCAGGTGTGAATGCACTGAAGGATATTTATACAATGAAGATTCCAGTTCTTGTGAAGGTAAGTCAGTCATATTTCATTTAAATTAATATACATAAAATGGACGTAAGATTACAAGTGTTTATAGAAATGTCGAATCAAATTATCACTTTATCTGTAGAAAGTGTACCAATATTTTCGATCTAGGCATCACTTTCATCCCGTGAGAATTATTTTCACTTGATACTATGGATACGCCGATAACTCAGTTATTATTTAGCACTACAAGGAAAAAACACACAATTTCAATAAAATACTCACTAGCGGAGTGTAACTCTTAATTTCTCACAACACTAAATAAAATGGTCGAGAGCCATGATTTACACAACTTCTCTGATCGGCATCTCGAAACCCACTCACAATCACAATTTTTTTTTAAACATTTTACATAGACGGCGTTTCTAGCGGCAACACACCGCCGGGCCTTGAATGTTGCTAACATTCAATAATATAAATGCAATATAATTCAAATACAATCTAAAAAAAAAACACAATTTCTTCTCAAAAATACTACACTAAATAAAATACTAAATTTACAAATATAAACAAATATAAACACAAGAATGTAATACACTGCAGGAAAAGTATATAGTTTAATAAAACAAATGTATGAATTTAAGTAGTTAATAAACCATCATTCACATATGACAAAACAACAATTTTTCTGACTGGCCTTTTATATGTGCCATTTTTATCTTTCAAGGTGACAACTCTTATGATATTGTCTTAGCCCGAATTAAGGCTTTTGTAGTAAAACAAACAAATACACAAATAAATACTTTTTTTACCTGTTTACTTCTACCTACGAAGATTTTTACTTCAAAGGGACCACAGTAGTCCAGTCCAGTACGTATAAATGCTCTGGCCATTGTTACTCTAGAAGCTGGCAAATCAGTCATTTGTTGCTCTGAATTCTTAGAATTTACCTTTTTGCAAGTCATACAATTGAAAATTATTTTACGAACTATATTTCTAGCAGATAAGATCCAAAATTTGTTTCGGATGAGAGAAAGAGTTGTCTCAGCACTTGCATGGAAATACAAATTATGAAAATATTTAATAACACAAAAAGTAAAATTATGGTTTGAAGGAATAATCATTGGATACTTTTGATGCTCGGTTAAGTTGCTGTTTCTCAGTCTACCACCAACTCGGATTACACCATTATCATCTAAAAACGGGCACAAGTTTCTCAGTTTACTACTGTTAGGGATTGCAGTACCCCTTTCTAAATACTGCATTTCCTTCACGAATGAAGTCCTCTGGATGTTTTTTACAATGCAGAATAAGGACTGAGAGAGTTCACTGCTGGTTAAAGTTCCACCTTTGGGATACAAGGGATTTCTACAGTTATGGATGAATTTATTACACCATGCTACTACTCTTTGCAGTTTTATGAATGAAGAACTGTTATTAATTATGTCTAAAGGCTCAACAGTGTTAACTAAGGTACATACTTGAGTTACTGATGGTGCTTTCAATTCACGGATAAACAACTCACTGGTTTCAACAGAAATAATATCAGGAGACTCCACCATCTAAGGCTGTTGTAGGAATGATGGACCGAACCACCATAAATCACATTGCTGGATCTTGATGGGATCTAGGCCTCTAGAAATGATATCTGCAGGATTTTGCTTGGAAGGTACATAATTCCACTGATCAATCGAAGTTAAACTTTGTATAATCGATACTCTATTTGCGACAAATGTCTTTAGATCATTCGACTTCTTTTTTAACCATGCAAGTACAATAGTACTATCTGTCCAAAAACAAGTTTTAGAAACTTCTTGCTTTAGAGCACTTAACACTTTTTGCATCAACTTAGATAATAGGACGGCGGCAGAAAGTTCTAGGCGAGGGATAGTAATATGCTTTAGAGGAGCCACTCTAGATTTACTAGTGAGCAGTTTGATAGCAGAATCAACATAAGAATTAATAGATTTTACATAAACGACCGCACCATAAGCAAGTTCAGAAGCATCTGAAAAACCATGCAATTCCACACAACTAGATTGTTCTACAAATACAAATCTTGGTATATTGATCATATTTACAGTTTTTAAGGAAATAAGAAAATTAGTCCATTCGATATTTTCTTTCACTGGAAGACAATCACACCAATCTATTTTCAGCAACCATAATTTTTGGAGGAAAACCTTGGCTTTCGTAATAATTGGACCTATCAAACCCAACGGGTCAAATATTCTAGCAATTTGCGATAATACTGAGCGTTTGGTATACCTTTCACTTTGCTCTATAATTAAATTAAATCAAAAACAATCTGGTTGCGGCTTCCACAATATTCCTAACGTTTTTGTCTCATTGGAAAATGAATATTCAGATATTGCATTATTACACAAAAGAGTATAATTATTTACTGACCATTTGTGAAGATCCATGCTTCCCTTCTTTAACAAAGATATCAGTTGTTGTTGGATCTCTTTAGCTGTGTCTAGATCATCAGCACCTGTCAAAATATCATCCATATATACGTCTTGAAATAATACATTTGCAGCTAAAGGAAATTCCTTTCCTTCATCTCTAGCTAGCTGGGTAAGGGTTCTTGTTGCTAAAAGGGCACTCGTTGTGCCATAAGTCACCGTACATAATTTATACACCTTAACTGGTTCATGCACCTCAGGTTTAAACAAGATTTTCAATAAATCTCTTTGACTCGGATGTATCAATATCATACGGTACATTTTTTTAATATCTGCTACAAAAACAAATTTGTGCTTTCGATATCGCAACATTATACTAAATAATTCATCTTGGATTGTTCCTCCGTTATACTGCAAACTATTTAAAGATTTTCCGGTAGAAGTTAAAGAGCTAGCGTTAAAGACAACTCTTAATGGTGTGCTACTTGATTCAGCACGGAACACGCAATGATGGGGTATGTAATAAGTGATATCTGGTTCTTCAGATTCTATCACCTCTTCCATATGACCCATACTTAAATATTCTTGCATAAAGACTTTATAAAGATCATTAAATTTAGGTTCTCTAACTAAGCGATTCCATAATGAATTTAAAACTTTCATAGCCTTTTTCTTTGATTCTCCAAGACAAGATGGGTCTTCCTTAAATGGCATTTTTACTATGTATTGCCCTGTTGCAGTTCTGGAATAATTTTTCAGAAAATGTTCTTCACAAATTTCTGATTCCTTATTTCTAGAAACTTCAGACTCTCTCTCAATGTTTTCTATTTCCCAAAAATCTCGAATTACTTTTTCTAACTCCAAATTATCTGTTATCAACCCACAATGTATATTACTTTCAACCTTAGCCGGAAGGCTTCCGCTAACAATATAACCGAAAACACTGTTTTGTAACACTATTCTAGTAGTTAATAGTTGGGAGTAAATTTGACCTGGACTTAAAAATTCATAGAAATTTTCTGCACCAAAAGCAAATCAATAGAGTCTGGCACATTAAACTTTTCATCAGCTAATTTGATGTTATTTAACGATGAAATACAAATCTCAAGCGGTCTAGAAGGCGTAAATTCCGTAATTTTCAGAACGACTAAAAAATCTAATTTTAAATAAAAATCTTTATCTCTATTCGAAATAGTTGTGTTAACTCTAGATCTAACATTAAGGGACAAATTATTTATTCCTGAAATCGAAATATTAGTCTTTTCGCCTTTCAAATTTAGTTTATCTACTAACCTTTTACACATAAAATTAGAGTTTGCACCGACATCTAATAAACCACGTGCTTCATGAAAATGACCATATTCATCGTTTATTAAACAAACAAATGTGCTAAGTAACACAGCTTTTAACTCGTTAGACAAATTACATATCGTTGAAAATAAATTGCTTTGGTTATTAGCTCGGAAAGGCTGGAATACTGGAGCCGAAGCATCCAAATTAGATTTATTACCGACTTCGTTTATAGGACTCATTTCCTGTGAAGTTATCTCTGGATTGTCAACTTTATTTATTTTTTGTTCACGCGGGAAATGCAAAGTCACATGATGCCTTCTCTTGCAAATAATACAAGAGAATTTAGATTTACAATCAATCACTTTATGATTCATAAGACAGTTAAAACAAAGATTTTTGGATTTTACAATCTCAACTCTGTTACCCACTGACATGTTTTTATAAACAGGACATTTATGCAAAGGATGATTTTCACTACATGATAAAATACATTTAGAATTTTTTACGTCAGTTAGAAAAACTGTAGAAACATTTCGATAATAAGTATTTTTATTACTCGCTCTAGAATTGTCAACCACGGGTTTTCCCTTAGACGTATAATAGACGTATAAATCAATTTCCCGAGATAATTCAATGGGAGAAAACCACGATTCTGCTTGTCTAACATTTATAAAATACATGACATCTTTATCAAGCGTTGGACAAATCTTATCAAAAACTATTAACTGTTTTAAAGTTTCGAAATCTGTCACATTTCTCAATTTTAAGTAATAATCCCAACTCGTTGTTAATCGGGATGCAAATTGTACATATGTTTCATTAGGCTGACGTTGTGCTTTCCTAAAATGTTCTAAACAAGTCTGGGGGGTTGGCTCGAATTCTCTAAGTACTATAGCCTTTACTTTTGAATAATCTTCTAATTCCCCATCTTTAATGTTTGTAATAACGTTTCTTGCCCTTTCTCCTAACAGATTTAGTAGAATTTCCGATTTATATTTTTCTGGGACATTTTTAGAAATAAAGGCTCTTTCTAACGATGAAAAAAAAAACCAACCTTCTGGTTTAGATGGAATTTTAATCGTTAACGTTCGTACACTTTTAATCAGAGAGTCTAAAGATTCTATACTATCTTTTTTTCGAGATCACTTAAATTATCATTTTTGGTTTCTGTACGGGCTGGGCCTTAGCCAACTCAATTTCTAACTTTGCATGTTCAATTTTTAATTTCTCAAGATCTAGTAATTTTGATTCCTCATTTTTTCTTTCCTCAATAAAACTGTTTGCTATGTCTTCAACCAGTTTATTATCTGCTTTATACTTCGAGCTTTCCTTTATTAAATTTATTAAATCATAAATAGTTAATTTGGAATCTGATATATCTATGTCTAATTCAGCAGCAATTCGCTGATAATCTTCCTTTTTTGCACCTTTAAACATTGTATTATAAATACAATTCACAATAAAATAAATAAAACTGACGTACCTCTATTTATTAATAAATCTCAAAATCTCATAATTCCACATTGAAAAGATGTAATCCACTTTTTCCATTCTCAAATTAGTTCAATAATAAAGAATATCAGTTCTCTGCGTAAACACATTCACAGTTTATTTTTTCGTATTACGAAATTCTGCAGGTTAATCGAAATTATTTTTCTTCTGGAATCAAGAAAAACTTCATCGGAATTCTGAATCACAATATTTTGTACTTCAATATAAACAATACGATGATTTAATTTTAGGTTTACTCATTCTAATTACTGTGATAGAATTCCAAACACCATTTTATCTTCTGCAGACGATTACAAAAAACATAAACATCGAAAAATTCCTTTCATTCTTTCTCCGGCGAGAGGAGACCAATACTATGGATACGCCGATAACTCAGTTATTATTTAGCACTACAAAAGAAAAAACACACAATTTCAATAAAATACTCACTAGCGGACTGTAACTCTTTTAATTTCTCACAACACTAAATAAAATGGTCGAGAGCCGAGATTTACACAACTTCTCTGATCGGCATCTCGAAACCCACTCACAATCACAATTTTTTTTTAAACATTTTACATAGACGGCGCTTCTAGCGGCAACAACTATATTATCTTTTAAAACAAATAAGTCATTCCGGGTCAGTCGGAAGTGTAGGTTGATTTATTTTTGTTGATAGAAAATAAGCAATTTAGCTCACTCCTAAATTCGCTATTTTGCTGAGAAAGGTAATTTGTATAGAAATTTTACACTAGACTTATCAAATGTAACAGAATGAATATGATGAAATTATGTCAAAAATGTTAAAAATTTGTTGAAAACATAGTTTAACGTCACCCGTAAGCTGTTGTGTAACGCAAACCATTCAATAAGTGCCGTCGAAAACTTTTGTGGATCCCTGTAAACAAACTGTAAGAGCAACATACTTGATTAACAAATTGAACCAAGATACTTGTAAGATCAATATACTGTCTTAATTAAATTTGAATTGGTTCAGTATTTCAGACGTTATATTGTGATGACAAGTTTTGTATGTTTTTCGTTTGTTTGTCCCTGTAAGCGAATTATAAGAACTACATACTTTATTAACAAACTCGTCTAAAATACTTGCAATATCAAAACACTATTTCAATTAGGTTCGAATTAGTTCAAATTTTCAGACTTTTCGTGATGACAAATTTTGCATGTTTTTGCTTTTGTGTGTCCTTTGTATAGTATACTTCGAAGGTCTAATTTAAATTTTCACTGCAAATTACCTTTCTAACCAAAGTATCGAGCTTAGGAATGAGACCAATTTGCGTATTGTATATTAAATCTGATGTATGTACCTTAAAAAAAAAAAAAAAAAGAAAAGAAAACTACCCTTCCGATGTGCCGTCGAAAACTGTTGTGGGTCCTGTAAACAAACTACAAGAGCAACATACTTGATTAACAAATTTATCCAAGATATTTGCAATCATTATATGAGCAAACTATACGAGCTACATACTTAATAACTCATCCAAGATACTAGTTAGATCAATTTATTGTCGCAATTAGGTTCATATTGGTTCAGTATTTTGGAAGCTATCATGATGACAAGATTTACATTACATGAAGATAGAATTATAGTGTATGTTAATAATTATTAGTAATTAAGGGAACAAGTATAAAAATTCATGTAAGTGGGATAATTTTGCAGCTAAAATCTTGAAACTTTCACAAGATCTTTCTTTCTACTTTCTTTTTACCACTCCTCACATACCTTTAAAATGCAGAATATTCTATTTCTTCAAAAAAAAAAAATTAAATAAAAATATAGGAAATATGATATAAAGTCGGGTAGGGGAAAATTTGTGATAATTTTTCCTTTTTTTAAGTGTATACGTAGAAAATTTGTATAAGGTATATGGATACCTCTGGCAAGCCTTACAGACTTACAAAATTATTGTCTTTTTCCATTCTCCCAATTGAACGCAATTTCACCCAATTCGTCAAATGACTTCTCAATGACATGTTCCACCATCTACTTTCGAAAATGTTATCGAATTTTCATGTGTCTATGTTGGGAAGATGTATATCATTGGAATACACCACCTGATTACGTTGACCTTGAGCTACGAACCCCTTGTCATTCAACTACAATTAATAGAGTTAACATAAAGTACCTTTTTACAGTTGTTCCTTTAGTTTTCCCAGTCGGTGTATATGTAAACGAAGTTATTGTAGTAGGTCGATTTCTACAGAAATCAGCCTAAAACTATGTTTTTACACATTGTTGTATAACAAACCTACTTCTAATGTTAAGTAATTGATGACACCATTTTTAACCGTTATGAAATCGTTATCCTTTTTGTACGTGAAAGAAGATTTATAAACAAATACAAATTCTTACTGAATGAATGCGTAAGTTAATTTCGGCTCCGTTTAGTTAATATTTCAGAATCTTGATGACTGATGACAATTCGTATCACAAAATATACACGTATATTATACAAGGTTGTACAGTAAACAGAATACAAACAATTGTAATGACTCGAAGCTGGGTCTCTACACTGTTAAAAATTTGCAGCAAACTGTCCAGTTATTTGACCGTTTTTATAGAAAACGGTTACATAAACATAATTTAACTCTATTATGACCATATTATTGTCCATATTACGGTCAGAATAGAGTTAAATTACGGTTATATAACCATTTTCTATAAAAACGGTCAAATGACTGGACAGTTTGCTGCAAATTTTTAACAGTGTAGACTTCCAAGTAACCACTATCAACAACTCTCTAATTTTACTGCAATCATCTTCTCCGATACCATCCTGCTACCCTACTCAGACACGTACAATTTCGATAACATTTTCTCATATGCATTGATACACATGAAATGGTTATTACTTACCCATCATACGTAGTATATTACTTACCCATCATACGTAGTATAGGGTAAGTCTTGTAATCGTTCTGAAAATCGAAAAAATTTTTTTGACGGATTTACACGTTTCAGACACTGGAGATTCCGAAAAACATATTTTTAGAAAAAAAATTTTGCCGTCCGTCTGTGTGTCTGTGTGTCTGTGTGTGTGTGTGTCTGTAAACGCTCTATCTCCCGAAAAAATTGAGATAGAGACTTGCAATTTGGTATGTACTTAGTATGTAATAATGGGAAGAAGCCTATTTCATTTCAATAACCTCGATTAACCGGAACAATTTTTTTCGGACTCTCGAAATATTCGTTCTGATGAAAGGTATATAAAAATTTTCGAAATTGTTTATTTTAAGAAATGAATATAAAAGACAATAAAAAAACATAAATTTTGAATAAAGCATGAAGTCAATCGGATAATTAGTTGCCGAGATATTTGGAATCCTATTTCCCACACTCTTCGATTTTTCATGACCCTGTATTTCATCCAAATTTCACTTCAAAGATATATTTTAATTGGAAATTGGACGCTTAATCATATGCAATAAACTGCTAGTTAATAGGATTATTATTTTTGGAGTTATAAGGAAAAACCTCTTTCAAGCAATTCAGTAATCGAGCCTTTAAAGTTTGTGACGTCATCAAGCCACGATTTTATTTGAATTGCAATGCATTTTATAAGTAGTTTACACATTTTTATTTTAATATTTTACATTATGCATATCCATGATGGGTAAGTATTACGGTGGCCCCCAACGACTAGTTTTCATGATGTAAGGTATGTTCAGTTCTGTAGAGTTCTTTAAATTCTCTCCTTAGAAATCCTTCGGATAGCTAAAAAAAATTTCGCATGCATATTGCTTATTATTTATTTAGCCTTACTGTAAAAACTTGTAAAATTTTCCTGAACTGCATTTATTTTACGTTCATTTCATTATTCAGGTGAAAATATTTTTAATAATTAACGCTTCTCAGTACTGTTATTTAATAGACATTGACCTTTTAATTATATATAACAAACATGACATTTTCCAATGCATGAATATCTAAATTTTCAATCTGTAATAATTACCACAATTGAGAATTTTGAGACAAAATCTTTCCTGGCTAGTAGTACGTTGCAAATTTAGATGGAAAATCGGTTTACAAAAACAGAAGGAAAGAATGACAAAGACAGAGAGAAATATTTTTTCATTTCTTAATTTCATTGTATAGTAGTGTTTAAAATAAATTAAAGAATGTTGAAAATTGGAAAAGGTTTGTCAAAATTGATCGTTTCTTCAATTAAAAAAGAAAAACAAATGCAATACAATGTTTTCAAGTAGCTGATGCTCATTAAATATCACTTTGCATAAAATTATAAAAATTAAATTGTTTCGTTTAAGTTTGATTTAAAAAAAAATTTGATTTTGAGTTTTTACATTTGAGAATAATATTACTGCACAATTTTTAAAATTTCAATGAGTGCAATACAAAGGTTTTAAACGAAAAATAATAGATTGAAACCATAAAAGGTTGTCCAAAATACTACATAAACGCAGTAAAACTCAACAAAATATTTGAAAAAAAGACTCGAAATCGAATCACATGCAAATAAATGCAAATGCCATCAACATCTGTTAATGCTAAATATGTATGAAATTACTATACTACGCCAAATTTTAATATGACAAGTAAAGAGATACTATACTGTATTTTGCATTTTGCCAATTTGATTTTTTTTTCTTTGATGTAGGATTGTTAAAATTAATATTCCTAATTTCTCATACAAACACCTCAGGTCTTCAAAGTGAATACGACGCAGTTCCATTTTTTTAAACATATATTTAAAACTAAAGCCATAAATCTGCAATAAACATTTTAAAAACTCATCATTAATTTTTTTTAATAAAAATGAAAAACTTATGTTTCAACATAAATCTTTATTAACCAGTCGACTATTTTGATACGGATATTTTTCACAACTTAGCAAATGGATTATATAAACAAGATACTTAAATCTAAACCTAAAATATTTTATAGTGATTTGAAATTTTACAAAAAAATATTATGCCTTTAGTACATAAACCACTTTCCATAAAAATGCTTTTACTTCAAATATAGTTTTATATCCTATAAAGTTATTTAACTGTCTCGTTTTAAACTTCATGACATAGAATTATGGGCAACGAATTCAAAATTAAATTCCTGTCAAAAAAGACAAATATTGTTTTCCCCAAAATATCTTTAAACAGTTACAATAATTTATCTTTGCTCTTTCGTGGATTTTTAATATATATCCTTTCTATTTTTTCAAGATAGCTGGTGGTTCTGGCAAACTGCCACTAATAAGGTTTTAAGTATACATTAGAGTTAACTGCAATCTTTAAATATTGTAATCCTTAGGCCGCAGGTTTGTAATACAAATTGCATATTGATATCATCGATATTAATATTTGAAATGCATTTCTGGATCGTAACAAAATGCTTTTATTTATCATTCTTAATATTTCTTATCGCAAAATTGTAAGTGAATAGCTAGATAAGATAAGAAATGTTGTATGAAAAATTTAAATTTCTTCTGCTAATCCGTAAATGCATACATAGCTAAAGAGAAGGGGGAAATAATCTCTGTATTATTTTAAACAAAACCAGGTGTTACTTGAACAATAACCGTCAACATTTTGTATCTGTTTTCTTTTTCGCTATCATTTATGGAATCACAGAGTTACTAAGGTAAATTTAAATTTGGCAACGAAGATATATTCCGGTAAAAACAGTTTCATTATTTATTTATTTGCTTTTCTTTACACTAATCTCTAATTTCAACAATTAATGGGTTAGTGGTTATTTTTTTTCTTTTACATTACAATATTTTACGAGTACATTGATATTTCATATGATGAAGCTTCTGAAGGATTTAAACTCCTTTGGAACGAGCGCCATGTATATGTGACGTATAACGTGCCTATAATCCTTGATTATTCCAACCAATAATTTTTAATTGAAAATTATGCCTTATTTAATAAAAGCATGTCTGCGATTGAATATGGTAAAAATTTCTATTTTAAAAAACCGGTGGTAAGAGATGTAAATTCTGTAAAGGACGCTCATAGCGAAAAGGGGTTAAGAATCATGACTACACCTATATATTTATAGATTCAACATCTCCTCATACTCTATATACACAGAAAATCTTCTAATTCTTCTCTATAAGATTTAAATACTATTCTACAATTTTTACATAGGAGAGAGTGGGGCACATTTGATCACTTTTCAGAATGACAATCTTATCTATGAAATTTTAATGAAATTTTAAAATATAAAAATATACTTAAAATATTCTAAATTTTGTAAATGCATATACAAAATGGTAAATAGTTTTTTGTAGAGAAAGTTGTTATATTAAATTCGTTTGAAATCAGTTCAAACTAGTCAAATGTGCCCCATCATGGGGTACCTATGACCAGCTACGGGGTACTTTTGATAATTTATGATAATTTATTTGAAGTAAAATAAAATTAATTTTAAGGATACATGTTACAAATTATACTTCTAAAACAAGGTTTTAATATCAGGTTACAGTTATTTTACAGTGAAAAAAAGAACCAGATGTAAAAAATAAAACTAAAAAAAAGATGAAACATACAAAATAAAGTCCAATCAGTACTACTGATATGTGCATAACCTATGAAATGCCTATTAAGGATATTTATAATTTTCAAAGAATGTTAAATGCACCATTTATAGGATTGTATATTTGGACAAGTTTATAGAAAATGTCATTGCAGCAATCGCCCTAATAGTTCCATCTACAAGTGATCAAGAACAATGTCGTCAAAGTCCACCAGACTTGCATCTGGAATGTCTGGGAAATAAAACTTCCATAAATCATCTTTTTCTTGCAAAATCCAATTTTTCTTTCCCCTCAATAATTTCTACAAAATGCCTGCACGTTTTCTTCGTTGTAAATTTAACTAAAACACAGTCATTGACATTTAGTTCATTTAAATCAGTAGTATCATAAGTTGCAACGTCTTCTGGACTGCCTAAAGTGTCAGAATCATCATGAACTGAATAATTATCTTCTTGTATCTGAACTTTGTAGTAAATTTGGAAACTTCGTCTTTTCTTGACAGAAAACATGGTTTATTTCACGCTTTTTAGGACATTTCAAGGCTTTTGATAACATTATCAAACGATGACAAACAATGATCAAAAGTGCTCCATATGCACATGTGGAATATTTTGTTCTTTAACTTTTGTTTTAATAGTTGAAATAGATTACCAATTTTACATATGAATAGATGTTTGTTGATTTACAGCTCCGGTATATTATCAAAATTTTAACTTATACAAGAACCTTACAGCAGAAAATAAAAAGAATTACAAATCAAGAACAAAAAAAAAATTACCTTTTCCATTTAAAGAGAGATAAACAAATTGAAAGAAAACAGTACATCATATGTGTGGTTCACAGTTAGTTAAATGGTGAGTAAAGGATCTTGCCACTAGAATTACAAATGTTTGTAAAATTTAGACTGATGAAATGTATACCCCATGGTCAAATGAGCCTCACTCACCCCTGCTCTTTGATTTACTGCACTTTTATTGGATGCATTGGAATCAAATATCAATTTCATAAAATAATTTCAATTATTCGATTATTATAAATATAAAAAATGGCCTTTTGAAAACTTGTTGCTTATGCGCTGAAACTATTTTAACACTTTCGCGTCTGGTGTCCTATTAATAAAACATAGCTTTACTTTTAATATTACTTTGTCTTTATAATTATTTTTGGTATTATTTGTACGTAGTAATCATAGTATATGTCTTTGCATTTATTATTATTATTTCATTATGTCTCAGCATTTATTAATAAAATAAAAAAGTTTTCAAAAAGTTTTCTTAAAGCTCTCTATGCACCAATTCTGTAACTTTTGTTTAAAATATGTGCTAAATTCCTTAAATTTAAAAATAGCAACTACTTGTCCAAACCAGTAATTTATGACAAAAAAAAATAGAGAGAAAATATTGGAAAGTCTTTATGTCTATTTAATCTTGTTGTAATGTAACATCTTCAAAATAAATTATGTAGCCAATTGTCATCTTAATAGTACACAAAATAACTACTAATATATTCATTAGATATCAATAAAAATTATTTTTTGCTATTTGGATAGCTAGTTTTAATTTTTTTAACTAAAAAGAAATTTTTCCCCAAATCTATAAAAAATAATCGGATTCCAAAGTGATGTCATATTTTTACATATGAAAAAATGTCCTTTTTGACTAATAAAACTATCTATAAAAATATATATTTCTTAAGCTAATGGCAAAGCCTATTTTAAGAAAGGTATATATTGAAATGCAAAATAATAACACGAAGACATTATAAAATATATATTTAAAGTAATTTTACAACATAAGGTATTTTTTTAAATAATAGTATTTTTAATTGTTATTTAAACTCTTTATTTAAACTCAACTATGCTTCTTTTCACTCTGGCAAAAGTAACAGATTATTTAGCAAATATTTAGAAACTTATTTTTATATTCTGAAGTCTTAAAAAATTAATCATATGCCTAAAACACTTTATACAACATATACAATATAGTACTTAGATACTAATTTTGACACTTTTGAATTCCAATATGAAACCATTCTTGACAGATGAACGCAAACTTTTATTGGTTTTATTAAAAGTTTATATTTTAAACTTTTTAAACTGCAGAAATATAACATGTTTGATTCGTGGAAACTAAAACAGATGATATTTTATAAAACACCTTTCTAAAAGAAATTTATTAAATACTCTTATTTATTTATATTTTAAGAATGATATCTAAAGTAATTCCTTTACGTTCACATAGTCTTCTAGAAAAAAACATCGTATTCCCAAGAGTTACTGATGAGATTAGCATTGTTCTCTGTAAAAAAGTTGCACTGGTAGTTAACTACATTTTGTTAGCGTAAGAATGATTAATAGCTTCGATTTCCTTTGAGAAAAGATCGTATTTGTAATGATTACATTATAACAAATACGTGTAAGTTACATTAATAATTTTATTTAATCTAAAATTCAATATCTTTATAAAAACAAATAATGAAAACTAATTGTGGCAACTTTTTGTTGGGACTAGAACTATAGAAATTTGAATAGTGACACTTTTTAATGTGCGTGTCATTTAGCAATTAAAAAAATAATAATTAAGCCTTTTGAACTTTTTCAATCAATATGTTTTAATAGAAAATTTTTCACCTAAACGATACTTTCAATGATAGCGAACAATAAGAATTTTGTAGGAGAATTCAAAGGGAAACGTTAAAATTAACAAATCATTTTTTTTAAAAACTTCAAGGGAGTGTTTCTTAACTCATTGCTTGCCACTTGACGAGATTTAGTCAGAGTGGTTTGGTACTAAAAACTGCTTTTTGTGGCAACCCTTTATTGTTATCCAATTCACCTTAAACCACTTATTGCTAATATTGCTCATTTTAACGTGAAGTTGATGGTGATTTGTTATTGCCGAAACGTCAGTGAAGGATCACTGCAGAGACTGGAAAAATTTTTGGTTTCTGTCTGTTTGTCTGTCTGTCTGTTCACCGATAACTGCCGTAAAAATCGTCCTATTAAGTTGATTTTTGGTGGGTATGTTGGCGAGGTACCCGTAATTAGCTGTATGATTTTTAGTTACATTTGGTTCATTCGTTCGAAAAATACAGAACATTTCTTTTTAGGTCATAATGTGATGGGGAATGCAGACGATTTCAAATTTCATTTCTAACTGAAATGAAAATCGCATATTTGAATAATGGATTTAAACATAAAATTACGGATACTAAATTTCCGATATGGGGGTCTTAAATATATGCAATAGCTTTGAAAACTTGCCAATACATCTATTAGAATTTAGAAATTAATTGTTTAAATTATTGAAACATTTTTTGCAACTGTTCGGGAAATATAAAACATTTTTTTTTCCTATTTTTTACAAATTTTAAAATGCATTTCTTTTTCTTTCCTCTTTATTTTATGAGTTGCTTAGCAACCTTATTTCAAAGAATATCAAAATAAGAAATACATTTCTTTCATCTAAAAAATTACAAGACTAAGAAGTTCATAAGAATTTCAGAATATCATTGCATAAATCGTGTTTAATTGAACGCTTCTAATTTCTGAAACCTCTGAAGTATTTTATATGCCTATAAATATGTATGTAACATAAAAAAAATAAATTGCAAATTGTAAGATGCTAAATAATATGAAAAGTGAGATTAGAAAACAATGACTTTCAGAGCTGACGTCGAGGCTCCTGATCTCCAGATTTACTAGTAATATTTGATGTGTACCTGTAAAAAACTATACACGATACGACGATTATTTTTAAAAAGTAAAGTAGTACTACACCTTAACAACATGTTTAGATTTCATAATGATTAGAGAATTTTTACAAAAATTAAATCCTAGAAAGTAAAAAGAAAACAAGAAAAAAAAATCATGCGCATATAACGCCCTGTATATGATCTACGCACTTCGTTATACACCAAAAATTAGTCAAATTTTAAAATTCATATCGCAGCTGAAAACGCAAATCCAGCAGTTATGGCGCATAACCAGTCCTATAACCGAATGCTTTTGAGTGTCTCTGAGAATAAACGATAAATTCTACTGTTCAACAATGTACAAAAAACAAACTGTGGTGCACCTCAATAATGTATATAAATTTTACTGACATATTGTAACATCATACCTAATACACTGCCAACGATTTTTTCCCATAGATCATAATGCAATGAAATCCTTTTGTGCGACCCTGTAAACGAACTGTAATTTCTATTTACAAGTGCACATTCTGACATGTTTGATTCGTGGAAACTAAAACAGATGATATTTTACAAAACACCTTTCTAAAAAAATTATTAATTACCGTTTTAATAATAATATGTAGTTAAAGTAATCATTAATTTATTATTACTGTAAAACATTTGCAGCAAAGTATCCGGTCATTCAACCGTTTTTATAGAAAACGGTTACATAACCGTAATGTAACAGTATTTTGACCATAATATGGGAAATATTATGGTCAGAATAGCGTTAAATTTCGGTTATGTAACCGTTTTCTATAAAACCGGTCGAATGACCGGATACTTTGCTGCAAATTTTTTACAGTGTATTTATTTACATTTTAAGATCTAAGATAATTCATCTCCTTTCGCAGCTTCCTCCAGAAAAAAAACACATCGTATTCCTAACAGCTACTGATGAGATAAAATAAAACATTATTATGTCATTGTACTTCAATAATGAAATATCCTAAAATGCATTGATAGAATTTCAAAAACCAATTAACATGTTACTGACTTATATTTCTAGATCAAAATCTCATCAGTCACAAGTTTTAAAATGCTTTAAATTTTAATTAAAATTTTGAAGTATCGGTCATCATATTCCATTTATTGAATACTTTCATCACATCTATATTCATCCTGTTTGCTTGTGATTTCATTTCAAATTCAAATAACTTCAATTAAAATATTTCAACTTCCATTTGGTTACACACGCTAGGAAATGTTTTCTAGTGTTTCAAATTCCGCAATTAAGTATTTATTAGAGAAAAGCTATTGATTTTTAATGAGTATTTTTCATCTGTAATAAAATTATCTCTGTACCAACGTATGCATAAACAATTGAAAACTCGAACACATTATAAAGTTGGTCCAAATATGGTAATAACAATGCATCATATTTTTTAATTATCTATCTTTATACGTCACCTAAAGTAAACTAGTCGTTGGAGGCCACCGTAATACTTCCCCATCATGGATATGGATAAAATAAAATACGAAAATAAAACATTTGTAAACTATTTATAAATGCATTACAATTCGAATAAAATCGTGGCTGGATGACGTCCTAAACTTTAAATGCTCTATTACTGAATTGCGTAAAAGAAACATCCTTATAACTCCAAAAATGATAATCATATTAACTAACAGTTTACTGCGTCGGATTAAGAGTCTCATTTCCAATTAAAATATATCGTTGAATTGAAATTTGAATGAAATACAGGGTCATGAAAAATCGAAGAGTGTGGAAAATATTATTACAAATATTTCGGCAACTCATTACCCGATCATCTTCATTTTTTATGCAAAATCTATGTTTTTTATTGTCTTTTATATTCACTCCTTACAATAAACAATTTCGAAAATTTTAATATGCCTTTTATCAGAACGAATATTTCGAGAGTCCTAAAAAAGTATTTCCGGATAATCAAGGTTACTGAAATTCAATAAGCTTCTTCTCATTATTACATACTAAGTACATACCAAACTTCAAGTCTCGATTTCAGGTGTTAGAGCATTTACAGAACATTACAGCATTACGGGAAAGAGCACAGCATAGACACAGACAGACGGACTGCAATTTTTTCTTTTCTAAAAATATGTTTTTCGGAATCTGCAGTGTCTGAAACGTGTAAATACGTCAAAAAAGTTTTTTTTTTTTTAAACGATCATGATACTTACCCTGTACTACGTATGATGAGTAAGTAAAAAGTAAATATCACTTGATTGATATTGTTAAAAAATTTATTAAATTTATACAGTGGACTCTCGTTTATGCGACTCCCCTTAAGACGTTTCTTCGGTTAAAGAAGACAATTTCTTTACCGTATAATTTTCTATTTGCAATTAATATTGCGGGAATCTCTTAATACGTGCTACTCATCGGATAATACGGTCAATTTTTTCACAAATTACGCGTGGCAGAATCCAAACTAGTTCCGTACATTATTTCCTCAAAAACAAAATTTGGTGTAACTTTCTGGTTATTGAGAGTAATCAAGGAATTGTCAGTGAAAGTGATGAAGATAAAAAAACATTCCACCACCAAAACACGTATTCGGTTTAAACATTGCTAACGGCTGTTCACCCATAATATTAATGAAAATGTGATGAAATAGTTCAAAATTTAAAATGTATCTCAAAACTGAAAAATAGTTGGGGAAAAATATTATTTGTTCAACTATCGCAGAGATATGTGAAAGATTACTTTGATTAAAGTAAAACTTTTTTTTTTTGCATATTTTGTTTGTTCTGAGTAATTTTATTATTTGTATTAACAAATTGTCATTAAATTGCTTTTTTACTAAAATTACTCAATTAACAAAAAGGTTGTTTCTTAATGTTCGTAACCTAGTTAATTTTCTGTCAAAAACGGAATTCAACTTGATTCAAATGATTGTTTTAACCAATTGTAAGTACTTACAATAGTTTAATGCGAAAGAAACATGGATTCCCATGGGAGCCGCACTAACGAGAGTTCACTGTATATACAAATAAAAGAATGCCAGTGTATCTATCATAGATCATTCCTGAGTAGAAACATTCTTCTTTAGTTCTTACTAAGAAAGTAGTTATGCAACCAGTAAAATTTAATGACTGTTTTTAATAAATAATATAGTACATATTTTATAAACATCTTACCATCAGAAGGATTATATAAACATCTTATTACGATTTTCAACACAGGTACAAGTTAAATTGAATTTCAAATACTCGATACAAAATATTACAAAAATTATATTGTCACAGAAAAGTGTTTAAAAGTTAGCATTGTTCATATAATTGCTATTCATGAATGCTTTATAGTTACAATTTTCTTTCCTTGCATCATTCTTTTCCGGAGAAAAAAAAAGTGCGGTATATCCGAAAGCATGGTCATTCAAATTTTTAAAACAGATGATTATCAGAAAATAAATGTGTTACATTTGTCTACAGAACGTTAACTTATACGAATATTACAATTTTCTAATAAATTAAAAACATAAAATTACATTTTTTAAAATTATAATTTACATACGCAGCAAAGCGTTTTACTGTTTTTCTTCCCAAAGGAAGACTCGGAAAAAGATCAATGTATCCGAATGAGAGTTATTGTATCGAGGTGCGATACAAGGAAGTCTTTATTTTACCAAGCAAGGAATTAAAAGATGAAGCGTGAATGCCAAAATCAAAAATACCGGGTGGTTATAATATAAGTATCTCTATTTGGAGCTGTCTGTAGCTTGAAGGAATAACTGGAACGAAACCAAAATCTGTACACTTACTATTCGAGAAGGGGGAAGAAGAATGGAATAATAAAAAAAATTAATTGCAATAATCGCCGACAAATGGTGCTTTTGAGTGTGAAATGTAATGTGTTATATTGTGTGTTGTTGAGGTGTCGCAAACCTAAATGACTTTACCGCATATCACAATATTTCCGAACCATCACTCCTCGTTCGTTACATCCCGCAGTTGAGCACGTCGTGCACAGTCTGTATTGTGTTCTTCAGCACAATGTCCATGTGGAACCTTTACTTGATCGTACAGACATGAGAAAGCGTAACCACATTCACTGTGACATTTTTCAATAAATTAGGTATGCCATCCGGTTTGACGCCTTAATTCTTTGTTCTTGTATTACACATTACATTTTACACTCAATAGCGCCATCTGTCAGTGATTATTGCAATTATTTTTTATTGTTCCATCCTTCTTCCCCCTTCTCGGACAGTAAGTGTACCGATTTTGGTTTCATTCGGCTTATTCTTTTGAGCTACAGACAGCTCCAAATAGAGATACTTATATTATACTTATACTTATATATTGCCTGTATATGTTACATCATTCTTCGCAGTAGTTGTCTTAATCTGGATCAAACTATCAGCAAAATAAATCTCTTTTCAAAATTTAAAAAGTGTGCTATGTATGAAACTTTTACTTTATTGGTTTATTTTCAAAAGCATTTTATTAGTAATTGAATATCTAAACAACAGCACATTCTTTACTAGTCAATGATATAACTTTTTTTTTCAATTTTGTTCACATATTTTTCATGCGTATGAAAATATAACTACTCAGAACTTCTAACTGTTTATAACATTCTCTTCTTTATAAACTATTTTTAAGTCATGTATAATTATAGTAAACAATAATTAATGAATTCACAAGCAATCGTATTATATCTTCTTTCTTTTTTGCCTCGTAAATACCTCTTCCCTCCTAAAGTATCTCTCCTTTATGTTCTCGAAAGTGAAAAACACTCGTTAAAGTAATTTGCCTAATCTTTGCTTCCAATACTTTTTTTTCCCCTGCTTTCTTAGTTGAAGTGCGAACTTTTGGAGATAGGCTTTCAGAAAAGATACCTAATGACTAAAATTTGTGATGTTAAAAACAAAAGAAAATCTTCACAAAGGTAATTGCTTGTCGAGATTTTTGGAATTTACGAATTTGTTTTTTTCCACTTTAAATGGCAGCTCATTTATTTAAGTCATTTTTCAGTAAGTTTTAACTTTATAATATTATTTCTATTCTTAATTTAAAAATAGCATTTTTATTGTCTAAAAAGAATAAAAAAGATTTTGTATAAAATCTTTAAAAAATTATTTTTATGTAGCGCTTGCATTACTTATAGTATCACTTTTTAAGGATGTACTCAAATACAAACTGCTTATTTTCTGACTTATTTTTAAATTCATTTTTGCTCTAAAATGCATCCAATTGGCAGGTTCTCTTATTCAGAAACTTTATAATGTGCCGTATTGGTTGATTTTTGATAAAGGCAGAATGTATTTCAAAAAATGAACATTTGAACCGAACTTCCCGGAGCGATAGTGCTGGAAACAAAAAAAAAAGTTATCGTACTGTGAAAATAATTGTTTGTAAATCAATTTCTAATTAATTGAACGACAAATAAAAACACAGGTCGCTTATAAATCGCTTCAAAAAATCACGCCGGCAAGTTTCATGTTTTTACTTTTAAAAATGAGCCTGAAAATGTGTCAGAAAATTTTGATTTGTTCAGCGTGGAAAAATATTTTTTTTTAATACCGCCTTAATGTACTTCAGAACTAGAAAAATTGTCATTTTTGAGACAATAGATTTAAACCATTAATCATGCATCATTTTTCTGTTAATTGCATGTCATTTCACCATATTAACGCTAGATAGCGTCTTTTATATTTTATTTTTATTGGCGTTGTTGTCACCGGCCATTTCGATTTGCTCTATGCCGAGACAAATCGTGAACTAGATGTCATGTCAGTTTCCCCAAATAATTTGCGAAAATAACTTTAGTTTTGTTTAAATTTAGTAGAGACGTGCCTTAATACAAATCATGTCAATAGTTAACATAGAACAATAACGCCATGACAAGCAACGTTATAATAACAAGTGTGTTGTCATTGACAAAATAAATTTGGTAATATTTTGTATCACGTGATATCACAACTCCAATGTGTTAAAAGGTACGAAATAAATCATCGCTATGATCTTTTTATATATATATAATAGAGTGGTATAAGAGGGATGGCTTTTATCTATTCAATCAACTTATCAATAAAAAACGCATTTCCAAACAGCTGCAACCTCTTATTTCATCATATCATCATACCACAGCCCATATATTTAATATTATTGTAGAAATTATGTACTATATAAATCATTTTATTTACGTAACAAAATCATTCTTACAGCATAAATAATACACTCTTCATTTTACTCACACAATGTCTCATCATACATTGCTAATTATTGTACTTATCTTCCCATTTCATCTTTATTATATTTAAATTTTATTTACTTCCTTTAGTTTACTCACCTTTCAAATATTATTTTCTTTGTAATTTTTTTCTTTTGATTCTATTTTATCTTCATTCATCATAGCACTAGACTTATTAGTAAACTTGTCTACAATTTCAGTTTTTACTTATATTTTTCTGTGACAGATGGCAGCACTACACATTTTATTTTCTATTCTCATTTTTTTTCTGTGCAATGTTTCAGCATAAATAGCAGCCATTTTGAGTTAATGATAACTGACTGTTTGTCAAATATTTATAATCCTATTCAATCTACAGTAAAATTTGTCTTTTTAGGTGAGTCTTCACATTATTTTATGGTCTCATTTCTATTTAAGTTGAATAATTGTTTATTTATCTTATTTCTGTTTGAGTTGCATATTTATTTATTTATTTTGTTATTTAAACCTCATGTGGGTTATTAATTTTCTTGTTTAATCTATATATGTTATTAGGGGCTTAATATTGTCGATTTTAAGCATAATGCTGACACTATTTGATGAAATAACATTTATTTACTTTGAATATTCTTATAAAGTCCTTCTGAAGATTCTATAAGATATTCATAGTTTTCGAAATTTCTACTTTTCCATCCTATTAAGTATAATTCCTACAGTGTCCATTCCATTGCTGTTTGCTATGTCTTATCCTTTGTTTTTTACATGTGTTTTCATTTATATAAATATATATACATATACATACCTTTTCTTAATACTCCATATTTGAACCTGAATTTTGAGTTCTGGCCATAAGTTATTTTGCTGAATCAATAGATACATATTTTCCTAGACGGCATATTTCACTATTATTCTATACCAATGGCTAACAATCTGGGATACGCGTACCCTTAGGGGTTTGTGGCGGAACTATTGGGGATTAGAGAAAGTAATTTGGTAATGGGGGAAAGAACACAAAAAATGGTTAAAATAGAAAAACAAGAAACAAAGTTATGAAATTTTAGTTTACCAGGAGAGACTTACGTGCAAGTCTACTAGGCTACTCGTAAATTGTAGAGCTTCTAGAAATTTATTGAATCACATTTGAACACTTGCATATCAAGAGGTTGAGATGATTTACTATCAAAAGAGTTACACATTCGTTTGAAAATAAATATTTGATTTTCTTCACGTGCATTACAAACGCAATTAAAAAAAATTTTCAGATATAATTTTAACATTTGAGAATTCTGCCTTTGAAAGGGTTATTATTGATTCTATTTGTTTTGATGATAAGCTGCCGTTATAGAAAAAAATAAAATAATGTATAATATTAGATTAAAAGTAAAAATCTATATTTTCCGTTAAATTAATTTGGGTCTTTTGATAATTTATTTGATAGTTTATTATGTGATCATTAATACTTAAGAAAATTACAGATTTAAAAACAAAAAAAAAAAATTTTTGCATGGAGGTATATGAGAGGACGCGTTTTCGAGAAGAGGAATACTGAAAAAAAAATCTTTATAACCATTGTTCTACATGATTAAGCATCAAATCTTAAAACCACTTTTTTCCTCATCAACATGCATTTTTTGGATCATCGCAATTAATGACATACATTGCTTAGGCAGACATTTGTCACGCTATAACACACTGAGTGATATATATATATATTTTTTTTTTATCCTTACCGTAAATGATAATACAAACGGAGTTCTTTTTATGTATAGTTGTCCATAAAAATAGAACACCCTATGCATTTTAATCGCCGTATTACCGCTGTGAAAATTGAAACGAAAAACTCGATTGAGAATTGTGCCATCTTTCAATTTATGTTTTAAAAAATAAGCTTAGGGAGCCATCTGCATATTGAAAATGTGACAAACTTTAATATAGAGGTGGCTCTCTAAGCTTACTTTTTAAACATAAATTGAAAGAAGACATAATTCCCAATCAAATAGCTTTTGATTTTTTTCTCTGCAGCAATATGCCGATTAAAATGTATGGGGAATTCTTTCTTCTTCTTTTTTTTTTTTTTTTACGACTGTACGTATAAAAATGTATAAACGATAGGATGAGCATTTTCTAAAGACAAATTGTTGGGATTTTTATCAAAAACATATTCAAATTTTGCAGTAGTTCAAACCGTTTTAAAGAGACAGTAGTATCTCAATATTCTTGAAGGGGTAGTGTGTCCCTGTAGAAAGGATACGGTGCAATGACAATTTTTGAAGTCTAAAATGATACTGTACAGCTTAAAAACGTATCCAAATTTTAGGCGCGATTGGTCTAATATTAAGAAAATGGTAGCGAGGAAGGATAGGCAAATAGAGAAACAAACGTGAGATTTTTTTTTAATCTTAATACAATGTGCCGAGAACAGAAAACAACTACTAATATCAGAGCATCCTTTTATAAGTTATGCATGAATATACATAAAAATATATACAGGGCTTAATTTGCGCCGGAGCCCACCGGAGCTCAGCTCTGGTACTTCTCCGTTTTTAGTAAATATTTAGATATTGGCCAGAATTCACCGGAGCTCATAAACACTGCGCTCCGGAGCCCAATGCAATAACGCTTCCGAAAAACGAATCCTAAATTACCCTTTCCTTTCCGTCCATCTTCAATCGTTTGCCTTTTTGTGTCAAAACGCTTATAAGTGACGTAATGTGTCACTCACGTAAGAGATGGAGATGAAACAGGCTCGATTTTTATATCAGTCCTCGGGTTTGGGCAGGCTCGAACCGCGACCTACGTTATACACGGCCAGTTCATGACGTTTAAAACGTCATATGTATATATATAATATGCTCATATGGTTAATCTCCTCTTTATATTAAAGCAAGGTTAGTTAATAAACAAATAAACTAGTATAATAGCTTTCATCTTTCATAACTAAAACCGTTGACTTCTGGCATTATTTTATAAATGTAGAAATATTTGTTTCGTTTTCTGAAATCACCTCACAGATTTCTAGATTTTCCATTAGTTTATTATTTTCATATCTTCAGTAATTTTTGACATTTTAATTTTTCTAAGATCTCTATTGCTTTCATAACTTCGGTAATTTTCAACCTTTTCTTATTTTTCCTTTTAAGTAAACATAAAACATTTTCTGGTGATAACTTATTCACACTTTTAATTTTATTTGTTGATAAATAAATTAAATTATCCATTAGTTTAATGATATTACTTACGAAATTCATTTAATTATCAACGAAATAAACTAATTAAGAGACAATAGCCTACCTTTCTCCAAATAACTTACTGATTGTTAAGGTATCAGCACTAGCTGATGAATCTGATTGTTGTATCTCCAAGGAAACATCAAACTGTCAGCATAAATTCTAAAACTATATCACTATGTGCTTCAGGGGGAAAAAATGCCAACGTAACTTTTCTTATTTCTTTCAAAAGTAAAGTCTTAACTTGATCGATATTTATTCCGCAAACAATCTCATTTTTAAAAATGTTCTACATATCTTTTGACAGCTTTACTCTCGGAGGAGAGTGTTTCATATTTTGTTAAATATTCTACGAATGTATACGTTTCCTTTGTAAAGGCAAGCAACTCGTTTTTCTTTCTCTGACTAGGAAGTGATTCTCTTTTGGTTTAATGTACCAGATGTCATATAAAATGGATATTCTCCGCAGTATGGAGTCCATGTGAAATAGTGAAAACATATTTTATGAGGCCAATATCTTTGAATATTTTATTATCCAATGGCTTTTAAAATATTGTATGAAAATGAGTTTTTAAATATATGATTCGGTGTTATGAATGGGTATAGGTTCTCTCTAGACACTTTCAACAAAATTTTTTGAAGTTCTATTTGCATCATAAATTAGCATTAACTATATTTATTTATAATTGGAAAACTTTTTATTTAAATAAATGGGGCAGTAAGAATTAAGAAAATGTTAAGAAGCAAAAAAAAAATCAACCGTGACAAAATTTTTAACAAATATCTGATTTCGATTCAAGATAGATACCGAAAATAAATTAAAGTCCAAGAAAATAAATAATATTCAAGTAAAACATTGTTGAAAATTCAAAAATAAATAATATAATAACAGAAAAAGTTTCTTTTGAAAAATAAAATTATGAATTCAGTGCTAAAATTAAAAAAAATAGTAAGCTAGGCAAAGTTGCGTATTTTTATGAAACTCGTATTAATTAAAATTGACAAATTTAAAAAAAAAATCTTCCTTTAAAATAAAAATTATAAATTTTTATAATATTATAATATTACCTAATTATATATTTTTTTTTTCAATAAATGTCATTACATCACTGTTCCCACCAGGCGTTAGAGGTGATGAAATTTATTAAACACTTCTTAGAAATTTCTCTTTTACTGTAAGAAGAAAATGTTACAAAATCTTCATATTTCGATACAGTTAAACCAGATTCACAAATACGTACAAACTATCGCCCAAAGAATGAGTTTCATTCTAAACTATTTCATAACCAGAAACTATTTCATAATCAGAATGCATTGCTCATTATTAATATCACAAGTACTAAAAAAAACTGTGAGATACAATAAACGAAATACAAGGCTCAATGCGTAATTTCTAACTACAGACAACATGTGTCAACAACACATAGTGTATAGAATGCAATAAGCAAAATACAGGTATCGGAGAGGTTCAATGCATAATTTCTAAATACAGGCAATATGTATCAACAACACATATTGTGTGGGATGCAATAAGCAAAATACAGGTATCGCAGGGGCTCAATGCGTAATTTCTAAATGCTGACAATATGTGTCAACAACACATAGTGTGTGGGATATAATAAGTAAAATACAAGTATCGCAGAGGCTCAATGCGTAATTTTAAGAAATAGACTGTGAGATACATTAAGGAAAATACAAGTATCGCAGATGCTCAATGCGTAATTTCTAACTACAGACAATATGCGTGTCAACAACACATAGTGTGTGGAATACAATAAGCAAAATACGGGTATCGGAGAGGTTCAATGCATAATTTCTAACTACAGACAGTAGGTGTCAACAACACATAGTGTGTGGAATGCACTAAGCAAAATATGGGTATTGCAGAGGCTGAATGCGTAATTTCGAAATAATGACAATATGTGTCAACAACACATATAGTGTGTGGGATACAATAAGCAAAATACAAGTATCGCAGAAGCTCAATGCGTAATTTTTAAATATAGACAATATAAATAGTAACAACATATGACGTATCTGTGTAAAACACAAAGCATAGCAGATTTTCTGAGTACGGTGTCTCACGAGGCGGACACTATTTATCACATACCATGAAACTCATCTAGATTATCTTTCATTAATTTATCTGCAAAATCTTCCTGAGATTTATTCAGTGCATTTTGCATACTTCTAATAATAGAGATTCAGTCATTGAGCCACCATGTTGTTTACTGAACTTGGTCGTGAAAATTGCCAGTTTTCTAAGTCGCCCAGTGCCAAAATCATCCCCGAGGTCGATTTCAACACCGGTTCTTCTTTCCTCATTATTACAAAATGCCTGTAAAACTGGTTATGCTGCAGCAGTGTTCGCGCAGAAATGCTATTTTTGGACAATTTTGTCACATTTTGCTAAACTAAATTAAAAGGTAATTAACAAACCTATACGAAGTTTTATATTTTAGAATAGAATTATTTTCAGATAAAATCGAAAAACTTTAATAACTGCTTCATTTTTCACTTACAAATATAAATTCTTTTATTTACAATAAATGTCATTAAATCGACTATTCCTTTGGCTTCAATAGTAGTAGAATTTATTTTAGTATTAGTTATTTTTAGGAAATTTCCTTTGTCTACTAAACTATTACTATATTTCAGTGGATAGAATTACATATTATGTATACTCCTTATTCAAAAGTAGTGAAGAAATTTACTGTTTTGCAGAAAACTTGTGTAAACTTCAAGCGTTTCTGAAAGAGAAAGCGAGCGAAGATAATAATAATAATTTTAGTATAATAGTATATTTACATGCATGATATACCTGCATGATAATAATAATAGCAATAATTGGAATGTAACAAACATAATAAAGTGTTATTATTATTATTATATAATAGTATAATATAATAATGGTTTACTAATAGAATGTAAAAATGTAATATTTAAAATTATTTATATATAACTATATAACATGTAATTATATTATATTACATGCAATTTATTTATAATATTTTTTTTGTATAATAATATTATATAATATATTATTATATAATAGTATAATAATAATTAGATAAAAATTGGTTTTATTTCATTTTAAAAAAATACTCTTTTCATACAACGAGTTGCTAAATAAGCAAATTAATCAACTAAAAATCAATTCAATATTTTATAAGTAAATAAAAATCATTCAAAAACTATTCATCTATCATATTTGCAATACAATGAAATAACTCGTTTAATAATACAAACATGTATAAAGACAACCGTATTCATGTTCTCTACTTAACATTCTATTTTTTTAAAATGATAGAATAAAACTGTACCAATTCTTTTCTCAGTTTCTCCAACTTTCTAATTTTTAAAATAATTTAATTCACTGTTTTGTTCGCCGTTTCTTCAAATAAATTACCCTTATAAGTTCGAAAAACTATATGAGAAACTGTTAGACGTAATAAATCCCAATCGCTTTTCTTCAAGTTAGTAACAGATGTTTGCACATAATAATTCCGTCAACAACATCCTAAAAATTAAGACCTATAAAGCAGTGATTTACTGTTATTGTATGTTTGTAAATATAAATCTAATGGTGCCATTCTGTAGCCCCTTAAATAGGAAGAAACAGATAACAGAATATTTTTATGACTTTATGCTTTCACTCTGTTGTTGCAATGAATTATGTAATATTGCGTTCTTTTTCTCCCATTTATAAATATGATCCAATTACTTTTTTTTTCAGTGTTTGCTTTCCCACATAACTCCGAGAAACATATTAGAGCATGTGCATTATTTCATTTCTTAAAATTCTTATGCTCACGACAATTTAAAAGATTTTTGAAGAAAATATAAACATTCTAATATAAAGAAAAAAAAAAGTTTTGATAAAGTTAATATTTTGGACATTAAATTTTAGTTTTACGGCTTACTCGTTATTTTACTGCTTCTACAATTGCTGTTTTATTATTTTAATGTTTTAAACATGTTTCAGAAAATGCATAGGGAAAATTTTTTAGGATGATCTTCTATTTGTGTACATTCTGTCAAAAAAAAAAAAGGAAAAGTTACCTGCAAATTATTTTATTGCCAAATAGACATAAGTAAAAACGAAACCAGCCGTTCGAATTGTAATTATGTCTTCTTTAATGTATGCTAAGATAATTAATCTTAGGGAGTTGTCTTCATATAAATAGTATATAAAACAATCCGAAATTTTCAATATCAACGCCTAAATTTGACATCATATTTGGACATTTCGGCATATTTTACCAGTTCGGAGAATTAATTTGGGAATTATGGCGAATTTAAATTTTCTTTTCCTAATATTTAATTTATTTTTAATAGTTGCAAAACAAACTTCAAGATGTAACGACTTGGCAGTATGAGATCTAATTTCGGATTCGCATATTTAAAGTTCCTAGGTACCGATTTCTCTTAAACATTTTGCTGGTTTTAATTCTTTTCTTTTTCGTAAATTAATTTTAAAATGTGTGTATTTTTAAATTAATATTCGAATAAAATATCAATTGTAACTTATGATATTTTTAACACAAACTAATTCCAGAATTCTTCAAGTATATCTAAAATTACAGCTCATTCCGCTAAGTAATTTTTGAGTTATGCTTAAAAAAGTCTAGCGGCATTACAGCTTGTTTTGCAACTATTAAACAGAAATTAAACATTCGGAGCTCAAAATTTTAAATAGCCATTATGGTAAAGATACCATATATATTCCTTTCAAAAAATTAAAGCAATCTATATTTTATGTATTTTATCAAATATATTTTCCCCTTTCTGCATAATCGTAATTCATATACATTCCCGGCTGTTAAAAAGCGCACCCTTTTTATCTTTCTCTTTCAACGAAAGACTTTTAGTCAAAATCATGCATATTGTTTTTAAATTATCATTAAAGTACTTATTCGGTCTCCCACATATCAAAAGAAATGAAATTATACAAGGCATAAAATGTTTTCCTTTTCATGGTCAGCTTTGTCTCGCATATTGTTCCAGATGTCTGTAGCATTTAAACGGCGCCTTTGCTGCATTCCTCGAAAGCCCTATTCCCAAAACAATAATTAACGGTAAAATTCTTAATCTCTCTTTTTAGCCAAAGTGCAATCTTCGCCAAAAGATTTTTCCCTTCCAATGACGTCAATTATGAAGTTGATATGTATATAAGTAACGGTTACATTTCCCACGCAAAAAAATGCGATTCTCTTGGCTTGAAATGTATCTCGCTTGGCGTGTTTTTCCTTGCGCCCACTTTCATATCGGATAGAACACTTGCCCTCTGATCTTCATCTCATAAACATCTAAAAATGTCTTGGCCCCTTTGGCCACCCTTTGGTTTTATAATGAAAAATCCTCTTGATGGCTTAAAAACTCTTTGGATTACGTGAACTTGATCGGACCTGTTCAACAGCATTTCTGGATTATTCTTTGGATCGCGTTTGTGTTCTTCACCTCTGGCTTTAAATTTAAAATGTCACCTCACCAATATTCATCAGATTCATTTAAAAAAATCTGAAACTTTGATTGATCAAAATATCACTATTGTGGAAGATTGTGAAGTGTGACATCATTCTCCAATTAAAGAACATTAACTCTAGTGATGTGATTTTCGTCTTCCTTGCTTCACCATACAAAATAAAAGGGAAAACTACACTCCAGTTTAGTACTTCAGTACCCAGGAAACGCACTCTTCGGATTGCCAAAACAACCAAGTGCCACTATA
This sequence comes from Maratus michaelseni, assembly GCA_963931845.1. Taxonomy (NCBI): domain Eukaryota; kingdom Metazoa; phylum Arthropoda; class Arachnida; order Araneae; family Salticidae; genus Maratus; species Maratus michaelseni. Next base: position 422,184,507 of record OZ007589.1, on the reverse strand, counting down.
CCTTCTTGTTTTAACAAATTGTTTCACTCAGTAAAAGTAAATCCTTTAGGTCTTTTCAAAGGATTCGCCAACTTTGACATCTTCTCAATAATCACCCCCTGAACTTACTTCCCACGATAACTCTTCTATATGCATAAAGGAACACGACAACTCCCCCATATTAAATAATGGTGCCTGACTTTTAAACTGGATGTGATCTTTTTCGCATGTCAATTTCTAAAGGGTGTGTCATTGGGGCCACGAAACGAAAAAAAAAAAATTTCCTATTTATTTGCAACTTTTCTGATTACATATATTTTTCATTCTGAGAATGCTTTGTTGGAGCCTGCCTGTGACTGTTGTTTTTACCTATCATCGAAAGTTTCTAAATTCAAACTTAACCATTTTCTGTGAGATATGCATCAACCCTCTCCTCTAACCAGTCTGTGAATTTTTTTAAAAAAAAGAAAGAAAGAAAATGCGTCTGCTACTCAACTTTGTGAAATATATTCATCTTACAAGACGTGCTCTTTTTATCGGCAGTGAAATTTTCCGTACACAACTAAATTATTCATTTTCAAGAATCTTCAATCATGCCCTTCAACCTTTGTGTGAATTATAAATTTAACTAAGAATCTTGAAGCATTTCATCCTTTCAACAGATAAAGCGTTACTGCCTAATTAGAATAACTTCCTTGTGACCACAGGATTGTGTTTTGCGCGTGAACTTTCGATTTCAGTCAGCTGTGCCAAGGTTATGAATGAAATTTGTGTTCAAGAGAGTAGTGATATTAATACAACTTTTCTTTCTCTCCTCAATTCATCATAAATTCACGTTACAAAAGAAATATCTTTCTCAATGTATAACTACGAAGAAAATTATTATTTTCGTTTTTTAATTCGTCGAGTGAATCAAGGTTTATCGATTAGGATCCGACATATTAATTTAAATATAGTATTTTGTGCTTTCTTTTTCTATTAATATGTTTTGCAAAAAAAAAAAAGCGCTATGGATATATTTTATAGAGGTAAGTCTTTATTTTTGTAAAAGGTTGATAAAAAAAGGAAATTTTCAATTTTGCTAGAACTTTTACATTGATGAAATATTATTTCTGTATAGTTTCAAGTAATGTTTTTATATTTTTAAGAGGATCTAGATATATAATATGTGCAATATATGTTAGACGATTAAAAAGCACTCATTGAATTTTATTTATTTAATAATTTTTTTTTTGCTGTAGATGTTTAAAAATATAATAATAAGGTTTTAAAAGGTATAATTGTGTTCAGGTAAGACAGAATGGCTTTTTAACATTCATAGACTTTCAAATTTTGATATTTATAAACATTGCATTTTATAGCTAAAATTTTTCATGACGGAAAAGTATATTTTTCTCCGTGTTATATTTTGGTATATTATATTTATTTTTGTAGTTGAAACCACTATTTATGATTTATAGTTAATTTTTCTTTAATACTTCTAAGATTAAATATTTAATGATTTTTAAATAAATTATCAAGTGTGGTTTGTTTAAAATTGTTGCTTTTTTTATTTTGCTTATTTTATGATATTTTATCTGTGTCTAAAAAAAAAAAAAAAAAAAAAAAAAAAGTTAAACTTTTAAGGTGATATCATCATGGCTAATTCTAAGAATTTTGAGTACGTTGTTGATGATTTTTACGGCGACCCCGGATTACTTAACCATTTCTTTAACCAAATTTTAACTTATCAAAAAATTAAGGAAATAAATAACGAGCAAACTATCGATTATCTTAAGACTAAACTGAAAGGTCCCGCCAAAAAATATTATTTGGAGGACCCTGTACTTTATAACGCACAAGATTTTGAGTTCATTCGCGATCGCATTCAAAAATTCTTTTCACAGAATTCTTCGGCTGCAACTTTAAATGATTTAAATTGTTTAACAATGTTACCACAGGAGACAGTAAAAAATTTTGCTCATAGACTCAATGTCCTCGTATCAAAGGTATATCCCGACATTCATGACAAAGATGCACTAAATAAGATAAAATACGTTAAATTAATGTATGGTTTACCTACCGCCATTAAAATTAAATTGCAAGAAGAAGGCGTCAACACATATGATAAAGCAATTGACAGGGCACAATCTCTACAAGAGATTTTCATAAATAACAATGTTTTGTCTGCTAGCAGTTCGGCGCATGTAGAATGCAATCAATTAGAAAGTAAAATTAAGGAATTAACGGAGAAAATTAATAACTTAAATTTTGCTCAAACATCAAGAAAATCGGAGTCTCCAAAACAATGTAAACATGTCAACAGACAAAACTTTCAGGCTCGTTATAAGTCAAAATTTCATAGAGCGCCACAAACTAGACAAAATAATTGGGCCAGAAATAATGATTGTTGCCAGTTATGTTTTCGTTTTGGGCATATAGCGCAGAAATGTTTCAGATGGCAAAGAGCGAACGCGCGTTATGATCAAAAATTTAGTAAATATGACAGTAATAGAAATGACAGGTTTCCACAAAACAAAAATTTAAACCCCTAGAGACGTATGCTAAGGCTGACCAGTGTATGTCTGCATGTGAAAATGAGTCAGCACACAGTGATAAATGTTTTTACATTGATAATTCTCTTCCAAAATTGTCGGCTGAGAGACTGGTTAATTCAACAGGTTCTCAAACTTCTCAGCATATTTCCATTGCAAATTCGACAGCTGTACAAACTGATTTTCCCCAAAATTCTATTGATTCTCACAGTGTCACTGATACAACACCGACCGGTAATTCCTTTCATGAAATTCTTTTGAATGTCAATAAGTACTCTCCCACACTGCCCCTTATAAAGGCCTCCATCGCAAAACAAGATACCTTTTTACTTGTGGATACTGGAAGTGCAACTAGCCTCTTATCTGTACAGTTATTTGATAAACTTAAACATGTGCTTAAGTATAAACGTTTAGGGACTAATGTGACTTTAACTACAGTTAATTCTAAGATAGATTTTACAGCATGTATTCGAATTTCATTCAAAATTGAACAAAAACACTTTTCGCATTACTTCTACATTGTTGACATTCCTAAAGAGTATAAATTTGATGGTATTTTGGGATTAAATTTTCTTGAGAAATTTAACATCACATTAGATCTAGGTAACAAAATAATGCAACTTGATAATCTGAGAATTCCCTTTATCTACATAGATGATAACTCAGAATCAGCGGAATGTCATAACGTAAATGTACAAACTGATATCTCTCATAATGTTTGTCTAGTAAACAAACTGGTTATTTCTCCAAATGAGGTAAAATGTATTTCTGTACGCGCAAAACAAATTTCTCATAATACCCCATATTTATTTCAGAATGACATGCTTGTAAAAGACATTCTTGCTTTTGATTCGATTATTCAAACTGATAAATCAAATTCACATGAATTTAAAATTTATGTAAAAAATATGACAACTAAAAATGTTCATGTAAATAAAAGAGCAAATATTGGTTTCTTAACGCCAATTGACCAGATTGTGGAAGATGCCCAACAGCTAGAGGCTGTTAAAAGTAATTTCAAAGAAGAAACCAAACAATTTGTAAATTTCATTCAGGCTTCTACTGATATTTTGAATCAACGAAAACGTGATCTCTCACAAGATGACTTTAATTTACAACACTTACCGAATACTGAAGCTAAACTATTGAAAGAGTTATTATTGAATAATTCTGCTGTTTTCTCAAAATCTATGAAAACGTTAGGTCATACTGATAAATTTAAACCAAACATTAAATTTATTAACGATTTCCCAATTAAAACACTTCCTTTTCCAATTCCTCAAGCACTTCAAAAAGAAGCATTAACACAAATAAACCAATTAGTTGATGCAGGTATCATTGAACGCTCATGTTCGGAATGGTCTTGTCCAATCCTTCTTGTCAGAAAAAAACCTGATGGATCAGGTACACAAAAATTTCGTCTTGCCTTGGATTTACGGATGTTAAACACAGTTGTACAATCTTCTTCATATCCTCTCCCTAAAATACAAAATATTATTTCCAACTTATCTAAATATAAATTTTTCACGTCCCTTGATTTCCAACAGGCCTACCATAAAATTGACCTTCCTTCAGAATATCAGGATAAGGTCACTTTCACGTCTATGTTCGGTTCATTTAAATATAAAAGACTCTGTTTTGGATTAAAAAATGCAAGTGCATATTTTCAAGCCCTTATGGATAGTTTATTGGATGAAATGCAGTTAGAAGGAATTTATGCCTATCAAGATGATTTAATTTTTGGCTCTAACTCATTTCAGGAAACGTACGATAAACTAACAAAAATTCTTGAAATCTTAGGAAAATACAACTTGACTTTGTCACCTTCTAAATGTTCTTTTCACAAGAATAATATTGATTATCTTGGTTTTCATATTCATAACCACACTATTTCTCCAATTCAAGCTAATATTCTAAAAATTAAGTCATTTCCTGTTCCAAAAACAAAAAAGCAGGTAAGAAGTTTTGTAGGACTAGCTACTTTTTATAAGAGTTTAATTCCAGAATTTTCTAAACTTATTCAGCCCCTCATAGACTTATCAAAACCATCCTCAACTTTTAAATGGACAGAGGTGCATCAAAATGCGTTTCATAATATTCAAAAATCTTTTTTCAACCACCAATGGTACGTCTACCAGATTGGGACAAAGAATTTTACGTGAACACGGACGCTTCGGGTATCGCTATTTCTGGTGTATTATTACAAGAGCATAATAATCAGTTGCTTCCTGTCTCATACTTCTCAAAATCTCTCAAACCCTCCGAAAAGAAATATCCAGCTTTAAAATTAGAACTTATGGCCATTGTAAAATCTGTAAATGCTTTCAATTACTATATCTATAATCGTCCTTTCATAATTTTATCGGACAGTAAACCTCTTGATAAATACAAAAAAACCACTAATCCGGCAGATATCACCACTCGCTGGCTCATGCAGCTATCAAAATTCACTTTTACTTTTAAACATATTCCAGGTGTTTCTAATGTTCTAGCAGATTATTTATCCCGATGCGAATTTACTGAAGAAAATATTGAAACTTTGAATTCTAATCCTAATCTCATTTCTGAAGATAAACAGGCATTACCTATTGTTGAAAATGATTTTGAGGAAAATAACAACAACAAAATTGTGAATTGCTTAGTCATTAATAGTAAAAATAAAAAAGATGCTTTGCTTGAAATTTCTAATGAAACTTTTGTCCAAGAACAATTAAAAGATCCACAATTAGCTCCAATATATGAAGAGATTTTAAAATCAGGTTCTTCAAAAAAATTTCCATCTTATTTCATTCATCCTGATTCTAAAGTTTTAATGTTAAAAAAAACTAATGTTGCGGATAATACTTTCGTGTATCTAATTATGGTTCCCAATTCTTTAAAACCTAAAGTTTTAACAATATCCCATCTATCTCATTTTGGTTTAGCTAAAACATATGAATTCCTCTCTTCACGGTATTGTTGGAAAGGTATGTACACCGATACTTTAAATTATGTATCTTCTTGTTTATTATGTCTTCAGGCTAAACATCATCGTATACCTAATGCACCACTTCAACCAACATATACCCCTAAACAACCAGGAAACACCATTTCAATTGATCTTGTTGGTCCTTTTAAAAACGGTCAAACTATTCTCACAGTTACGGATCATTTTTCTCGACATATTGAACTGTACCCTCTCTACAATACAACTGCACCTAAAATTGTAAAGTGTTTATTTGCCTATATGACAACTTTCGGGCGCCCTGCCTGCGTATTATCAGACCTTGGGCCCCAATTTCGTTCTTATGTGTATAATACTTTAAATAATACTCTAGGTATTAAAATAAATCACTCTTCTGTCTCACACCCAGCTAGCAATTCTATAAGCGAGAGGATAAACACATCTCTTAAATACTCAATCAATACTTTAATGAAAGAAGGACATTCCTTTGAAAATGCCATTGCTATTCATAAAAATCTCTATAATGGTTCTAAACATTCTTCTACTTCTTTCTCTCCGAATCTTTTACATTTTGGACGCGAATTATCTCTAATATTTGATACATATGATTTAAATGCTAATCAACCCTTTCTAGACCAAAATGTAGACTTTTACAATCTCCTTCATGATTTAAATGGTATTTACAACAAAGCTTATGACAACATAAAAGCATCTCAAATTAAAAGAAACGAATATCATAAAAAAAGGCAAAACTCAGGCCAATTACTGAGAAAGACATTGTATACCTAAAATCATCAGATAAATTTAAGCCAAGGTATACAGGACCTTATGTAGTTGTAAAGAAACACTCACCTGTTTCTTTTTCAATTCAACAACTGAATTCTCATATTAACAATTCAATTTTCAGAGTTCATATAGACAGACTTTTACTTGCACCTCCTAGAAATAACCATTTATTTGACTTAAATTATCATAATGTCCATAACAATACTCCTAGTAATGACAATATTGAACAAAGTGCTCATTCCTATAATTTACGTCCTCGAAAGGTGATAAAATATTAATATGAATATAAAATTTTCTGTTGCCAGATTCATAAATGCTCCTTATCCATGGTAACAGGTGTATTTATGCATGCATGTTATGTAGTATTGTATTATTTGTTTTTATTGTGATATGGCTGGTCCATTGTTTATGTGTTATGTAGCAGTACTGCAGAACTTGTTTATTTGGCAAAAGATTTTTTTCCACCCATATTCTTGTTTAGCAAGTTCGTATAATTTAAAATCCTGTTAAAAAATTAAAATAAAAATAAAAATAAATAAATAAATAGATAAATAAATAAATAAATAAAAATATATAGATAATATAAATTAAGAATAATAGGTATTGTTATAAATTTAAACATTTGATAATTCTATTAACACTCTCTGCATTTGTAAGTATACTTAGCATTTTGTAAAAAAAAAAAAAAAAAAAAAAAAAAAAAAAAAAAAAATCAAATTAATTATCTCATTTGAATTTAATACTCATTTTCCTTTTAATTTAATCTTTGAATTTTTAAATAACTTAAAATAAATGAATTGTTATTTTGAGAATTTAATTTTCGAAACAATATATATTTATCCCGAATGTGACTTTATGCTCTCTTCACTCTAGAACGTGTCTATGGAAGGATTTTTAGGTTTTTGAACAAAAAAAACTTTGATTTATTTTGCATTTTTTCAGTTTTTATTCGCCCTTGCGGAATAAGCCCCGTTCAAAATTATTACCCATGTGGGGGTCTTTATTCCATTGTGTATGAGAGCAAAACTTTGTTAAAATTGGTATACCCAATTTTACTATTTTTTCAAACCCGTAGATGAACCCGAGTCGCTCCAATCATAGGCGGAGTTTCCAAATATGTGCGGAGCAAGGGGGGTTTAACAAAAATAAACCCCTCTCCCTAAATACGCCCTGTCCCGAATATGACCAATGTCCTAAACTGCGGTCTCTTCCTTGTTATTACAACAAGTTTAAGGGGAGATATTTTTTTCGATGCCCATGTCTTGCATCATTATTATCTCTCCTGTGTCTTTACACGAAAACTTTTTTTACGTTTAATATTTTATATATGTATCTTTATAATCTTTATAATCTCTATATTATCATTGTATAATTGTAATTGTGTTTCTTTTATTTTGAAATTTTTGTATTTACATTTCATTTAAGATTTTTAATAATATAGTGCAAACTTGTGAACTTTTTAAGCAAATACAAAAAAATTTTGTGCACTAAAGACTCATTTATCATGCTCATGTTTGTTGATAAATAAAATCACGTGAGAAAACCTTCAAAGAAAAATGCAGCTGTAATTTTTCATTCTTGAACTCTTTTTAAAGACTGTGTTAAAAAAAAAAATGAACAATTAAAAATTCATTTATATAGGTGCACCATTATATTTATAAAATAAACAAAAAATATGTTTGCAGCTAACAATTGTACTAATATGGATAAAAGATTTTTCATAGACTTTAAAAATATATTTTGCTGCAATTTGAAAATGTATGGCCATTTATTATACTATTATGAAGATATTACTGTAGTACTACATATTATTATTTACATTATTGTATGCATACTTTTTTTATTTTTATTATTATTTTTCTGCTTTGATATTTTGTATTATATTTACAGGGTGACATTCTAAATTTTTCAAAATCTTGTGAAGGGGTGATATATATATGGTAAAGATACCATATATATTCCTTTCAAAAAATTAAAGCAATCTATATTTTATGTATTTTATCAAATATATTTTCCCCTTTCTGCATAATCGTAATTCATATACATTCCCGGCTGTTAAAAAGCGCACCCTTTTTATCTTTCTCTTTCAACGAAAGACTTTTAGTCAAAATCATGCATATTGTTTTTAAATTATCATTAACGTACTTATTCGGTCTCCCACATATCAAAAGAAATGAAATTATACAAGGCATAAAATGTTTCCCTTTTCATGGTCAGCTTTGTCTCGCATATTGTTCCAGATGTCTATAGCATTTAAACGGCGCCTTTGCTGCATTCCTCGAAAGCCCTATTCCCAAAACAATAATTAACGGTAAAATTCTTAATCTCTCTTTTTAGCCAAAGTGCAATCTTCGCCAAAAGATTTTTCCCTTCCAATGACGTCAATTATGAAGTTGATATGTATATAAGTAACGGTTACATTTCCCACGCAAAAAAATGCGATTCTCTTGGCTTGAAATGTATCTCGCTTGGCGTGTTTTTCCTTGCGCCCACTTTCATATCGGATAGAACACTTGCCCTCTGATCTTCATCTCATAAACATCTAAAAATGTCTTGGCCCCTTTGGCCACCCTTTGGTTTTATAATGAAAAATCCTCTTGATGGCTTAAAAACTCTTTGGATTACGTGAACTTGATCGGACCTGTTCAACAGCATTTCTGGATTATTCTTTGGATCGCGTTTGTGTTCTTCACCTCTGGCTTTAAATTTAAAATGTCACCTCACCAATATTCATCAGATTCATTTAAAAAAATCTGAAACTTTGATTGATCAAAATATCACTATTGTGGAAGATTGTGAAGTGTGACATCATTCTCCAATTAAAGAACATTAACTCTAGTGATGTGATTTTCGTCTTCCTTGCTTCACCATACAAAATAAAAGGGAAAACTACACTCCAGTTTAGTACTTCAGTACCCAGGAAACGCACTCTGCGGATTGCCAAAACAACCAAGTGCCACTATACCTTCTTGTTTTAACAAATTGTTTCACTCAGTAAAAGTAAATCCTTTAGGTCTTTTCAAAGGATTCGCCAACTTTGACATCTTCTCAATAATCACCCCCTGAACTTACTTCCCACGATAACTCTTCTATATGCATAAAGGAACACGACAACTCCCCCATAGCCATAATTCCTAAACTATATACTTCACCGAATGACTTAACATTTGTTATCCTACTGAAAAATTACCCTAAAATCGAAATACGATGTCAAAATTAGGTCTTTGTATTGCCAATTTCAGAGTTTGATACAATTTCTGTAGGAAGACAGCTCCCTCAGTTTATATTTTCAATACTTCCGCTACGTTAACTAAGACAGACTCAGTTAGAAAGATATATTTTGGTAACACCGGTGGTACACGTAGGCGTGAATGTGTTAAAGAAAACTAAAAAGAATGGTTATTTTAATTTTTTCTGCATCTATTTCGAAATAAAATTATATATATATATATATATATATATATACCGGGTGTCCCAAAAATGACAGATGGATTTTAAAATTCAATAATTTGCAAACGGTGACAGATATTAAAAAAATTCTTGCAGGAGGGTTATATATGATGTCAGGAGTTTTCTTACAGTGATTCTTGATTTAAGTTCGAATTTCAAACAATAGATGGCACTGACAACGACTGGCATTCAGTCGAGGCCGAAACTGACGCTTCTCAGCATTGAAGCACCGCCTCCTGAATACTAGATGGCGGCTGTCGCAGGTGGGGGTTTTTTTTCAGCGTTTGAACAGACCCTCGAACTTCAACACCAGTAATATCTAAAAGTTTTTTTTTTTTACTTATTTGATCTCAGAAAAACTAGGCGAAGAAAACTTTTAGAAATTATTGGTATTGAAGTTCGAGGGGCGGTGCATCAATGCTGAGTGGCGTCAGTTTCGGCCTCGACTGAACGCCAATTGCTGTCAGCGCCATCAATTGTTTGAAATTCGAACTAAAATCAAGAATGAGAGTAAGAAAACTTCTGACATCATACATAACCCTCCTGCAAGAATTTTTTTTATATCTGTTACCGTTTGCAAGTTATTGAATTTTAAAATCCATCAGTCCTTTTTGGGACACCCGGTATATATATATATATCTTGATACATATATATATATATATATATGAAATGACGTTACTTTCTTATTAAAAAAAAAGAAGTGTTCTGTGTTTATCACATCATCTTGTTACATATTACTTTGTTAAAATTGAAAACAAATCAAATCATCGGAATAACATATTTTTGTGTTAAAACAAAAGAAATATATAAAAACAATTTCTGATAAAATTCAGAAAACTCACATATTTATTTCATCTTTTACAAGTTATGTAAACATGTTAAATGAAGTGTTATTAGCAAACATCCTCTTACGAAAAATCAATGTTTATTCTACAACAAAAATTCAATTGTTAAAATCTTATCCAGAACATAGCATCATTTTTATTTTATATCCAGTGTAATTTTACCTTCCAGAATCTTTATTGTCTTCATGAAAGCACGTGCTTTTTGTTCTAAATAACCTTTTACAGTTAGTTAATTTCTACATAATTTATAGATAAATAGCTTCTTTCTTATGCATTCTTTTGACAAAATTAAAATTCAAAATCCGATATTTTATTTTATTTTAATTCGATGTCGTTTAAACGACATCGCTAGTTTGTAGCGAAACAATTTTGCATTTTGATAAAGTTTACCACGCTTTGATTTTTCCTGCTTTTATTTAATTTTCCTTTTTTTCTCATTTTATTATCAAATAATATAACTTTTGGTATCTTACTGCTTTTTTTTTTTTTTTTTTTTAACTAAAATGTATTAAAATGTATTAATATGCAAGATATTTCAGAGAAGAATATTATTTAAATCAACCATAAAAAAGTTAATGTTTAGCTTATATTGAATAAAGTGAAAAACAAATCATACTTAAAATTATATATTTTAAAAACTCACGAAACACAATTTTAAACTTAAAACGTTCTGAATGTGTAAAAGAAAAAATCAGCAGTTTTCTGTTCCATGTAGGCGCACTTAAAGAATCATACTCGACCACCGAGAGATGCTAATAATTCATGTATAAGCAATACTGTTGAGAGTACAGTGTATTTTGTGTATGCCGCGTGAGTTTTGTTCCAAAAATGTCCTTTAAGAATCGAGATGCATGTGATACATTGGGTATTTAGGATATGAAACCATCTACGCTGGTTTCTGTTTTTTGTGATCATTGGTCATAACATGAAACTGCTGGTTATCAATTTTGTATCGAATTTGAGAAACCAGGAAGCAATATTTTTCGAATTCTATATAATTTTAATAATAACTGATAGATTTCAATAGAATAAATTCTGTTCAAAATGTTTTATTCTTATATTTCATCCAAAAAAAAAAAAAATCCCAAATGATGCCTTAAAAATCTGTGCGCGCATGTACGAGGGAGGGGCCCACACGAAAAACTGCGATTTTTAAATTTCTAAAATTGTAGACATACACTATATAGCCAAAAATCACAAAATCAAAAATCATAAAGCCAAATTCACAAAAATCTTTGGAAGTCGATTCTAGAGAAAAACTAATATAAAAAATCCCTGACGGCTCGGCCTACAGGCACAGGTAGATTTCGAAGACGCAGACCATGGGGTGCCTATTTGTTGGGAATTGCGGAAGAAATGACCTTTTTGCCATGATGCCGCAGTTGTGTTCCAAAAGGGACCGCCCACTTCGAAATCTAACTTGTTTGCAGGCGGAATGACAGGGATTTTTTTGTTTTTAATTTTTATTTGCTATAAGGGTTGGTCGTACAAAAAACTTGTCAATATAAAAGTTTTAGATAATAGTAAGTGGATTTTTAATAAATTTAAGCTGATTTGATATCTTGTAAATTGACGAAGTTATGAATTTTTTTCTTCTAAAACCCCCCTTTCCCCCCCCCTTGGGGCCATTTTTAATGATATCAAAAATTTGTTATACATAAATTTTCGGCCCTTTTCCTAGAAGTAATAATAACTTTAAACGGATTCAATACGTATTATAATTAAGATGTTATGGGGTTTTATCTGTTTTCACAAAAAGCCCCCCATTTCCCCCCCCCCCTTGGTTCGTTTTTGCCCATTAACGAACTTGACCGAGATTTTATGCCCCTTGATTTTATGTATCAGTTTGGAAGAAATTTGTGAAGAATTATTCGAGTTATCGTGTCCATAAAAAAGTGACATAGATAGATAGATAGATAGATAGATAGATAGATAAAGTTTTGAACTGAGAGTGGTTTTGGGTTCTGGGAATCATGATCGGCGTAGATCTGCAAAAATTTTTCAAAAAATCCAACTTAGGGGAGAATGTAATAGGTAGTATTTTTTACGAAATCTACCTAAAAGACCGGTCGAATATCTTGAAAATTCATAAAGATATCGGAGATATATTAAGCTGAATTTCAGTTGTCTTCGAAAAGTAGCCAGATGATAAGGGATTGTCCACAAATTGCCATTTTTTATTAACTGACTTCCAACAAAGGAGTTAGAATTTCATGAATGTTAACTAATAGTAACTTTGGAAGGATCCTTCGATTTTGATACTTCCTTTTTTGTCGTTATTGTTGGAATAGACTCGTTCTGGTGGTTTTCCAAGAACAACTAAAGCATCAATAAAAATTTTATTTTAAAAAATTATAAGTTTTAAATGACAATTTGTGGACGACCACTTCCATCTACTTTTAGAAAGCAATTCAAATTCAGCTTACTCTGTTATATAGAGTTGACTACCAAATCATGAAAAAAATCTTTGGTATGGTTCGAGTATGCACAGTTAAAATTTATTTCATACAAATGCTTATATTTCATCAAATATTTAATATATTTATATAACGATTGTACTATGTTGTTTCTACTGTAATTTGTCAAAAAAAATTTAAAGTGACATAGATATAGGGAAAATAAAATAAAGTAAGTTATACTTAAATAAAATAATAAAAAAGTAAAATGTTTCAACTAAATATTGCGATAAACAAACCTTAGTATATTAAAGCCATCACAAATTTTTGCTGTACCTGTTTCATATCTGTTGCATATACACATGATGAGGATTCTAAATGTAAATTTTCCTTGAATTGTGTGCATTAAAACTGTAGATATGATCATCGCATTTTTCGAATAAATCATTGAATTTCGGCACCTCCTCTTAGATGGCTGCAACCAAAATTGAACTATAATGTATTTCCATATTCCAAACGCTAAGCGTGAAGTTTCATTCAATTTTGTGCATTTAAACTGATGCAATAAGCATTGCGTATTTCGAAAAAATTATCAAATTTCGTCACTCCCTCTTAGATTACCGCAACCAAAATTGTATGACAATCTATTCCTATCATGAGGATTCTAAATTTGATGTTTCGTTGAATTCTGCGCACATAAACTGGAGAAATAAGCATCACATAAAAGGAACAAATCAACGATCCCTTATTCAAGATTTTTTCCTAAAAATTTATCAGCACCAGTCCACATAAGGATAAAACTTCATATGAAATTTCATCCTATTCTACGCAGTAGTTCGTTAGTGAGAGTTATTTTTGTGTTACATACAGACAGATAGACTCACGGACAAACATTTTCTAAAACGAGTCAAATCGAGTTCATGACCTTCTAAAACGTATAAATCCGTCGACAGCCTGAAGTCGAAATTCTCCCGAATCCAATACTTTTTTCTTGAATAGATAGAATAAAGTAAAATATTATCTGGGAAGTAGTTTTCCAGAGAAGGAAGGGCAGGTCAATCCAGGCTGAACATCCGTGTACAACTTGTAATTTTTTTTTTGTTTCGTTGGGACATTGGTACCTCTATAGAGGAACTCAATGCAAAATGCATTACTGCATATGAGAAGGGTCGTTGTGGAAACTTTTAATCTTATTCTGGCTTGTTCTGATCAAGAAGTTTCCCATCCCCTCTTCCTTATGTGGGTTTTAACCCCTTGCCTGTGACGCCAGAACTCAGTTTGGCAACGCAAAAGCGCCAATTTTGGAATGCCCGACCTGAGTTCGGAGAAAAATAGGTGTTTCAATTCCGTAAAGCCCGAACTCAGTAAGTTCAATGCTTAAAAACAATGCAAAGAAACTTTTAACTTGCGAAAAATTTGTATCCCTGCCTGTCAAACAAAATGCTGTTTGAAGGAAATTTGGCCAGAAGTGTAAAATTACAAAAATCCGACAAATGGCGCGAAACTGCCGAACTTTTCGCGGGAAAGAATGATATCTATTGGGAAAATGGTTAATTACATATTATGCATTGGACTAACTGAGTTCGGGCTTCACGGAAGTGAAACAACGATTTTTCTCTTGCCCGAACTCAAGTCGGGCATTTCAAAATCGGTGCATTTGCGTTGCCCGAACTTGTTCGGACGTCACAGGCAAGGGGTTAAAGAGAATTTTTTTTTCCATTTTTGGCACGTTTTTCTCAAATATATTCCACAGGCAATGGGCTAAACACTAAAATGTTTAGAATTTAATTTTAACCAGCAATATCATCACGATTATATTATTTTCATGATTTATTTTAAATCTCTTTTCAGTTCATTCTGATAACTATATTTTCCTTTCATAAACTATGGAATAAAGATATCGGTTTGTTGAATTTTTATTTGAAAATATTAATATCGTCCATTATTAAGTGATACCTTAAGCTAAAAAGAAATCTGAAAGAAAAGGAAAATTATTTTAAAATATTTAATAATGTGTTGCTTTACTCTCTTTCACAAGCAACACATTTCTACTTTATTCAGTAATTCAACAGTGAACCTGTTTACGCAACAGAAAACCGAAAAAACAAAGAGAATTTTGCGTACAAAAATGTTTTCTTTGCCTTAATAGTGTAGTATTAAATTGTGATCTAGTGTTATGATGTACTCAAAACTGAATTATCCATAAGATGTTTGTTTCTTTAAAAATATGTGACAAACACGCCTCTTTAAAATACTATTGGGATAATATGTTACACTCAAGATGATGGTAAAAGACGAGTTCCTGACATGAGATATATTTTCTGTTGCAAAGTTTTGCGAATATGTTAGGTTTCTTTAATGCTTTTCTGCTGTAAATATTTTTATTAAATGTCAAGCGTAAATAACATACGAAGAAAATAAAATTTTAAAATGGAATTGTTCGTCAACAGAAAACTTAAGTAAATAACACAAAACTGTAAATAAATCTGTATGTTCTTGCTAATTTAAATTTGTTTCATTAAATTAAGAAGAAATTAATGCGAACATCACATCAATTTTTTAAAGATTTACTTGTTGTTTGTTGAAATTGTTTAATAGTTTGAAAAAAAGAAAACACGTTTATGGATATTTTGACGATATTAAAGTAGCTAAACGATACATTATTAAATAAAGAGATGAACAAGAAAGAAAAATCCTGAGTCAAGCATAGATTATGAAACATTTTTCAATACATTCCGAATACTGTAACAAAACTGCACCGTCTAATAAGGTAAAAGATATCTAAGTAAACAATTTGGAAAACGCATAAAACAATTGAAAACCCAATTTTAGCATTTAACATCTACTGTCGGAAAGAACATCTGCAGCCGTGAAGCCATGTATATGATCTGTATATTTGTATATACAGTAATCTCTCACTTTTACGTCGGTGCTAGGGACTAACCAAAACCGACGCATAAACGAGAGAGACGCACAAATGAAATCCGAGTAAAAATTACATATGAAATAAATATTAAGACAAAATTCATCATTAAATGGTTAAATAACATGCAGAATAATGAAAAATAAGAACTTATTTAATTACTTATTCTTATTTAACAGCCTCAGACAATGAAATAAACTTTGGTGTTTTTTTTTTCTCTTATTAGATGTGAACGAATGTGATGCAAATCCAGACTTATGCATGCATGGACAATGTGTAAATACAGAGGGTGGTTTCAACTGCTTATGTGACTATGGATATGTCCCATCTCAGAATCAAAGAGCCTGTTTAGGTGAGTACTTTTTGGAAATGTCTTGTTTTCATATTGAGAAATATATTTTTAATTCTAAACTTTTATAATAATTGTAGTCACAATCAGAACAATTTAAAATAATGATTGCATTCATGTTGAGATAAATACCTCCTATTTATCCAATAGCTCTCCTTATTTCGTCACTTGAGCTCATTTACTTATGCGAAATTACCAAAAGGCAATGTCACATATATTTTTTTTATATATATAATTTAAATAGTGTAAAGGAAAAAACGTAAACACATCATAAAAAATAAGAAAATCAGTCTTTCCCCTGCTCTCAAAGTGATATCATACACTGTAAAAAATTTTGGTCAACAATTACGGTACATATACTGGCAACTTTGTAACCAATATATAAACCGTAATTTAACTGCACGGTATATGTACCGTAAAATATTTAACGTATATGTAACGGCTGCAATCCCCTCTCTCCTCAAGCCTGCACGCATTACGTTACAAAAGAAAGAGCATCACTTCAGTGGTTGCCGTACACCTAGGTGGGGCTACCAACTTTTTCCTTACTGAAAAATAATTATTTTACGGTATAAATAGCGACTTTTTACTGAAAAACAATCATTTTACGGTATAAATACCGTTTATAATCGAAATGGCACATATACGGTCTTTTTACGCTTAATATACCTTAGAAGTACGGTACTCATACTGTAAAGAGTGAAAACGGTACAAGTACCGTTAATTTACGGTACATCTACTGAAATTTTACAAAAATTTTTTACAGTGTATCTTATCTGCACCGGATAAGAAAGACTTTCTTTCAAAATTCGTTGTACTTTTTTCATTTTTAATGGTATTTTTAAGAAATTCTATACTTTTCATTGAATTTTACACCGGTTTAATTTTTGTTACTATAAAAATAGCCGTACAATACATTTTTAAAGTGCCACTTATGCAACTTAATATTTGTATTTAAAGGTTTGGCGACTCATAAGACTGTATTTATGTGTGAATTTCAATCAGTTTTCATCATTTAACGTTTTTTTTTTCTTTTAAAGGAACAACATTCTTCTTATAAGAAAAAAATAAACTATATTAATCTTTAGTTTCTTATCACGGGATTTAATCATTATAGAGTTTTTATAATTATCTTCAAAATTAATAAAATTACACTCTGTTATATATATTTTATTTTGCAATTAAAAGTTCTTTTGTGGTGTGAATCACATTTTTATAAACCATTTAAACTTATTTAGTGGAATTTGGATCAATCTAGAATATACTTTTTAAGACAGTCATCTGCATTTTATTTCAAAGTTATAAAGTATATTATAATTATTATATTCAACTTGTTACCATAGATGCAACATAATCGATTAAGTGGGCAAGTCCATTACTGCTTTAATCCGATACTTCAATGCTTTCTGTAACATTAAATGTAATAATAGAAAATAACCCTTTCAGACATATGTTTTAAAGTTCCCCTATCGAACTCATTCAATCTTATCTTTAAAAATTAATGTAATAATAGCAAATAATCTTTTCAGACATATGTTTTAAAGTTCTCCTATCGAACTCATTCAATCTTATTTATAAAAATTGGATGTAATAATAGCACATAATCCTTTCAAACATATGTTTTAAAGTTCTCCTATCGAACTCATTCAATCTTATCTATAAAAATTAAATGTATTAATAGCAAATAATCCTTTCAGACATATGTTTTAAAGTTTCCCTATCGAACTCATTCAATCTTATCTATAAAAATAGTTAGTGTAGAATTTTAAAGGTTTTATAAACAATTACAAGATAATAGCAATCGTCATAATTGTAAATTTGAAGAGAATTTCTTATCCCACATTTAAATAGGACATGCAACAGCTAATTATGTTTTAACATGCATTTTCCAATATACTGATAAATAAGAAATTAATTAATTTCAAGTGCAGTTATTAAATGTTTAACAATAATCCTTTTATTTCATAAAACAAAGCAAATTTAGCTTTTTACAAAAATGTAATAAGTACAGTGTAATAAAGTTATTTAATCATATTTTCTTAAAACTTTATTTTAAGTTAATTAAGTTCTATCCAAAATGTTCTTAAACAAAAAATTAGAAGCAAGTTTATTATAATAAGAAGTTCCGAAAAAACCTGACCAAAATGTTACTAAAGTCATTCGGAAAACTGTTAGAATTCAACCATGCCAAAAAAAAGGAAGCGACAATCAATAATTCTTTGATAATATCTGCCATCTGTGACACTCGCACAAAGTATCTGCCAAAGCCAATATTTCTTTGAATCCGCTCAAAGCTATCTGAGTGAGAAAAGACAGCTGCATATTTCCAATATTCAACTTTCTTTTGCATCATCTCGCGATAGATTGACAAGAATGCATAAATAATGCATAAACGGATTCCCCGAACAAAGTGGTCTGCAAAAAACTGAAACACACAAATTTATTTTAATAACTTTCTTCTTTAGAGGCAAATGGTAAAATACATAATATAATTAAAGAATACGAAAATTGTGTGAAATGTTAACGTTAAAAATGATACTTTCTTTAAATTTATATCAAAAGGCTTTACGTATCGGAACACTTTTTTTCAAAATAAGTTAAATATTAAAACGTATTACAACGTGTTAAAGAAGTGAGACGTTTTAATATTAAAGAACAAATAAATTGTGACAAATATTGTTGCACGAGAGTAATGTGTGGAATCAGAAATTTATTTATCACACTTCGTTGTTTTAGTTTTAGATATCAAAGATAGATGGCATTGCGATGTCGTCTCAAATAGAGATCCTACATTAGAGAGAGATTGGACATTGACGAAATGTCCGCCATGTAAGTTCCAAAGCAGGTAGAACGCGGTAGAACGAAATGTATTTTCATCACCATCTAACACTTTTTATTGTATTACAATCATGAAAAATTTGTTTTATGTGCCTTCAGATAGTCAAAAAAATACATTGCGTTCTACTTTGTTCCACCTGCTTTGGAACTTACATGACGGACATTTTGTCATTGTCCAATCTCTCTCTAATGTAGGATATCTGGTCTCAAACTGCTAGAACTCTCAAACTAACGTATAAAAATTAATTAAGGTTCACATAACTTTATCCTTCATTTTATTTAGCTGTTTAAAACACCCCCACCACCACCAAAAACAAAAAATTACGTTTGCGTTTTGAAATTTCAAGGTTATTTTGAACATTATTACAATGTGGAACACTGCAACGTCATCTACAGAGTATATTCAAAACTAAAACAAGACAAGAAAAATGTGTCTAAAATCTGCGAAAATATAATGCATAATGGCGAACGAAAATATAGAATAACGTCTTCCGAATTGCCTACGATTCCGAAAAGCGTTCTTTTATCTTTAGAGGCCTCAAAAATCAATATATTTTCGAAATTTAAAGAAGTATTTATAAAAGCAAAGTTTCTTTTCTTGTTTCCGAGTAGTTTTTATTTCGTATTGATCTTTTTTTTCAACCCAGAATATTGTTTTTTAGGATGCTAACAATTCTCAATTAAACATTTTCAGCTGCTGAATTTAATGTATACGTGCAAGAGTAACAAAATAATATTAATGTTAATGTATCATGTTTGTCTGTGAAACATGTTTGTTGGACATGAAAATGTTTACTTGAGAAATGATAGCATCCAAAGAGAATCAATATTCCGGTTTGAGAAAACTGAATAATACACTATAAAATCTACTTGGAAACGTTTCCAAAAAAGAAGCAGCAAAATGATAATTAATCAGGACTTTACGTTGCACACTTAACATATAAATACTCATCAAACACTTGCTTCCAACGTAAAATTATTTAATAAATATGAGTTACTTTTAAACTACATATATATAAAATAAACCTCGACGTTTCGGTTAATCTTTATAACCATCATCAGGAAAAAACCTTCATAAATATGAACAGCAAAAATTAAAATGTGTTACATGATTGAATACATGTGTTACATGATTGAATATTGTGACTCAATCATGTAACACATTTTAATTTTTGCTGTTCATATTTATGAAGGTTTTTCTCCTGATGATGGTTATAAAGATTAACCGAAACGTCGAGGTTTATTTTATATATATGTAGTTTAAAAGTAACTCATATTTATTAAATAATTTTACGTTGGAAGCAAGTGTTTGATGAGTATTTATACAGCAAAATGATTTTGTTTTCATAAATGCTTCTTTAAGAGGAATTACGGTACCAAACAAATTTATTTCGTAAATAACAAATATAATAAAGTTTTTGGATCATGTTTCAATAAAGCAAAATCATTACAGATAGTAAAAGGCCTTACGTTTTTAATAAATTACACTGGTATCCAAAAATTAAGGGGCAGTGACTAATTTCAGACGTTTCGTCGAATATCTACTGAAACTCGTGAGGAAATGCCCGAAATGCCCTTGAACTTTGAGGGTGTACAGAACATGGTTGACTTCATGTTTTTCAGTGCAGATTTTGACGCAAGGAGGGGGGGGCAATAATAATTTTAATAATAAAATAATATTTTCGATCACCCAAGTAACAGAAAATGCTAAAAATGGTCTGTCACTGTAGCAAATGACTATGTAGGTCCTGTTCAACATGTGTCGGCATTTGTGTAAGAATAGCACGTAATATTCGTGAAGATGTTAACGTTTCTGTGCAAAATTCAAAAGGGGTTTTTTTTTTAATAGAACATACAGAGTTTTCAGTCAAATTTAACACTGCCTTCCCAAAACTTGATAAAAAATTGTAGAAATAGTATACTGTAATTAAAATATTAATATGTTGAATATTGGATGAGATATGGGTGTTTTTATTAAATAAATTTTAACTGCGCATGCGCGAACTACAGCAAAAAAAAATTTGTCACGATTTGATAGTCAATACTATAGGGCAACGCATATAAAAAGACCAGTGAAGTATCGTGAAAACTCAAAAAGTTACAACAATAATTGATAAATTGAGTAAGAAATACCATTGGATTATATGGGTTTTCGAACTTTCACCGAAACCTTCAAGGTCGAAAAAAATGTGTAATTTTAAGGGGGGGGGGGGGGGCTTTCTGAAAATGAAACAAGATATTTGAAAAACTCTTTTTGTACGTTGTTTAATACGCTTTAAAGAAAAGAAATTGATTTTTGTAATGAGGAAATAAAGTTGGGTGTTCCCAGCAGACCCGCACCACACAGATGGTGTCATTCTGGTAGCCGTCTACGGTAATCACCGTTACTCTGCCTAGTGTTATCTGAAATTATAAAAAAATTGTCTTTACTCCGAACACTTAAAACTGGAGAGTAATCTTTCGGTTTTTGGAAAATTTGATTTTTAACAAAATTTTGGCCGTTCAAAGTCAAGGTACCGATTTTCACTAAAAATTATGAACTTTGAATGTTTATGAAAATAGAAAATACCACCACATCACCAAAAGGAACGATTACTCCCTAGATAATATTGTTGTTTAAAGTTGATCAAAATTTGAAAAAGATTGGTTCAGATTTGTTCGAATTATCGTGATCATAGACTTTAAAAACATAGTTTTGAGATAATCGCGTTAAAGATTCAAATTACACTTTATGTATGACCGAACAAAGTAAATTAAAGCGGCGTAACTTTCATATTTTTTATCAAATCAACTAGAAAATGTAACTGAATATTCTTTACTAATTGTACTGTCAGAAACTGTAATTAAAAAATACATTTTTTGAAAGTTTGTGCGTAGGTATAACCTCTTAATAAAAACGAAAAGGGCGCATGTGAACAATATCCATTTCATTAATTAACATCAGACAAAAATCTTTTTAAAACTCTCAATAGTTGATATTAATCATTTCAACAATTGGAAATTTTTAAAAGATTTTATATGATGTTAAGGCGGTATTCAAAAAAAATATTTTTCCACGCTCAAAAACTCAAAATTTTCTGAGACATTTTCAGACTCATTTTTAAACATGAAATTTGCCGGTGTGATTTTTGAAGAGATTTATAAGCGACCTGTGTTTTTATTTTTCGTTCAATTAATTATAAATTGATTTAAAAACAGTTATTTTCATAGTACGACCATTTTTTTGTTTTTTTTTTTTTGTTTGTTTGTTTTGTT
Organism: Maratus michaelseni; assembly: GCA_963931845.1. Lineage (NCBI taxonomy): Eukaryota > Metazoa > Arthropoda > Arachnida > Araneae > Salticidae > Maratus > Maratus michaelseni. The sequence continues at coordinate 422,162,207 of OZ007589.1, read as the reverse complement.
TTTTTGTTGTTGTTGTTGTTGTTTCCAGCACTATTGCTTCGGGAAATTCGGTTCAAAATGTCCACTTTGACAGCCTTTTTTGAAATACCTTCTGCCTTTATCAAAAAATCAACCAATAGGGCACATTATAAAGATTCTGAATAAGAGAACCTGACAATTGAATGCATTTTAGAGCAAAAAGGAATTTAAAAATGAGTCAGAAAATAAGCAGTTTGGATTTGAGTATATCCTTAATTAGATAAAATGGACGTTGTTCACATGTGCCATCTTTTACCTACACATTTTTTATGTGAAATGTAACACATTTCAAGCAAACTTTCAAAAACTTTAAAACTTTAGAAAGAAGGAATTAATATAAAACTACATTATGTAACGTGATGCCAAAGATAACTGCATGCTTCTACCTAGAAAATGTGATAAACTTTCAAGTCTTTATTACTAAAAGTTTCAGAACTACTGCTGAATACTTTGAAACTTTTCAGGAAATTAGCAATACATTTATTCTCATAACATGCCATAATTTAGGAAGCACACGATAAATTTTCTTTACATTTCATAGGAAACAACATATAGAGACTGTGCAAAAAGTTTCATTGGAAATATTTTACATTATCCCTTCAGAAGATAGCTCATGTTGAAAAAAAATAGTTTTTTTAAATGCATTACATAGTTAACATATTGCACTTTCACTGTAGAATAATTCAGCTATACAGGGTGTTTATAAAATGATATGGAGACGCATTTCCTTCACGATATCATGTAAGCGACTGTTGACTACTTTTTTTTTTTTTTTTTTTTTTTTATCATCCCTTCAGACAGAAAAAAAATGGTCTTAAATTTTAGAAGAAAACACAAGATAGTAAAAAAAAAAGTACCAAATAAGCTTTATTTGGTACAAAATTTTATAATTTTTTACAGTCTGCCTGAGAAGTCTTCTAAATTGCAGTAAATTGAAACCGATTTTACAAATAATATTTTTAATGTATTTTATAATATTTTTAATATACTTTATAATATTCTTCCATTTGTTTTGATATACAGATTTTACTGAATAATAACAATACTTTTAGACTATATCACTGCAATTTCTAAAATATTTGCACAAAAAAGCATGAAAAGAAAAATCACTTTTAAAATAATGTACAATCAGAGTTGTATTTGGAGTTGAAAATTTTTAAATATTGCTACAGAGATTAGGTTTAATAAATACTTTTTTTATTTTTCAATACTAGTAAGCCAATAATTTTTTTGTTTATGTAGACTTTTGTACTTATTTATATAAAATTTCGAAGAAAGGGTATCTTTAAAACAATATTTAAAATTAAATTGAAGTAACAGAAATTACAAACAAAAAATACCTTAAAACATTAAGATATTGCTATTAATACTAAATACACGATGAACAAAATCAAAATGGCCCCAGATTTATTTTCTAGAAAGTGTTTTCTGCAATACAGGTTGGTAGTGCTTTTTGTGGGACACAGTTATTATTTATTCTAACAAAAAAAAAGCAATAAAAGAGGTTCCAACTTTCTAAGATAAATGTGAAATTAATTACATGGGGTTAAAAAATAAATATTTATATAAATCAGAACATATATATTAAACTGCTAATTGCAATAAAACGGATAAAGATTATGTTTACTCGTTATGTTTACACTTATTTAAAGTTGCGTCTGTAGTCAGGCAACTTAATTTGACAGCTAAAAAAGGGAGAATTCATTCTAATTGATAAAATATTATTAAATTGGGGGAGAAAATTAGTTTAAACTAAAAAAAAAATGCATTTTTCCTTAAAGATGGCTGTAATATTATTGACTAAATAGTGCTATTACTTCTTACATACAATGAAAAAATGTATAGTTGTGCACATAAAACACTCAAATAAAAGTTTTTTTTCACACAGTAACTCTTTTAAATATATTCCTCAAAAACGAGGATTCGCATAATGATGTTGATGTCTAATAATTTAGACACCTCCCTCCGTCCTCTTCCAACATCCCCCCCCCCCCCCCAAGCAAGATACTTTGAGCTATTTTAATAACGACTAAACAAATTTATTTCAGATTTTTTGTTGTTGTTGTTGTTGTTGTTTGTTTGTTATCATATTTATCCTTACATATAATGAAACAAAATGTATACGGAATTTTATTTTTGTTAGTAAATAAATTTAAAATGATGTATGCAGAGCTCGTGTGTAATATATATATATATATATATATATAAGTTTCGAGAAATTGAAGATTAAAGATTTCTAAAGAAAACAAAACTATTGTGATTGCTTTTCCTAAACCAGCTGATTTGTTAAGACTGGACCGTCTGTTAACTTAGGTGCAACGTGATTTTATTTTATTGGACTTATGCGCAAAAAGTCTTAAAATTCAAATCTAAAATTTAACTTTGATTAGAAAGGCATATATAGAAAAAAATATGAATCTTGTATTTTTTAAAAATTGTCAGGATGCAATTAAACAATTTTACGTGACAACTAGAAAAAAAAATTGAAAATGTCAGTTATGTTTTGCACTTGAGCCCTTCAAATATTCCTTTCATTATATTTTTTTTAATCACCTAAATTTTAATGTGCCACGGAAATCTAACCATGGATTTAAAAGTGCCGTGAGGTAAAAAATGTTGAGAAATACTGGTTCAAATTACACTTCCAACGGAGGTTCTGGTCTGTTTAGATCTTGTGCGCAAACGGTGAAAGTATCACCGCAAACTAAACAGCCAATTTATTTCTTCACCTATTTGTCTTCCATCTTCTTTCAGAAACGCTATATAACAGTGAACACAGTAAGTCACAAAAGATAATTATATAATAACCTACAATGATATTCACTTTAAAACTATTTTTATTTATCAACATATTCTCTACCAATATGTATGCACTTATATCACCATTTTATCAATGGTCCAACACCAACTGCATAAGATTTTTTGGGTTGCTGTCTCAGCGACATTAGGACTTCAAGTTGAACCTTTTTATCATCTGTGAACGTGTGAACATCATCTTGCTTCCAAGATGGTTTTTTAGTGGACTAAACAGATGAAAATCGCTTGGGGCTAAGTTGAAGCTCTATGATGGATGTTGAAGAAGTTGCCAACCAAACTTTTGAATTATCTCCTGTGTTCAACTTGAAGTCGTAATGTGACTGAGACAACAACCCAAAGAATCTTATACAGCTGGTGTTGGGGGCACTGATAAAACAGTGATATAAGTGCATAATTATTGGTGGAGAATATGTTGATAAATAAAAATAGTTTTGAAGTGAATATCATTGTAAGTTATTATTTAATTATCTTTTGTGGCTTACTTAATGACTTTCCCTCGTAATTCACTTTTGTTACTTTTTTTTTATATTTTATTATATGTACGATTAAAATGTAATGAATGTAAAATCATTTTGAGAAATAATACGTTACATATGATAGGTTAGTAATTTTTAAAGATTGAAATTGGGGTATTAATTTTCTCTGAGGAGTAACACGTATTTAATCAAAATAAAATTGAATTTATAATAGTCTCTCTAAAATATAATTAAAATGCTGAATATGAGTGTCGGTGAATATCAAATTGTTTTAAAAACTCTTAAAAAAATATAATTAAAGCTAAATCGTATAAGCCTCAGCTATGATTGAATTTTCAAAATAATTTTTCTGTTATCACTGCTTACTGCAAAAGAGATTTAATCTCGCATATCCTGGAAATGAAATAAGATACTCCTGTTAGCTACAGTGTGAAAATTAAAATAAAGTCATACCTTCCAAGACAAAAATAATTAAAAATTCTCCAACAGTTTTATCGTGACTTGTCTTTATTTTGTAAATTTTTATATTTTAAACAGTTTTGCTTTTGTTATCTTAATGTAGTGTATCAATATTTTTTTAAGTATTATGAGCTTCAATAATTAAAATTATCAATAGATCCCTTGAGAAGATAAAATACTCTGATTTTATGGTCGTAAAACAAGTTGAAATTTATTTTTAAGTAACTTCAACAAAAACGCAATGAGGAGGCTTATATGGTTCTTCGTTTGTTCAATAAAGTTGTTTACACTGGTTTGCATTAGAAGAGATCAATAGAAACAATTTTCATTAGGCTAATTTGGTTGCCAAGTAAAACTGTCTTGTAAACATTATCAAAGAAAAATATTCAACATCTAGTTCGCTCTTTCCTTTTTCATTGATTTGAACTCGTTCATTTTCTACTGCTCTTCAACTAGTTGATTTGAAGTTATAATTGCCGGATTCCAAAGACAGTTGTATATTTTCTAAGCCATTTTAAATGCATAGTTAAATCATTTTCTTTTTTAAAAACATATTCGTATTAGAAGTACTGAAAATGTGTCGTAAAGTACTTATTTATATGCGGTTTTTTGCTGAAAAATCAATCGACATTTTATTTATTTATTTATTTTTGTAATGGTATAGTGCAAAACTATTTTATCACAATCCAGTTTAATTATTTTTTTCCATTTTCTAAAATTGAGTGAACTATTGAACATGGGGTTATAAAATATTTTGTCATAAAACTTAATATTTTATCAAGGAGCTACTCAGTAAGAAAATTTCGATAATAACTATATGCGCTATTTCAGAAGATTTTTCTTTTTTTCATTTACCTTGAGATAACTAAGAGGCTAACTAAGAATTGAAGATTTTAAATATGTGTGTGCTAGAAACTTCTTCTTTCTTAGGATTTTCCACTAAGTAGTGGGTTTCCTAGACCAAAACTGTTTGTGAGTGTTTTTTTTTTTTTTTTCATTCTTTCCAGTTATTTTTATTTGTGCTTTTTACACCTGATTCCATTTGTATTCGGCGTTTATTAAAGCACAAAAATTTTTTGCAGTTATCGTAAAGCTAATATTACCTTATAAATCAGTAAATAAAGGGTAAAAAGGGCCAATATGGGAAAAAATTCGCATAAAGCTGTTTTCTTTTTCTGATGATAGACATGACGAAGGGGTAAATATCTTAAAAATTCCACCTCTGCTTTTTCGGGATTCCCTTTCCTGTCCCCCGAACATCAAACTTTTGGAAAAACATTGAATTGAAAAGTGAATACTTTAGCGAATTTCTTCTTTTTCTCTTCTGTTAATAAGTGTATCTGCTCCAACTTTTCAAATTACAACTTTCCTCTAAAGAGTACCTGTAAAAAATTATAAATCTCAAAAACCGGATTTTTTCAAGATGCAGTTTTTGAATTTTTCTTCCTATCTTACAAAACGTAAATAATATTTTTAAAATGTTTCAGATAAAAAGATTTCTTAACTCGCTATTCTTTTAAATGATATAGGTTTCAATGTTGTTATATGAATTCGGAAGGCGTAGGGAGGTAGATAACTGAGCCATCGTTATACTGCGAAAATTGCGCAGTGTGTCGAAGCCCTGATTCGACTTCTTTAATCATCATTATTTGAGCAGGAATGGTATTAGGATTTATCAATTTTAGTGCAGTTTTCTGTAAAAAAATTTAACATGGATCATTTAATTATTTTTTTACCTTTAATTTTAAAGTACATTTTTAAACGTTAAAATATAATTATGTAGAGGTTTTTTTTTTTCTTTTTTTTTCTTTTTTTCTTTTTTTTTTTTTAGAAAATATTTTCTAATTTACATTCATTGTTTCTTTATTCTTTTTAATTTTCCCGAAATATTGGAATTATTTTATTTTTATACATCTACTGATGTTTTAATGACAATCCTCGTTAGTGCAGGAGAAGTTATTTAAATTCTTATATAAGTTGTTCCATTCTCCATCTCCATTATAATTGCCGTATTCCAGAATAGTTGGAGTAGGCAAGTGTTCGGCACAAAAGAGTATTATTCAATTTAATTAGAATTTATTAAGCACCGAAAACATTCTGGCAATACTGTCGCTCCACAAATGCTCTAAGACAGAATTTTTGAAGGGTAAATATTCTGGTTATTGTAGTAGAAGAAAAATGTTGCACAATTCTGCAGATCAGACCGCGGTGGTGTATAACACTGGCCTAAATTTGAAGTGCTTGGGGATGAACAGGGACAAGTCGGGAACATTTCAAGTAATCTTATGTATCTATTTACTGCAGCTTTTTAAGATATGTTTAAAACTATAATATTTTCTGAAAACTCCCCATGACCTCTCGCCTAGATTTTGTATGCCCATTCCATGAAAATTCGTGTATGCAAAGTCTTATTTATATAAATATACATATTTTTACTGTGTAAATATTTATATTGTACAGATATTTCTATACATATTAGTGCACCCAGAAAAGGGAATTGATTAAAACAACAAAACCTGTTTTGTTGAGTACATTTTGGTTGTTTTAGTCAAAATTTTAGTTCAAGTAAAAAAATTGGTTTTGTTGCTTGGACAAAAAAATATTGTTAACACTCGTACAAAATTTTAACAAAATTTCACCAATTTTTCTTGAACTAACAAAATTTTTTTCTTTTAATTTTACAATATTTTTGTAATTCCAGCAAAATTTTGTTATTTTTGAAAATTTTAAATTCTTGTGTAGTAGCCATATCTCTCTTACGTAACTTGATTTATTTGACTTATATAGCTATATAATTACATGATTAACATAATTTTGGGGTAATTAAAACTTTTTTTCACTGGGACGGACAAAGGTAGTTTTAAAAATCCCCCTGTCCCATTTATTACCGTCTTCTATCTTTGCAAGAAGAAAGAATTGGATTCATGAAAATTTTCGATTTCCGGTTGTCCTGAACGCGATTTCGCTGTTTTTATCTCAAGAACTAATGCACGGAATTTAATAAAACCTTTTATTCAGTTACTTTCTGATATAAATTGTTGCTGATTACTTTTTACTTTAAATCGCGCAACAGGTGGCGCTGCTATGTTGCAGTTTTCGTGATTTCTGCAATAGCTCTATCTCATTTTCAGCAGTCAAATACGCCTGTAATCTTTGAATAATAACAAGGAAATTTTTATCCTGCTTTTTACAGGCGTAATTCACTGCTGAAAATGAATAAAAAATTAACTATGTGTTGCCGTATGCTGTGCTTTGTACTGTCGTCTCATGTTTGCCGCAGAAATTTGCGTGCTCCTTGTGACATTCCATCTTGTGCTGCGATTGCAGCCGTTCCGACATATATAAGAGTGAGAAATGCCGAACTCATATATCGTTCCTGGTAGCGCAGTGGTAAAGCGTCAGCCTGCTGTTCTGAGGACCCGGGATCGACTCCCGGCATGGGCAATTTTCATTCTCTCGGTTTGCGCTTGAAAAAAAGGCCGGATAAAATTCACTTGTTGTTGTTCAATGTTTACAAATGTAATTCACTGTTGAAAATGAGTTAAAATTGCATATGTAGATTGATTCATTTAACAAATGTTTTTGTAGTATAAACAAAACAAGTTCGTAATATAACATATTTTATTGATTAAACAAACAAAATATAGTTTGTTGAAAAAAGAAAATAGATTGTTAAAAAAACACATAGCATATATCTATGTAACAAAAATAATTTTGTTAATTCAAGTAAAATTGAACCATTTTACTTGAATTAACAAAACATTTTTTTGCTGACGATACAAATTTTTTTTTTTTGGAATTGCAAAAAAAATCAACAATATTTTTTTTTTTTGTTGATTAAAACGAAATTTCCATTGACCCATATTTAAACAAAAAGTTTCGTTGGGCAAACAAATTTTTGTTGATTCAACAAAACTTTTTTCTGTGTGTGATTTCAATTTGTATTTACGTTTAATTTTAATCTGTAGTTATTTTAAAAATAAATAAACAATCGAATATCTAAAAAAATAAATGCTTTGTGCTCGTAATAACACTAAAAATCGAAAATTGTTTAGAGTACTAGTTAGCACCATTCCCATTAAAACCAAAGTAAGCGCAAATGTTACAATAATTAGATCTGATACAGATATTTTGATTTCCTTGGTGTTCCTATCTGCTTGAATCAAAAACATATTCTTTAAAAGGTAGAAAAGTGCAAAATCCCTTTAGTAAAATTTTGTAATACTCAGAATCTAGCAGAAGAACTCAAGAAAATATTTTTTCTTCCTCTTTCGCTATTTGGTCATAGATGGATATAATACCACATTCAGTTTCTTAAGCATTAAAAAAAATGAAATCAATTGAAAAGACCAAATCTTCTTAACAATCTCCGGAGTAAACAGTCTCCATTTTTGAAAAAAAGTGGAGGGAAATTTATACTTGGATTTCATAAAATGCCAAAATATTAAAAAATCAATGAAACTTATTAGTTAATATTAAAAATACCCAAACATATGTCAATTTTAAAAGTGTGTTTTAATTGTTCAAAATTTCCTTCATCTATGGCATCTAATTTTTACAGACGACAATTTGATTTGGAAATCAGGCAACTGATTGGTGACAGAAGCTTGAATAAAAAAAGAGAAAATTGTATACTAATAAAGAAATGAAAGGGCCTTAATTCAGCACTGATGGAATCTATTCTGTCTTTATGCAGCAATGTGCGAAAAACTGCAACGATTTCTCATAAACATATTACTTTCACTTTAGGAACCGGTTCTGAAACTGAGTGTCCTCCGGAAACAAAACTGCAACGAAAATTGAGAAATTCAAAATTTACCCGGTAATAAGATATCGATCTCAGATATTGTATGCAAAAAATAAAATAAAGTAAAATAAAAATATTGAAAGGCGAGCAAGAAATTTGAAAAGAACATTCCCATTGGTTTAATATTGCATACGAGTGCCTTCGCGTTACTAGCGTAGAGTCTTTATAGTAAGATACAAACGAACCTAATAGTGGAGGCCTCGCTGTCTTCTGCATTGTACTGAGCGATCGTAAAAACGGCAATAGCTATAACAGTTACCTTACATATTTTAAATTATCTTAAATATAATATACAAATGAACCTAGTGGTGGGGACCTCGCTATCTTCTCTATCGTATTCAGCGATCGTAAAACGTACAATCGCAATAACGGGAATCCTTCATTTACATAATAGTTAACATAAAAGTCCTCTTTTAGGTGGAAAAGAAGCTGTCTTAAAAAAAGTTCCCCAAAAAATCCCAAGTCGCTGTACGAATTCCAAGTAAACTTTATTGAAAAGAAGACAAAGTTTAATATATTGGGTTACAAGATTGAAACCGGATTCCTTTAGGAATTGTAAGAGAATCATCGCAAAACGAGAAAAACGCTAAAAACCGCATAAAAATTAAATCAAAAATCGAATCAAAGTCTGAGTCTTAAGTGTAATGTTTACTGTCTACGTCTATCTAAAACAAATGTGCATACCTCCATGTGCGATAGATTTTCACTAGGCATCGCGGATCGATAAACACCTTACGTCCACCTTTACATTAATCTTTATTATTATAGATACTCTTCTTGTGGCTCTGAGAACATGAACCTCCCAAAAACAAGAGTTGTGATTATTACAGCAAGCTGAAAATGCCGCTGTTAAGTCAATATTTACTACTGTGAAAATACTATATTTATTAAAATTTTTCCACAGAACTTCCGTTCAACTAGTCATCCCAATGTATTGTAAAAATACCGCGAAGCGAATTTATACCATAGCTCCATGTAAGATTTATATAAATGCACAAGTGAATACAATTTTTTTTAATTATCTGCAAAGAAACGAAAATATTATTTAAATAACTAAAACTGGGCAAAAAAGAAAGAATGTAATTCAAGGTATAAAAATATGAAAATATACTTTCATATTTACTGAATTCTGAAGCATATTGTTTTCCGTTTTTTTCTGAATTTTATATTTCAAAAGTTTGCTTCACTTTTTTGCCTATTACTTCCTTTCACTTCATTTTCTATACTTCCTGTTTTTTCAAAAAATAATGTAGTGTTATTTAACTCAAAAGTCACGTTCTTCGTGTCGACAGTCTGAAAATGTACCTATATTTGCGCGTGTTACATTTCTGTCGTGATTTAAAAATTTCTTTTACCCAAGTTTTCTACTATTCAAATTTAGGTAATAGCTTAAACTAACTGCAAGAAGCACGAAAGCGAACAAAGTTTTTTTTTCTTTTTTGTCACACTTGTTCCCTACAACTTAGATGTACTATTTATGCTGTACAATTTCATATTAAAAAAAACTCTGTTGTTCCTTTAAAAAATTGCATTACGTTTTCAATATCGTAAGTATTTTAGAGCGCTATAATAGCAGATAATTTACTAACGTTATGGTGGGAAAATTTGCTTTTCCGGTAATTTTCATTTTATAATTTTAGCTATCCAATTATTTTAAGGCATTCAATATTATGTGAATTAAGTGTATTTTTCTCCTTAGAAATTAAAAGGGTTACGGGTCAATCAACTATTCTTTGCCCGGAAACAAGCTAACTTTTTATATCACCGTGTTGCATATTTACAACATACACAAGAATTAATGTTATTTCCAAGTCAATGTTATTCCCAAATCAATGTTATTTCTCATTATGCTTTTTTTGTTTTTCTATGACAAGATTTTAAAATAACTTTTTAAAAGTAGTATTATGTTCTGATTTAATTTTGTTTTTGTTTTTGTTTTAGCGCACCATGTCCCTAAAGAGACTTTTTACCATTAAACTCTATTCAACCACACAACCAACTATACTAGTAGTTTAATATTTAGTAACATTTTTAAATAAATGATATTTACTACTCTTTAATCTTATTTATTTCTTGAATGCATGGTATTTCTGAATTCTCGGATGTCAAGACGAGTTTTAAAGTAAGATAATCTTGCTATTTATTCTGGAGAGTTTTCAATTAAGCGTAATTCACTGATGCGTTATTTCTTATTGGCAGCTTTTAGAAGGTTCCGTTCACGGTTTATCTACTTCTAAAAGATTTCGGAAGAGTTTAATTTATATGAAGCTTTAAAACAAGTTAGAGCTATAAATTAAAGCTTTTAAGCCTTAGATATACCCATTCAGTATGAAATTTACTATTATATAAAGATAACGTACCAAATAATTATAAAAGATAATTATTAGCATAAGATCAATTATCATTTCAAAAATTTATTAGTTTGTATATGATTAATACCTCTTTTGAAAAACAACTGTTTTCAACTGAAATAAGTATTCCAATAAGATTTTAAAAACAGAAAAGTCCCAATCTATGCGAAATATGAAAACTGGGAAAATATGTATACTAATTTATACTATAAATGGAAATATGAATTCTACAAAAATATTCTTTACATCATTTTATCTTAAATGTAATCGCATTTATCTATTCTAACTTAATACCATTTTTATTTTCAATCTTAAAATCCTGTATATATGTATATATGTATATATTTATATATATATATATAACTATTTTTCCTTTGAAATTATGCAAACCAGTCTTATAAAAATAACATAAAGGTAAATATTTTATTTTGGCCATTTAATAGCATTTAACAGATTACAGTACAAATTTTCGCAAGCTTTAGCAAATTATACCTAAATATCATTGCATAAACAAAAGATAAGCTCCCAAAGAAAATCCGTTTCATTTTCTTTCTTTGTTAGTGCTCAATTCTTCAAATGAATATTTGAATAGAAATGAGTTTAAAGGAAAGTATTGACTAAGTCTGGGGCTATTTTTCTGTTAGGGTTTATTAAAGATGAATGAATATTTACTTCTGAGCATTTTGTCAATTTCAATCAAGACTTTTGGGAGCTTTTGATGCATTATTATTGCATTATTAAGCATGGCATCTATAATATTTCACAAATCTCATGGATATATATATATATATATAGTCTTAAAAATCACTCACACGGTACTTCAGGAAACGAAAAAAACATACTCTTGTAAAGCTTTTCAAAATATTAAAAGATATGTTTATGGGCATATTCCCTGGTCACAGAGAAACAAAATGCATATATACTGGTGTACTACTAAAAATGTTAACAAATAAAAAGGAATATCACACTTAATTTTTTTTTCAATTTATTATATAGTAGTTTATCATGTACCTCGTAGAAATAACATTAAAAAAGAAAAAAAATGTATAAAAAGATGTGACCTACGGCTTTTCATGTGACAAGACCTATTCTCAAGCAAAGTTACGGAACGATATCGTGGATACGATGCAGAAATATGTATATAAAAAAAACTCGCTTTTCATCTTTGATAGTTTACAATTACTTCTGAATTCTGTGGTAGAGTCTCTAAGGTAAAGTATTTAAACTTTATTTGCAAAGTATCAAACGATTTTGCATTCTGCTTTAGAACAGCATTTTTGGTTTTAAGAAAAACAAGAACTAAAAATCATGCGTCAAGCATAGATTATGAAACACTTTCCGACACTTCCAAAATACTTTAACAAAACTTCACCGTTTAATAAGGTGAAATATGTTGCCAAGCAAACAAACTGGAGAACGAATAACATATTTTAAAACTCAATTTCAGGAATTACCATCAATAGTTGGAAAAATATCTGAATTCTTCTGTGTTGCCCTGTATATCATCTATAGATTTATATGTATACTACATAGAATGCTAAAATTTAGGAAGCGCGTAGCACATACACTCTCGGAAAAAACTGTAAATTTATGAGCGTTTGCCCTTCAATTTTCACGGGCAACAGCCTTATTTGATGAAAAACGATCTGATCCACTAAATAAGCGGCCTTATCAGTTAGATACTTAGAAAATTAAGAGCAATCCACATATTCTTACAGTTCTAGCCCATATGTTAGCAAAAATACGGTACGACCCCATACATTGTCCTCCGCTAGGGTCCTCCGCTTCATTTTACTCGTGTTTAGAAAATTTTAAACCGCCAAAACAGCGATTCTGTGATGATTATCTAACGTGCTACGTGCTACGGAACAGAAAGGAAAGTGTTATTGTTTTTTAAAGTGCATTATATCCTGTGCATTATAATGCTATATTACTTTGCCCCGTAAAATTACGGGCTGCACAAAATGATGGGCATGGATTTTTTTTTACGGGCTATGACTGGAATCTCTGCTGCCGGCCACTGCCCGTAATTTTACTGCAACTTTTTTTTACAGTGTAGTTGTAAATTCCCTTCAGCAATATCCGTCTATAAACAGAAATGTACTCGAGATCTTTTGTGCTGCCCTGTACATATTTTTTAGAATTACATATTTTTTATACACACCAAGTAATAGGCAGAAAATTAGTTATTTAAAAACGCACGCCACAACTGAAAAGGTACAATCAGCAATTATTGTTAATAGGCAGTACTGTAACGAATTATTTTGTGCGTCCCTGTAAATAAACGCTGAATTCTATATGCACCCTATTCTACAGTAATTTTCTAGTAGTACACCTCAATGATATATATCAACTTCAATATGTTCGAAATAGTGTAACACCATTAGAATACACCGCAGACTATTTTCGCCATAGACCGTAATGTAACGGAATTCTTTTGAGTGTCCCTGTAAATGAACTATTAATGCTACACGCTTCATTTTCAATGCCGAACATGCCACTGTAAACCCCAATAACATACATCAATAGCATGACAATCCGACTATATTTACGCGAGTTAGAGCACGGACAGATAGACGGCAGATAGACAGACAAACGGCAGACAGGCAGACAAAACGAATTCATAAACATTTTTCAAGTAAATTGGAAAGTGTTAAAAAGCAGATATATTTTAATTAGATAGTTCTGTGTTGTAACGTTTATATGACAATCAAACACGTCTCAATATTGTCTCAAATTGAACACAATATTCACACGTCTCAAATTGAGCTACATATTTTGCATATATAATCAAATTTGAATTTGGGTGAAAAGAAAAATGTTTTCATAAAAATTATATGAAAAATCTCAATTTTAATTTTTGAATAAAATCATTAATTAAGATGTAGGGTAAAAAATATATAAGTAAAAAGCGTTTAACATAGTCAAACGTTTCATTAAGATAATATGTACAGTGCACAACTCCAGTTATACATTTTGCACGGGACCTGACAACAAGACGCATAACTCAGTAAAACGAATAACTTAATTAATGGTCTACCAGAACCTTTTTTATAAATATAGCGTGAAAATTTTATTTCGTTGAGGTATTTGTTACCTTTTATATCGAAACGGAAGTTTCCTAAGTATTCCTGCACCCATGACATAAATTCGCCGAAATGGAAGAGAGTAAAAAAACAAAAAGTACATAAGAAATTTTCACATGGGGTTGTTTTATCATAATAACTTTATTAAATATACTTTTTTACACACATGGAGTACTTAAAAGGAATGTTTGGAATCGCTTTGGCATGTAAATCATTTATCAAAAGTCATTTTAGTAGTTTACAGAATCTTATTGAAATGCGTAATCACTAATCTTCGATTATTTTTTTTTCAGCACAGTAACACCTCCTTCCCCCACCCCTTCTCTCTCGTATGGTACGTTTTGCACGTTTGGTTCCCAGAAATCCTAGAGCGGTGGTCAGTAGGGATGAAAGGCAAAGCGTAGAATTGTTCTGAAAAAATTATTTTCTACAAAACGTATAAACGAGAAAAAATTTCGCACGGGGACGCAAAAATGTAACGTATAGCTGAGGGAAATACAAGGTGCGTCTAAAAAGTTCGGTGAATGAAAGCATAAAACAAATAAAACAAAACATGCAAACAAAATTTCTTTAATCACCCTCAAAGTAACATTCGTTTTCCACAATACACTTATGATATCGTTGATAAAGTTGCTGGAATGAGTCGGCGACCCAATTCTTGGAGAATGATGGCACTAACACTGTCCTTGCTGATTCTCAATTCCTCCTATGTCCATCGTAAAGACAGTCGGCGATTGTTTAACAGCATCTGTTGCACCCACTCCATGTTGTCTGTCGTCACACTTGTTGAGGGTTGAACGTAGTTCGTCATCCACAGTTTCCTTTCACTCCTGAAAACGTTTAAACCAGTCGTACACGCATTTTTTACTCACTGCGTCTGTTCTGTACACCTAGACCAACATTGCATGCGTTTCTATGGCGGTTTTTCCCAATTTGTAGCAAGATGTGTATCCGTTGCTCCATTTCAATATGACGCGAGTTTTCAAACATTACCCCGTTCGACAGCCCATAGCATATTCTGCCTTGGTTTCTTGCGCTTCTTGCTACGTGCCTCCATTGATCTCTACCTGCACATACGCAGGGACGCATTTTTAACTCGCGTTGTTTATGAGGTATCCATCCATTCACCGAACTTTTTAGACGCACTTTGTATAATACTCAAAAACGTATAACTCAGCTAATTTTTAATAGCAAACGGCCGGGACCATTGAGATCTAACGTATAACTGAGGGAAACACACAACTCAGGTAACGTATAACTGGAGTTCCACTGCATATACAATACTATTTGATATCGTGAATATTTAAAATAGAGGTACATAAATCCTATCACTTCTCATTCTTTTCTTATATTTATGAATGCAGTTTATTAGCTGCAATTTCTGTTACAGCGAAAAGTTCATGTTATTCATCTAATGTCATTTTCATTTAAATTAATATTCAATATACTTGGATTATGTTATTTTAATGGCTAGAGTATCGCTTCATATACATAAAATTACAGATTCCATTGAAGCATAGAAATATGAAATGAGCATCGAGTAGAACACTTTGAATAGGAAAATGAAATGTAGTTCATTTACTCAAGAGTATTCCATATTTGGACTTGTCATCAAAGGAAACATTTATTTGAGAAACTTTGCGATAAAATGCTTTCTTAGATGTCTTGGATTATCATTTGCAAATATTCAAATCCAATCGCTTCTTGTCTCCGCAATCAAAAGAGACTTAAAATCCCAGTTGACATGCAAAACTTTATTTCATGTCAGTTTTAGATGAGATTGATTTTAAAGTCACGTATTATTTAGGGGAAAAATTTATTCTGAGCTTTATTTTTTACTTTTTATCAAATTATACAATGGTATACAGTAGAACTATTTCTATACAGAAAAAAGAAATAAAATATAAATAAAGAGAAAACGTAAAATCTGAAAAAAATAATTTTTAATTTAATAAATGATTAAATAAATGTAAATGTTGAAATGTATAATGTAAAGTTTTATCGTGATATGCCATGTAAATTTTGAAAATGTACGAGCAGTTTTTTTACTATATATAGATCGCAGATAAACTATGTATAGTACACATTACGCGGTTAAAAATCGGCAGCAAGCTGTCCAGTCATTGTACCGTTTTTATAGAAAACGGTTACATAACCGTAATTTACTTCTGTTCTATAGCTAATGAGAATGCTTCATAATATGGTCAAATAACCGTTATCTATAAAAACTGTACAATGATTGGACAATTTGCTGCCGATTTTTAACAGTGTAGTAAATAGGCAAACGCTACACATATAGACAGATAGGCAGACAGGTATATATATTTCTTTTTTTAATGACACGTTGTATGAATGTTGGTTGTACGTGTATGTATGCATAAACACGTTTCAAGATAAATACACTAATCAATTAGAAAAGTATTCTAATTCACAAAATTTATTTTATGTGTTAAAATAAATAATTCACTTTCAGAATTATTCCATTTCCATATATTTTACTTTATTCTTCACATATTAACATGTATAAAAACTACAATGGTGTTATGAGAGCTTCATAAAATAAAATTGCATATAGTTGAAATACATTAAAATTTCCTAAATAAATTTACATCTCTGATCTTGTACAATACATTTAAACAAACGTTAATCAAAAATCAATTAGAGAGGCAAAAAGTATAACTTCGAAACATCTGAAAACAAATTACGTTTCAAACATTATTGTTTATCTATCCACCTATTTTTGAGGAAAAAACATTTCATGATTATATTGCCATCAGATATAAACACAATTTTTTGCTGCCTTCTGAAACGATTAAAATTATCAAATGCTAAAAAGCGTTATATTGAATTCCTTAGTTGTCTGTTTCCAAACTTCTGACATGTTCTACATTTTTAGAACTTTTCCTACGTGACGATATATTCAATTCGACTTCATGCCTCCGAAATTTGTATATGTGTTTGATGATAAATAAACTATTCCTTACACAATAAGAAAGTATGGTATTCATTCTTGAGTACTTAAAACAAACTGAAGTTTGCAATTGTGACTCATAAATGCAAACAGTAAACTTTTAACAGTGTTTTTAAGAGAGCTTGCAGTTAAAGATTTTTAAATCGTAATAAAATTTCAAACTGCTAACTATCGTTACAATCGTTCATTTATTTTGAAGCACTAATGTGCGCCATGTAAAAGGATAAGAGTAAAATCGATTTATCATAGTAGCTTCTGATACAAACTATATGTTTTTGGATAGTTTTTCGTTGTACAGTTATTGTCGTATAAACTATCCTGTTGGGTGATACATTATTATAACAGTTTAACAAATCACATTGCCATACAGCCGTAATTAAAACATGACTAAATATCACAAGAAGAAAACATTTTTATGAAAAATGATTTTATTTTACACATTACTAAAATAGACGTCCGATAAAAACATATGTACAAATGTTTTAAAAACTTTAAAACACAAGATATTAGTAGTACATAACACTTTCCTAGAGATATTAGATAGACTAAAAATATTAGGAATACTAGGAAAGTGTTATGTACTACTAATATTTTGTGTTTTAAAGTTTTTAAGACATTTGTCCAGATGTTTTTATCGGACGTCTATTTTAGTAATATGTAAAATAAAATCATTTTTCATAAAAATGTTTTTCTTATTGTGAATAAACAACGGCAAATCTTTCGTTTCGAATTTTCTTTTATTATTAAAGTTATTTTGATGACGGAATATGTTGTAACTATAGAAATTCGTATTTTTCATTGAATAAAAAGTAATATTTCGAAGGGAATCTTGTTATCTATAGTTGACAATCGAATTTAACACGTGAAAAGTACTCAAAGCCACATGTTTAAATGACAGGAATTTTCAATCCGTCTCGAGGAACTCTATTATGTTTGAATGAAGATAAAAGGAATGTATGGCCTACTAAAGTTATCCAGAAGTTTTTAAAATGAAAACTGCTTATACGCCATTAGCATGAGGAAAACAATTGTCAAAGAAATAAAAGAGACAGATAAATTAGCGAAATGTAAACGAATATCTAAAAAAGGTGGATTTAACTTTGTGCCGTTATATTAAAAATAAATGAATAACGTGAAATAGCACAAATAAATATATATAAATTGGGAAACAGCTGTCTCGGAGCCCCTAAAGCTCCATCATCAGTGCCAATTCAAAAGATTAAAACCGATTTAACTAACTAACTAACTAACCGACACTATGGTAAAAATGTCCAAAATAAATTTTCCAAACCATTTGTAAGAAGTTGTATTTTTCAATTTTGTCTTCTTTTTTTTTGGCCATTCAATCTTAGTGCGTGCGAAAGACGCAAGCATATTTTACATGGCTTAAATTTTTAAATCGGTTTTAATCTTTTGAATTGGCACTGATGATGGAGCTTTAGGGGCTCCGAAACAGCTGTTTGCCAATTTATATATTTTTTTGTGCTATTTCACGTTGTTCATTTATTTTTTATTTTTAATGTAAACGAATAAACAAGACGTAAAATAAGAGTAAAAAAATGATCGTGATTTCATGGAGAAAAGACAATACAGTGACTTTCAACCCAGAAGCCCTGGTCAAATTCGCAAGACACCGAAACTACAGGTAAACCTAAACTACGCCCAAACACTATTTATTATATTGATTAAATCATTGTAAGCACGTCACTTCTGAGCCAGTAATGAATCGTCAAAACCCCATTATTAAAAGACAGCTCCATTTTCTGCAACGAAAGAGTGATAAGCCATTCTTATCAAGTAAATATAGCACCGCATGTTGATATGAGATACCAGCTACAGAACTTTTCATTTCAACCTTGCACTCATGCTGAGGAGGCACTCTTATCTTTTTTTTTTAGAAAATATTAATCCATAAATTTATCTGATAATGTATCCAATCATTTTTCTCAATAAAGTACCAAATAATTTTCATTTAATACCTGATGTTTTTTAAGTTGATTATTAAGAATTAAAGAAGAAAAACTTCTTTATTTCAATTTATTTATTAGTGAGTGTATATATTTGTGTACGTGCGCATACAAACAGGAATATATAAACAATGTGTTCATATGTGTACATGTGTATGTGGATAATTTTAACTAACATATGAACATCAATTAAAGCGCATCAAGGTTATGAGAAATACAAGTTTAAGCCTGTCCCTTTTGTCATATTTATTAATCTTGGGAATTGCGGAAGATTAAACTTTCATAATTATGCATTTATTAAGATTATAGCTCTCCGAGGTACAGATCGATGAAGATTAAACCGAGTAATTGCGACATTTTGTGAAGAAGCAAATGAGGAAGGATCACTTTTAATACTTGAATGCCTGTCTTTAAAATTCAGACTTTCAATTTCAGTCTCTTTGAAGAGCTTCGTGATAACTTAATTAATTAACTCATTAATTATATGAAAAATTTACATAACTCATTTATTGTTCAATGATAATGGTTGTGATGATGGAAAAAATATTCGTATTAAGTTGAAAAAATGTGAACACTATGTGGTAAAATATGTCAAAATAAATTTGACAAGCCGTTTGTAAAAAATTGTATTTTACAGTTTTGTCTTTTTTTTTTACCAATATTTACACCGGCTCAAAATTGTTTTCAACTCTCATTTTTTTCTTTGCATTTTGTCATTTATCTTCTATATAAGTTTTTCTGTTCTAAAACAAATATTTTTTTTTTATATATTTCTCGTACTTAAAGTAGGTTGAAAATAAACTTCAAATAAATACTCGAAGACTTAAAACTTGCTGTTAACGTTTACAAATAATATATTCCTTTGAATAATTTTTAACATAGGTTTTTCAGTATTAGCTTCATAAAAATGGATACATAGCTTATATCAAAGCAAAATATGTGTGCATAGTTTATTACATCAACTTATTTTAGTTTACAATCATTTATAACTATTTATATTTATTATATGATGAGGCATATATAGGGATAGCGCTATATTTAGAGTTCCATACTTAAAAAGTAAAAACGTAATCATTATAAAATCACTTGTGCGTCTGTTTGTCCGTCTGTCAGAGCCCTTTTTCTCGTAAACTGTGGTGACGTGGAAAGTTCAAACTTGGGAAAATTATAAAGCTTATTGACCCACATTTTTTCAGATTAATAGCCATTCACAAATATGTTTAGAATAAATTTAGGGGGCTAATTGAAGGGGAAAAAAATTCTGTGTGTACAGAGGGTGTTCGCACATTTTTTAGACGATTTCGGCGTTGTTGTTTTTTTAAGATTAAAATATGAATATTGCTTTCTGAAATAATCTATATGATAATCTTGTTTCTTGATTCTAATTCTGCGTAATGCTTTCGATGGTAGAATGTTTTTTGTAAAATGTACAGGGTTATTGCTTCCCATGACTCTTTAAAAACTTTCCAGATTCGATCAATCGTGGTGGTTTTGCGCTTTGAAAGAGCTCTTTTCAGCAGACCAAACGCACAATAAACCATAAGAGAAACGTCAGGTGACTTCTTAGGAATTTGTTGAAAGGTACAAATGCAATACCTGTGTGAGTTTTTAATGTTTTCAACGAATACAGCGGTGGTTTTTGAAGTATGAGCGGTAGCTTTGCTTTGATGCAGTTTCACCCTTTAAAAGTCGTTGAAATAAAGAAAATAGCATTTTTTCTGTAAATATCGGATGTAACACATTCTCTTAATAATATAATGAATTGATTGTAACATTTTTGTCCAATATTCTTATTTTTATTTTCCCATTGTAAGATAAATTTGCGACAGTCATAAATCCTTACCTGAAACTTTGTTTTTAGCTTTGAAATGGGCTCTTTTTTTAATGTATTTTTTTTTTAATTTTGAGTCTTTTTAACTAAGAATAAGTACTGATTTTCGGAATAGCTCTTTCCAATTAATACTGATGTTTATTTTGCACTTAGAAATTTTTATACTATGCGCTTTACAATCATTGTAAACTTCCGAATAAGAATATTTCTTTTCGGAAAACAAAAAAAAAGTATCCTCTGATTCACAGCTTGTTTGAATGCGCCATCTTGATAGAAGAATAAATTTGAAAGCATCAGACAAAAATATGAATTACAAATAATAAGTTGCTGAAAGAAAGTTTTCCTCTAAAATAATTCCATTTTTTTAAATCATTTATCAAATTTGTTCAAAAAATGTGCGAACAGCCTCTGTATATCGTGTGCGCTATTTTAGAGGGTATTTAGGGGGCTAATTAAGTTACTTGAAAAAAAAAGTTTTCTGTTTGTATATCGTGTAAAAAGATCTCGTAAAACCGAACTCATAAATATATTTGTTTTAATTTTATGTATTATATTTGCAGGGATATCGTCGACAATGCACTGCAAAAATATGTTTCGTCCCCCTCTATTTTCAAATCTACTGAAACTAAAATTATGAAAAAATCAGGGCTAGTAGGAGTTTATTTGAACAATGCAGGAAAACTATAGCAATTTTCCTAGGCCAATTAGTTTTTAAGAAAAACGCATTTTTCTGTTACACACAAACTTTACTTTTCGGGTGGTCAGCGGGAGATTTGAGTGGCGCTCAAGGTACTTATAGATGCAGAATCATCCAAGGATAGTTGATAATGATTTTCGAATCGGTAATTAGCCAAGATATTAATTAAATTACTTGAAAAAAAGCATTTTTTATATGTATCGTGTAGGGTATATCGTTTGAAAGATCTAGTAACACCAAACTTGTTTTGTTTTTAGATATTATATTTTCAGAGATATCGTTGAAAATATATTGCAAAAAATATGTCCCTCCCCTGCTATTTCCGAATCTACTGAAACTAAAATTATGAAAAAATTAGGGTAGTATTAGTTTGTTAATTAATAAATAGTAATTAATAAATTTAATGTACGGAACCGTTTGAGCGCGAGTTATACTCGCACTTGACCGATTCCTTTTTATTAATTTAAAGTCTTTTGAGGTATTCTTCAAAAAACGTTTAATACTAATAATTTTAAAAAATATAACGATTTGCTTTTCCATACATGCATACATAATTGTAAATTTATATAGTGTTTAGGCCTTTAACAATGTGTACTTTCAACTTTATCTGGATGAAACAGTATTATTTACATATTAGGGGGAAAAAAGTATCGCTTGTAAAATTTTTAAGTTGAAGGAAAATCTCGAAAACAAAAGTAAGTATGTATAATTTAATATGTAATACAGAGTAAAATCATGAAGATTTAAACTGAATGATGTTAACTTATCATAGTCTATATTAGCAACCATAGTTGATATTAGTATTAAGAACTTTCATAAATGTACTCCACTCATGATTTTCAGTGTGAATGCAGCCCGGAAATATAAGCGGGTTTTTCTCCTTATTCGACAATGTACCCAGAAAACCATAGTTAATAGCAATCTAAAACCGGCCAGCACAGTAACAAAAGTGACTCACCAAATTGCTCTGCAACCAATGACGGCCAAGGAGCTAGTCGGGTGGATCTCCGCCATGAGGAGATCAAGCAAATTTGGCCCCTCAGCCAGGCACACAAGCTCGTTAAGCTAGGCATAATTCCCGACAGATAGGGGCCTGTTCAGCTGTTTAATAATAATAATAACATGATACACAATACGTAGAATTTAACATCGTTTGTGTTGCCTGGTTCGTATAAATCACTGGAATTTCCACAAATATGAAATATACTGTTTTTGCTTGCGTCAAACATTCGAAAAAATGCTTCACTTCAATCTAAATCTTATTATAATTCAGATATTTTTAGAATATTTATTAAAACGTATTCTCATTTTTAATTAAAATGGGTATTCCATAAAAATTATCATAAACTTTTTTATGTAAATAAAGAAGAAAATACAAATTTATAGATTGTTTAAAACCAATACTTTAATAAATTGCCAGAAGCAACCCTTATTGCTCAAGATTTTTCGGCAAAAAATTTTTACTCATATGCAATAATATTTGGAGTAATATAAACTGTGTTATTTCTATCAAATAACAAAACAAAAAGATAAGAATAGAATAGAAAATTCTTTCCTTATTAATTATATTTTGTGCGTTTCATAACTGCATCTTCCCAGCAAACTTTTTGAGAAAGTTTTCAAAACTTGATAATAAAAAGACGAAAAGGTTATTCAAGGGGAAAATAATAGTTATATCGAAGAGAAATTAAAGGGAACTCATTTTGTACATTGTTGTTTGATTAATAAAAATAAAGCAATGCATTTGACTTATTGAGCAATGTTTTTGTTTTATGAACTTATATATTTCTTTTAACATGAAAAGTGTTTTTTTTTCACTATTTTTTGTACCTATTCTTAGAGTAATAATTTCAATTTTGTAAAATAATTGTTTGCATAATGAAGAAAAAAATATTTAGCTTGCATTAAAAACTTCGAATATCATCTGAAAAAAATTAGTTTTTTAATTTCAAACAAGCATTTAGTAAAATAAAGTCATTAATCTTGCTATGAAAATACAAAAAAATAATACGAGTTTGTATTGCTTCTCATAACTTCCTGATATCAAAATCGGAAAAACAAAAGTTAAGCTTAAAAATAATCAGAGGGTATTTCCCTACATACTATTGTTGTATCTCATTTTTCTTAGCTGCAATATATTGAAAATCATGCTCAGTTCTGCGAATTAATTAATAAGCTCTATGATCCTAACAACAATTTATCATCAAAATTCTAGCAGGAGTTGTATAACTGTCGGATATATTGTATAGTATATTAATTTAAACAAAAAATATTTTTTAAATCTAAAAAGAGAAATTCATTTCAAATAGGAAAGAAATATATTTTATATTTATAGAGTATTTATTAATTAATATACATAGTATGTAATACGCAAAAACATTAAACAATATGCATCTTACTTATAGCTTTATCCAAATAAGACAGAATGTGCCTAAAAATTCTTACTCGTTTCAATAATATCTTATATCATTAAAGAAAATTAATTTAATGACAACAATTACCCTAATGAAATTCAACTAGTGAAAGTGTTTTCCACTCCAGTCATCGGTTCATTATCAGTTTACACCAAATTTTAATAAAACCTAAAAAAGTCAGCCAGCTCAGTAAACTTAAACAGCTTTTTAAAAATGTACTTATTATACGCCCAAACTTTTTATGCAGCAAATTGTTTTTCCGAAAATCTCATGTAAAGCGAAAGTTTATAACTCAAATCTCTCTGTATTCAGACTAAAGCCATTGAAAACAAATATTTAATCATGCAATCCGTAACCTCACTTTAAAAATAAAAAATAGATTTGATAAATTCCGATCAAACACGTTTATTAATTTGCTTGTTGCGGGTAAAGTTGTATACGACATAAATCAGATCATAAAGTGTCGTGTCTAAATAATGGTTAATGTTTAAAAATGAATTACTTTTTTATACCGGATCGACAAGTACTTTGTTAGTGCATTTGCGAGAGTGTCAAAATATTTTACGTTGTTGAACGGAAAAACGGCAGCTGCAAGTTTCACCATAATTATCAGACCAGAATTCTTTCAGAAAGCTCTTTAAGGTAAAATTATCTGAATTCTAGCTTTATTTAAGGAAAACTCTTTGAATTTGCATCACTAGGATTTTCCTTAAATAAAGCTAGAATTCAGATAATTTTACCGTCCAGCCGTTAACCCCTTCGGCCCTGATTTTTTTTTTTGCAATTTTGGGAAAAAATTACTGTTATGCTAACATAACAAAATTAAAAATAGCTATCGGAATCACAGCAGTTAGGGTTTAATGAAAGTTAATGAATGCGTTCTTTACCAAAACCTCACAAATGTAGTTATTTTGCGTGTTTTTTCATATAACAATAGTCTAAGGAAGAATTTTTGAAGAAGTTTAGAAAATGTCGTATTACAACTAAATTAAACAAGCATAAAAATTTAGTAATATTTTTTATCTTTTATCATAAATTACCAATTCGGAAAAGGATTCCCAAATTTTAATTTAAAGAGTGAAACGTATGTTTTAATGAAAAGAAATGCCAACGGCTTGCTAATAATTATGAAAATTATTATTACTATTATTATTACTAAATGCTAAACATAAGTGAAGTCACAATAGGAAATGTAGATATTCATACTATCACTATTAGGTGCTGGAATTAATAAAAATAATGTTTAAGACAAAATAATACTCAATAAAAGATATGTCCTATTAGTAGGACGTCAAGGCTGAAGGGGTTAAGCATAGGAACTTTTCTCCACGAGGGGAAATGTTATTGAAAATTCATATTTTAGATTACAGATGTTGAATATTACATTAAAGATTAAAGTAAAATTAGTACAAAGTTAGTTTTTACAATACTGGTTGAGATCACAACATTTCTTAATATTAAAAAAACAATTATTTAAGAAAAAGTATAAAAGAAAGTAGTTAGAAAATTTATGAAAATATTACTTAATCATAACACAACCAATAATTTTGTATGGTTCAAGCTGTGAGCTGAAATAGGAACAGTATGAGTACAAAAATGTGAACAGTTTGTGAACAAATTACAAAATTACAAATACAAATAATACAAAAAATACAAATTACAAAAACAAAATATATTCTATTAAAAAGTACTTTATAAATGTAGGGAAAAGGATCATGGATCCTTTTTAATAAAGGAGAAATGTTTATTCAGAATGTTGTAATTTTCTTTTAGTAAGCTGCCTTTTCTACCACATAGAGCAGGAGTTCTCAAACTATGGTACGCGTACCAGTACTGGTACGTGGAGCTCTGGCTACTGGTACGCAGAAGTCCGATACTGGTACGCGGAATAAAATACGAAATTCAGCATATTATTATGGAATCAAAAACAGCTTCTCTTTATTAACTTGGAAATTTTCCAAAAAATTTCGAATGCTATTTAGGATCTGTAAACGCTTTTTCTTTTTTTTTTTGTTACGAGAAATCTTTGTTATTAGCAGATTTGCTGAAATTCGTACACACCGCTTATGATACACAATCAGTTTTCCAGAATTAAAAACATAATTATTAGATTTATATGGATAACAAATCAATTTTTTAATAAAGACATAATTTTAAAAATAATTAAGGAATGAAGTATTTATAATTAGCGGAATAACTGTTTTTAAACATGCTTTATAAATTGAATTATCTAAAGGTAAAGTCTGAATGCTTGGAAGTAGGAGGAGCTTGTGTGAGTAGGAGGAGTTAAAACAAAATGGCATTCCAAGTGTAATTTATAACCCATTATTCTCTTTATACTAGAGGAGCTTCTAGGAGGTGTTGAAATCAAAGTCTAGTTTCAAACATAATTCATAAATTAATTCATTGGGTTGATTGAAATATTTTTCTTCTTATACAAAAAGTGTTAAAGTTTCCTCCTATTTCATGGAAATCAGTTTTTAAGAGAGTAAGGTTATTTAAAATGGGCAAGATAGTAAGGTTATTTAAATCAAACTAAAACTGTGGTCATATGCAGTGCGGATTTAAGGTAAAGCATTATACATATGTATTGAGGTGGTATACTCCTAAATGTATGAAGAAACTTGCAAGTGTTTGCCTACTAAGCGACATTATTGTCGCATTTAAAGGTATTCAGATTATTTATATGGTTATATTCAACCTATATTAAATGCGCTATCTAAGATTTGGATAAGAAATTAGTTTCTTATTTTAGACATCCTGCCACTGTATTTCGCGTGAGAGGAAACAAGTGAACTTATTCACCTCTCATCTGCTGTGATGAATTACTGGAGTCCACATTCAAAAGGATGAATACAGCAGAATTTTTGCCGACGAGATCATCAGAGTACCGTCTAAAATCTTCAAAATCTGTTTGTGCTTAGCACACAACATATCTCTCTGAATGTGCTTTTCCCCCCTTTGTTATATGAAAAAAAATACAGGAATAAAATAAACACTGAATCTGACTTATGACTAAAACTTCCTAATATTGAGCCAGACATGAGAAAATTGCGCTTTATAAAACAAATCCACCTTTTTCATTAGTCTACTATAACAGTATATGAATCAGTGTGCGCCAAGATGTCATTAAGTATTGTGGCTTTTTTGCTATATCAAAATACAGTATTTTGATATTGTATGCATTATTAAAATTACATTAATAATAAAGATACATTAATAATAATGATACTACTTGTTACTTGAATGTTATTATAAAGCAGTCAATTTAGTAATGTAATCATTCATTTTTAAATAGAGTAAAACCTGCTATGACGGAAACACAAAAGACCGGATAGATATTTCGTTTTAGACAGGTTTTTCTATCTTAGCTTTACGTTTGTTACCTGGTGGTACGCGGAAGTATTAACTTCGATTTAGTGGTACATCGGTCTAAAAGTTTGGGAACCCCTGACATAGAGTGTCTTTACTGCATAGCTAACGACCTGGAAAAATAAATAAATGACAAAAATACATCGGCCAATAACTCTTCACCAGTTGCATTCGGAGAGGTAGTTGTATACATTTCCTTGATTCCCCATGATAAGAGCTTTCCAACAACACCACTCTCGACAAAATCCCCATCTGGCAGTTGGGGATCTTCCCTAGTGAGTTGTGCATGTCGTCCTTTCATCATCAATTGAATACTTGATATTTTATGATATATTAGATATTTTAGGACCATTAAAAGCAATTGATTTCAGTTTTAAATATTATATTTTATAAAATAAAAGTTCTCATGATAACTTGAGTACAAAATTCGCAAATGCTAATTCAATACTAAACAAAATTTTCATGAAGAAGATGACAGAAAGAGGGGCGCATAAAATGAAAATATTAGAATAATTTTCGAACATTTTTGTTGCTTTTTGTATTAAAGACACTGACTACTTCTGTTTACTTTGTGAATATGTATTGTTATGAAACATGTACTCAGCTGACGCTTAATTACATGCCTGCAGAATGAGAGATGTCCTATTAAAAATTTAAGTCTTGTTATCCTTCTTTTGACAGTAAAATTTGCACACATATTGTTTCTCCGCTATGCTTGAAGTTTTTACATATGTTTAAATAAAGCAGATTCTTAGAGTTCAGACATCTAACTAAACAAAAAGCTTTTTAATTAAAATTCGTCACTGAAATGTACAAACTTACCATAAGTTTAATTGATATGCTTTATTGCGACGCTCTTCTGATTTCTTTCTCTTTTTTTTTCAATTCATTTGTAGATTAATTTTTAAATCACATTCTATAAATTCCCTGATGTAGCATTTTTAATTTGTTTATGCGCGTCAGCAGTAAAATATAAATTTAGAATTTTATTCAGTTTTGTTTTAAAAATGTATTTGAAAGAAATTAAATACAAATGATGATCAGAATTTCAAAATGTGTCTACTTTTCAAAATTTGCCTACTGTACTTTTTAAAAATGGCAAGAATTTAAAATTTTGTTTTAATAATATCAATAAAAGCATTTTATTTATGTTTTTGTTTTGTTAGATTAACTTAACTTTTAATCAATTTAAACAAATTCAAATAAAAATGTTTATTTATAAAGGAAATGCTGATTTTGTCTTTTCTGATCATACGGATCATCTAAATGTCCACATACACATATTCTTACACTGAAGCCGAAACAGTATATCTAAGCACTTATTTTGACCTTTTCACGATTTCATCATTTGAATTTTTTAATTTCTCTTAGCTTCATCAGTATATTCTTTGAATATTCATCATATATATCTTCTATGTAAATATATCATTACGACTATCGACGTGTGCGTTGCTATATATTGCAAAATCAGAAAATCTAATAGCATTTGATTCCATATTCAAACATTGATCCCATTAGCGTATTACTGCACTTTAAGGATTTAGTACCTTTAAAACTGTTATGCATTATAGATTATTAACACTTGTATGAGATAGATGACATTGAGCAAGCATCTCGTACCAGATGGGAATTGTGTGTTCCCGTCACTCACTTTTTCAACGATATGCTTTCGAAAAGTAATAGCTATATCACCATGCTGAAGAAAAAATTTTCTAAATATCGCTGCTTTATGTTCTTGTAGCAGAGTAGATCTATTAGAAATAAATATTCAACATGAAATTGACTATAAAGAAAGGTATATGTATACTGTAAATCGAACGTAAACTATGTACCTTTCATTCAGACAAATTATGTTTATAATAATGTTTTTGGGTGAGATTAGTTGCAAAATGCTTAAATGAACAATCCACAGCAGGTTCGGGGATACATAAAAAACTCCAGTGAATATTGAAAAAATTTTATTGCATCGTATAGAGATAAGTTAGGGCCGTATGCAGAAGAGAGGGCCTTGGGGGCAAAGGAGCCCTTTTTTGGAGTGCGTACAGAAGCAAGAGCGCAGCAGGAATGAGATCCTGCTGGTAGCAGAACTTAAATCGACTGATTACAGAAATTCACAATAGGGTTGCATTGGCGATAATACTTTCAGAGGGAGCAAGCATAGCGCGTTAATGAGAAACTTCGCTAAAGGGTGCCATTTTTGGCATAGAACTTCTACTTACTTCAAAATACAATCTACCAAGGACACTTTAACGGCCCGTGGTCATAAGATGGGATAAGGAATTTTAGAAGGTTCGAAAGTTAAATTTTTAGCTACAGTTGAGTTATTTTTAGCTTAATGAAAAATAGATACTCGTTAATGACACCATATTAGGAGTTGCTTCATTGCATTGCTTGCCAGGTGGTTTTTATTAACTACTAAATATTACGCAGCTAAAAGAATTTATATTAAAAATTCGTTGCAATCTTGATTTAATAAAGTAGAGTATCTATATATATATATATATATATATATATATATATATATATATATATTTTTTTTTTTAGGAAAGGGGTCTTGAGAGAAAAGCGAATAAAGGACATAATAATAATTTAATTAAAAGGAATGATTATTATTTTAAGTTAAATATTAAGTGATCCAATATTATAAAGAGAGTGGATATTAATTTATTAAATAAAATGGAAAGTGTAAAGCCTAATATAGGATTCTCATATCATGATGTAATTCTTCCTCTTCCATATATAAGATTGGGCTTAATAAAAAAAATTATGAAAGTCGTAGATGAAAGTGGGGAACGATTTTATACATAAAGTCTACATTTACAAAATAGCGTTAAGTAGAGTTAAAAAAAGATACTCTTGTGGGTCCAAAAATTATGAGCAACTCTGAGTGATCAGACTTTCGTTCAACAACGTTATTGAAACTAATGTCTTCTGGGAACTAATCTAATAATGTAAAACTAAATATTAATAATGTAAAACTAAATATTAATAAACCATTTGTTACAAGCACTCAAAAAACTGGGTGCATATACTTTTAATACATTTCCTGTATTCGCCATTATTATTTCTTTTCTTCAAAACTTGAAGCCGTTAATGATGCAGAAGGAGAATGGTGGGATTTATATCAGTGGTATTCATTACGCGATCCGCATGCACTGAGAGAAATGACACTTTCAAATCTGAGTAAATCGATGTTTTCATTTTGTTATGAAACTTTTTGTTTCAAATAGGACGATCCAATGCTTTCGATTCTGAAATACCAGAAATACTCAGAATATTGAAACCTGAACATACTCAAAACTGAGCACATACAGGTCAGTTCATACTCATTTTTTAAACATGGACATACTCAAAAATGATTAAAATCAGTTCAAACTCCTTTTTGAAACATGGACATACTCAAAAAGGAGCACATAGAAGTCAGTTCATGCTCATTTTTGAAACATGGACAGACTCAAATAGGAACACATGATGTTTTATTCTTGAGTGTGTGCATGTTTATAGAAATGAGTTCATACACGTTTCAAACTTAAGTAATTTTGATTCGGAGCCATTTTGACTATGCGACATACTCATATTTGAGGATGTTTTGCTCCCTTTTCAAAATGTCGTTTTTAGGGTGTGCGGCCTTCGAATTCATTTCATGCGATCCTGCAATTTAGGCACATAATTAAAAAATTATATAAATGTATACACATATATGTATATATTTTTTAAAACCTTGCGATTGTTTTTAAAATCTAATCTGATAAAAGTAAACATAATACTTGTTTAAATTTTTATTCAAAATAAGTCCAATACTGGAATAAAATATTGTTAATCTGATTTGTTGCATTTCATCTTTCCCTCCGGAATCTCCCATATAAGCTAATGGACCTTATTGAATGTTAATATTAAATTGTTAATATTGATTAAAATTAACTGTTGCATAATAATAATTAGTATGAAATATTATAGTTCAATATAATATATAAGACATGTGGTTGCAAAAACGTAAGTGCGGACCTTGAGTACACTTCTCTACCAGATTTTTGCAGAAATTTTCGTGAGTATCATTGATTTATATAAAGATTTAAAAGGTGTTGAAGAATAGTTCCAAAGTAATAGAAACGTGGTAATGCTGGAAGATTGCTATTATTATTTTTACAATAGGAAAATTCGCCAAGTTTTAAGCAAAAAAAAGCGAATTTTCTGGGAAACTATGAGCTTTGTTGAATAAGCAATATTAATTTATATTTTCTGTTAATTAAAAATATATATCTGCAATTTCATTTTACAATTTTGAAAAATAAAGTGTTTTCTTCTTTTATTTTCATATTTATTCTGTTTTCCTGGGGAAGGGATAGTCTTTTTTAACAAATATTCATAAGGAAAAAAATTACACGTTGCAAAGTTTCTTTTTTTTTAGTACAATTTAATACTGCATTGAAATCAGGAAGAAAGCATTTTTCATAAAGAATAATAAAACTTCATTTCATTTTGAAGTATAGTGTTTCGAGACATAACAATAAGAAGAATTAGTACAAACACAAAACTAGTCGTTGGGGGCCACCGTAATACTTACCCATCACGGATATGCATAATACACAATATGAAAATAAAACATGTGTAAACAATTTAAAAATGCATTGCAATTCGAATAAAATCGTGGCTTGATGAGGTCATAAACTGTAAATACTCTATTGCTGAATTGGGTAAAAGAAACATCCTTATAACTCCAAAATTGATAATCCTATTAACTAACGGTTTGCTGCATCAGATTAAGTGCCTCATTTCCAATTAAAATATATCTTTGAATGGAAATTTGAATGAAATACAGGGTCATGAAAAATCGAAGAGTGTGGAAAATAGGATTACAAATATCTCGGCAACTCATTATCCGATCGACTTCATTCTTTATGCAAAATTTGTGTTTTTCTATTGTCCATTATATCCACTCCTTAAAATAAACAATTTCGAAAAAAATTATATACCTTTTATCAGAACGAATATTTCGAGAGTCCGAAAAAAATAATTCCGAATAATCGAGGTTGCTGAAATTCAATAATCTTCTTCCCATTATTACATACTAAGTACATACCAAATTTCAAGTCTCTATCTCAATTCGTTCGGGAGATAGAGCGTTTATAGACACACACACAGGCAGACGGACGACAATTTTTTTTTTTTTCTAAAAGTATGTTTTTCGGAATCTTCAGTGTCAGAAACGTGTAAATCAGTCAAAAAAAAAATCGATTTTCAAAACGATTACAAGACTTACCCTATACTACGTATGATTGGTAAGTAATAATATCAGTACCCTTTGATCTTTTATTGCATATTACATAAATCGTACATGCTACTGTACGAAAGTAATAAAAAAATTGTTACCATAAAAATGTATATTTCAAACAAATATTCAATATAACAAGAAAAATCACTACTAGTACATATAATAATTAAAATACTTGTCCTGTACGTTACTATAGAGGCAGAAAAGCAACATCTGGAATCCTGCGTTTTTTTTTATACACATGAAAACCAAACCTCTAATTATTTTTTTTTCTGTACATATAGAGAATAAAAATATCTCATGCAACAGTAGTGTAATTTTTTTTTTAATGTCTTCGTAAATTACAAAAGCCCTAATTATTTCTCCAAGACTATTTAAGCTTTATCAGTTCTTTTATTCTTTTCGCAAACGATCTCAATAATTAATTTCTATCCACAAATGAAAAACAAAATCGTCAAATAAACGAACGTAATTAGGTGTTTTAAAAAATTGCTGAAAATACTTTATATTTATCAGTTACGACAAAGAAAATTTAACTCGGTTGCAAAAACCATTCTATTAAAATTAATTTTCTAGAATGAAAGTAATTTTTAAATAAAAATGAAGACATTCTAGATTTGCACCAAAACTACTGTTATGAGAGAACAGTTTCTTTAATAGTTAAATCGTCTGCCTTTATTTATCATAAACTGTAGTTAATTGAAGTACTTTAATTTTCATGCACAATGCCATAAACGAAGCGTAGAGCATTTAATTCACACAGAAGAATTCTGAGAAACATTTTTAGCAATTAACTGCAGAAAGCAAAAATTTTACGCACTATGAAACCAACTAGTCTAAGGGGAATTTTCGGATTCCAAATGTTTATGAGATGTTAAAATTACTTTTGTACTTTCGTAGCGTGGCAACGGAACTGCTCATTCTAAATGCCATCTTGGGACATCATTATTTCAGAAACAGTTTGAAAATGATCAGAGCTTACCATATGGCAGATACATGGACCGGAATGAATTAGTGGTTAAAGAATTAATCTGCAAGTAAATTCTGAACTGCTTCAAGTAGTTTAAAAGTTATTATTTTAACAATAAAATGGGTATTTTACCAAAAGTTTTGTTTATCAGTTATTTTATAAACCATAAATTTACAGTTTTTACTGTTATTATATGTATTATTATTATACATTTTGCTGTGTTTGATACTATATTGTTTACTTTCAGTCGGTTAATAAAACCAATTTTTTCACTTGCTAGCAGAAATATACAAATATATATTTTTTTGTTTTGGACAAAACTTTAAAAAAAAATGGCTCTGTTTAATTGATTATATGAGTCGGAAGTAGTCGAAATGAATCATACCTGATTGTTTTTGATCGGTTCAGTTAGAAATTATGTGAAATATATTTTCCAAAGCATTATAATAATAATATAAAAATTCATTTTATGCCGATTTTTTTTATGCAATTCATACAACTAAACTAACATGCAAGTAATATGCCTTTTTTTTTTTCTTCTTTTTTTATTATAACAGTTTATTCAAATAAATTGTAACATTTGATTTATTAAACTTTTTAAGCATTCATCCCCAATACATTTTCACTAAAAAATGATAGATTTGTAATGTTTTATGTTAGAGAAGTGATTTACTATTAAATTTACATTTTTAGTCTATCAAATCTTTTCAAATGTTAATGACATTCAATTAAATATATATATATGTATATATTCTAGATCATTTTCGAGGAGAAAACATAACATATGTTAAAAAGCAAAATTATAAGGAAACAAATCATCACTCAGACAAAGAAAAACTTTTATTTATAATTTAACAACATAAAAAATAAACAATTCACTGGTCAAACTTGAAATTCTTTTGTTACAAAGGTAAATATAATACTTAAATATAACAAAGTAATAGAATTATTATGGCTCATTTTCATGGAGAAATTTCCACCTTAACAAAATTATGCAATCAGATTACTTTGTGCACTCAGACTGCTTTATATTATGATATTTTATATGATTATAGGCAAAGAAATTAATGATTAATACAAACAACCTCCTGTACCGAAAAACTTGAAAGTCTTTGAGTATTTTAAAATGCCATACTATTTTTCAGAAAAGAGAACTATCTCATTTTTTGTCGATGAACGACGTTTTGGCACCCTTTACAAGCATATAGCAAAGTAATACAAATTAATCTCTAAAATTTCTGGTATGTTCTAAAGGTTGCTAAATTTATAAATAAATTCCTAGTTACTGTTTCCTAACCTTATTTTAGCATTTTCGCAACAAGCATTGTATAATTTTAAAAGTACCATTTTGAATTATATTCCATATCTTAAAACTTCTGTCATTAATTTCACAGCTAAACTGAATTTACTGAGATAAAACAAAGTGATTTACAGAAATTTTGGCAATTTTAACATCATACTAAAAAGTTTGGATGTTACTGACGTAAAGTGAAAGGTTTAAAGAAGGGAGATTCAGATTACAGCAGAAAAACTAGCTAAATATAAAAAATTAAAGTATCTAAAAGAGGGAAAACTTTAATGAAGCCTGATTTTTTGAAAACATGATTTTTTGTTTGTGTTGTTTAAAATGGGATAAAATACGCTGAACTAAGAAATAAAATAATAAAGAAAAATATGTCATCGATACTTATTAAGCCTCAAGTGCCGACGTTGCTGATGCACGTTTATGAAGGTAGATATTTAGGTTGTAATTAGTGAATCTATTATTTGTGAAAACCTTAAATTTATTTTGCTCAATTTTTCGTAAATAAAACAGCATCATCCTAGTTTTTAGATAGAATATTACGTAATACTAAGGTAGGATATTTTTATGTTACCTTTTCGAATATATTTTTGGTAGTGAAAATAATAAGTATCGACGTTTAAACGTCCATTTTAAATATATTTTGCACCCCAAATAAAGGATCTGAAATACTTTCTAAATATCTTTTACTTCTTAACTACTATACTTATTTATACTATTCCTATTATGCGAATTCTATGTATTTCAACTATTTCATTCCAATTTTTATTCTCTGTGTAATTCATCCTTCACATTTATAAAAAGAAATCTAATTGAAATTTTTGGAAAGTCCTGTGTGATTAAATATTCCATAAATATTTAAAATATTAGCCTATTTTAACTAAAAAAGATACAGTTCTTTCTATCTATCAGAAAAACCTACTTCACAATATTCATGCTGATTACACCCCGTACTACATGTTTTATGCCTTCATATAGGCCAGCGTTTCTTAAACTGTGGTCTGCGGACCCCTGGGGGTCCGCGAGCTTACAGGCGAGGGTCCTCAAGCTCAATGTTGATTTCAGATATTTTATACGGAAGGAATTTCTCTAGCCTTGGGAAGGATTTGGAGAACTAGAACTTCTCTTATAGATCATTAATAAGCATAAAACCTCAAATCTGTCGGCGGAGACATTTAAATGCTCCGGAGGCGGAATCTGTAAGAAAATATTAAGAACCGATTGATTGAGCATGTATATAACCAGTCCTTTTTTCGCATTGCAACTAGATAAAAGTTTAGACATTTCTAATACTGTAAGTTTAATAGTTTTTGTTCAATATGAATTTGATGGCAAGATATGTGACAATTTTTTGTTTTGCAAATCGCTTGCAAATCATACAACAAGTGTAGCGCTATTCACATGTTTAAACCGTTTCATATAAGAAAAATAATTTAGCTCTTCAAGATGTGTCGGAAAAAGTATAGATGAGGATCGAGCTATAAGTGAACATGGTTTGATCTGCTTGGTTAGCTAAAGCACCACATGTTGTTTGGACACACTGTTGTATTCACCGTGAATCGGTGGTTGTCAAAAAAATACCTGGAGATTTGACGACTGCATTCAATGAAATTGCTTCAGTGGTAAATTATATCAAGGTTTGTCTATTGAATTCATGATTGTTATGCGAAGAAATTGGAGTATATTTTTGGAGTCAGGTACTTTTCCATACAGAAATTAGTTGGCTGTCACGAGGGTTAAATTGCAATTTTTGCACTTACGTGAGGAAATAAGACTGCTTTTAATGGACTCCACATTCCATTTGAATGATCATTTCAATGATTTCTCCTGGCTTGTCAAGGTGGCGTATTTGGCGGTTATTTTAAATTTTTTGAATGAACTGAATTTAAGCTTACAAGGAAATTTGGTACACATTTTCAAAGTCCAGAACAAAATAGAATAAAAAAATGGTTTGGCCCAAATCCAACTTAAAAGTAATACTTGAATCATTTCCAACATTATTCGATTTTTTTTACAAACGTATGGGGTCATACAATTCTTTCTGATATTATAAAAAAAATATATTATACACCTGAAGCAGATGAAAAAAAAATCTTTCAGACTTTATTTTCCTTTCTCGAAGTCAAAAAGTGAGGGGATGAGGGAATTAATTCAATAATTTCCAAGAAATTAGTGAAATAAAAACCTTGATATAGAACAACAACAAAATTCGCAATTATCATGCAATGGTTCCATGAAAGTTGCTTTCAAGCCAGTGAAGAATTATTTCCATTCTGCACCACATATTTGTGTGAATAGACTTTCTCCAACCTTGTACACCTGAAGAACAACTGTAGAAATTGACGGAATGTCGAACCAGACTTACTTAAACATTGAACGAAATGCTGCACATTTAGTAACAAAAGATAGGCAAAAGATAAGCAGCATAAGATAAAAATGTAACAATGTACAAAATGTAGCATAAGATAAAAATGTGACAATGTACAAAATGTAGCATAAGATAAAAATGTAACAATGTACAAAATGTAGCATAAGATAAAAATGTAAGAATGTACAAAATGTAGTATAAGATAAGCAGCATACTTCTCATAGCAAATAGTGGTACGTATATTTTACCTGTCTTAAAATATATATTATAATTATTTTTATTATTAATGCAGCTGATTTTTCCAACACCGTTAATTAAATATAGGATATGTGCGATTAAATACAAATAAGGTGTATACCCAACAAAATAATTTTTTATCTTATATTACGAAAACTTTTATTGTGGGTCCCCGAAATGCATATCACATAAAAAGGGGTCCGCGAGATCACAAAGTTTAAGAAACGCTGATATAGGCCATAAAATGTACAGTCGTGTGAGGAAAAAAGAATACCCTTACTAACTTTGCCGAAATTTCATTGTATGAAAATGGGACTGATACCAATCGATTAGTAATAGCGTCTACTAATTAATGCTATGCTTAAATTTTACTTACGGGGTCGTCTCAATATAGAAATTATAACAAACTTTAAAAGTGTCAGTTCTAACACCTATTTAGGACATCGGATTTGGATTCTTCGGAAATTTTTACCTTCAGATACACTGCAAAAAAAAGTGCTGATTTTACTGTATAATACTGGCATCCCAGCTGCCAGTATTATACCGTAAAATCAACATTTTTTTTTTTTTCTTGCAGTGTACCAAACAAGAAGTAACACTGTCAAGCAGTTTAGGAATTATGAAGGTTTAAGGTTTCGGACTTCTGGTGTTAAATTTAATCGTTTTTAATCGTCGCAAAATAGATTCCAATGCGTGTTTTTTAAGCATAATAGAAAAACTATTTGGATGAATCAACTATATTTTTGGGTTGATATATTTTAAGCTTCCAGAAATCGATTTCTGTTTTTAAAAAATGCATAGGTTACAATTCAAATTTTATTCGAAAATTTATTTCGAAAGCATATGAGGGGTTCGGGATACGAGAGTGCTAAGCCACATTTTTTAACTTCTGACATATTTCAATTTGAAAATTGAAATCAAGATATAAAACATAGAGTTTTTTCGCCAATGTCTTAGTAACATTTGAGATATTTTGAGTAACAATAAGGCATTACTTTAATGATATTAATATTACGTTCTTTGTAAATTAGCGATCTTCATTGGGGGCATAAACGCCTGGGGCAAAAGCGAAACCTGGGACATATGCTGACACCAAGTGACATTATAAACAAGCAATATGTAGGATATTATAATTTACAATATTAAGCAACAGATTACAGTGTTAGATTTATATCACCAAAAATGTGGCTTGGCACTTTCTTGCCCCGACCCACACATATATATTTTGAGATTAATTTTCGAAAAAATTATGAATTCTAACTAATACATTTTTCTTACAGAAATCTGTTTCTAGAATTTTAAAATATGTTAATCCAAAATTACAGTTCATTCTGTCACGTAGTTTTTGAGCGATGCTTAAAGAATTACCCACATTGCAATCTTGTTTGCAATGACTACAAATGAATTCATTTTTCGGAGTTCCAGATTCCTAATGATTTGGGTCGAATGGCTCCTAATGGTCGAATGATTTGCCATTTGGTATTCTAAGGTAAAATTTACAGGAGAATATGAATATGGTGTCACAATGAGGTGTTAATATTAAAAGTTTTAAAGGTTGTTACAATTTTCGTTTTATAGACGACCTTTTAAACAAATGTTGAGTATAACATTAAATAGTAGATGTTATTATTAATCGATTAGTACAAATCACAATTTATAAGATGATTTTCGACAGAATTAGTAGAGGGGGGTCCTTTTTTATCACGACTGTACATGAATTTACCCTTATGGGGAACCCTCATTTACATCAATGCTTGGTACAAATCATTCCCTAACCACTGCGCTGATAGAGAAGCATGAGAAATATATATTAATAATGTATTAATCCGTTGCTATGGATTTCGACTGCGAAGTCATAATTCCCTCACGATTTTTCAGAGACCCGCTGTTCGGGTTGACGCTATTTTTTTTTCTCTGCGTTTCGGATTCGAGTCGAGTTGACTTTAATTGTTTCGGGTTTTGGTCCGTTTCAGATTTGCAATAGATTTTTGTGGGTTGGGCTTCATCCGATTTTTCAAAAAAGGCTAGATTTTTTTTTTTTTTTTCATATGAAAAAAGTTATATATTTGAACATTAATAAGTATATGAGTGTACATATATTCGTTCCTTTTCGAAGATAAATGATAAAATTGATATTACAGATATAATTATGTGCTTTTTTTTTCCCTAATTGTACTAAAATATGGATTAATTTTCTTCCAGTTTGGGTTTGGATTTCAGTATTTCGGGTTTGGGTTGAAGAGTGTAGAATTCGGTTCGCGTTTCTTGCTGACGAGATTTTTTTGTCGCGTTTGTTTCGGGTTTCGGGTTGACTTTAAATAGATTTCTTGGGTTCGGTTTTGTTATAACATATCCCGTGCAAGACTCTGTTATAAACGTCATTTTGACAGTAATAAATCTGTCTCATTTTTTGTCAATATAACTACTATCTTTTAATCGCACTACGAGTTCTCATTAATATAGTTACTCTCTTGAATTAAACTGTATTAAAGACATAATGACATAATTTTTTTCAATATAAAAATATAATTTGGGCGTTAAAAGATTAAAATTCCCTTCTCAGCAATGCGTTTTACTGCTGTTGTGACAAACACAATATTTGAAAAAATATATATATTAACTAGATAAACAATTAAAACTTAAAATTATTATCATTCAAATGTGAAAACTTCAATGCTGTGCATTTGAAAACAGCAAGTTTGCTTTTGTTTCACTTGCTGTACTAGAATGAGTAATTTTAATCAAGTGGTTTTGAAATGGCGATTCTCAACAAATTAACGAACTTCTGACAAGTGTTGCTTGAAATTTGCAGAAAAGGATATAATAAAATCCACGAAGGAGCAAAATATTCCTTATTTCCATTGCATAATGGCCTGAATGGTTTGGCTCACATTATTCTAAATAAATTCGCTTTATGATTACGGTCTCTTTTGTTAAATTACTGAAAGTTCTAGCAACAAAAATTAATTCTGTGTTAATTAAAACCTGTCAGATGTATGAAAGAAAAAAGTATTAGAGAAGAGGAAACATTTTCACTTTCTTCGAGATAAATCATAACAATTTCTGAGAAGTTTATTTCTATGCGGACTAATTTGTAAAAGGTAATTATGTTCCAGCATGGCAATCTTATAATTTTTTTTCAAATTTCGTTGAAACAAATTGTTGCTTAGGGTTGAACACAAAAATTCGAATAATGTAACACAGAATAAGGTATTAATTTTATTTCATATTTTTGCTCATCAAAATGTTATTCACTGCAAATATTTAAGCCTGTAAGTTTAATTACTAGATAAAGCGTCTCAGAGGTCAAAAGAACTGATAAATGAACAAAATCTACTTATTTATTCAAACTATTTTTTTTTTATATTATCAGAAATATTTGTTTCATGCTTAATGAGAAATAACATGTGAAATATGTTGATTTATAATACTAAAAAATATAATTTAAAAGTTTATATTAGCCTTTTATTTAGATAAGCACATTTATTTGTCGTATCACACATTTCGTAATATGTACTATAATTCGGCCTATTATATTATATTTTATAGTTACAGTAAAACTTGCCTATAAATATACCAATTAAACAAGTGAAAGGTATAGCTGTAGACAGGGTCAATATCAATTCGTTTATTCACAACGAAAGGTAAAATATTAACGATTTATGCAGATGTAAGAGTAATTAGACAGTTTTGTAATAATCTTGACTTATTATAAAAAACATTTTTAGTATTTAATTTCTAGGTATGTTAACTATTAAAAGATATATAAAACATATATAAACATGTATAAGATAAATAAGAATTTAAAGCTACTGCATTAAATAAAATTAGATAAGAAGAACCTGTCGTGCCTAAATGAAGCCGACACAGAACTATACTCTGTGAGATGTCTGTCTTAGTAGATCTTTTTTTATTGTGAGAGAGTAGATATTCAAAAAAACACTTTGGAGAAAATCACAAACTTAAAATAAGTGTGTTGTCAACAGTTCCTTAATTTTTTGACAAAAGTTTTTCTAATTTGTTTTCAGATAATGTCTCTTTATCCTCTTAGCTTCCTGCGAATCATCAAATATAGTTAACAAATCTTCGCTCAAAATATAGTCGAAAGATTGATTGATTGCAATTCGATAGTCTGCAAAATGAATGGACTTTTAAAGTGTTTTAGATTTCAAAGTTTGTAGATACAACCAAATGGCCAGTTCGAGTTAAATGCAAAATTATCGTTATGAACAAGCTTGCGCTAATACAAATTATCGTTATGGGAAAGTTTGCTATACATTAGTTCTCGTAGGAAATCTGCCGGAACTGTGGAATTTATCGTTATTGGCAATATTATTATAGGCAGATTCTAATGCATATCCAGTCATGCCTCTTTTAGTAAGAATTTAAAATTTATTTACTTCTTAATTATTCTAAAAAGAAATTGTAGTATAGTGTATATCAGAGAAGTTTTGTATAAATGTGGTGACTATATAGCTACTACTAACTATACAAAAACTAATAAAACGAAACTCATTTCCGATGTAAGAAAAGTTTATTATGAATCTTTCATGTTGACCGAGTGTTTTATAAAATCTGTATTGAGATATCAGAAAAAATACATTAAAATATCCGTCCCAGTAAAAAATTCACTGTTATTCGGGCAAAAATGAAATCTACACTAGCAAAATATTTAGTGGTCTAAATATAATTTACTTTTATTTGTTCTATTAATTTTATTAAAATATGACTTATATTCATGAATATCATTTATTTATATCATTTAAAAATCTTATAGGATGCAAGAATTGTGTATACTGCACAAGTTTTAACTGACTGTAAAACAAAATTGTTGTTCAATAAAAAGTTAAAATTTCAGTGCAAATTCACCTTGTTTAATAATTAAAATTCATAAAAATACTACTAAATGTAAATATATTATTTGAAGGTGCGTAAAAACATACATAAAAACATTTAAAAGCACATTAAAGTCCTTTTAAAAAATCAAAAACATTTTCAACCGAACTTACTCGGTCATCATCAGTGAAAAACTCCGATAAGTGAAATCCAGTGAAAAATATAAGTGTTTCACTGATGATGACCGAGTCAGTTCGGTTGAAAACGTTTTTATTTTTTAAAAGTACTTTAATGTGCTTTTAAATATTTTTATGTATGTTTTTACGCTTCAAACAATATATTTGCATTTAGTTGTATCTTTATGAATTTTAAAATAGTTGTATTTAAATAATTTAGTTTGGAGATCGGATGGCATAAGCATTTTTTTCAGACATTTGGAAATATTATTATTAACTACATTGTTGTTTTTAACATTGTATCACAGTCTGAGGTAGTTAAAAATAAACGTTTTAAGCATTTTTCTGCACCAGATAGATATAAATTTGCTCATCTACATTATTTTTTACCATTTCCCTCCCAATACGTGATAGAATACACGCTTTCTGGACAAATTGGATTAGTTATTCACCTGCATCATTATTTTGATACATTTTACGCTTTTTCCTCCAAATACGAGATAGAATACGAGCTTTTGTAGACAAATTGGGTAGTTATTCACCTGTACCATTATTTTGATACGTTTTAGGCTTTTTCCTCCAATACCAAATGATGCAAAATAAACTTATTTAGTATAATCAGATGATCTACATTGTCATGTGTTTCGCAATATAAAATAGGATATTATCATTATATTATCATCATTACAGATTTACTGTTGTAAATCTATAATGATGGACATATTTTCACTTCCATTACCGTTTTTAATTATTTTTACATATAGAACAAAATTAGAAGTATAATTTTTTATCATATAATTATTCATCTACCTTGCATTGCAAG
Organism: Maratus michaelseni; assembly: GCA_963931845.1. Lineage (NCBI taxonomy): Eukaryota > Metazoa > Arthropoda > Arachnida > Araneae > Salticidae > Maratus > Maratus michaelseni. The sequence continues at coordinate 422,118,956 of OZ007589.1, read as the reverse complement.
ATATTTTGCAGCAGTATGCTACACAACAACCAGTTTTATTGGATATGCTTTCGTAACATTTTAAATTTCAGAAATGAAAACTACTTTTATGCTGTAAAAAGAAGGAAATGATTAAAACTTTATCAATTAATAATCTTATAAAAATGAATGAAGTTCCATTAAATAAATTATGCGTAAAAGATCAGTCTCTTTAATAAGAAATTTCGATTTAAAAGGCAGCGATTAAATTTTCTTTTTCACGCCCAATTCCGAAATTTAAATGTCAGTACCACGATATTAATAAAAGCCTACTTTCTCTTTGATCCATTTTTCTTATGCTTTTACTTCATCCTGTTTTAATTGCAACTTAATTTTACAAAATTAATTGTCTGGAGAGCTCTTTTTAATACAAATTTTCGTCGGGATTAAAATTCTTGATTTCAAAGTTGGCTGGTTTCCATAATTAACTTTTAACACTATTAATAAAAGCGTTTATTTAAAAGCATAAAAGGTAGGGATTTCTTCATAGAAAAGTAGATACATTTGCACTTTAATTAAATATCATTACAGTAAAAAAAAGTAGGAATTTTCTAATAAATCATTTTATTTTATTTATTTATTTATTTTTTAACTTTTTAACTTTTTTAGTGCAACATTATTTCCCAACTATCTCTCTTAACTTTTTTTTCTTCCAAATCTACATTATAAAGAAAATTCATGTCCGTGAGTAACCCTGACATTATATTGAAGGTAGCAATACCTGGTCAACTAATTTTGCTTTTAATACAATTTTTTTTAACTTTTAAACATTGCACAATTTCAACTTTTACACCATCTGATAAGTGGTAAAATATTCTTTAAAATTAATTTTTTTAGAATCTGTATCTCAATTTACTGATTTTTGATACTTCGTATCAGAATAACAATCTTTTTCGTCTCTTTATTTTTAACAAAATCTTCATTTTTTACCCACTATGCTGCAATCATGTATATATTTATGTATATATCCTTAAGCTATTATTATTTTCTTATATTTAAATTGATTTGTGTTTGAAAAAAATATTTTCTTGATATTTGTGCATTTTTAAAGAACAATAAAAATTTCGAATTTTTAAGCCTTCTAAAATGCTACAAATAAAATAAAAACATTAATAAGAAAAAAACCTTGCTGAGCTAGTTATTATCTATTATGTACACATCAATATTATACAAAGGAAATACATTTATTCATTTATCTACCAATAATCCTTGTAAACATGTAAAAATGCTATACTAATAGAAATACCTTTTAATCCATTTATGCTTATCTATTAATATCAATAACGTTATATGAAATTATGTCTTGTTCATAAATAATTTTATCTCACACGAAGTTTTTAATGTGAATATTGAATATATATATATATATATATATACATATATATATTATTTCAATAAATATTAACTTACAGGATATGAAATAATATATTAAATTACAATCGTTTATCACAAACTATGAAAATATTACACATAATTAACTTGAATAAAAGGCTCAGTGTGCTGTATGTCTTTAAAAAATTTGTTTATGCTATAAATTTTCTGGAACAAAAGGAATAATTTTATTTTTACGCACGTAAAAATTCAGAACAGCCTCTGGCAATAACACCCCATGCAAATATTCTCAATGCGATGGAAACAACGAAAAAAAATCTAAGCAAATGCAAAGATTCCTTCTTTTCGTGTGCACTCCTATCAAAGATTCTTCAACCATATAATTGAGCTTCAACGGGTTACCAAGTGCTTCAAGTATTACAAACCCTAAAAAAAGGATAAGTTTTTTAAATTCAAAAAAACATGCGAAAGAGAAGAACAAAACGTGTTCTACATCTTTTTTTTTTTTTTTTTTTTGAAGAATGGAAGAAAGCTTTTTTCTTACAACTCCACTCATTCACAAATATGTTTTCACTTAAAGAAACTTTTTTAAACGTCTTCAGCATCTTTTCTTCGTTTTTTTCTTTTCGGCTTCCATTTATATAAAGGAATTGTAGATCTTCGTAAAAATATTAAATGTTTAGAAATGCGACTTCTCTTTAGATTTTAATTAAGTTTTTTAGCGATTTTAATTAGCTTGGTTTTACTGTTGTAAACAAAAGTGGTAATTGATTTTTTTTCTTTTTCAAATTCAATAAATTTATTTATTGGAAATTTTACTCAATTTGATTCGAGTACAATATTTTATGATTTTTTGCAATATAAACAAATAAAAATACTCTGCATTATTATGATATTCATTGTTTACTTTTTTACATCTTAATTGTCACAGAAACGTTTAGTTCATTTTAAAAACTCGATTTTATCATGAAAAAAAAGTTTACAATGTTAACAATTGAAAATGGAGTCTTAAACGAAACAGAATTATTTTCCAAAGACACTTCGCAGAATCTTGACTTGTGTTTTTAATCAATTTATTTATTTTATAACACAAAGGTAAATTGTGTTATCTTTGATAACCATGTAAAGTTAGCTATAGAAAATTGCCAAGATAACTCAAATATTTTATGTCTGATTACAAATCAAATTATAATTTTCAAAAAGACTTCATATGTGGGAAATGCAAATACTTTTTTTTTTACTGTTTTCTTTTAGATATCTCTAAATCACTGTTACTTTTTTTATGTTGTTACTATTCAATTTACAATATCAAATTATAATTTTCAAAAATACTTCATCTGTCAAAAACGCAAATACTTTTTTTTTTACTATTTTCTTTTCGATATCGTTATATCACTGTTACTTTTTTATGTTGTTACTATTTAATTTACAATATATATAAGGCACTATATTATAAATGACGAAATATGTAACTGTAATGCTAATGTGTGTCAAGCTTTTATTAAATATGCACTCTTAAAATATTAAATATAAAATCTGATTTATTTAACTATGAGTAGCAAAGGATGGGAAAATAAATTGTATATTTCTTATGCCATAATGTGCCATAACGTATGATTAAATGAAAATCATGTTGCACTTACACATTTCCATAATTCTCTCTGTTAGATACAAGGCAAGGTAACTGTTACATCGATGTGGTAAATGGACAATGCAGAAATCCTCTTGCAGTGAGGCTATCGAAAGTTGAATGTTGCTGCGGAGAAAACATGGGAAAAGGATGGGGTGATCAACCGTGTGAAGCCTGTCCTCTTCATGGATCAAGTAAGATACTTAATTAACTTATAATACTTAACTTTTAAAATTAACTTATATTAAATGTAAGTTGATGCAGTTTTTTTTTAAATAGTATATTGAGAAACCAAAGTTAAATGTTTGTTCCTGAAAATAAGCTCAACCGAAAAAAATCAGTCATCCACTGTAGACATACATCTAATACAGTGCAATACCGCCTCTAGTCACGATAACTTCCTGGATTCAGCGAGGACGATAGTAGTCCACATGGTTCTGCAGGGATGCCAAATCCAGTTGACACCACTTTCTTATGCGTAGATCAAGTAATGCCACCAAATAGCGTAGATAATGTTGTGGACGTTTTAACTCGTAATTTCAAATAATCTCAGAGAGTTTCCATGATGTTAAGATCAGGTGATTCAGCTGAATAGTCTAGAGGTCATAAACACACAGGGATGCCTGAGTGTTCATCAAATCAGTCACGCATGCATGCATTTCTGAAAATACAGCTGTTGTCATCTTGGCAAATGAGTGTGTTTTGTTTATACCATACTCATCATGATGCTGAATGTAGAGTAACAGCTGATCAATGATAATGTTCAAATAAACAGTCTGATTCATGTCCATCATTACCTCAATCAGTGGGTCAAGGAATAGTACAAAATATACCCTAAACCATTAGACAATCATCGCCGACCTGAACCACACCCACCCCAAACTGTAGGTTAAATGCTTCAGTTGTCCGCAGGTACACTCGATGCCTTGTGTTATTAAAAAAAGTCAAAATCGTGATTTATCGGACCATACTACACGCCTCCATCCAGCTACTGTCCACGTTCGATGATATTTCAGGCGTGCAAATTTATGTGTTGCCATGATCAACGGCCTCATTTCAGGGTATCTGGCTCCAAGTAATTTCAAAACCCGTCTTATAAAAAAAAAAAAAAAAAAAAAAAAAAAAAAATCATGTTTTCTCTATCAATGTATTCTATTGGTATATTTGCACTACAAAAACTCTACAATCCTCAAAAAAACTACTTTTAGCATGTATTTCTGGCATTGTAAAATCTTAGGTTTACAATGAAAACCAATGGATGCAGTTAGAGGTTTTTCGCAATTTCCCAAAATTTAATTTTCTGGATAAGGCGAGTTTTGAAACTCACGTACTAATATATTATCCTATTTAATTAAACTCTTATATCAAATTTTAAACAGTTGCTGTATTTCCAAAAACTGATTTTAGTAAATATAAAATATCCGTTTAAATAGCAGTACCCATAACCGCTTAAGTTAATGCACCACCTGTAATTTTCAAAGAACGAAAATAACACAAACTCTTTTAGTATGCTTCTTTGAGAGTATTTAATTTACTTCAGATGATAATTGATGTTTTCCTTTTTAGAGGACCACAAACAGCTGTGCACAGCTAGTACAATGTTAGACATCAACGAATGTGACTTAAGAAGAGATCTTTGTACAAATGGAAAATGCATCAATACTCCTTCTTCCTACCGGTGTGAGTGCAATAAAGGATACAGGGGCCAGAACAACGACAAAAAATGCGTAGGTAATGTATAAACTTGATTTGTTTAGCGAAGAATGTGGAATTAAATCTCTGTGTTAATCATATGAACCTATCTATTGCAGTATCGTCATTATAATCAGAGAAATAAGAGAAATACAAAGCGAACCCATATCTAGCAACCGGAATTGCAAGATAAAAATAAACTATTTTATGTTAAATCAATATTTATCTATTTATAACTGAAATACAATTTCCGTGGGATTTTATTTGTTATACAGGTTGTTTCTTTCTTATCGTTGATTAATAGTTAATTCCTAAACCTCTAGTTTTAGAAGTGTTAAAAGTGTTTGAAATTCTCATTTTCATCATATGAAAATCCATTTACGTCAAAATAATTTTTTTGTTAAAAAGTTACGAAACTTAAATTTTTATACCGCCCTTGGATCCTATAAGTTACATATTTTCTCCGTGATATGACAAAAAAAACAGTAAAAACCCCATTCTTCTACAACCAAAACTGACTGAGTTATGTCACTTTGAATTTTATGAAATTTCGGAGCTTTCAAGCACTAAAAATTTAAAGACTCTGTTTTCGTGCCAGGAAGCTTCAAAAGTTCGTACAATTCAAAGAGTCATCATTCGACGAGTTTGGTCGTAGATGAATGGAATTTTTACAATTTTATATGTCAGAGAATGGAGAAAAAAATTTTGGATATAACTTATAGGACCCAAAGACCATATAAAAATTCTAATTTCGTAACTTTTTAACCCTTTCCTAGTCACGCTATGAGTATTTTTCTAACAATAGACTTAAAAAGCGCATATTTCATTTAGAAGTGGCCCTTAAATTTCCTTCAGTTCAAAAACCCCCTTGATTTTCTTTAAATATATATTATATTGTATTTAACCTAAAGAAAGATTTTATAACTATTTTCAGTGCGTGCACTTCTTATACATTAAAGGGTAGGTAGTGTGAGGCAGAGGTTGGTAGGAGAGGGTAGCGTGAGAGAAACGCTCACACGCGACTTATGGCGCCATTCAAAAAGACGCAACCAACAACGGATTAAAAAAATAACTACTATTTTGATGTAAATGGCTTTTCATATGGTTTTATACACTGAAAAAAAATGTTGATTTTACGGTATATAATACTGGCATCCCAGTACTATGGTATAATATTAGCATCCGCGCATGTGCGGTACTCTATTTCTGCTTATTTTACTGTTTATTACTGTTAATGTTACGGTATAATACTAGCAGCTGGGTGCCAGTATTATACCGTAAAATCAACATTTTTTTTTGTGTGTGTGTGTAGTGTATATGATTTCATTTTAAACATTTTCTCAATTAAAAATATGTTTTTAAAGTTAACGGTTTAGTAATTAACTATTGGTCAACGATATAAGAAGGAAGACCCTGTATAATAAAGTGATAAATTAAGGAACAGGGTTATAGGACCTTTCATAGCGCTTTTTAAAAAATATATTTATCTTCAATTTTGTTTAAGGTTAAGTGTTTTATTTTAAAATGGTCATTAGAAAGACGCACTTATCTTGCTAAATGATGCAAATTTTCCTAAGGTTGTAAACCATTCATAGCTTTTTCAACGTAAATCTATTGATTTTATGATGCAAAATTTATTAAACTTGAATTTTAGATTCGCAAACCCTGATGTTTCATATAATGTGATTAAGATCAATCTCTAATCAAACTTAATTTACTGTGATTTATTAATTTAGGTTAGTGATAAATTTAGGAAATTATTATAAATTTTAAGGTGAATATCTAAAAGTAAGTTGTTTAACGTATCTTAATAAAAAATAATCACTATGTTGGGGACAACCTCGGCTTGTACTATTACTTTTTCTTTTTGGAAAATCATTTTTGTCTCACTTAAAACATATTCGTTGTTTTTATTAAATTTTTATACCTAATACTGCTATGCTTTTGCAGAAACGCTCAAACTATAAGTTGAAAATCTAAATGATAAAATGAATCTATACTAATGTTTTTTAATCTACGAAAATATAATATAATCACGAACGAAGATATACAATAATCCCTTCCAAGTAGCCCACAATTCCAAAAAGTGTTATTTATCTGTAGGAACCTTAGAAAACAATATATTTCCGAGATTTAAAGAAGCATTTATAAAAACAGTTTCTTTTGCTGCGACAGATTTTCGGAAACTTTTCCGAGTACTTTTTATAACGCTTAATAAATTTTCTCCAACCGGATTTTCGATTTTAGGATATACTACCAATTTCCAATTAAACATTTTCAGCTGCATAATTGAATTTATACATGAAAAACTAACAAAATAATGATAATTTCATTGTTAATGTTAATGTTGTTACTTTATCATGTTTCTCTGTAAAACATGTTCGTTGAACATGAAAATGTTTACTTGAGAATGGATAGCATCCGAAAAAACCGGTATTCCTGTATGAGAAAACTGGTTAATACACTATAAAAAAAACTACTTGGAAACCTTTCCGAAAATCTGTGGCATCAAAAGAAACTTTTTTTTTATAAATGCTTCTTTAAATCTCGAAAATATATTGGTTTCTGAGATTTCTAAAAATAAAAAACACTTTTCGGAATCATATGTAATGCGGAAGTAGGTATTAGCGGATGTAGGTATAATTTTAACCCTTTCAGGGGCAAAGTACTTATGTTTCTAAAATGTTGAAATCATTGAATCACACCGGGATTTAACAACAAATTTATTTAAAATTAGCTAAAAGTCTTTCTTCATGTATATTATAAAATCAAAATTTGATTCCAAAATTCCGGTGTCATTGTGGCGTTTGGGAATCAAAATTAAGTGGGACATATTGTATCCCACCGCCCTTCAAGGGGTTAAAATTGGCGTTTATACATAAGAAAGTGAGTATCCGCTATACAACGACACCCCTCGCAGTGCCTCTAACGGTGAGCTGAGCAATCCTATCTCAAAAACATTCGAGGTATATGAGGACGTCATTTAGAAAGTTATTTAACGTAGTCGATTTAGTTGGAAATTACATTCCATTAAAGGAATAGCCTAAACCAGAAGTTTGAGTTTGTCCATTTGATATTACAGTGTTGTTCCATTACAGAAAAGAGTAGTATGGAAAAATTTCTAGGAATTGCAATCAAACATAACATGATTAAGACATTAGAAACATAATTTTATTGTCTATGCTGGAACTGGTCACCATTGGCCGCAAATGCTTCGTTGTTGCAGGAGCAATAACGCAAATCGCACCGACTGACATTCACACTTTCTGTTTTCACTGAGAGTGATCTCATGGCGTAGCGCATACTGATTTTTCTAAGTATAAACCATGACTATTACAACTCTAAATTATTAGCTACATCCGTTCACAAACTAACTGGCTGCTTAACTTATATTCCTCCCCTGCCACCCTTCTATACACCTGATGAAAAGAATATTTTATTTTTCTGTGTGATTTCTGTATAGTTTAAAACTAAAAACGAAAATCGTATTTTTATTATTATTAATATTATTATTATTATTATTATTATTACATTTATTATTATTATAATTATTATTATTATTATTATTATTATTATTATTATTATTATTATTATATTTATTGTTATTATTATTATTATTATTATTATTATTATTATTATTATTATTTAACTAATGTAAACTCTACAATTGAAACCAAGTCTTAAAATAGAAGACAAATATCATATTATTTTTTCTTCATTTTAAAATTAAAAGTCAAAATGCGTAATCCTCTTTAGAACATTATTTTCCAAATATTTTTAATGATGTGAAAATGACCTTACTTTTTTTGTAAAAACAGTGCGAATTTTAACGGGTACTACAATAGAGAATTGGATTGTTGAATATTTTCTTCTGAATTATGTAACAAAAATAGTTTCGTTTATATCTCAATTGAAAATTTTTTACATGCTACACTGATAATTTCTTTAATTCCATTTAATTTTAGCTTTCGCTTCTTTTTCTTTCATTTTCACATTATTTATTTTTTGTGTTATTTGCAAGTAAGCTTTATATTTTATGAAAAAAAAATGATATCCTTTTTGACACTTTACAGGAGACTGGGAAAAGTTTACCTACTTAAAAAAAAAAAACTTGCATTTCAAATTATAAATAAATAGAAACATAATAAAATAATAAGTATAGTAATAATAATAATAATAATAATAATAATAATAATAATAAATATAATAATAATAATAATAATAATAATAATAATAATAATAACTTTACCTTATACATTTAGCTGTCAAAGTTAAAATACTAATTTTATGTAGTTTGCTATAAAATACATATCCACACTAAAAACAGATTAACCTTTTTTTGTTGTTGTTGTTTAAATGTATTTACATCAAGTTAAGTCGATGCTAAATTAAGAAAGTTGCCTAAAGTAAATTTTTGCCAATAATAACCTAATTTTTATCTAAAATGTATTTTTCCGTAAAACTTTGAAAATTCATAAAATTCTAAGTATGATAATACGGTGTTTTGGTAGTACAAAAATGGGATTTTTTTAAGGTTCTTTCTTAGACACAGGACAACATTTTTCTTCTAAATTGTACCAGAATTAATATAAGGTATATAAAAAGAGGGCCGTATAAAATATTAAAATTCGTAATTTTGATAAGTATACACACCTTTAAATTAAAAAAAAAATGCCATACCTAAAAGCTATACTTGATTTGTATGCTTTTTGTAACTTGTTTGTAAGCTCTTAATGAAGGTTTATACTTTAATCATACAACATTTTTTTTGGATATTTGACTAGAAACATTTATATAAACTCTAACAAGGGAAATCCCTTTTTTTAGGTGCGTTCGTAATTATATGAATACGTAGCACCTATTGTCGTCGCTTGGTCCGTCCGTCCGCATATAACAACGCAAAAACTACCCAACCGAATGGTTGGAAATTTAAGATATATTATCTTTGCAGAATTTTGTCGAGACATTTAAAATTTTATAAAAATCGAATCAAAACTTTAGGAGATATTAATACAAATATTTATTAAGAAATTTGAATTTTTTAAAATAAATCGGTGCTTTCTTGTTATAGGAGCTTCCGAAGTTTAATCGTCAAGCGACCGAGATACTTTTTTAGCACTTTCCAACCTAGTTTAAAAGTGTTTATGACTTCGGTTTGTCTGCCGTATGGCCGTCTGGCCGTCTGCCGTCTGCCGTCTGGCCGTCTGCCCGTGCTCTAACTTCCGTAAATATACTCAGATTGCCTTGCAATTTTTATATATTATTGTCGTCATCTATAGTATGTTCCCTATTTCAACTGAAGTGTGTAGCACTTATAGTTTCTTTACAGGGACACTCAAAACAATTCCGTTACATTACGGTCTATGGGGAAAAATCATTTGGGTTTATTTTAATGATGTTACACATTTTCAAACACATTGTAATTGATATATATCACTAAGGTGCATTACAAGAAGCTTACTATGGAATAGGGTGTGCATAGCACTTATAGTTACTTTACAGGGACAGTCAAAAGAATTCCGTTACATTACGTCTATGGAGAAAAATCGTCTGTGGTTTATTTAAATAATGTTTCACTATTTTAAACGCATTGAAATTTATATATATCACTAAGGCGCATTACAAGAGGCTTACTACAGAATATTGTGTGTATAGCAGTCATCGTTCATTTACAGGTACACACAAAAGAATTCTCTACTGTCTGTTAACAATAATTCCTGGAAGTGCGTTTTAAGTTGCTGAACGCGATTTTAAATTTAACTGACTTTTTTGTCTATTACTTGTGTGTATAAATTCTGTAGATCATATACAGGGTAGCACAAAAGTTCGCGAACACATTTCCGTTTATTGACAGAAACTCCAGAAGGATAATTTTAAACTGTGCTACGCGTTTCCTAACTAAACTAAAATTTAGCATCCTATGTAGTATATATACAAATCTAGAGATCATATACAGGGCTGAATAAAAGTATTTGGATATTTTCCCGAATATTGTATATGTTGGAAATTCCTGAAATTACGTTTTTAAATATGTTATGTGTTTTTCAAATTGTTTACTTAGATGTTATCTTTCAGCTTATTAAACGGTAATGATTTGTAAAATTATTTTGGAAGCGTTGGAAAGTGTTACATAATCTTTGCTTGACGCATGATTTTTCGTTCTTGTTTATTACAGAAATTAATCTGCAGACGATATAATTCATTTCACAGAATTAAAAATCATCACGATCTGAATATTTATATAACTAGCTATAGTACGAACGCACCTCATTTGTCACGTTTGACGTACAATTTCCAACTTGTTTTAACTTTTATGACAAAACATATCTCACTTTGTTCTAATATTAACCATTGTATTACAACCAGATTAAGACTGAACTAACCTGCAATAGTGCAGTAGTGGGAAGTAGTGACTGTGGTTTTTAAAGTTATAAATAGCAGAATAAATAAACATGGATAAAGCCTTCCTTAGCGTCGATCCCTCCACCCCCCACTTTCACATAAACATTTCAAAATGCTTCATTTATCAATTGATTTCATTCTGTTACAAAATTCAATGTATTTTCAGATGTTGATGAATGTTTAAATGCCACCATATGCCAAAATGGAAGATGCATGAATTCTATTGGGAGTTTTACATGCATTTGTCCCACCGGTTACGATTTAACATCCGATGGAACAAAATGTACAGGTAAGAATGCAAATAAAATTCATTTTTTCTAACATATTTTCAGAAGATAAATAGTTGCACAGATGACATTTGCATAAAATACTCAGAATATTGGATATGTTGAACTTAAACTTTTCTTATTTATCTTTAAAGTTACTGGTGCAAGTTCAAAATCCTGAATTCAGAATTTTTTTCGAAAATCCATTGTAGCTGTTAGATAATCCAAAACTTTAAGTCCAAAACTATAATTCATATATGAATCAGTATGTAACAATTCAAAAATTTATGTAGAACCCAAGTAGTCATTTTTAAAGAAATTAAACAATTAAGGTTCTTAGTGTAATTAATAAAATAGTTGTGAGAATAAATAATTGTTCAAGCTAATTATTAATGCCGGGATCTTAAAATTAGCACTATAATTATTTTAGATAGAAGATTTAAGATACTGAATTCTATAGAATTCTGGTTATTAAATTAATGAGAGAACAGGGTGTTTAGGTCAGTGTTACGAATTTAGTCCCTTTTTATTTAAAAAAACTACCATCTGTATTTAATCACAGAATGTCTGACATTATACAGAATAAAAATTACTACACAGAAATTCGGGTAGAATAGTAGTTTTTTTAAATTAAAAAAAAAGGAGGCAAAGTTGGCAACACTGATTGAGGGAGCCAGAGCCCTACCTTATTATAATAAAATTTCACATAAAATAAACTGTCTTAGCTATTAGTGCGTGTAATCGATTTTCCTGTTAAAATTCTTGAATCACCCAAAACTGCGAATACGATAAAACGAACGAAGATCTTTTTTAATTGTCATGCATCGTCTATTTTTAATATTTAACGTATATCATCTACTTTACATATAAAAAATGATTTTTAGTGGACTAAATATTTTTTTTCATAAACTTGTATAGATTAAAATATCAGAATGACTTCTCAAATAGGTTACCAAAATATTCAATTTCATTTTTCAACTAAAGTGCCCACAAAAATTTTTAAAAGTTTGCGCCAATGTTATACATCAACCCTGTAACTCGAAAATATAGTGAACTCGGATTAAGAAAGACAAAAGTAAATTTTAAATGATTTTAAATATAAAACATTTTTCCGTTTTCTTTGCCTGTTGTGTACTTTTTGAATAGCAATAGCAGATGTTGAAAAATGTGAAAGTGTTTTGAAGTTCGCAATGAAGGTTGGAATTAATCGAATTTTTGAAGTACATACATCAGTTCTATCAAATGTAAACCCTATGAATCATGTGAAAAGCTAATTTAGAAAACCAGGACTCAAGCACATGGCCAAAGAAACTATCATGCATAGTGGCGGATCGTAAAAATAATTTTGAAATGAGTTAAATGAAGTTAAAGGTTATAAAATTTTTAGAATGTGGTCACAATATCCGTGTCATCAGTAATCTCTTAACAGCCTGAAAAGCTAATCTGATAATCAGAGTTAGAAATATTCACATAACAAAAGACCTAAACATATCGCTGAACGAATTGCGATGCAGATGAGAAGATTGTTGGTGGTACCTTTGAACGCAAAGAAAAGGAATTTAGAGATTATTAAAAAAAGCTTTTGGAAAAGTCTATCTGAAAAAAATGTGCAAAAAATATCCTAATAACAGAAATCCCAAACACTTAACTAAATAAATTTAAGTGGATAGAATCACATCGAATGTTCAACATCATAACTAGAGCCACTGCCATTCCTCGAACTCCAGTTCTGTCCTCTTTAAAGTGCAAATTATTTTATTTATAGTATCCTTTGGATTATATATATTTGGATATGAAACTTTGCAACTTGCCTTTTATTATAGCACTTAGCCAAGGTGCTACGAACGTTGTCGCAAAAGCTGTATTTTTACAACCAACAGTTTTCGTGAAAAATACGAAAGAAAACCATTGATGAACGAAAGAAAACCATTGATGAACGAAAGAAAACCATTGATGAACGAAAGAAAACCATGAACCATTGATCTGGAATACAGAGTTAATTCTTTGCATGAAAAAAATTAAATGTGGTAGACAAAACAAACGATAGCATAAAAAAGCAAAAAGCGATAAGAAAGCGATAGCATAAATAAGCAAATAATAAATAAGAGCTGAATACAAAGAATGAATTATCATTTTACTAATCAGCGTACAACCATTAGAGTGAAAAAAATGTCCAGACCGGGGTTCGATCCCGGATCCCTTGGTATAGCGCACCAAGTGCTTTACCAATAAAGCTATCCAGACGACATCCAGTCTAGCATTATCTCACTCTTATATGGCAAGGCTACAAACACGCAGCACAAGATGGAAAGTCAATCATGAGCACAACTTCGTTGGCAGGCATGAGACAAATTAAACCCAGTATCGGTGAATATTTATACACCAATTAATTTTTCAGCAGAGCTGAAATTGGTAAAGAACTTGGTGCGCTATACCAAGGGATCCGGGATCAAACCCCGGTCTGGACATTTTTTCACTCTAATGGTTGTACGCTGATTAGTAAAGTGATAATTCATTCTTTGTATTTCATTAAAAATTTAAAGCGTTATTTCAGCTCTGCTGAAAAATTAATTGGTGTATAAGAGCTGAATAGATTGAATTTTTTATAAAAACACTAAAACGTGTGCCGCAAATACTTAACAGAGAATTTTAAATTACAAAAGTAAATTATTGATAAGTGCTTGAAATTGGACACTTGTTTTTGAATCAAGCTACCTAATTGTGCCTTTAAGCCAGTTTGACATTAAAGAGGCAAGAATAAATAGTAAAGCAGGATGTGAAGTTGTTGCCATTTGGTAGCAACCATCACTTTATTAACTATTATTACTATTTTATATCCTATAGTTAAAAATTTGTGAAATTAGGAAGACTATTTATCTCTAGGGTGTCATAATGCTCTCGGGCCGTCTATGTGATTATTTTTGAATAAACAAACTTTTTATTAATAATGAACAGTGAAGAATCAAGAGTTTTCAACCAGTGTGCCGCGAGAGCATCGGGTTTTTAGTCAAGTTTTGTCAAGTTTTTACGAATTAACAGAACTATTTTTTATTGTAACATTTTAAATTACGTGATGTGCTTTGTGACGAGGACTGGTGTAATAAAATCGCATTTCTTTAAAGTTTATTTCAGTCTATAAAAACCTTTCGAATATGCGGAGAAATCATGAAAATGTTCTCACACCTTTAATGAATGCTGTCAACAAAAAAGCTTAAAAGCTTTTGCTTTGGAAGGAAAGGGGTTAAAATAAAAAAATGTTAAACTGCTTGAATCAGTGAAAAAGTGTAAACTAGATAAGACATTGAAGAAGCTGTATAAATTTCAGATTCATTGTACGTAATTATTTAAAAATACTTTCTCCCTCCTAACGCTACTTCTTTAGATTAGACAAGAAATACCTTTAGGTGCTTGTGCATTTACACTACAGATTTACATGCATAATACAGAAAGGATTACCTGAAATTAGAAATGGTAGAGGATTAAAATGAAAAGATTCCCCAACGGGTAACGTAATTCATTGGTTTTCTCACAATTCTCAATTTGTAAATGTTACAAAAATCTCCAGTTCTCAACATTATATGTCTGAAAAATGTGCTCTATGAAAATTATCAAAAATTAACACAAATCTTGGGGAAAGGATATTCTTGGATATTCTTTAAAAAATATACAAACTCAAACTCAAGTTTATGATTAAATGTTAATATAAAATGACGGTAAAAAATAAGTTTTCAAAAAAAAAAAAAATTGTTTTTTTTTTAAATATAATAAATTATTTTGCTTTATTTCGCTATGCTGAAACGTTTAGTTTGTGTTAGTGTATGCGTGTGTTCTTTAATCACCATAATTTAAGTGTGTCGCGAAAGCTTAATTATCGGCTCAAGTGTGCCGCAAAAGTTGAATCATACGTTGAAATGTGCAGCGCGGAGAAAAAGGCTGAAAAACCTTGCTGTTGATGAAAAATTTCAGAGCAAGTATACTTTTGAAACAAGAGCTGTTCAGATTCAGTCTTTTTCATCAGATCAGTATAAATGTACTTTTGCTTTGATAATGCTTGCATTAGCAAATGAGATTATCACACAGCCGAATAACGAATTAGCGAATTTAACAGAAGTTTTATCAGAAGAGAAATCTGTTTTATGAGAAATCTGTTTATACCGTTTTCTCAAACAAGAGGCATATAACCGTCAAAAGGGCAAATCTGATCAACTAATTGAATCTCAGGAGAAATTATGCAATAGTTTGGATTAGTTTTCTGCACTGACAGCTAAATCAATGGCATTAAAGGGAGTCCTACGGCAAAACTACATTCTGTGCCCAGAAATTACTTTTTACTGCACCTATAAACAAAAATAGAGAGGTTGGGTGGTGGGAGGAGGGTGTTTGAGTCGGGGTCTATGGCATTTTCCACTACAGCCAACAGACAGTTACTGTCTGATTCAGTTGCTGCCTGAACTAAATTGGCTTCATTTCAAAAACAATATACCCGATTTAATCCGCCCCTATTTGCAAAACATAACCGCAGTGCTACAAAACAAAAACACTTACCCACATTTTACAAGCGAGAAGGACACATAAAATATAGAAAGAAAACTGAGAGAAAATGTCGATGACGTTTTTATTTGAGACATATCTAATGCAGATCATATTCTAATTCTCTAAGCTAAATTTTAAATGTGTGAATTCAATGTTCCTTTGTATTTAACGATAAGTAAGTGTTCATTCTTTGGATGTTTTTGTATAGAGAAGTACGATTAATACTGCTCATCCAAATCTATTTTTTAAAACAATAGTCAATAGTTTGGTAATAGTAGTAAAGTTAAATTCATATGAAGACACGCTATGTGAAATGAACAAGACAGTGAAGAATATTGTTAACTGATGTCTTCTTTATTAAGATCAGTACTGAATTCAGATCGTTTTTTGCCAAGGGGGATTTCTACGCTCTCGAAAAGGAAAGGAGAAATTACTGGAGGAACTTGTACCTACCGAGACATTAACACAACAGAAAATTTGAAATCTTCCGGAATGAAGAGAACTTTTTATACCAGACCACCTACTAAATTCACCACTGGTTAAGATAATGTGCATGCATATTTCATTTATTTCCGAAAATCTGTGGTTCAAAGTTTAACAAAGCGCATGGCTCAAACGATTTTACTGCCCTCGAGGTATGAGCCATTATATGGGTTCCACTGAAAAAGGAAATGAATAATAAATATTTTTTCTTTTTTAATGTAAATTGTTATTATCACCTTAACAAAATTCTAAGTATATATTCTACCATTTTTTTTTTACATAGATCAAGACGAATGTTCTATCACTGGCATGTGCGCCAATGGTAATTGTGTGAATGGTGATGGATCCTTTACGTGTCGATGTCATCCCGGTTACACATTATCGTCCACAAGACAATCTTGCATCGGTAAGTACTTTTAAAAAAAATAGCTGATTACATAACGATAAAACAAAATATTCTATTTTATTATTATTTAAGCATTTACATATTTAAAGCGAATTTTGATTAGTTAAATGTAATTATTTTTTTAAATACTATTTCAATTGAATGAACGTAAAATTTTAAACTTATGTGTTACGTCAAATCTTCTTCTCTTTATACAGCAAAAAAAAATTGTTGAGATGAAAACAATGACATGAAATTTTCTTCTTTTAAGAAAATCAGTCTAACTTCTGTTTATTTTATTTTTATTTTATCTATAATATAAATGTGGTTTATATATTTAGATATTGATGAATGCAAAGAAAATGGACGAATCTGCATTAGAGGAAGATGTGAAAATACTCCTGGAAGTTATAGGTGTACTTGCCAAGATGGTTTTATACCTTCTCCAGATGGAGACTTCTGCCTAGGTAAAATATTTATATCATTTTGTTATTCTTAAATTATATCTGCATCTGATTAAATATATCTACAGGGTGTTTCAAAAATGACCGGTATATTTGAAAAATCAATAAAAATGAAACGGGCAGCGATAGAAATACACCGTTTGTTGCAATATGCTTGGGACAACAGTAAATTTTCAGACAGAAAAACTTTCGAAATTAGTTACAATTTTCAACAACAGATGGCGCTGCAGTTTGGAAAAATCTAAACCACTATATTTTCCACATATCCACCATGCGCAGCAATAATATGGCGTAGTCTCTGACCGAAATTACCTGAAACCTTTGTAAACCTGTGACTTCTTTCTGTGGGGACACTTGAAAAACCAGGTATACCGCCACAATCCAGAAACAATTGAACAACTGAAGCAGTACATCTCTTCTGCATGTGAAGTTATCCCGCCTGACACGTTTACAAAGGTTTCTGGTAATTTCGTTCAGAGACTACGCCATATTATTGCTGCGCATGGCGGATATATGGAAAATATCGTAGTTTAGATTTTTCTAGACTGCAGCGCCATCTGTTGATGAAAATTGAGTAAAAATCGCTTTCGAACGATCGTAATTAATTATCGAGAATCTGATCCCAATATATTTGAATCTGAATAGCGATAGATTCAACGCAGCCTGGTCAGAGTTATCACCGAAATTTATTCCTACCTTATCCATTATACTGACGCATTGTTAACCATGCTGTTTAGCAGATTTTGTCCTTAATATTTCAAGATACACAATAAAAAATTTAAAAGAATGCCCATGATAAATATATATATATATATATTCAGGGTGAGGGCAAAGTCTTTCCATGATTACAAAATGTTAGCACGAAATAAACGTTGAAGATAGTAATGTCAAACTTTCATTATTGCATAGCCCTGTTCTTAAAGGTTTTTTAATATAAAAATAGCAAATAAAACCTTTGTGCAATAATATTAAAAGGAAGAATACCAACGTTATAAATTCACAAATACTATACAAAAAAGAAGCAAATAGCTATTTCGAATCTACAAGCGAGATTCTTCTTCTGTGCGACAAAGAGCAAAGCACAGCGTGCTAGAAAAAACAAAACTGGGCTCTTTTTTGTGTATTATTTGTGCATTTATAACGTTGGTATTCTTCCTTTTAAGGTTTTTTATAATCAGAAGACTGGCGCAGCTCGTCCAGAAACCTAACCAGTGAATCAAAATGTAAACAAAATGGCATATCACTTCTTAGAAGGTCACCGACGCTGCCAGTTTTCTTTAAACTTTTCATACGATTGCCTTATGGTCATGACATCTACATATATTGCGTCTACATAATTGCATATCCTAAATTCCGGTTGAACAGAAATGGGAGTTTGATTTCATAAAATCAGAAAACCCATTGCCCTTACCCTTCATCGAAGCTATTTCGTTAAAAACAAATTTTGATTCACTGTTTTTCGTTTATGGATTGGTTGCATTATCTATTCAACAATAAAAGAAAGATTTAAGAACAGGGCTATGAATTGATACAAATTTTACATTACTATCTTCGAGAGTTTTTTCGTACTAATTTTTTGCTATCGGGGAAAGACTTTGTGCTCACTCTGTCTTTTAGCAGTATATTCATAGGTTTAAAAAGACGAAAACTGAAGTCATATTCTTATTTATGGGCAATACTGAATTCAAATTTTAATCCTAAGAGGTATTTCACTTCTTCCTAGAGGTACACTGTAAAGCTCTGGGAGGGAGAATTATTGCTGTCGAACCTTTTCTATAATAGAAAATTCTAAATCTTCTGAAAGGACAATTTGATCTCCTTTGGGTAGGGATAAATTATTTCACTAAATTCATTTTATTTTTAGGGAGTTGAGCTTATGTATAAACCTATGCTTTCTCACTTATTTTTATAAATGTATATATATAGTTACGGAACTGCATATTATAACGAGGATTTGAAAACTGTATCTGAAAACCTAAAATTTAATTTATTATAATCTTGAGAAAGAAAATTCTTGATAAATACATAATTATTAGTTGATACACAATAATATCATAAGCACAGCTTCATGCATTAAAAATAAGTTAAACTGAAATACATAATGCTTTTTCGCATTATGTGTTCCAGTTATTAAAGTTCGTTCCTAGATGCTAAATATTTTTGAATATTAAAATAATAAAACGCACCAAAATATTTCATAACATAGGCTGTACTACTATGAGTTCTCTGTGTCGCGGCAGTATATCCAAACTCCTCCGAGTCTATCCCTTGGGACTGTACCGGCTGTGTTATGATATGACTGGTTGACAGATAGTGTTAAATTTTCTAGGGGCTAACTATTAGTATCTATTATATTTCATAGATGGCAGCACTATACATTTCAGTAGTGTAAGAAATAATCGGTTTCTTTTATGGAATCTCTTATTTTAAGATTAAATTCCACTTTACACATTTGTACAAAAGAAAAAATGCTAATATTCATTTTTATTAATTAAGTGTTTCAAATTTTTCAACATTAAGTGTTTTAAAGGTAAATAAAAATACCTCAGAAATAAATTTAATTTTATTAAAAAGCACCTAAATGGCGAATGTTTTCGGAAGAATATTCAGAACTTGGGTCAATTCAGAGAAACAGTTTACTTGTGGCTGTGTTTCGTTGACTTAATAAATATTGTACACAAGACTGGAAAAAATGAAATTCACAAATTCAATATATTTTATGATTTAAACAGCAACGACATTCCGCTTTAGAAGGAATCAACTTTGTTGAAAATTGGGCCATAATTTGCTGATGGCATAATGTCGAAACTAAACAGGCTAGACTAATAAATAAATAAGTTTACATTTGTATTACAATTTTAAGCAATTTACCATTATCAAAGAATCAATTTTAATTAATTCTAGGCTTATAAAATCACACACATACTTTTAAATGTGCTGTTGCTGTTATTGTTTTTATTGTTATTATACGCATTTCCATATTTCCTATATCCTAATTAAAAAATGCTTATGTTTTTAACTCATATGTCACAAATTCAGATATATACGTTTTTTAGACAAGGGAATACTTATTCGGTAGATAACCGATTCACCTCTCAATATCACATGTAATATTGAAAATCGTCAAGAATTCTTTTTTTATTATTAAGAAAGATAAAAAGCATGTTGAACACTAACAGATGGCGACACTAAATTATTTGTCCAATAAGCATATACATCCTATGAAGCAGGGTTTTGTGCTATGCATCCCACAGAGCAGTGCTCAGAGCAAAGATATGTAGATATTTGCAGATCGCGAGTGATCGATCATACGAAATAACTGGCGGGCTGCATCATTCGTGGCAGAGTAAAAATTTATATAAATATAGGGCTCGCGAGAATAGGAAAGTACCTTATTACATGTATTATTAAATGAACATTATTGAGTTTGTAAGATTTCTTTTCTTTACAATTAAACAATTTTCATTTCTCAGAGAAAAGGTTTATTACAGAAAATTACTTGTTGAAAAATACTCCACGGATCGCAGATTAAAAACCCCTGTGATACAGTTCAAAAGTTCTATATGATAATGTTGAAAAAAAAAATCTCGTATACCAACCAACTAGCAAAATGTTATGTTTTTATACAAAAAAAAAAAAAAAAAAAAAAACGAAGTCGGGTTTAATAAACTGTCTTATTATTCACTTTCTTTTCAACTAATTCAAAAATATATGGATGTTTTCAAACATTAAAACTAGTGCTGTAGTCGTACAAAAAAAAAAAAGAAGAAAAGAGAAGGTATACGCTTTAGACAGTGGGTACACTAAAGAATATACACTATAGCTTTATTTGAGGAGCAGAGGATGTACGAAGTTTCTTTAAAAAATAATACGGAGTGTATCATCGTATACCCTTCACTACAGCCCAGAGTAAAACCTTATCAAAATATGAAGCCATTTGTAATTATAATGTTTCTTTAATTATTACAATTTCAAAAGAATCAATAAAAAATATAATAATGTCATACTTTCAACCAGTCATGTACGATATGTTTGTGGTTGCATGATATATTTTAATTCATTTTAAAGTAGGTGATAATGTTTTGGTTTTCTGATACTCATATCTCGACATTAATTTAAAAAAATTGTAGGTTTGAACTTCTTTGATACGATTCTGTTTTCCCTTACTTAAAATATTATAATCAGAGTCTGGCGATAAAACTAAAAAATAAATTATTTTTAGACGATACTTTTAATAAAGTTAAATATATAAAAAGTATATAACCTTATAAAACAACGTTTTTAGCTTATAGCAGACTAGTTTCGGTAGCATTTAGTGTACCTTTATCAGTGTAAAAATGGATTTTTGCTTAAATATATGGAAGAGAGGCGGATTCAACGGATAGGTTTATTGACCAGTAGAATTACAAGAAATTACAGGGTGACTACACATTCAGGGAATCAGAAAAAAATCTGGGAGATTTATCAATCTGGAAAAATCAGGGAAAAGTTAGGGAATTTTGTAAAAGTACTTGAAAATCAGGGAAATTTGTCTATATGCGAAAATATTTGTGTTTTCAAAAGATACTGATGCATTGACAAACAGGTGATATTTAAGCCAATAATAGTATGAGATAAAGAAAAGTAAAATTTTTATATATTTTTTAAAAGATGCACATGATATGAGTTTTTGATATTTAACACACATTAAGTAATCAAATGTCCTCATTTTCTGTG
Organism: Maratus michaelseni; assembly: GCA_963931845.1. Lineage (NCBI taxonomy): Eukaryota > Metazoa > Arthropoda > Arachnida > Araneae > Salticidae > Maratus > Maratus michaelseni. Next base: position 422,097,035 of record OZ007589.1, on the reverse strand, counting down.
GATAGAGCTTGTTGTTGTTGAAGGCAAGTTGAAGGGAATTCAACAGTATGTTGAAGGCAATTTACCCATTTTTGAAAATCTTATGATACATTAGCATAAGCTGACCAAGTGGCCAAATTAATCCAATTAGCTATCCCGTCAGATATAGCTATGTCTTACAACTGAACATTCCTCAGAAAATGAGGAAATTTTCTGGTTACCGTATATTTATTGGACACTATATGAAGTTGTTGGACTAAATTTTGGGTTCGGATTTATGAAACTGTGAACTAGTACTTTATGAATATTGTGCAATTTTGATATTTTTTTCCCAAAGGAAGTATTAGCAAACTGGGTAAGTGTGTTTACGAGGAAGCGGCATATATTAAAAAATATCGTATGTGCATTGTTAATAATGGAAATGAAGGAAATCTGATAAAGGTAGTCAGGGAAAAATCAATGAACTTTTTTTCGCAATTTCTGTAGCCTTCCTGAGCCAATAGAAAAATTGTATTGAGAATGGAACTGGTAATGTGAAATAACGCTAGTAAAAGTTAAGGAAAGAAGGTTTTTACGTAATATTTCGAACAGTCTAATAATGGGGTAATAGCGAAGTCACAATTGACAATATTTTTTATGCTTTTTATAGTTTTGGAATTCTTTAAGAAAGTTAATTTCGAATATGTGTGTTTAGAAATAATATTAGCTCAGTTGAAGTCAAAGCCCAACAATGTTTTGCAATGGCAGCTATGTTAGTTTCTTGTTTTGAATATATTGCTTGGTCAAGAAACCTATCCATTGAATCCGCTTCCCTTCTGCTATATTTAAGCAAAACTTCATCATTATTTGCACTGATGAAGGTATGCTAAATGCTACCCAAACTAGTTTCCTATAAGAAAAAAAGTTCTGGTGGTAAAAACGATATTTTAAAAGCTTATATTGTATTGTGCCAAGTATCATTTTAATTTTCATATAACTTTATTTTTGTACATTTGCTTAGTGGAAAATTATAGGTATCAAAATTTAAAGGCTTTTGAAATGTATTTTTGTACTATTTTATGATAATTATAGAGGTATATGAAACAAAATTATAAATACTACACTTGATAAATCAAAACTCTTTTCGCTATATGAAGACCCTTTCATCTTTAACTTATTCTGAATATTCATCATTTTAAACTTTATAAGTGAAATTAAATCGTTTGTAATCATAAGTTCATTCCTTATATAAACTAGTGAAATTACAATTGCAAAACACTTCAAAAGAGTCATAGTAAATTTCATTGTTTTATTCACATTAATCTGTAGCCACATTTCATACAGAAACTAAAAATATTTTTACTATGCTGGATGAGTCAGAATGATTGTCCTAATTGCAAACGACAATAACTTTATTGTAAACAATGCTAGAAAGAAACACTTTGAACACAATACAGAAGAAAGCTCAAAGTTTCATTTGCGTATTTAAGAACTGTTCTATGTTACTATTTTTAGTCACAGAGAAAGTATCTATGAGGTAATCCTCTTTACGCCAAATATTCTGAAGCATGGTCATACATGATAGTGCCTTCTATATGTGCACCTTCAGTTCGTATACTGTTGTAGGTAAAGGACAATGACATATCTTACAAAAAAGCGGTCACAAAAAGTCATACTCAAGGTATCACATAATATCTGGATTACCACATCCGTATGACAAAGAGGAGTCACATAGAACAGTTATAAAGTACACGAACAAAACTTTAAGCTTCCTTCTGTATTGTGTTCAAACACTTTTTTCCTGTTTTTGTTTGCAACGACGTTGTTGTAGTTTGCAATAAGGGCAATAACTTTGACTCATCCTGTATTTTTCATATTTTGGCGAAATTAGTCAAATTCTGAATATCTTTCCGAAAAGTTTCTTTTTATATTTCCTTTTCCTTTTAATTTTAAAATGAAATATTTTTTATCTGTATTTTGATTATTCATATCTAGTATTCATTTTATGTTATTAGTTGTATAATTTAAGATGTTATCTCTATATTGGCAAGATAATATAACTTTTCATAATTATTTTTCATTTATTTTCATTAGATAAAAATGAATGTGAAGAAAAAGGAATGTGCAGAAATGGAATTTGTGTCAATGGTGACGGTAGTTTCAAATGCATTTGCAACCCTGGTTACAAACTTTCTCCTGATGGTCATTTTTGCATTGGTATGTCCATCTATCTTTTAGATCTGAATAATTATTTCTTTTGCATTATTGTTATCGTTCATTATCTTTAGAGGGTGTTCCTGTGCCATGAAATTTGTTACAAAGTTAATTGAGTAATATTGTGCACATGACTGAAGATTAGTGTATGTGGTTGGAAAAAACCAATAGCCGTTTTTTTCTGCAAACGTGAACACTCATGTGTACAAAGGGATAAAACGTCGGGCGCAGTATGCCAGGTGCGCGTGTGGCAAGTTTCTCCAAAATCTTGACCAAATTTCGAATAGTTTTCTACTTTTTCTTTTTTCGTGTTCTTCGAAAACAAACTAATATTCATAATGAATAATTGCGTTTCTGAATAGCTGTGGATCTGTATTTTATGAAACGTAGAATTAATGGATACCATATAGCTTTATGAATCTCAGTGCAAATTTCAAGGTATTTCGTGCATTTTTTTTAAGTGTCAAAGTAATATTCACGTGCATTTGTAAAGCGACTATTTAAGAAAATAGCATTTTTTCAAAAAAAAAAAAAAAAAATACAGTGTATGACATTACCTCTGCGCAATGCTTAGTGAATATAAAGTAACAAATATAAAAAAAAAGCCCTTAAAAACAGTTAATTGGGTTTCCTACAAACAAAATCTAGGTTTTTGTCAACTTTGGGCAGTTGAATTATTTTTATGAAAGTCAGAGCCTGAATGGCCATTGTTTGATCCTAAGGGACTTTATACATCTGCCATGAAAATCAGTTCTTTCCAAGGAAAAAAAGGATCAAAATTGAGCTATTTATTCAAAGGTTATGCACATTGAAAAATATAATAAAAAAATATGTATATATAAGCTCTTTTCTTTGAACTAGGTTAATAAATAGTAACGTTTGTATTTAAGCGAATATTAAAATAATTATTTCTAGGAACATGTAATATTTATTTGTATTCCTTAAGAGATTCGTAAGTCCATTAATATTTTGCTTCATATTATAATCTTCTTCATACAGTAAAACCTGTGGAAACGGATACGCAAGAGATCGAAAAAAATACGTTTTAGACAGGTTTCCATCTTATCAGGTATGGCCTGGTATTCATTCCGTTGCAACCGTTATTTTTTTTCGTTATTCGGTTTTTATAGGTTTTACTGTACTGTTGTAAATTCTCTTTTTTTGTCAGTATATTGGAATTTAATTAAATGTATCTTTAGAAAATTCTTTTGCTATGATGATAAATTGTGAATAGTCTTGCCTTTTCAGATCTAAATGAATGTACTGAAACTCCTGATGCATGTTTGAATGGAAGATGTGAAAACACTGATGGCAGTTACAGATGTATTTGCATAGATGGTTTCACCTTAAGTCCGGATCGTAGAGTGTGCCAAGGTAAGTGTTTTATGAATGATTTCTCATCAGTTCAAAAATTTATTAAAACTTCAATAATTGAGACAAAATTTGATTTATAATATAAAACAGAAAATAAATTCTTTTGATATCAACTAGATTTTTAGCAGTTGCTGACATATTGATGATAAAATATGACATTAACTTGGATATTTTTTTTTATTATTTAATTTTTCTCATTAATTTCAAAAAGTGGATTAAAGTAGTGTTTTTGATTTTTTTCTCTCTCTCCTACCTTCTGGCTTAGGCTTTTCATTACATAAGTTCTGCAACTCCTCTTATAAATTCATCTCCACCATGCCTCCCTGCAAAAATGTTTGTTTTGTTAGTCAACACTATTTTAGCCTACCAAAATAATCAAATGACTCAAACTAACTTGACGACATTTGTGAAATTTTATTTTTCGTCGTAAATTTTGCAGTTTATTTTAATACTTTATAATAGCAACCTAACTTCAAAACAAATAAAAACAGCGTTAAACTAATTTTAAACCACATTAATTTATCTTCAAAAGTATTATTCTTCTTCATATACAAATGTTCAAGCGCAGCTCTTAATAATTTCATTGGTTAAGAGTTGCGGCTTCCTCCATTGGGCTTATTTCATGGGGTTACATTTTTGTATTTTTGCTTAAAACTTTTATTTTTTGTATTTTCCGCCATAACTAATATTATTTTATTATATAATTTTATAATTGTACCCCCAACTCAGGAATGTAGATAAGGGATTGTTTCAGCAGGCTGAAAGTCCTCTAGCTAAGTCCTAAATAATGGATATAACAGCAAAATATTTGAAAACCAAGTTACTGTAAAAATAATACCACCGTATGTAAATTGGGAGGGATTTGAACCCTCAACCTTTATCCATGTGCCTGTTTCTACGTACTCCTAGGTGTACGCGTATCACAGTTTGGGAACCACTGGATTAAAACATCAATGTATAGAAACTTATTATTTTATAATCTAATGTAGAAAATAAGTCCTTATTATACCTATTAATCAATACAGCAGTAATATATTTATTGATATATTTGTAATGAAAATTAAATTATCACTTATGTATAATATCCCATTCTTCCAGTCTCATACTTTTTTAAAAATAATTATATCTCCTTTAACTTATATTTTATTTTTTAAGGTAGTACCAAGAAACAAATACATATTGTGATATTATCAAAAGGTTTATTATTGTTACAAATATCGTATTTTTCATGTATGATTCGCTTTTGTGTAAAACGTATAACCTAACTTTTAGTACTTCATTTAGAAAATATAAAATCTAATAAAAATGTGCGAAAAAAAATTTCAGTCAGATTTTATCGATTACAATTTAGCAATTCTAATTTATATTACACAGTATTTATAATGTATTGCTTCATGGCTCCGTATACTGAAATAGAGATTGGCCGTTGAACGACCATATATCACACGTTGCTTCTAGAATTTTCATTCAATGCCGTTGAAATTTCGCTCTAAATTCAACAACACCCTTCAAATCGCAAATCCTCATGTACCCCCGATTTTCAAAGTTCATTTTTGTAATAATAACAACGCAGCACATACAAAAAATACGGTATTAGCACTTTGTTGCAAAAATTTAAATAGTTGTAAACCCATGAAAATGAATATTCCTTTGTCTTCCTATAAATTTCAATTATTTTGTAAATTGAAAACGTCCAAGCAGAATTTTTGTTTCCTGATTTGAAGAGTTGATAAATTTTTACAAAACAATAATGATATTTGTATTTGGTGCTATTTCGATAAAAATAGTAGTTTTGCCTTCATTTATTTATTTTTTTTAGTTTTAGCATGTTTTTTAATTGTCATTTAATCCGCCATAGATACACGAAGAGGATTCTGTTACTCTACTTACAAGAATGGTGAATGCAGTAATCCATCATCTATGGTTGTTACAAAATCCGCTTGTTGTTGTGCGAATAGAGGAACTATGACACCGGCTTGGGGTAGCCCTTGCGCTCCTTGTCCTGCCATGGGATCGAAAGAATTTCTTGAACTATGTCCTAGAGGACCTGGATCTGGACAGGAAGATGGTAAAAGTTGTTCGAAGTTTACATTCCAAAGTTAATTTTTGTTTTTCATAAGTATCAAAATTAAATTCAGTGTGAAGATTTATTAATAAAGATTTATCATGCTAATTTAAAATATTTTAATTTATAAGCAAATCGTATGTCCAATTAAAAAACAATAAAAATACGATTTTCATTCAAAATCTTAAGTGTTTCCTTCTCGGTAACGATCACAATTTACTCCTTTTTTTTTCTCTTTTCATTAGATTGAGTCATTACATTATAAGACAATTTGTAGTTATATAATTCGTAAATCGTTAAATTATGAAATTTGCATAGCATCTGTAAATATAAAACTCTGAACATTGAGAACTAACATACTATAAAATATAAAGACAGCAGGAGTATCAACAGTTGACAGGCAAGTGTGACGTTGTGGTGACGTTGCCATCAATAAATATTTTTTAAAACGGCTCTTTAACGATGACAACGGTAGTGTTAGCGGCATCCAGTAATTTTGTAACAGTGAAAAAAATCCATCAATCGAAGAGGGTGCGAAAAAATTCAAAGGTTACGGAAAACCATTTGCCGAAAACAAGCCGCGGAATCTAGCAATCAAAGACAAGATGTCAGAGTCCAGGGATCGAAGAAAAGCATAAAGATTCAAACTAGATTTTTTTTTAATTATTCCGTTGAATGTTAAGCAATTTGAAAAGTCCTCTGTATTCATCCTGTCACACTAAGATGGAATGATTTGATAGATGACTGAACTTTTACATTTTGTTGTGACTTTTTTGTTCTGTGAAACCTTATTGGAATCCAAGCAGAGATTTAAAAAAAAAATAGTTTATATGCTTTATTTAAGGGTCCATTTATTCTGTTATTTTAATTTTTATTAAATGGAGATGTTTCATCAAATATTGTGTCTAATATGTTGAAAAACTTCTTTCTTTTCTTTTTCTGATAGATATTAATGAATGTATAGTGTTTCCCAATATTTGTCCAAACGGTGCTTGTGAAAATTTGAAAGGTAGTTACAGATGCATCTGCAATCCAGGTTATCAAGTTGACTCCACTGGAAAGATATGTTCTGGTAAAATGTTTTAATATTTTTTCTTTGATATATTGAACCAGTGTTGAATATACAGAAGGTCGTTTACACTTTATGGAAACGATTTTCAAAGTTAATTTCTACGCATAAATGACATATTCTTTGCAACAGTTTGAGTTTGTTGGATAGCCTTGACTTTTGGCTATAGCTCTGGCTCGAAATTTCTATGATAATCAGAATTTCCTTGTTATAGTCATGTCAATTTTTCAAGATATCTCTTGTGAAACATTCCAAAGTCTTTTCAATGTTCGTGAATTCATTTAAACAATCCAAATGCAGAAAAATGCCATTGATGAGGACGGGGTGCGTCAGATGATTTTACATGTATTTCTTTAATTGAGGCACAATTTATTTCCGTTTGGGATTCTTTCTTTGCTAAATATGCGTCCGTTGAGTTATGAAAGAGCGGCTGGGAGACTTTGTTCATATGAAGCTCAGTGAATGTCTTTTTCATATAAATCTGGAATTTCTACTTCAAAAATGGGTTCTAAAATATTTTACTGATAATAAAATGAAATCACTTTAGCTTTACTGCACTTTTTACTTTTAATTTAATTTCATAACAAAATCCAGCAGCAATTATGAATTCTCTTGGAATTTTTTTCTTTACATTCACAAACAATTTCTTTCTTTTTTTCTGTTAATTGATAAAAATTGCTCTTCTTTTGACACCCTCACTTAATAAAGCCATGTTTCATCCAGTGTTACCATAAATTTTTACTTTTCACCACCTATGTGTTTGTTAAAGCGAGCGTTAGAAAGCGTTATCCAAAACACATTGGAAGACTTTGGAAAGTTTTCCAAGAGGTGTGGGAGAAAATTGATGTCATTGTAGTAAGAGAAAAATCGACTATGATAGAAATTTCGATCCAGAGTTGCAATCAAAAGTCAGGACTATACAGTAGAGTAAAACTGTCGCAAAGAATATGGCATATATGTTCAGAAATTAATTGTGAAAATCGTTTCCATAAAAGGCGAATGACCTTCGGTACAGTTGCATTTGGTTAATACGAGAAGCAAGGGAATCATAAAAGTCCTTGTATTAAATACTGTGAAGATAATAAAAATATTAAAAACACACACATAATTAAAGTAGTTAACTACTACTAATTGCTCTAATTATCTCAATGCCCTAATTATAAATTTCTTTATGTCTTAGAATACAGATATGAATATATAAATGCACAAGTAGTATGAATGGATGAAACCGCGATTAACAATATGATTATGATTCTGTTAAAACAAATTTACATAAAAATTTGACCTTTTTTTAAGAAAATTTTATTTTAACCTAAATTTATATGGATCCTGAAAAAACAATTCGCAAAAATAAATTACCATAGCTAATTATTACCTGAAACACAAAGATGTAAGTAAATCATAAATAAAATATCCGCTGTAGTTAATATCGTATTGTGAGACATTTTTTCTATTTTTTTTTCTAGATTTCTTCACGAACAAACACTTTTTTATTTGCGTGCAGTTTTGTTATTCTTAAATGTGAGATTTAAAAAAATGTCCTACTCTGAAGTACACAGAGAAATATCAGACCAATAAAAAGATTGGATCAGACTCATTAGTTAATAAATGCCTTTTTTATCCAAATAATCTGGAGCAATCAATAAAATTTTCGTCTTATTTTCAAGAGTTCAATCGTGAAATATTAAATAACTCCATGTTTAATGATTGGGTAATTTAACAAGGAAGAAAACGGCTTTTTTACAGGCTTCGAATTTGCTTATTTTTGTAGAGTATTTTTGTGCATTGAAATCTTTAAAGTGTTGAATATCCGCCAATAATCTCTTTTGACGATTGCATCTTCATTAAGTGATTTTTGATAATAATAATATTCTTACATTTTTTTTCTAAAATGAGACTTAAGTAACCCTGTTACAATTCCTTGTTTTACAAGTCTGTCATTGTCATTTTTATTTATTTTTATATTTTTTACAGATATTAATGAATGTGCCGTAAATTTGTTACTCTGTGAACGAGGTCAATGTAGAAATACACCTGGAAGTTTTCAATGCACTTGTCCAACTGGATTTAGGCACAATGTACTGACAAACACCTGTGATGGTATGTTGAATGATTTTTTTCTTTTCAGATTCAAAATGGGATAAACGTTTAATATCTGTTGTTTAGTTTTATTTCATTTGGTTTATGTTATTCATAATTTATTTATTCGTCTTATTAGGGATACATTTTATTCCTGTTAGGCAATCTGCTGATGAATTTGAGTTGTACAACTGCAAAGAAAAGAGCATTCGTAGAAATAGTCCAATATATTTTCCTGATTGTTAGAGAAATGAATAGATTTGAAATAATTCAAATTTTATTTCTTCATAATTATTTGAAGAAATACAAATACGACTCCGGTAGTAAAAAATACCAAAAGGTTGTAAAAAGTATCCAAAAAGAATTATTCTTTCAGAAGATTTATCGAATTTTAAACATGGCTAAAATTTTAATTTTTAATTTATTTTAAATGAAGTCTTAATTTTTTTCTTAATAATTTGCATTTGAAAATATGTCGTTATTTGGGAAGAATTTTTTCTCTTCATTGTCATTCCATCACCCACGTTTAGCTAAAATTTGATTACATATGAGAAATATTTGCATGATATAATTGCCGGAAAAATACATTTTAAATATATGTTATTTATAAAAAATGTCTCACTAGTCAAAATATGGCAATAGACAAAAATGTCTCAAAAAATGTCTCAATGTATATTTATTATAAAATATCCATATAATATATAAAAAAAATTCTTAAACAAGACATTAATTTTGCTATTTTAAAAAATATATATGTCTAACATGATTATTCTTTTTGATATGATAAATTGGATATCAAATGTTTCTGTTATTGAAGTTTTTTTTTTTTTTTAATCGAATAATCAGTTTATGTTGTATGACTTATCTTACTTAATTTACTCATTTCTGTTAGTTAAATACCTGATGTTGTTACAGGAAATATTGTAACTTGAATGGGAAAGAACGTATATAATTACTACCTGTAAAAATAATAAAGTGCAATTTTTAAGATGGGGTTTTCTCTTATTTTATTCTTACTGCTCTTTTTTTTTCTTGCTACGACAATTATTTTGTTTCCTTAAACTTGTATTTTATTTTCAATAAAAATGAAATTTAGGTATTTTTCTCTTCATTTCAAGGAACATGTATTCACAATTAAAGTCAAATGTATTTTTTTTTTTTTTCAGATATTGATGAATGCAAAGAAAGAGGAAGTGAGATTTGCATCGGTGGCTCGTGTTTTAACACACTGGGTAGTTATGAGTGTGAATGTGAACCTGGATCTGCTTTAGATGTATCAAGAAATATATGCATTGGTAATTCTGCTTTGAAATATAATTTACTTTGAAGATTTAAAACAATGTCATGCATTTGGAAAAGCGTAATAATTATCTATATGTGATGCATTATTATTATCATTATTTTGAAATGTTTAAGTTTCAACATAGACAAATTTTCTTTATAAAAATGTTATTCTTCAACTAAGATTTTTAAAGAAACAAATTTAAACATGTTTTGTTTGCTTGTGTCAGTTCCCCTATATTTTCAAGGATTTTTCTTTCTTTCTTTTTTTTTTTTTTTTTTTTTTTTTTTTTTTTTACATTGTTACATCTAAGTTAGAAACAAAAAACTGATTGTTATTAACAATTATCAAGTATGTATAATTTATAAGAGATAGTGCAATAAACATAATGCTCTAATTTTTGTATATGTGTCTTAACTTTTGGAAATATTTTATTATTTTGAGAAGTATATACTCATGTATTAATATTTAACTGAAATATTTATTCTTGAAATATTATTCAACATTTTACAAAATAATAGAAAATTATTTACTATGCTTTGATTTTTTTTTCATTCTTATCTCAAATTTTAATTAATTTACTATTATTTGGTGTATAGTTTTGTTACTATACACAAAAACATAAATCTCAAACATCTGCTGCTCAGATCTTTAAAATAAGTAATTTGATTTTCTTATTTAAAAAATGCTTTAGATAAGTTTAGATCTGTATTCCTTATTTATATTTCTTTTTTAAAGATAACAGAAGAGGTTCTTGTTGGATGACAGTTAAGGAAGGGCGTTGTGAAAATGATATAAAGATACCCATGTTGAAATCTGAGTGCTGCAGTACCGTAGGCAAAGCCTGGGGCAGCCCTTGCCAACTTTGTTCTGAAATAGGCAAGTAAATCAATATCTATATTTACAATTTGTAAGTTTAAAAATCGGTGATTTTGTTTTATAATATGTTTATTATAAATTAAAAATATCAGATGTGCCATAACATATAAAGTCAAACACTGCAACTTTGATAAATAGAATCTGAGGCACTCCTACCAGTGATATTTTCCCTTAGTTGAATTTTTTATTATGGATTATTTAGACTAGTTATGTATCTTTCTGAGGAATACTCATTACGTATTAACTTGGGTATTTAAAAAAGACAAATCTGTTTTCTTTATCCAAACAATATTTATTGGTAGTTTTATTTAAAGTTATGTAAGTATTAATTAAATTAATATTTTATTTCTTTATTAAACTATTGGCATATTGGTTTATTTATCCATACGGAAATTCTCATCATATGAAAGTTTATTAAAATTTGCATTTATCGACGACTATCAATTTCTTTATTTAAATTTAGCATTTCCTTTAACTTCTGTTATAGTTAATTTTTTCACGCTTTGTGCCGCAAGTTACCCAGATTCAGATTGACTCAGAAATTCACTTATCCTCTAACTAAGGAAAAATACCAAGTAATTAACCAATAAGTCATTTATTTACCAAATAAACATAATAAATATTTAATAATTTCTATAAACTTAACTCTAGATGCCAATTAAGTAATTTATATAACCACATTCATAAGTTTAATTTTTTTATATCAATAAATTTCAATCGGATATCACAAAAAAATAAATATTAAGATCTGCTTTACATGTGACCAGGAACCTTCGGCTTTGGAAATTCTTATTTATTAGGACTCACACATCTATCAAAATTTGAAACGAAAATTTTTATATCTCTGGCTCATTTTTTTTCGTTTTTGCTCTCATATTTATCAAAATCGCCCATTCCCTTTTCAAACTCTATCCCCTTTATTTCTTCAAATCTCCTGTATCCAGCAACACCCATCGATGTTAACTGGACTCTTACAAATAATAAAATCACTGTCTTTGGCCTCCTTTACCCCTTCTAAATTTTATTAGTTTTTTTCATTTTTTTAATTTGTTTATCTCAAAATCCTGTACCCAAGTACGACCTTCGAGACTTGTTTTCTGCATCTCCTTTACTCCCTTTTATCTGTAACCAAGGGGCGCATTGCCACTCTTTGAGAAAGGGGAGGCCTAGAACAATTCGTCTTGAATTATGCTCCTTCTATGCTTTCACAGGCCTTTACATTAAGTCTTACATTTTATTACGTAGTAAAATTTAGTTGCATCCAAAAGGTTTATTGTCCAATTATACACGGAATACTCCTACAACAATTGTCCGTTTTAGACACACGTAAAGTCTTTTCATAGCTAAATCTGAAGATTAAAGAAGTAACTGTGAATTTAACAAGTTTAATATGTCTACATCGGATCACAGAGTTAAGAGAAAGAATAGAGAGGAAGTAAACCGTAAAAAAGGTTTGCAATATGAAGCCGGTTATCGCTCAAATCATTAGGCTCAAACAAGAGATTTCATTGGATGGAGAGAGGCTGCAGTTGGAACAAGAACTGGATTCATTTGACGGGGAGGGGTTTCAAATTAAATCGCCAGTTGTTTGGGCCGAATGTAGGATTGCATTTTTGGCGCCACATCAAACATAAATATTTCACCTCCAGTTCCTCTTTACTCCGTGGCATCAGATGTATAAAACTACAGTGCAGGTAACATTAGTAATTTAATTTGAAAACATTAAGCTATAGTTCAAAAGTGAATTAAAGAATTTATTGAAACCATATTGTATAAAAGGTTTCAATAATGTAACTGGATGGCGTTTCAGTTGCTAATAACTTTTTAATCACATATAATTAAAGACATTTAAATTTATTTTTTGTTAAATTTCGATAATATATTTTTCGAAGAATTCATTATGCTGGTTTATTATCCCTTGCATGATAAGAAAATGTGTGCTTTTGCATTTAGTGATGTTTTTAATGATTTCCTTTATTTTATAGAACACAGATGTCCTAAGGGCTATGGAATGTTCGATGGATCCACATGTACTGGTAAGATATGTACTATATTGTGCTTTATCAAAAATAGTATGTGTATATGTATATATAACTCAAGAATTATACTGAAGATGTCTAATTTCATTTTCTTACTCAGATATCAACGAATGTGAAGTGTTTCCCAATATATGCCAAGGAGGAGGTTTGTGTGTTAATGTTGAAGGTTCATATCGCTGTAACTGCCCACCAGGGTTAACTTTGGATTCTACAGGAACAAAATGTTTTGGTAAGATAATTTTTCTCTTTGAAAAAGCAAATACGGCAATATTGTTAAATGTTTTAAAAATGTATTCTGCTATTTCATTTCGTTTCATATGACGATACTACAAAATTATGTAATTTTGTAAATATTAATCTCACTTAGTAATTCTTTTTTCTAACAAATTAAAATCTTTTTTATTTAAAAATTAATACAAAAATAATGCTTTTTTTTTTCTTCTGATTAATGATTAATTGTAAATATATGCCTTGTGTAAAGTTTCCGTGAAAAATAATATTATTGGTTCTTTATGTGTTAGCACCTCCGTAATTTCCCTTTTCTCATTATATTTTATGCTTAAAATCATAAAATTGAGTGATGTAAAAATATTCACCTGCCCAGTCGTGTGAACCTCATATGAGACTTCCTAACTTAAATGAAAAAAAAAAAAAAAAAAAAAAAAACAGCGTTTTTAAATCAGATTTTATTAAATTTTACTTAATCCAGGCCTCATTATACAGCATAAATATTTATTTTACACAATCTGGAAAAGCATTTTAACTGTACAAATTCTAAGATTAATTTAGATTTTTTATTCCATATTGTGAAGTTTAGAGTTAAAATCATCGAGTTAAGATTAAACTTTGAGATTTGAGATGGGTATATTTTTCAATGGGACTATATTGCAATTTTACCATTTCAGATTTAAGGGAAGAAATCTGCTACATGCAGTTTGATAAAGGACGGTGTTTGAAACCATTTGATGGACTTTATAGAAAAATGCTGTGTTGCTGTTCACTTGGAAGAGCTTGGGGCAGCAGCTGTGAACCATGTCCTCGCCCTGGAACAGGTACAGGTCCTCAAGTTGATATCATTTTTGATTTCTTAATATGTATTTATTTATTTTTATTTATTTATTTATTTATTTATTTATTTATTATTTTATTTATTTATTTATGTATTTATTTATTTATTTATTATATATTTATTTTATTTTATTATTTTATTTATTTATTTATTTGTAAACTATTCCATAATTTTGATTGACTAGTTAGTGATAATTCTGAAATACAGAGTGATTCAAAAAAAGATTGTACAAAACTTAAGAAACAGTACAGGACACTACAACAACCAAAAAAATATATAGGAAATGAGTAATCTTAGTTCATTTATTCAGTCAAACGTACAAGGTGTCTCACTCTAAACTAAACACCGATTTTGGTTTATAACTTTAAAAATAATGAAGATATTTTGAAGAATATTTTTTGGATTTATCTTGCTTTGTGTGAAATGCAGTGGCATTACGAAAAGTTCTAGAAATGCAAAGTACTTCGTTCAGTGACACTGTATATAATGTGAACTACATTTCAAAAGATGGAGCATCTTGTTCAGTGCTATATGGATGCGGATGATGACTACTTTAAATTATCGTCATATCTTTAAATTTCTCACAAAGCAAGTAAAATCTGGTGAAAATTTCGTTAAAATGGCTTAATTATTCTTAACGTTATGAGCAAAATTCTGGATTTGGACTGGAATGAGTATTTTTGACTTAATAAATTCATTTCCTATACAAATTTCCGACCCAAATTTTCTATGCAAAAAATGTTTGTTGTAGTATACTCTACCATTTCTTAAAGTTTTTACATTTTTTTTTAATTACCCTGCATACAAATAATAAAGTTATTAGCGTCATAATTTTAGAAACAATCGTTCAACTTAAATATCTGTTTCATCTAATTGCCTTAAATCAACAGATATGGAAACTTATGTAGAAAAATAGAAAAAAGGTATTAAGAATCTTGTAAAAAATATTTTTTTCTAAATGTGCTTAATATATAATTTTTAATTGCAAAACGGACCTTACTTTTAAAGTAACTCTCGTATATTGTGGTAAAACTGACATTTGGTTTAACACAAAATACTATGTTGTTCAGAAAATAAAACTTTTTTTTGAAATTTTCAATGAAAATATTTTATTTAACATTAACCATTAAATATATTTTTATTATTTATTACATCTTTTGTTAAAGTTTTAAAAACAAATTTACATAAGTGAGTTCTTTTTTGATGCGATATATTGGAGTTAAAATATTAATCCACATTGATTAATTACATAAAATTATGAAACTTAATTGAAAAACTATTAGCTTTAATCAATTTAATTAAAAAAAATGGCTAAAAGTTCTTTTTAATTTATTTTTCTAAAACTATTTAGAATGGAGAAATTTTGATCTTAGCAAGCCTAAGTTTTTAAAATTAGTATTTAGAAGTATTGTATATTTAATTCAATTTTTTTTTAAGTTTCCATACTTAAAATGTTTTTAATGTTAGATGAGACTATTTAAAAATTTTGTTATGAGCTAGAGTTGTTTCGTATATGTTCATAAATATATGATATAGCAGTATGTTTCAGTTCTTATGCTTTTCACTTAGAGGCTTTCAATGAACTTTGTATCAAAGGATTTGGATATTCGTACGATGGAAGAGGACGTGCAGAACCAGGATTTTTATCTGGTGAGTGTATACTTCAAGTCCATTGTATACAAGGGTGAAAATCCTTCATAAATGTTTAATTTTCCTTGTACTAATCACTCGAAAAATAATCGCGATTGATTTCTTTGAGTCTATATCTATTTAAGGATTTTTGCAAAATAAATAGGGATGTGTTTCTCTCTCTTATTTATTCATTTATTTATTTTAATACTTTAAAAAAAATCTAAAATTTCTCTATTTGTTTACCGTAATTACACAGTAATAATAATATATATATATATATATTGCAAATAAAAGAGCATATTTTTAAGTTTTAAAAACAATTTTTTATTTGGAAATTGGTTAAAAATGGTGCTCTGGCGGCCTTTGATACAGGGGTCTGCAAAAAGTGAAGGGTTCCGCGGTACCAGATGAATCTCGGAATCTGCTAATCTGTATCTAACAAAAAAAATAAATAAATAAATAAAAACCTTAAAATTTACGATATTTTGTAGTCCTTCTCAGATGGGTTTATCAATTTTTCGATACCGAAGAAAACAGCGGCTGTTCAAATTTTAATTACAAAAATTTTCGAATTCAAATCACGCAAAAAAATATTTACAATTCGAATATGGAAAAACGCGTCCGTGAGGGTCTAAAATATAGCATATGCTAGAAAAGCATAACATTTCAACCCAATCGGTTGATCCAATCTCGAGTTCAACCTGGTACTGATTTGTAAAACAGTTCCGAGAAAAACAGGTTTAAAGTTTTACAACGTTTTTAAACAAACATAGATAACAGTGACAATTTTCAGCTTACATAAAATTATCTATACCAGGCCAATACAATGAACCCTCCTGGACTTCCTCTTTCTCAATTCTTTTGTTTCCACCTGTGCACCGCACACAATATGCTAAAATTGAACCTATTTACTGCAACACCAAAAGGCGGATAACTTTTGAACCAATACGAATTTCGAAAAAACTGTTTTACCACAAAGTTTTTGAGAGTTTAAGGAATGAAAAAAATATCTATTGTTTTCAAAAAAAAGAGTTATAAGATGCCTTAATGCTTATTTTTTTCCTGTTTGTGATGACTTTTGTCATTTTCATCTCAATGTCTAAATAGTTTGATTATACTAAAATTTAAAAAATAATAATAATTACTATTGTGTATGTATTTTTATATATAAGTAAATATAAAAATAAAATAGTGATATACAAAAGTAAAATAGTGATAAAACAATAAGAGAAACATGTAAATTACAGTAATGGTGTATCAATACAACGTGTTTTCTAATGAAGGAATAATAAGTGTTTGAGATAATATAATTAGTCTTTATTATTTTGACTAATATTGGTTTTGAAATGATGATACGAAAATTTTGTTCTTGGGATAAATACAGATTGTAAGGAAATTATGTTATGTAGCATGATTGGGCAATTTTTAAAAATGTAGTATAATGGGTGACATATGAAGTCCCTTCACATTGATTTGATATTAATTTATTTATTTTAAATAGGACGGTAGAAAATTACCGTGCACCATAAAGAAATAAATTATAATTGTATCGGTATGGAGGAAGTCCGTAGACACTTTGTTTATGTACTTACAAGTTGTTCTTCCTGTGTCTGACAAGTTCTAGATTGTCTGGCAATCATATAAACATATATCTTTACTTTACTTTTATAATACTTTTGAAACATGTAATTGAAAAAGAAATTGATTCATAATAAATAGTATTGATATTTATATTTGTTATAGCTTGCTTTCCAAGCGTGGCAGACTTCTCGTTGTCTAAAATTTGAGAATGGCCTTTAAGCAAAATTATTGGATTTCTACATGTTGTCTTGTTTCTACATATTGAAGTATGTTGGTTTTTAAAGGCATTTACAGTTTCAATTGTTTTAGAATGTGGACTGCAGAATTACTGTCTGTGTATATAGAGACTTTGTCCAATTGATTGGAGACTGACTATTTTAGGCCTTCTAGTAATGCGAGGGATTTGGCTTTGAAAATTGAGTTACTATTTTTTAGTTTAAATGATTTATTATAAATAAAGCCTGTGATAAGAAATAACTTTAAATGCAAATGACCTTCCCGTTTCCATTCGGAAACCGTTTGTATAAATGGATAAGTGCGTAGATATTAACACAGATACTAACTAATATCAGATTAACAATTCTCTATATTTCGACGATCTAAAAATCGCCAAAATGTTACTATTTCAATAGCTTGTATTGTGAATGCGCTTCTTGTTTCTTGCATTTGATTCTGGTGAGTTGTTGAAATATTTATTGGTTCTTTCGCAAAAGTTTTAAGATGGAAAAGTTTCATTTGGTAGATTTTGAAAATCATTATAGTTTTTATTGTGAAAATTTCTTAATTTTTGAGGAAATTGTTCGATAGAAATTCCTTGGATTAGAAAGTAAGAATCCATAATATGACTTCAGTTTTTCATATTTTCCAATTTGGTAGATTGGGCATAAAGTTGATTTGTTTCGTGGTTGATATATTCGTAATTTCCTCTCATGCAAAGTACGAATAATCTGCACATTTAGCATATAATGTGGGAGCTGAGTCATAATTTACTTTCGTGTGAGAGTTGAAATTTTTGAATTTGTTAAAATGCAAGATTTTCCTATGACGAACAATCATGATTCTTTTAATAAATGCACATATCTACAGGGTGACTTTTAATTAACCTACAACTTTTAACTGAAATAAGTCTTGAGTCGTTGCAGATAGCACTACAAACATTTTTTTTGCTGAAAAGGAATTTAATGGATAACGTTTTCAAAGTGAGAACCCTCAGAGGTGATACAACAGTGCTACTAAGTCACAAAGTTGTCAGTAACAAAATCAAGCGTTTCTTTTTTATGCTTGAAAATAAGTCAGTCATGTAAATTTTGAGGCTAATAACGTCTGTCGGCTTCTTCTTGTAAACCAAATCTTAAATATGACCCCAAAGATAGAAATCACAGGGCTGCATATCTGATGAATAAGGTGGCCAATGCAATGCATCAGGTAACGATTTGGATATTGATAGGCGAGACTTAGGACGGTTTCTGAATGTCAAAGACCACTTCCGTAGAAATAGTGTTGCATTATCACCACGTAAATACCAATTTTCAGCAATAAAAATACGATCTTCAGTTGAATATGTCGCTTTGGTAAGCATTTTCAAAATTGCGTAGAACTGACACTAAACATATTCCTTTTATGCCCTCTCTCACTGAACGCATTCATGTCGCCATCTAGTCAGGCTCTGAGAAGTTATTTCAGTTTAAAGTTGTAGGTTAATTAAAAGTCACCCTGTATTTAGTTTTTAGGAGTACTCTTCCTTAGTATACATTTATTTCAATGATCCAATGATTGTTTCTGATTTTGACGCAACTGATTTTATAATGTTGAAAGCCTTTTATTCGAATGCGTTGAATTTTTTTAAGTTCGTTTTCCAACATTTCAGATGAAATATCAGTTGGAATTCTTAACAGCATAAGTTGAATACGATTACTATCCAGATCAACAATTCTTGTTTTTTTCTTTAAGTCTCTCAGGTGATTAGATTAGTTCTTTTGACTTTTTGCTCTTCCGATAGTGGGAAGTTGAATGAGATTTACGGGTAGTGACGGTTATTAGTTTCTGTTCGTTTGATATTGCTATGGTTGTTGGAGAAAAAATTGTTTGATGCTGCCTCTTCCCTTAGATGGAATTCTATATGTGTCATACTAATGTCCTCTAATGGTTGTATTACGATTTTTTTTTTTTTTTTCATCTATGTATCCCTTGTAGATTTCTCCACCTTTCATCTGGAAGGGTGTGTTTATTAGTAGATGCATTTTATGTTGAAAAAGAGTTCCGATATTTTTCTCTTATTGTGTTTGTCATAGATTTTGTCTGCATCTTTGGTGTTATTATTAGATTTTCATTTACATGTGTAATTTGATTTTCACAATGTTCTTATATTCTTCTATCATGTTTTTCTGTGCAATCAATCTGTAATATTAATTACCAGATTTAGAAAAGTAGTTATTTTTTACTCCTTTTTTGGATTTTTTTTTAAACTTTTTCGTTGATTCTTATTTCATATACTTCAAAATCCTCTCTTTTAGTTTTAATACATTCTTTGATTAACTTGTAAGATATTATGATAGCATTAATTAACTCGTAGTTTTCACGAAGAAAGTCTTGTTGCAGTTGCTTTTTATCTTCCG